>OY998259.1:58483698-59733698 GCA_963922045.1 Persicaria maculosa
TTTATTGATTGTTTTGGATATACATATGAACATGTGAGGGACATGCATATTTGAGCAAACCTAGTGACGAAGCTAGGATTTCCGTTAGGGAGTACTAAAAATTTTTCGTAAATTTTTTTTGTGTGTATACTTATTAAGAAGATTTTTTTCAAAAAATATTGGATAAAAAAAACAAAAATTGTAATTTTTTGAATGATTTTTGTATTTAAATAGTTGAGAGTAACCAAAAAAATTAGAAAAGAAACAAAAAATATTGGAAAAAATCACAAAGAATTACTTTTAAAAGAATATTGAAATAAAAGGTTAAATGTATAATGAAAACATAATTATCACATTTTTTTAATGATATAGTTAAAACAAATAAAAAGTGTCCACTTGAGATTTGAACCAAGACCTTTTGATTTTCCTTCCTTTACTACTTGAGCTAGATAACACTTTTGTTATATTATCTTAAAAATATTAAATATATGCAAAAAAAATAATTGTTATTTTTTTGTATTTTTTTCAGACTAGGGGTTGCTCGAGCACCCCCGAGCACTCCCCTAGCTCCGCCACTAAGCACACCACCTCACCTATTTGTAGGGTTGGGTAAAAATTACCATGAAAACCAAACCAACATGTTCTAACCGAACCAAGTTCTAAAACTTGGTACGGTAATGGTAATGAGAATGAAAAAGTTAGTATTACCATTACCAACCAATTTAAAATTGGTTGGTACGGTAATATCAACCAATTCCTACCAAACTAATTATATCTAGTTTTATTTTTATTTTTTTAATTTATTTTGTAATTGTTATAACTTTTTAACTTTTGTTTGTATTTTTTAAACTTTTTTTTCTTCAAAAAATGTTTTTAGAGAAAATTTGCGCCAAAGGCGCAAATTTTTGACCCAATTAGCCAAATATACACGTTTGTGTAAAAATTACAAAATTATACATTTTATATCTTTTAACCCTAATCTCTCTCGATCTCTCTCTACTCCCGTGTTCCTTCCAGATCTGAGATCTCGATCTCTCTCTCCCATGGTCGCTCATCCATGGCTACCTCTAGATCTGATGCCCCTCCTTCCCTCCCCCTCTCTCTCTCCCATGGTCGCTCCTCTGATGCTCTCTGATTGCTTGCTCTCTGTCCGCACTCTTCCTCCGTCTCAAGGTCGCCTCCCATCTTCCTCTGTCTCGCCTCCTGGACCGGACTGAACCACGAGCCTCCTGCGACGCCGTTTTATGCTTCTGCGGGATCCGGCTCCACCAGATCACCTCGCTCAATTGTCCAGCGGCGTTCGACGTTACGCCGCCTCACCGAAACGCCACGCCGATGGTCTCCGTGAGGAATCTGGAGAAGAACGCCACTGCGAAGGATTGGATTTCGTGTATTTTGATCCACATCGGTTGATTTGTTGAGCAATTTGATCATTCCTAATTTGTGGATTCACTGATTTTTCAGATCTGAATTTGTGTTTGCGCCACTGCGAAGGTTTGGAACGTGACGGTGCTGTCGACGGTGCTCCTCCGCTTTCAGATCTGAATTTGTTCTGTTCACTTTAATTTGGTTGCAGTCCCCCATTTGCATTGAGCAAATTTCTTCTGACGTCTCTGTCAACATTGGCCGCTCTTTAGCTGAACTTGGCTGCAGGTTTGTCCCCTTCTCTCATCTATTTGATTGTGGATCTAGTAAGAACAAGCAG
This sequence comes from Persicaria maculosa, assembly GCA_963922045.1. Lineage (NCBI taxonomy): Eukaryota > Viridiplantae > Streptophyta > Magnoliopsida > Caryophyllales > Polygonaceae > Persicaria > Persicaria maculosa. The sequence continues at coordinate 58,485,383 of OY998259.1, forward strand.
CAGTTGGTTTGTTAATTTTCTTTCTTGATCTTGAATGCATTTGCGATTGATTGTAATTTGCGATTGATTGTTCCAGTAGGAAGCCTTTTAATAGCAAGCTGTGTAATACGGAGTATATCTGATGCTTTTGATAACTCTTAGCATCTGTTGTAAATCATTATATAATATTAAAATGATGCAATCATTATATAATATTAAAATGATGATATGTTTGTCTAGTGTACTCCGTATATTTTAGTGTATATTTTAGTTCTGACATCGTTTTTATGCATATTTTTTAGTTCTGACATCGTTTTTAGTTGGATATTATATTTGTAGGTATATATGTTTGATTGAGTCATTAAAAATTAGTTTGTTTTATAGTGCAGACATCGTTTTTATGCGTATTTTTTAGTGCTGACATCGTTTTTAGTTGGATATTATATATTTATGTATATATGTATGCTTAGGTACTTAAAAATTGGTTTGTTTTTTAGTGCTGACACCATTTTTATGCGTATTTTTTAGTGCTGACATCGTTTTTAGTTGGATATTATATATGTAGGTATATATGTATGCTTGAGTCCTTAAAAATTGGTTTATTTTTTAATGCTGACATAGTTTTTATGCGTATTTTTTAGTGCTGACATCGTTTTTAATTTGATATTATATATGTAAGTATATATGTATGCTTGAGTCCTTAAAAATTGGTTTATTTTTTAATGCTGACATAGTTTTTATACGTATTTTTTAGTGCTGACATCGTTTTTAATTTGATATTATATATGTAAGTATATATGTATGCTTGAGTCCTTAAAAATTGGTTTATTTCTTAGTGCTGACATCGTTTTTATACGTATTTTTTAGTGCTGACATCGTTTTCATGCATATTTTTGTGTAGGTATATATTTGCTGACATCGTTTTTGCAATATAAGACATGGATGAGGAAGGAGGTCAGCATCGTCAGCGTCGAAAAATTCTTTGTTTCTCACTACAAAAAAAAATAAAATATTCGTTTTTTTTTTTAAACATTCCTTTGTCTCTTTATTCTCCCCCTTTTATATTTTATATAAAAATATATTGATCTTTGATATCATCACCGTCGGCGTCAGCATTCTCGTAGAGGGCGTCCGCAATGCTGACGTCAGCATTCCCGACGTCATCGTCGGCTGCGTATCATCCTCGTAGACGACGTCAACATTCCCGACGTCGGTGTCAACATCCCTCAAACGGTGTCAGCATCGTCGACATCCCCGGTATTAGCATCGTCAACGTCCTCCGCGTCAGCATTGTCGGAATCTGCGGTGTCAGCAATGCGGACGTCAACATTCTCGACGTTGGCGTCAGCACCGACGCGTGGGAAAAAAGAAAAAAAAAGTTGGCGTCAGCATCCTTGTAAACGGTGTCAGCATTGCTGACATCTGCATTCCCGACGATGACGTCAGCACTGACGCGCGCAAGAAAAAAAACTTCATTGTAAACGGTGTCAGCATTGCTGACGTCAGCATTCCCGACGATGACGTCAGCACTGACGCGCGCGGAAAAAAAAAAAAAAAAAAAACTGCTGACGTGGAAGGGGGGGCACGGGGGGCACGCTGGAGGGGGGGCGTGAGGGGGGCGCGCTGGAGGGGGAGGGGGCACATAGGAGGGGCACAAGGCTTTGTGGTAGTGTTGTGTATAGTTTTGCAAATTTCTCAAAATCTTGTATATTTGGCTAATTTGGCCTTCATATTTGTATATTTGGCAAATCATCCCATGTTTTTAATTAAGGGAGGAATACTAACTCGACCTCGATTAAGACGAAAACCTATAACGTTAGTTGGAATAATACATTTCTATACTACTATGTTGCTTTTGCTTTAGTGTTTAAACACTTGTAACAACTTTAAAGTTTTATGTTGCTTTCGTCCTCAAATATAGTCGGTTCGGACGAAAACCTAAGCATTGGAATAATTTATACATTTTAATTAAGTTGTATTATATTTGCATTTTTTTCTTTCTCAACACTCAAAAGTTGGTAAATTACCATTACCAACACGTACCACCCAACTTAATTGGTAACCAATCAAGTTGGTACAACTCCTTCAGTGGTTGGTAATGGTCGGGGTTTTACGATTACAATTCAAATTGGTTGGTATATGGTAAACGGAAAAATGAATTGGTAATGCACCAATTCCACCCCTACCTATTTGTATAAGAGAAAATTTGCGCCGAATGCGCAAATTTTCGGCCAAATTAGCCAAATATACACACTTGTGTAAAAATTGCAAAAGTATACATCAAACCCTAATACTTACCCCAAAATGTCCTGGTCTATCAGCCTTCACGCTCTTCCTCCCACCTCACCGCCTCCTCTCTCGCTTCCTTCCGCAAAAAACAAATGGAAGCTCCCATGGTCGCACTCTTCTTCCTCCTTCGAGCTCCAAGGTCCTCATCCATGGCTTCCTCTCCTCCTCCTTCGGCGCCGCCCTCTCGCTCTTCCTCCCGCCTCACCGCCTCCTCTCTCGCTTCCCTCCTTTTCACAGAATGAACTCCGACCATGGCTTCCCCGCTTCCCTTGCTCATCTCCCCTCCTATTCCGACCTCGCTAGCTCCCTCTCGAGCTCCGACTCCCCCCATGGCTTGGTGGCGAGTGATTTACCGGTGGCAAATCTGCCTCCAGCATCAATCCGTCGTCCTCGCATCCACCTCGTCCGTAAATTCTTTCTGTGCTGGTTGAATTGACGCTCTATTTCACCCCTTTCGGCCTCTCCCTATCCGATCCGGCGACAACAGAGGGAGGCCACCGGAGAACCACTAGATCCGGTGGTTATTGATCGGCTATGGGGTGTCTGTTAGTTGTTTTTTCCAGATCCGCCACCACCGGCTCCAGATCTGGCCCCGAGGCGAATTTCCGGCTCCAGATCCGGTGGTTCGTGTGAATTTCCAGTTTCGCATAACTGAATTCAGCCCCGAGGTGAGATCTCATGCTTCAATTCAGTGATTTACCACTTTTCGTGGTTCCAATTTTGCTGCGTTTATGCAATTTGGTTCGATGTTCAATTTCTATCTTGCCTCTCACCAATTCGATTCGATTCAATTTGGTTCGTCGCTGCATACGATTGTTCATGATTTTTAATTCCTGTCAGCAAATAATTAGTTGATTGCTCAGTAGTTTGGTGGAAATAATTAGTTTAAGGGTGATTTATGCTATAGTTTACCTCTAAAATATAATCTGGGTCCCGACAGCAACCGTCAACATCTGTGACCATTTTGAGTTTAGATTCTCATTAGTTTGGAACTGAATTTGAAAACATAAAGATGAAAAAGATTACACACAAAGGAAAAGCAAGAAGGGCAACGAAAAAGAAAGGCTATGGCATCTTCACGTGATATTGCTGTTAATACAAACAGTCTTATTTCAGATAATGGTTAGACACAAGTGTGTGATAATAAAACAATAAAGCTGATGGTTTACTAGTATATATTCCATCGGTTTGCTAAACTAATTATTTGATTCAACATTGATCGAGTTGAGGGGAATTACTTTTACACTCGGTGTAAAACACATAATCTTAGCTAATGACTTCATATACTCCTTTTAAGTTAATGACTTTTAGCTACTGATTTTTCTTAGGTTGTTGATTTTTTGTGTGAGGAATGCAATTTGTCTCCAATTTATTTTAGTGCTGACATCGTTTTTAATTAGATATTATATATGTAGGTATATATGTATGCTTGAGTCCTTAGAAATTGGGTTGTTTTTTAGTGCTGACGTCGTTTTTATAAGTATTTTTTAGCGCTGACATCGTTTTTATGAGTATTTTTTAGTGCTGACATTGTTTTTAGTTTGATATTATATATGTAAGTGTATATGTATGCTTGGGTCCTTAAAAATTGGTTATTTCTTAGCGATGACATCGTTTTTATGCGTATTTTTTAGTGCTGACATCGTTTTTAATTTGATATTATATATGTAAGTATATATATGCATGCTTAAGTCCTTAAAATTTGGTTTATTTTTTAATGCTGACACCGTTTTTATGCGTATTTTTTAGTGCTGACATCGTTTTTATGTGTACTTCTATGTTTAGGTTGCTCTTTAGGTATATATGTATGCTTGAGTCATTAAAAAATGATTTATTTTTTAATGCTGACATGGTTTGTTTCTTCCACACTATATGCACATCATAGATAATTATTGACTTATTACATTCTAATTTCTAAGTATCAAATTTACTCAATATGACAATACATTTTTACACGTTTTAGGGTGTATGAAAGCATAAGTTATGTTGTTAAGTTAATGATTTTTAGGTTGTTGATTTTTTTTTTGTGAGTAATGCAATTTGTCTTCAATTTATTTTAGTGCTAACATCATTTTTAGTTATATATATATATATATTATATATATAGGTATATATTTATGCTTGAGTCCTTGAAAATTGGTTTATTTTTTTGATGTTGACATCGTTTTTATGCGTATTTTTTAGTGTTGACATCGTTTTAATGCGTATTTTTTAGTGCTGACGTCATTTTATGCGTATTTTTATGTAGGTATATATGTGCTGATATCTTTTTGCAAAATAAGAGATGGAGGAGGTAGGATGTACAATGATTTTGAGCTATTTGGTGGCATCAGCGGGCGTCAGCGGAGAAGCCTTCAATGTCACGGTCGGCGGAACTAGGAGGAGGTAGCAAACTACTTTTGAGTTGATTGAGAAGGGGATTGGGACTTCAATAGCTTCAATGCTTTCTATACTGAATTTGTTTTAATTGCTCACCGATATTCTTTGTTTCTCACTACCGAAAATAAAATAAAATATTCTTTTGTTTCTTTTATATTTTATATAAAATTTCTAATGTTATTTGATTTGTAAAATTCAAATTTCTAGTGCTGACGTCCCCCGCGTCAGCATCTATGTAAACGGTGTCAGCACTGCTGACGTCAGCATTCCCGGCGTCGGCGTCAGCATTGGCGCGCGAAAAAACAAAAAAACCTTCCTTGTAAATGGTGTCAGCATTGCTGACGTCAGCAATCCCGACGTCGGCGTCAGCACTGACGCGGAAGAAAAAAAAAAACATCCTTGTAAACGGTGTCAGCATTTCCGACGATGACGTCAGCACTGACGCGCGAAAAAAAAAAAAAAAAAACTGCTCACATGGAGGGGGGGGAAGGGGGGGCACACTGGGAGGGGGAGGGGGGCACATAGGAGGGGTAAGGGTTGTGTATAGTTTTGGAAAATTCCCAAAATCTTGTATATTTGGCTAATTTGACCTTTGTATTTGTATAGTCGGCAAATTGACCCTTTGTATAAATATTTACAAAAATAAGACAATTTAATTGATTTATCTTATTTTATTTTATTTTTTGTTTTAAATTAATTATATTTAAATAGTGTGTAAAACACAATACTGCTTGAGTAATTAATTTTTTTTTAAAAAAAGAATATCTGCTTAACTTCTTCAATCTTGCCTTTTACAGTTTTACTTATGATTTATCCCCTATAATGATTACTGTATATCAGTTTCCAGACCGAACCATTTTCCTGTGCAGTAATTAAAAGATACGGAGTACAGTAGATTTTTTTGTTGGTAATCTGATACGCCGATAGGGAGTAGATTAATTACCGCGCGCAGTAATCAAATGTCCAACCCAATTCTTTTACGGAGTAATTGCTTCGTACTCCGTAATTGGAAGTTACCCAATACACATACATCAAGTTTAATTAATTACTCCGTACTTTGTAACTGGAGTTTCACAGCTGATGATTATACTGCATTAATTAATGGCATATACGTTTTATTCTCCCCACCAACAACACACAAATCCTTCTCCTCTCCCCAGCAACAACAACACACACAACTCAAATCCGTCTCCCTCCATTGTTGAGGATATGGACCTCCTGCTGCCTAATTGGCTGGACCAACAATGGATGGCCATGGGGAGCAACAATGACAACGGGTTTTTGTTTAACTACATAGACGACCACACTCTCTCCTTGTACGACGACGTCCTTTTCCCCGACTTCCAAATGTTTCCCGCTCTTCCTCCTCTGGGTCTCTGTGCATACGATCAGCAAGCCGATCAGTGCCAAGTTAATGGTACGTTCCTCACGGAGCAAAGGTTGGAGGAGATTGTTCTTGAAGCGGATGAAAAAGTTGACGCTGCAGAGATGGAGCTTATCACAGTCTCTAATGGCGGATCCCAAATTAGGGCAAAGTCGTGGGCGAGGGCCAAGTCAGACAAGCTTCACTTCGGCGATCTGCAGAAGTACTTCGATCGGCCGATTTCGGAGGCGTCTCAGGAGCTCAAGGTGCGGATAACACTTCTCAAGAAGCGGTGCAGGGAGCTTGGTATACGTAGATGGCCTCACCGGAAACTCCGAAGCCTCAACTCTCTCATTGAGAATGTCAAGGTACATGTATACAGCACCTCCATTTTTAATGTTGGGTTTATGTATCAATATATGTGAAGAATTGAACTATAATATATATGTGTAGGAGTTGGGGATGGATGAAGAGGTGATGATGTTGGAGGAGCAAAGGAAGATGCTGCTGAACCAGCCGGAGATGGAGCTTAATGAACAAGCTAAGAAGATCCGACAGAAGAGCTTCAAGGCCAATCATATGCGGAGGAGAAAAATGGGTGTCGTTCGATCAACATGAAGAGGATCAAAATAGTGATTCTGAAGATTGGGTGATTTTAAGTGTTCATGAATTGCCTGATCGAATATATCAAGATTACATCGATCATTGTATATAGGTTTGTTTTGTTTGTTTTTTATCATGGCAAATGGCTGTCTTCTTTGATGAATGGATATCGGCTTTGGATTATAGCTTTGTGTGTGTGTGTTGTACGTACGTTGCTGTTGTTTGCTGTGTGCTATTGTAGTTTCTAGAGCATGTAAATGGGTTTCATGACTTTTGTATAAACTTTTGTGTTATGATATATGAAGTAGGGTGGCGCAAATGGTCTGAACCGGCCCAAACCAAACCGATCCAAACGGTTCCGGTCGGAACCGATGGCCCGAATTTTTTTGAGGAAGGGTCCGAAGTCCGAACAGAGAACCGAAAATTCGGTTACAGTTTTTACGGTTTTAGGACCGAAAAAACCGAATAGCCTTAACTTTGTTTTTTTTTTTTAATCGGAAAAAACTTGTAAACTTTGGCAAACTAAAACCGAAAAAACCCTGTAAACTTTGGCAAACTAAAACCGAAAAAACCCTGTAAACTTTGGTAGATTCAATCAAATATCATAGAAATTAAACATCATAGATTCATAGATTCAATCAAATATCAAAAAAATTGCCCTTTCTCTGACAGCTAAACCCTAAATTTCTACAAGTCTCGCAGCAATAAAATATACTCCATCCGTTCGCGAAAACTTGTCGTTTTAGACTTCTTATTTTGTTCAACAAAACATGTCATTTTAGATATTTTTCCATTCATTTCCCAATTTTACCCCTAGTTTGAATTTGAATTTGTTCATTAAATCTTGGCTCCAATTTGATGTGTGATTGTACTTTGTTTGGGGGATAATAAATACAAAAGTTAAATAAGGGTAAATTAGGTAGTGTAATATATTTCTTAATAATTGTGCCAGAGGCTAGAACGACAAGTTTTTGCGAATGGAGGGAGTATTGTTTTACAAATCTGAAATTACAACTACAATATAACAAATTAATGATAATAGAAGTATATTAACACAAGGATTATGTTAAATTTTGGAAGAAAATTGGGGTTTCCGACTTTTGGTTTGCTCACGGCCACTAGGCCAGATTGACGTTCTAGACACAGACGGCTTTTTTGTCGTCTCCTGAATGCACTTCAAGGGACGAACAAAGCTTGAGTCGTCACATACAATAGGACCGGATGTACACCCATCCAAGGGAGCCTTTCAGGAGACGAACAATTACTAAGTTCGTTGCCTGAATTGTAAGTGGAGGTTGACCAAGCCGTTGACCATCGATAAACATGGTGAATCAACCAGGATTGTCAGGTGCAATCGTACCATCATCATTCAAGGGACGAACATATATATGTTCTTCCCTTGATTCAACTGTACTTAAAAAAAAACATGTGACTCCGTACGTGTTTGGCATATATCGTCTTCTCCGGACAGTGGGGTTATTTTGCATCCTCTATTCCAGACAGTGAGGGTCGGGGTATTTGGCATCTCTTCCTCGACTTCCTTGCATTGTTCTTCACTTGCCCTCGCGCTCGATCAGGTGAGTCTTCTGCTTCCTTTCGATTGATCTGTTTGATTAATTGGTTTTTGTTTTGGTTCGGCTTGAATTCCCGATCTGTGATTCCAGATCCGAAACCCAAATCGGCCTAGCCTCCATTGGTTTCATCCAGATCTGTTTCCTTTGAGCTAGCTGCTACTTCTCCTTGGCTTTGGGTGGCTTCCATTGCTCAATTCGACCTATTAGAACCTGTAGTTGTAGGAGAATGAGAAAAACCCCAATTTCATCATTGCTCAATTCGACCGTACCTCATCTCCTTCCTTGCATTGAGGATTCTCCTTGGCTTGGGTGGCTTTCTTTGAGGATTTTGTTTATAATCAATCTGCTAATACAATGACAAAGTGACAATCTATTCATTTGGCCTCTTGAATGACAATAGCATCTTGAATGATAGTTAACACTCCTTGCTGGTTGTATACTGCTGGTTTTTGGGATATTCTTTTATCATGTAACATCTTGAATGACAATAGCATTTCGGGGCAGTGATTTCTTAAATTGAGCTTTCGGTAATTGGAGTAACCATATGTCTGTTACTCATCAAATTTCATGCGAATCTCAAATGTGAATCTCAGCTTATCACTTGTCAGCATAAGAAGGCATGCATATTGATGATAGTTAACACTCCTTGCTGGTTGTATGCTGCTGGTTTTTGTTGCTCAACTACTGATGCCATGTGCCCTAGCATTTTGTTTATCCTAGTGATAAGAAAATTTAAGAAGTTGTTACACACTTTGGTAGGTATATATATATTGAGAAATCAGGTCTTTTCCAACTATCAGTCATGGGATGGGATGTCCAATTGTATAGTGTTTCTTATACTCCATGTTGTTCCGTCCATAGGCATGTCAGACACTTCCGGTAGTTGGCCGAGCGGTTGTCCAGAAAAGTACCCATGGATTAGAGGGGATGAGCCATACGAACGTCAGGTAAACAAATTGCTTTTAATTTACTTTGTAATGAAGGCAAGAACTGATTTTGGTGGAGATGAATGTAATTCATTCATGATTGATGTTGTTGGAGAAGAATTTTTTGGCCTTAGCTTCTTTGTTCCCTCATTGGATTTCCTATGTTGTTGGAGAGGAACTTCTACAAATGATTTTTTTTGCGTATCTTATTGGGTTGATTGAGATGATTGCGTATGTATGTTATTGAGTTGATTGTTGGTGCATTGTATTTCTAGATCGAATGTTGTTTTGTTCATAGGAATATTCATTTTCTAAAACACATATTTGCATATGACTCTTAAAATGAACTTATTTGCCTTTAAATCATCATGATACATTGTATGAATAATGCCATGCTTATGAATATAATGTCATGATTCATAGTGGACTCCTTATAGTGAAGAGATGGAGGAAGTGTCACGGGGCAAAGAGAAGAAGAATCATGTCACGGCTGCTGAGGATGATGATGCAACCAGTAGCGAGAACCCATTGCTCCGTCAGATGGTAGAAATCAACCAGGATCTAACCGAGCGCAACCAGAATCTAATTGAACGGCTCCATGAAGTGGAAGAACGCAACCAGTGTCTAACAAGGCAACCCTCAGTTCGCACGAGCAGTTCAAGGATCCATACAATTCTAGAAATGTACTTTGTTGTACTCATAGATCCATATTCTGGAGATTGCCTTATTGGCCGTACACGAAAGTGAGATATTGTCTCGATGTCATGCACGTTGAGAAGAATGTGTTTGACAACATCATCGGAACCATTTTTTGTATTGAAGGAAAGTCCAAAATTGGTCCCCAAGCACGCGCAGCTTTAAGAAATAGAGGGGTGCGGAAATCTCTACATGCAAGGGGTAATGGTCAACTTCCTCCTGCACCATACACAGTCCGGTCAGATTATCTTGAGGAGGTGTTTGAATGGTTTGGTGATGTGAAGTATCCTCATGGTTACGTGATGAACGATTTTTGGTCGCATAAACCGTATCAAAATAAAACTTAAACCTACAAACTAGTATAGCAAGTAAGTAAGAGGTCGATCCCACAGAGAATCAAGTATTTCTCAGCAATGTGTATTTACCAATTAGCAGAAAGGGGGGGTTTTGGGTGATTGAGATTGAAAAGAAAATAAAATAAAATACAAACAAATTGATGCAAAACAATTTAGAGAAGATCGCTCTACCTACAACTATCCACTTTATTTGGTTGAATTGATATTGTAACTTCCTCTTGTCCTTTTAGGTTTCCTATGAATGCCCTTATCCCGACCTAATATAGTTACTAGTCCAATCAGTCCTAGAAACCCTTATCAATCGAACAGTCCCTAAAGAAGGATTTAACCCAATTGATAGCTTTAAGTCCAGAGATTAGCCAAGGTATTTGCAGTCTCTAAAGAGGGATTTAACAACACATCCAACTTCCTACTCATTCAATTAGTTCAATCAGCCCTAAAGGAACAAGTTTGCTACTTAGGTTAAGGTTCACAATCAGGAATCTACAAAACCTTAACAATTGAATTGATCTAACTAGTTGGCCAGATGAGATAGAACAAAACAATAAACAATCAAGCACAAAGAAGTTGAAACATTCAAATATAGGAAATAAGGAACAAGATTTAGAAACTCACAATTCAATCCAAATAAAGCTTCAAGTTGCAAGTAGAACGAAGAGAGTTTAGCCGCCCATGGCGAACATCGCTCTCTCTAATTAAAATCGTCTTGAATCCTAATCTAATGAATGAATGAGTAGAATAGAAGTCCTCCAAAAATAACTAAAAAGTGGCCTTATTAAAGATCCCAAAGTCGGCAATAAACAAAAACCAAAAAGGCATCTAGGGTTTTTAATCAAAACGACGCGTATCCGCGCTGGCGGCAGATGCGGCGGCCGCCGCATGTATGCTGCGGCCGCAGCATTGCTATTCTTTTTGCCTCGTCCCTGGCGGCGGCCGCTGCACACCATGCGGCGGCCGCTGCATTAGTCTTTCACGGAAAATCCGTCCTGAATCAACTCTCGACGTCAACATGAAAGTTGTAACTCTCTGAAAGAGCTTTCCAACGCATGGTCATAATAGTCGATCGGACAACCGAGGCCTCCAGAAAGTGCAAAACAAGTTCAGCATGTCTAGCGACAACTTCTCCAGACTTGTTCTTCGTTTGGGTTAGCTTCTTCTTCTCAGGACCTCTTGAGATCTTCATGTAAGCTTCTTCGATCAACTAGACATTCTCATCCAATGTGTTATCAACCCATGTCTCCTCATCGGATCTACCATTACCTGAAAAATCAATAAAAGCATGTGGATTCCGACTCCACCAACATAGAGAGCAAATATGCAAATTCTACTTAAATCATGCATGATATGCATCTTAACTAAGCTAAATGCAACCTATTATGCCTACCTAAATGCATGCTATCAAACTCCCCCACACTTAAGCTTTTGCTTGTCCTCAAGCAATCAAAAACAAATATAGAATTGATCATCCCACAAATAAGATCTTCATGCTATAATTTTATAAAAGCAACATCAAGCAATAGGCGACATGAATAATAGAACAAATATCCTAGCAAATATGTGAGCGATCCAATAGTAAAGGAAAATTTAATCCAACCTCACCGGGATAATGTGTTTCACTCAAGCTCTCATGTGTTTAGGCTTTAAAGTCCAACTCTCAACTCAATCCAAAATGCTCTATACACCGCAAAGTCATCACTTGCAAAAAACATCATGAGGACTTTTATAAGGTTGTAATGGGGCTTTGGTAGGAACATAAGGCATGAGAAATATTTAGGCTTGTGGTGCTAAAAATCCGGGAAAAAGGAACAACAAACAACCAGAACAACACCAAAACTTCCATACTTCACAAACCATTCCAATAACATAAACTCCAATACACATCAGTAAGCACTCTTCGATTTCAATAGCCATACAACTCATGCATTTTTTCTATTTGGATGATGAATTCTTTTCTTTTCTTTTATGCTTACTTTTGCCCCTAAGTGAATTTTATTCTCCTTAGGTCCAAGCTTACTAGACTTTTACTCCTAAGTGAATTTTATCCTCCTTAGGCCCCTAGTAATAAGTCATCTCTATTATGCAAGAAGGGTTACCTTATTTTGGCTATGCCTCTCGCAATGCACAACCATACGTATATTATTCCCACTCAAAGCAACTCCAACATATAGATTTTTCACCAATTCTCCTCCTAATTCCCGGAAGGGGTCAGGCTAATCATTAGCTATGATATATTTTTGTGGAGCTATAAAAAAGAATAGGCTTTAAGGCTCAGATGGGCTTCAAGCAAAGGATAATATCTAAGGTAGACAGGTATAATATGGCTAAAGAAAACATGCCTCAATCATTTGAAATTCACAAGCAACAAACATGTGCAATACGGTATTGAAATAAGAAGCATATGGAGAGTATAATAACACAATAAAAGCAAAAGGGAATAATATGTAAAGTCCCTATAAGGCCAAAACAAACTCACAAAGGTTATGTTTTTGCTAGATTCCAATTTAACCTCAACTATGAATCATACTTGCTCAATTATATTCTCAAATCATGCTCCAAAATCATTTTCAAGCAATTCAATCAAATCATGGGATTTATGCAATAAGATCATAAAAATAAATTAGAGGACAAACTAAACCAAGATGGGTATCGTTAATAACACTTAAATGCAATGCATGATATTTTTGGATTTTTTTTTTCAAATGCAGTATATGAATAAAAATAAATATGACAACATAAATAAACATGATAACATAAGTAAACATGATATGCAAACTCTATCTATATGCAATGTAATCCCTCCTTCACACTTAAACCTTTCATTGTCCTCAATGAAACATAAAAGACAAAAAAAAATAAAAACATAGAGGAAGAGATGAATGAAATACTCACAATGTGGTGGATGGGTCTCTATAGGTTGGATCTGAGGATTTCGGTGGCCTTTCCTGAAAGCTTAGTCTATGCCAAACCAAAAACAACTATCTAATGCCTAATGGGAAACCCAATTTATTGAAAAGAAAACTAGCTAACCAGGAATTGAAATACTAAATTATAAAACTTACCTCGGGTTGCCTCCCGAGAAGCGCCTTTTTTAATGTCATTGGCTTGACTTATTCTCAATCTCAAGAGCTTATCTCTCAGACATCGTCAAGGCCCTCAGTAGCCTATCATATTCCTGTGCACACATCTTACAAGGCACATCATAGCACAATAAATTGAAAGCATAAAATGTGGAAGTCAAGAACCCTTTCAATCTATCAAAGAGTCTAGCATGACTCTCTACACAAGGAATATGATACCACCAGCACAGTTCCGCTGGTGGCTTTTCAAAATAGCAATCAAAAGGATCAACATAATCACCATTACCTTCAAAATTGCAAAAGTTTACATTTATTACCTCTTGAGCCTCAGCTGATGGCTCTAAACCTGGTTCATCAATGGGCAAGCTCAGAATGGATGTTGCAGATGGAGTAGGAGACACATCACATGTAACCTCATGCGTCGACTCATGAGATTCCAAGTCAAAAAGCACTATACCCTCTCCTCCATCGTCGAAGACACTATCGTTGTCTGCAACCAATTCCTCCTCTTCTTCTTTGAAGCTCCTTTCTTTCTCACCTTTTGCACTTAAAATTTGAATGAGTTGGCTCATCTGATTCTCCAATTTTCCAAGTCGACTCATTTTTTCTTCTTCCAACTGATGCAACACTTGTGTGAGAGTTTGGATTGATACTTCCCGCTCAACCTGTCGACTCATGTTGCAGAAAAAACCCCAAATCTCAAAGAGTCCCATATCCAATAGGCCTCCATTACTCATGGACTCAACAAGACTCCGTGTTTCAGCATTCATCCCATCAAATATGCAAAAACAAATCTCCCGCACACCATATTGATAACCCCATGAACCAAGGTCGATAACATACTCATGCAATCTAGTGAAATATTGGTGAAAGTTCTCACCTTCAAACTGCAACAATCTCTACATCTTAAAAAGTTCCCCGGCAACGGCGCCAATTTGATGAACGATTTTTGGTCGCATAAACCGTATCAAAATAAAACTTAAACCTACAAACTAGTATAGCAAGTAAGTAAGAGGTCGATCCCACAGAGAATCAAGTATTTCTCAGCAATGTGTATTTACCAATTAGTAGAAAGGGGGGGTTTTGGGTGATTGAGATTGAAAAGAAAAGAAAATAAAATAAAAACAAATTGATGCAAAACAATTTAGAGAAGATCGCTCTACCTACAACTATCCACTTTATTTGGTTGAATTGATATTGTAACTTCCTCTTGTCCTTTTAGGTTTCCTATGAATGCCCTTGTCCCGACCTAATATAGTTACTAGTCCAATCAGTCCTAGAAACCCTTATCAATCGAACAGTCCCTAAAGAAGGATTTAACCCAATTGATAGCTTTAAGTCCAGAGATTAGCCAAGGTATTTGCAGTCTCTAAAGAGGGATTTAACAACACATCCAACTTCCTACTCATTCAATTAGTTCAATCAGCCCTAAAGGAACAAGTTTGCTACTTAGGTTAAGGTTCACAATCAGGAATCTACAAAACCTTAGCAATTGAATTGATCTAACTAGTTGGCCAGACGAGATAGAACAAAACAATAAACAATCAAGCACAAAGAAGTTGAAACATTCAAATATAGGAAATAAGGAACAAGATTTAGAAACTCACAATTCAATCCAAATAAAGCTTCAAGTTGCAAGTAGAACGAAGAGAGTTTAGCCGCCCATGGCGAACATCGCTCTCTCTCTAATTAAAATCGTCTTGAATCCTAATCTAATGAATGAATGAGTAGAATAGAAGTCCTCCAAAAATAACTAAAAAGTGGCCTTATTAAAGATCCCAAAGTCGGCCATAAACAAAAACCAAAAAGGCATCTAGGGTTTTTAATCAAAACGACGCGTATCCGCGCTGGCGGCAGATGCGGCAGCCGCCGCATGTATGCTGCGGCCGCAGCATTGGTATTCTTTTTGCCTCGTCCCTGGCGGCGGCCGCTGCACACCATGCGGCGGCCGCTGCATTAGTCTTTCACGGAAAATCCGTCCTGAATCAGCTCTCGACGTCAACATGAAAGTTCTAGCTCTCTGAAAGAGCTTTCCAACACATGGTCATAATAGTCGATCGGACAACCGAGGCCTCCAGAAAGTGCAAAACAATTTCAGCATGTCTGGCGACAACTTCTCCAGACTTGTTCTTCGTTTAGGTTAGCTTCTTCTTCTCAGGACCTCTTGAGATCTTCATGTAAGCTTCTTCGATCAACTAGACATTCTCATCCAATGCGTTATCAACCCATGTCTCCTCATCGGATCTACCATTACCTGAAAAATCAATAAAAGCATGTGGATTCCGACTCCACCAACATAGAGAGCAAATATGCGAATTCTACTTAAATCTTGCATGATATGCATCTTAACTAAGCTAAATGCAACCTATTATGCCTACCTAAATCCATGCTATCATTACGCTGGATGTTTGAAAAGTCGTGTAAGTGTACGAGAGAAAAAGTTTGTCGGATTAAAGACACACGATTGCCATGTAATGCTTCAACGTCTTATTCCAATCGTTATTCGGCCGTACTTACCAGTTTCCGTTGTCACGACTTTAGTGGCCCTATGCAAATGGTTTCAGAAATTAAGTTCTAGGGAATTAAGGAAGGAGGAAGTTCGACTAATGGAAGATGAGATAGTACAGATTCTATGCAACTTTGAGATGATTTTTCCTCCTCACTTCTTCACCATTATGGTCCATCTCCTAGTTCATCTTCCTCGCCAAGTGTTGCTCACCGGCCCTGTGCATTACACCTGGATGTATCCAATAGAACGGTACATTTCTTACTCTCATCTTAAATTCCGTTTAATTTATACCTTCTGTTCATATCGTCGCATTGAAATTACACCCATCCTATTTCAGACAACTTGGCGCATACAAGAAATATGTCGTCAACCCTCGTTACCCAGAAGGGACCATTACCACATGTTACATCGCAGAAGAGGCAGTGACCTATTGTAATTTGTACTTGGAGGTTGGAGAAGGTCAGGCAGGGACATCAACCACTACTCCTTCTGTGTTCGATATTTCTGTTGTTTCCGAGCTTGTGCGCCCACAAGGCTATAATTCACGTGCACGGCTAAGTGGAGAGGATATTCTGGAGGCTCATTGGCAAGTCTTACTTAATTGTGATGAAGTGTCATCCTACTTAGACGCACACGAGGAGCTCTACACACAACATTATCCAGATCACAATGACAAGGATCGCACGTTGCATTTCCATCGCTATTTCATCGGATGGGTAAGCATTCTTCTTAGTTATGTTATTCATGGGTTTGAATGGTTTGTCGTCATCGTTGCACTAAGTAATGGACACTTATTTACTGATCTATGGACAACAAAGAGATGAGGTTGTATCTGTTCAACCAGAGATTCTTAATTTGGCGAGAAAACCCCAACTCCATAGGATTTACTCATCATGTGTTGTGAATGGGGCGAAGTTCGTGTCGTGGAACAGAGATAGAAAATTGCTTACCCAAAATTGTGGAGTGAAGGTAAGTACAGAGGACACCGACTATTACGGGATCCTTGAAGCCGTGGTTGAACTGTTGTACGTCAACGACATGCCAGTGGTGCTATTCAGCTGCAAATGGTATGACACTAATCCCAACAATCTCGGTATCACGCATATGATCGATCATGGGTTGTTATCTATTGACACGAAAAGTAGTTGGTATGATGATTCTCCATTCTGTTTGGCAACCACGGCAAAGCAAGTGTTCTATGTTGATGACCCAAAGGTGGGCGATGGATGGAAGGTGGTGAATGTAATGTCACATAGGAACATCTATGATGCTAGAACCATGGCGACAATTGAAGGTGATATCATTCCAGGCAGGGATGAAGCCTATCAAGAGGACGCCCCTGTCGTTACTGGTCATTTTAACCTTGCCGTTGATCTCCAGCTACTGAGCCATGTAGAAGAGAGCGACGATGAAGAAGAGAGCGAAGATACCGAAGCTGAGGAAGACCAAGAGGTCGAAACTGAAGAAGCAGCCTCCGAAGAGGATGGAATTGAAACGGAAGGCGAGGAAGGTGAAGACGTCGAGGACGGGGAAGACGTCGAGGACGAAGAATGAAGCAAAACATATGATCAAGGCCGAGATTTCTAAATTTCGTTTTAGATGAAGATGTATGAATTTCTAATTTTTGTTTGAGATCGAGATTTGAGAGGCCGTTTCTTACCAAGATACATTGGTTTTAGTTTTATATCGTATATTAGTTCTAATTTTATATATGATCGGTTTAACCAAATACCAGAATTTCATATTTAAATATATAAGTGGTATAAAAACTAAAAAAAATCTTACAAATATTAAATATATGAATTTATATTTATACGAGTTCATATTTTTTTATACCTAATGTTATATTTAATTATAAAAGTTATAATCTTTTATATAACTTTCATAAAAGTTATTATCAACACCAACAACATTACAAACATATAAATACCATAGGCGGGATAATATTTGGCCCAAAGTTAGTATTTGACGGGATAATATTCGGCCCGAATTTTCAATGAAATTTTTTAACTCTAGATTATTCAAGGGATAAACATAACCTCCGTTCGTGTCTTGAATGAAATTCAATTACGCAGGATTTTACCCCCCACTCTTTTCACTGTGTTGACGTGTCGTTCGGATGGCCACACACTCCCTCTCACTTCTCATGAACCCCAAACCCTCCTCCTCTCTCTCTGTCTCACTCATTCTGAAACCCCAAAGCAAAACCCTCCTCTCTCTCTCTCTCTCTCTCTCTCTCTCTCCGCCGATTCCTCTTCACTCTCACCAAACCCCAAACCATCACCACCGATCCCTCTTCATTCTCACCATCACCACCTCCGATTCCGCCCTCTTCACATTCACCACCGTCGAGCCCGGCCTCCATCATGCCACCAAAAAAGTTAAAGAAGATCCATGTTCGCCAAAGGGTTCCTCCACCACCGCCAAGCCCGGTCACCACTCCACAACCGGCCACCGCTCCACAACCGGCCCCCACTCTACAACCGGCCACCACTCCTCGGAGGTCACCTCAGGTCCCAACTAAGCCCGCGTCACCACCACCACCTCCGCCAACTCAGCCCGTGTCACCACCACCACCTCCGCCAACTCAGCCCGTGTCACCACCACCACCTCCGCCAACTCAGCCCGCGTCACCACCACCACCTCCGAGGCCAACTCAGTCGACGTCACCACCACTTCGGAGGAGCCCTAGGAAGCCACCAGCTCCTCGGAAGCCACCACCCCTGAAGAGACGACGTACCAGTCGTCTCTTCCTCGCCGGCGACCATGGCCTCCTCTCCAACACCGACGGACACCACCCGACAAGCGCCTCCCCCTCTTTTAGTGGCTGCATCGGAAGATGAGTCCACCACCCCTCTGGACTCTCCTCCGTCTGTCGGTGGCGCACGGGCTCGGTCAGCCACCCCTCCGGCCTCCTCTCTGTCAGTGATGAAAAAGCCCCGATCTCTTAAGGCCACCATTTTTAGTGGGGCCCGGGAATCTACCTAGTGAAGTGATCAATCTTCCCAACGGGCTTACCTGACCCGCATCGAAATAATCAACGCGGCCCAACCTGTGCTGCGGGAAGTAACTTTAGAGCTTATTCTGAAAGGTGATTCCCTCATCGAGTTTTTTCTAGACAATTCGGAAAATTGGTTCGCTTACCTGTCGTTGTTGAATATCTTGAGAATTAATAACAACAGTCTTTTTCCTTAATAGAAATTTATACTAAGGACAAAAAGGGTTTGTATCCGCGGAGTTGGTCCAGTGAACGGTGCTGATTTTGCTATGAAATAGGTTCTTTTCCACGCGTACGAATTCTTCTTCTTGTTCTTCTTTCTTCTTGAGTTCACTGGGCCTGAATCCGCCTTTTTCTCCTCTCTTCCGACCAAAAGTCCTTTTTCTCTGGTGAGATTTCTCACTTTTATAGGTCTGGGGTGGTCTGGTAAGTTGTGCCACGTGGTGTTCGCCTTTTGACACGTGTTCTACTCGTGGGGGGTGGGCATGGCCGCCACGTGCCTATTCTCTTCTATCCGCGGATGATTGTTCATGAGTCAGCTCTTGGATAATTATCCGCGGATAATGTTATTTCCTTTTTCCTTAATCTGTTTGGTGTTCCTTATTCTGCTATTTTTATATCTTTACAGATGTTTTTCAATGTTGGTTTAGTCACAGCTCCTCGGGCCGAGGTGATCCCAACCTGGGATTGACGCGGATCGATAAAGATTCTCCAAGAAAACATCTGTAGTTTCGTTACTAGTATAATTCTGATTTGGAGGTGGTTGGCTTTTTCTTTATAGATCTTTGGCCCAATTTGGGTCCATCAGGCCCATTTAGGCTCGGAAGTTCAAACGTCAGTAATTTCCTATAAGTTACCCCGTCCTGTTTTTTTTTACCTCACACTTGTCTTCTTCTGCTTTTTCGGAGATTTTATCCTTATCCATCTCGAGGTTTTCCGGCGGCGGTTTCCTAGGTTTCCGGTTGTTTGCTTGAACTTTCCGGCAGTTTCTTTCAACTTTTCAAGGTATTTCTCTTTGTTCTAAACTGTTCTTGATTTTTCCTTGTTAATTTTTTTAAACTTTCGATATTTAGATCGTAATCTTGGGTGCAAGTTTGTCCCTGAATGTGTTTTTGGATGAGATTTTGCTTTGTACTAGTGAAATTTCATGCGATTTTCTTCTAGTTTCTTTGGAAATGGCTAGTCTCAGCGAGGAGCACGATTGGTTAGAAGATTTTGAGAGGGATGAAGGATGGAGGAGTGGTGTCGCTTCATCCTATCAGGTGCGTCCGTCCCCAGAGGCACTTTCTTCCTCTTCTGGGAGTTCTTCTTCCAACTCTGATGATTCTTCGTTTGATGATTCTTCTTCCAACTCTGACGATTCTACATCCGCGTCTACTCCGGATCGAGTTGGTCCTACTGGTAGTCCTATTAAGGTGAGAAGGCGCCGGAAGCGTTCTGACCCTGATTACTATTCTTCACCTTACACAGTTTCTTCTTCTTCGAAGGGATGCGTGGAAGATGAAAATCCAAGGGCTGTGGATGAATCGGGTGCTAGTTCTTCAGTGGACGTGGGGGCTTCGTCTATTTCTCAGTCTGCGGATCAAGAGTCGGAGGAGGTTTGGATTCCTTATGAGCTTCCTCCAATTGGTTTAGCAGAAAGTCCGAAGGTAATCCGTTCTAAGGAGAACTTGAGCGACTTGGACACACCAGTGTATAACTTAGGGGATTTAGATACTTGTCTTTTCTTGAGAGATTTTAAACCTCTTCCACCTCCAACCAGTCGTCCACCAGTTGTGCCTGATAGGATTCATCCGTGGAGGTCTCCTGTGAGTAAGTTGAGGGGTTGTACTACTCTCTTGAACTTAGAAGATCTTGACGCTCTTTCGCAAATCTTCCCTTGGCCAGCGGGTGTAGAATTCTGTCTTCCTGAGGAAGGGGGTGGTTGTCTGGACGCTTACGAAGATTGTTTGAGGAAATCGAGTATGAAATATAACAAAATAAATCAAACCAAATTCTGCCCACGCAAATAATTACAAGACCTCCTCCTGATGTAGCAGCGGGAAGTCAGGATCTCGACTAGGGTAGTCGACAGAAGATCGGACAGTCGAACACAGCAGCAGCAACTCGGCACAGGCTGCTCGATAACGACCAGGGTCTACTCGATGTCGAGTACAGTCCTTGTCGACTTTGGCTTGTCTTCGTCGATCTCCTGCACAATTAAGCTACGGCGACTCTGGGTCGAGAATCAGTAGTCGAGATCGACCACGGTTTGGTCGAGGTCGACGAGGGCAGGAACTTAAAACGAAAACGAAAGAAAGTAAAAACAAATGCTTTGGGGTTTCGACTAAACTTAATGTAAAAGGACTTCCAAGATTGGGGTTTGCAACGACAATAACCAAGCATGCATAAGGTAGAACCAAACAGATATTCATATAATTCGCATTAAAGGACTAAGCTTTCGCCTTTTCCAACAATTAGACAACTCTCTCAAGAAACCCTAATTGTCTCTACCGATTTTATGTTTATAATCCAAGTGGTTAACATGGATCTCCATTAGATGGGAAATAAACACATAAACAAGTAGGAGATGCTCAAAACATGATAAAAGTCAGATCTTTACCTCAATTATGCATGGCTATCGTCGGGCTCGCGCCAACCCTAGAAGTGGGTTGACTACTCGCGCTTCATCATAATTAAAGACATCAATAATAAAAGGAAATAAACTTGCATTAATAAAATATAATAGAGCTTACAACCAAAAGAAGTCAATTCCGCTCTCGCTTCACAAAACTCCTCTTGGCCACTCACTCTCTCTCTCTCCTACTACTTCTCCTCGAAATTGAATCATCTCTGAAATTGAATGAATAAAACTGAGCCCCATGGGCTTTATTTATAGCTTTCTAATCCTTGCTAGTCAAGGATAGAATATCTATATCTAAATCTAAAACTTTATCTAAAACTTTAATGATAAATAAAAGACATAAAGGAATTAAATCTAAAATAGGAAATATATCGAAAGTGTCTTCAATGGATAGAACTCTCTCTTCTTTGATATTTTTGGATAGAGTCAGAAATCTTCACGCCCAAGTAATCCCAAGTCGAGTAGGATTCGTTGAACCGAGTAACGCGGCTCTGGAGGTCTACTCGATCTCGACAAGGGTCTGGTCGATCTCGAGTAGGGTTGACTGGCTCGGCTTCGTCGTCTCGGCTAGCTGGCGCTCGACAGACTCGGACTTGGTTCACGGTGCTCGTCGATGTCGACAAGGGCTCGTCGAGGTCGAGTAGACTGGCTATGTCGACTGGGTCTTCTCGGGTGGCTCTACTCGACAGGCTCGGATCTGGACTCGGAGCTCGTCGATCTCGACTAGGGCTCCTCGAGATCGACTAGGGTGTGGCCTTCTCTGGTCGAGCAGCTTCTCCTCGGCATGGACTCGGACTGGCGCTGTGGGGCTCGTCGATCTCGACTAGAAGCTTGTCGAGATCGAGTAGGATTGTCCTCGGCGTCCTTGTCCTCGGCTTCTCGATCAGTTCTCTCCTCGACTCCGGGTGTGGCGCTGGGCTTCGTCGATCTCGAACAGGTCTTGTCGAGATCGAGTAGGCTCCGGAAGTCGGGTGGTCTGGCTCAGCTCTCTCGATCAGGCTTTGTCGACCAGGCTGCTCGGACTTTCTACTCGAGATCGAGTAAAGTCCACTCGAGATCGAGCAGCCTGGGCTTCAGCTTGGTTCTGTATTCTCGGATCCTGGACTTCTGTAGTTGCTTTCCGAGCTTTTCTGACCTTCTTTAGAGTTGCTGTAAAATGCTCCGAATTCTGCGAAATTAAACAGAAACTGGTGTAGATTCCACAAATTTGGCAAATAAACATAAACCACATAGATTCTGTACTATCTTAGCCCGAATGAATGAAATGCATGCAGAAATCGATATAAAATTCACCGTAAAACATGGCAGATTAGGCTCACAACAAACACCCCATACTTAAGCTTGCTTGTCCTCAAGCAATACTTTTAATTGTCATTCAGGGGAAGAATTTAAACTCTCAACATCTTAGATTCATTCTCATATAACCCTGCAATCAATTACCATCCTCGAAAAGGTACTAGTGTCACAGATTCATGCATGTGCAAATATATAAGAGCAACATCTACTCACAAAAGGAGGGTTACGCACAAATAATTTTTATGTGACAAAGCAACAATAATCAAGAGGACTTTAATTTAAGCTCAATAAGGAGTAGATTGGTAAAAGGCTAAAGGTGGGCAATTTTTGGCAATGTGGTGCTAATGATCCGAGGAAATGGAGTATTTCCAAACTGAATTTCCACATTCCTTCTCTTTGAGATTCATCACCTTTCATAATGCTTTTATCCATAATATTGCTTTTACCTCTCTAACCTCAGCACTGCCTTCTCGCGAGTCGCAAACATGGGTGTCATGAATGGCCCCGGATACTTAGTGCGTCGGACTCCTCACCTGGTGTCCCATCTCGCCAAACTATTATCTCAGCGAGCAGGGTCGATCTTTGATCGGATTTTCTTTCACTAATTAAATTTTCCATATATTTCAAACAATTTCCTTCCAAGCTCCAATAATGATAATAATCACAACACAAACACCATATGATAATCTCCATAATGTAACATCATTCTCAACATAATCCCCGGATAAGAAATAAGGTAAAGAATGGCAATATTTAGATCATGTGGAGCAATATTTGAAATAAGGCATATTATGGATTTTTGTGATGCATAAGCATAGGTGAGGCTAGGAATTTAAACAATGAGCATTATATGGAAATATTAAGTCCTCCATCATCTTATCATGCAACATGTCAAAAGCAACTTCAAATTTTACCTCCTTTTATGGTTTTCAAGAAATAATGCACTTCATTGTGACTTCCCTTTACTAGGCAATTTCATGCTATATCTCTAACGAATCCAATTTTGCATCGTCGAGTTCAATATAAGCTTCCATGACATTAATCAAAATTTTCAATGGGGGTCATTTTTCATTTTTCTCAAATTTTGGAAAACATGCATATATAAGCACATAAATCAATAATGCATTCCAAAATAGCCATGTAGCAATTCAAAGAAATAATGCACACATAATGTCAAATATGATCAAATATGCACAAAGTAAGCCCTTCCCCCACCCCATACTTAAACATTACAGTGTCCCCACTGTATAAAATCAAATAAAAACAAGAGTAAAGGAAGGAACTCACAGGATAATGCATCGAGGAAGGTGAAACTGGGCATGTCGAGTAGGTTGCTCGTCGATCTCGAGTACGGTGTACTCGATCTCGAGGAGGCTCGTCTGCGTCTAGTGGATTCTGAAGTCGAGGAGTGTTCGTTGGCTTGTCGATGTCGAGTAGGTCTACTCGATCTTGAGTAGCTTCGTCTGGGCTGCTCCTCCTTGTCGTCGTCGACTTGGCCTTCGTCGATTCTGACTGGTTTTCAGGGACTTCTTCCTTCCACCTTTCGCGATCCTTATATGCTTGCCGATCAAAAAGTATTAGATTCCACAAAAAACAAGACTATCCCTTTAAAGAACATAAAAATAAAAACAAAAACCAAAAAGTCCAAAAAAATTCATAAAGTTTATATACAAGCTCTAGATTTTATAGTCGCTAGGCCGACTTCACCGTTTGCGCTCAAGGACCCTTAGTGTGGGGCCCGCTCATGCTTGGCCCTTCTCCTGGATCGTCTAGGTCTTGATGGTAGTATGCAAGCTCAGCTGACAGGTGGTTGCTTGCATCATCTCCCTTCTCTTTCTTCTTCTTCCTTCTAGCCTTTAGCTTTTGCAGATTCTCTCGCCATGGTGCCTTTTCTCCCCTTAAATCATTGAAAATTTTATTTATGGAATGAAGGGGAGTAGAATTCATACCTGAACTTACCTGTTCGGACCCAAAACAGAAATCTTTGGTCTTGGGTCTACTCGATGTCGAGTACTGCTGGTCGAGATCGAGTACAGGGACCCCATACTTAGGCTCCTGGCAAGTTTCTGGCTCAGTGGTGGTGGTCGACATCGACGAGTCTTGGTCGAGGTCGAGGAGGATTCTTGTCGAGGTCGAGAAGGCTTCGTCGATCTCGAGTACAGTTTTGGCTCCTTCCTCCGTTGGTTGCTTGGTCCTGTCAATGCTGATGCTTTTCACCTCCAGCCAAGAAATTTCCTCTTTTGCAGGGCCAAAAGAGAAATCCAAAACCTCATCGCCTATGGTGAAGGTGAGCGAGCGATTCTTAACACTAATCCTGGCATCTGCAGTAGCTAAGAATGGTCTACCAAGAATAATAGGGCTAGTAGGATCTTCAGCACAATCAATGATAAGGAAATCAGCTGGAACAAAGAATTTATCAACCTGGACGGGGACATTTTCAACTATACCTGTAGGGATGACCACTGTATTGTTAGCCATGTATAATTTAGCATCCACAGGTTCTATGCATCCTATCTTGACCTTCCGCCAGATTGATAAAGGCATGATGCTTACACTTGCTCCTAAATCGCATAGAGAATCATATTTATATTGTCCAAAACCCATAGTAACAGAAAACTTACCAGGGTCAGGCCTCTTTTCAGGGAAGTGGAGTACTTTGCATTCGCCTGCGATCTCTGAGATGGATCGCTTCTTGCTCAGGATTTCCTTCAGAAACTTGACATATCCAGGCATCTCTTGCAGGGCTTCTGTAAAAGGAATAGAAACATTCAGTTCTTGCAGCATATTAACAAATCTGGTAAACCTACCTGCAGTGGGATCTTTCTGTGCTTTTGAAGGGAAAGGCAGTGGCTTTTTCTGCTTCGGAGCCAGATCAGCTGTCGGAGATGCTGCAGAGTCGTCGACCTCGGCTTGCTGCTCCTCGATCTCGACCACGGGCTTGTCGATCTCGACTAGGGGCTTGTCGACATCGAGTTGGGTTGTCGACCTCGGGTTGCTGGTCTGCGCAGTGGAGTCCGAGCTCAGCTTCTGGTCTTGGTCGAGTAGAGGCTTGTCGACATCGAGTACGGGCTCCTCGAGATCGACCAGGTTCTGCTCTGTCTCGAGTTGCTGCTCTGCCTTGCTTTGCTGTTTCCCGACCTCTGGATCGTGTAATTGATGCCCACTCCTGAGTTTGATAGCTGCGACGTGTCCGGTCTTCCCTTTAGGATTTGGCTCTGGTTGCCCAGGGAGTTGTCCGGATGGTCGTGGGACTTGTGCAGCGATTTGACCCATCTGTGTCTCGATTCCCCGTTTCCAGATGTCCAGCTCTCCAAATTTTGTGTTGAAGTTCTGGAGCTGATGGTTGATGGTGTTTGTAGCCTGCAGGTTCTGTGCATGATTCCGACGCATCTCCTCAAGGATCAGCTGCAGATCATCCTTCTTTTGATCCCTTTCTGGATGTCCTGGGGCTCTGTAGGGTGGGGGATTCCTAGGAGGACCTTGGTTCCACTGAGGTTGATAGAACCTTTGATCTCCCATGTAGCGATTTGGACCCCCAGCATAGGCTGCTTCCTCATGTGTCTCTGCCATTCTGACTTGCTCAGTGTGTGGGCACTCAGTAGTGGTGTGCCTCTGTGATCCGCATTCGATGCAAGGCTGATTGACAGATAGGTATTTGACTTGCTTGAGGAGCTTGCGATTCTGGTCCCTGTAGAACTGCTCCCTGACATCTGGGTCAATCTCCTTTGCTGGCTCATAGAGTGGCATAGATGGTGCTGGTCTGGCACAGGCGTTTTCATCATAGTTTGCAGAAGCCCCATACTTGTTGTCATATGCTGTGAGCTTATCTAGCACACCCCATGCGTCAATTGGTGGCATCGTCAGGTACTCATATCGAGTGTACTGATTGATCCTGTCCTTAGTGACTTGGTCAAGAGAGTTGAAGAAGATCTCCTGAATGACGTAGGGTGGCTGTCCATGAGTAGGGCAAGATCGCAGTAATTCCTTGTACCTTTCCCATGCCTTTGCTAGCGGCTCCCCAGGCTTTTGTTTTAAAGCTGTGATCTTTTGGCGGAGGAATGCTGTCTTGGCAGGAGGGAAGAATTTGTTGAGAAACTCTTGCTCTACTTATGCCCATGTTGTAAGGGATCTTGGTTTCAGTCCTTCTAGCCACTTCAGTGCAGGTCCAGCGAGCGACCAGCGGAAAGCTTTCATCTTGACATATTCCAGAGTGGTACCTTCAGCAAGAGTACGGCATATGTCATGAAAATTGGTAATATGTTCAAGAGGGTACTCATTAAATCTTCCATGAAAAGCATTGTTTTTAAGTTCTATAAGAAACTGAGTGCGAATTTCAAAAGAGTTTTCAGGGATTAGAATCGCCGATTCAGGCACGACGAGAGTTGGATGCATATAATCATCTGCTGTAGTTGGATATTGGGCAAGCTCAGCTTCTGCTTGCTCCCTTGCTGCTTTCTCTTGCTCCTTTGCTGCCCTTTCATTGGCGATAGTGGTATCCTTTTCGGCTAGCTCCCTTGTAAGCCTGGCAATCAGTTGTTCTTGTGTTTCAGCGGCCGCCATGGCTCTTTGAAGTTTAGCTCTGATGTGTAGAAGGCGCTCTGGTTCGTCTAAGCCGTCAAACTCAGGTGGTTGACCAGAACGGCGCATACACCTGTAAAGTAACTCAAAGCAGACGTGAGATTTAACTACCTAAGGCGCGAATGATAGCTTCCCCGGCAACGGCGCCAATTTGTTGGTAGGAGGAAATCGAGTATGAAATATAACAAAATAAATCAAACCAGATTCTGCCCACACAAATAATTACAAGACCTCCTCCTGATGTAGCAGCGGGAAGTCAGGATCGATCCACGAGGAAGCGTGTCAGCAGATCCTAGGCAGCGGTGGAATCTCACGGTCAGAAGTCGACAACAGGGTCCTCGATCTCGACTAGGGTAGTCGACAGAAGATCGGACAGTCGAACACAGCAGCAGCAACTCGGCACAGGCTACTCGATATCGACCAGGGTCTACTCGATGTCGAGTACAGTCCTTGTCGACTTCGGCTTGTCTTCGTCGATCTCCTGCACAATTAAGCTACGGCGACTCTGGGTCGAGAATCAGTAGTCGAGATCGACCACGGTTTGGTCGAGGTCGACGAGGGCAGGAACTTAAAACGAAAACGAAAGAAAGTAAAAACAAATGCTTTGGGGTTTCGACTAAACTTAATGTAAAAGGACTTCCAAGATTGGGGTTTGCAACGACAATAACCAAGCATGCATAAGGTAGAACCAAACAGATATTCATATAATTCGCATTAAAGGACTAAGCTTTCGCCTTTTCCAACAATTAGACAACTCTCTCAAGAAACCCTAATTGTCTCTACCGATTTTATGTTTATAATCCAAGTGGTTAACATGGATCTCCATTAGATGGGCAATAAACACATAAACAAGTAGGAGATGCTCAAAACATGATAAAAGTCAGATCTTTACCTCAATTATGCATGGCTATCGTCGGGCTCGCGCCAAC
This sequence comes from Persicaria maculosa, assembly GCA_963922045.1. Lineage (NCBI taxonomy): Eukaryota > Viridiplantae > Streptophyta > Magnoliopsida > Caryophyllales > Polygonaceae > Persicaria > Persicaria maculosa. Next base: position 58,513,558 of record OY998259.1, read on the forward strand.
CCTAGAAGTGGGTTGACTACTCGCGCTTCATCATAATTAAAGACATCAATAATAAAAGGAAATAAACTTGCATTAATAAAATATAATAGAGCTTACAACCAAAGGAAGTCAATTCCGCTCTCGCTTCACAAAACTCCTCTTGGCCACTCAATCTCTCTCTCTCTCTCTCCTACTACTTCTCCTCGAAATTGAATCATCTCTAAAATTGAATGAATAAAACTGAGCCCCATGGGCTTTATTTATAGCTTTCTAATCCTTGCTAGTCAAGGATAGAATATCTATATCTAAATCTAAAACTTTAATGATAAATAAAAGACATAAAGGAATTAAATCTAAAATAGGAAATATATCTAAAGTGTCTTCAATGGATAGAACTCTCTCTTCTTTGATATTTTCGGATAGAGTCAGCAATCTTCACGCCCAAGTAATCCCAAGTCGTGTAGGATTCATCGAACCGAGTAACGTGGCTCTGGAGGTCTACTCGATCTCGACAAGGGTCTGGTCGATCTCGAGTAGGGTTGACTGGCTCGGCTTCGTCGTCTCGGCTAGCTGGCGCTCGATAGACTCGGACTTGGTTCACGGTGCTCGTCGATGTCGACAAGGACTCGTCGAGGTCGATTAGACTGGCTATCGTCGAGGTCGAGTCGCCTTAAATCCTATCAAATATAACCGACTAACCTAACTAATGTAGTTTGGCAAGTACGGGTCGATCCCACAGAGAGTCAGCGATTTGTATGCAAGTCAGAGTGTGTAAGCAAGAACAAGAAACAAAGAGGGGGGATTTTGATGGTTTAAACTAACTAACTAACTAAGAAACAAAAGTAAGAAAAATAATAAAGTAAAACAGATTAAGTGAACAAATATGAGAGAATAGCTCAGGTCAATCAATCTCAGCAATCAGGTTTGTTCATTGATCATCGAAATCAAATAGATAACTTCCTCTCGAATACTTTGTTGTGGAAAGACTAGGTCTTTTGAATCCAATTCCTTATCGAATCTAGTTAACAGGACAACCAGACCCTGAAAACCCTAATTATCAAACAATCTTGAAACTATCAAGATTCAATTCAATAATTGAATAAGCTTAAAGGAAATCAACAAAGACAATCGATACGCACAACCAGTTATTGCATCAATTGCAAATCAATTCTCTATACAAATCCCTAAATCAACCAGTTTCAGAGATTTATACTTTGCTACACAATAATATAGATAATTCAACCAGAAATTACCTATATCTAGCTATAGATTATCATGAAAAGACATCAGTTGATCAGACTAACGGAAATTCACGAAAACCCTAAACAATCTAAGCAAAGAATTGATAATATTCAACGAAGAGTATTAAGAACGGAAATCTCACAATGAAATAGAAAACCTGAAGCTTCGATTAAATTCCCCGAGCAAAGAGGTTTAGTGGTTCATAATCGATAAATTAACAAAAATAAGAAAATGAAATCTACGTACCAACCTGTTTTTCGTTCCTCCCTTCGATTCAAAACAAAACCCCAAAAAAACCCAGTACGAGACTAACGTTTCATGTCCCTCTTTATTAAAATTCAGAATGAAAAATAAAGTAACAGCTGTTTCTGGAAACGGAATAAAACTCGGGTGCACAACAAACTCGGCCGAGTTTCTTCTTTTCCCACCCGAGTTTCTCTGAATCCACAAGCTCGGTTTCCTTCACAAAACTCGGCCGAGGAACCTTGCATTTCGGCCCGAGTTTCTTCCCAAACTCACAACTCGGTTCTCTTCAATGAACTTGGCCGAGTTTCATGCAATCTTGACCCGAGTTCTTTACAGTTCCATTCTTTTGTACGTGTTCAGCTCCTCTCTTTGGCTCTCTTGCTCAAGACTCCGATTTCCGTCTCATCTTCTATCATTTATACGAGCTCAGCTCCACCTTTCCACAATCACCTGAAATCATGCACAAAACTTGTAGATTCCGACTCTAATTGAAATATAATAAAAACATGAAAACTACTCTAAACTCATGCATTTTACCCTAACTAAACTCATCTAAATGCCTATATTAACACTACCTAAATGTGCATGATCAACTGGGTCTTCTCGGGTGGCTCTACTCGACAGGCTCGGATCTGGACTCGGAGCTCGTAGATCTCGACTAGGGCTCCTCGAGATCGACTAGGGTGTGGCCTTCTCTGGTCGAGCAGCTTCTCCTCGGCATGGACTCGGACTGGCGCTGTGGGGCTCGTCGATCTCGACTAGAAGCTTGTCGAGATCGAGTAGGATTGTCCTCGGCGTCCTCGTCCTCGGCTTCTCGATCAGTTCTCTCCTCGACTCCGGGTGTGGCACTGGGCTTCGTCGATCTCGACCAGGTCTTGTCGAGATCGAGTAGGCTCCGGAAGTCGGGTGGTCTGGCTCAGCTCTCTCGACCAGGCTTTGTCGACTAGGCTGCTCGGACTTTCTACTCGAGATCGAGTAAAGTCCACTCGAGATCGAGCAGCCTGGGCTTCAGCTTGGTTCTGTATTCTCGGATCCTGGACTTCTGTAGTTGCTTTCCGAGCTTTTCTGACCTTCTTTAGAGTTGCTGTAAAATGCTCCGAATTCTGCGAAATTAAACAGAAACTGGTGTAGATTCCACAAATTTGGAAAATAAACATAAACCACATAGATTCTGTACTATCTTAGCCCGAATGAATGAAATGCATGCAGAAATCGATATAAAAGTCACCGTAAAACATGGCAGATTAGGCTCACAACACTAGCTTATCTCAAGGCTTCCGACTTCCTCTACATCCTTTTTTCTCGATGTTTTTGGAGGAATATAATTTGAGTCATGCTCAGATCGTCCCTAATGGTTGGATGTTCTTTACCAGTTTTATTATGAAGTGTAAAGAGATTAGTGTTGCTCCTTCTTTGAAGTTAATGTTCAGTATTTTTTCCTTAAAAAAGGGAACTCAAGATTTAAGATTTTACCAGTGCAACTCAAGTTGTAGGTACATGGAAAGGTTGTCTAGTAAGCCGAATTGGAAATACAAGTGGTTTTTGGTCCGCGACAGATCTGGGCAAGGTTTTAACTGTCGAACGGTTCTAGGGCCTTTTTGCTCTGTGATGAAACCAAAAATTTCCAATCTTTCTCAGTTCAAGCTATCATTTTCTCATATTTCTAGATTTCTGTGGGATAAAATGTTATCCGCGTTTCGTCTTGAGATGGCTAGCTTGATTATGCCTCATCCGCGACTAGGTGGCTTCTTTGTTTATTTGTTTCTTTCAGTATATAAATTTGTGTCTTTATGTTTTGTCTTTCTTCAATGGATAACTTATCTGGAAATGTATTTTTGTGTTTAGACAAAATGGATTTGGATGCACTTTTGAAGCGGCATAAGGCCAAATCTGGGAAGAAGAAGAAATCTAGTTTGGTAGCCAATGATCCTCCTGTTCCTCCCCAGGCCTTAGAAGTGGCATCGAATGTTGATGTGAGTGTCGCGGATGAGACCGGGGCTTTAATTGAATCTTCTTCACTGGTTCCTGTATCCCGAGAGAAACGTATTTGTCTGTCCGCGCCTGAGACTTCTAAATCAAAAAGGAGGAAGGTTGCCATTGCTGTTGGGCCACCGGCTACAGACAAAAGGGGGCTCTTTTTGGAGGGTGTAGCGAATCTTCGTGAATTCCCTATCCCAGGCTTCGACCTGATCGACTTACAAGGTCTTGCTTTTCCAGCTAAGAAGCGCTGTCTCCCAGAGCAAGGATATATCAGTCGATTAGATCCCGTTACTCTTTCAACTAACCTGGATCGTATTATTCAATGGGTAAGTTAACATCCCTTTCTCACTTTTTTGGCGCGGTTTATTTTCAATCTTTCTTACTTTTACCTCGCTTCTTATAGTTGAGGGTGATTCAACCGGATGTTGAAAGGCGTATGGTATGTGGTGAGGAGGACCTTAGAAAGAAAGAAGAAGAAATTAAAAAACTGAACCATCAGCTTCGAATATTGGGGAATACAGTGGGAGATCCGGCCTCACTGGAGAAGTTCAAGAAAAGGTCAGCTGACCTTCATGAGGAGGTGCAAGATCGGAAAGAAGCTATGGCCATTTTACAGAAGAAATATGATGATTTGAAAATTTCTTCGAACTCTGCCATCACTCGCCTCAAAGAGCTGGAAGCTGCTGAAGGGGCTTCCCGGGAGCTCCTCCAAACTAGACAGGCCATTATTGATAAAATGGAAGAGGATTTCTCCATCCTTCGCGAGGAACTGTCCATTACTAAACAAGAACTTGATACAATCAAGGCGCGTTCAGATCAAGATGTGGCCCTCCAATGGCTTCAGGGTCCTGAAGGTTTGAATTACCTATCTTCCGAGTGGATAAAAACCGAGGTTGGTATCTCCTTCTTATCCTCCGTGGCTAAAGCTTGCCTCCAGACTTCGAAGGGTTCTAGTATTTTGAAGGATAGGTGCTTTAGCTATTTTCGGAAGGGAATGGTTGCAGGGATCAACCAAAGCATTACGCGTTCATTAAGCAATCCGGGTGTTCCTCTGGAGAAGTTTGAGCCTAGCCTGGAGAGTGCTGATTGGGGACTTTCAAAGGAGGAGATGGCTGCGGAGGATTCTTATTCTGAAGATGATGACGCTGATGGCGCGGAGGAAGAAGTTGAGAGGGCAGCCACTCCTTAATATGCTTTGATCTTTGGTTTTATGTGGAATAAACTTTTATGGATTTTGGGAACCTGTGTGTGGTTTCCTGTTTTTTGGTATATCATTGAGATGCTTCTTTTATTTTGAATATAGGTTGAAGATCTCTTTGGTCGGAACATTGGTATTGATCGTATGTTTTGATTGTAGTAAATATTTTTATATTTATATTTCGAACTCTCCAAGTGTTGAATGGGTTGGTCCGGATGTTTGAAGTCTTTTACCACTTGTCTTCATCCCTCAGGATGGATTTTTCTTTTTTAAAGCCTTAATCTTCATCCTTTTTGCTTCCTTCCATGTTGTGTTAAACGATCGTGCCATTGCAAGTATCATGTCTTCAGGGAGCTTTAACCCTTGGGCTTTTTTCCAAAAGATTGAGAATGTGGAACAACTTTCTCGGCTAGTGAGTTTCTTTTGATTTTACTTCAATCAGAGTTTGGGCTTCCTATATTAGGTCTTGATTTTATTGATATGTAGGTTATGCCTCCCCAGTTTGAGGCTGAATATGGGCCTCTTCCGCCTCGGTGGGCTTTTCTTTCAACGTATCTCGTTCGTGATTTTCCAGTGGTCGTATCTTGGAGTGAGAATGGTCTTTTTCAGATTGATAATGGTTGGGATGAGTTCCTTATGCTTCACCACCTGGGAATAGGATGTGCTATGATGTTTTTTCATAAGGGTAACGTTTCCTTCCACGTCTGCCCGCGTCGTGAAATCGAGAATGATCACGAGGCTACCCTAGACTCGATTTCTTCATCATGCAGTTCTAATTAAGTTATCTCCGCGTCATGTTTTAGGAGTTTGTAAACCGATCTTTTGATGTAAGCTTTTGTAAAATAAAGAAAATAGGGAATTCATGATTTTCCTTATTGTACCCTTGTTTTTTAGAAATAAAATAGTAGGAGGGATCCTTTATTATTATTAATACGAAACAGCATACAGAAACCTTTCTTAGGGGTTGGATCCTTCTAAACTTGTTGCATCATTGATGCGAAGAACCGAGTAGGAATCTAAGGATGGCCTACCTCTCCATTTTCTTCGCTGTCTGGGCTGACAACGTTGACTTCAAAGATGGAATCGCCCATGCAGGTGAAAATCAAAGCCGACCCTACATTGACTCGATTTGCTTGTGTAAAGGCGTGCCATCCTTGAGTCAGCCAGAATAAACCATCTTCATCCTTATCCATCTTCACTTCGTGTTCCTGGTTGGAGCGGGACCAGAGCCTAGCTTGAGTGTGAGCATCTTCGTCAATGAGAACATACATGAGGGGGAGTCGAAGGGTTTGAAGTTGTTCCTCCCTCATAATGCCTCTATAAAAAGCCCTAGGCTGTGGGTTTGAATCCATGTTGTTTTTAGGATTGCTCATCACTTATGGATACCCAAGCGTGTTTTATACTCGCTGTGTGAGGTTTTCCTGCCGTTGGTTTTATCGCTTTTTATCAAAAAGTAATTTTAATTTCCCTCTTTGTAATTTACTTTTACTGATTTTGGAAAAGATTCTTCTCTGGTTAACTTTATTTTTAGAGAAAGGGAGACGCGTGCCCTTGGTGGTTGTGTCACCCATTGCATGTCATGCATGCAATTCTCCTTTTTCCTGTTCAACTGTTCCCCTGTGATCGATAATACAAGCAAGGGGATCTTTACTGTTTTCCTCTAATTTCATCGAGATGCGGGGATCTATTATAATCCCTCCCCTATCATTTAGGGCGGACGAGGTTTTTGGGCCAGAACCCCTATGGGCTTTTTTCCAAGCGATCGATTACCCCGAACAGTTCTTGCAGTTGGTGAGCTAACTATACTAAATTTTCACTTCTTTTTAGAGAACTTTATTTTGGCTTATATTTTCCTTCTATTTTTTAGTTGCTTCCACTTAGGTTTGAGGAGGAGTACGCGGATGCTATTCCTAGCCAGGTTTTACTTTGTTCTCACCTACTGCGCAATTTCCTCGTTTGTATAGAGCGGCATAACGGTGGTCTTCTCTACCTTGGCCGCGGATGGAAAGATTTCGTGGAATCACATGGTTTTGAACGGGGGGTATCCATGATTTTCACTCACATGGGTGAGGCTCGTTTCGATGTTCGGGTGGTGGATCCACGCGGGGGAAATCATGATGATCCTACCCTCCGCGTCGCAGCTTCGAATGGATATTAAACTGTACTTTCACAATGGAATAAGACTTTAAGCCTCTTTGTTATTTTAGTCGTAACTTTGTTGTTTGTCAGGCCTTTGATAATTGTTTCTGGAGATTTCTTAGTTATGTATGCTAATGGTGTGATTGTTTTAGTCTTTCGAGGTCTATTTGTTATGATATTCTTCTCACGGGATTTTTGAGAAGTTCAGTAATAGTGTTTACTGTTTATCTCATGCATGGTGCCTGTGGTTTTTTGTCTCAATGATTTGACCATTCGAATTTATTTGCCCCATATTTCTGTTTTCGACATATGTCCAGTATTTGTTTACGTGCTCTATAAAAGAGAGTATGGGGGAAAAGACTACTAGACTTGTTGTATGCTTTCGTTATGCCTTCCTCTCTTGGTTCTCCTTGGTCCTTTTTTGAGAGGATTAGTTTTCCTGAGCAACTTCTCCGCTTGGTTAGTTCCTTTATTGCTGAATTTTTCCTTTATTGGGTCAGTTTATCTTTTAACCTCCCTTAAAATCTGTTTCTTGTAAGTCTTTGCCACTATGTTTTGAAGATAGACTTGGGCCAGATCTTCCCAGGAGCGTTCTTTTGTCAACCAGGATTCTTCGGGACTTCCCGGTGGAGGTTATACGCGGAGACTATAGGGTTTCATTCTTAAGGGGAGGCTGGAATGATTTTACCGAGTCACACAGCGTCCACATTGGTTCCTCTTTAACCTTTATCCATAAAGGAGGAAATCGCTTTGATGTCCAGATCTTAGATGCTGTGGGGGATGAGGTAGATGCGGAGTGGGCTTATCCGGAGTCAGAAGGTCCTCATTCGAATGGATTTCACTTAAGTCAGGGCAGAACTCGCCTTATCCCTGCTCGGGCTCCGCGGACATGAGCTGATGGATGTTTGTTTTCTTTTATCCTAAATTGTCGACCCTTTTGAACGTGGTGTCATGTTTTATCCTTGGCTGTTTTTATTTTAATGATGGATTTATAGCCAAAATTTCCTTCGAAAATTAGAAAACTTTGGGAGTCCCAGGAGGGTTCATGAAAACCATGTCTCTTTTTTCTAGATTGTCTTCAACAGAGATCCGTCGTGGAGTTTGGATCTTAGAGTGTTTAGATACGATTTGAGATATGACGCGGAGCCAAGCTCCAGCGTCCCAGGACTTATTACAAAATACCATCTCTGAAAATGCGGATTCGATCAGAGGCCTGATGCGAAGCCAAGCTCCAGCGTCCCAGGACTTATTATAAAATATCATCTCTGAGAATGCGGATTCGATCAAAAGCCTGACGCGGAGCCAAGCTCCAGCGTCCCAGGACTTATTATAAAATACCATCTCTGAGAATGCGGATTCGATCAGAGGCCTGACGCGGAGCCGAGCTCCAGCGTCCCAGGACTTATTATAAAATACCATCTCTGAGAATGCGGATTCGATCAGAGGCCTGACGCGGAGCCGAGCTCCAGCGTCACATGACTTATTATAAAATATCATCTCTGAGAATGCGGATTCGATCAGAGGCCTGACGCGGAGCCGAGCTCCAGCGTCCCAGGACTTATTATAAAATATCATCTATGAGAATGTGGATTCGATCAGACGCCTAACGCGGAGCCGAGCTCCAGCGTCCCAGGACTTATTATAAAATATCATCTCTGAGAATGCGGATTCGATCAGAGGCCTGACGCGGAGCCGAGCTCCAGCGTCACAGGACTTATTATAAAATATCATCTCTGAGAATGCGGATTCGATCAGAGGCCTGACGCGGAGCCGAGCTCCAGCGTCCCAGGACTTATTATAAAATATCATCTCTGAGAATGTGGATTCGATCAGACGCCTAACGCGGAGCCGAGCTCCAGCGTCCCAGGACTTATTATAAAATATCATTTCTGAGAATGCGGATTCGATCAGAGGCCTGACGCGGAGCCAAGCTCCTGCGTCCCAGGACTTATAATAAAATTCCTTAGGTGCAAGTCATGATAGAAAGCGCCCTCTAACCGCTTTATTTAACTTTTGCGGGGGCGACTAAGTTTTATGTTCATATAGCTACCTGGTGATTACACATAGTACTTTTTTAGATTGTCCGCATTCCAGGTCTTGTTTAGAACGATACCTTCAGGGGTGCTGAGCTTGTACGCACCTTCTTGAACTTCTTTGATGATCACATAAGGTCCTTCCCAGTTGGGGTCTAGTTTCCCTCCAGAGGTAGCTTGGCGTAGCACCAAATCCCCCTCCTTGAGATGCCGCGGGAGAATTCGTCTGTCCCGATACTTGGAGAGCCTCCTTTTGTATTCTTGCTCCTTCAAAGCTGCCGTCATCCTGCGTTCTTCTATGAGATGGAGCTCGAATTCCAATGCTTCATCGTTGTTATCTTGGTCATATGCCATTATTCGCGCCGAACGAACCAATCTCTGAATTGGGATAACCGCGTCCATACCAAAGACTAAAGAAAACGGGGTTTCTCCAGTCGGAGTCTTTGCTGACGTGCGGTAGGACCAGAGTACTAAAGGTAAAAGTTCTGCCCACCGTCCTTTTGCTGTGTTGCCAAGTTTCTTTTGTATCCCATATAACAATTGTCGATTGGTTGTTTCTGCCTGCCCGTTCGTCTGCGGGTGAGCCACGGACGAGATTTTGAGGTTGATGCCTAGATCGACGCAGAAATCTCTAATTGTTTCACAATCAAATTGAGGTCCATGATCTGTAATTATTGAGTCAGGTACTCCAAAATGGCAGACAATATTCTTCCATAGGAATTTCCTCACCTTCTCCGCGGTGACTAATCCCATTGCTTCGGCCTCCACCCACTTTGTGAAATAATCGACCAAGACCAAAACATATCTTAACTGACCGGGAGCAGTGGGAAATGGACCTAGAATGTCCATTCCCTAGACAGAAAAAGGGCAAGCACCGGTTATACTCTTCAGTACCTCAGAAGGGCGGTGATTCAAGTTTCCAAACCTTTGACACGCGTCGCATTTTTGGATATAATCTTGAACATCACGCTTCATAGTTGGCCAATAATATCCTAGCCTGGTTGCTTTGGCCACAACAACCCTCCATCCTTGGTGATGCGCACAAACTCCATCATGCAATTCTTCTACTACGAGACTTCCTTCTTTTGATGATATGCACAACAAATCTGGGAGGCAATATCCTCTCCTGTATAGCTTTCCTTCCCTGATGGTGAATCGAGAGGATTTGGCAATTATCTTCTTAGCAGCATTTCTTTCTTCAGGTAGAACACCGTTGCCCAGATAGTCCGCGATCGGTGCCCTCCAATCTTCTATCTCAATTTCGTGTACTTGGTAGACTTCCTGAATAAGTCTTCGATTGTTCATCCTTTCGAGGATCACTTCTTTTCCTACTTCCTCAGGCATAACAGCTCCCAATCGAGCTAGCGCGTCCGCTTGCTGATTATCATCCCTGGGAATAGCCGTTAGGCAAAAACTTAAGAAAGCCTTTGATAATGCCCGTGCCTTTCTCTGATAATCAGGCATTAATCCAGTTCTCACTTCATATTCCTCTGTTATTTACCGCGTCACTACTTCTGAATCAGTATAGACTGATACCTGCCTAGCACCTTTAACCAAAGCTATCTCTAGTCCAGCGAGCAGGGCTTTGTACTCAGCCTCGTTATTTGTAGCCTGGAAGTCCAATTTATAAGCGTAATTGTACTGCCGTTCATCAAGTGCTGTTAGTGTGACCCCTGCTCCGCACCCATCTTTATTGGCTGCACCATCTACCCTGAGCGTCCACTCTCTTCTTTCTGTTTGGGTATTTAATTCGAAACTTGTTTCGCCAATAAAATCGGCTAAAACCTGAGCGAGGGCTGCTTTCCGCGGGGTATATTCTAATTCAAATTCTGTGAGTTCGACCGCCCACTTCATCATTCTTCCTGACAAACATGGTGAGTGGAGGATTTGACGCATCAGTAAGTCCGTCATAACTCGGATAGGATGGTCCTGGAAATATGGCCTCAACCTCCTTGCCGCAAATATTAAGCACAAAATCATTTTTTCTACTGGTTCATATCTTGTCTCAGCGACCTGCAGCACACGACTGATGTAATAAACTGGGAATTTCTCCTCTCGCGTCAAAACTGCACTGATGGTGACACTTTTTACTGACAGGTACAGATGAAGGACTTCCTGCTTCTCGGGTTGATGAAGAGTGGAAAGTGATGACAGAAAAATTTTCAAACTTCCAAATGCTTCCTGTAACTCGGGAGTCCATCGTATCGGTCCCTTTTTCTTGAGTAGAGCAAAGAAAGGTAATGACCTATCCGCCAGGCAGGAGCAAAAACGGCTTAAATAATTTACTGCTCCATTTAAATACTGTAACTCTTTAATTGTCCGTGGTGGTTGAAGATTCTGAATTGCTGTGACTTTTTCGGGATTGACATCAATTCCTCTATGGCTAACCATAAAACCAAGGAATTTTCCGGAATCAACCCCAAAGACACACTTTTCCACGTTCAAGTTCAAACCTCCTATTCGAAGAGAATCAAAAGTCTCATGTAGATCTGCTGGTGATCCTCTGCTCTCTCGCTTTTGGCTACGATATCATCAACATAAATCGATACATTCCTGACAATTTGATTATGAAAGATCCGGTCAACTGTTCTCTGAAATGTTGCTCCAGCATTCCTGAGTCCGAAAGGCATGACGCGGTAGCAGAATATCCCCTGATTGGTGATGAAAGTTGTAGCTTTCTTGTCTGAAGGGTTCAGGTTTATTTGATTGTATCCTGAGTAAGCATCAAGGAAACTAAGGACTTTGTTACCCGCGGTTCCATCAACAAGTTCATCTATGGAAGGTAATGGATAACTATCCTTTGGGCAGGATTTGTTAAGATCAGTGAAATATATGCACATCCTCCACTTCCCATTAGATTTCTTCACTAAAACCACGTTTGAGAGCCATTCCGAGTCTTCCACTTCCTCTATGAAGCCTGCTTCTAAAAGTTTATCTGTTTCCTCTTTTGCCGCGTCAGCTTTCTCCGGAGCCATCTTTCTCTTCTTCTGTACTATGGGTTTCGTTCCTGGACGAATTCTCAAGGTATGCAAAGCTATCGCGGGTGGGACACCCAACAGATCTCGAGGATTCCATGCAAAAATGTCTCTCGACTTCGTTATGATTTCTAAGACTCGAACGCTTTCTACTGTCTCCAGTGCCTGTCCCAAGTAGACCTTCTCCTCTGGGTTTGGGAAGGGTGTATACGTAATTCTTTCATCCGCGGTAGGTATTTTTACTTCTGACGGTCTAACCTCTAGTTCGGCTTCTGAAAGTTCCGCAGAGTCATTGTCCCCGACCACGGATTCACAATTTTCACTAATACACATCACTTCTTTATTCTTCTTGATGGAAGTTAAGTAACAGCTTCTGCTTTCTGGTTGTTGTCCGCGAACCTCACCAATTCCTCCTCCGGGTAAAGGGAACTTTCCCACAAATTGGTAGATTGAAACTACCATCTGGAACTTATAGAGTGAGACGCGACCTAGCAAAGCATTGTATACAGTGGGAATTTTTACCACTGTGAACACAATATTTTCCACGCGTCTGTTTGGGGACGTCCCCAAAACAACTGTAAGCTCGATTGTGCCTGCTACTTGTACCTCTCCTCCTGAGAACGTGATTAGCGTTCCTGAATATGGCTTCAACGATGCTGCAGAAATTCCCATTTGAGAAAATGCCTCCCATGACAGGATGTCAACAGATGACCCAGTATCAATAAATACTCTTTTTACTGTCTTGGCAGCTATCTGAGCGTGAATGACCAGGGGGTCTGAGTGCGGCATCCTTACTTCCTCAACGTTCTTTGGGGAAAAGGAAATGTTCTCATGTTGTGCAAGAGAAATTCTTCTGCTTGACGCGGACGGTGGCTGTCTTCCTTCTCTCTCGTAATTTCTTTTTTCCTGTCTACTGGACCCAGCCATGGAAAAGCCCCCTGCGAGGGTGTTGATGAAGCCCTCAGGTTCTGGTATTTGGTCTGCCTCTGTTTTTTGAGCTTCTCTCTGGTTGACAGATCTCTGGACTGCAGGCGTATAGTTGTATCTACCTCCGCGTCCCCTTCTTCCTCTCCCTCTTCCCCGGTTGTGGAAAAGGAGATCTCTACGCTGATCCGGTTGCCTGAAAAATCATTCCTGTGGATCGCCAAACCTAGGGTTTCGGTCCTCCCAACGTGGCCTATGGTCAGGTTGATTCTCCCTTCTAGGTGGAGACCTCATATCACGATTTCCATATTGGTTCTCTCTTGGATGATAGGAACGCGGATGATCTTCCCTGTGGCGAGATCCCTGTCCTCTTTCTAAATTCATATGCACTTCATCGCGGCGGGGATGAAAATCTACTGCTTCTGAATGATGCCTGGGTGGCTTGGCCTTTTCTTTTCTGAATTTTCCAGTAAGCTTCCCAAAGAGACCTGGATTCCCCGTATTCACCTTAGAGCTGGACGCGGCTGCTTCTTCGGCCTCAATTTGCCTTGACACCCGCTCTCTTAAGTCATCGTAACTAGTAGGCTTCTTCCGAAACAGATACGTCTTGAAATCTCCCTCTGCTAAATTGCCCATAAGTATGATAATTGCTGATTCATGATTAAAGTTGGGGATCTGAACTACCATGCTGGTAAATCGAGTGAAGAAGTATCCCTAGGATTCCCCAGCTCCTTGCCTAATGGAATTCAGGTCGAGCATGGTCTTCTTTCTCGATCGCGCACTTCCGAAATGGGACGTGAAGATGTGGGACATCTGGGTAAAATTGGTCACGGACCCTTTTGGAAGGTTTGTGAACCAGGTGAGCGCGATCTTCGTTAAGGTTGAAGGGAATGTCCTACACAACATGGCATCATTATACTCGTTTATTCCCATAGCAGTTGCAAAATGGCAAAGATGATCTTCAGGATCAGTTGTTCCATCATATTTCATGAGGTTCACATCTCTCCACCGTTTTGGTACTGACGCGGAACAAATTTCTTGGGTAAACACTGATGGAAAACCCGCTGGTGCATTTTCGTTTCTTTTTTCCGCTGAGTCGGATTTTGTGGAGGTGGAAACATCTGTTGACCTTTCCCCGCGTCGATGTTTATTCTCTCGGTGCCAGTGATCATTCTGCCATGCCTGGCGCGGTATTTCCTGATTCTGAAAGCCGTAGTTCCAGTTGCTGGGATTATCGTATGCAGTGTTACGCCTATCAAAACTTCCATACTGCTCCTCCTGTCAGTAATTCCCTTGTTGACGCGGATTCTGCCCCCACTGATAATAACAAAAGTACTGAGACTGCTCTTGCTGAAAAGGGTTAGGCTGCTCGTGATGTGCTTCATAATACCAGAAGTTCTGCGGGATGAATCCTCCATTCAGTCCATACTGATCGCCATAATGATGTGGAGGGGTTCCGAAGTGCTGATCTCCCATCTCACCATCCGGATTTGGTGGTGGTGTCAACGGGATATACATGCTGGAGGCCTCCTGATCCTGGTGAACCCCTTGACTCATGTCCTGTGTTGGATTGTTCTGGCTATCACTCATCTTCTTAATGTCATGAATCTGTCGCGATCAAAAATTTTAATTTCATATATCTAAAAATTTGCATTTCTAAGTTCAGACGTGGACCGTAACTTTTCAAAGTTTTGAGGGTTTTTGTTTATTCTTATCAAAAAGGAAACCCCTTAGTGTGAGGGGGTTCCCACAGACGGCGCCAGTGAAAAAGCCCCGATCTCTTAAGGCCACCATTTTTAGTGGGGCCCGAGAATCTACCTAGTGAAGTGATCAATCTTCCCAACGGGCTTACCTGACCCTCATCGAAATAATCGACGCGGCCGAACCTGTGCCACGGGAACTAACCTTAGAGCTTATTCTGAAAGGTGATTCCCTCATCGAGTTTTTTCTAGACGATTCGGAAAATTGGTTCGCTTACCTGTCGATGTTGAATATCTTGAGAATTAATAACAACAGTCTTTTTCCTTAATAGAAATTTATACTAAGGACAAACAGGGTTTGTATCCGCGGAGTTGGTCCAGTGAACGGTGCTGATTTTGCTATGAAATAGGTTCTTTTCCACGCGTACGAATTCTTCTTCTTGTTCTTCTTTCTTCTTGAGTTCACTGGGCCTGAATCAGCCTTTTTCTCCTCTCTTCCGACCAAAAGTCCTTTTTCTCTGGTGAGATTTCTCACTTTTATAGGTCTGGGGTGGTCTGGTAAGTTGTGCCACGTGGTGTTCGCCTTTCGACACGTGTTCTACTCGTGGGGGGTGGGCATGGCCGCCATGTGCCTATTCTCTTCTATCCGCGGATGATTGTTCATGAGTCAGCTCTTGGATAATTATTCGCGGATAATGTTATTTCCTTTTTCCTTAATCTGTTTGGTGTTCCTTATTCTGCTATTTTTATATCTTTACAGATGTTTTTCAATGTTGGTTTAGTCAAGTGAGTGCCTCACGGGCTCCGTCGACCTCCCCTCATCTGACAGTCCGTGGAGAACGGGCTGAGGAAGAACCCCAGAAAGTCTATCTACCAATAAGAGGTTGGGTTTTTTAATTTCAGATGTTTTAGGGTTAATTGATTCCCCAATTTTTATCTTTGTTTGATGATTTCAGAGAGAATATGGATTTCCAGGGTTTATCTTTGTGTTAGGGTTAATTGATTCCCCAATTTTTATCTTTGTTTGATGATTTCAGAGAGAATATGGATTTCTAGGGTTTATCTTTGTGTTAGGGTTTTCTGATTCCCCAAATTGTAGGCTTTGTATGTGTCTTTGCTTATCTAATTATTGTCTTCATGATTTGTAGGGAAAGAAAGGACTGTAGTGAGTAACAAGACTATGCAGATAGTGAGGGTCACTGGAAAGATAAAGATTTCATGGTCGGAGTTCCATGGAAACCCCGAGCTCAACCAATACAGTTTACTGATCAGGGATATAGGGACTGCTGTGAAGACACACGTGCCAATGCTAGCCTCCTCCTTCGAGAAGCTTGAGAAGAAGCACAAGGATACGCTTGCCGCTTACTTGGATGTAAGCAGCTGTTCTCTTCCCTTGTCCTATTTTGTCTGCTGGTTTACAAGTTGTCAATAAATTGAGGTGTTTATGTTGCTAGATTGTATAATGTGTTATGAGATTGGTATTTGCTGTTTGTTAGTTGTCAATTTCTTAGGAGTTAATGTTAAAAGTGCAGCTGGAGTTAATGTGTTATGAGATTGGTATATGTTGTTTGTCAGTTCACTTGTAACAAACTATGAGGAAATTGGTATTCGCTGTTTCTTATGAGTTAATGTTAAAAGTGCAGTTGTTTGTTAGTTGTCAAGTTGTCAATAAATTGGGGTTTGGTGAGATTGGTATTTGATGTTTCTTCATTTCACCTTCATATGAGATTGATCTTCACTGTTTCACAATCTCAATTGCTCATCACTTAAATACCCTTTGCTTTCTTCACTTGCATTCTAACTGAATGGTAGTTAGTTGATCATGGCATTCACATACGTAGTTGTTCTGTGTTCACTTTCCTGATAATGAATGATAGTTAGTTGTTCACTCAACGATAGTTAGTTGTTCACTTTGCTTTATTCACTTGCATTATCATGGTCTGATAATGATATATGATAATGTAGGAACTGTTTTCTTCACTTTGCTTTCTTCACTTGCATTCTCACTTGCATTAAACTGTTTTCTTCACTTGCATTCTGATGGTTAGTTGTTATGTCTTCTGAATGCAACAAAATGCTTTCTTCACTTGCATCTGTTCATTTTCACTTTGCTTTGTCCATCTCTCATGTTCTGTGTTCTCTCATTTTCACTTTGTAGACTATGTACGTTGTATCTCCTGATGATGAAAAATTGAAGAATTATATTGAGACTCAGGCAGCATCAAGATACCGCAGTTGGAAGTACAAGTGTCATTCTCACTTCTTGAAGCATGGTCCACCCATACCTCTTGAGTTCAAACTTCGTCCTGGGCAATGACGCTACCTTGTCGAGAAGGAGTTCCTCACCCCTGAAAAACTGGTTAGCTTTTTTTGTGTATTTTTCATTTAACTGTTTCCATATGTTTACTGTTCTCTAATGTTTATATGTTGTTGTGTATTTGGAGGAAATAAGCAACCGCAACAAGCTCAACAGATCTAAGAATCCCAAGCCTATCAAGCACCACTAAGGGCCTAGACCTGTGTGCTACCGGGCAGAGCAGCTATAAAAGCACGGACACTTGGCCCCTTTTGTGCAAGCTTCAATAGACGAATACCTCCAGGACGATGAAGACGAGTCGACTGTGGTGAGTGTACTGACGGTTTAGCTATCTCTGACTTCTAGGATGTCATTGCTGAGTTCCTTGGATGATTTTATTGTGTAGGATGCTAATGTTTTCTTTCTCTTCCCAGGAAATTATGCAGCAGGCAATTGACGACTATGTGAGTTCGCGACCAGAGGAAAAAGACAATGATGTCCTGCCAGTAGCTACTCAGTGTGAGATAATCGTCAAGGGCTTTGGAGAGAGGAGGGGCACTTCTGTACGAGGTAAACCAACTTAGGATAAGGCTTTAAAATGAGTTTAATATTTGATCTGTTATATATATATATATATATATATATATATATATATATATATATATATATATATATATATATATATATATATATATATATATATATATATATATATATATATATATATATATAACTTGATGAGTATATATATCATCATTACTATCAGTTATATATGCAAATATATAAGGCTTCAAAGTGAGTTCAATTATATATAATTTCATTCATAACTTTACATCATTTAAGAGCTATTACACCATGAATTCCAACTGTAAGAGCATAAAATCTGGTTTTTTTACTTTACCATCATATTTTAGGCACCAATTTCATACTTTACCATCATATTTTATGAACTTAATATCTATGTAATTTTCACTTTCTTTGCCTTCATTTAGGGATGGGCGCGGTTGTCAAGAAGCCTCCAAGGAAGCGAGGGGCTAATTGGTCCACTCTAGGCCCGGCAAAAAGACAAGAGCTGGAAGACCGAGCTAGGGAGGCTACTGAGCGAGCAAGGAAGGCTGAGGAGGACGCCAAGCTAGCCAATGAAAAATATGATCAGATGAAGGAAAAACTGGAGTTCTTTGAGAGGCTGATGGCTCGACACTTCCCTACCGAAGTGCAGGTTTGAGCACTTGGCGATCTAGGTAGTTGATAATTAACAAGAACTTGGTTGCGGCTTTTGGGTTAGTTTGTGCAACTTTTGGGTCACAATTCTAGACTTGTAAGCGCAGTTTGTGTTTGAACATGGTGTTTCTAAACTTTATGTCCGTTTGTGTTTCAACTCAAGTACATTGGTAGGTTGTTTTGCTGACATGGGTGTTTGCATGGGTTGGTTGATGAACAAGCATGGTATTGCAGGTTTAATGTATGAACAATGTGGTTTTTATGTATGAAATGGGTGCTGGTGCACTTTATGTTGAATGCAGTGTTATTTCTTTTGGGTTACATTTGGTTTCGGACAGGGAGCATCACAAAATGCAGCGTATATGCTGTTAATTTTTATTAAACTCAAGCCACAAACCTAAAACGACTAGGTTCCTATTCACTGAAGCCACAAACCTTTTGAACCCAAAGTTGATCTCCAAAACTCTCAGAGCACCACAAACGATGTCCGTTGAATGGTCTGAAGGAGGTTCAATAACCAAATGTTCGTCACGTAAAACTTTGAGAGACAACATGACTAACCAAATGTTCGTCAAGACACAACATTAGTTCACCTTATGTTCGTCCCCTCAGTTATCAAGTCACAAACTTTAGTGGTCGCCTCAACAATATAATCTTTGACAATGGCCTCGTGGGCCGGTGAATTGGATGTCAAACAAGGGACGGAGGTTCAATTGGTCCGTCTTTTAAGTGCTCTAGGTGCGCTGTACAAGGGACAAACCTCAGGGGACGAATGTACGTGCCTAGAGTTATTAGGCGTTCAAAACCCTCTTTAGGAGACGAAATTTGCCCGTGTCTAGAACGTCAATCTGGCCTAGTGGGCTCACCTTCACCGGCCTCGCTGAGTTGCCTACTGCTGCGGGTGCGATAGGCTACGAGAAATGCCAAGTCCGGCGGGTTGGCGAGTCCGGCAGCGTCGAGTCCGGCGGGTTGGCGAGTCCGGAAACGTCGAGTCCGATTTTTTCGGTTCGGTTTCACCACGGTTTACATTTTGAGCAACCCTAATCAGAAGCACTGTAAAAGTAAAACCAATTTTTGATGAGCATATTTGGTTGTATCAGATTACAAGATATGTCTTTTGAGACTCTTTTAAGTCTTGGAAGTCTCCCTCCCACCTTCCACAATCCATAGTGAGTGACTCACTCTTATCTTTATCATTATTTTGTGAAACATTTCTATTATCTCGATCGACTTGAAACATATATAGCTTGGTTTGTGGGCTTTTCCAAGTTATAGGAAGACCACTTGTATATTTTATAAATCCTGATCTTTGGATATTTCAAGTTCCTAATTGCATTCACTCGTTTTGATAGAATATATTATATTATGTAAATATTGTATTGACCTAACTTCTGTTACAAGACTTTGTACCCTATATATATACTAGGTTAAGTGACGCGCGCGTGCGCGCGCGGTTTAATTATATTGAAATTGTTCACATTATTTTTTATATGTGTGTAAATATTCATATGTGCAAATAGTTGTAACTTGGTTGTTTTCCTTATAAAATTGTACACATTTTATATGTGTGTAAATATTCATATGTGCACATAGTTCTAATTGAGTTTTTTTCCTCGTAAATTTCTATAATACTCATTCCATTAATTAAAACTTGATGTTTTACTATTGATGCATGTTTTTTAGGTGTTAAAAATATATTAAATATTAACTTTTTAAATAATTTGTTAACAACTTCATGCTTATGAATTTATAAAAACTAATGTAATTTTTTATTTTATTTTATATAGTTTATATCCTTCTAAAAAAAACATGCATGAATGGTAAATGACATGTTTTAATTAATAGATGGAGTAGTAAAAATAATAATTGTATCATTATAAGAAACTGTGAGTATAGTATTTCGAATTTTTCATTAAGGTAATAAGAATGATGTCCTTCAATTAAAAAAGATGTAAAGAAGGGTAGTCTTTTTAAAAAAATATCAATCAAAACGAAAAAAGAAATCCAAAACTACAAAGCTCCAAAATCCTAATCATTATAATTAAAAAAGGATATTATTGTTGTTGTTGTTGGATTAAAATTGGGTTGATTAAGAAAATCTAATAGTTACCATTTGGGTATTTTATTTGAAAACATAAAATATGGTTGATTTGAGAAAACTTTAAAGTTGTAGTTTGGGTATTTTAAGAAAAAACATAAAATTGGGTGAAATTGATGAAATATGATCATTTATAATTAATAAACATTGATGTTTTACTATTCATCCATGCTTTTTTAGGTGTTAAAAACTATATAAAATATTAACTTTTTTTAATAATTTTTTAACAACTTCATGCTTATGAATTTATGGAAACAAGCGTAAAAAATTGGACACATGGATAGTAAATGACATGTTTTAATAATAGATGGAGTAGTAAAAATAAAATTGTATCGTTATAAGAAACTGTTAGTATAGTATCTTGAAATTTTCATTAAGGTAATAAGAATGATGTCTTTCAATTAAAAAAAATGTAAAGAAGGGTCGTCTTTTAAAAAATTTATTAAACAAAATGAAAAAGAAATCCAAAACTATAAGTTCAAAAATCCTAATCATTACAATTAAAAAAAGATATTATTGTTTTTGCTATTATTATTATAATTGTCATTATCTATTTAAAATCGAGTTGATTAAGAAAACCTAAAAGTTAACATTTGGGTATTTTATTTAAAAACATAAAATATGGTTTATTTGAGAAAACTTTAAACTGGTAATTTGTGTATTTTAGGAACAAAATATAAAGTTGGGTGAAATTGATTAAATATGAAAATTATAATTTTTGAAAAGACATTAAAGGACATTGAAATAAAAAAATTAATATTTTTAAATTCAAGCTTTTGAGGATAAAAAAGACATCTTACAAATGAAGATGGAAATTACCTAAAAGGGTATAGTAAATCTAAGATTATAATACAATTTACAAGGGCAAAATAGGTATTTTCATCCAAAAAACAATAAAAAATTATTAATGGGAATTACTATTCATTTAGAAGTTCATGCTATTATATAGGGTTTAAGATTTGAGAATAAATACAAGGCAACCCTAAGGGGGATTATCCAATCTAACATGGTATCAGTCTAAAACCCTAGCGCCGTCGGCCTCCTCCCCTTGCCGTCGCTCTCTACCGATCCTCCCCTTCCCTTTCCGCTGCTATCCCTCTCAGCACTCATCCCCTCTTCATCATGGGTGATCAATCTCCCAAAAAACAATGACAATGGCTCATCCTCTGGCCTCTCTAAGCTCTCCTTCCATTCGGCCTTGGCTATCTCCAACATCAAAAACCTAATTCTGCTTACCCTAGATCTCTCCAACACCAAGTACGAATCATGGGCAGAACTTTTCAAGGTCGCCGCTCATCCTCAATGGGTCCTAGATCACATCGATTCTTCCATCCCGCGCCCGGATGAAGTTGATGACACTCTTTAGGATCAACTTGATGCCATTATTCTTCAATGGATCTATGCCACGATCTCTCGGGATCTCCTGCTCACCATCTTGCAACCGGGTGCGATCGCTCAACAAGCGTGGAACCGGATTGAGGCCATCTTCCAAGACAACAAAGCCTCTCGCACCGTTTATCTTCAGAACGAGTTCGCAAGATGCCACCTTGAATCCATTCCATCGGTCTCCGCATACTGTCAACACATCAAGGATCTCTCCGATCAACTTGCTAATGTGGATGCCAAGGTTTCTGACCGTCAACTTGTCATCCAATCGATCGCGGGTCTCCCAAGTGAGTATAACACCGTTGCGAGTTTCATCCAACACAGCAAGCCCCTCCCGGAATTCGCTGGTGCTCGCTCGATGGCGCTCCTGGAGGAAACCCGTCGCTCAAAAAGAGATGCCATCACCGCCGAGCACAAGGTGTTGGTTGCTGCCTCCTCGCCGTCCACACCGGATCTACCAGAGAAGTCGGCGTCGAATCCACCATCAGAAATTTGCAGGACGCGAAAAGGATGGAAGCCGCGGGTGCGGCCCTGGACCTGTCTCTTTCCAACGGTCTCCGTTCGGCTGGATGCAGATCCCCGGCCCTAACCAGAAGCAGCAGTAGTGGTCCGACAACTTCGGGTGGCAGCCTGGACCATTCTCGTACCCATCCCTTCCCGTCGCCGGCCTCCTTGGCCCTAGACCGCGTGCCTCTACTCTTTCTGCGAATGCAATGTTCGCTGATCCGTCTATGGTTTCCAACCGACGTTGGATTTCAATTAGACCTTTAACACGATGACCCTGTACCCGCCGGATCACAATTGGTACATGGACAAAGGGGCGTCTTCCAACATGTCCAATAACCAAGGTAACTTCTCTTCCTTTACTAATTCGGGTTGTTCAAAATCGATTATTGTAGGCAATGGAAGGCATGCACAAACCATGGGTCAAGGAACAGCCCTTATCCCTACCAATGGCCGCCCTCTGTACCTAAAAAATGTCTTGTTTGCTCCACAACTACTTAAAAACATGATTTCAGTTCAAAATTCACTACTGACAATAATGTTTATGTGGAATTTGACCCAATTGGTTTTTCTGAGAAGGATCTTCAAATGGGTTGGAACCAATCGAATGAGATGCACTAGATCCGGCGAGCTATACCCAGTCACCTGTCTGTCTCCCTCCACCTCTCGGTCCCTGGCCCCGTCGCCCTGTCTGTTGTGTCGTCTCCTGTTTGGCATGCACGCTGCGGTCATCCATGCGCATCTGTCTTTTAATTACTTAGGAAGTCTATTTTACCTCATTGTAATAAAGTGTTTGATAACACTCTATGTCAATCTTGTCAACTCGGCAAACATTCTCGGTTGAGTTTTCATAATTCTAAAATTGTTACTATTTCTGACGAGAGGGTTTCTCGACCAAATAAATTTATAGTCAAGACCCCGCTATAGGATAGTGGAGTCAGTTTCGTCCTCAGGAGAGATGTCAGCGATTCTAGGTTTAGTTGGTTTAAGGGTTCGAGAATTACGGGAAAAGGTGATGAGGGTTGCTGTCGACGTCGGCTAAGAATGGGTCGATGTCGAGGGATGGATAGGGAATGGTGGTTGGTGTCTGGTAAAATCTTTGCAGAATGTAAATAAAGAAATAAAGTAATAAGGGTGCAAACTTCCAAGGTAAGGGATCACCGCAACGATAATCAAACACACAAAAGATAAGATAGAATAGTTATGTAATTACATCAAAGGAACAAGCTTTCGCCTTTTCCAACAATTAGATAACCCTTTCAAGTAACCCTAATTGTATCTACCAATTTTATGCTTATAATTCAAGTTTTTAACATGAATCTCTATTCTTTCGAGTAGGCAATAAACATATAAAAGGCAGTGGATGATCAAAACATAATAAATATCAAAACTTTACCTCATGTGTGCATGACTATCGTCGGGCTCACCCCGACCCTAGAAGAAGGAAATTAGAAAGCAAACATGATGAACGAAAATAACTTTAACATTAAACAAAATCTAAAACTTACAAAACCTTCCAAACGTTCCTCCTCCTCTCTCTCTTCTCCTCCTTGCGCCCGAAGACGACTTGGCTTGAATGAATAAAAATCAGCCCCCTAAAGCCTTATTTTTATTGTTCCATGTAGCTATTCTAGGAAGAAACAACTATATCTATATCTAAAACTATCTATCTAAAAGCATAAGATAAAACATAATTGATAAAGGAAATAAATCTATAAGGAAACTATATCTAAATTGGATAAATCCTCTTTCTCTTGATAGATCTTGATGTGGGTGGATAGAGTTCCACATCTCTTGGCTTCCAAGTTGTTGTAGGAGGAAATCGAGTTCAAAATATAAAGCTATAGATCAAACCAGATTTTGCCCACGCAAATAATTACAAGACCTCCTCCTGATGTAGCATTGGGAAGTCAGGATCGATCCACGAGGAAGCACGTCAGCGGATCTTAGGTAACAACAAGTCTCACAGACAGAAAAGCAAACATAAAGACAAAAATAACAAAAAGCAGAAAATAAAGCAAAGTAACAGAAACTACTCGATATTGACAACAATTTACTCGATATCGACAATCAGAAACCAAAACTCAGAAAAGAACAATGTCGAGTAAAACTCTCCTCGATATCGAGTACACTACTCGATATCGACAAGAACCTGCTCGAAATCGACAAACAGCAGAAACTTAAAAAAACTTTCGCACGCAGAACATAGATTTCGATGAATTAATTCAATAAACTAAAATACTTCCAAGGCCGGGGTATCAACACCACAACGATAATCATGTAAAATAACACATAAAGGCATAAAGGATCATGCTTTTCATCAAATAACTTTCGTTATTAACAAATAGGAATATAGAGGCTTTCTCATAAACCCTAATTGTTACTAACCATTTTCACATAATTAATCCAAGTTGTATTATGATCACTTTCGCTTCAATAATACAAACAAGGATCGCCTTCAACTTTCGCAAAAGAATCATGCTTGTTGTTGTTAGGAGGAAATCGAGTATGCAAATAAAATATAAATAAATCACAGCAAACCAGATTCCGTCCCTTGCAAATAATTACAAGACCTCCTCCTGATGTAGCAGCGGGAAGTCAGGATCGATCCACGAGGAAGCGTGTCAGCGGATCCTAGGCAGCGGAGTAATCTCACGGTCAGAAGTCGACAACAGGGTCCTCGATCTCGACTAGGGTAGTCGACAGAAGATCGGACAGTCGAACACAACTGCAGCAACACAGGGGCTCGTCGATATCGACAAGGCCTACTCGATATCGAGTAGCCTTCGTCTGGGTCGAGTGGGTTTGGTCGAGTTCCTGCACACAGTAAGCTACGGCGACTCTAGGTCGAAGATCAGTAGTCGAGATCGACCAGGGTTTGGTCGAGGTCGACGAGGGCAGAAACTTAAAACGAAAAAAACGAAAGAAAGTAAAAAAAACAAATGCTTTGGGGTTTCGACTAAACTTAATGTAAAAGGACTTCCAAGATTGGGGTTTGCAACAACGATAACCAAACATGCATAAGGTAAAATCAAACATATAATCATGTAATTTGCATTTAAAGGACTAAGCTTTCGACTTTTCCAACAATTAGACAACTCTTTCAAGAAACCCCAATTGTCTCTACTGATTTTATGTTTATAATCCAAGTTGTTAGCATGGATCTCCATTAGATGGGCAATAAACACATCAACAAGTAGGAAAATGCTTAAAACATGATAAAGGTCGGATTTTTACCTCAAATATGCATGGCTATTGTCGGGCTCGCCCCAACCCTAGAAGTGGGTGGACTACTCGCGCCTCATCGCAAACTCAGACATCATTGAAAGGAAATAACTTGCATTAAACTAAATTCAAAGACTTTACAATCCCGGCGATCCAACTCTCGTTGAACGCCAAAACCCTAAAACCTATGAACTCCTAAACCGTCTCTGTGGAACTCCTTGTCTCTGACTGAAATTGAATTGTTAAAAACCAGCCCCTAGGGCTTTATTTATAGCCTTCTAATCCTTGCTACTCAAGGATAAAAGTATCTATCTATATCTAAAACTATATCTAAAACTTTAAAGATAAATAAAAGACATAACATAATTAAATCCAAATAAGGAAAATATATCTAAAGTCTTCCATGGATAGATCTTCTTCTCTTCATGATGAATCTTTGATAGATTTGGATAGATGCGGCAGTCTTCGAGCCCAAGCAAAGACAAACCGAGTAGAATTCGTCATATCGAGTAACATGGTTTCTGGAAGCGTCGTCGACCTCGACAAGGCTCTTGTCGATCTCGAGTAGAAATCTTGGTCGACTGGCTCGGCTCGTCGTCTCGGCTAGCTGGTGCTCGACAGACTCGGACATGGATCCTGGTGCTCGTCGATCTCGAGTAGACCTAGTCGATGTCGAGTAGACTGGTCTTGCCGACTAGGTTTCCTCGGCGGCTCTACTCGACAGGCATGGATCTGGGCTCAGGGCTCGTCGATCTCGACCAGGTCTTGTCGAGATCGAGTAGAGATGTGCTTGGCTTCTCGTCCTCGGCTTCTCGATCAGCTCTTCTCCTCCTCGACTCCGGGTGTGGCACTAGGCTTCGTCGATCTCGACCAGGTTTTGTCGAGATCGAGTTGGGTTCCGGAGCTTGGTTGGTCTGGCTCTCGACGTCGCTCCTGGTCGACAAGGCTGTGCTCGGACATACTCGTCGAGATCGAGTAAGGGCTACTCGAGATCGAGTAGCTTGGGTTCTTAGCTCGATTCGACTGGTTCCGCTGCTGCTTTGACCTTGGACTTCTGTAGTGGATTTCCGAGCTTTTCCGACCTTCCTTAGAATTGCTGTAAAATGCCTCGAATTCTGCGATTTAAACAGAAACTGGGGTAGATTCCATAATTTGACAAATAAACATAAATTACACAGATTCTGTATTATCTTAACCCAAATGTATGAAATGCGTACAGAAATCGATATAAAAGTAAGTGTAAAACATGGCAAATTAGGCTCACAACAAACACCCCATACTTAAGCTTGCTTGTCCTCAAGCAATACTTTTATTTGTCATTAAGGGGAAGAAATCAAAACTCTCAACATATCAGATTCATTCTCATATATCCCTGCAGTCAATTACCATCCTCGAAAAGGTACTAGTGTCACAAATTCATGCATGTGCAAATATATAAAAGCAACATCTACACACAAAAGGAGGGTTATGCAAAACATTCATTCGTGACAAAGCATTAATAATCAAGAGGACTTTAATTTAAGCTCAAATAAGGAGTAGAATTGGTAAAAGGCTAAAGGTGGGCAGTTTTTGGTAATGTGGTGCTTATGATCCGGGGAAATGGAGTATTTCCAAACTTGAATTTTCACATTCCTTCTCTTTGAGATTCATCACCTTTCATAATGCTTTTATCAATAATAATGCTTTTACCTCTTTAACCTCAGCACTGCCTTCTCGCGAGTCGCAAACATGGGTGTCATGAATGGCCCCGGATACTTAGTGCTTTGGACTCCTCACAATGTGTCCCATCTCTCCAAACTATTATCTCAGAGAGCAGGGTCAATCTACCTTTATCTCATGAGGTGATTGGATTTTCTTTCACTCATTAAATTTTCCATATAATTCAAACAATTTCCTTCCAAACTCCAATAATGATAAACACAACAACCATATAACAATCTCCATAATGTAACATCATTCTCAACATAATCCCCGGATAAGGTAAAGAATGGCAAATATTTAGATCACGTGGAGCAAATATTTGAAATAAGGCATATTATGGCTTTTTGTGATGCATAAGCATAGGTAAGGCTAGGATTATAAATAATGAGCATTATATGGAAATATAAAGTCCTCCATCCTTTTATCATGCAACATGTCAAAAGCAACTTCAAATTTTACCTCCTTTCATGGTTTTCATCAAAATATGCACTTCATTGTGACTTCCCTTTACTAGGCAATTTCATGCTATATCTCTAATGAATCTAATTTTGCATCGTCGAGTTCAATATAAGCTTCCATGACATTATTCAAAATTTTCAATGGGGGTCATTTTTCAAACTTTGGAAAACATGCATGTAAGCACACAAATCAATAATGCATTCCAAAATAGCCATGTAGCAATTCAAAGAAATAATGTACATATATGTCAAATATGATCAAATGTGCATAATGTAAGCCCTTCCCCCACCCCATACTTAAACATTACAGTGTTCTCACTGTATAAAATAAAGTAGAAACAAGAGTAAAGGAAGGAACTCACAGGATAAAATATCGAGGAAGACAACACTGTGTAGGTCGAGTAGGTTGCTCGTCGATCTCGAGTACGGTGTACTCGATCTCGAGTAGGCTCATCTGCGTCTAGTGGTTTTCTGAAGTCGAGGAACGTCTGGGCTTGTCGTTGTCGAGTTGGACTACTCGAGATCGAGTAGTGTCTGGGCTGCTCCTCCTTGTCGTCGTCGACTTGGCCTTCGTCGATTCTGACTGTTTTTCAGGGACCTCTTTATTCCACTTTTCGCGATTCTTATATGCTTGCCGACCTAAAAGTGTTAGATTGCACAAGAAACAAGACTATCCACATGAACTATTCTAAAAGACATAAAACCAAAACCAAAAAACAAAAACCAAAAACTAAAAATTTCAAAAGTCCCAAAAATTCATAAAGTTTATATACATGCTCTAGATTTTAGAGTCGCTAGGCCGACTTCTCCGTTTGCGCTCAAGGACCATTATTGTGGGGCCTGCTCATGCTTGGCCCTTCTCCTGGATCATCTAGGTCCTGATGGTAGTATGTGAGCTCAGCTGACAGGTGGTTGCTTGCATCATCTCCTTTCTCTTTCTTCTTCTTCCTTTCAGTCCTTAGTTTCCGCAGATTCTCTCGCCATGGTGTCTCATCTCCCCTTAAATCATTAATAATTTTCTTTATGGACTGAGGGGGAGTAGAATTCATACCTGAACTTACTTTTTTGGACCCAAAACAGAAATCTTTGGGCTTAGGGCTAGTCGAGATCGAGTACAGCTGGTCGACCTCGAGTACAGGGACCCCATACTTAGGCTCTTGTCAAGTTTCTGTCTCAGTGGAGGTAGTCGAGATCGACGAGGGCTTGTCGAGTTCGAGGAGAGCGCTTGTCGAGATCGAGGAGGGCTTGTCGACCTCGAGTACTGTTCTGGCGCTCTCCTCCGCTGTTTGCTGAGTCCCGTGGTTGCTGATGCTTTTCACCTCCAGCCATGAAATTTCCTCCTTTGTAGGGCCAAAAGAGAAATCTAAAACCTCATCGCCTATGGTGAAGGTGAGCGAGCGATTCTTGACACTAATTCTGGCATCTGCAGTAGCTAAGAATGGTCTACCAAGAATAATAGGATCTTCAGCACAGTCTATGATAAGGAAATCAGCTGGAGCAAAGAATTTACTAACCTGGACTGGGATATTCTCAACTATACCTGTAGGGATGACCAGAGTATTGTTTGCCATGTATAGCTTGGCATCCACAGGTTCTATGCATCCTATCTTGACTTTCCGCCAGATTGATAGAGGCATGATGCTCACACTTGCTCCTAAATCGCATAGAGAATCATATTTATATTGTCCAAAACCCACAGTAACAGAAAACTTACCAGGGTCAGGTCTCTTTTCAGGGAAGTGGAGTACTTTGTATTCGCCTGCGATCTCTGATATGGATCGCTTCTTGCTCAGGATTTCCTTTAGAAATTTGACATATCCAGGCATCTCTTGCAGGGCTTCTATAAAGGAATAGAAACATTCAGTTCTTGCAGTATATTAACAAACCTGGTAAACCTACCTGCCGTGGGATCTTTCTGAGCTTTTGAAGGGAAAGGCAGTGGCTTTTTCTGCGTCGGAGCCAGATCAGTTGTTGGAGACGTTGCAGAGTCGTCGACCTCGGCTTGCTGCTCCTCGATCTCGACCACGGGCTCCTCGACATCGAGTAGGGTGGTCGACCTGGAGTTGCTGGTCTGCGCAGCGGAGTCCGAGCTCAACTTCTGGTCTGTGTCGAGTAGCTGCTCTGCCTTGTCTTGCCGTTTCCCGACCTCTGGCTCATGTAATTGATGCCCACTCCTGAGTTTGATAGCTGCGACGTGTCCGGTCTTCCCTTTAGGATTTGGCTCTGGTTGCCCAGGGAGTTGTCCGGATGGTCGTGGGACTTGTGCAGCAATTTGACCCATCTGTGTCTCGATTCCCCTTTTCCAGATGTCCAGCTCTCCAAATTTTGTGTTGAAGTTCTGGAGCTGATTGTTGATGGTGTTTGTAGCCTGCAGGTTCTATGCATGATTCCGACGCATCTCCTCAAGGATCAGCTGCAGATCATCCTTCTTTTGATCCCTTTCTGGATCTTCTGGGGCTCTGTAGGGTGGGGGATTCCTAGGAGGACCTTGGTTCCACTGAGGTTGATAGAACCTTTGATCTCCCATGTAGCGATTTGGACCCCCAGCATAGGCTGCTTCCTCATGTGTCTCTTCCATTCTGACTTGCTCAGTGTGTGGGCACTCAGTAGTGGTGTGCCTCTGTGATCCGCATTCGATGCAAGGCTGATTGACAGATAGATATTTGACTTGCTTGAGGAGCTTGCGATTCTGGTCTCTGTAGAACTGCTCCCTGACATCTAGGTCAATCTCCTTTGTTGGCTCATAGAGTGGCATAGATGGTGCTGGTCTGGCATAGGCGTTCTCATCATAGTTTGTAGAAGCCCCATACTTGTTGTCATATGCCGTGAGCTTGTCTAGCACACCCCATGCGTCAATTGGTGGCATCGTCAGGTACTCATATCGAGTGTACTGATTGATCCTATCCTTAGTGACTTGGTCAAGAGAGTTGAAGAAGATCTCCTGAATGACGTAGGGTGGCTGTCCATGAGTAGGGCAAGATCGCAGCAGTTTGCTTGTACCTTTCCCATGCCTTTGCTAGCGGCTCTCCAGGCTTTTGGTTGAAAGCTGTGATCTTTTGGCGGAGGAATGCTGTCTTGGCAGAAGGGATGAATTTGTTGAGAAATTCTTGCTCTACTTGTGCCCATGTTGTAAGGGATCTTGGTTTCAGTCCTTCTAGCCACTTCAGTGCAGGTCCAGCGAGCGACCAGCGGAAAGCTTTCATCTTGACATATTCCAGAGTTGTACCTTCAGCAAGAGTACGGCACATGTCATGAAAATTGGTAATATGTTCAAGAGGACACTCATTAAATCTTCCATGAAAAGCATTGTTTTTAAGTTCTATAAGAAACTGAGTGCGAATTTCAAAAGAGTTTTCAGGGATTAGAATCGCCGATTCAGGCACGACGAGAGTTGGATGCATATAATCCTCTGCTGTAGTTGGATATTGGGCAAGCTCAGCTTCTGCTTGCTCCCTTGCTGCTTTCTCTTGTTCCTTCGCTGCCCTTTCATTGGCGATAGTGGTATCCTTTGCGGCTAGCTCCCTTGTAAGCCTCGCAATCAGTTGTTCTTGCGTCTCAGTGGCGGCCATGGCTCTTTTCAGTCTAGCGTGGGCTTGTATAAGGCGTTCTGGGTTGTCTAAGCTGTCAAACTCAGGTGGTTGACCAGAACGGCGCATATACCTGAAAAGTAACTCAGAGTAGACGTGAGATTCAACTACCTAAGCCGCGAATGATTGCTTCCCCGGCAACGGCGCCAATTTGTTGTTAGGAGGAAATCGAGTATGCAAATAAAATATAAATAAATCACAGCAAACCAGATTCCGTCCCTTGCAAATAATTACAAGACCTCCTCCTGATGTAGCAGCGGGAAGTCAGGATCGATCCACGAGGAAGCGTGTCAGCGGATCCTAGGCAGCGGAGTAATCTCACGGTCAGAAGTCGACAACAGGGTCCTCGATCTCGACTAGGGTAGTCGACAGAAGATCGGACAATCGAACACAACTGCAGCAACACAGGGGCTCGTCGATATCGACAAGGCCTACTCGATATCGAGTAGCCTTCGTCGGGGTCGAGTGGGTCTGGTCGAGTTCCTGCACACAGTAAGCTACGACGACTCTAGGTCGAAGATCAGTAGTCGAGACCGACCAGGGTTTGGTCGAGGTCGACGAGGGTAGAAACTTAAAACGAAAAAAACGAAAGAAAGTAAAAAAAACAAATGCTTTGGGGTTTCAACTAAACTTAATGTAAAAGGACTTCCAAGATTGGGGTTTGCAACAACGATAACCAAACATGCATAAGGTAAAATCAAACATATAATCATGTAATTTGCATTTAAAGGACTAAGCTTTCGCCTTTTCCAACAATTAGACAACTCTTTCAAGAAACCCCAATTGTCTCTACCGATTTTATGTTTATAATCCAAGTTGTTAGCATGGATCTCCATTAGATGGGCAATAAACACATCAACAAGTAGGAAAATGCTTAAAACATGATAAAGGTCGGATTTTTACCTCAAATATGCATGGCTATCGTCGGGCTCGCCCCAACCCTAGAAGTGGGTGGACTACTCGCGCCTCATCGCAAACTCAGACATCATTGAAAGGAAATAACTTGCATTAAACTAAATTCAAAGACTTTACAATCCCGGCGATCCAACTCTCGTTGAACGCCAAAACCCTAAAACCTATGAACTCCTAAACCGTCTCTGTGGAACTCCTTGTCTCTGACTGAAATTGAATTGTTAAAAACCAGCCCCTAGGGCTTTATTTATAGCCTTCTAATCCTTGCTACTCAAGGATAGAAGTATCTATCTATATCTAAAACTATATCTAAAACTTTAAAGATAAATAAAAGACATAACATAATTAAATCCAAATAAGGAAAATATATCTAAAGTCTTCCATGGATAGATCTTCTTCTCTTCATGATGAATCTTTGATAGATTTGGATAGATGCGGCAGTCTTCGAGCCCAAGCAAAGCCAAACCGAGTAGAATTCGTCATATCGAGTAACATGGTTTCTGGAAGCGTCGTCAACCTCGACAAGGCTCTTGTCGATCTCGAGTAGAAATCTTGGTCGACTGGCTCGGCTCGTCGTCTCGGCTAGCTGGTGCTCGACAGACTCGGACATGGATCCTGGTGCTCGTCGATCTCGAGTAGACCTAGTCGATGTCGAGTAGACTGGTCTTGCCGACTAGGTTTCCTCGGCGGCTCTACTCGACAGGCATGGATCTGGGCTCAGGGCTCGTCGATCTCGACCAGGTCTTGTTGAGATCGAGTAGAGATGTGCTTGGCTTCTCGTCCTCGGCTTCTCGATCAGCTCTTCTCCTCGTCGACTCCGGGTGTGGCACTAGGCTTCGTCGATCTCGACCAGGTCTTGTCGAGATCGAGTTGGGTTCCGGAGCTTGGTTGGTCTGGCTCTCGACGTCGCTCCTGGTCGACAAGGCTGTGCTCGGACATACTCGTCGAGATCGAGTAAGGGCTACTCGAGATCGAGTAGCTTGGGTTCTTAGCTCGATTCGACTGGTTCCGCTGCTGCTTTGACTTTGGACTTCTGTAGTGGATTTCCGAGCTTTTCCGACCTTCCTTAGAATTGCTGTAAAACGCCTCGAATTCTACGATTTAAACAGAAACTGGTGTAGATTCCATAATTTGACAAATAAACATAAATTACACAGATTCTGTATTATCTTAACCCAAATGTATGAAATGCGTGCAGAAATCGATATAAAAGTAAGTGTAAAACATGGCAAATTAGGCTCACAACACTTGTAGGGATAGAAGACGAATTGCATCAAAAGATCAAACCTTTACCGCATCATCTCACATGGCCACCGTCGGGCTCACCCCGACCCTAGAAGTGGGTGGACTACTCGCTCTTCATTATCAAGAAAGGCATCAATAATAAAAGGAAATAACTAATTGCATTTAAATAAACTAAAGAAAGCTTACAACCAATCGAAGCCAAATCTGCTTTCGCCTTTCCAACTTCTCTTGCCACAAGCTTTCTCCTCTACTCTCTCTATGTAACTAATTGTCACTGAAATTGAATTAATAGAAATCAGCCCATAAGGCCTTATTTATAGCCTTTCAATCCTTGCTAATCAAGGTAAGAAAGTCTATCTATATCTATATCTACTTACTTAAAGATAAATCATGGAATAAATAATTAAATCTAGAATTATATCTAATGTGGATAGAATATCTTCTCCCTTGACTTAATGGCACTTGATAGATCTTGATAGAATTTCATCTCGAAAATATCACCATTGGCTTCGGGATAGAAACTTATCAAGAAACTCGGATAGCTCGGAATCCGCCACTGAGACGTCCTCGATATCGACTAGGAGTCCTCGATATCGACTAGCGCTTTCTTCGTCTTGTGCTCAGCAACTCGATTCCGGCTAACAGGACACATGTCGACTTGGGTTGTCCTCGATATCGAGTAAAGTTACTCGACATCGACTAACTTCTGCTCGGTTTCAGCTCAGCTTCGTCGATCTTGGCTCAGACATGGAAATCGACTAGGAGTTTCCTCGATATCGACCAGATGTTGTCGATATCGACTAACCTGCTCCAGCTCCCTGCTTCACTTGTCGATGTCTGGTGTCTCTGGCTCATAATGTGCCCAACTCGATATCGACTAAAGGAAATCGATATCGACTAACTCTCCTCAGCTTTCTTGATTGTGGCCAACTTTGGGTGAAATCAACTTCTGGTACTCAATATCGACTAAATGATGTCGATATCGACTTTTCCTTGCTTCTAGCTAGATTTGTCCTGGTTCCGCTGCTCCTTGACCTTGGACTTCTGTAGTTGACTTTTGAGCTTTTCTCCTTTTCTCAGAAGTGCTGTAAATTGCCTCGATTTCTGCGAATTTAAACAGAAACTAGTGTAGATTCTATAATTTGGCAAATAAGCATAAACTACATAGATTCTGTACTATTCTAACCCAAATGTATGAAATGTATGCAGAAAACGATATAAAAGTAACTATAAAACATGGCGGATTCGGCTCACAACAAACACCCCATACTTAAGCTTGCTTGTTCTCAAGCAATACTTTTAATTGTCATTCAAGGGAAGAAATCAAAACTCTCAACATCATAGATTGATTCTCATATTTCCCTGCAATCAATTACCATCCTTGAAAAGGTACTAGTGTCACAAATCTATGCATGTGCATATAAAGAGCAATATATACTCACAAAAGGAGGGTTATGCAAAACATTTCATAAGTGACAAAGCATTAATAATCAAGAGGACTTTAATTTAAGCTCAATAAGGAGTAGATTGGTAAAAGGCTAAAGGTGGGAAATTTTTGGCAATGTGGTGCTTAATAATCCGGGAAAATGGAGTATTTCCAAACTGAATTTCCACATTCCTTCTTCATAAGATTCATCACCTTCCATAATGCTTTTATCAACAATAATGCTTTTACCTCTCTAACCTTAGCACTGCCTTCTCGCGAGTCGCAAACATGGGTGTCATGAATAGCCCCGGATACTTAGTTCTTTGGACTCCTCACTTGTGTGTCCTATCTCGCCAAACTATTATCTCAGAGAGCAGGGTCGATCTTTGATCGGATTTTCTTTCTGTAATGGCCCGGGATTATGATTTCCGGGTTACGTTTTTGGGATGAAACCCCTCGTTAGGATCTTGCGCCCCGAGTACAGGTTGAAGGTTTGAAATTCTACTCTAACGTATTCAAGTGGGATTTCATACCCAAAATTCAAAGGGATCGTTGGAATCCCCGGGGAAGTCCCCTGTACCTGTCATAAGTCTAAGCGTGGAAAACCAGCAGTCATGCAAATAGCAGAATCAAGGTGTAATACAAGAGGGAGCCACGGCAGAGCCGGGTCAAAACCAAATCAATAAACGTATTTATCGAAATATAAGGTTAGACCATTTCTTCGTAATCGCCCAAGAAAGTTCCCACGTCACAGAAGCAAGGAACAATCATACTGCAAAACAAACCTAAAAAAATATGTATGCGGGGCAGTGTTAGATCGAAGCCCTACGCAATATAATCCCAAACAAGCAGACACATACACACGCTAGTCCTAATAAAGATGCTTCTAGATGCAAGGCGGAATATTAACACACTAACATGCTCCTAAGATCAAGTGCGTAAATATAATAAGGCCTTAGCACCGAATACCAAGTGGTATATCCCTCTCCTACCTCCACCCCCTTTCGATAGGGCGGAGACTGGCCAGCTCGTGAATGCATTCCATCATAATCGGGCGGCACGCATGCCCAACACGCTCCACAATAAAGCCCGCAAGCATCTCATAATATAAGGAAGTTCATGACTCGATTGACTCAGGACGGGACCCGATGAGACTAGGTCATCCTATAACCCTAGCAATGACTGTAGTTACTTCACAGATAACGGTCGTTCTGTTTACAAAAGCAATGAGTACACGAATGCTCAATCATGAGTGCAATCCTAGCAGGATACTACATGACATGCTTTATTATGAATGCAAGCACCTAGTATGCACATGGCTACAAGCAGGGAGATCTCTTTTCGAATCTGAGTGAGCTCATATAGGAACTCACCTGGAAAGCCGAACAGCAAGATATATCAAAGAGCAGAGTCCAAACAATCGGCAAGCACCTATTATAATTGTAAAGAATGCAGTAAGCTACAATGCTACTAACCACACACATATAGACCATGTTCCCAAACCATTCCCAAAACCATTTTCCGATACGAGAAAACTTTTGAAAGCCAAGTCATTCCGAGATTTCCAAAATTCTCTCTTTTTAATTTTATTAGATCCATTTCCAATCTTTAAAACCTTTTTCAAATCCAAGTCCAAATATTATACTTTAATCTCAATAATAATATTCTATATTATATTCCATCTATTTAATATTTATATACTTGAATATATAAACCTCTTAAAACTCATATTATTAACACGTTTTTATCAAATTAGGCCCAAAATTACATTCCCTTTTAAAATGAAATAATCAGGCCCATATTCAGTAAAGCATATCCAGCCCGAATTCTTAATTAAAACAAAATCCGGATCCTTGCTCGTAAAATCCAGAACCGTAAGTATTTGTAAAATAGGCCCAATCACTTGCTTTTGTTGTGAAGGAAAATAGGCCCAACAAATCATCTTCCATCCTTTGTTCTGTAAAACCGAATTAGAAGAGAAGAAAGAAGAGGTGGGGCCGGCTAATGTGGGAGTGGGGCCCGCGCGAGGCTGGAGAAAGGGAGAGAACAAGCTACT
This sequence comes from Persicaria maculosa, assembly GCA_963922045.1. Taxonomy (NCBI): domain Eukaryota; kingdom Viridiplantae; phylum Streptophyta; class Magnoliopsida; order Caryophyllales; family Polygonaceae; genus Persicaria; species Persicaria maculosa. Next base: position 58,550,089 of record OY998259.1, read on the forward strand.
GTTCATTGTCCCCTACAACGCTCAGGTCGACGGAAACAAAAGGAAGGAGGAGAGGGAAGCTTCTCGCCTGCGACGGTGCCCAGCTCCGACCACGAAGACGACACCCACCCACACACAGAGGCATGAGCGAAAAGGAGGAGGAAGGAAGGAGACGCTCACCAAGGCTCTCGAGGTTTCGCCGGAAAACGTCGTCGAGGCACGATTGGCGCTCGTCCGGCCTCGTCCGAGTTGGATCTTCGCCAGAGGTGACCTAGGGAGGATGGGGGAGGTTTAAAGGTCCATCTTTACTCGACTTAAGGGCGAAAGGAAGAGGAATGAGAGAGGTGAGGTCCTTACCGTTTCAAATCGGAAAACAGGGGAATGCGAAGGAAGGGGCTTGTCGATGGTGCTCTTGGAGGCGCCTGGCCTCGGTACTGGTGGGTCTTCGAGAGGAGGGAAGCTCGAAGGTAGCTGCTGCTCGGGCTCGAAGGAGGAGCTGTTAGAGGGTGGCTCCAAAAACAGGGGGAGTGGGTGGGCTCGGTGGTGCTCGAAAATCGGAAGGTGGTGGTGGAGATGGTGGCGCTCGGAATGGAGACGGGGGCTGGTGCTCGGGCGCCAACAGGGAAGGAGATGGGGGTTGTTTTCTAACGGCAAAGGGATCAAAGGAGAGGATGAGATGTGAAGTTTGTGTTTTTTTGGGTTCATGTGTTTAGGTGTTTTGATTTTGAAGTGAGTCAAAGGAATCTGATTTTAGGGTGAGAAATAGGCTGTGTTGGGATGGTCTGATCGGGAGCATAAAGAGAATAGGGGTTTGTCTTGTTTTCCCTTTTTTGTGAGCATATAGATGGGGAGAAAGAGAAGGGTGTTGTGGTGTCTCTTGCTTTTAAAATCATCCAAGAGATCACAAAGGCTGATTTTTGGGACGTGGGAGGAGGAAGATGACAAGATGGGTTAAAAGATAATATAAGTGATCCCATATAAAATAATACCCGGAAAATAAATTTTGAAACTCGCCCTCACAATCTTATCCCGACTCGATCAAAATAACGCTTCAAAATTATGAAGATATCGACATCCAAAAGTTTATTTTAATCCCCGAGGTAAAATGACGGAATTATCCTTCAAAGTTCAAAATTAGGCTGGAATCCGCTCTAAAGGCTTTAAAATACGATTTTCAAGGTGAAGGAAATGATTTTCAAATATCCAAATTTTCTGACTTAAATCCATTTTACTTTATTTATTTTGAAATTATTATTTTAAAACACGGGGCATTTACACTTTCACTCATTAAATTTTCCATATATTTCACACAATCCTTCCAAACTCCAATAATGATAAACACAACAACCATATAACATCTCCATAATGTAGCATCTTTCTCAACATAATCCCCGGATAGGAAATAAGGTAAAGGATGGGCAATATTTAGAACATGTGGAGCAAAATATGAAAATAAGGCTCAATATGACTTTTGTGAGGCATAAGCATAGGTAAGGCTAGGATATAACAATGAGCATTATATGGAAATATAAAGTCCTCCATCCTCTTATCATGCAACATGTCAAAAGCAATTTCAAATTTTACCTCCTTTCAAGGTTTTCAATAAATTATGCACTTCATTGTGACTTCCCTTTACTAGACAATGTCATGCTATATCTCTAATGAATCCAAGTTTGCATCGTCGAGTTCAATATAGCTTCCATGACACTTATCAAAAATTTTAATTTTCAATGGGGGTCATTTTTCAAAACTTTGGAAAACATGCATATAAGCACATAAATCAATAATGAATTCCAAAATAGCCATGTATAAGCAATTCAAGAAATAATGCACAAATATGGTCAAATAAATCAAATATGCATAAAGTAAGCCCTTCCCCCACCCCATACTTAAACAGTACAGTGTGCTCACTATATAAAAAATAAGGGTAAAGAAAGAAACTCACTAGACAGATGTGCAAGCCTTCAAAATCGAGTGTAATGCTGCTGGGCCTAGTCTGATCTTAGCTTGCTTCTATCCCCATGGACCTGAAAAATGTAGAAGAGAAATACCCACAATAGAAAAACTAAAAGTTCAAAACCAAAAACAAACAAAAGCAACAATGTCCAAAAGTCCCAAAAAATAAATGTCTATTTACAAGCTCTAGATTTTATAGTCGCTAGGCCGACTTTCACCATTAAGCTCAAGGTGGCATTTGCAGGGCCCATGTAGCTTGGGATTCAAATAAGACTCCATTCTTGTCCATCAGTTGTAGTCCGCCTGGATGGATCTTGTTCATCACGAAAGGCCCCATCTTTTTCTTGTTGAATTTGTTGGGTAACAAATGATCCTTTGATTTGGAAACATAGAGCTTGTCTCCAACTTCATACTCCTTAGGCTCATCATTGGAAACCCTACATAAACGCACATACCAAGGCAAACCTCTCCCATGTATAGATAAATCATTAATGGAAATAGGAGAAGAAAGATCCATACCTTGGCTTACCTTCGCAGAATCGGATTCGGAGACCTCAGAGTCTATTCGATATCGACTAGAAGTACTCGATATCGAGGAACTTCCTGCTTCTGGTGGGCTGCTGCTCGAGGATGCTGGAGTCGAGGAAGCCAGATTTTGGTCGATATCAACCAATTTGGTCGATATCGAGGAGTTCGTCTCATCTGGTGGAAGTAGCGTCGAGGAAGGCGAAGTTGATGCAGGAGATCTTTGGTCGATGTCGACCAATTTCCTCGACATCGAGGAAATCTCAGCTTCATGTGGGTTGCTCGTCAGGGATGGTGAAGCCGAGGGCGAAGATGGTTGGTCGATATCGAGGAGTTATCAGCTTCGGATTTGTTGCTCGACGAAGCTGTTGCTGGTGGAGGGTTCTGCTTTTGGTCGATGTCGACCAAATTCCTCGATGTCGAGGAATTCTGGGTGACTTCGACCCCATACTTACATCCTGTCAAGGCATCCGAGAAATAATTAGTCGACGCCGACTTACCTTGGTCGATGTCGAGTAGATCATCTGCGTCGTCGTTCAGGATGGCCATGATCTTCTCCACCTGGGCTTCTATATCCCTCTTTTTCAGCTCTTCAGGAGTCATATTTATTACCTTAGGCTCCCCGCAAGTAATGTAACCAGCTGATATAGATTTTACCTCTTCCATGGGACCTGTGTGCCTTCCAGTTTTATTAAAAGAATACTCAATTGCCTCGTCGCTGATGTTGAAAGTGAGTACTCCCTTCCTTACGCTTATGTTGGCATCCACCGTCGCCAAGAAGGGCCTTCCTAGAATAACTGGACAAGCAGGGTCCTCCGCCATATCAATAACTAGAAAATCAGCAGGGACAAAGAACTTACCTACTTGCACTGGCACATTGTCCACCATGCCTGTTGGGATGACCACCGTGTTGTTTGCCATATAAAGCTTGGCATCCACAAGCTCTAGGGCACCTATCTTAATCTTGGACCATATTGTTAAAGACATTATACTCACACTAGCTCCAAGATCACATAATGCATTAAATTTGTATTGACCAAATCCAATAGTTATAGCAAACTTACCTGGATCTGGCCTTTTCTCAAGAACGTCCATCTGGCTGCACTCCTCTATAATCTCCGCTATTGACCGCTTCTTAATTAGAATCTCCTTGAGGAATTTGACATAGGATGGCATTTCATTGAGAGCTTCTGTGAAAGGTATTGTGACGTTGAGCCTTTGAAGCATCTTGATGAAGCGCTGAAATATCTTCTCTGCTGGATCATTTGGAGATTTTGTGGGGAAAGGCAGCTTCTTTTTCTGATTCGGAGCCAGAACAGATGTCGGAGTTGCTGCAGACGGGTCAATATTGACTGGGCTCTCCTCGATATCGACTGGTTTTTCCTCGATATCGACTACTGTAGTCGATTTCGAGTTGATGTGCTGTGCAGACGAAGGGTGGTCCAGTTCTTCCTTGACATCGAATTGGCCTTCCTCGATATCGACTTGCCTCTCCTCGACATCGACCAAGGTCTGGTCGATATCGACTTAATGTTCAGCTCTTTCGTCCCGCTGCTTTCCGACCTCTGGCTCGCGTAGTTGGTGGCCGCTTTTGAGTTTTACAGCTGCGATGTATCCTGTCTTCCCCTTGGGATTTGGTTCTGAAGATCCAGGGAGCGTTCCTTACTCTCTAGGGACGCCTGCTGCTAGCTGGCCAATCTGTGTCTCCATTGATTTCCGCCATATATCAATTTCCCCAAGCCTAGAGTTGACACCTTGTATCTGAGTGTAGACTAAGTTAAAAGACTGCTTGGTGTCTGAATGGTTCCTACGCATTTCCTCTAGGATAGTCTGTAGGTCATCCCTCTTCTGGTCCCTTTCTGGATGTCCTGGAGCTCTGTATGGCGGGGGGTTCCTAGGGGCACCTTGGTTCCATTATGGTTGCTGAAACCTTTGGTCCCCCATATAGCGATTGGGACCCCCTACGTAAGCTACCTCTTCATGGTGTTCTGCCAGCCTGACTTGCTCTGTGTATGGGCACTCAGTAGTGGTGTGCCGCTATGATCCGCATTCGATGCAGGGCTGGTTGACAGAAAGATACTTTACTTGCTTGAGGAGCTTCCTATTCTGATCTATGTAATACTGCTCCTTGACATCTGGGTCAATCTCCTTAGCGGGTTCATAGAGGGCCATGGATGAGGCTGACCTGGCATAGGCATTCTCCTCATAGTTGATTGGAGTCCCACACTTGTTGTCATAATTGGTCAGCTTGTCGAGGGCAGCCCATGCGTCAGTTGGCGGCATTGTCAGATACTCATAATGAGTATATGTGTTGATCTTATCCTTAGTAGCTAAGTCAAGAGAATTGAAGAAGATCTCCTGAACGACGCAAGGTTGTTGTCCATGTGTAGGGCAGGATCGCAGTAGATCCTTATACCGTTCCCATGCCTTTGCTAGCAGCTCTCCAGGCTGCTGTTTGAAAGATGTAATCTTTTGGCGAAGGAGTGCTGTCTTGGCAGGAGGAAAGAATTTCTTGAGAAATTCCTGCTTTACTTTAGCCCATTTAGTGAGGGATCGTGGACGGAGACCTTCAAGCCACTTCAATGCTGGGCCCGCTAGAGACCAACGAAAAGCCTTCATCAAGATATATTCCAAGGTGGTACCTTCAGCAAGAGTACGACACATATCAGTAAAATTGGTAATATTTTGAAGAGGGCATTCATTAAATCTACCATGAAAAGCATTATGTTTAATTTCTATTAAGAAAGGAGTGCGGATTTAATAGTTATTCTCAGGGATTAGAATAGTCGATTCAGGCACGACGAGAGTCGGGAGCATGTAATCCTCTGCAGTGGTAAGGTATTGGGCAAGCTCATCTTCCAATTGCCTCCTTCGCGCAACCTCCTGTGTAATGCGTGCTCTCTCAGTGGTGAGAGCAGTATCCTTGGCGGCTAGTTCCCTCTGAAGTCTCTCAATCAGCTGTTCTTGTGTTTCTGCGATAGCCATGGCTCTTTTCAATTTGGCTTGGATGTGTATAAGGCGTTCCGGATTGTCTAAGACGTCAAACTCAGGTGTTTGACCAAAACGACGCATATACCTGCAAAGAACCTCAAGAAAAATGTGAGATTTAACTACCTAAGGCGCGAATGATTGCTTCCCCGGCAACGGGGCCAATTTGTTGTAGGAGGAAATCGAGTTCAAAACATAAAGCTATAGATCAAACCAGACTCTGCCCACACAAATAATTACAAGACCTCCTCCTTATGTAGCAGTGGGAAGTCAGGATCGATCCACGAGGAAGCACATCAGCGGATCTTAGGTAACAGCAAGTCTCACAGACAGAAAATCAAACAGAAAGACAGAAATAACAAATAGCAGAAAATAAAGCAAAGTAACAGAAACTACTCGATATCGACAACAAGTTACTCGATATCGACAATCAGAAACCAAAACTCAGAAAAGACCAATGTCGAGTAAAACTCTCCTCGATATCGAGTACACTACTCGATATCGACAAGAACCTGCTCGAAATCGACAAACAGCAGAAACTTAAAGATGCAAACTTTCGCACGCAGAACACAGATTTCGATGAATTAATTCAATAAACTAAAATACTTCCAAGGCCGGGGTATCAACACCACAACGATAACCATGTAAAATAACACATAAAGGCATAAAAGATCATGCTTTTCATCAAATAACATTCGTTATTAACAAATAGGAATATAGAGGCTTTCGTATAAACCCTAATTGTTACTAACCCTTTTCACATAATTAATCCAAGTTGTATTAAGATCACTTTCGCTTCAATAATACAAACAAGGATCGCCTTCAACTTTCGCAAAAGAATCATTCTTGTAGGGACAGAAGACGAATTGCATCAAAAAATCAAACCTTTACCGCATCATCTCACATGGCTACCGTCGGGCTCACCCCGACCCTAGAAGTGGGTGGACTACTCGCTCTTCATTATCAAGAAAGACATTAATAATAAAAGGAAATAACTTAATTGCATTTAAATAAACTAAAGAAAGCTTACAACCAATCGAAGCCAAATCCGCTTTCGCCTTTCCAACTTCTCTTGCCACAAGCTCTCTTCTCTACTCTCTCCATGTAACTAATTGTCACTGAAATTGAATGAATAGAAATCAGCCCCTAAGGCGACCTTGGAACGCCCTGGCAACAATGTCCAACTTCTTTTCTTCTAGCGCTTGGGATCCTTCAAAAGATTCATCAACAATAGGTAAAAAAGTAGGAATGAAATTCGAGGAAGGGCATACCTGGCTGTCGACATCGAGTGGGTCAATTGGCTCGTCGGGAGGAGGGCATGGTCCTTTAGACTGAATGGAAGCCTCAAGCCTTCGGATTTCGTCTTCTATCCGGGCTATTTCCCTTAATCGTGCCTCCTCAATTGCAAGCCTATTTCTTCGTCTCAAATCTTGGAACCATTCTTCCCATTCGGGATTCCCTTTAACAAAGTCTTCCATCTTTGTACCTAAGCTTTGAAATCAAAATCAATAAAGCACAAATTAGTAGCAAAAGCTTGGCACCTAGTTGGTACCGGTGAGGTGGGTGGTGGTAGGGTATGTGATAGTAAGAAAAAGGGATGGGCTATTCCTAAACTTTAAAAACAACTAAGCTAGGCGCGATTGATATCTCCCCAGCAACGACGCCAATTTTGACGAGAGGGTTTCTCAACCAAATAAATTTATAGTCAAGACCCCGCTATAGGATAGTGGAGTCAGGTTTTTCCTCAGGAGAGAAGTCAGCGGTTCTAGGTTTAGTTGGTTTAGGGGTTCGGGAATAGCGGGAAAAGGTGATGAGGGTTGCTGTCGACGTCGGCTAAGAATGGGTCGATGTCGAGGGATGGATAGGGAATGGTGGTTGGTGTCTGTTAAAATCTGTGCAGATGTAAATAAAGAAATAAAGTAAAAAAGGTGCAAACTTCCAAGGTAAGGGATCACAGCAACGATAATCAAATACACAAAAGATAAGATAGAATAGTTATGTAATTACATCAAAGGAACAAGTTTTTGCCGTTTCCAACAATTAGATAACCCTATCAAGTAACCCTAATTGTATCTACCAATTTTATGTTTATAATTCAAGTTGTTAACATGAATCTCTATTCTTTCGAGTAGGCAATAAACATACAAAAGACAATGGATGATCAAAACATAATAAATATCAAAACTTTACCTCAAGTGTGCATGACTATCGTCGGGCTCACCCCGACCCTAGAAGAAGGAAATTAGAAAGCAAACATGATGAAAGAAAATAACTTTAACATTAAACTAAATCTAAAACTTACAAAACCTTCCAAACGTTCCTCCTCCTCTCTCTTTCCTCCTCCTTTCGCCCGAAGACGACTTGGCTTGAATGAATAAAAATCAGCCCCCTAATGCCTTATTTATAGTGTTCCATGTAGCTATTCTAGGAAGGAACAACTATATCTATATCTAAAACTATCTATCTAAAAGCATAAGATAAAACATAATTGATAAAGGAAATAAATCTATAAGGAAACTATATCTAAAGTGGATAAATCCTCTTTCTCTTGATAGATCTTGACGTGGGTGGATAGAATTCCACATCTCTTGGCTTGCAAGTAACTCTATCTTCTCGGACACAACTCGATCTCGGACTCGGACTAGACTGGATTGTCCTCGACGTCGAGTACAATTTTTCCTCCGGGGTTGCACTCGAGCTCGGGTAGAATTCGGACTCGTCGGGTGTACTCGAAGTCGACCAAAACTCCTCGACGTCGACTAGAATTGTGCTCTCGAGTGGTCTGGTGCTCGTTCTCGACTTCCAGGAGGCAAGTCGACCAAAAAGTTACTCGACGTCGACCAGTTTGGTCGACGCCGACTAATTCTGTGCACTTTTAGCATTCTGCTCCGTTCTTGAAATGCACTTTCCCGAGTCCTCGTTCGTCCGATCGACGCATATGAGCATGCGTTGGAAAGATCTTTTTGAGGGATACAACTTCAAAGAAGACATCAAAGCTTGATTCAGAACGATGAATGGTGAAAAATGGCGTTTTCTCCAGTTGCACCATCCTTAGCTTCTTCATGACTTTCCTTTAAGCTCCAAAGTGCGTCTGATTTCTGCGAAATTAAACAGAAATGAGTGTAGATTCCATAATTTGGAAAATAAGTGTGAACTACATAGATTCTGTACTATTCTAACCCAAATGTATGAAATGCATGCAAAAATCGATATAAAAGTAAGTGCAAAACATGATAAATTAGGCTCACAACAGTTTCCCCTTTTGATATTATTCATAGTGATATTTGGACCTCTCCTGTTGTTATTTCTGCTGGTCACAAGTATTATCTGGTGTTTCTTGATGATTTTTCACATTTTCTGTGGGTAGATCGTCTCAAATTCTAGTCGTAGGTCTTCGATCATTTTGTTAAGTTCTATTATTACATTAGAAGTCAATTCAATCGCCACATCAAGACCCTGCAATGTGATAATGGAAAAGAATTTGATAATCAATAGTTTCACAAAAAAATTATCTCCCATGGCCTATCTTTTCGTTTCTCTTGCCCTTATACATCCTCGCAGAATGGTAAGGTCGAACGTATCATCAGAACTATCAACAGCATGGTCAGAACTCTCTTAGTCCATGCCACCGTACCTCACACTCTGTGGCCCTATGTTGTTTCCACTGCCACCTACCTTCTTAACATATTACCCTCCCCAAACTTGGGAAACTGTAGTCCCACTAAGATCCTTTACAACTGCACTCCTCTTTATAGTCATCTATGGAAGATGTTGGAGGTAAGCTAGACTATATTGAACCTAAGACTAAACGAGTTGTTGAGGTTGATATGGCCATGGGTCTCTCCACACATGAGATTTGGGGATGGTTCTTGCTAGGACAATATGTAGGTAACTACCTGAGCATCTACATGATTAACGAAATGAGGAGGCTATGTGGGTGAAATCAAGGTATCGCGAGGAAAGAGGATGGATGGTTTTCAAATTTCACACCGAGGATGACATGGACAAAGTCCTAATAGGTGGCCCTTAGTTCATCTGTTGCCAACCCCTGATTTTGAAACAAGTGCCCGACAAATTTGCATTCACTAAGAGGGAAGCGGCCACCATTCCCCTTTGGGTTCGTATGCTTGGAATCCCATCAAACTTTTGGACCCGAGATGTCATAGAAAGGATTGCTTCCCAAATTGGTAAGCTTTTGTTTGTGGACAAGGTTACCGAAGAAAGGAAGAGGGGATTCTACGCTTGAGCACTCATCGAGATAAACTTTGGCGAATAGGTAACGAGGGACGTAACACTTCTTTTTGCGATGATTCTAAGCTTAATTGCAATTTTTATATTGAAAATGAGCCTAAATATTGCTCCTTATGTGTCACTTTTGGTCATAATCCAAATGAATGTTATTTGTATCCCAATCCTACTAACAACCTTGACAAGGAGAACTCATGCAAGGACCATAGCAAGGCTTTCGAAAATTCGCAAGCAAATGGTGAGATGGGGCAATCCTCCGGCCTATCTCCGAATCAAAAAAGGAGGGATGTGGAGCAAAAGAATAAACAAGGGGCTGAGATTGAGAAGCAACAAGAGGAAGATGAGCACATTGACAATGGAAACAAACAAGAAGCCCCAAATAATAAGGCAAGTACCCCTCCTACGCCTCCTCCCTCTTTGATACTACTAACTTGAAGAATGATGTTAGGGATAACTTGGATGATCAAAAAAAAGATATGCAAGGAAAGGACAAAGCATCGGACAAGGTGGATCCCTCAAAAATAGATCAGTCGGAGGAACATCCCAATGACGCCCAACAGAACAAACCTAGAGGTAGAAAGAAAAGAAATGCTACTATGAAGAAGAAAAATGACGAAGGGCTGCAAAACGAACCCAATGAGCGCCAAGAGGAAGGAAAATATGACAACAAAAAGAAGGTAAGTACTTTTTATGCAACTAGATCTCGCTCTTCACCTCCCCTTGGGAGATCTAGTCCCCCCTTGGATCATATCAGGAAAAGAAGGTTATGTGCATTCTTGGAATAGTAATGATAACGAGAACGTTGATGATTCCACTCCTTTTGTCACAGTAATATCCAAGAAGGTGAGACAAAAGGCTAAGGGTAAGGGAGTAAGAAAGAACATCAAGAGCAAAACTCCTCAATGGGCCAAATGAAGATCATCGCATGGAATGTAAGGGGGTTAAACCATCCCCAAAAATAAAATGGTGTGTGTAAGGTAGTCCGAGAACATGATGCTAAGGTATGTTCTTTCTTTGAGACTAAACTTGATGAATGTTACTTTGATGAGAATAACCTTATTATGACTAAATGGCCGGGCTGGAATTTTGTGTCAAATTTTAATTTAGACCCTAGATGTCCTATGGAACCCCATCTTCGCTACCCTTGATGTATTAAGTATTGGAATCCAACATGTTGGATGTACAATCACTTGCAACATTACGGGTAAAAAGGTAGGGGTATGCTTTATCTATGGATTACATTCGGTGGTTCATAGACGAAGCATTTGGGATACATTGTCTAACCTTATATGCAGTCGTAGCCTCCCTTGGATGACCATTGTAGATTTTAATTGTGTCATGAGATATGACGAAAGAATGAATGCGGCGCCGGTGTCCATGTACGAATGTCATGACATGCTCGAAGCTTGCAACACCCTCGGCCTTGTTGATGCCCCTTACACGAGCACAAATAAATTCCCATGGTCAAATGGTACCAAATGGAGCAAGATTGATCGGGTATTACTAAACCATGATTGGATTAATAGCAATATCTTTTGTCATGTGCATTACCCCGACTTGTGGGACCTCTCGGACCACAACCCAACAATTGTTACCATGTGCAGGAAGGAGACCAAAAGGAGTGGCATGTTCAAACTTCTAAACATGTGGAGTGATCACCCTAGGATCAAGGACTTGGTGAAGGAGAATTGGCATGAGCATAAGCATTTCTCCTACCAACTTCGACTTTTCAAACTCCTAAAGAACCTAAAGAGGTCGCTTAAGGCACTCAATGCAAAGGAATTTAGCCACATCACCATGAGAGCCAAGCAAGCAAAAGAGACCCTATTCGAAGCCATGGAGGAAGAAAGGTTGAACCCGAGAGAGGAGGCTGCGCTAAAGGCTCTTAAGAACGCAAAAAAGACGATGGATAGACTCAATTGAGCGGAACTCTCATATCTAAGGCAACACGCAAAAGCTAAGCACCTCATCCTTAGTGATCATTTTAATAACTATTTCCATTCTCTCATGAAGTATAATGGTCACAAAAATCATACAGTCTCTATCATAAGAGAGGATGACACCGTGACTACTTCTAGCTTGGAGGTTGCAAATGAATTTGTAAGCTACTACCGGAATTTATTCGGATGTGCAGGGGATGATGTAAGGATTGACTCCTCATGGTTTTCTAGGGAAGCCTCGATCCGTGAGGAAGATGTGGAGATGCTCATAGGACCGGTGATAAACGAGGAAATCAAAACAGCCCAACGAACAATCGGAGATGACAAGGCGCCCGACCCTGATGCTACACTTCGAAGTTCTTTAAGAGTACATGGAACACCCTCAGGAGCGAATTGTGTGTAGCCATTAAGGAGTTCTTTAGCAATGGAGTGCTCCTAAAACAACTTAATCACATTGCGGTGAGCCTAATTCCGAAGGTAAATGGGGGAAAAGCAAGTAAGCAAGTTTCGACCTATCTCTTGTTGTAATGTAGTTTACAAAGTCATATCTAAGATCATTACCTCGAGACTAGAACATTGCTTGGGCTATCTCATTGATCATGCCCAAGCAGCTTTTGTCCCCGAGAGACTAATGTCGGACAACATTTTTCTTGTCCAAGAGCTCCTTAGAAGATATAATGTTAAGAGAAACACAAGGAGATGTTTTCTCAATGTGGTTTTGGCCAAGGTCTATGATTCCATTTCATGGAAATTCCTTGAATTTGCTTTGAGGGAAGTTGGTCTCCCTAGTAAATTCGTGGAATGGATCGTGACATGTGTCTCCACTACATCTTACTCTATCAAGGTTAACAATGAATGGCATGGGCTTTTTGATGGTAGAAAGGGTCTTCGTCAAGGCGACTCCCCTTTCACCCTTATTATTCGTCATTTCTATGGAGTTTTTCTCTAGGCTAATGAAGAAGGAGACTAGCAAAGACGGCTTCAACTTTCACCAAAATTGCAAGACTCTAAAGCTCGCACACCTTATATTCACCGACGACATTGTTATGTTCTCTAGAAGGGAACAAGGACAAATCCGCGATATTACTAGCCTCGGTTCCTAGGCATGAGGCTACAATTATAAAAGGGGTGACCAGTTTCAAAGATAAAGAGTTCCCCTTTAGGTACTTGGGGATTCCAATCAGCCCTCACGGCCTAAGGGTGACCCATTACACTCCTCTTTTGGAAAAAATTGGTAAGCAACTAACATTTTGGGCTGGAAAAAATCTATCTTATGCAGGAAGAAGGGAACTTATAATCTCGGTTCTTCAATGAATGGAAGGCTTTTGGCTCTCGGTTCTACCGGTGCTAGAAACCATTCTCCAAGCTATCATTAGCACCTGTCATTCCTTCCTTTGGAAGACTCCTAGGGTGAGATGGAGTAAGGTATGCCTTCCGAAAAATAAAGGAGGTTTGGGGTTGCTGGACGTCCGAACTTGGAACCATGCTTACTTGAGCAAGCACCTGTGGTGCATCCATAGTAGAAAAGAGAGCTTATGGAGTCGATGGGTACATCATAAGTACTTGGCTACTTACAACATTGAGGATTGGAAAGCTCATAAAAGAGACTCTCCTCTCATCAAATCTATCATTGAGGCTAGGAATAGAATGATTACTCTAAACTCTAACCTTGATGAAAAATTCGATGATTGGTGTAGTAATGACAGATTTAAGGTCAAAAGAGCTTAGGAAGAACTTAGAGAAAAGGGAACAAAGTTTCGGTTGCAAAAGGAAGTGTGGGAAAAGGGCAACACGCCTAAACATTGCTTCATTCTTTGGCTCGCTACCTTGGGTAAGTTACCTACCTTGGATTGGCTCTATTATTTGGACATTAACCACTATTGCAGATTTTGTGAAATTGAGGTGTTAGATGCATCACGAAGGTAAAAACCCAAGCTTTCTCGGCTGCTATATATTATATATGGAACGTGAGAAATGCAAAGATTTGTGATGACAATCTCATCCCAGAGGACGTCGTTGCAAGACTCATCGCCATCCATGTTTACCGGCTACTACATGCATCCTATGGCCTCCATGATGTCGAAAACATGTTTGCTTAGGGTCTTTCTGGTCCGAAATTCTCCCTTGAGTGTTATGATTATAGGGTTCTGTCCTAAGACCTGCGAACCTTTTGGAGCTTGCGCGCTCTTGGGAGCAACCCTTTTTGAGACTATTTCAGGTTTCATGTGTCCTCTCGGGGCTGTGTCCCCAATGAACATGAACCTTTTGGTTTTTTTATGGCATTGTGGTTTGGCCTGCGAGCCCAACACATGCCCTTGTATGTTTTGTTGAGAGTTTGGTATGTGTCCGGAAGACCTACGTGTTGGAAGGAACATACTTCTCAAGACTTGTTTTTTACTACTTTTCCTTGGATTGCTTAAGCTATGTCCTTGCATTCAAGGATTGTAGTTAGATGTAAGGCCCTTGGAGACCCCTCATTCTTTTATTCGAATTTACATACAAACACCCCAACCCGAACTTAGAGCCGGGGGGGAGGGGGGTTCTAAAAATAACAAGGCCTTAGAAAGCAAGGACCACTCATCCTCGCAACCGCCACAAAATAGATTTTGCACAGACGATTCTTGGAAAACCAATAAGGAAGCATGAATGGTTGATTGTAAAGCCTACAAATTATAGAAATTAGATTCTTGTTCAAAAATAAATAGTTATACCGCCAAATGTTTTGCCATTTCATCTGATGAAAAATCATTAAGTCACGTTCAAGGGTTATTAACCAAAAACCTAAACAGCAAGGGATATAGTCCAAGCATAGCCAAATCCGAAATATAGTAAATTTTCTACACTCCATAACTCTTACCCAGTAGACATGAATAATCAAAGTATTACACATGATGGTTCGGCCTTTGAACTTCTTCTCGGCTATGGATTTCCGGCTTGCCTCTTGAGCCTTATTGAAGTGAGGGATCTCCTCAATGTGTTTAAAGCCCTCCGGCTTGTGGGGTTTAGACAGGTGAGGAGCAGGATCTTCTACTCCCATGATCTTTTTTCCTTTGTTTTTTCTTCGGTCTGTGCTAGTGAGTTTGATTACTTTTTTTTTGGTGAAAAGTGAGTTTGATTAATTGAAGTGATCGACATTCTTATGTATGATGATTCGAGTTTAATTAGACATGATCGTACTTGGATGGAAACCAACACCAACAAAGAAAAAGAACTCAAAGGAGTGGAAAACTTAAGTATTCTTCATTACCTTCCTTATCGTCATAGTGGGGATGGATAACAATTCTAAGATTCTCTGTTAGATAGAAAACTTGTTCTGAAGCTGATAAAATTCTCAAGTTCAATTGCACTGATACAACATGCATGATTGGAATTTCTTCACGCAGTTACGTAAATGGATGCAACTAGAAGTGCGAAATCAAGTCTTTCACCCCTCTTTTGAATTTTGTTCTTGCTTTATCTTAGCATTTTGGTTTCCGAAACTCCAATGTACAGTAATTTGGTTTTAATTCTAAGATGACCTCCAACGGGTTTTTTTGTTTTCATTTTGCGTAGTCCATGACGTTTTTTAGTACTAGATCGCAAGTAATTAGACATCTATTATCAACCGATCTTTAAAAAAAATTCTCATCTCCTTGTAGGAGTAGTAAAAGATCAAACTTTTTGAAGTACAGAGTAGGAGATATAAATAAGATAGAAATACTCTAGAAGGGGGATGACTAGAGTATGTAAACTTTTCGCAAACTTTATGCAGATGAGACTTCAAAGCCTTCAAATGAATCTCAAGGTCTTGGTTCCGATGTCAAGGTCTTCAAATGTAACTCAAGGTCTTGACCAATCTCATAAACATATTCTATTGTACGAAAATAAAATTTTAATATAAAATGCGAAAATTAAAACACAATGGACACACAATATGTTTACGAAGTTCAGCTCCAAACCAGTCTACGTCTCCGCCTAGGGTTATCCAACCCGTAGAATTTAAACCACTATTATTTCATTTCACTTGAGCCCTAGATACAGCCTAGATCGAAGAACTTCCCTTCTCCTAACACTTTCTAGCTTAACCCGCTACGATCTAGTCAAGTCACAACCCAATGAAACAATAGCCCAAGTACACCAAAGTGTACTACATTTGAGTATAGGGATACTCTAAGTATAACAAAATTTGACTTATCCTGTATCGCTCTTGTGTTTTCCTCTCTCAACTTAAAGTAAAACAATTACAATGAGGTCGAGAGAGAAAACAAATGATCAGCAGGAAGATGTTTGATTGCAGTAGAGATCGCTTTGCTTGTAGATTGAGTGCTTGAGAGTCGTATATTTCTTGCTTGCAATGCGTTCCCTTTTATAGGCTAAGGGACTCATCTTCTAGCCATTTGAATCTCTTCAATCCTGCTGAGTTAGTTGCGGCTTGAGATTCAACATAGTTCCACTAAATCCTCAACAAATTGAATAACCTTTCAAATTTGAATTTGTAGAAATTGTCTTCCACAAAATCTGATTCCTGGTTGCAACGAATCTTCACAATTATCCAGCCGTTTGAGTCATAGAATCTGCACACAATCTTCTCAACCGAAAACAATATATATCCAAGTCTGATTTTAAATCCAATTTAAATAGATATATTCAATGATAATAGAACCAATGTTAATTCACATTATTATATCTCAACAAATCTACACAAAGATATTTTAGAAAATAGATTTGAACAAGACCTTAAACCTATTTTATTATATAAAATTGATATTTGTATAAATTCCTTTGTCTTCCATCATTTCTGCAAAAACATGTTATATCTATAAAATATAAGTCTTCATCAAGGTGATGTTATCAATCTCCCCCTTGATGGAAGACAAAACAAATATCAATACGACAATACGTGCATACAAACATAAAACAGATAATACAGATAGATATAATGCATAACATTAGTGCATAAACATTAGACCTAAAATGTTTGGATCCACAAACAAAAACCACCAAAAACAATCCAAAATATAAAACAAAAAAAAACCATGTTTGTTCACCCCTTTTTGTCTTTCAATAAAGGAGGAAAACAAAATTGTTTGTGAACCAAAATACAAATTGCAAGCCAAAATGGTATAAAAGTGTTGATAAAGGAGATAGACAGAGACCAAGGTCTTGAATTCAAAGGCTAGAAACAAAGGAAAAAGCAGAGGTCAAGGTTTTGACTTCTGGCAGGGTACTACTCTCCATTGTGTCTGACCTTAGCTTTCCAGCAACTATGAGTTGCATCAAGCTTCTGGTCGTTGATCATCTCATATATCCTGCGTCTTTCTTCCTTTTTGCATACTTTTTGATCACCCCATACTCCTTAACATTAAAGATGGATGGCTATGTGTGAGTTGGGCGAAGAATGGGGCGATCTCTCACTCGTCTTTTCACAATTCAATAACACATTATCCGCCTTCTCCCAATAGTGCTCAGCTGCGTCTTCGACAAGTGGCAGGATGTTCCCATCAGTTGTGAACATGAGAGAGTTAAGATAAAACATCTAACTCATCTTTGAGTTGACCATGGCCAGCAACTCGTGGGTAGCGTCCACATCTGGTTCATCTTTGAGTTGACCATGGCAAGCAACTCGTGGGTAGCGTCCAACTTGTCTGAGGCATCAGCTCGTAGATCAATGACGTCTCTCCTTAGGGCATCCAAATCGTGCTCCAAGTTCTCCAAGCGATGTTCAGGTAGTGATGCAGAGGATGTAGCCGGGAGCTTGCCTTTGAGAGCTGGAATCTTAGCGATGTCAACCTGAGTCAGGTGTTGTTTTAACTTTGAACCACCATCTAAGGTCTTGAAATCCCTAATCGATGGAAGCAGTCCTCATTAACAATCCCTGTGGATAGCTGTTGATCCTCAAGTTCAGTGCTGATGCTAAAGTGTTTGAGGATATGTGGGATAAGGTTGGTATATGGAAGAGGAATGGCTCGAGTGGAGGTGACTGTGTGGTGTATATGGTTGAGGATGATGTTGGGGAGATCAAGCTCATAGCTGCTCATGATTAAAAATAAAAGTTCAAGAGCTTGGTTAGTAATAAGCTCTCGGGAATAGGAACGGGGACCAACACAACGTGCAAGGACAGTGAAGATTATCTTGGCTTCAAGGGTGAGGATATTGTATGTAAGCTGCTTGGCTGAAGAGGTGGATGAGACAAATAATTTTTCTTTAGCGACTTGAACACACTCGCTTTTGGTGGGATGAGAATCTGTGGAAATGTCTTGTAGTAACTTAAATTTTTTGGCAAGGATGGGTGCATAGAGAGAGAGAGAGAGAGAGAGAGAGAGAGAGAGAGAGAGAGAGAGAGAGAGAGAGAGAGATTTTGGTGTTCTTGACCACTCTTTCCAAGGTAAGGTTACCTCGGTCCCTTTTGGCTATCAAGTTCATAAAGAATAGATGGGTAAAGCGAGATAGGCAATTTCGTCGGGGTTCAATATATGCCAAAGGGATGTGAATTTTGGCAGAGTAATACAAGGTAAGTCAAGGGTTTCAAGGAATTCAAAGTCAACAACATCACATATGCAAAGCTTTCTAGAACTAAAACTATCCAACCTTTTTCAGTAGATTCGAAATTTCAAAACTATTCACCAGGGAGTCCGGAGTTTATCCGAGGTAAGGGATCTGCAGGAGCCTGTGTGGGAGATGGAGTCTGAAAACTTCCTTTCGCTGCTTGAATGCTGAAGCTTTTGCTCTCTTAGAAGAAGCCGGAAAAGAGAGGCGCTTAGAACACTTGAGGGCCATGGAGAATGTGAGTGGAGGAAGTGAAAGGGACGGGATAAAGAAAGAGAGAGAGAGAGAGAGAGACTGACTGAGATGGACAGAGAGAGAGAGAGAGAGAAAGAGGGTTTTTTATGTTCTTGGGTTACGTGAATAATGATGACAGTGATGTGAAGGGTTTAAATAGGGGAAAAGAGATAAACATTAAAAGGCAGAGTTTTGAAGAGGATGAGAATTTGAAAGGGTGTAGATTTAAAACATATATAGTATCTCAACAACTTTGATTTTTTGCTAATTTAAAACCAATTAAATAAGGACAAGAAAATCAAAACATTTTTAGGATAACTTTCAAAACCAGTTAAAAATTAAATTTAAATAAAAAAGAGATTATCTTATCAAATATCTAGGAAGATAATAACCAGTAATCGGATCCAATTTGATGTAATTTAGCCTGCTGCAACATTCAAGACCTTGAAACTTATCTCAAGGCCTTGAGATGTTTGCAGATAGAGGAACAACGATTGTAATGCAATAGTCATTACTCCCCCTATGACAAGATAGAGAAAAGATCCAATCATACCTCTATACTCCTTTTGATTAACACGCTTACCCTTTTCGACTATGAATTGATCCATCTTGTACTTCTTGATCAAGTCCTTGGTATACTTACTTTGGTTGAGAAAGATTCATTGCTTTGTATTGTTGACATGTAATCCCAGAAAGAAATTCAATTCTCCCATTAAGCTCATTTCAAATTCCCTGCAAATAATATCTGAAAATTCATTGCAAAGGGAATTATTAATAGCACCGAATAGTATATCATCAACATAGATTTGAACACCCAATAAATCGTTGCCTCGAGTTTTCACAAACAAGGTTTTATCAATCAAACCTCTTTGAAAATCATTTTCTAAAAGAAATTTTGACAACTTTGATTTGAACAACCATTGATTTGATAGATATTTTGACACTATTCTGTGTACTTTTTACTTTTATCTTAAAAAAATTTTCAAGGTTTTAATTTAGTTATTCAAGAAAATTTTAAGTATATTAATTTCAATCATACATAATTTATTTATCTATTATATATATGTTGATTGTTCTATATATATATATATATATATATATATATATATATATATATATTATGTTGTGTATTTATCCAAACTATACATACTTTTAATTTAGTTTATTGTCATTAAAAGATCCAAAGATTTCAACCAAACTATTATAACCTTCAAATTTCAGAAAGAAAATATAAATTCAACATTATTTTGTTTATTAAGAAACCGCACAACGAGCGGTTAAAGTATGACTAGTCAACTACTGTAGTCAAGTCTTGTGTAGGGAGAATATGTTAATACAATATTATAAATAATTTAGATAAATTCAAATAAATATAAATAATAATATCAATATAAACTATTTTTCCACCAAAAATAATATAGACTATATATAATCTAGAAATAATTTGGCTAAATGTCCATTTTCATTTAACACTTTTGCTAAATGTCCACCCTAATCTTCCATTTTGCTAAATGTCCAAAATTTTTTAGAATATCCTTTTTACCGTTACTCCTTTCTTCCTGTATGTTCCTCCCTCCAACGCTTCTTTCTCCTCCTCCCTCCCTCTTCTCTGATCACTTCAGCCTCCGGTTCATCGCCTAAAACCTCCCCTTAGCAGCTAACACTCTTTCCACGTCGTCTCCGTTCTCCGACCTACCTGTGTTCGACCTTATCGCCACCATCATCGCCCCCTTCATCACATACCCAAGAGGTCGTCCTCTTCCAGATCAGATCATCCATCTCCACTAACGAATTTGTTGATTGCCTAAGCTCCTTCATCTGGTTCTCGTCCATCGAGAGCGTTCCTAGCTTTGAATCACTCTCAGATTCAGATCGGGTTTTGAATCTGGTTGTTAGGTTTTCTTCTACTGATCAAGGTATTTAACCCCTCATCGCTCTTCATTCCCCCTTCGATCAATGGATGTCAACAATTCATGTCATTACTCGAGAAAAATTCCAATCTCGACCTACCGAATTGTTGTGTTCCCTCATAAAAGGGGATGTCTTTCCATTTGGGAAAGTAAGAGAGAGAAAACAAAGAGTGAGAAAGGGAGAAAAAGAGAGAGCTTGGAGAAATTCGTATGCCCTTGTTCAGCCCATTTTGAAGTGCCCTGATCGACGACCAAACGACCTCCGATTGGGACGATTTTCTGTTATGTTGTTCAACTCATCATAGGCTTCATTTTGTACGGTTGGATCATCATTTTGAGGCTCCAATCTCATATCCCCTTTGCTAGTGTCCTCTCTTGGGTTTTGTTGATTTCCACCAATTGGGTGATGAAATTTGAAGATTTGGCCAAACTTGTTGATGCTTGATGATGTTGTATGCCTCTAGCTTTGTCTAGGTAAGATTGTACCCACTTGTTATTGTTGATAGTGGAAGTTTCTGGCTCCCGTGGGTTTTTCCCCGTTTTGGGGTTTTCCACGTAAATCTAGTGTTCTTTGTGCTGGGTTATTTTATCTTCTGTTTGTGTCTGATTGTTGGTTTGGATTGCTTGAGTTTGGCTCTCTGGTTTACAGTTCTGGTCCATCCCGATTCATGTGTGTTAAAGGGGTTTATCTGACGTCCCCTGCTTCCCGAAACAACAGACTGGTATTAGAGCATTTGGTTTAGGATGGAGGAAAAGAATAGTTTTCAGAGAATGATTGTGTTGAATTCGGGAAACTACTCAGATTGGAAGATAAAGATGGAATATCTTTTGTATGTGAAAGATTTGTATGAGCCAATTGTGCACAAAGAGATTCCAACGGGTGTCGTTAATGTTGAATGGAAGATTCTGAATCGAAAAGCGGTAGCTACGATCAGACAATTTGTTGATGTGAGTGTGCTCCAGCATATTGCCAATGATACGAATTCTTATGAGTTATGGTATAAGCTTGAGGGGATGTATGAGAGGAAGAATACTCTCAACAAGGCATCATTGATGAGTAAGCTTGTGAAATTGGAGTACAAAGATGGTGATAGCATTGTTGTGCATTTGAGCACATTTCAGGGCTTTGTGAATCAGTTGGCTTCTGCGAAGATGTCGTTAGATGATGAGTTGTAGGCTCTCCCCTCATTGCCGGATAGTTGGGGTACACTTGTCGTGTCACTTAGTAATTCCGCTCCGGAAGGCAAGCTGACTATGGAATGTGTGAAGGCTAGTCTTTTGAACGAAGAGACTAGAAGGAAGGAGATGGGTGTCTCCTCACACTCAGAGGCTAATGTGACGCAGGGTTCTAGTAACAACAAAGGAAGGAGTAAGCAACGACAGCAGCAGAACAAAGACAAGTCCAAAGGGAGATCGAAGTCTCGAAGCAAGTACATTTGCTATTATTGTGAGAAACCGGGTCACATTCAAAAGTATTGCCGAAAGTTCAAGAGGGACAAAGGCAAAGAACCTAAGAAGTCAGAGACGTCGAGAAATCAAGAAGATAAAGGCACTGCTGCTCTTATAATCAGTGATGAAATAGTGGAGTTGTTTGTGGTGGCTGATGAAGGTTCTTTGAATCTTGCAAGTGATGAGTGCACTTGGATTGTTGATTCGGCTTCTTCATATCACATTACTCCACACAAGGAGTACTTCTCGTCTTACATTTGTAGAGATTTTGGCCGTGTGATGATGGGAAATGATGGCGTGTCCAATGTTGTTGGCATGGGTACAGTTTGTTTGTTGACATCCACTGGTTGCAATTTGATTTTGAGAAATGTTTGCCATGTTCCTGATATCAGATTGAATTTGATATCTTCTGGGATACTTGATGATGATGGTTATGCTCAAAATACACAAGGCGGTGTTTGGAAGTGCTCCAAGGGAAACTTGGTTATAGCCTGGACAAAGAAGCAGAATACCATGTATGTGATGCAAGCCAAGATTTGCATAGAAGAAGCAAATATGATGATGTTGCCGGAGAGCTATGACACAAGCGGCTTGGACACATGAGCGAGCGGGGTTTGCAAATGCTTGCCAAGAAGGACATTCTCCCGGATATGCAAGGTATTTCTAACAAATCTTGTGTTGATTGCCTAGCTGGAAAGCAACATCGAGTAGCATTTCATACTCGACCTCCATCTAGAACAAAACATGCATTAGATCTTGTTCATACTAATGTGTGCTCTATGGATTGCAAGTCACATGGCGGTGCATAATATTTTGTCACAGAGGGTTTCAAAAGTAGCATTTCAAAAGTATGTTGTCGACTGCAAAGCTGCCAAAGTCCTATTGGGTGGAGGCAATGTTGACTGTTGTGTATCTCATCAACCGCTCGCCTTCAGTTCCTCTTGATGGTGATGTTCCACAGACAGAGGGTTCGGAATGGGAGAGATGTTTCCTTCCAGCATTTGAGAGTCTTTGGATGCCTAGCATTTGTTCATGTTGCTAGAGATCAGAGATCCAAGCTTGATAGCAAGACAAAGCCATCCATCTTCCTAGGGTACTCAGAGGATGAATTTGGGGACAGATTGTGGGATCTTACATACAAGAAAGTGGTCAGAAGCAGAGATGTTGTGTTCATGGAAGACAAGACTATTGATGACTGGAAGCTCCAGCGACCGTCGTCTTCCTCTCCTTCTCCAGTCACCTTTGATCACGTTTTCCCTCAAGTTGTGCAGAGAAGTTCAGTTCAGAATCAGTAGGAAGATGAGCATGATGATGGTGATGTTGATCCACCTGAAGTTCCAAATCCTCAACAAGAGGAGCCCCCTATACAACCTGAAGTTGGGTTGAGAAGATCCGCCAGAGTGAGACATACTCAACCAACGATTATGTGTTGTTGACTATTTCAGGAGAGCCTGAATGCTATGAGGAAGCTATGTCAGATGTGCATCAGAAGGAGCGGTACAATGCCATACAGGATGAGATGAGTTCCTTGCATGAGAACCACACCTATGACTTGGTGAAATTGCCTAAGGGCAAGAAAGTTCTCAAGAACAAATGGGTTTTTCGTTTGAAGTCTGGAGAAGATGGTACACGTCCGAGGTTCAAAGCCAGAGTTGTGGTGAAGGGTTTTGAGCAGAAAAAGGGTGTAGATTTCGATGAGATTTTCTCTCCAGTTGTGAAGATGTCATCCATCCGGGTTGTTCTAGGCATGGCTACTAGCATGGACCTAGAGGTCGAGCAGCTTGATATGAAAACCGCCTACCTTCATGGTGATTTGGAAGAAGAAATCTACAGAGCAACCTGAAGGTTTTGAAGTCAAAAGAAAATAGAAGATCGTTTTTCGTCTCAGAAAGAGCTTGTATGGTTTGAAACAAGCGCCTCGGCAATGGTACAAGAAGTTCGAGTCTTTTATGATCGACCACAAATTCCACAAGACACATGTCGACCACTGCGTGTTTGTGAAGAATTACGCCGAAGGTGACTTTCTGATTCTCTTGCTTTATGTGGATGATATGCTTATTGTTGATTGGGATACCAACAAGATTGCTAGTTTGAAGATTGCATTGAAGAAATCCTTTGCTATGAAGGACCTTGGCCCTGCAAGACAGATTTTGGGTATGCTGATTACCCGTGACAGAAAGAATCAGAAGTTGTGGATATCACAAGAAAGATACATTGAGAAGGTGCTGCAAAGATTCAACATGGACAAGACTAAACCCGTGAGTTCTCCGCTTGCAGTGAACATGAAGCTGAGTTCTGATCAGTGTCCTACAAGTGAGAAAGAGAAACAGGAGATGAAGAAGGTGCCTTATGCTTCAGCCGTTGGTAGTCTGATAGATGCCATGGTTTGCACTAGGCCAGACATCGCCTATGGAGTTGGGGTTATCAGCAGGTTCATGAGTAATCATGGAAAAGAGCATTGGGCAGCTGTGAAATGGATTCTCAAGTATCTTAGAGGCACTTCAAGAGTGTATTTGTGCTTTGGTCCTGGAAAACCTATACTTGATGGTTTTACAGATGCAGACATGTCAGGTGATATTGACACGAGCCGATCCACATCTGGATATCTGATTACATTCGCATGGGGAGCAGTCTCATGGCAATCGAGACTGCAGAAGTGTATTGCTCTGTTAACGACATAAGCAGAGTATATGGCTGCAGTTGAAGCTGGTAAGGAGCTGATATGGATGAGAGACTTCCTAGAGGAGTTGGGAGTGGAGCAAGCTAGCTACCCACTCCATTGTGACAATCAGAGTGCCATCCACCATGCCAAGAATACCGCCTACCATTCTCGAACCAAGCACAACCGGAGAAGGTATCATTGGCTTCGAGAAAGAGTAGAAGATGAAGATTTTGAGCTCATGAAGATCCACACAAATGACAACGGATCAGATATGCTAACGAAGACTTTGTCAAAGGAGAAGCTCATCAAGTGTCGCTCAAAGGCGGGCTTGCTCGTGCCCCCCATATAGGATTGAGGGGGAGCTATGTTGTGTTCCCTCCTATGTGGGGGAAGAGTCCAATGAACTATTTATCATATGGTTTTTACCATGTGAAGTTTTACCCCCTTTATAAAAAGGGGATGCCTTTCCATTTGGGAAAGTAAAAGAGAGAGAACAAAGAGTGAGAAAGGGATAAAAAGAGAGAGCTTGGAGAAATTCGTATGCCCTTATTCATCCCATTTTGAAGTGCCCCGATCGACAACCAAACTACCTTCGATTGGGACGATTTTCTAGTATGTTGTTCACCTTATTATAGGCTTTATTTTGTACGGTTGGATCGTCGTTTTGAGCCTCCAATCTCATATCCTCTTCGCTAGTTTCCTCTCTTGGATTTTGTTGATTTCCACCAATTGGGTGATGAAATTTGGAGATTTGGACAAGCTTGTTGATACTTTATGATGTTGTATGCCTCTAGCTTTGTCTAGGGAAGATTGTACCCACTTTTTATTGTTGATAGTGGAAGTTTCTGGCTCCCGTGGTTTTTTCCCCGTTTTAGGGTTTTCCACGTAAATCTGGTGTTCTTTGTGCTGTGTTATCTTATCTTCTGTTTGTGCCTGATTGTTGGTTTGGGTTGCTTGAGTTTGGCTCTCTAGTTTACAGTTTTTATCCATCCCGATTCGTGTGTGTTAAAGGGGTTTGTCTGACGTCCCCTGCTTCCCGGCACAACACGAATTACGCTTCTCTGTTCGAATTTTGTATTTGATTTTGATAGCTTTGTACAGTATGCTCATAGGAACTGTTCTTGTATTTGATTCAGATTTGGTTTCGAATTTTGCTAATGCTATATACGATTTTTTTATTACAAAATTTTCTTTTTAGCTCCAAAGATGATAATTCTACTCTCAAGGTCTTTGGACTCTGAATCTTGTACTTTTGTGAAGGATATCAGTGGATTTGTAATCGCTGTACTGAACTCATTCTAGATGCTTTTGATTTTTTGCATTGCTTGCTGCAATTTCAAGAGGACTTACATGATTGTTTTTATCTGCTAGACATGCTACTTCTATGAAACTTTAGGTCTTATTTTGTGAATGTAGTGCTTTGAATGATTTAGTGTTGATTTATTTGGATTTGATTTTTCTCACCTTTTGTGATTGTGGAGGTTTTGAATGATCTTTTCTCACCTTTCAAGGTTGGTGATAACGATAGAATGGTGACAATGATAAGGGTGACGACAACGAAAATGGTGGTGACAATGACCTCATTAAAAAAAAACTCTAAAAACTAAGATGTCACTAAAAAAAATTGTCATCGCATGTGTCAACACTAATAAAGGTGGTGACACTAATCTCGTAAAAAAAATTATCACCAAAAAATTTATTTATCACCATACATGTGTCACCAAAGTTGTGTCACCAAAGTCGATGACCTTGACCGGTCAATGGTCAAAATAAAAATGGGAAAGAAGAAAATCAAATTAAAAATGGGAATGAAGGGCAAAAATATCATAATGGACTTTTTACAAAAGGGAATATGAAAGTGGACATTTTGCAAAATGCCATGTTCAAAATGGACACTAAGCAAAAAAAAATCCTATAATCTAAATATCTTTTATTTAAAATATAAATAAAATTCACATTTATGAGGTACAATGTTTTTTCCCAATATAAACAATAACCCAAGTACACCAAAGTGTAGATATGTTTGAGTATAGGGATACCCTTAGTATAACAAAAATTGACTTATCCTATATCGCTCTTGTGTTTTAAAAATAGTTTAATATTCTTTTTTATTAAATATGTAGTATATATTTAATACATTAGTTTACCAAAATATCTATATGCGGAAAGATTGTGACTACATATTATGGCTTCGTAATATTTTAATAATTTTTTTTGGCCTCAAAAAAAATATCTATAAATAAAATAACAATTATTAAATAATTTATTTTGATATAAATAATCCTTTCCCCAAAAATAATATAGATATTGATGAAACCACCAATGAAAAGTAGAACTCCCTCCACGTCCCCGTGGGGGAGGTGAGCCACGCGTCTACTTATGGTTGGTCGACGGTCTTACCTCACCCCCTCCCTCCTAATATCATCTATCCTAATCGGGGGACCTTAACCTGTGCCGCGGAGAACGAAAACATTCCGACGGTCTTACCTGGATTTGACCATCGTGGCTAGCGGATTAATCATTTCCAGTGCCGCCAAGCCTTTCACTCGACTCGTTCCACTTCTCGGGTGGTGATTCCACCCAGGCCCTTTGAATAGGAGAAAGCCTATCCTAGGTCAGAGGGAGAAGGAGAAGCAGGAGGGAACCCACGAAGGCCAAACTTCAGATACATGTATCCGTACAACCAACTCTCTTTCCGCAATGCTCGAAGATCCGTTCAGTGAGTTCCCCTAAGGGTAGGATTGTCCTTAGGATAACCTTTCTTTCTATATCTCTCTTTTTGAAGAAATTCTCCCTTTTGTTTTCCCAAAAGCCTTTTTTTAAGAGGGTCTTTCGGGTTTTATAGCGGCCATCAGCCTTCCCTCCAGGACACGTCGATTTACCTTCACGACCACTTGTCGTGACCCAAATGCCACGTGTCGTCCAATGGAGGGCACGTGGATGGAGGCATGTTCGACACCTTGTCTGTTTTCAGGAAGTCTTCGTCTGCGGTTCCCTATGGTTTATACGTGCGCGGCTAGTCCTTCTGAATTTACCCCTTTTTGGTCCTTTTTCATTTCCTGTTATTTTTTGGCATCGTCTCAGCTTCTCGGGCCGAGGCTAGAGTCGAACGGTTGCGTCGTGGTCCGACTCTATTCATTGGTTCCGTTGCCCTCTTCATCTTAGGGCATGAAGTGAAAAGCTGTTGGGTCCTATGTGGGCCTAATTGGGCTTTGCCTTCCAAGACCCGTTTAAATGATTGATGGGTACCAGGGGCCTGACACGGGGTTAGCCGTGTGATGGTCCGATCTTGGACAACAAGTAAGAACTAAACAAGAACTAATAAAGACAGCAAGATTCTCGACCAAGAAAGGCAAGAATCGACCAAGACTCAAACAAGAATTCAAGAAACGCAGCAAGATCTTCAAGAACTCGATCAAGAATTGATCAAGAACTCCAAGAATGAATCAAGACTCAATGACGCAGCAACAAGAATCAAAGACTCGACAATAACAGTACAAAGACTCGAAATTGATATGATAGAATGAAAAGACACGACCTGATAAGGACTGAAACGATCTGTATAGAACAAGATAGAGACCCCAGGCTTCCGTAGAAGGTAGGAACCAATATCAATGACTACACAACCCGCCTCTGCAACCCTACACAACCAAGCGGACAACTTGGAGGCACAAGGAGGGGGCTTGTGGATACTAGGATCACCAAGTCTTGCGAAGTTGATGAACGGCAAAGCAAACCAAGCTGAGATTATCAATCAATGATCAACGAGCACAGCTCTAGTTGAATCAACAAACACTCGATGTGTATACGCTCTATATGAGAGATGTGTATTCATAAAAGTTCCAATTGAATTACAATGTAGAAATTGAAATATATAGGCCTTAGATAAGCTGATGGGCCGAGTTTAATGATAGAAAGATAAATCTAACATCTAATTAAAACACCTAAAAACATAAGTAAATAAGGTCTCTAGAAATAACACTTAAAATAGCCCAATTTGGCTCAATAGGATCCATTCCCGTCAAAACAGTGACAGACTTGCAAAGATGGTGATTTTCGGCCAAGCTCCATGTCGAATCTGGAAAAACCTTCAACAGCAAAGTTGTAGATCTCTTCGTCCTCGTTCCAACAAGGTATGGCACGCCTCAATCCGATAAATATTAAATCCGTACGACCCATTTTACAGAGACGCCAAAAAGCTGTCAAAATTCTGAACGAGAGTCTAAAACGTCATTTCTTCTCCCAAGGTGGAGCCTTCTTCTTCCTCTTGAGGATGACTTCATTCTCACGAGCTCGAATTATAGGTGTGTCCGGAGGTCTCTTGGATGGTCCCGCATCATTCTCCCTTTCTTGAAAAGGATTCGACCTCGAATCCAAAAGTCGCATATGATTCCGCAAATGCATCCACACGAGCTCCTGGATCGAAGACCATATGTCCATGGAAACTCATAACAAGAACGATTGTTGGAGGGATTGACCACTCCTCGATGGGTATTGTCTCAACTGCATCTACAAAATCAAGAAAAGAAACTTTATGAGTGCATAATTCAGATCCCATATGAATGTCCTGATGCTCTAACTTAATATGCACTTGTGCTTGGTCATTAATCCCTAAGTTTCCATCTAATGCTGGCAAGTTTTCTTCCTTTTCCAAGGCTGAATTTTCAATTAATTCAAGGCTAGCAATATTAGAACAATTTTCATCAATGATCATATTAGAAACATTGCCTTTTTCTAAGGATGTAGTATGACATAAATCTTCTCTTTGATTATTATCACAAGGCATAGGTTGAACATTTAAATCAATCAAAGAATCATCATGCTCATATTCAATGTAAACATTATCATCATAGGCAATTCAATTAAAACCTTGATCAACATTATTATCAACATGCTCTACATTTTCAGCTATAAATGAAGCATCTATGCTAGAAGAAACAAGATGTTGTATAGCATAATTAAGGGGAATAGGATGAGATTCTTCCCTTTCCATTGGTGGCACTTCATTTCTAGGTGGGACTCCTTGTCCGAACACCGTATTAGAGCCAAAACGCTGAAGCTCTATTGCAGTAAAGCTTTGATCCAACTTAACCAAGTCTTCATTGGTCACCAAATTCTCTTGGATCTTAACCTGGCTCTGATAGCAATTTGATACGGGGTTAGCCGTGTGATGGTCCGATCTTCGACAACAAGCAAGAACTAAACAAGAACTAATAAAGACAGCAAGATTTTCAACCAAGAAAGGCAAGAATCGACCAAGACTCAAACAAGAATTCAAGAAACGCAGCAAGATCTTCAAGAACTCGATCAAGAATTGATCAAGAACTCCAAGAATGAATCAAGACTCAATGACGCAGCAACAAGAATCAAAGACTCGACAATAACAGTACAAAGACTCGAAATTGATATGATAGAATGAAAAGACACGACCTGATAAGGACTGAAACGATCTGTATAGAACAAGATAGAGACCCCAGGCTTCCGTAGAAGGTAGGAACCAATATCAATGACTACACAACCCGCCTCTGCAACCCTACACAACCAAGCGGACAACTTGGAGGCACAAGGAGGGGGCTTGTGGATACTAGGATCACCAAGTCTTGCGAAGTTGATGAACGGCAAAGCAAACCAAGCTGAGATTATCAATCAATGATCAACGAGCACAGCTCTAGTTGAATCAACAAACACTCGATGTGTATACGCTCTATATGAGAGATGTGTATTCATAAAAGTTCCAATTGAATTACAATGTAGAAATTGAAATATATAGGCCTTAGATAAGCTGATGGGCCGAGTTTAATGATAGAAAGATAAATCTAACATCTAATTAAAACACCTAAAAACATAAGTAAATAAGGTCTCTAGAAATAAAACTTAAAATAGCCCAATTCGGCCCAATAGGATCCATTCCCGTCAAAACAGTGAAAGACTTGCAAAGATGGTGATTTTCGGCCAAGCTCCATGTCGAATCTGGAAAAGCCTTCAACAGCAAAGTTGTAGATCTCTTCGTCCTCGTTCCAACAAGGTATGGCACGCCTCAATCCGATAAATATTGAATCCGTACGACCCATTTTACAGAGACGTCGAAAAGCTGTCAAAATTCTGAACGAGAGTCTAAAACGTCATTTCTTCTCCCAAGGTGGAGCCTTCTTCTTCCTCTTGAGGATGACTTCATTCTCACGAGCTCGAATTATAGGTGTGTCCGGAGGTCTCTTGGATGGTTCCGCATCACCTTTATTTTTTATTGCCTCTCATTTTTACGGCCCTTGCTTCTCGCAGTTGATATCGTCTGTTTCTTCGATCCCGTTCAGGTAAATTCTCTTATCGCTTCCCCTTCGTGTCCTTTTTATGTTCATTGGTCGTTCTTGTTTCTTAGTTCTTCAGCCATGGATCTGGTAAATCCTTAGTGTGTTTTTATTTCTTCCTGGTCTAGGTTATTCTCCAAGCTATTCTACCTTAGAGTTCTTCAAGTTTAGTTCTCCATGTCGGACTCCCAAGAAAGTTCCGGTAGCACTCGTGTCGCCGATAACTCTCCTCCTCCTGGGAGATCGTCGGGCAAGCTTTTGATGGGGGGCATTGTTTTCCCGTCCTTCTATTCTTCTCCCACCCGTACGCGTGGCGAACCCTCTTCTCTCGCGGGCCCTGCCTCGTCCAAATCTGATGGGGGACCGACCTGCCGTCCGGGTCCGTTCTCATACCAACCGAGCGCCGTTCTTCCACGGTTCTGAGGGATTTCTGCCCGGTTCTATACGACGATGGTGTACTGGTGTCGTGCTCTTTCAGGGGAGATTTCAATCCTTCCCCCGCGGGTCCTATTCCGATCGTCTCGCCGGAGAGGGTAATTTCTATCGCGTCGCCTAACACCCATGATCGTAGAGGGGGAACCTTTACTATCTTGGAGGACTTGGGTGTAATTGCGCGAATTTTTCCCTAGCCGGAGGGGGTTACGTTGTGCCTTCCTGTTGAGGGTAGAGGGAGCATGGATACCTACCTGGGTTGTGTGGTTGTCTACATCGAGAGCCTGGTGCAAGGCTTACGGCTCCCTCTTCCTAATTTGTTCAATCGCTACCTAAAAGAGTGCGGTCTGAGCCCCGCCCAACTGGTGCCCAACAGTTGGCTTTTATTTGCTTCCTTCGTTATGCGCTGCTTAGAGGTTAGGGTCCATCCTTCCCTGAGCCTTCTTTCTAACATGCTCACCATGGCCCATGGGAGTACCCACAAGAGCTTCTTCCAAGCCAAACTCAGCGTCCCGATAGTGGAGCGGAACACCAACAAACTGGAATGGAGGCATAAGTGGTTCCTAGTTTTGGATCCCTCGCGCCACATTTTGAACTTTCACAATGAGCCGCGCCTCTTCAAGCGCATGAAGAAAAGAATCGTTGCCGGTTTGGAAAAGGTCGAGCAAGACTTCGCTGTCTCGACGAAGCCTGGAGATGGTCGGCCTGAGTCTGCCTCACCCACAAATAGGTTGTGGTGGATCTGTGAAAGTTCATATCTGTTTATTCGCCCGTTCTATTTGCTCCGTGCTAACATTTCCTTCTTTTCTACAGATGCCCAATGTTTGAAAGCCATGGTGGATGCCGTGAAGAGTTATGTCGCCTCGGCCACATCATCGAAGACGAAGATGCCTTCCGACGTGATGAAAGCTTTGACATGCCCCAAGACTTCCGCGCCTAAGTCCAGGTCTAAGAAGGCGGCTAAAGAGAAGACACTGCCTCTCGCCCTTTCCTCACCCACTCAGCAAGCGAAGGTTGTTCCCCTTTGTGATAGATGTCGATGTTTCTCCTGCCCTTGAGGATCCTCCCCTTTCTTTAGCGACTCCGGTGGTGCATCGGCCAGCCTCCCCTACTAAAGCCGGGACCTCTAAGTCAGGGCCGAAAAGAAGAAGTATGTGTCCCTACCCTACTTGGGAAGGGGTTGACTGGGACACGGCGGTCTTCCACGTAGACGTGAAGAATTGCCCTGCCTACCGGATGCCGGGTTTCAATGCGGAGGTCCTCAACCAGCTTTCTTTTCCCCCTAAACTCGGGGCGCCAAAGCTGCAATTCCTTGATCAGCTGACCGATGAGCAATTCACGATGGAGCAATAACGTTGGTGTAACTGGGTAAGTGGGTTGAGCTTTGTCATGGTTATTTTCTTTTTGCTTAACTGTTAATATTTTTGTCCTGAGTAATTTTTTCTTTCCTTCTTTTCTTCTTCGCGGTTAGGGACGCGCATTTACTCACAGCGGATGTGGGAGACACTTACGCCTGATCCATCACGCCAAGAGCCTCGAGAGTGACCTCAAATGGATAAAAGAGAGGTTGGCAGATATTGGTACGCCTCAGAAGGTGGCCGAGGCCCTTCCGTCGCTTAAGGGAAGTGGAGCAGGACCTTGCTGAGGAGAAAGCTAGGGGGCTAAGTTGGCCGAGGTCTTGGAGGTCGAGCGTGATCGAACTGAGACTCTCCAATAGTCCTTGTCCTCTACTCAATCTAGCTGCTGGCGAGGGTAGCTGATCTGAAGGCCAAGCTTATCGCGATGACTAAGGAGAAAAGTAAGGCCGTCATAGAGTCCAACCGCCACGCGATCGAACTAGAGAGGTACAAAGCTCGCACAGATGGTGACATCGTGTTCTCCTGGTTAGAGGTTGCCCACAACGGCACCAAGCTCGTGGATGACTGGATGCAAACCCCAAACGGTCTCTCGTTCATGCAGAGCACGGTCTCAGCGTGGCTAAACGAGGACGCAGGCCAGAACTTCATTCAAGAGCGGTACCGGGACTGTTTTTATGCGGGCATGAAGGCCGGAATTCATCAAAGTGTGAAGCGGTCTGCGGAGAACCCTGAAGTCCCCTTCGAACCTTTCCCTTCGAGCGAAAGCAGAGAAGACTGGAACCTAGAGGACGAGGAGGAGGATATCGAACTTAGCGGCGACAGCTTTTGAAGCTTAATTATTACTGTTTCTATTGGGGACGCGTGTTGGTGAAAACGTGGCGCGATGTTTGCGCCTTTTGTTCCATTGTAGTGTTTTGTCCCTCGCGGAGGGTTTTCAAACATGATTTGCAGTTGTTTTAGGAAAAACATGTTGTTCATGAAACGATCCGACCTTTAGAAAGTTTATTCGGGGCGGTCGGTTACCCCTTTTTGGAAGTACTCGGTTTGCTTCAGTTTTCACATTACTGATAGGAGATTGCAGTAGGTAATTTAGTTAACAGGATTTTCCGGGTTCCCGCCGCATCTCATTTCAACGGAAATCATCATCATTCTCTTCCTTTGATGGTGAGACGTTCTCCGGTGGCACCACGAGGACCCTGAATCGAGCGTTGCCTAAGTAGGTGAATACCAAGCCTGCGCCTACCCGGAGTCATTGCGCTCTATCCGGATGTTGGTGCCTCTCCTCCCGTATCCATTAGTCAGCGTTATTTTTTCGAGGCTCGCCAGCCCGTATTCTTCTTTGAAGTTAGCTGGCAGGGCTGCAGGCATCAAGACCTCTTTAGTGAGTTGAGACTATTGTAAATTGGATAGAAGACTAAAAAGGGGCTCACCAGCATCTGTGTGTGCGAGGCATTTTGTACCCACCGGAAAAAGTCCCTCGGGCCGCTCCTTGTGGCCGAGAAGAAAGGTCTTGGTACGTTACCGGCCGCCAACTCTCTTTCCTTTAAGTGAGATGTTCTCGTCTTGACCCTCTTATGGCCCAATTTATAGTGGAAACTCCTTCTCTTTTCAAGTGAGGATTTCTTTCCTTTTTAAATGGGGATTTCTTTCCTTTTTTCTTAGGTTGGTCAACTGACGCCCAAGCATGCTTTTGCCTTTCTAGCTTCCCGATGCCTCGGTAAGGAAGAGGTTTAAAGGCGCCTTTTGGTTCAGCCTTTGACTGTGGTTTTCTTACAAATTCATTGAAAATGACAGTTTTTACTTAAAGCTTTTATTATCATCGGTCACATCAAGACTTCGGAAAAAGAAACATGCATTCAGTCTTAGCAGCTTTCGGTGCCTACTTGCGCCCCTAGTTTCGGTCCGTTCTGGGGGGTCCCATCTCCATGCGATTGCTCCCCCCGTCGCGGCTGGGTGGATGGTTTGGGTCTGACACATACACCTCGAAGTGGGAGTCCCCTTCGCAGACGAAAAGGAGCGAGGGGCCGACGCGCACTCGGTTGGAGTGGGTGAAGTCCGACCATCCTTCCGTGTACCAGTGTGCCCCGTCCTCGTCCCTTTCGACGTCTACTTCGAAGTCCTGGCATGTGGTGGACCATAGCTAGACAAACTCATAGGCGTCTTCCTTCATTCGTCCGTATGATTGGGGCAGTCGTAGCTTTTGCAATTGTTCTTCCTCTTACGCGGTTGAACTGAGACTCGTGTATTCAGGATCCGGTTCGACCACGGAAACCTCGTATCTGATCCCTTTCTCCTTTTTCATAAATTTGAGGATGGCCCCCATGCGTACGCGGTTGAACTTGGTGAAATCAGCCCATCCTTCCATCAGCCAATAGATCTCATCTAGGTCTCGGTCGACTTTGACCTCGTGTTCCTGATATGACCGAGAGCAGAGAATGGTCCTCACTTGGGCGTCGTCTTCTAACAGTTCATACGCGAAGGGGAGTTGAAGTCGTTGAAGTTGTTCTCCCCTGATGACGACCTTGTAAAACACGGTTTGAGTCAAGTTGGGCTCCATGAGGGGTCACGAGTTCCTAGTCGCCCTTCTGCTGTCGAGGATACGTGTCGTAGGCAGTCTGATCTCGAGTTTTTCAAAGAATCATTAAACATACTGCCCGGGGCAAGGCTTTACCGTACATGTGTTCTCCATGCCTAGCTTGGAACATTGTTTGCTAGTCTTTTCGTATCGCCTTGGCAGTCTTCTAGGACCCTTTGGACCCGTGCTGGGCGACTCCTGTGCAACATGTGATCCCCGAAATGTCCTTTAAAATGGGGGTCCTTCGCACGCTTTCGTCGGTCTGGGTTCTTTCCATCTCACGATTTCAGCCTCTGGACGGATCAACTGGGCATTTTTTCAGTCCATCGACTTTCCGGAGCAGTTACACCGTCTAGTAAGTCTCTCGAACTCCGGTCTTCGCTTCTTCCCTCTTTGAGTATTAACTTCTCATCAAGCCTTCTTCTACTTGTGTTTAGGCAGTAACTGCCCCTGCGCTTTGAGGATTAATACGGCCCGATCCTCCCTGAGCGAGTCCTTTTGACATCTCATATCCTTCTAGACTTCTCAGTGAACGTTGCCCATGGTGACTACGGCGTTCCCGATCTTGGTTAGGGGTGGAACCACCTGTCTTGCACGCACAGTGTGGACATAGGTTCTTCCATTACTTTTCTACACAAGGGGGGCACTCGGTTCGTTGTCCGCATAATGACTGCGGATCGTGATGAGATTGATGAGGAGTGGAGGGAGCCTCACCCGGAGGGACCTTTGCCCAATGGCACCCGTTTATGCTAGGACAGGACTCGGCTAGTCCTTGACAGATTGAGAACGGGGTTAGCCTTCCCGCGACCGGAGAGTGCTCGAAAGGATCTCTTTTCAGGGATCAGGCAGGGGCCTCCCTGCATGTAGCACTTGGCCTTTACGTTTGTCTTTTGTTCTTGTTGCCTTCCCCGGTGGGGGCCCTGTAGCTACTTTGTTGGGTTTGGATGTTTTGATTAATTCCTTAACTGTGTCAAACAAACATTCGGATGGTGTTTTGCGATTGTCCAGGCAACCCGTTCCCAACTCGTTTGGCAATTTCGGGATCGATAGGGTTCTCGGCCTTTGGGACACCTGCAATACCAAGCACTAGGTGTGAGGCAGGCCCCAGCGTCCTGGGACTTGATAAGTACTTTGATCTGGGAGGCTCGTGCTACGATCGCATGCCCAACGCGTAGCAAGCTCCAGCGTCCCGGGACTTGATAAGTACTTCGATCCGAGAGGCTCGTGCTACCACCGGATGCCCGATGCAGAGCAAGCTCCAGAGTCCTGGGACTTGACAAGTACTTTGATCCGGGAGGCTCATGCTACGACTGGATACCCGACGCGAAGCAAGCTCCAGCGTCCTGGGACTTGATAAGTACTTCGATCTGGGAGGCTCGTGGTACGACCGGATGCCCGACGCGGAGCAAGATCCATCGTCCTAAAACTTGATAAGTACATCGATTCAGGAGGCTCGTGCTACGACCGGATGCCCGACGCGGAGCAAGCTCCAATGTCCTGGGACTTGACAAGTACTTCGATCCGGGAGGCTAGTGCTACGACCGAATGCCTGACGTGGAGCAAGCTCCAGCGTCCTAGGACTTGATAAGAACTTCGATCCGGGAGGCTCGTGCTACGACCGGATGCCCAACGCGGAGCAAGCTCCAGCGTCCTGGGACTTGATAAGTACTTCGATTTGGGAGGCTCGTTCTACGACCGAATGCCCAACGCGGAGCAAGCTCCAGTGTCCTAGGACTTGATAAGTACTTCGATCCGGGAGGCTCATGCTACGACCTGAGTGTTTTCTGAACATCAACTAGTTACACATAGTACTTCTTCAGATGCTCCACATTCCATGTCTTGTTGAGGACCACATCATCGGGGGTGGAGCTTGAAGGCCTCGGTGTGGATGCATTCAAACACCACATACGGACCCTCTCATTTTGCATCTAGCTTTCCACCGGTTAGAGCCAGGCGGAGCACTAAGTCCCCTTTCTTGAATCGGCTTGGGTTGAGACGCCGGTTGGGCTACTTCTCGGTCTTTCTCTTGTGGTCCTGTGCCTTTAGCGCCGCCAGCCTCCTCCTTTCCTCCCGAAGATGTAGTTCCATCTCCAGGGCTTTATTTTTTGCTTTTTATTGATAAGCAAGGACTCGGGCCAAGGGAACCAACCTTTCAATAGGGATGACCGCGTCCGCCCCGAATACCAACGCAAAGGGTGTTTCTCCTGTGGGAGTCTTGGACGACGTCCGATATGACCAAAGCACCAAGGGGAGTAACTCTACCCATCGGCCCTTGGCGATTTTTCCTAGCTTTTTCTTTATCCCTTCTAGGATTTGGCGGTTGGTGGTCTCCACCTGTCTGTTGGTCTGAGGATGCGCCACTGAGGAGAATTTTAACGTGATGTTGAGGCCTTTGCAGAAATCTCGGATTCCTTCACAATCGAACTAAGTCCCATGGTCCGTAATGATGACTTCCGGGACTCCGAACCGACACACCAAGTTCTTCCAGAGGAACCTCTGGACCTTCTCCGCTGTGATCAAACCCATAGCTTCTGCCTTGACCCATTTGGTAAAATAGTCCACGACCACGAGGACATATTTCAGTTGCCTTGGGGCTGTGGGAAAGGTTCCCAGAATGTCCATTCCCCATAGGGGGAAAGGGTAGGCCCCGTAAATGCCCTGGAGTGGCTGGATGGGTGTAGCTTTGACATTTCCATGTCTTTGGCAAGCGTCGCAGCTCCGCTCATGGCTCTTCACGTCTTCCCTCATCGTTGGCCAGTAATACCCTAGCCTCATGATCTTGGTTGTCAAGGCTTTGAATCCCTGGAGATGCGCGGATACCCCGGCGTGCAGTTCTTTGACGATGAGTTTTCCTTCGTCCTCTGTGACGCACAATAGGTCAGGAAAATTGAAACCCTTCTTGTACATCCTTCCTTCATGGAATGTGAAGCGCGTCGCTCGGTTGGCTACTCTTTGGCTTCTTTTTTTTCCAAGGGGAGCGTCCCTTTCCCCAAGTACTCGGCGATTGGAGTCCGCCAGTCACCCGATCCCTCAGTCTGAACTATGTAAACATCTTGGATGAGTCCACGCCTTTCTTTTTCTCGAATTCGAACTTTCCCTCGGCCTCGGGGGGCATGGCCGCCCCGATCCATGCCAAAAGGTCCGCCTGCTCGTTCATTTCTCGGGGGACTGACTCTAGATCAAAGTGTAAAAATGCTCTATTCAGAGCCATGACTTTTTGCAAATAGTCCGGTAACAGACCGGTCCTAGCTTCGTATTCTCCCTCAACCTGCTTCACCATGACCTCAGAGTCGGTGTATATGATAATTGTTCGGACTCCGCAGGTCAGTGCCAATTCAAGCCCCGCAACTAGGGGTTCGTATTCTACTTTTTTGTTTGTCGTTTGGAAGTCCAGTTTGTGAGCGAAGCACGATCGTTCTCCCTCTGGGGAGGTGAGAGTTATTCCAGCTCCGCCACCGTCTTTGTTCATGGCTCCATCCACTTTCATGGTGAAATACCCCAAAGTATTTTTGGGTATTTCTGTAAATATAAAAATAATAATAAATGTGAATTTTTTTTTTGAAATAAAAGATTTTGTAAAATTCTTTATGAAATATATACCTTATTATTTGGTTCTTAGTAATTAGAACATAAAATTTGGTTGACATTATTATTGTAACTAAAATAAACATTATTATGGTCATTTTTATTAGTAGTATAATTATTTTTATAAATAGTGATGTGAGTTCATTATTTTTAAAAGGTGTTTTACGTAAATTATTTCAATACTCAATGCAATATCATTTTGCGCAAAATAAGTATGATTTATGTCCTATCTTATTCTATTTAACATATCTTATAACTAAAATGTTATAATGAATTTATGATCTTAATAATATTAATTATAGATTTTAAAAGTTGTTTCTAGTAAACAATTATGTTATGAAATCTAATTTGAAATAATTATTTAAATAAAATCACTTATCATAATTTATTTATGTATGTATTTGATTATTTAATTATCTGTATTTTTATCTTTTATTGTATTTATTGATTCCCAAATAAAATAAATAGATATGTAAACCTATAAAAGAATCAAGCATTTTGTTTTGTCAAACCGGTCGAACCCAACCAAAAAAAAAATAAAGAAGAAGAGAACCGGGTTCAGGTGAACCACCTTCTTCCTCCTCTCGCTCTGCGTACACGTTGGGTACTTCAATGGAGGTTTGTTGATTTTGTGGGTAATTCAACACACGTTTCAAACGTTAGTCTTATCCCAAATTCAATGCTATTCATCAATATGCAATCAATTTTGTTTTAAAGGAGGAATCAAACCCCAATTCCGTCCAAATTCCCAAACCCTAATTCTGAAAACTCATCCAATTGACGTGGTAGATAAGCTTGAAAGACCAAATTAATTATAGCAATTGAATCCCGTCGTCAATAGGAATTCAATGACACCTTCAATTCTCGATTCCGTTCACATTTCAAGCTCGGACTATAAAAACCCCTATTCGACGTTTGGACTCAATCCGCCATTGCTAGTCAAAATCCAACCTTCTAACCTACTGTTTTGCATTCTAAACACATCTAGAAACATTTACATTTACAAAATTTTCTTGATATCATCCCGATTTCGAAGCCCCCAAATTCATCCAGCCCTTCCGCCATCGCCAGATCACCTGTAAGCCGCCTGTGCCGCCGCCTTGTCGACCGGAGTTGCACTGCTTGTGTCGGGGCCACCACCCACGGGAGTCGGAGCCATCGAGCCATGTCGAACCACCCGCGTCGAGCCACCGTTGTCGCACTCCAGTAGCAGGTGATGTCCTCACTGTGTAACCGTATATGGCAGCCACGAATTTGTGAAGAAGAGGGACTTATTACACAAACTGCCCCATATTTTCTATTCCTATAAATTATGCCCTATTTCAGTTTCTAAAATTATAAAAATTAGCCCGTAGTTCAGAACGTATTTTAACTCGCGTTAACTCTTAAAAACTCGCAGCGGTAATCCCAAGGTCCGACACACCCATTGCGCAAAGGTCTCGGAGAAGATCAAAATTGGTATAATTCCCAACTTGATAATTAATTCGATTTTTATTTCGAATTAATAGGTCAATATGTGTATAAAATACCAATTAGTAAATTCTTTTTCGTCCTCGTAATTTATGTGTGTAGATCCGCTGCTAATTTATTCAACTCCGTCATCAAGTCTTTGAAGTCCATAGTTGGTATCGAAATCCAACAAGGCGAAAAAGGAAAGTGACATTCCGAGCCTTTTATGCTCATTTGCGTGCCTTCGTGTCTTGTTGTTTTCTTGCCTTGACATGCATGCCAAATCAATTAAAATAAATTACAAATCACTTGTTTTGTGTAATTTATTCAACCGTTATTTTGGACTTGGCATGTAATTGGGTAATGTTATTATTTGATCTTATTGTAAAATAATAACGTAGATACCCATCTTATAAAATGCATGATTTATCCTTCATCCTTTCATGCAAAATAAGTAGGTATGGAGCATATTATCCTTTTGATGCATCCATGCATATTATATGGTATTGGCATCCATTTTACTTTTATTAAGATGGATTATTTTATTTTGTGCGATCACCTAGTTTGATAAATTGCTATTAATCACTAGTTAATATGTGATGATGTGTGTAAGATGTAAAACTCAATTGAATCATGATAAAATAAAATATAGTGTAAAATATAGTGTGCGTATCAATGAAGATACAGGTTCCAACCCAATGGGAATTGGGCGGTGTCTCAACTTTGGGTTAACTACTGAGTTGAGTTTGGATTGAATGGGTTAAGACCATGTTGCGTCTTAAACCGAAACAGTTTCATGAAACTAATATTCTCGAGATACAATATTCGAGATGAAATCTGACTACGGAATCGTAGGTAGGTCGGACGTCCTATCCAGACTCGGTCGGTATAATATAGTTAATGTTAAAATAAAAGTAAACAGGTCAAATATGATATCCGTGTGATGTGTTAAAATATATCTATATATAAGCTATGCAATGTGAGATAGTGAGTGAATAATATTATTCATTTGGCTAAAGTTAATTTTTTTATAGACTTGATATCGGGGGACACGAAGTCAACCCTTTTCCCACTCCTAATAGTAGGCTCTCCCTAACGTCTGGGTAACTACTAGCGGGACGGATTTGGGCCACATGGAGTACCTCATAATCCGATATCGAGTCCGAACTTAATAAAAATATTCTCATGGTGATCACAAACGCATTTCTAAAGCTATATCATATCTCATCCGTAATCGGGGTATGGTTCCTAAGGTGCTTGTCACCTACATCACTTTCTTATTCAACCCTTCGAGGTTATCCGTGTCACAGAAGTTGAGTCATCAAATATAAAGCCTACATAAAATATTCTCATCAGTAATAATCTCATTTGGATTCAATTAATACCTTATTATGGTCACTGAGTTTGAATCCAAAGTAGTCCCAGTTTTCGAGCCGTCACTTGCTAGTTCTCGCGAACTAACCGTCCTTTGTTAATTTGGACGGCTAGGGCTTCATTATCTCCGGACAATACCTCAGCCTCCAATTCGCAGGTTTAGATCGAGTCTTTGAAGAGAAGTTGAAGAAGTTCAAGATGACATTTTAAGTTTTCAAGATTTGAAGAAAATATTGTATAACTGGTAAATGTTTATTTTTACAAAGTCTTCCGCTGTAATGTATTTGATGTTTCAAATATTGTAATTTGAATCATGAGTTTAATAAAAGCATGATTTATTATATTTAAGTCTTCCGCTACTTATATTTTCTGTAGTTATCATCTTGTTTATGGGAGCATGGTAGCATGTCCCTATAAGCCTAAGGTGGTTACAAAGACCTTAAAGTCCGAGTAACTACTGGCGCTGGAACATTCCCTCATTTACCGAAGGGGGTGTTACACATGGTCCATCTACTTTGAGTGTCGCCCCCATCGTTTTCGAAACCGATTTCACACATGAAATCGGTCAAGACTTGTGCAAGAGCCAACTTGCGGGGGACGTGCGCTATTTTAAACTCGGAGAGTTCCACGGACCATCTCGTCATCCGCCCAGAGAGGCTGGGCGAGTGTAGAATTTGTCTCAAGGGGAGATCTGTCAGCACGTCGATCACATGATCTTTGAAATACGGTCGCAGCCTCCTGGCCGCGAATATCAGACAGAGAATCACCTTCTCCACTGGTTCATACCTAGTTTCTGCTTCTTGCAGCACCCTGCTCACATATATAATACATCGGGTATCGGCCTTCTCTAGTTGGGACAGCGCTGATGGTCGCGCCTTTCTTGGCCAAATAGAGTTGCAGGTTTTCTAGTTTCTAGGGTTGATGCAGAGTAGGTAGGTGTTGTAGGAAAGCTTTCTACTCTTCAAAGGCATGTTGTCAACCAAGCATGAACAAAAACGCCCTAGGTAGTTCACCGCCCCGTTTAAATACTGCACTTCCTTGATGGTGCACGGTGGTCGCAGGTCCTGGACCACGGCGATCTTCACATGATTAACATCTATGCCTCGCTGACTGTCCATAAAACCGAGATATTTTTCGGAATCTACACCAAAGACAAATTTTTCAGCGTTCAGATTCAGACCTCCTCGTCTCATGGAATCAAAGGTTTCCTGTACGTCAACCGTGTGATCTTCTGCCTTGCCGCTTCTTACCACTATATCGTCCACATAGATTGACACATTCTTCAATAGTTGTCCGTGGATGATTTTGCCGATGGCTCTCTGGAAAGTGGCCCCGGCGTTCCTTAGGCCGAAGGGCATTACCTGGTAGCAGAAAATCCACTAGTTGGTGATGAAAGTAGTTGCCTTCTTATCAATGGGGTCCATACGAATCTTATTGTGAAATACCCCAAAGTATTTTTGGGTATTTCTATTTTAGTTAAGTAAATGAATAAGGTTAAAATTTTAAAATAAAAGAAATTATAAGATTTTTTTTATGGAATATATATATCTTATATTTTGATTCTTATTATTTCGAACATAAAATTTGGTTGATTATTATGATTTCAAGAGTGAAACTTATTTTAACTAAGATAAAGCATTACTTTTGTTTTATATAATAAAGGTTGATGTGATTTTATCGTTTTATTCTTTTATTTGAGGGAATACTTAAATTATTTCAATACAAAATAAATATACTTTATGATCCGAGTTATTCTATTAACATATCTTCTAATTAAAAGATATGAATGAATTTATTATTCTAATAATAAATTTTATTATAAAGTTTGAAACATTACAAGAATTCATTCGAAATAGTTATTTAAATAAAAGCAGCTATATTAATTATATATATGATTTTATCTTTTATTGTATTTATTTACTTTTACCTTTGTGTGTATACATATATTCTTTTGTTTTATTGAACCGGATGAACCGGACCAAATAAAAAAAACCGAACCGGGTTCGTCTGAACCCATCTTCTTCCTCCTCCTTTCACGTTGAACACAGGGAGATGAAGCTCCAATGGTGGTTTTTAATTTTTGGACGTTTCACCTTCAAAACGTCCCCATTAAATGCTAATCAATTTAAGCTTATCAAAAATGTGGACAAATCTTAAATTTGTGGAGGAACCCATCCTCAATCCCGTCCAAATTCATAAACCCTAATTCTTAAATTCAACCCAATCCGGTGATTATGTGACAGTTTCATCCAAATTGATTGAGGGCAATGAATTACGACATCAATTGGATGTTAATGGCACATTCAATTTGATCCAATCCAGTGTTTTGGAGCTTCCAATATAAATAGGGTCGTTTGCCCCTTTCAACAAAATGGCACCACTACACTCAAATTCCGAGCTCTTCATCTATACCCTTGTGTTTCTTTCATCGTCAGGAGTAATCCTATACAAAAATTTGGCTAAATTACATACGAATTAAAAAAACCCCAATTCAATTTCGATCGGAGCTCCGCCGGAGAACGGTATCCACCACTACGCCATCGCCTCCAGCCACCGCCAAGGGAATTGCCACGCCTCCAGGATCGCGTTCCCATCACCCCCGTCCACTTCCGTGGGCCATCGCCGCCGCTGGGATTGCCGGAGTTGCCACCGCCGCGCCACTGCTCTGCCGCTCTCCATCTGCTGCCACCACCGTGCTCGCCGCCTTCGCCGGTACCACCACCACCCAGAGCGGGCGCCGCCGAGCCGCGTTGAGCCACCATGGTCGAGCCACCATTGCTGCAGGTGAAGTGGGGGTATGCCGACTGCTGAGCGTACACAGTAGTCACGGACTTGGGAGGAAGAAGGCCTAATTACACAAACCTCCCCAAACTTTCTTCTTTTGTAAAATATGCCCTTATACCTGTTTTAAAATTTATAAAACTTATCCCAGAGTTTTAGAATGTATTCTAACTCACGTTAATTCTTAAATTCGCAGCGATGATCTCGAATCCCTACACACCCATCCCGAGACAAGATTCCCAAGAGGATGTAATTGGTATAAATTCTGACTTTATAATTAAGTCAATTTTATTTGAATTAATAAGTCAATTATAGGTATAAAATATCAATTATTAAACTCTTCTTTGTGTCTCGTATTTCATGTGTGTAGAGCCGTTACTAAGTGAGTCAAACTCGTTCACAAGTCTTTGAAGTCCATAGTTGGTATCGAAATCCAACAAGACGAAAAAGGCAAGTGACTTTCCGAGCCTTTCTGCTCACTTTGGTGCTTTCGTGTCTAGTTGTTTTCTTTCATTTGGTTGCTTGCCAAGTTAAATAAAGTAAATTACAATTCACCTGTTTTGTGTAATTTATTTAACAATCAGTTTGAATTTGGCAAGTAAAATTGGGTAAAGTTATTATTTGACCTTAATATAAAATAATAACATAGTTTACCCACCATTCCTTTAAAG
This sequence comes from Persicaria maculosa, assembly GCA_963922045.1. Lineage (NCBI taxonomy): Eukaryota > Viridiplantae > Streptophyta > Magnoliopsida > Caryophyllales > Polygonaceae > Persicaria > Persicaria maculosa. Next base: position 58,595,035 of record OY998259.1, read on the forward strand.
CATGATTTATTACTGTTCTTTCATGCTAAAATGGTTAGGTATGGAACATGTTATTTCGTAAATGTTTCCATCCATTATTTTATTTTATTTTATTTGGTATCCATGTTACCTTTAAATAATATGGATTACTTTTGTAATGTGTGATCACTTAAGATAATCATTAATCAATCGTGAGAATGTGAGGATTGTGTGTTACGATCGGAACTCAACTATATCAAGATCAATTCAAGTACGTAAAACATATCAATCAATGCAAAGTAAAGTGAACCGTGTAATGTGTAAAGATAAGTGAAAGTGTTGTAGTATAGTCAGGTCGGGGCCGTTATTCCCCGATCTTAAAGTTTCATGAAACTAACACATTCCGAACGCGCATATATTATCTATCGGAATGTTACACTACCAAATAAAAAGGTTTTAGGTCGTTATCCGCTACTGAGAGCGGGACCGGTATCCTATGATTGTTAATTAATTAAGAGTTGTGTGTTGAATGAAATGTGTAACACTATAACCTATCAAAGTGTTAAAATATGTAACGTTATATAAAGTTGTGCTCAAGCTATTCAAAGTGAGGAAAGTGAAGTTGTGTTCAAACTATTCAACGTGAGGAAAGTGAAGTTGTGTTCAAGCTATTCAATGTGAGGAAAGTGAGTGAAGTGTGTGATAGACATTTGGTTTCATAGTGATCACAATTAATTCAAGCTATATCATATCCCATCTGTACTCAGTATATGGTTCCTAAGGGTGTTTGTCGCCCACTTCTTATGTTATTCAATCATTCGGGATTATCCGTGTCATAATAATCGGGTGTCAAATTTTGTTAGCCCCTCTAAAATATTCTAATTAATAATCGCATTCGGGTTTAAATTCATACCATTAAAGGTCAATGAGTATAAATCTGAAGTAGTCCCAGTTTTCGAGCCGTCACTTGCTAGTTCTCGCGAACTAACCGTCCTTTGTTAATTTGGACGGCTAGGGGTTCATTGTCTTCATACAATACCCCAGTCTCCAGTTCGCAGGTCAAGGTCGAGTCTCCGAAGAGAAGTTTAAGAAGAGTAAGAAGACATTTTATTTTCAAGATTTAATTATTTAAAGTTGTTAGAAAATATTGTATAAAGATTTAAGTGTTTATTTTTACCAAGTCTTCCGTTGTAATGTTTTAGTGTATTGAATATTGTAATTTGAATTATACGTTTAATAAAAAAAATATTTATTGTATTTTAAGACTTCCGCTATTTATATTTAATTTTATCATCTTGTTTATGGGAGCATGGTAGCATGTCCCTATAAGCCTAAGGTGGTTACAAAGACATTAAACTCTGAGTAATCACTGGCGCTGCAACATTTCCTCGTTTACAGAAGGGGGTGTTACAGAAGGTGGTATCAGAGCTAACGGTTTTCGTATACGAGTTTTAAATTGTATTTTCTTAAAATATCTTATATAAAGTTTTAAATATAATAAAGTTAAATTGTGTAACTAAATAGTATCAAAACTCAAGGTGAACTCTTATTTTAATCTTGATGTTCATTTTTGGAAGACAAACAAAATGTCTTTGTCCTTTCAAATAAATAATCTAAAAGCTATGTTAATAGAAAGAATTTTGGTTGTACAACATTTCCGAATAGTCCTGCAAATGCTAAATACAAGCCATCATTTAAACCAAAGTATTTTAGAAGTATGATAGTTAATGTGATTCTCACCATGAAAAATATAAAACTTAAATTTTTTTTTTTCAAATCGATAAACTTCTTTACAATATAAAACCGATTGTCTATGGTTTTGAAAATCCTAGGTACCCTTTATTGTAAAAAAAAAAAAGAGTGAGAATTTTCTCGGTAACAATTTTATTAAGTTGGTTATTGAGATGATATTTCATAAGATTTTTCATATTCCTCCGTAACAGTTTTTAGGGGTTGTAAGTGAAAATTAAAAATCATATTAAAATAAAGTATATCTAAATGTGTCAAATAAGTATCGGTGTATTATCAAGAAAATGGTTGAATAAATAATTCAAGTATGAATATTTTCATTCAGATGTATTGTCAAGAACTCAAGTATCCCAACAAGATTTTCAAGCACCTTAAATATGTTTAATGGCTCATCAACACTTTCTTCATAAAATTTCTTAAGTGAATATGTGTTTGGTGTTTAAAATTGTGTTCGAATAAATATCCATAACTCTTATAATTTATAAATCATCTAATAATGTATGATAAAAGATAATGGTTAAAGTTACCATTTCTTAACATTATTAAATGGTTTTAAGTGTACTGAGAAGATATTTTAGTTATATTTTCTTGCTTCTTTAAATCGGGTTAAAAAGTTTGAAATTCAATTTTCAAAGGGTGTGTGAAATTGTGAATCTTGGAAATGAGCATATGTGATTAAAAAAAAAAATCATCCTAATCCGCTCCAAGAAAATTCAAATAAATGACATTAGAATATTTTGTCGGTGTTCTACTAGATTCTTCTTCATTATTTTATTGTAAAGTAAATATATCATAAATTGAATACTTAGCATATGTCCTTAAATGAATTTCAGTACTTGAGGAATTTACATGGAAAGTGTTTTGTAGGTGTTAATCAATGTGATTTTCATATTGTAAAATATTAAGTTTGGAACTATGTAAGACGTCAAAATCCCCTTGATTTTTCCAGTGTAACCTCTTATAGGTTTTCATTCTTGAGAGTATGTGTTTAGCTTCAACGAATTTTTAGATGTTTAAATTTTGTTTCATGAGTCCAAGTGTTTAAATATTATTTTATGTAAGCTCTAAAGTATCTTAACATATTCTTTTGAGCATTGGTGTATGTTATAAAATACACATAAAAACTTTCTTAAGAGAATTTTATGAGTAAAAGTATTCTATACGAATCTTAAAGTGATAAAGATGAGGCTAAATTTCTAATTGGTGTTGAAAGTGAAATGAGTAATATTTATGAAAGATTTAAGTCTATAAAGATCAATTTCTCAACTCAAACTTCTCGAGATCGACTCTAAACTAGCACATCAAGTGATCTATTCCTAGCATCTTCACTTGCTACGTCAACCTTTTATATTACATAAATCGGTAATGGGTATAAGTGTTGTGATTCATATGATACTCTCTTATAGTGAAGAAGTGAAATCAACTTGGTGTATACATGTACGGTGAAAGATCGTCCAATCCTTGTGTTGCCCGACTGGTAAGGCAAAACTTTATGCTTCCGTGGTGGTTTTCCGTTCAGACTTTAGTAGTGACCCCATATGTTCACTACCCAATCTAGGTGTAATGTCGTGATGACATTATTTCAACTGTGTTCCGAACTCTCGTTGGCTAATGTTTGAGAAAATATGCCTAATGATTTTTTTTCTTAAAATATAATCCACATTTGAGAAGAAGATAAGACACCGGACAACGTGTTAGTCATCAAATTCGAAGAAGACCCAAAGAAGGACCCGTTTCATACGGAACACTCGTCACACTTGAATAGGATACCGGTTCTGCCTATAATGGTTGCCTTTGAAACCATCGCGCGACCATTTGGTAACCTGGGAAAGGAAGCCACATGGGATTGATAAGAAAGCCAAGGGTAGACTGGGAGACCATGTTCATTGTGTGATAAGAGTTATCTGACTTGCGCTAAAATTAATATATCGATCGTCAGAAGTCTTAAAAAAAATTGTGAAAAAAAAAAAAAACCTGATCGTATGTGATTGAGTCTAAGTTAAGAGACAATTGCAAGATAAATAATTCTGAAACTTTAGCCAGAATGAGTTCGGTGAACAACTAATTACAATGGAAGTAATTAGGTTGTTTTACTCTTTGAGCAATACCATAGCATCGTGTACACACTTAACCATAAAATATCAAATCTGATTCTCGACGTGCTCATGAACTATATCGTCTTCAAGTTTCATCTTCGTGCATGGTTGTTCTCAGCAATTGGCAACAAGGGACCCATGTCATCTAGTGAGCAGTGATACCAATTCTCTCCATCAAACGGTGTTTTATTATATCGAGTGCTAATAATTCATTCATCATCTCGTACCTCTCATGATAACAAAGCTTCCGATTACACAACCTACTTTTTCATATCATTCATCCCTACTCTTTTCCTTGTCCAAGTTTCGGGTCGAAACTTATTTTTAAGGGGGGAGATATGAAATACCCCAAAGTATTTTTGGGTATTTCTATTTTAGTTAAGTAAATGAATAAGGTTAAAATTTTAAAATAAAAGAAATTATAAGATTTTTTTATGGAATATATATATCTTATATTTTGATTCTTATTATTTCGAACATAAAATTTGGTTGATTATTATGATTTCAAGAGTGAAACTTATTTTAACTAAGATAAAGCATTACTTTTATTTTATATAATAAAGGTTGATGTGATTTTATCGTTTTATTCATTTATTTGAGGGAATACTTAAATTATTTCAATACAAAATAAATATACTTTATGATCCGAGTTATTCTATTAACATATCTTCTAATTAAAAGATATGAATGAATTTATTATTCTAATAATAAATTTTATTATAAAGTTTGAAACATTACAAGAATTCATTCGAAATAGTTATTTAAATAAAAGCAGCTATATTAATTATATATATGATTTTATCTTTTATTGTATTTATTTACTTTTACCTTTGTGTGTATACATATATTCTTTTGTTTTATTGAACCGGATGAACCGGACCAAATAAAAAAAACCGAACCAAATAAAAAAAACCGAACCGGGTTCGGCTGAACCCATCTTCTTCCTCCTCCTTTCACGTTGAACACAGGGAGATGAAGCTCCAATGGTGGTTTTTAATTTTTGGACGTTTCACCTTCAAAACGTCCCCATTAAATGCTAATCAATTTCAGCTTATCAAAAATGTGGACAAATCTTAAATTTGTGGAGGAACCCATCCTCAATCCCGTCCAAATTCATAAACCCTAATTCTTAAATTCAACCCAATCCGGTGATTATGTGACAGTTTCATCCAAATTGATTGAGGGCGGTGAATTACGACATCAATTGGATGTTAATGGCACATTCAATTTGATCCAATCCAGTGTTTTGGAGCTTCCAATATAAATAGGGACGTTTGCCCCTTTCAACAAAATGGCACCACTACACTAAAATTCCGAGCTCTTCATCTATACCCTTGTGTTTTTTTCATCGTCAGGAGTAATCCTATACAAAAATTTGGCTAAATTACATACGAATTAAAAAAACCCCAATTCAATTTCGATCGGAGCTCCGCCGGAGAACGGTATCCACCGCTACGCCATCGCCTCCAGCCACCGCCAAGGGAATTGCCACGCCTCCAGGATCGCGTTCCCATCACCCCCGTCCACTTCCGTGGGCCATCGCCGCCGCTGGGATTGCCGGAGTTGCCACCGCCGCGCCACTGCTCTGCCGCTCTCCATCTGCTGCCACCACCGTGCTCGCCGCCTTCGCCGGTACCACCACCACCCAGAGCGGGCGCCGCCGAGCCGCGTCGAGCCACCATTGCTGCAGGTGAAGTGGGGGTATGCCGACTGCTGAGCGTACACAGTAGTCACGGACTTGGGAGGAAGAAGGCCTAATTACACAAACCTCCCCAAACTTTCTTCTTTTGTAAAATATGCCCTTATACCTGTTTTAAAATTTATAAAACTTATCCCAGAGTTTTAGAATGTATTCTAACTCACGTTAATTCTTAAATTCGCAGCGATGATCTCGAATCCCTACACACCCATCCCGAGACAAGATTCCCAAGAGGATGTAATTGGTATAAATTCTGACTTTATAATTAAGTCAATTTTATTTGAATTAATAAGTCAATTATAGGTATAAAATATCAATTATTAAACTCTTCTTTGTGTCTCGTATTTCATGTGTGTAGAGCCGTTACTAAGTGAGTCAAACTTGTTCACAAGTCTTTGAAGTCCATAGTTGGTATCGAAATCCAACAAGACGAAAAAGGCAAGTGACTTTCCGAGCCTTTCTGCTCACTTTGGTGCTTTCGTGTCTAGTTGTTTTCTTTCATTTGGTTGCTTGCCAAGTTAAATAAAGTAAATTACAATTCACCTGTTTTGTGTAATTTATTTAACAATCAGTTTGAATTTGGCAAGTAAAATTGGGTAAAGTTATTATTTGACCTTAATATAAAATAATAACATAGTTTACCCACCATTCCTTTAAAGCATGATTTATTACTGTTCTTTCATGCTAAAATGGTTAGGTATGGAACATGTTATTTCGTAAATGTTTCCATCCATTATTTTATTTTATTTTATTTGGTATCCATGTTACCTTTAAATAATATGGATTACTTTTGTAATGTGTGATCACTTAAGATAATCATTAATCAATCGTGAGAATGTGAGGATTGTGTGTTACGATCGGAACTCAACTATATCAAGATCAATTCAAGTACGTAAAACATATCAATCAATGCAAAGTAAAGTGAACCGTGTAATGTGTAAAGATAAGTGAAAGTGTTGTAGTATAGTCAGGTCGGGGCCGTTATTCCCCGATCTTAAAGTTTCATGAAACTAACACATTCCGAACGCGCATATATTATCTATCGGAATGTTACACTACCAAATAAAAAGGTTTTAGGTCGTTATCCGCTACTGAGAGCGGGACCGGTATCCTATGATTGTTAATTAATTAAGAGTTGTGTGTTGAATGAAATGTGTAACACTATAACCTATCAAAGTGTTAAAATATGTAACGTTATATAAAGTTGTGCTCAAGCTATTCAACGTGAGGAAAGTGAAGTTGTGTTCAAACTATTCAACGTGAGGAAAGTGAAGTTGTGTTCAAGCTATTCAATGTGAGGAAAGTGAGTGAAGTGTGTGATAGACATTTGGTTTCATAGTGATCACAATTAATTCAAGCTATATCATATCCCATCTGTACTCAGGATATGGTTCCTAAGGGTGTTTGTCGCCCACTTCTTATGTTATTCAATCCTTCGGGATTATCCGTGTCATAATAATCGGGTGTCAAATTTTGTTAGCCCCTCTAAAATATTCTAATTAATAATCGCATTCGGGTTTAAATTCATACCATTAAAGGTCAATGAGTATAAATCTGAAGTAGTCCCAGTTTTCGAGCCGTCACTTGCTAGTTCTCGCGAACTAACCGTCCTTTGTTAATTTGGACGGCTAGGGGTTCATTGTCTTCATACAATACCCCAGTCTCCAGTTCGCAGGTCAAGGTCGAGTCTCCGAAGAGAAGTTTAAGAAGAGTAAGAAGACATTTTATTTTCAAGATTTAATTATTTAAAGTTGTTAGAAAATATTGTATAAAGATTTAAGTGTTTATTTTTACCAAGTCTTCCGTTGTAATGTTTTAGTGTATTGAATATTGTAATTTGAATTATACGTTTAATAAAAAAATATTTATTGTATTTTAAGACTTCCGCTATTTATATTTAATTTTATCATCTTGTTTATGGGAGCATGGTAGCATGTCCCTATAAGCCTAAGGTGGTTACAAAGACATTAAAGTCTGAGTAATCACTGGCGTTGCAACATTCCCTCGTTTACAGAAGGGGGTGTTACATATTGTACCCCGAATAGGCGTCTAAGAAGCTCCATACCTCATTTCCTGCGGTTATAACAACCAGCTCATCTATTGACAACAGAGGATAGCTGTCCTTCTGGCAGGATTTGTTTAAGTTTGAGAAGTCAACACACATTCTCCAATTCCCATTGGCCTTCTTAACGAGGACGACATTGGAAAGCTAGTGTGACTCGTCTACATCTTCGATGAAACCGGCTTCTAGCAGTTTTTCTACTTCTTCCTTCGCGGCGCGAGATCTTTTGGGTGCTATCTTCCTTTTTTTTAGGCTACGGGCCCAGCGTCGTGGCGAATCCGGAGTGTGGGATCGCTATGGACGTGGGGACCCCCATCAGGTCTTTTGGTGACCAGGCGAATATGTCACGAGACTACCGGATTATTTATAGAACACGCCCTCTCTCATCCGGTCCTAGTGCCTGGCCCATTTAAAACCTTTCTTCAGGGTTGGGGAAAAGCTAGTTGATGGTCCTATGATCAGCACTTAGAATATCCCTGTCCATAGGTCTGACTTTGAGTTCTGCTTCCAGAGCTGTGATAAGGCTTCAAAGCCGTTGCGAAGACGCCTAACTGGGAGAAGGCTTCCAAGGATAAGATGTCCAATGATGACCTCGTGTCAATGAATACTCGTTTTACTGTCTTGGTTGCGATCTGTTCATGAATGACCAATGGGTCTGCACGGGGCATGCGGACGTCTTCTACATCAGCCGCGGTGAAAATTACTTCAGTGTGCGGTTGCAGGGCAATCTTCTGACTGACCGCTGACGGAGGCTGTTTCGCCTCTCTTTCATAATTCTTCCTGTCTTGCTTGCTAGTCCCTGAGACCGAGGGCCCCCCGGCCATAGTGTCGATAAAACCTTCTGGTTTAGGGATTTGGTTGACTCTCAATCCTTCTCGATGGGTCTCATTCCGCGAGGCTTGATTGACCGACCGTTGTGCCGGCTGGGCTTTGCCCTTTTGGCCGCCTCTCCATTTACGGCCCCACCCCTTGCCTTATTTAGGAAGAGGGTAATGCGGTTGGTCATATCTGTCTCCTTGCTGTCGAGGGTTATCAACCCTCGAGGTCTGCTGATGACCTGGCCGCCCACCTCTGTAGCCTTCATTCCGTCGGTCCTGGGGCTCGTGACGGGGGTGCCATTGATCGCGGCGCTCTTCATTCCTTCGGGGGAAGGCGTGATCTCCGTTGCCCCGCGCCCCCCGATCACGTTCCCTCTGGTTTGCGGGGGTTTTCCTCCTCTCGTCGTTGTGGTGGACTTAGTCCTGCCGGGACACGGGTGGATGTCCTGCGGATTACTGCTTCTTCTGCTTTCCATGCCCTTTGTCTTTCCGGAATTTCCCAGCTATTTTTCCGAAAAAACCTTGCTGGCTCTCATTTGCCCTCGAGCTGGAGGTCGCGGCCTCCTCAGCTTCAATCCGAGTAGATACCATGTCCCATAGTGTGTCATAATTCTTTGTTTTTTTTTTCTGAAGAGGTAAGTTTTAAAATCCCCCTCGGCGAGGTTCCCCAGGAGGATTATGACCGCAGACTCATGGTTGAAGTTTGGGATCTGCACCACCACACTGGTGAAACGTGCAAAGAATTGCCCTAGTGTCTCATTCGGCCCTTTCCTGATAGAGTTCAAGTCTAGCATGGTCTTCTCGCGTGACCGTGAGCTCCCGAAGTATGATTTGAAGACTTGGGAAAGCTGCGAGAAGCTGGCAACCGAGTTTTGAGGAAAGTTGGTAAACCATGTCAAAGCTATCTTCGTCAAAGTCGAGGGGTAAGTGCAACACAACATCGCATCGTTGTAATCATTTATCCCCATGTCTATTACGAAGTGGCACATATGATCATTGGGATCGGTCGTACCATCGCACTTCATGAGGTTAACATCCCTCCAGCGTTTGGGAACAGGGGCCCGACAGATCTCACTAGTGAAGACCGACGGTAGGAGGTCCGGTCCTTCCACCCGCATAGGGAGTGGATTTGTCTTTGTCGACATAGAGACGTCGGAGGACCGTTAACCCCAGTGATATTTGCTAGCGTGCTGATCCCCATCGTGATGGGGTTGGCCTAGGTATTCAAAACCCCTCGGCTGATGGTAGTCATGATGGACGTTGCCGTGTACGTTATGGGGGAAAGCAGTGTACGAGTTTCCTTGTTGATATGTCTGGTACCCGTCATATATGTAGAAGAATGCATGTTCTGGGTTTGGCGGATGGAAGTATTGATCCTCGTTCATTCCCCCGGGTTGTCCGAAGTCTTGGGGCACGTACGGTGACAAACCAGGGTCAGTGGGGACTCCGGAAGGGTGGGGGGAGACAGCGTGCATGCTGGATTCTACAAACCCTTCGGGGTCTTGGCTCATCATGTTGGATGCGTCTTCCATATATTCACTCATTTTCCTGTAATTAAACAAAATTTATGGTCAGTGACAAGTTTCATTTTAGACATAGTCTTGTCTCTGTACCTTGGGACCTCTTAGCGTGAGAGTGTTTTCACAGACGGCGCCAGTGATAAAACCGACCAACCATTAGTAGACGTGTGGCTCTCCTCCCTCACGGGGACGTGGAGGGAGTTCTACTTTTCATTTGTGGTTTCATCAGATATAAATAAAATAACACAAATCAAATACTATATATTTTTTTATTTACATTTTTGGTAAGTATGATTATAAAATATTTTTTATTTATATTTTTGTTAATTATCTAATATAGAAGATGGATCAAATGTTTACAACTCTTAATGTGTTTTGTGTTAACAAATAATGACCGTTGATTGAATGAAGATGAAAGGCTGTGATTAATCAAGAATTTTAATATTTTGTTTTTATTAAAAAAGTGGGGCGAAACTAATTAAAATAGCCCAACCTTTAAGGGGGTGTTAAAAATATATCTCAACCTTTGAAATGTAAAATAAATATCCCGACCTTTATAAGTGATGGTAATATAATATCCTAATGATTTCTCTCCAATAAAATTCGTATTTTATGTATTGTATTACTCATGTATTTTCAATTCAAATAAAACATATAAAATTAAATAAGATGAGTTTAAAAGTTTATTTAATAAACTTTTGTAGTGTTAGATTTAATTTGTACCTAACTTTTTATATCTTTTTTTAAATCAATAATATCTATAACAAGTAAATAAAAAAAATGTAAAGCAAAATAATATATTTTCAATTAGTAAATGATTAGCTAGTGATTTAACTTATCAAAACTGAAGAATATTTTGTCAATTATAAACTTTATGTTACTACGAAATTGAAATGAAAATTTAATTATTTAGATTATTCAATGGTGTTCATTTATATATAAGAAGTAAATTATTATTATTAAAATATATATAAAAGAATGTAATTTTTTTTATTATTTATTAAATCCAAAATAAAAAAATTAAGATAAACTTAAAAACCAATCTAATTTAATCTAATAAACATGAATGATATTTTTACACAATCAAGATATTGAAGATTATATTTTAAATATTTACTTGTTTTATTATATTTTTTTTTATTAAATTTAATTATAATCTATAAATACGTGTTAAATCGAATAATTTAAATTAAATACATATTAAATTGAATGTTTAGGGGCGAAACTAATCATTTTTTGGGGGGGGGGGGGAATTTTGGGATATTATATTACCATCACTTATAAAGGTCGGGATATTTATCTTACATTTGAAAGGTGGGGATATATTTTTAACACCCTCTTAAAGGTTGGGTTATTTTAATTAGTTTCGCCAAAAAGTGGGACCCAGCCATATAACTGCTCCACTCTCACAATTGTAGAGCGTGTGATGCAAGCAGATAGTTATCTACTTAAAACCGGGTATGAGAAAAATTAAGGAGAGCGTTGATTTTTTTTTCCAATTTTCACCAATTTCCTTTTTTAAAAAAATTTTGGTCGTACAAATCAAGATCATTATCTATTAATCTGCTATTTGAAATATTTGAAAATCATATCGACGTTTCATCAGAGGACAGTGAAGAAGAGGAAGAAGAAAATCGGATGGAAACTCATTGATGGATGCCGGTAATGGGTTAGAAAATGTAATTAGAAATTGAACTATTCGATGTTGGGAAGCAAGTATTCGTTGTAACTATGAAATTTTGGCTGCTGAGGGCGGTTGTCGGATGCAAAAAAACATGGACGTAACTATTTTTTGGATTAATTGGTATCAACAATAATTGTGAAATATGCATCACAGTCACTCAATTATTCATCAATAATTGTAAAATATGCACCACAATCACTCAATTAATTGTGAAATTTTGGATTAATTGGCATAAATAATTATTCATCATTGGCAAAATTTATGAAATATGCACCACAGTCACTCAATTATTCATCAAAACCATGAATAATTATTCATCAACCTTAGCAATATTCATCACAGAGTAATTGCAGAATTCAAAGTATTCATCAGTATTCGGCAAAATTCAAGGAATATTCATCACAATCTCACAATTATTCATCAAAGATTCATCAACGTTTTTTATCTTCACCATTTTCCAAGTTGTCATCAATATTCGGCAAAATTTATCATATATCCATCACTTTCAATCAATTATTCACCAAAGTTGTAAAGAGTATATATTTTGCAAGGATTCATCAAAGTTTATGATTCATTATCATCAACCTTGGCAATATTCATCACAATTTTCCCAGCTATTCATCAATATTCGGCAAAATTTAAGAAATATTCATCACAGTAACACAATTTAATTTCTGGGACGATGGAGGAATGCTATTTAGACACAACGCAACCGTTGACTGCCTCTCCTATTCAACTCGACGCAGCTTCACCCAATCCTCCACTCGTCGTCGTCGATTGCTTCTTCGCCGACGTGCCTCCCTTGATGCGTACGTCTGGGTGCGTCGCTGGAAGTTGCAGTGGCGGCCGCCGAATCGTCTTCTTCAAACGAAAAAAAGGGTTTCTGGGAGGCAAATGAAGATGAGGAAAAAGGGATTTGGTTGTGATCCCACGCGCACGTATTGAGGGAAAAGAGAGTTTTTTCTCTTTTAATATTACAATTAATTAATTTTGGGAAATAATCTCATCCATCAATTTCTAATCAATCAATGGCTTGTATTTGTTAACACAAAACACAATAAGGGTTGTTAACACATGACCCACCCTCATCTTATATATATATATATATATATATATATATATATATATATATATATATATATATATATATATATATATATATATATATATAATATTTTGGTTTATATAACTTTTTAATAAAATATGACAGCATATTACTTTTATTAATTTTTTTTAAAATCAACCACAGTCAGTGTTCTAAAAATCGCGCCTAGGCACCGCCTAGGCGCTAGGCGGCAGGGCACCTAGGAATTTTTAAGCCTAGGCGGGCCTCTAGGCGATAATCCGCCTAGGCACCACTTAGTCCCGCCCAGACACCGCCTAGACCCCGCCTAGGCCCGCTTAGTCCCGCCTAGGGGACGCCTAGTCCCGCCTAGCCCGACAATTATTCAATTTTAGCTTTTACGCATGTGATTAATCAACTTAGGGTTTTGTTATCCCCCATGTTGGGATATTTTTGTTTTTGAATCGAACCTATAGTTTTGGATTTCAGAAGGTTTAGAGTCGCTAATCGGACGCCTAATTTTGCATTTATTTACTTTAATATTAGTTAAACACGATAAATTTTGGGTTTATGAGTGATATTATGAATTATTATTAGATTATATGAAATATTTACATGTGTTATGCGTTAAAATATAATAAAATAATTAAGTTTATTCCATGTCCGCCTAGGCGCCGTCTGGGCACCCGCCTAGCCGCCTAGGCGCTAGGCGGTCACCCTCCGCCTAGTGGCCGCCTAGCGCCTTTTATAACATTGACCACAGTGCTCCAAATAGATAACTATATATAGATCAATTTTAGTGTACGTATATATGACAATAAAATCTTAGTCAACTTATCTTAATTACTAGATTTGAAATTCGCCACATAATTAATTTTCGTTTTTTTTTCACACCATCTCATATATATTGAAATTCGACAGCTCATTATAAGTCGTAATTCATCTAGCTAGGAGCCACATAATTAATCGATAGATATATGCATCTTGCGACTGAATACATCCATACATGGAGAACGATTTTCGATCCCATGGAATTGAAGAAGAATTTTATAATGGGTAGAGTTTGTCATTATTTTCATCAAATGTAAAACATAGATAAAAAAAATAAAAGAAAAAGAATTAATTGGCAATTGGGACTGAGGGGATAAAAGGAGGCAATAAGATTTAATTGTGAGTGAGGCTAGAGGTAATATATCCGAATGATTATTGACAAGATAAGTTCACCTAAATTATCACAGATCCTTTTCATTTTTTCCGCACACGTTATAAAAAGGCCAAAAACTCTCTTTTCCCGAATCAAAACATAAATCTTTCGAACGAATTGTTTTGATAAAAAAAAAAACAGCCTAAAATCGATGAAATTAATCAAAATATCAATTGCTCGACACACGGATTGGTATATCGCTAGCTTTACATGATTATCGACTGACGATTTTTGGTCTTCGTTCGAAAAAACCATCGAAGGAAGGAGATCGACAGGTAGGAACGAGGTACATGAAGGAGCTCGATCGGCAGGTTTAGACGAGGTGAATAAGTAACCTCGGCTTCTTTGAGTGAGGTTAATGAGGGAGATCGGTGGATAATGGTGAGGTTATGAAATAACCTCATTAACTTAAGCCGAGCTTCATAAATTTGCTCGGCTTCTGTTATTGAGGGTTTGTGATTTAGAAATTTGTTTTCACACGTACTGCATAAATTCATTAAATTATGTAGAGGTATATGTGATGAGTCTTGTTATAATGCAAACTCATATGCTTATAAGAATGAGACAGACTAATTTACTAAATTAGTTTAGAAAATGTTGTTTCCCCCACTTCTGATTGTAACTCTTAATGACTAAATCAATATCATAACTTTATCTAAAGAGCAAATTAGTTGTTTTTAAGCAAACATGAAACAGATTAATGCATATTTTAATGTTTTATCTTCCATTAATTGTTTCAAGTGGCCACTTGCCCACTTCCCACCTATCCTCAAAATTAGATTTCACATGTTCAGCTAATTGATGAAGTTAAAAATAACATAATTACAAAAATAGAGAGAAAAGAACGGAGAACAAAATTATACTATCACGCAATGATTTGCGAAGAACTCAAGGAGAAGTTGAGAATCTCCACACTGGGAGTGATGAAGAATTCGTTCTATTGTATGTAAATTATTTCCAATGTAGCTTTAAACTTATTCTTGAATGCATGTTGCAGCTACACAGAATACCTTATATGTAAATAAGAAAAATGCAATTACTTGGAGCTACATTACCTGTATTGATCTAAATAACAAGCCATTGGTAGTGACTGTTGTTATGCTATGGAAATCTAATGTATTAGCAATAGAAAAAGAACTTCATAGTTAAAGAGTTTTCTTGCATATCGTGTCTTAGAGAATCTTAGCAGAAGTGAATAGAATGGAAATAGAATAGAAAATATGAACAATACAGCATCAACAGTTGCCTCAGCTGGTTCTTTGAAATACACAAGAGATCCATGAATGAGAATCGTTCGGTTAAGGTACAAGCAATGGAATGATAGACTCACACTCTCGTGTCGAGCCTTGCTCATAGTGATAATGTGCTGAACTGCTATCAAGCTACATAAGAAGTATCTATATAAGGTTAGGGATACTTCTTTCTTGTATCCATGCCCCAGTTGTTGTTTTTGTTGATTCTGCTAATTATTTCTAATGAGAACCAACTATTTATAATGGGTACGTGGTGAGACCAAGAAAAGAAAATTCACAGTCTTTTGTAGCCGCATCGAAGCTCATTTGTCCTGATGCATCACCTTTCAAGCACTTATGATTTCGAACACCCAAAATGGAAAAACAACTAGGAATTACATCCACATTGCATTCACGATGATTTCATGAACAAATAATATTGATATATGTCAGCTCGACAAGTAATATTGAAATTTTAAATTACCTCTATTGATGTTACATTCACGACGAATACATCTATTCATGTTAAATTAATGGCTGTTTTATGAACAAATAATATTAAAATCTAACATTAGTCAATGAAAATCGTTATCCCATTGGTTCTACCCCTACGCATACTTCACAACGTCTTAGGTTCGATTTCGAATAACCCATGGATTTTTTACTTCAATTTTTTTTTCTTAGGATATAGAAGAAGCTTGACAAACTCTACCGAGCTTATGAAAAAGCCCTGGCTTGATTTGGTGAGGAAATGTTGTGAGCTCGACAAAATTTGATGAGCTTAACACGTCACCTCGTGATGATGTTTAATTTACCACAACGACGCTGATAATGCATATTTTATATGGTCATTTATAGGTAGTCTTAGGTGTATTAAGTATTCATATTCCATGCTTAATAAGCTTATTCCTATTCTTGGTCATTTGGTATTTTAAGTTCGGAAACTACGGGTTTTAGTGTTTATTTTTAGTTCTTATGGTTCGGACTCGAAAGGTGGAGAAAGAAGGGAGCAAATAGAGAAAGAAGAGCTAAGAAACAAGAGCGAAAATGGAGAACATGGAGAAATCCCACCTTTAAGGTTTTGAGAATTTTGAATTAGCTTATGAGGTCTTCATGAGAATCGTAGTGCTTGAAAGGAACTTTCCAACGCATATTCATAAGTGCGTTACAAGTTCAGTCTGTCGAAGCTGTCAGCACTGTACGGACGGCGCCCGCCGCCTCGTCAGATCCAGATTTGCGATACGCGGCCCAAGTCTATCTTTGTCAGAAATTTTTATCTATCTTTCCTAAGGTTTTTTGGCCGACACTTTTGGCCTATATTAGGTTATTTTCAGTAGTTTTCATTCATTAAACCATTGACTAACTAAGAGAGATGAGAAGATTGATGTTGAGAGATCCAAGGTACGTCATGAATACCTAGGTTTCTCGTGGTTTTGTCTTCAATTCACGACTTGGTTGGTTCGCGAGACTCGATTTCTATATTATTCCCATGTTTACTTCATTGTCTTTGCGCTAATTTATGTTGTTAGTTTTACTTTGCGCTTGTTATGGTATAAAATAAAAATGTTTTTAGACATGAAGAAGTCTCCACCTCTATGCTATAATCTAGTTCGCCAGAGGACTGGCGAAGCTTAAGTGTGGGGGAGTTTGATAATGCATATTTTATATGGTCATTTATAGGTAGTGATGGACGGTTTTTAGTCGCGTAAACCGTATCAAAATAAATTCGAACTTACCTAACTAATGTAGTGTGATAAGTACGAGTCGAACCCACAGAGAATCAAGTTATTCCCAAGTTAAGTCTATTTACCAATTAATAGAAAAGGGGGTTTTGGTGTGATGAGAATAAGAAAGAAAATAAAATAAACGATAAACAATTTAATGGGGATAACAATTAAAGGACTAGTTTCATCTACAAATATCCACTTTAGTTTGGTTAGTTGATCCTTGATTCTTCTTCAAGTTCTCTTTTCATCCTATTATTATTCCTGTCCTGATCTTGTGTAAATTACTAGTCCTACGAGTCCTAGTAACCCTTACTAATTAGATAACCCTAAAACGGTCAAGATTTAACCTAATAGTAGCATTAAGATTAAGGATTAACCAGGATACATGCAACACCAAGCTACGAGTCAGCATTTAACATATAATTGATTCTCTACACACCAGTTTAGTCCTACGAGCCCTAAAAAGGCATGATTGCTACTGTGGATTAAGGTTCGCTACGAGGAATCTACAAAATCCTAGCAATAATCTCAACTAGTTGTACGGACTAGAAGAAATCAATAATAATCGCAAAAGAATCAATACGAATCAATAGGAATAGAACAAGAATAGAAATCTCACAACTTTCTCAAACCAAAGCTTCAATCAATAGACGAAACGGAAGAGTTTAAATCTCCATCTAAAACTAAAATAAAATATAATTAGGGTATAAGGAAATACGGAGTTAGTCGGCCGCCTCACCGTTAGTTCTTTTTTATTTGTCTTCCGTATGAATGTAGTATATATAGCTAAAGTTCTATCCTAAATTCCTAATCTATTTAATTAATCTAAGACGGAGTATATTAATTCTATCTATATAACTGAATCTAAAGTAACGTAGTAAGCCCAAACCATCACGTGGGCTCCTTCTGCCTTGCTTTGATTAATATGTCGCCGGTCCAACAGTAATATTAGCATCGTAATTTGGCCTTGGTGTGAGAACTAGCTCAATCCTCCTCATGAAATAGGTTCAGAATTTGATCAACTCTTCCTTGTGCTCACGGCTACGGTGACTTAAGACGTCTCCAATTTTCTTCAAAAATACCTGATTTATAATAAAAGACGAGTGTAGACTCCGAATAACAAATAATAGAAATTAAGTATAAAACATGTAAAAATGCTCTAAAATAATATGCAATTCTATACTAAAAACATGACTAAAATATACTCTATCAGGTAGTCTTAAGTGTATTAAGTATTCATATTGCATGCTTAATAAGCTTATTCCTATTCTTGGTCATTTGGTATTCGAAGTTCGGAATCTACGGATTTTAGTGTTTATTTGTAGGTCTTATGATTCGGACTCGAAGTGTGGAGAAAGAATGGAGCAAATAGAGAAAGAAGAGCTAAGAAACAAGAGCGAAAATGGAGAACAAGGAGAAATCCCATCTTTAAGGTTCTGAGAATTTGGAATTAGCTTTTGAGGTCTTCATAAGAATCGTAGTGCTTGAAAAGAGATTTCCAACCCATATTCATATGTGTCAATCGGACGAAGGATGACTCCAGAAAGTGCGTTACAAGTTCAGTCTGTCGAAGCTGTCAGCACTGTACGGACGGCGCCCGCCGCCCCTTCCACGGCGCCCACCGCCTCGTCAGATCCAGATTTGCGATACCCAACCCAAGTCTATCTTTATGGCAACTTTTTATCTATCTTTCCTAGGGTTTTTTGGCCGACACCTTTGGCCTATATTAGGTTATTTTCAGTAGTTTTCATTCATTAAACCATTGACTAACTAAGAGAGATGAGAGAATTGATGTTGAGAAATCCAAGGTACATCCTGAATACCTAGGTTTCTCGTGGTTTTGTCTTCAATTCAATACTTGGTTGGTTTGTGAGACTCGATTTCTATATTATTCACATGTTTACTTCATTGTCTTTGCGCTGATTTATGTTGTTAGTTTTACTTTGATTCGCATCTTTGTAGAATTGCATCATGTTAGGGTTTCAATTGATTCGCGAGAATAATTAGGCCTTTTGTAGCAAGCATAATTGAGTGATTTCGCGATGATGATCTTGATTATGTAGGACAATGACAGTTTGGGCGACCTTTCTGCCGATAATTAAGGATTGTCATCTCCGCGAGGAATGCAATCCCTATGCACTAAAATCGGAATAAAGATTGAATAATTGGGAATTGAGTCAAGGATCGAATAAAATCAACCATTGTTGCAAATTGTAGATGAAACCACACTCTTCTTCTATCTTTTATTCGCTCTTACTAACATTCATCATACTTCACCTATATCCCTTATTGCTTATTTACGTTCAAACCTTCTCTTTACTTTCAAATTGATAAATACACATTGCATTGGAATACTTGGTTCTCTGTGGGTTCGACCCCTTACTTATCCACTATACTAGTTTACTAGTTGGTTTATTAGTTTGGGAATCTTTATCTTTGGCGAGGTGAAACACACGACATTTCATCCCACCAGACGCCTACAAAAGCCCAGGATGGTTTTGGAGGGAAAAATAAATGGATTGGGAGGGAAATTTTAGGGTTTGGCTGCCAATAAATTCTATATTAGTGGTACAAAGTAGTCACAACTCCAAAAGATAGCAGAAAAACACAAACAACATGTTCGCAACCTTGTTGAAGTTCGAACTTTCATGCATAATTTGATGGAGGAATTCGGCTCATCACTTGTCGCATCGAACATTCGCAAAGGAACAGGACATTCGCAAAGGAATTCGCTCCAAGTAATTGCATTTTTCTTATTTACATAAAAGATATTCTGTGTAATTGCAACCTGTATTCAAGAATGAGTTTAAAGCTACATTGGAAATAATTTAAATACAATGGAACGAATTCTTCATCACTCCCAGTGTGGAGATTCTCAACTTCTCCTTGAGTTCTTCGCATATCATTGCTTAATATAGTGTGATTTTGTTCTCCGTTCTTTTCTCTTTATTTTCATAATTATGTTATTTTTAACTTCATTAATTAGTTGAACATGTCAAATCTAATTTTGAGGATAGGTGGGATGTGGTCACTTGAAACAATTACTGGAAGATAAAACATTAAAATATGCATTAATCTATTTCATATCTGCTTAAGAACAACTAATTTTCTTATAAGCATATGAGTTTATATAATAGCAAGACCCATCACATATACCTCTACATAATTTAATGAATTTATGCAATACGTGCGAAAACAAATTTCTAAATCACAAACCCTCAACAACAGAATCCGAGGAAATTTATGAAGCTCGGCTTAAGTCAATGCGGCTATTTCATAACCTCGTCAATATTCACCGATCTCCCTCATTACCCTCACTCAAAGGAGCCGAGGTTACTTATTCACCTCGTCTAAACCTGTTGAGCTCCTTCATGTACCTCGTTACTACCTGCCGAGCTTCTTTCTTCCTTCGATGATTTTTTCGAACGAAGACCAAAAATCGCCATTCGATAGTCATGTAAAGCGAGCGATATACCAATTTGTGTGTCGATCAATTGATATTTTGATTAATTTCATCCATTTTAGACTGTTTTTGATCAAAACAATTCGTTCGACAGATTTAGGTTTCGATTCGGGAAAAGAGAGTTTTGGGCCTTTTTCCAATGTGTTCGGAAAAAAATGAAAAGGACCTGTGGTAATTTAGGTGAACTTATCTTGACAATATCTCTTTCTCCGTCTTGTCTAAAGCCCTTATGTTTAATTTTTAAACTAGTAATCAACCATTGAGATCTTATATAAACTTTATTCACGGGTTTCGATAGATAAATTAACAATGGGTTATTAATTATACCATTAATTTTTACTGGATACATCGCTGATCTACGCCACTTCTTATGGAAAAGAGTATGTATCAGGTTGCGGAATACTTTGGGCCCCGTGCTAAATCTCTAACATTACATACCTTCGGTCTGCAACTACTTGCAGACTGTATGTTAGTTTTTTTAAAGACGCACGCACAAAATTAAATAAAAAATAGTCCGCACAAGGTTGCAGATTGTTTGAGTAAAAAAATACGGGTTATTTTTTACATATAGGTATGAGACTCCGCAACCTAAATTTAATTTTCGTTTTTTTCGTTCAGACTTTTTAAATTCCTACAAGGGCATGTTTGGCACGACCTCCAACTACAACCGACAGCGGACCCGATTCCGCGAGGAGTTGCGAAGATAAGCGGTGTGTCCAGTAAAAATTAACGGTGTATTTAGCTTTTTCGATTAACAATTACTTACAAAGAACACACGTACCAAATATCAATTGTTTTCAATAGACAATCTGTTATGACAGAAAACATATGACTCCCACCCGCGACAAGCAGGGCCAACAACAAGGACAACAAGTGCATCTATCCATTCCAGAGTCCAAAATTTTATAGGCTCCTATATATTTTCATACAAGTACATGTATATTATGTTGGCCCATATAAAAAAGGCCCATTATATAAGTACATGTTGGCCCATATAAAAAAGGCCCATTAAAATATAAAACTCATAACTCACTAGTCTAAAATCTCAAACATCGGAGGTTTTTTTTTTATTTTTTTAATAACCTTAATTTCATCTAATGTACACGTACTCCTCCGTATTTAGACCTCCAAAGTAAGAGAGGATATGTTGTGCCAGGGGGCAGCGGCACGCGCCCCTCTTTCGAACCTTCTCCCTTTTGAAATCCCTAATTGCCCAACCATTTCATCACCACCTTCCCTAATCTAACCCATCATTTGGCCAAATTAGTTGGTGCTTTGCCGATTCATACCTGCCTTTTGCCTCTCCTGCTGGTCCGTGTCCTCCTGTGCTCTAGGGATGCTCCGGTGAGTATTGTTTTCTTGCGCCGGGATCGGCTGCTTTGAAGTCCGGCCACTCTTCATTGGAAACTCTTAATCAAATCTGGTAGAGGAGCTTGCTCCTTTGTCAAATAAATCCCGAAAAAAGGGTAGATAAGAAGATGGCCTTTCACCACCATTCAGATCCGTTGTTGCCGAGCCTGGTTCTTCGCCGACCGGCGTGGTCTGGCTGCAATCGCATCAGAGGTGATGGGTGTCCTCGTCCCTCGTTTCCTCACCGGCCGATGATGCCTGGTGTTGGAGCCTTGGTCGTCCTCCTATCTTCCTCTTTCTCTACTCATCTTTCGCACTTTCAGCCTCTCGGTCCTTTCGCAGGTGGTGGATGGCTGTCGCCGGAGGTTCAGATCTCCTCTTCCTCGTGCTGCTGGTCGTCAGGCGGGTTCCCTTGGGCCCGGTTGGCCCGTAGTACTAGCCTCATAAACTGTTCTTTGGGCCCAAGTCTTTTGCCTTGAGCCCAAAGAAGCCCAAGAAAAATAATGATAAAAATAATAATACAATTATTTTTGTCTCATATATATTTTTTTCACATAATACAAACCCACCCTAAAAGGATAATCCAAACCTTGAAAGAGCTTGATCTAAATTCCGAAATGGCTCGATAAAAATCCCGAAAGAGTTTGATAAAATCCCGAAAAGGCTTTTAGGTGCGTTTTTTACAGGGGTGGTTTTCCGCGGCTTCTCTGGGTGTTCTTGTCGTTCCTTCTCTTAGTCGGGGCTCTGCCGTTCGGTGTCGGGTCTGGTTGGGGTCGAGGCAATGTGTATCAAGGCGACTCCGTATTCCGGAAATTTCCTTGGAGGATCGTCTTCACTGTCCACAGAGACTCCTGATGTACCGCTGGCCAGCGGTGCCATCGCTTGGTGGCGCTTGGCATCGGGTTGTACTCTACGTTGTCCCCGACTTTTTAGGATTAGGTTCGTTTGTTCGCTTAGTTTTTGTTGTTTTCCATTGTTTGTATTGCACCTTCTTTTTCTTTTTCTTGATTGTATATTTGACGGTTCGCCGTCTGCCGACTTTGTCGGCCACTCGAGTTATCAGGTCTGTCTGACTCTTGAATTCTTACCTTATCAAAAAAAAAGAGGATATGTTGTGCCATTTTGGGGTGGGCACAAATCCCGCAAATCACGTCACGTCCCGCATTCCGTCCCGATTCCGGTGGGATTTGTAAAACAAAATTTCAAACCCCTCCCGCAAAATATACGCGGGTCGGGACGCGGGACGGAGAGGTCTCATCCCGCAAATCCCGTCCCCTCCCACATATATATAATTAAAATTAATTAAAACATAAAATAATATATAAACTTATATTATATGTATTAACAATTAATTATTGGGTGATTTAGGTAAGTAGTCTATTTTGAATCTTTAATTAGGTAATTAGCCCATAAACTTATTTAATTAGGTGAGATAGGTCATTCCCAAATGGGGTATTAAATGGTCAATGGTCAACTGTTTGACCATCAACTGGTCAAATTGTTGATCATTGATCGGTCAATCTTGACCATTGACTGGTTAATGTTGACCGTTGACCGGTGAACATTGACCAACTCATGTGGATTTTTTTTAGTGATGTCATTTTTGTGATGTCATTTTTTATTAAATTTTATTTTCGCTTTGATGCCACTTTTCTAAAGAAATGGTTTGATGACACTTTTTTAATGCCAGTTTTTTCAAATGTTGATGACATTTTTTGTTTATTGTGATGTCACATTGACCATTGATGCCATTTTTTTTTTACTTTCGACTATTGATGACATTTTTTATGTCAATTATTTTATGCTAATTTTTTACCGTGATGCCATATTTTTTCAAAGTAGTGTTTTGATGACTTTTTTCTTTAATGTTATGCAACTTTTTTCAAAGTAGTGTTTTGATGCCATTTTTCTAGTGTAATTATTTGATGCCATTTTTTTTATCAAATCGTGTGATGCCACTATTTTTTTTAATTTAATCAATTGTATGTCAATATATTTTCATCGATTCTACTCTTATTCACCGATGAAACGTTTGTCATTACACTTCATTGATGCAATCAATTGTGGTGACATGTTTATGCAATTGATTACATAGGAGCATAAAATGTAATTAAACTTCATTGGTGACATCTTTTATTGATGACTATAATTCATTGATGACATTTGTAATTACACTTCATTAATCTCAATCATTTGTGATGACATTGTTTGATGCCAATTTTCTAATGAAATTGTTTGATGTCACTTTTTTTAATGCCATTTTTTTTAAATCTTGATGACAATTTTTAATATGGAATATATCATGTTTATTGATCTAATGAAGTTTTCAAAATAATTTTTTTAAATAGGTACAACATCCAAGTATTTATATGTTTGATGACAATCACTAGTGTATCCAGCCAAACAAAAATCTGGAAGATTCTTGCATAAAAATGAAAGTAGAGCTTAAGTTTTCAAGTCGAGTAACTTATCCAGTTGTTCTACTTCCATAGCTTGCGTAGGGACATTTTTATCGGTGTCCTTCTTCATAACCTTGCCCACTGCCATCTCAAAGTCCTCCTGCGTCACATGAACCCTCCTCTCCCTCAGAGCAAACATATCGGCTTCTGTGCAGATGGCCTGCAGACAACACATAAAATCAACATATTTCATTGAGGATGGAAAGCAGCATAAGTTACAATTTATGCTCATAAAATGTTGCTATTCCACAACACTGCTTAAACTAACAAATCTGGCAAGTTTTATAGATATGCTTAAAAGATATTATTTTTTAATTTAGTAAGCATTTGGATAAATGGATTATAAACACCTGAAACGGTAAGTTAAATAAGAATATAGAAGGCAACTGATCAATAGTAGTGTGGATTGTACCTTGAGTTATGCACCAGATGCACCATTCATCTTTTCTGCAATCTTCTTCAGATCAATGCACCTCATGAGATTCATCCTTCTAGAATGAATCTTCAAGATATCAAAGTGTGAATGCAACCATACAAAACATCAGAAGAAAGGAACACAATCAAACAAAGAAAATGGAAGCAAATAAAGGGCATTACTGTATTAGAGAACTAAAACCAGTGTCATCGTCACACCATGGAAAGCCGTTACAAATATAGTACAAAAAGAGAATTCAATATCAACTGTAAAGTTGCTCAAAAAAATATTAACTGCAAAGAGAATTATTATTGCCGTTCAAGTTGTTCAAGTAAGCATAAATAAGTAGAAGATGAGGTTCATGAAGCACATACCAAAGTCAGCGATGATTGAGCAACTTGCTAGGGCTAATTCAGTTAGATATGCAAACTACCAAGTTTGCACTTTGACATAGTCACAACCAGTGATGATTGAGTTCAGTTGTCTAATAATAACATTGTTTCTAAAGCGAATAATGTTTGAGATACTAACCTATAAGCTTATCTCAACCTTGCTCTTTCCAACAGTCATGCCCTCTCCGACAGCAAATAATGTTCGAGACAATAACATATAGAATGGTGCAAAAAAAAAAACATTACTGAGAGGTAAAAGCTTACTAGGATGATTATTGTATTGCATCATCTATCTTCAACAAACAATCACTTAGCTTCCAATTCTCCGACACCATGCCAATCTCTGTTGCATCAATGCCTCATCTAGTGTATCGTATTCAGCTAGTAAGCCATGCATACCCACCATTAAAAAAAAACCTATGGCACAATGACCAGTGACATCATACACCAAGCATAAAGGCCATCATAAGCCAAGCAAAAAGGAAGTTATAGGTTTAAAACTATATTTGCCACTAAGGATAAGATTAAAGTAAAACTCACTTGTGTTTTTATAGAAACTGCCACATCCAGGAGTTTGTAGAACATGATGGCAGCTTAAACAAAGCAATATTGCACATGAGTTGGCCTAACAACAACCGGAATCTCGCCTATGTTGTTTCTCGGTATAGTGATGCCATTCTACAAGCACACAATCAGTCACATGTTGCAGAAAATACATCACCATTCGAGTCCAATTTATATCCTTGACCATTACAAAAATACAACACAATTCAACGGGTTTGTACATTTGGATACAAGATTATGAAGGGAAGATATCAATATGACAGAAAATGCATAACAATGATTCCATAAAAAACTCCAATAATCAAGAAAAATATAGTGAAGTCTGTCATTAACTAGATCGGGTGGATTTCGTACGAACTCTGCGAGTTGTTACATCATTTGCTCATTGAATTTCTTGAATTCCTCAAACTACTGAATCTGCTCTTCTTGAATCTTCTGTAAATCTACCATGGACTTAGCTGTGGATGCCATAAATGCCTTGGTGTCATCCCTGAATTCTTGGAATTGTAGCTTCGTCACCTTCGATCTTGTCCCTTCCACCATTGAACTGAAGTTGTAGCTGTGATAGCGGAAAAAACGTCGGCCAAGGAAATTGCTTTGATACCAATTCTGTTATGGCCCAAGCCACACAGATCAATCGAATACGGTGGTGAGTGCACCACACAATCAGTAGAGAATGAGAGAGTAGGAGGTGAGGAGAGAAATGCAGAAGTAAGGTGAAAAGGAAGAAGATAGAAGATAGGTGAGAAGGTAGTTTGGGAGGGAAAATATCATTCTTATTGGATATCCATACTCCAAGCAATACAAGGTCTATTTATAGACCTAAGAATGAGTTTGGACATTACGGACTCCTTCATAGAACTTATTTGAAGACCTCCTTTCATCTTGGGTTGGGACTTATTATCCATTTTTTTTATTTTACACATTTTTAATATTCAAATTTATAATAGAAAATCACTCCTTAAAGAGTTTTCACTTAACCACCCCTTAAATTCAAAATTACAGAAAATCACATTTTAAATGGTCTCTATTTACAAAGTATCACCCCTTCATATATTTTTATTAAGCTATCATTAAATATATTATATTTTAATATTTTAAAACTCATATTTGATTATAAATATATTTAAAATTTGAATCTAAGGACTGAATTTCATTTTAGGGAGCTTTTTATTTATTTTTAAAAAACAATAATAGATATAGCCTAGAATTATTATCTCAATTTGTGTTTGAAATTTTTTTATAAAATTTTAAAATATCATGTAAATTACTCTTTTAATTATAATATGATTAAAAATCATAATTTCAATTTATAAAGTTAAAAATAACCTTAAAATTATTTTATTTATGTTTTCAATATTTATATTCAAAAATTAACTTTTGATAAAATGAAAATAAAAAATGGTCTATAATTATATCTAAGTTATATGATTAATCGATATCCTATTTTTTTTTTAAAAAAAATTACAGACAATTTGAGGTAAAAGACATGCGAATTTCCCTATATATAAGGTTTTTTTATATAAAAAAAATATTATCTATACCAAATAAAATGGATCAAACTCATATTTTAAAGTTCAAAAAATTGAAATATTATATATTTAATGCTAGGTTGACAAAAATAGGTGAAGGGTGGTGAGTTGCTAGTGGACACTATTTAATAAGCGAATTCTGTAACTTTAAATTTAAGGAGTGGTTAAGTAAAAAACCCTATATACAGGGTGATTTTCGATCTTAAATTTCTCTTTTTAAAACTACTTTCTTAGAATTTAAATATGAATGCCGATTTCAAGAATATTTCTCAATATGGTGTTTTTTAAACCTATATTATATCCTATAAATAATAAATTAAAACGACAGAACTGAAGGTCTCAAACAAACCTACCTATATTCTAATGAAATTTTATTGGACTACAAAATGTACTAGACTAGAATACCCTCACCGCAACCAAAAACGAAAATCCCATGACTCCCTCCCACCATGTTATGATATTAATTTTTTATTTTTTATTTTGCACCATCTTTTTTTTTTTAAATTCCTTTTCCGTTGTGATGTGGTAGGCTCTACCTTTTGCGGAGTGGTTGTGTGGTGACTTGGTGAGGCATACCCCAAATAAATAAAGAAATGAAAAGAAAATAAAAAAATTATGTCAAGGAGTGAGGGGTTAATAGGAGATTTGAGTTTGATTTGATCCAAAGCTCCACCATTTCTTTTGAATAAAAAATGAAAGTTACATTAATTGCTTCTTATCATTGAGTCTAGTCGGTAGATGCAAATCAATTTACCTAGTGTAACTTTTACCAGCTGCATCATATGTCCGGGGATTACCATTAAAATTGGGCTACTGTTGCGCGTATGTTGAGTGTGTGCATCTACGTACATATTCATACTTGCAATGGCGGAGCCAGAAAATTTTCGGAGGGGGGGCACCGTCAGAAATGTACGATATTGTTTTGGATTAAATTTATATGAAGAATTATATATAATACGATAATTAATGATGTTATTTTAAGATAAAATATCACCGGTTTATGATAAAACGCTATTATTATTTTTTTGCGCCTAAAAAAAAGTCGAGTATGAGCTCAATTTCAAATATAGATTCTAATCGAGCTTGACTTGTTTCTAAATGAGCTAAATATAATCAAATATTAATACTAGACTTGTTTGGCTCAAATAAAAACCCTAGTTAAGTATAATTTATTGTACTCATAACATATAATATATGTGTAACCAGATATAAAAATTTTAAATTTGCGTAACTTTTTATCTAATTGTCGGAATGATTAGTATAACCTCTCATTTTGAAGCTCTCGAGATAAAGTATAGTATATAAATGTTAATTTAAGTAAAATATAAAAACATTATAGCCTATTGAAATAAAATTAAAGTGATTAATATGCCCTGAATTTTTAAATATTCATAACTTCTTACTCAGATGTCGGATTAAGGCGTATTATATATCAAAACGAAGCTACCGACGAGGAGAATACACCTAGGTAGTTCGTCGCGTGAGAGAGGGGGCACGTGCCCCCCTAGTCCCCCCCTCAGCTCCGCCCCTAATACTTGGTGAATCTCGTGATTAAAAAAAAAAAAAAACAAAAAGCATACTTACATAGTTACATTGGTTGGAAAACAAGTGTGGATGCAAATAAAATAAAGTGTGGAAATAAAAGTCACAACTGAAGGTACATTGATGAATATACATAGTCCGTATTGATGGATTCTGCAGATTTGTTATAGCTAGGTCAGTTGTCAAATGGTCCTAAGTTTGGTTATTTTGTTAAAATTGTGTGACAGATATATTATACGGAACGGAGTATATGCGGAATGCGCGCCAATTGTATATAACTGCCATTGATACCCAAAATTTGTTGCGATATGAGACAAAATAGTATTAAGGTGGTGGCAGAGAATTTTGACTGTACGGCCAATACAACCAATTCAAATGAAGCAGAGGCAGACAGGCAGTACATACGTAATTCAGTTTGATTTGGTTCTGTGTTGATCCGATTTGATTCTCTTACACCCTTCTCCAACGCCCTACTGCCTCACTTTGACACACCATCAAAACTGCCTCCTTTTCCATCTTATACATACATTATTTTTTTTCTTTTTTGTTAATAAAAAAATTTAATTATTGAAATGACTTTTGAAAAATGATCGAGTTCAAAATCATTGATGGCTTTCTTTAAAGAAGAGTTGGGCAGTTATATGAACTGAGAAGCTTGAGTATTATTTCACATCGAAATCGTTTTATTTGAATAACAACACTAAATTATGAATTATTTGTTTGTAATATTAAGATGCGGTTTCTTGGAAGGAAACAAAATATGTGAAACACTTTGAGAAAGAAGTATCCAAATATGGATGGTTATGTAAAAAGTATAACTTGTATTAATGCTTTGAAAAAATTTGCGAAATAGACACATTAATTGGACGTATTTGCGAAATAGACGCGTATTTGGACAAATTAGTGAATTGGCCGCTATATATACTTATTTACTATTGTACGGACACTTTTCTTTTTTCCGAAAATCCCAACTCTCTCCTCTCTCCAATCTCTCTCTCCGCTCCCGATTGAAGGCGATGGAAGCTCTCGATCCGGCGCCAGAACCGCTGTCTGGTGGCGGGCGAGCGGCGGAGCGAGCGAGGGAGGGAGCGAGCAGCGGAGCCAGCGCCGGAGGCCGGTGCGAGGTCGATCGAGCGAGCGCCGGATCCGAGATCTCCTCGAGCGAGCGAGCGAGGCTGATCGAGGAAGCGAGGGAGCGGGAGCATAGCCGGATCTCCTCCGCCAGATCTCGGATCTTCTTGTCTCCCCAGAGCGAGGGAGGCCGAGCAAGGGAGCGATGGCCGGAGATCCCCTGAGATCGCGAGCGAGGGCTCGATCTGAGAATCCGGAGTGGCATGTGCACAAGTTCATCTGACATGTAAATACAGTTGGCTAAGAGATCAGTCGATGCACAATTTCTGTAGGTCCGAAAATGGTGGAGGCTCTGATCTGTGATAGCTGATAAGGACTGGTTGCAGCATGTGCAGTCTTATTTGCACTACAATGTCTCAATCTCTGCATCATTGTGGATGGTATGTTGCCATGTCTTCCTAAACAGAGCTTAGTTTTGTGTTATATTAACATATTCTCAATCTCAGTGTTTCATTAGAAAATGATTATGTTCATGCGGGAAATTAATTGCAAGTTTGCAACTTTCTACTACCGAGGATTCTATTAAAAAATTCACACAATTGAAGATCATTTCTTTGGATTGAGCGTTCAACTGCTTGACCATGGAGGGAGAACCTGGTAAGTTGTAGTTCTTTTCACAACAGAATTTTATTGCTTGCTTGGAAATTTATTTTCTGCATTTGCAAACCATATATGACTAGCAGATAATGTAAAATGCAGTGAAAGTGTTCTTTCTTCATGCTATATGGGACTGCTAGCTATGATTTGATTAATCTTTTTGATTTAAAACTTCGATCTACATTGATACATATAGTATCGATATCTCATATGCTTTGTTTTTTAAAGAAAGATTAAAAATAGATTGATCAGTGGAGTTTATGTGACTGCTAGCTTAGAGTTGCACAACTCGAGCTTAGAGTTGCACAACTCATAACTCGAGCTTAGAGTTGCACAACTCACAACTCGAGCTTAGAGTTGCACAACTCGGGCCTAGAGTTGCACAACTCGGGCCTAGAGTTGCACAACTCGAGCCTTTTTAGACTGTTTTTATTACCCATTTGATGTTCATGATTGAATTATTTAAATCGTTGACACTGTTTTCCTTATCACTCCCAAGATCATATACAAAATATGACATATATATTGAATTGATTTCACTCCCAATATCATATACAAAATATTTTATTTCTCAGAAGTTGGCTTGTTCTTCCCTGGAATCTTTTTAGACTCATTTTCAAATGCTTATGGTTGGTTGTGGATTTGGTGGAGCTGGTGCATGGCCTTCTGTTACGAGGTGTTAACAGAAGCTGTCAAGAGTGTGCTTTTGTTACAAGGTCACTGGAATAAAGGAAGATCTTGGAATTTCAGGGGAAGCTTCGAAAAGAAATCAACTTGCGCAAGACAGCAGAACTATCAGCTGCTTTTGCTGAAGAGAAAGCAAACCTTTTAGAACAGAAGCTAAGGCATCTTTCTGATAGCATAGAAAGAGAAAATAAACGTCTTAAAGATGAGCTTTTGCACCTTCAAGGAGAATCCAAGCTCTCAGTTTCAAGAATCAAGGCAGATGTAAGTGACAACCATGTTATAGGCTTCACATGGATTTGCATAGATTTCTACTACGTGAAATCAAAAGCTTCTTTCCTGTTTTTCTCTTTTCTTAGCTTGAGAGGATGGAATGTAGAGCTCAAAATGCCGAGAACTTGGTTGTATTGTTAATGGACCTTGAAACAACATTTTTATTAGAACTGGCTCTTACAATCTCTGGTCTATACGCTTTCTCTTGCTCTGTAGTTTGACAGTGTATGATAGGGGAGACTCAACAAATGAGCTGCCACATTGCTGAAACTTGTCACTATCCTTGATGCTCTTGTATCATGACCTTTCTAAAAGTGGTTTATTTGTAATGATGCATATTATACACATTGCAGTTGTCTTCTTTTACTGGGGAAAGAGATGAGTTAAGGAATGCAATAAACAAGTTGAAGCAAGAGAACCATGAGAAAGGGGATGTAGCGTCTACTGGGACTATTGTTCAGGTTTCTTATTTCCATTGGTGTTCAACCTGTCTTTATAGGGTTCTTGGGATGATTATTGTTGGTTTTGCAAACAGGAGCTGGAGTCATCTCTGTCAAAGAAGGACAGTTATATCAAGGAGCTGGAGAACAATCTTCATGAACAAAAAGATGCCTGTGATCGTCAAAATAGTGAATTAAGGATGCTCAATGATAGGCTAAATAGTGAAGCAAAGCGGATAAAGTCCTCAGAGAGAGAGAATGACCAGCTTCGATCAGAGATTGCTCTTCTGAATCCCCATTGAAGAAGATATTGTCACGCTTGAGATCTCTGTGAATTGCATTAAGCCTCTGAGATTCTGCATCCTTCAATTCTTGAGAGCCTTCAATTCATCACCTGTCATGTGAGTTTGTCTTTTCCATTGTGCAAATTTCTCATTTGTGCTATCTCATGTCTAGGATCATGAGAGTACCATAAGAGCTATCTAGTCTGGAACAGAGTATTTGGAAAGTGCTACAGCTGGCAATGAAATCGGTCTTATTTTGGAGTCTACAAGCTTCTATGCTGAGCAAGGTGGCCAGGTACAATTAGTGTTTGTGAACATATTGTTTTCACTTTTATTTTCCGATTGGCGAAACGAGATTAGTTGCCTCATCCCTTGAGACTCTGTTTAGGTTATTAGTTTTTGTACTTGCTGGATCAATTGAATTCCCTACTGGAAAGTTCGAAGTTTCCAACGTTCAACTTTATGGAGGTTTTGTTCTTCATATTGGGTCGTTTAGTGGACAGAAAGGCAGCATATCTGTTGGTGATAAAGTAGTTTGCAAGGTGTTGTTTGGCATATTTTATTTTTCATTCCAGATTATTTATGATTGAATGTGATTTCAAACTTTCATTCTGTACTTTGAGCAGGTGGACTATGCCAAACGCCAGCAAATTGCTCCAAACCATACTTGCACTCACATGCTGAACTTTGCTTTGAGGGTTTGCACTTAGTTAACCAATTCAGTTTTTTTTTCCTGACGGTTTGCAGAAAGAGTTTGAAGTTATTGAAAGTATTTTCTGAGCCAAGTGGCTATTTTAGGTAATTTACAAGTGTCTTCCTTTACTGGTTATAGGAAGTTCTTGGGGATCATGTTGACCAGAAAGAATCAATTGTTCTTCCAGAAAAATTGAGATATGATTTTTCGCATGGTAAATTTCTTCTACTCTGCTAAAAGTTATTTGCACCTATAGAGTTGTAAATAAGAATTTTGATTGTTCACCAGGCAAAGCTGTGCAAATTGAGGAACTGAGGAAAATTAAAGGGATTGTAAATGATCAAATCAAGGAAGAATTAGATGTATTCGTACTATGATCTCTTCCCTGCAGGTATTTGACCCTTTTAATTGAATGACTGACTGGTGTTTAAGGCTGGTATTTGACCCTTTTAATTGTGTAACAGAATCTTCAGAAGGCGATTAAGGCTGTACACGATGAAGCAGAACTTGCAGTTTCAAATGGAAAGTCCTTCTGTGTGTCTCTTGTCGATGTAGGTTTGGATGCAGCTGCTGTCAGAGAAGCAGTGCTTAAAGTCGTCCAGCAGAAGGTTCTTAGCAGCATTTTACATTTTTCTTTCAACTTTTCCAGTGTTAATGAGTTTATCTGATCCCACCTTGGTTGCTTTTCCAGGGTATTTCGGCCATGGCTTTCAGCCAAGATCAGTCTGCCAACATGGTAGTCCTCTATGCTGGCGTCCCAGATAAGGCAAACAGTTGGAAAGGCCTAGACGCGTCAGAATGGTTGACCACTGTTCTGGGTCCTATCAAAGGGCGCGGTGGCAAGGGCAAAAATGGTCTTGCTCAGGGCCAGGTTTGTAGTCTCTTCTCCCGCCTTCATTTGTCACGAACTCATGGATTTTCCTCGCTAATTCGCTTTCATTCTTTGTGCAAAAA
The DNA here is from genome assembly GCA_963922045.1 of Persicaria maculosa. Classification (NCBI taxonomy): domain Eukaryota; kingdom Viridiplantae; phylum Streptophyta; class Magnoliopsida; order Caryophyllales; family Polygonaceae; genus Persicaria; species Persicaria maculosa. The sequence goes on from OY998259.1 coordinate 58,628,621, forward strand.
GCTAAACGTGTTGCATTGTTTGTTGCAGGGAACTGATGCATCTAACGTCAAGGATGCCATTGATTTGGCGACACAGTTTGCATCAATGAAGCTGAACTGATTTGCCTCTCCTTTTAGTGACCATTTAAATTTGATCTTATACCAAAGAAACCCAGATTTTTAGACAATGTGCGATCTACTTGTCTTGAATTTGGAATCAAATCCCACTTGATTAATTAGTTTCCAATTTTTTGCTTTTTTGGTTGCAACTGAAAACTGAGCTTCTAACTGATTTTGCAGAACTCAAAATATTCACTTCTCTTCCTCAAGGAGTTTACAGCAGGAAAATAGAATGGCATGTGATATTGCTCAGATTTTCCCTTAGGGTATACTATCATATTGTTGATCTTGAACAGTTTGTAGAATCTGCTGAAACAGATAGCAATAGCTGATTTCCATATCACATCAAGGAAGAGCACGAATTCATGCTGTCATGACTCATCTTATCTTTTCTTAAATGTATTAACAGAAGCATTACAGTAGGAAGTAATGGAAGGTTGGACAGGTGCTGAAGGTTGCTCTTGAGCAGACATAATAAGTTGATCCTCACATGCATTTCGTAGTGGCATCTCAGCTGGGTACTTTGTGGCACATGCTTTTTTAGTTGATGGATCTTGAACTGTATGACATCGTAGAGCTGCAGCTGAAATTGATCCTGAGTTCTATAAAGTTCAAGTTAGAACAGCAAAGTAAGTTTTAACTCATATCTTTGAGCAGATATATTAAGGTTTATTTTTAGTTTAAATATGGCTTTTAAAAAATATACAAAAGTGGAGACTTAGGAGATTTAGAGATGCATTAGCTGTAGGGCTCTCAAGTCGTTAATGACATCTAGCTCTCGAGTCATGCCTAAAAAGTGAGCCATTTATTCAATACATTCATTAATGGCATCATCAAGTATGATATAAAAAGTGTGATTTAAAGCCTATTAGCTCAAACTGGTAGAGCGATGTGCCATGCACAGAGATGCGGGTTCAAACCCCGCATAGGCTATTTATGGTTGTCTCTTTTTTTGTTCTTGTTCAAGAATATTAAGATAATAAATTGAAAGAATAAAATGACAAAATGTACAAATAAGATGATAATTTACTCAACATGATCTTATTTTTGCTCAACAATAGATTATATTTGCTCAACATCAAGTATTTATGAAAACATAAAAAAAGCATTATGCTGTGCAATAATCTATTAAAAAAAGTATAAAATTGTTGCACAACATGACCTTATTTTTGCTTATCAATACTTTATTTTTGCACAACATTCGAGGCTTGTGAAATTGTGTCTCAATATGATCTTACTTTTTGTAAATATTTTTTTAATAGATTATTGCACAACATGTTCTTATTTTTGCTCATCAATAGAAAATAATTGCACAACATGGGAGATTGGTGAAATTTTGCTCAACATCATCTTATTTTTGCTCAACTATAGGTTATTTTTGCACAACAATCGAGACTTGTGAATTTGTTTTCAACATGATCTTATTTTCTCTCAATATAATTTCATACTTTCTCAATAAATTATTGCACAACATGCTCTTATTTTTGCTCATCAATACTTTATTTTTGCACAACATTCGAAACTTGTGAAATTGTGTCTCAACATGATCTTACTTTTTGTAAATATAATTTTATATTTTTTTAATAGATTATTGCACAACATGGTCTTATTTTTGCTCATCAATAGACAATAATTGCACAACATGGGAGATTGGTGAAATTTTGCTCAACATCACCTTATTTTTGCTCAACTATAAGTTATTTTTGCACAACAATCGAGACTTATGAATTTGTTTACAACATGATTTTATTTTCTCTCAATATAATTTCATACTTTCTCAATAAATTATTGCTCAACATGCTCTTATTTTTGCTCATCAATACTTTATTGTTGCACAACATTCGAAACTTGTGAAATTGTGTCTCAACATGATCTTACTTTTCGTAAATATAATTTTATACTTTTTTAATAGATTATTGCACAACATGACCTTATTTTTGCTCATCAATAGACAATAATTGCACAACATGGGAGATTGGTGAAATTTTGCTCAACATCACCTTATTTTTGCTCAACTATAAGTTATTTTTGCACAACAATCGAGACTTATGAATTTGCTTACAACATGATCTTATTTTCTCTCAATATAATTTCGTACTTTCTCAATAAATTATTGCTCAACATGCTCTTATTTTTGCTCATCAATACTTTATTTTTGCACAACTAGTGGTGAAAATTAGTGCTGACACTGATATTAGTTACAGTTAGTGGTGACACTGATATTAGTTACAATTAGTGTTGACACTGATATTAGTTACAATTAGTGCTGACACTGATATTATTTACAATTAGTGCTGACACTGATATTAGTTACAATCGAGTTATCTTCCTAAGTAATAACTTTGTAGTTCGGTATATATTTTTTCCGTGTCAGCACTTTTTTTTCTTCATGTCAACACAGTTTCTAGAGTTGCACAACCGTATTTTAGAGTTGCACAACTTTAGTTTAGAGTTGCACAACTTTAGTTTAGAGTTGCACAACTTTAGTTTAGATTTAAACAACTGTATTTTAGATTTGCACAACTGTATTTTATTTGTGTCAGCACCTCCAGGAAACACTTTTCATTCTATTTGTCTCCAATTCAAATGCTTCAACCAAAGTTTACACAACCAACAACACGATAGCCTATACGGGATTTGAACCCGTATCTTTGTGTTTGTACACAACGCTCTACTGATTTGAGCTAATAGGCTTCACAAAATAATAAAACAAGATGGGGGTTGCCATCCCACCATGACTTCATGTTCCACTTTGGCCAGTGTAGATAATGTGAAAAACAAGAGGTTCCCTAATTATATTTATGCTCCATCATGGAGTGATGATTACCAGCCTTGGGTAGATAATGTGAAAAATTTGTGCATCTTTGGCCGGTGTCAAAGGAGCTGAGGGTTGCCATCCCACCATGGCTTCATGTTCCACTTTTACATTAGCTGTTGAACGAGGCGCCACAAGAAGCACAAGAAATTCAGTCCCACAAATTTATTCAAAACAAATTATGTATACAATAGAAAGACGTTAAATAATATTAAAACCAGACACATTTAAATGACAGATACCATCTCCTGTGAATATGCACAATGTATAAGATGAAATCAATAATCAATTGTATTTCTTAACAAACAATATGCAGTTTTGGTAGCATTTGTGTGCAAGGCGGCTTTAATCATAGCAAGGAAAATTGCAAACTTATCATAGCAAGGAAAATTGCAAACTTATCAATCGATCTTCGATCGATTGACAAGGAAAACCGTCAGAAACAAAGATCGAGTTCCTTATCAATCGATCTCGATTGATTGATAAGGAAATCAAAGTAATATCGAATACCACACATAGAACATGTAGATGACACAAATACCGAAGACCACACATAGACCAGCAACTTGGTTAAAGCCGCCTTGCACGATACATAGCCCTAAGAAGGGGAATTTCACCTTAATTTAGGATCAAAGCCGCCTTGCACGATACCAAAAACATTCTGCTCTTCAGGAGAGGGTACCTTTTCCAAGATAAAGCAAAATTCCAGTCCGATTCATCAGATGCGGTGAAAAAAAAAGGGGAAAATATGGATAAGCAGCGAGATTTCTAAACGCTCACCAATGGTCGGCGACGCCGGGAAAAAAGTCGAGATTTCTAAACCCTAGGAAGCTCACCAATGGTCTGCGACGCCGGGAAAACAGTCGAGATTTCTAAACCCTAGGAAGCTCACCAGTTCGAGTTCCTTATCAATCGATCGAAGATCGATTGAAGCACATGGTATAGATGCAGCAAGAAAGCAAATTGAAAGGGGAAAACAGAAGATATAGTCAATTACCTGTTCAGAGCTATCATTTCTGCTGTATATGAAGATGCAATGTACAGTCGGAAGCAAAAATTCGAGTCAAACATAGCAGAAAGATCGAGGGAGCGCCGAAGTGCAAAAGCAAAAAAAAAACACTCTCCAATGGATGTACAGATCTGATCGAGACGGACGAGAACGAGGAGGTGCGACGGGAGAGTAGATCTGAGCAGCTTCGGGAGACCAGATCGGATGGTGCACGAGAAGCACGAAGGGAGATCGCTCGCTCTATCGATCGCTCGCGGATCTGAGGAAGAGGAAGAGGAAGACGGAGATCGGAGGAGGAGAAGCGCGGAGGACGGGAGGAGAGCGCGTTCTGAGAGGGAGAGCGCGGAGGAGAGACGCGTGGGAGGAGAGAGAAAGGGTTTATATTGAGGATATTTTGCAAAAATGTCCCAAAACGCGGTTATTTCGCAAAATCAGCCCAATTTCGTGGCTATTTTGCAAAACCGCCCTAATGCTTTTTGGCCTGGTCTTCTTCGATAGGGGTCATCAGTGGACCCCACATGGCCTCCAGGAAACTGAGGTGAAATTACTCGCTAGAGGGTGAAAGTGAGACATATATATATCTCACTTCTTCATTTAAAAAAAGGCAAAAAAAAAAAGTTTATTTTATGAATTAGTTGATCTCGAAGCTTTGACCTGGCTTCATATATTTACCTGGTTCCCATACTCACATGATATTCAAATTTATTCCCAGCTTATCCACAAGTTCACACTACTTTTATCCCTTGGTAAATATTTTACATTAATTTATTCATCCCTAAAGCAAAAATCCATTTTTATTTTAAAAAAAAAGGTCAAGACTGAGTCAAATGCAGAGATAGAGATTGTACGTACATCATATCATAGCTATCACACTTGTCCTTATAAAATCAACCAAACTCCATCAAACCCCTCATTCATCTTGTTCACCACAAAGAGAGTGTACACAGAAAAACACTTGTGATTTTGTGTGCTCTCTCATTCGGTATTGGACTAATTAATCACTTAATTAGCGGTAGGTAAGTGAGATAATTAGGGATGGGTAGAGCCCCTTGTTGTGACAAGACCAAGGTTAAGAGAGGTCCATGGTCTCCTGATGAAGATTCACTCCTCAAGGACTATATTCATACTCATGGCACCGTCTCCAACTGGATTGCTCTTCCTCGCAAAGCCGGTAACTTTATTTTCTTCCTTCAATCTATTCAATTCAACTTCTTTTAAATTATATGAAACATTTCTTTGTGAACAAATCCAGGGCTAAATCGATGCGGAAAGAGCTGCAGGCTACGATGGCTGAACTACCTTCGACCCGACTTAATCCATGGAGGCTTCACCGAGCAAGAGGACTCTGTAATTTGCACCCTCTACTTCGCTATAGGAAGCAGGTAATTCATCTTTATTACCTTAATTTTTCACTTGTTATATCATTATTGATTATTTTTGTTAGTTAATTAATCGGCCGGTGTGATATATAGGTGGTCAGTGATAGCTTCCAAGTTGCCGGGGAGAACCGACAACGATGTGAAGAACTACTGGAACACGAAGCTGAAGAAGAAGATAATGGCGGGGAAAGTGCGCGGCTTCGAGGGGGCTTCAACTTACAGCAATGTTGGCTACAACATGAGTGACTACACGGGGCCACCGGAACCCGATTCCACCCAATTTGTTCAAGTGAAACAGGAGCAAGGAATTAGGTCTGATGATAATGGGAGCTTGCAGATGCCCTATTTTTCGGCCTGGGATGCTCCGATTCAGGATCCGAATTGGAATTCTGAGCTGTGTTCGTCGAGGTGTACTTCGTCGGATGACCAGAACAGCTCCTGGGGATCTGTTCATACGGATGATTTCTGGCTAGGGCTTTTGCAGGTTGACCAGTCAACCCCCTTCATGCCTGGTTCTTCTCAACATGGATCTGTTTTCCCTAATCACTTTTAGGCCTCTGCTTAATTTGGATTATAGTTTAGGTTAAAGGTGTTACTTTGATTTGATTTGGTTTGCTGGATGGAAATCTTAACTTTATGGTGAAGAGAGGCTGTTTTGATTAACTTGATTAATTAATTAGGTGGTATTTGATTATTGTAAATTATTATTATTATTATTATTATTATTATTATTATTATTATTATTATTATTATTATGAAGTCATATTACATGAAAAGTATATACTTGTTTTTGGTGTTATCTTTTTAAAGGGTCAACGAAAAACATATACTTGAATGATGCATTTGTGAAGACTAGATTCCGTAATTGGAAGAAAGGACCTGAGAAATTTAGGGAGCATGTCGGACCTGTAGGTGGTGCACATAATGAAACTCGGGCATTTTACTTTGGTTTCGTTAATCAGAAACAATGGCTGACAAGATGTGTGTCAAGTGTAGTAATTTCCCTAAAAGCTGATTATCGCATTCGCTTAACTATCTCTTTAGACCTTACTAGGCAACTACTTCTTACAGGGTCAGTATTTCGGGGACACGATGAGTCGAAGGACTCACTGAATATAGGTAATTTCAAATTGTGACATGATTAGGGTTGTAAGCGGATGGCTGAGCTTGAGAAAGTGATGGGCAGATCACCTTTGAATCTCCAACTCACTAGTCATCGCACTCAAACGGATCTTGTTGCTTCATGTGGAGCCAAATTCTTCTCTCTATTGATTGATGAGGCCCGTGATTCTTTGATCAAAGAACAAATGGCCATTGTTGTTAGATATGTAAACAATAAAGGTGAATTGGTGGAGCGGTTTCTAGGGGTTGTTCATGTAACTGACACCAAAGCCATTTCTTGGAAGAGTGCAATTGATGTCTTTTTTGCTGAGCATTCTTTGTCAATCTCCCAACTAAGAGGTCAAGGGTATGATGGAGCCTCTAATATGGCAGGTGAGTTTAATGGCTTGAAGAGCCTTATATTGGCTGAAAATCCATCTGCAAAGTTTATACATTGCTTTGCTCATTAGTTGCAATTGGTTGATGTTGCAATTGCAAAAGATAATCAGTTTGTGAGTGATTTCTGTAGTCATATGATTATGATTACTGACATGTGTGGATCTTCTTGCAAAAGAAAGGATCAGTTGCGACAGAGTCAACATGACAAGCTGGATGACAAGTTAGAGAAAGGGGAACTTCCCCGCGGGAGAGGATTAAATCAAGAAACCTATTTGACTCGTCCAGGAGCTACACGATGGGGTTCTCACTATACAACCATTGTCCGTCTTCTACATTTGTGGTCTTCGGTTGTTGAGGTGCTTCGAAACGTGTTTGATGATGGAGGTGAAAGGGAAACTCGAGGACTAGCATTTGGCTTTATTGAGAAGATGCATAACTATCAGTTTATTTTCATTGCTCACTTTATGAGGCTTTTATTGGGGATGACAAATGCTTTGTCGCAATTCTTGCATAAAAAGGATCAAAACATTCTTGAAGCTGTGAATCTTGTTCAGAGTTGTAAAAGACGGATTCAACAATTGAGGGACAACGGATGGGATGACCTCTTGAGGGATGTCAATGATTTCTGTGATGCAAATAACATTGTAATATGGAAGATGGAGGATAACGTTATTGGTACATTCCATTGCAGACGTGCTCCCAAAACAAACCAATACTTCTTGCGAGTTGAAATATTCTACCAGGTAATTCTTGATTCTTTCTTCGCATTTTTTTTTGTAAACTATTACCATTAGTTTCTTCGTGTTGTAGTAAGATACTTGCTTCTATGCTACATTTGTAGGTTATTGATAGAATTCGTCAAGAGATGGACAACCGTTTCAGTGAGTCAAATACAGAACTACTCACATGTATAGGATGCCTTGATCCCACAAATTCGTTCTCCAGTTTTAGTAGGTCGAATGCACTCCGACTTGCAAAATTGTATCCACAAGACTTCACTGATATACAGCTTGATGAACTTCGAGATCAACTAGATGCTTGGATTGTTCACATGAGGGATGCCAAGAACTTCAATGAGTTGCAAGGTATTGGAGATGTTGTTAAACTGATGGTTCAGGTAGGAATTGACAGTGTTTTCCCCTTGGTTTATCGGCTTTTAGAGTTGATTTTGGTGTTACCAGTTGCAACTGCATCAGTTGAAAAGGCATTTTCTGCAATGAATATTGTGAAGACAGATTTGCGTAATAGGATGTCGGATGATCACCTATCCGATAATCTTATTTGCTACATCGAGAGAGAGATCTTTAACAGCATTGGCAATGAACCTATTCTGCAACATTACCAAGCAATGAGGACACGCAAGTTGGATTTACCTCCTCTGTCATCGATCTAAACTTGAATTATGTACCATTAAACCTCTTAATATGCATTTTATTTCAAAATTTGAACTTATTTGTAAACTTGTATTGTACGCTATTTTGTGGTTATGGACAATGTTGTTTTAATTGGCGTGTTTGACTATCGTTTTTTATCCTCTATTTGTAAGTGCTAATTCCGCCCCCCCCCCCCTTCAGCGAATCCTGCGGCCGCCACTGGATAGATGAAGGGTTGTGATGAGTGTTTCAGGTGCATAAGTCTTTTATTATATTGGAGGTGTTTGAATTAGTGGGATTCTAGTCGATCGAGTCAGTCTGTTATTGTTATCAAAAGATATCAATAATAATAATAAAAAATCATTCAAGACCTAACTAGTGAGAAGTTAGGACTTCGGAAGGCGGTAATTTTTTCTTGGTTAAGGTACTATTTGATTGTGCTTTTACTCGTGTCTATACTCTCTTATAGAGTGACCATGTCCATTCAATGGTACATGGTTATTACACATGCAAACTGATCCAGGACAATATATATATATATATACCAAATGGAACTTCGATGGTTCCATCAATATCACAAGGCTCGTCTCGTTGTGAAAGGTTACAACTAATTAGAGGGCCTAGATTTCACCGAAACATTTTCAGCTTTATAGTCAAGCCTTTGTGTATTGCAGCTATGCGGCTGGTGTGTGAACCAACTCGATGTATATACAAAACTTATTCTTGTAGGGGGTTTTAAAAAGAGGATGTTTTACATTGCAGCAGACGAGTAATTTAAGTTTGAAAAGGTTATTAACACATATGAATAATTATATTACACCAAATGAATAATTATAGTGTTACCTTTAAATAATCGATTTGTTTACATTTTACACCGTAAAAAATGTTCACACCGGATCCATCCTATCTCTATTTGTAGACACGCACTACAAGGGTTGGGTATGTTAGGATCCTCTCCAAATGGAGAGTTCCTAATATGTTCTTAATAAGTGGATCCTAACCGTTGAAATATATCAATGGTGAAGATCATTTTACATTAATTAATCCCAAATTGAACTTCTAATTTCTATATTCCATGGGTTCTTTCTTTATAGCTTCTCTCGGTCTCTTCCTACCTTCTGTATCTCATATTCTCATTTAGAGACATCGATGTCCTCCCCCACCATCAATGTCCATTGCATCGAAGGCCTTCCACTATCGTCATCACGTAGCCCATGGGTGGCTTGCTACCGTACGTCCTTCCTCGGTCCATCGGACACTCAACGGCCACCCCTTACAGTGGAGCACGAAATTCATCAATTGGATCATATATTCAAATTGTGTTTTTTTTTAATTGGGGATAAGTTCGAAATGGATATTAAACGTTTCAACACGTACAAGTACTGCTTTCTTCTTCTTTCATCAATTATTAAACCTATTATTGTCAAATCTAAATCTCAAATTCTTAACCATGTGATGTGTAAAAAAATGGGGGTGAAACGTACCCTAACTCAATCATTCGGGGATGTGGGAAATAGGGAGTGAAGGATTTTTTAGGATTCGGAGAAACTAAGTGATTTTCGAACGGTAAACGACAAGCGTGACTTGGTTCTAAAGGTTAGGGGCATAGAAAACCCAATGGGTGCCATGGAGTTACAGAACTAGGGAAGTGGTAAAAGTTTGGGGCGGAAATTAACCGAAACGGGGAATGTGGGTTTGCAGTTATGACTTATGAGCCATTGAGAACCCTTATGCGTGGCATGGGAACTCTATGTGTGGAATAGGAAACCCTTTGTGTGACATGGGTTGGCATAGGAGATCATATGGAGGCCGTCTTTGGCATAGAAAGCCCTTTTGGTTGCCAAGAAATGGATGGGAGTGCCATGGGAAACTTAGTAGGTGACATAGGAAAAAAGGGGGGATTGACACAGGAAAAATACACATCATGATGTAATTTAGTAAAATACAGTTTTAACTTGAAAGTTTGAATCTGAACTGGTTGTGCCCTTAGAATGCAGGTCCGAGTCACAATGGTGAGGACGAAGAGAGGAAGGTCCAACACGCGAAGAGAGGAAGGCCGTCTCTAGGAAGTTTGATGGGTTGAAGGACGACTTCTGTTGTAGGAGGAAATCGAGTATGCAAAATTTAATATAAATAATCACAGCAAACCAGATTCCGTCCCTTGCAAATAGTTACAAGACTTCCTCCCGATGCAGCAGCGGGAAGTCAGGATCGATCCACGAGGAAGCGTGTCAGCGGATCCTAGGCAGCGGTGGAATCTCACGGACAGAAGTCGACAACAGGGGTCCTAGATCTCGAGTACAGCAACTCGACAGAAGATCGGACAGTCGAACACAGCGCAGCAGCAAGCACAAGGTTAGTCGATCTCGACAAGGCCTACTCGAGATCGAGTAGAGTCTTGGTCGACGTCGGTTTGTCTCGTCGAGTACCTGCACACAGAAGCTACAACGATGCTAGATCGAATATCAGTAACTCGAGGTCGACCAGTGTTGGTCGAGATCGAGTAAGGGCAGAAAACGAAACAAAAGAAATAAAGTAAAGGCAAATGCTTTGGGATTCGAACTAAACTGTATAAAAAGGACTTCCAAGATTGGGGTTTGCAACAACGATAACCAAGCATGCATAAGGCAGAAATAAAACAGATAATCATGTGAATTGCATCAAAGGACTAAGCTTTCGCCTTTTCCAACAATTAGACAACTCTTTCAAGAAACCCTAATTGTCTCTACTGATTTTATGTTTACAATCCAAGTTGTTAGCATGGACCTCCATTAGATGGGTAATAAACACATAACAAGTAGTAGATGCTCAAAACTTGATAAAAGTCGGATATTTACCTCAATTATGCATGGCTATCGTCGGGCTCGCCCCAACCCTAGAAGTGGGCGGACTACTCGCGCTTCATCATAATTAAAGACATCAATAATAAAAGTAAATAAACTTGCATTAATAAAATAAAATAGAGCTTACAACCAAAGGAAGCCAATTCCGCTCTCGCTTCACCAACTCCTCTTGGCCACTCACTCTCTCTTTCTCTCTACTACTCCTACTAATTGCTTGTGTGATTGAATTAATAGAAATCAGCCCCCTAAGGCTTTATTTATAGCCTTCTATTCCTTGCTATTCAAGGATAGAATATCTATATCTATATCTAAAACTATATCTAAAACTTTAAAGATAAATAAAAGCTATAAAGAAATTAAATCTAAAATAGGGAAATATATCTAAAGTGTCTTCAAGTGGATAGATCTCTCTCTTCATGATGTATCTTGATAAATTCGGATAGAATCGGCAATCTTCGGGCCCAAGTAATCCCACACCGAATAGAATTGATCAAACCGCGTAACGCGTCTTCTGGAGGCGTCCTCGATCTCGAGTAAGGCTACTCGATCTCGAGTAGAATTGTTGGTCGACTGGGCTTGACTCGGCGTCTCGGCTAGCTGGTGCTCGATGCTGCTCGGACATGGCTTCCGGGGTGTACTCGATCTCGAGTACCTTTGTCGACATCGAGTAATGCTGATCGTCGACTAGTGTTGCTTGGGCTGGTCGGGCTGTCCTTGTCGACATGCTCGGACACAGGCTCCCTGGCTTCGTCGATTTCGAGTATGGTCCTCGACATCGAGTAATGTGTCTGGGCACCAGGTCGGGTACTCTCTTCCTCAGTCTCCTCGGGAAGGCTTTCCTCGACTCCGGGTTGTTCTCCGAGGTCTTGTCGATCTCGAGTTGTGGTACTCAATCTCGAGTAGGGTGTGGAGTCGGGTTCTTCGTCTTCAGCTTCTCGACATAGGCTCCTCGATTCTGGCAGGTGTCTAGGCATGGCTTGTTGAGATTGACTAAGGCTTGTCGATGTCGAGTAGCTTTGTGCTCTGGTTCTCGCTTCTTGATTTTCTCCCGAAATGGTTCCATATTCTGCAATATTAAATAGAAACTTATGTAGATCTCCATTTCTGACAAATACGCATATACTACATAAATCTGATATATTCCTAACCCGAAATATGCAAAATGTAAAGAATATGGAACTAAAATATGCATAAAGACATGGCTACTTTGGGGACATCAACTTCATCGCACCCTTCCATGAGATTCTTTTATTCCATCTTTTTCAACCGACACCCTAAACCGTCCACCCTCCCCACCTAGACGAAAAAGATTGTCATAATGTTGCATCCTTTCGTGTCATGAACTTGGTTTTAAATTGCTTTTGTTGAAACTCAGTCATCGAACTACTTTGTTTTGATTGCATCGCTGATATAGATTTGTTTTGATTTGGTCCATTATTGATCAAACATTAAGTGGGGATGTGTCTATGACTTTATGGTGCTTGAAAAATTATCTAGTCAATACACTATTTTACACGTTTTTGTTGACACGAACCACTTTGGATTAATTGAGTCTATTATGGGTTCAAACATTGCCCAACGTACCGTTATTTGGTTCGATATTGATCAAACATTAAGTGGTGAAATCTCTAAGTCCACGCCATGGGAAAGTTTGTGGGTATCAAGGCAATGCTCACTCATGCCACATGCATTCACTGGAGTGCCACAAAATGTGGTGCATACAATACTAACGAGTCCCTTCCTGAAAAGTCATGTTTTAACGGGACCCAAGTGGGGACAAGGTCAACCTACCATGAGGTCCATGTCTAAATGGGCTTACCTGAGACACGTGGCCAAAGGATATGCCACGTGTCACAACATGAGCAGAAGTAATATAGATGAATGGACCTTTATCCCTAGCTACCTTAGAGGTGTCACTCTTTCCAAGTAATATAGAGTCAATCTACCTGCATCGCGAGGTCCGTAGCACGGCGGTTCATGGACGGAAGATACCTAACTTGGAGGATGCCCCTTATAAGTTTCTTGCTAAGACTGAGACATGGACACGAGGTGAATATGGTTCCGTGGAGGTTCAGATGGCCAGTTTGCAAATATCGATGAGATCCGCGGATGAACTGACACGCAACTCTATTTATATATCTCTTTCTCCCTTTCTTCTCTCTTATTTTCTCTCTCTAAAATTCTCAACTTCTAAAAGTCCCTTATATACCACCCAAGCTCAGGTTTTATGCTATCTTAGTTGTACGGACAAGGAAGGGACATGTGTTCTTATGGTATCACCACGTGGAGGGATCCTTCGAACACGTAGGATGTCTACATGTGTGACATGTGGCCATGGTGAGCGGGAAATCCACTCATGGACCTTTATTTTAGTAGATGAATTCTAGCCATTTATATCTCGTCCGCTTATCGTAGCATTTGTCTTAAGCTTTCCTGCAGGATCTCTACCGAGTTTTTACTAGGGGGTGATGCATCAGGGATTTCCGTTTGCTAACTTTTGGTTACATCAAATAGTCCCTTGAATTATATTTAAGTGGGTGACATCTCCTAGTCCATGACGTGGAAAACACAGTGTGTGTCATGAAAATCAATATGTATGTTATGTTCATCTATGATGGTGCCATAACATTTCTGAAGACTCCACCTTGACTATAATATCTTGAGAACTAACGTGCAGGGATCTAAAGGATGATGAAAGACAAAAAGGCTGGGTTTCAAGGTCTTGAAACCCAAACTAAAATGTTTGGATAAACACTTATGCAGTTATCTATTGACTTGTTTTCTCACAAGAAATGATCCGAGGCCAACCTTGTTGGGCCTAAATTATATAATGGGCTTTATCTTGGGCTATGGGATTTGATTTGGTCTTAATCGATATATATGTCTCCTTTAACCCATTTTGTGTGCTAGATACATTATGAATGTTCTTTTAGGATTTCATATGACACACAAGGAAAGAACCGATTCATACTTGATCATACGTGATCACGAAAGAGATTGAAGGAACAACCTTGGAAAGCACACAAACGGAAGGATTATTTTCGGAAAGAATTCAAAAGTCTTGGAAAGAATTTGAAATTCAAACGGTCATCCCTCCAAGAAGCTCTCAAAGTTTTTCGACTATATAAAGACGAAGGAAAAAAGGATGTCAAGCAACTAAGCAAGCACTCGAGCAATCATAGCATCATAAAGCATTCCTCATCTCAAGTTTCTCTTACATTCTCTCAAAGCTTAAGTGTTGTTCATTGTTTAAGAGTTGAGGGAAACACTAGCGCTTATTGTACAAGTCATTCATTTTACACTTAGAGTATTTTATACTCGATCAAGCACACTTGGTGTGTGGTGTGAGCTTTTATTTCACTTGTAAGGTTGAGGGCTAGAATAGAAGCGGTGAGGCTTTGTATAGAGAAAGGGTAGTTTCTCTAGGAAGTTCTAGGCTCAAGTGAAGTGAAATAAGAACTGTTTGAATCCTATGGGTTGGATAACCCTAGGCGGGGACGTAGGCCAAGTTCGTGTCGAACCTCGTTAACAATTCGTGTGTTCATATTTTATATTCCGCATTTACATTATCTTATTCGATTTCACTTTGTCAAGTCCTAATAGCCTATATCAAGGTCTTGACAAGTTGCATTAAATTTCTTTAGTTGCGAAAATCGTCCATACTCTATTCATCCCCCCCTTTCTAGAGTATTATTCATCGCCTTATAGACTCTTCAATTGGTATCAGAGCTTGGCTCACTGCTTTTTGATTTAACAATCTTGTGAGTTTTCAGCATGTCTATCATAGGTGATGAACGATTTGCTCAAGGGAGATCAACAAACAGACCCCCACTGTTCTGTGGAAATAACTTTGTCCACTGGAGATCACTGATGCAAATATTCATCATTGATCAAGACCTTGAGTTATGGGACCTTGTCAAGAAAGGACCACACGTTCCAAAAAAGACTGTCGATGGAAAGCAAGTTGAGAAAACTGAAGCTGATTACGATCAAACTGATCTGGAAAACATCGCTAAGAACTACAAAGCTATGAATCTACTGTATTGCGCTCTTGATGCTAATTATTTTAACCGTGTCTCAGCTTGCAAAAGTGGCAAGGAAATTTGGGACAAGCTTGTAGTTACATATGAGGGCACCAGTCAAGTCAAGGAGAGTAAGATCAATATCTTTCTCAGGCAATACGAGCTATTCAAGATGAATCCTGATGAGACAGTAAAGGAGATGTTTACGAGATTCACTCAAATTGTAAACAACCTCGACTCACTTGGAAAAACCTTCTCCAACCCGGAGAAAGTTTGGAAGGTTCTTAGAAGCCTCCCAAAAATCAAGTGGGGTCCCAAGGTTACTGCAATTGAGGAAGCTCAAGATCTCTCTACACTTCCATTAGATAATCTTCTCGGAAAACTTATTACTCATGAGATGATACTAAACGAGGAAGATGGAGAAGTACCCTCAACAGCAAAGAACCTCGCTCTCAAAACTAAGAAAGATCACTCACAATCTGAGAGTGATGAATCTGACGACGAGGATGATCCCTTTGCTCTCATCACACGGGGATTAGCTTGAGGTCTGAAGATGAAAAAGCAATTTTCCAACCGTGAAAATGCCGATTCATCTAGATTCAAAGGTAAGTCTCCCAACTTCTCAAAGAAACCAAAAGTGCTAACATGTTTTGAGTGTGGCGAGACATATGATCTCAAGAAAAAGTGTCCTATGAAGAAAAGAAATAAGTTCAAAAGATATAAACAAAAGAGAAAGGCTATGCTTGCCACCTGGAGTGACTCAGATTCATCAAGTGACTCAGACAGTGAAAAAGAGCAGGCAAATCTCTGTCTTATGGTTGAACATGAAGGATCACAGACTCAAGACCTTGAACAAGTGGTAAGAAACCTAATGTCCACCCCCCCCCCCCTCTCCCCGATGTTCTTTCTGAAGTCCTAAGAAATATGATTTCTAATGAAGATGCTTACAGCAGTGAAATCAACACCTTGAAAGAAAAGCTGATAGATCAATGGAAATGTATTAGTGATATGTCGCTGGAAATGAAAAATCTTGAAAATTCTCAGTCGGCCCTTGACATTAAAGTCAAGATCTTGAGCTCAGAGAATTCTGATCTCAAGCAAAGCCTCTCCTCTCTAAAGAATTGTAATGAGGATTTAGAGAAAGAGAAGTGTCAAGACCAGCAGACTTCACTTATACAGTTCACTAGATCTAAAGCCAATCTTGATAAGATGTTGGGTGAACAGCAACTCTCTATTAATAGAAGTGGTATTGGCTACAACAAGAACTTTCCAAAGAAACCTAGTACCACTTTTGTTAAGGCTAAAGGCAATTGGCGCTCACCTACTTGTTTCTATTGCTGTAAGAAAGGGCATGTTAAGGAAACTTGTCCATATAGGCGAAAAGATCCTCACATCATTAGAAACACATTTCCAGTACGACTTAATGAGCAGATTAAGCAAGTTTGGGTTCCTAAAGGGACAAGACTACCTAATATGGTATATCCTCATTGTGAATCTAAAACTATGTATTGGTCTAGCCGGAAAGGATGATGTTTGTCTTGCAGGATATCACCAAGAACAAGGAGCCGAAATGGATAATGGACAGTGGATGCTAACGACACATGAGTGGAAAGAAATCTCTATTTCAAGATCTTAAGGAGCAAACCACTGGAACTATTACTCTTGGTGATAAAGGAAAGTGTAACATTATTGGTATTGGTAATATTGGTAATTCAAAAAGCTGCATTAAGGATGTATATCTTGTTGATGGATTAAAGTATAACCTCTTAAGTGTTTCTCAGTTGTGTGACAAAGGAAACAAAGTAGGCTTTGACAGACACAAGTGTGAAGTTAGGAATGCAGAGACTGGTGATCTGATCCTCACTGCTCACAGGCACAATAACAATTATGCCGTAAATGCTAACCATATTACAGGTACAAAACTCAAGTGTCTCAAGGCCTTGACAGAAGATCCCAGTCTAGGCATAGAAGACTAGGTCATGTTAGCATGCACACACTCAATAAACTTAAAACAAGAGATCTTGTTCGAGGATTGCCTGACCTGAACTTCAAGAAAGAAGAACCATGCAATGCATGCACAAGAGGTAAACAGACATATGGTTCCTTCAAACCCAAAAAGGTTGTAAGTTCCTCTCGCCCTCTTGAGTTGTTACATATGGACTTGTGTGGACCTATGCGTGTCAAATCTCTAAAGGGTGAACAATACATCCTAGTTATCATTGATGATTTCTCTCGTTTTACTTGGATTTCTTTTTTAAGAGAAAAATCAGAGGCTTTGTTCGAGTTTTCTAAACTTTGTAAGGAGTTGCAGACCTTGAAAAACATACCTATTGTCTCCATTAGGAGTGATCATGGTAGAGAATTTGATCAACTTAAATTTGATTTGTTTTGTACTAAATATGGAATTTCACACAACTTTTCAGCTCCTAGAACTCCTTAACAAAACGGAGTTGTGGAACGAAAGAACCGCACTTTGGAGGACATGTCTAGGACAATGCTTTTGGAAAATGGTTTGGCAAAGTTTTACTGGGCTGAGGCTGTTAACACGGCTAATTATATCTTGAATCGATGTTTAATTCGCCCAATTTTGAAAAAGACTCCTTATGAACTTTTCAAAGGAAGAAAGCCTAGTATTTCCTACTTTAAACCTTTTGGATGTACTTGCTTTGTTCATAACAATGGGAAAGATAACCTTGGGAAATTTGACGCACGTAGTGATGAAGGTATCTTTCTTGGTTATTCTACTATTAGCAAAGCTTATAGAGTTTATAACAAGCGCACCAAAATTTTTAAGGAGGGTATCCATGTGGTATTCGACGAAAGCAATAATGGTGTGTTAAGTGAAGGTTTTGCAGATCTCAATCTAAATCACCATGATTCGGATGGAGAAGAAGAGGACAAGACTGAGAATAAGCAGGACCAAGAAAGAAACATGCAAGAACAAATCCAAGATACCAACGAGCTATCTCAAGACCTTGAGAAGGAACTACAAAATCGGGATACAGTTAATGAAGAATCCAACTCTCAAACTGTTGCTCAAGACCTTGAAGAAAGGCCTACTACTATCTCAAACGATCAGGGTCCAAAGCAACGAAAGTTCAAGCATGCCTCTTCACACTCAACTCAAGACATCATATCAGATCCATCCTCTGGGGTATAAACTCGATCTAGATTAAAGAATCTTTGTGCCTTCTATTTTTTTGTCTCTCTTGTAGAACCAAAAACCCCAGCTAAAGCGCTCAAAGACTCGGACTGGATCACGGCCATGCAAAGCGAGCTAAATGAGTTTGAAAGGAACAAGGTGTGGACTCTCCAACCTAGACCAAAGCATCAATCAGTCATTGGAACTAGATGGGTGCTCCGAAATAAATTGGACGAAGCAGGCAAAATCATTCGAAACAAAGCAAGGCTTATTGCTCAAGGATACAATTAAGAAGAAGGTATAGACTACGAGGAGACATTTGCTCCTGT
The DNA here is from genome assembly GCA_963922045.1 of Persicaria maculosa. NCBI lineage: Eukaryota > Viridiplantae > Streptophyta > Magnoliopsida > Caryophyllales > Polygonaceae > Persicaria > Persicaria maculosa. The sequence continues at coordinate 58,647,132 of OY998259.1, forward strand.
AGCAAGGTTAGAAGCCATACGTATATTACTTGCTTTTGCATCTTTTATGGGTATCAAGTTGTTTCAAATGGATGTCAAATGTGCATTTCTAAATGGGTTTTTGGAAGAAGAAGTTTATGTTGCTCAACCACCAGGATTCGAAAGTGAAGAATTTCCTAATCATGTTTATAAATTGGACAAAGCTCTCTATGGTCTCAAACAAGCCCCAAGAGCTTGGTATGAGAGATTGTTCAAATACCTTCTTAAAAATGGTTTTGAAAGTGGACTGATTGACAAAACTCTCTTCATCAAGACCCGTGGAAATGACCTTTTGATTGTTCAAATATATGTTGATGATATATTATTTGGTGCTACTAACAACTCCCTTTGCAAGGAGTTTTCTGAGATTATGTGCAGAGAATTTGAATTGAGCCTCATGGGAGAATTAAACTTCTTTCTCGGTCTACAAGTTCATCAAACAAGTAAGGGAATCTTTCTAAATCAAGGGAAATACACCAGGGATCTGCTTAAGAAGTACAAAATGAAACAATCAAAGGTAGCAAAGACCCCTATGAGCTCCACTCTCTCCCCTGATCAAGATAAGAATGGTAAGAATGTGAACCAAAAGGAGTATAGAGGTATGATTGGTTCACTCCTATACCTTACTACTAGTAGACCTGATATAATGTTCAGTGTCTGTATGTGTGCTCGGTTCCAAAGTAACCCCAAAGAATCTCACCTTATTGCTGTGAAAAGAATCTTCATATACCTAAATGGATCTCAAGACCTTGGGCTCTGGTATCTCAAACAGAGTAACTTTCATCTAACATGCTATTCAGATGCAGATTTTGCAAGCTACAAGGTTGATAGAAAAAGCACTTCAGGATGCTGCCAACTTCTAGGATCTTCCTTGATCAGTTGACACTCTAAGAAACAAAATTTAGTGGCCTTATCAACTGTAGAAGTCGAGTACATTGTTGTGGGTGCATGTTGCTCTCAGATTCTTTGGATAGCACAACAGCTCAGAGATCTTTGAATTGATCTTAAAGGTATCCCTATAAAGTGTGATAATACTAGTGCTATTTCTATCACTAAAAATCATGTGCAACACTCAAGAACCAAGCACATTGATGTGAGACATCATTTCATAAGAGATCATGTGGAGAAAGGTGATGTATCAATATCCTTCGTATCTACTGAATTTCAGTTGGCTGATATTTTCACTAAACCCACTCCCTGAAGATCGTTTTAACTTCATTAGATTGGAGTTGGGTATGCTTAACAGGGAAGCACTTTCGTAGGGGGAGTAATCACTCCCTTTGTGAAAGTAGAAGATTCATCTGACATCTCAAGACCTTGAATTCATAAGGTCCCGAGATGCTCATCCGAATAAAATAATATTGGATCAAATTCTGTTGGTATTTTATGGATATTCAACAGAGTTTCTTTTATTTTATTATTACTTTATTTCTTTCAAAAATCAGTTATCACATCTTTTATTTTTTCCATGTTTAAAATTATTCCAAATCTCTTCAATTCTTGCAAGTGGATGTGACTCCTTGGGTGTTGAAATATTTCGGATGATCATTACTTACTATTCAAGGGATTTATTGATCTTGTACTTGCTGATTTGAAAGGGGGGAGACGATTCAGTTTCCATTTTATTTGCTTTTTAAACCTCTCTTCCTCCTTGTCTATTCCTCACTTCTTTTCACTCTCTCTGCGCTCTCTCTCTCTCTCTCTCTCTCACTCACCGATTTCCAAACCCCCCCTTTCTCTAAACCAAAAATGGTGGGATCCAATCGCTCATCGGCTTCCCCATCTCCTACTCCGACTGCTAAGAGGTACAAGATGCCGATCAACAAGGGCAAGCAGATTATGGAGGAATCTGAGGAACATTCCGAGGAATCCAGCGAGAACTCACCCTCTCCACCACCTCTGCTCAGGAAATCCAAAGGCAAAGCTCCAGCCACATCTACTCCTACTCGTCCTCCCCAGGTACCCTCTAGCATTTCCCCTAACTGGTTTTGCTCTAAGGAGGTTGCAGAGTCCTAGAAACAGGACTTTTGCAACCGAAGGTTGTGCTTCTGCGATGCTGTCGATTTCTCCCTCCTCCAATCCATGCCTTTGCCATGCATCTCTCTCCTCAAATCCACCTGTTTTTGGTATGTCCTCAACCCTGTCAATTTTGCCTATCCCCAGCTTACTCGACTATTCTATGCCAATCTTACTGTTCATCGGGTAAATGGAACCCTAACCCTCGTATCCAAGGTCAAGAACACCCGAATCCGCCTCTCTCCTAGTAGTCTTGCTCTCATCCTTGATCTTCCAAGTGAAATCCCCACAAAAGAGTTCCCAAGCCGATTCGAGTGTCTCTCACGAGCACGAGATGAATTTTTCCTAAAAACTCAAGGCCTTGGATCCTCATCGTCTCTCAAGCCAACTCACACTGCTCTTAACCTTCAAGCCAAGCTCATCTTCACCATTCTGGCTCGCTGTATCTTCCCACGTATCAACTCTAGGGAATCGGTGACCGAGAACCTTCTCGAGATCCTTTTTCTAATTATGAACGGATATGAGCCCGATTTGCCCAAACTTATCCTCGATTATATGACCCATGTCTCAACTTCCTCTCGCCCTATGCCATTACCCTATGCAAACCTTTTGCCCAAAATCTTTGAAGCCTTTGATGTCGACACATCGGGAGAAGAAAAGCAAACCTATAGCGGGACCATTGATGAGAACTGTCTCGAGAGATTGGGGATTGTCAAAAACCTGAGGGGGTAGTGGGTTCTGAGGAAAGATTCGAAATGAAAACATGTTGCTGATTCCAGTGTGAACAAGGACAGATTGGCTGCTGTGGAGACTGAGATTCAAGACCTTAGGTTTGATCTGAGCAGAATGTGGTCGGATGTGGTGATTCACCAGGATCAGACTCATGAGCTACTCTTTATGGTTGATTGCAAGATGGATCAGATGATGCTTTTGAATGCTCTGACCTACACTCCTACAGGTTCTATCATGCCACTGGATCCAGAGGTTTTTGATCATGTCCGAGAGAAGACAAGCAATGTCATACTGAACTGTGAAAAACAGGTGAAGAAAAGGCCTATTCTGCGCCCCACACACAAGGAACTCACCATTCTTAATATTGAGCAGTATGGTGTGGTCAAGAAGTACAGAGATGTGGAGCGACAGAGACAGCTTGCTGAGATGGAGAGAAACAACATCACAAGGAAAGCTATGGAAAGGTGGCAGAAGAAATGCAGGGATAAAAGTGTTTGAATCCTACGGGTTGGATAACCCTAGGCGGGGACGTAGGCTAAGTTCGTGCCGAACCTCGTTAACAATTCGTGTGTTCATCTTTTATATTCCGCATTTACATTATCTTATTCGATTTCACTTTGTCAAGTCCTGATAGCCTATATCAAGGTCTTGACAAGTTGCATTAAATTTCTTTAGTTGCGAAAATCGTACATACTCTATTCATCCCCCCCTTTCTAGAGTATTATTCATCCCCTTATAGACTCTTCAATTTCCAATTAAGTGTATGAGAAATGGTTCCTGGATGTCTCCATTGGGAAATGTGGGACTTGAACCTTTGTAACTATTAACATGTAATGTCCAGGTTGAGACAAGTACAATATATGAATCGACATCACATGAATTGTCTTCATAAACAACAACCATAACAAGTTTCTCTCCACATTTGGTTCCTTTACAAAAAGATAAACACCGAGCTAATGCTATACTGAACAGATTACACATCCCCAACAACAGGTTGCTATTCAAGATAAAAAGAGAGATATATTCAAAACACCAAGCCAATCCTTGTTTCGCAAAGGATTAGTTGTCTCGTATCCCCTTGACGATGCTCTCGGGGTTGTCGAAAACCCACACGTGGTCAGTTGAGTCGGGGACAACCCGGAGCATCTGGCAGAAGAGGAAGAACCACACACTAAGGCTAACAAGCGCATACTTGAGGAGGATTGTTGACGTCCCACTAAACCCACGTGTGTGTGTCCTTGGATTCGCCTATTCCAAGATGTACAAGTATGAGAGCAACATCGTATATGATTCCTTATCGATCACGTACATTATATCCCACACTCTCCCATTTTCCTTCCTCGCCTTCCAGTAACTACATCCTACCCCCAACTATGATTTCGCCAGCGATTGGATGTGAGTGAAGGTCAACAACTTCCTGCACAACATAAAGTTGAGGCACAAAAACAGGGCAAGTCAATTCCTTAGATGCCATGGTAAACGACATATATGACATATAGATACATGTTATAACAACATAAACTCGCATAACACCCATGCGTGTTAGATAGGGTGCAGAGGAATACATACCTTGGTACCACGTTGGCTACAAGCAATGACGTGGCCACACCCAGCTTCGCCATGATCATTGTCTTCAGGGGATCTATCTGCATGTTCTCCTCCACCAACAGAGTCTTGTAGATCAATGTATGCTTCATCGCTTGAATAAAAAAAATAGAAAAAAAAGAAACCACTAGTGCCGCTACTGGCTATCTCCCCTCCAATTTGAGGTTGAGACAGAATCTTCCTTTGTCCCTTGCAAAAGACGGAGAAGTAGGTGATCTTATTAATACCGGACTAGGGTTTAGAGTGGATAAACATGGGATAACAAGAGTTACTCCATCGTCCACATACTTAACCATTTTTCATTTTGACCACTCGTACAGTAATTTTTTCCACAAAAATGTCTTTCAACACCACGGAATTCATTGTTATTGTGAGGTGTGATGTATTGCCTACCATGGAAAACACATCGAGCCTGACCGAGTCCACACTCGTAAACACACGTGGCTTGAGAAATGAGAAATGATATGATATGAGCATGAGAGCTTGACATGATATGAGAATTATGAGATGAGCATGATATATGAGATGAGAAATGAATATGAGAAAATGAAATATATGACATTGATATGACACGCTATAACACGAACGCGTACGTCCGGTGACTGCACTAACGAGAATGGGTGCAGAGACATGAGAGGGACATGCCTAAGATTACCCAGAAGGTGCCGAGGCTTGGTGAATGCCTAAGATCTTCATGTGGGCGCCTGGCTCGACGAGCGCCTAGAGTTTCAGGGCGGACGCCACTCCTGCGTCCTTAATTAGCATTTTCTCCTCTTCTTCACTTGGCTTTTCTCTAGCTTCTTCTTTTGTCTTCTTCTCTTCTTCTTTAAGCCATTGTAGCTAGCTTTAGGCTTCATCGCCCCTTTCGAGCTCGGATTCGTAAATCTATATAATTAACATCGAAAACCATAGATTCCAAACTTCGAATAGAAAAAATATAAAGATGCAACTTAACTCTAAACTCTTATCTAATGTAACCTAAACTACCCTAAAATTATTAAAAATGTCTAATACAGAATATTCATTATCAATTACACGTAAAGACCGTATCTTAATGGCTATGTCCACCGGGCACTATTCTTGTGGATATTATTTTAGGATTTGTGTATTTCAAACCTAAAATATCATGTATTAACTATGGTGATGCATGAAGTGGACATTGGTCATCGTTTTTTATTGAACCTCTATTTATTCTACAATTACGTTAGATTAATGATATTTAAAAAAAGAATGTCAATTTCTTTGACTTAACTAAACTTTGATTTTATTTTTAACTTAATATGATTTCCCAAAATATCAAATAATCATTCATTTAATGTGATTCGTGCCGAGTAAACTAAATTGGTATATAGGTAGTTGGTTCCGGTTTACACAATTCTTATCGTGTATACGTCTGATCGTGTACTCAGAAATTATTCGTCTATTTGCATATAATTATTCATTTGTTTTAACATGATTATTCGCTTATAATAATGTAGCTATTCGCATGTACAAAAAATGTAAAAAAATATAAATTTTATTCTAACGAATAATCGCTCAATATTATCGAATAATTTCATTCCAATGAATAATCTATCAATACCAACGAATAATCAAGAGTTACTTTTAATATCATCCGTTAATATTCTTAATTCAATGCCTCAGATTTGCTAACATGATACACAATAAGGGTTGTGGACATATGATCTATTGTCTATATATATAATCCTTACAGTGTATTAATTGGATCATTAAATTAAGAAGATCAACGGATGAGATTAAAAGTAATTTCTAACGATTCGATGGTACTAGATGATTATTTATTAGAATGAAATTATTCACTGATATTGGGTGAATATTCGTTAGAAAAATGAAAATTACATTTTTTATACTCCTATATAAAAGAAATGCATTAATTATATTGTTAGGGACATATAATCATGTGCAAAAGACAAATGATTATGAAAAAACCGAAAATTAATTTATATATATATGATAAAACTTTTGTGTCCCGTCCTTAACAAATTGAATGGATTATACTATTCGATTAAACAACCGACCTTTAAGATAATACTTGTTTATTTTCTTCTACGTAATGAAAGTTAAGGTCGGTTGTTCAATTATTTCAAGCTTTCATCCATACACATTAATGGATCGAGAAATTTGCTATCATCACTTTTTGTTGCCTTTTGTTGTGCCGACGGGAAGCAGGGGACGTCAGACACACCCCTTTTTCACACACGAATCGGGATGGACAAGAACTGTAAATCAGAGAGCCAAACTCAAGCAATCCAAACCAACAATCAGACACAAACAGAAGATAAAATAACCAAGCACAAAGAACACCAGATTTAGGTGAAAACCCCAAAACGGGAAAAAAACCACGGGAGACAGAAACTTCCACTATCAACAATAACAAGTGGGTACGATCTTCCCTAGACAAAGCTAGAGGCATACAACATCATCAAGCATCAACAAGCTTGGACAAATCTCCAATTTCATCACCCAATTGGTGGAAATCAACAACAAACCAAGAGAGGACACTAGCAAAGGGGATATGAGATTGGAGGCTCAAAACGACGATCCAACCGTACAAAAATGAAGCCTATGATGAGGTGAACAACATACCAGAAAATCGTCCCAATCGGAGGTCGTTTGGTCGTCGATCGGGGCACTTCAAATTGGGCTGAACAAGGGCATACGGGATTTCTCCAAGCTCTCTCTTTTTCTCCCTTTCTCACTCTTTGTTTTCTCTCTCTTACTTTCCCAAATGGAAAGACATCCCCTTTTATAAGGAGGGGGGTAAAACTTTACATGGTAAAAACCATATGGTAAATAGTCCATTGGACTCTTCCCCCATATAAGAGGGAAACCCAACATAGCTCCCCCTCAATCCTATATGGGGGGCTCGAGCAAGCCCGCCTTTAAGCGGCACTTGATGAGCTTCTCCTTTGACAAAGTCTTTGTCAGCATATCCGATCCGTTGTCATTTGTGTGGATCTTCATGAGCTCAAAATCATCGTCTTCTACTCTTTCTCGAAGCCAATGATACCTTCTTCGGATGTGCTTGGTTCGAGAATGGTAGGCGGCATTCTTGGCAAGGTGGATGGCACTCTGATTGTCACAATAGAGTGGGTAGCTAGCTTGCTCCACTCCCAACTCCTCTAGGAAGTCTCTTATCCATATCAGCTCCTTACCAGCTTCAACTACAGCCATATACTCTGCTTCTGTCGTTGACAAAGCAACACACTTCTGCAGTCTCGATTGCCATGAGACTGCTCCCCCTGCGAATGTAATCAGATATCCAGATGTGGATCGGCTCGTGTCAATATCACCTGACATGTCTGCATCTGTAAAACCATCAAGCATAGGTTTTCCAGGACCAAAGCACAAACACACTCTCGAAGTGCCTCTGAGATACTTGAGAATCCATTTCACTGCAGCCCAATGCTCCTTTCCAGGATTACTCATGAACCTGCTGATAACCCCAACTCCATAGGCGATGTCTGGCCTAGTGCAAACCATGGCATACATCAGACTACCAACGGCTGAAGCATAAGGCACCTTCTTCATCTCCTGTTTCTCTTTCTCACTTGTAGGACACTGATCAGAACTCAGCTTCATGTTCACTGCAAGGGGAGAACTCACGGGTTTAGCCTTGTCCATGTTGAATCTTTGCAGCACCTTCTCAATGTATCTTTCTTGTGATATCCACAACTTCTGATTCTTTCTGTCACGGGTAATCTGCATACCCAAAATATTTCTTGCAGGGCCAAGGTCCTTCATAGCAAAGGACTTCTTCAACGCAGTTTTCAAACTAGCAATCTTGTTGGTATCCCGACCAACAATAAGCATATCATCCACATAAAGCAAGAGAATCAGAAAGTCACCTTTGGCGTAATTCTTCACAAACACGCAGTGGTCGGCATGTGTCTTGTGGAATTTGTGGTCGATCATAAAAGACTCAAACTTCTTGTACCATTGCCGAGGTGCTTGTTTCAAACCATACAAGCTCTTTCTGAGACGGCAAACCATCTTCTCTTTTCCCTTGACTTCAAAACCTTCAGGTTGCTCCATGTAGATTTCTTCTTCCAAATCACCATGAAGGAAGGCGGTTTTCACATCAAGCTGCTCGACCTCTAGGTCCATGCTAGCAGCCATGCCTAGAACAACCCGGATGGATGACATCTTCACAACTGGAGAGAAAATTTCATCGAAATCTACACCCTTTTTCTGCTCAAAACCCTTCACCACAACTCTGGCTTTGAACCTGGGAGGTGTACCATCTTCTCCAGACTTCAAACGAAAAACTCATTTGTTCTTGAGAGCTTTCTTGCCCTTAGGCAATTTCACCAAGTCATAGGTGTGGTTCTCATGCAAGGAACTCATCTCATCCTGCATGGCATTGTACCACTCCTTCTGATGCACATCTGACATAGCTTCCTCATAGCATTCAGGCTCTCCTGAATCAGTCAACAACACATAATCCTTGGTTGAGTATCGTGAGGAAGTCTGTCTCTCTCTGGTGGATCTTCTCAACTCAACTTCAGGTTGAATAGGGGGCTTCTCTTGTTGAGGTTGTGGAACTTCTGGTGGATCAACATCACCATCATCATGCTCACCTTCCTGCTGATTCTGAACTGAACTTCTCTGCACAACTTGAAGAAAAACGGGATCAAATATGAATGGAGCAGGAGAGGAAGACGACGGTCGCTGGAGCTTCCAGTCATCAATAGTCTTGTCTTCCATGAACACAACATCTCTGCTTCTGACCACTTTCTTGTCTGTAAGATCCCACAATCTGTACCCAAATTCATCCTCTGAGTACCCTAGGAAGATGCATGGCTTTGTCTTGCTATCAAGCTTGGATCTCTGATCTCTAGCAACATGAACATATGCTAAGCATCCAAAGACTCTCAAATGCTGGAAGGAAACATCTCTCCCAGTCCAAACCCTTTGTGGAACATCGCCATCAAGAGGAACTAAAGGCGAGCGATTGATGAGATACACAGCAGTCAACATTGCCTCCGCCCAATAGGACTTTGACAGCTTTGCAGTCGACAACATACTTCTGACTCTTTCTGCTATGGTTCTGTTCATCCTCTCTGCAAGCCCATTCAGCTGTGGCGTCTTCGGAACTGTTTTCTCAAGCCTGATGCCCTGACTCTTGCAATACTGCTCAAACGGACCCCTGTACTCTCCACCATTATCTGATCTGACACACTTCAACTTCAAACCAGTCTCTCGTTCAACTCTGGCTTGGAACTCCTTGAAAACTGTCAGAACTTGATCTTTGCTTTTCAACATAAAAGCCCACAATTTTCTAGAATAGTCATCAATAAAAGTGATAAAATATTGTGCACCACCATGTGACTTGCAATCCATAGAGCATACATCAGTATGAACAAGATCTAATGCATGCTTTCTTCTAGATGGAGGTCGAGTATGAAATGCTACTCGATGTTGCTTTCCAGCTAGGCAATCAACACAAGGTTTGAGAGAAATACCTTGCATATCCGGGAGAATGTCCTTCTTAGCAAGCATTTGCAAACCCCTCTCGCTCATGTGTCCAAGCTGCTTGTGCCATAGCTCTCCGACACCATCATCAATCACATTTGCTTCTTCTCTGCAAATCTTGGCTTGCATCACATACATGGTATTCTGCTTCTTTGCCCGGGCTACAATCAAGTTTCCCTTGGAGCACTTCCAAACACCGCCTTGTGCATTTTGAGCATACCCATCATCATCAAGTATCCCAGAAGATATCAAATTCAATCTGATATCAGGAACATGGCGAACATTTCTCAAAATCAAACTGCAACCAGTGGATGTCAACAAACAAACTGTGCACATGCCAACAACATTGGACACGCCATCATTTCCCATTCTTACACGGCCAAAATCTCCACAAGTGTAAGACGAGAAGTACTCCTTGTGTGGAGTAATGTGATATGAAGCAGCTGAATCAACAATCCCAGTGCACTCATCACTTGTAAGATTCAAGGAACCTTCATCAGCTACCACAAACAACTCCACTATTTCATCACTGATTGTAAGAGCAACAGTGTCTTTATCTTCTTGATTTCCCGGCGTCTCCGACTTCTCAGGTTCTTTGCCTTTGTCCCTCTTGAACTTTCGGCAATACTTTTGAATGTGACCCGGCTTCTCACAATAATAGCAAATGTACTTGCTTCTAGACTTCGATCTCCCTTTGGACTTGTCTCTGTTCTGCTGCTGTCGTTGCTTACTCCTTCCTCTGTTGTTACCAGAAACTTGCGTCACATTAGCCTCTGACTGTGAGGAGACACACATCTCCTTCCTTCTAGTCTCTTCGTTCAAAAGACTAGCTTTCACACATTCCATAGTCAGCTTGCCTTCCGGAGCGGAATTACTAAGTGACACGACAAATGTGCCCCAACTATCCGGCAATGAGGAGAGAAGTAGTAGAGCCTGCAACTCATCATCTAACGACATTTTCGCAGAAGCTAACTGATTCACAAATCCCTGAAATGTGCTGAAATGCACAACAATGCTCTCGCCATCTTTGTACTCCAATTTCACAAGTTTTCTCATCAATGACGCCTTGTTGAGGGCATTCTTCCTCTCATACATCCCTTCAAGCTTATACCATAACTCATAAGCATTCGTGTCATTGGCAATATGCTGGAGCACACTCACATCAACAAATTGTCTAATCGTAGCAACCGCTTTTCGATTCAGAATCTTCCATTCAACATCAACGACACCCGTTGGAATCTCTTTGTGCACAATCGGCTCATACAGATCTTTCACATACAAAAGATCTTCCATCTTTATCTTCCAATCTGAGTAGTTGCCCGAATTCAACACAATCATTCCCTGAAAACTGTTCTTTTCCTCCATCCTAAACCAAATGCTCTGATACCAGTCTGTTGTGCCGACGGGAAGCAGGGGACGTCAGACACACCCCTTTTTCACACACGAATCGGGATGGACAAGAACTGTAAACCAGAGAGCCAAACTCAAGCAACCCAAACCAACAATCAGACACAAACAGAAGATAAAATAACCAAGCACAAAGAACACCAGATTTACGTGGAAACCCCAAAACGGGAAAAAAACCACGGGAGACAGAAACTTCCACTATCAACAATAACAAGTGGGTACGATCTTCTCTAGACAAAGCTAGAGGCATACAACATCATCAAGCATCAACAAGCTTGGACAAATCTCCAATTTCATCACCCAATTGGTGGAAATCAACAACAAACCAAGAGAGGACACTAGCAAAGGGAATATGAGATTGGAGGCTCAAAACGACGATCCAACCGTACAAAATGAAGCCTATGATGAGGTGAACAACATACCAGAAAATCGTCCCAATCGGAGGTCGTTTGGTCGTCGATCGGGGCACTTCAAATTGGGCTGAACAAGGGCATACGGGATTTCTTCAAGCTCTCTTTTTCTCCATTTCTCACTCTTTGTTTTCTCTCTCTTACTTTCCCAAATGGAAAGACATCCCCTTTTATAAGGAGGAGGGTAAAACTTTACATGGTAAAAATCATATGGTAAATAGTCCATTAGACTCTTCCCCCATATAGGAGGGAAACCCAACACCTTTTGACTTGGGTTGCCATGCAAAATGAGAGAGGCCCCGCCCCTATTTAACTAAGTCAATGGAAATTCTATATATATATATATAAAAATCTGGACCAAAAATTTGCAATATATGGAAATTTAAAAAAAAAATCAGCTAAGGGGAAAATTGGCCAATTCTCACAAGCAAAAGGGGTGCCTATTATAAGTAGGTAGTTGGAGTTGGTCTCACTTGCTGATGCATTCAACATATATGATGTGATCATATATGTATAACTGATCTGCGATATTGTGCTGTATGAATATGTAAGATTGGAATCAAAACCACGCGGCATTACTTAATAAATAGTATCTCAAGAATAACGTGAATTATCACAATCAATTCTATTTAGCCATTCAACCATTTAATGGGTCTAGCTAGCTAAGCTAGAAGATCGATGCATTTTGGCATTGATAATTAAGGTAGAAAAGGAGCATTCAGTTGTTATATACCAACCAAGAAACGTAAATTTTGGGTTGTTCTTTTATACTATACGTAGTATTTTATATCTTTTTGTCCTTTGTTTAGTTTAATGATCATTCTAATAATACACGTTCTTGATTTTTTTTGTTTTTATTATTTAATTGACAAATATGAAGTTATAGTTATAAATAATTTTAAATTTATTCCATCTTTTTTTCTATTAATTCTCTTCTTGGGTGGTACATTTTTCTATTTTATAATTTGTATTCATTTTTAAAAATTATATATTTAAAATATATATAAGATTTTTAGTTGTTATAGAATATATATTATAATATGATCGACGAAGAAATATAATATTTAACAATAGATTTGTAAGTGTTCTTTCTAGAACGATATAATGAAAAATATAAGTTAAAACTATTGTAGTGGAATTTTCCTTTTCTATTTATCTAGGAATTCATTCTTTAGAAATAATAATTTTCAACTAACCATTCAAAATATACTATATACTATAGTTATTGAATCTTACTTATCAAATTAGATAATATGAAATTTGGATAAATCTTACTTTGGACCAATATCATAACATTTGATAATTCTTATTTAGATAGCAAAAATCTTATTTCGTTTAAGTGGTGTACTAATGTTTTATTTTTAATCATATTTACAATAGATTTGTAAGTGTTCTTTCTAGAACGATATAATGAAAAATATAAGTTAAAACTAATTTAGTGGAATTTTTCTTATCTATTTATCTAGAAAGAACACTTACAAGATTAATCTTACCGTTCAAAATAATATGAAGAACACTTACAAGTTAAAATTTTATTTTTAATCATATCAATAATATATTTGTAAGTTTCTAAAACGATATAATGGAAAATATAAGTTAAAATTATTTTAGTGGAATTTTTTTCTACTTATCTAGGAATTCATTCTTTAGCAATAATAATTTTCAACTAACCATTCAAAATATACTATAATTATTGAATATTAGTTATCAAATTAGATAATAGGAAGTTTGGATAAATTAATCTTACTTTGGACCAATAGATAATTCTCATTTAGATGGCAGAAATTTTGTTTCATTTTAGTGGTGTACTGATGTTTTATTTTTAATTATATTAACAATAGATTTGTAAGTGTTCTTTCTAGAATGATATAATGGAAAATATAAATTAAAACTACTTTAGTGGAATTTTTCTTATCTATTTAACTAGAAATTCATTCTTTAGCAATAATAATTTTCAACTAACCATTCAAAATATATTTTATACTATAGTTATTGAATCTTAGTTATCAAATTAGATAATATGAAGTTTGGATAAATCTAACTTTGGATCAATATCATAACATTTGATAGTTCTCATTTAGATGGAAGAAATCTTGCTTCGTTTAAAGTGGTGTACTAATATTTTATTTTTAATAAAGAAAATGCTGCCTATACAAACCAACTTTAAACTATATTTTATAACACGTTATAAATTCATAATATTACTATATAGTACAAATACACAGTGTGTGTGTGTAGAGAGAGAGAGAGAGAGAGAGAGATCGAATTGGTTAAAAAGAACTTATGTATAAAAAGGTAAATATCTCATATATAAATTATTATTATAAATATGACTAAAAATCTAAAACATATCGGCTAATAATGAGTTACAACTTATAAAGCAAAATTTGAATAAAATTGAAATTTCAATAAATAGAAGTTTGGTTTAACTCAAATTTATTTCATTTATCCAATTTGAGTCATACGGTGGGTTTGATAGAAACTTCATTCAAGTAAACCTCAATTAGATGGAAACTCGATTAAAATAAAATCAGGTTCAACCAAAAAAATAAACTCAATTTAAGCGACACTCTGTTCAACTAAAAATCCATTTGACCAAAAAACGATTTCAACCGAAACCCGATTCGACCGAGGCCTAGTTTGACTGAAGCTCGGTTCAACCGAAACCCAATTGGACCGAAGCTCGATTTGACCGAAGCTCGGTTGATCCGAACCCCGGCTTGACCGAAGCCCGGTTAAACCAAAACCCGATTTGTCCGAAATCCGAAATTGCTCGATCAAATTGCAACCGAAAACCCGATTGTATCCGAAAAAATAATGCCCGATTGAACCCGAACCGATCCGACTCGACCTGAATTGTCATAACACCCGATATCAACCCGAGTCTGATTTGACCCGAAACGTATATACCCGACCCGAACCCGATCCGACTTGCCCGATAGCCACCTCTAGATATATATAAATCGCTATTTTTTATTATATCCACTGCTAAATACCGTATGATTTTATGATTTTTTAATCACCCTATAATGTATTTATTTTTTAGATAAAAGGCGGAAATTTGGGAATGGTCAACCGCAATTGAACCACCACCCAAAAATGGACGAGATTGTCGATCATAGCATCAAATCTCTAATCAATGGGATTTGAGGCCAAGCAAAGGTGGGTGAGCCGGTCTGCAACCCGATTACCTTCTCTAAATAGATGGGAGAACGAAACATGAACTAGGGATAAACCAATAGAAAATGTATCCGACATCATCATCTCGATCTCCCACAAGCACTTCCACACCCCCTTTATGGCGTTAATAGCCGTCAGACAATCTCCCTCCAACTTGAGATGAGTAATCCCCATCCTTTGAGCCTCCAGCAACCCATGATGCAGGTCTAGGGCCTCAGCTTGCAAAGCCGAAGTCTTTCTGCAACTTTGCATCCCGCGCTTGACAACTCTGTCATGGTCGTCGCAGATAATGTAGCCACAAGCAGCGAGTCCTGAGGGAGTCCTTCCACCATCAAAGTTCAATTTCATGAATCCTTCGCTTGGTTTTTTCCATTTGATGATTTTGATTTGGCGTGGTTTGTTTCGATTGTTGCTTGGTTCCTTGATTCTCTCTTCCTTATTTAGATCATCTCTTTGTGTCTTTTTCCAATTTTCTCTTTGTTGGTTAATGTATTTTACCCATTCTTCTGGCACTCGAAACACATGGTCATTAAAAAAGATTTTATTCCTTAAAGACCAAATGCCCTAAAGGGAGAAGACTAGGTTTGATCTTTGTTCTGGGGATAATTTTGCAAATATTTCTACAATAATGTCTTTATAAGTTCTGTTATTTTTGTTTGTTCCTTGTATTATTCTTTTGATCTGTTGTTCCATTTTTCGTATGATAGTGAGTATGGTTTGACATTGCGTGACTAAATATGTTGCATCTTTATAAGTGTAGTTACATAGTGTATATTTCATTGGTACATGTATTCCTCTATCTCGTAGTCTATCTTTGGTTGGTGTTCCATTTAATATCTTTTTCCATAGAAAATTTTTCACTTTTGGCAGGCAGTCTACTTTTCAAATCCAATCGAAGGATTCAATCGTGCTTCTTCATGTTTTTGTAGTGTAATCTAAGGCACTAGTTGTTGAGAACTATCCATTTTTACTCGCTTTCGAGTAGAGTCTATCTTTGAATTCGTTTGATGGTATATGGATACTAAGAATTTGTTCAATTATGTTCATGGGAAGAATTTTCTTTAGTTTCTGCATGTTCCATATCCTATTTGGGTTTATATATTAGTCATCAGTTTTCCACTCGTTTATGTTACATCTATCCGGTTTTCTAGTACATTTGTGTCATTGTTTATCCCATTGTCCTTCCAAAACCTTATTGTTTTCTCATTCCCAATCTGCCAAATTAAACCTGAGTAGAATTCTGGTTTTATTTCCATGAGTTTTTTCCATTGCCAAGAGGTATTTTTTGTTCTTTTGTAGTCCCATATGGTTTTTTCTTTTAGATATTTTTCTGTGATTATTTTGACCCATTTGTTTTGCGGTTCAGCTAAGATTTTAAAGCAGTGCCTTGTTTATATATTTTGCCTTGTTTAGTCCCATCACTCATTCTCTTTTTGGTCTACATACTTTGTCCCACCCAATCAGGGGTTTACGTTTTTTATCCTTGTTCCAAAAGAAACATCTATTTAGTCGATCAAGTTCTGTATGTATACTTGTTGGAAGCATAAAGTTTTGCATCATGTAATTTGGTTTAGCTGCTAGTTTTGCACCACGTAACTTGTTGGAAGCATAAAGTTTTTATTAATAATTAAACTTTGTTAAATATTCAAAAAGATCTATAGTTATATTTAAGTTATAAGATTAATCGATAAAATATTTTTTTAAAATTTAGGGAAATTCAAAGAAAAAAGTTATCTATGACAAATAAAATGGATCAAAGTCAAATTTTAAGTTGAAAAATATTAACCTTTTTTAATTATAGACGTGTGTTGTTAGATACACCGCAAATAATCCTTTTAAAATGCGCGTAATTAATTAACAAGCTTTCTTAATTAATTAACCCACAACAAACCTGCACGTCCATTCCGACGTGCAGATTTGGGGTGTATTTAGTTGAGGCGATTAAAGACCTTTTTCAATTTTTATTAAAGATAGTTATTGAACAAAAATATTTGAACTATAGACAAATAATATTTTTAAAATATTTAAAATATAAATAAATAAGAGTAATTTACATAATATTTTAAAATTTTATAAACATTTTCAAACATAAATTAAGATAATAATTCTAGGCTATATTTATTATTATTTAAAAAAATCCCTAAAATATAATCAAGCTCTTAAATTCAAATTTTGAATATATTTATAAACAAATTTGAGTTTAAAGTTATTAAAATATAATACATTTAATGATAAATTAACAAAAATAGATAAATGGGTGATGAGTTGCAAATAAATACCATTTAAAGAGTGATTTTAAGTGAAAACACTCATATTTAAAGGGTGGTTTTCTGTAAATTTTCCTAAAAAAAACTACTCTTCTCTTAAAGAAAATAAGATAGCCTTTATAAAAAAAAAATATTATCACATTTACCGATATAAAAATAAATAAATTAATATTTTTTCTTGAAACTTTTCTGTGAAGCATAAAACGATAGAGATTGTTAATTAAAACGAATAAAATACTTAGAAATGAGAAAAATAATTAGAGTGGCTACTCACACACGTAGCATGCAGCGCAACCATGTCAAACCTCTTGACTTACTGGCAAATTTTCTTTTATTTTTAATATTCATACCTCCTGAATATTGATTTAATATTCATACCTCATTTCTTTGGTATGTGCACGTTTTTGAAAGGAAGGTGCATTTTGTTTTCCTTCAAGACCCCGATTAGTCTTAGGATGAGCTGAAGCGGCCTTTGTTGCCAAAATTCACGCCCATGTGTATCCCCATCTGGAAGTTTACCGTTTCACCATGAAACTATCCCAAACCTCTCCTTTGGAAATACAAACAAAAGAACCAAATCAACAATAATACGAGCAGAAACAACTCGCACAGTTTTTCTTCAATGTGATTCAACACAGCAAATGCTACAACGATTTTGAACGATCAACACAAAATTTGCCTTTGCTGCTTGTTTCCGAAGCATCAATCTTACCATACTGACTGCAAACTTCTTTCTTTGGATGACAACACTAACCCTATCATTGGAGAAATCTAAGACTCTTCCCGGTGTCAAATTACAAGACTAAGAACTCTCGAATCCAAATATACGGAAAATACCTGCCACGGGAAACAATGGTTCAAGAAGTGGTGGTAAGATTAACGTTATTCATCAGTGTTTACACGAAGCTTTATCTTAAGAAGTTGGAGGAAACCTACCCTCATCTGCTTGATACTTCTTATCATCTCCAGCGTATGCAAGCAAATTATACTTGGGATTCCATTCAACACTGTTCATCGCAGCCCGGCATGGTATTTGATGGACAGAGCGTCCAGTTTCAACATTTGCCTGTGTTGCAAAGATTAGATTGATCAAGTTAGATCATAACAATCGGATATGCACATTTTTCACACTAATCTCTGCTTGCCTACACATCAATAGAATATCATATGTTTTATTAATGTAAATAAAATTCCTACACAAACAAGTGTAGCAAACCAAGTTCAATTTTTTAGTTGACTACTTGCAGACCAAGCCAAGCTTCGTCTACAGATACGTTTAGGCAAACATACTGTTCAGGAAACCATATTTCAAATGGCAGGGAGTTTGCTCTTTGGACAACAAAATAGCAGCAGTAAGAGCCTCTGATGCTGACCATAGTTTTAAATAACAAATACTTACTATATCGATAAACAAGTCTTCACTCGCAGAAGCAATATATTCCCCTGAGTGATTGAAGCTTATCGTTCGGACGGGCCACCTGAACAAGAAATCAGCAGTTCGTCATTCCCGACAGGTGATCAACCAATGGTGTAAATAGAAGACTACCTGATTGCCAGAAAACAAATCTGCTTTGATAAATCATAAAAGCAACTTACTCAAGTTTTGTAAATGTTCGCACGCAGTGCATCTCTGAGATATCCCAAAGGCTGACCAAGGAATCAGCACTCCCTACAGCGAAATACCTGCCATAATCAAAAGTGGTAAGCAGACGATAGTAGATACAAAATATACTGAAGGTCAAAACACGAAAGAAATTAGATTCCTATGCGTAAAAAAAACAAAATCAAGAGTTTCCATCACATAAACAAGTTTACAAGTGAAGATATATTACTGAACCCTGAAAATTCAAAACTGCTATAATAAACACAATCATGTCCCCCTGTACAACAAAAACAAGCAAGCAAACCAACTAAGGCAGCCAACCCAGTTTCAAGTTACAACTGTAAGAGAGCAACTAAAGATGGCAGACAGCTGTTTTTCTTCTTATGAAGCGAGTGTGATGTTAAAAAACATAAATAGGAGTTTCATTTTTACCAATCCATTTCATTCAACTGCCATGTTGAACAAGTTCTAGATCTAGCAATAAAGTAACAGTTGAGACAGTTACAATAACCCACCTTCCTATGGGGTCAATTGCAATGCAGTAGCAACCAGCTGTATGTGCAGTAAGAGTGTCCACTGCTTTTAGAGATGGATATCCTAGAACTTCCACAGTACCTAATATGATCTCAACAGATGAGTGTGGTTCATAAAGAACAAAGGAATCTGATTAAGCATGTCCAAAACTGAACTCACCGTTTCCAGTAGTCAAAAAGAAAAGATCTCCTGTCATGTTCCAAGCAATCTCATTAACCTGTAGACAAAGGAGTTTTGTAATCAAATCGAAACAACATGCTTTTTTGTTTGTGAAGAATAGCGGCCACACCCAAACAATTTATGTATATCTTGATGAGAATGTAATAAAGCCATTTCAAAAAATTTGTGCTTATAAGGATAGTCAATAATATTAGGGGATTATATTAGAGATTAGGGTATAAATATCCCTACCTCTTGTAATTGGGGCATCCAATGAATAATCACATACTTTAACTCTCCCTCTTGTTCTATCTCTCTAAACGTCTTCTTCTTCCTACTCTCTACACTCTAAACTCTGTTTCCTCATCTCATTCCTTTCACCTTCACCAAACCTCAACCCTAAATCATCTCGGATCGAGTTCGGTCCTGACAGTGCTTAAGATAAGGTCGTACGGCAGATGAAAAGCCTCCTCGGTTCCTCAAAAGTGAGAACGGTATAAATGTCAACTAAGATGCATGATTAACAAGATCCTTCAATAAACCAAAGTGGAAATCCTCTAAAGCGTAATGGGGAAAATACAAGGGATGGGCATGGCATTGGACGAGATTAGGGTCAACTCTCGTCCTGTCCCGCATATTTTAGGGATTTAAAATAAAAATTGAATCCCACCAAGCCCTAACACTCATGGGACGGGATCGGGACGGGCTGGGCCTTGTCCCTTATTTTTTTAAAAAAAATAGCAATTCCAACAACAAAAACCTGAATACAATAGCAATGGATTTAATAAGTAGCCTTGTACGTTGTACCACATTCAAAGTAACATATAATAGGTTATAGCTAGTTACATTCAAAGTCTGTTAGCATACCGTAGGTTTGTTAGCATGTACATATAGCAATTTACAAAAGGTTATAGCAATTTACATCGGCATGCATGCACTTCTGAATTACAGTAGGTTAGCATGTACATACTGCAGGTTAAAGCAGGTCACAACAGCATAAATAAAACATATGTAGCAGATTTGATCATATTCAGCATTGAAACCTTCAGTTGTTGCTTTTCGTTAGTTTACAACTTTGTTTAGTTTATTCAACTTAATTAAATGTGTATGTGTATATATAACTATATATATTCTTTGCTGTTTTATTAATTTTATTGTTTTAATAGAAATAAAAAATATAATATATATATATATATATATGCGGAACGAGAATAAAAAAAATTCCCAAAACCCACCGGGATCGGGATGGGAGGTGCGACGGGATTTGTGACCACCCCAAGAAAGTACAATTGTGAAATAGGCACTATCAAGAAAGCTTAGAAGGAACATCCATACATTTTCTACAGCTTCCAAGAGAATTGAATTAGACTGAATACACAAGTGCAACTTACCTCGTAATTAAACTTCTGTTGATGAATTGACTTAAATTTCCTCACATCCATTATTGTCAGTTCGTCATCCTGCAGTAAGGAACCAAAGTATTGGAGCATGCTCAGAAGTTGCAAAATACAAACTGCTAACTGCACAATAGTCTCAAAGGTAAACTAAAACAAAACATTCTAACTAGCCAAGCATCATATTACTCAAAGGTCAAGATACACAATATCACAGCCAGTACATAAATACATTTGCAATAGTTACCCTATTACCAACAGCTATGTGTGTCCCGTCTGGTTTGTACGTAATGTTGATGTTTTCACCACTTAGCTCTGCCTGTTGTGAGCATTTTCCGCCTGCATATGATAATGTCAAAATAAGTAATGACATTTCTACTTGTCAAATTTTATACAACAGGCAAAAAGAATGAGAATACCAAATCTCCCCTTGTTTCCTTTGCTAAAAGTACCTTATAAGTTAATATTCACATTCCTACTCTCAATTACTCCTACCTTTTCTATTGTAATTGAAATTTTTTTCACAATAGAGAATATGCACGCACATATAGCATCTAAAATTCAGAAACAACACAACCACCAGGTATTTATACACATCAAGACTGAAAATTTACCTACAAGAATAATCTATCCATCCCTGGTCATTAACCCCACATATGACCTAAGTTATCACTAAAGGCTGGAATAGCCCAATAAATGTCATGAAAATTCAATTGAGAAAAATGTCAAGGAAATAACTGGCATAGGAATTCCAATACAGCCAACTACTCTTTCATTTCAGTAACTGATTATGGACAACTAGAATGTACAAAAAGAGATTCACACAATCTACAAATACCAGTTGCATATTTGCAGTCTACTTGGAAGCTATTGATTGGACTTGATTGCTGCACACAAGCTAAGCACCCCCTACACAGGCTATGAATTTGACAATAGACAATCATTCAACTAAACCCTATCAGCAACAATATGATGACATTAATAGGAAAAACAAGCTGGCAAGAAAATGTTAAATGTGGAATGCTTTACCCATAACAATAAGGTTAAACTTAAAAGTCTAAAAGATACTCCGTATTAAAAAGATAAGAAGCCCAAGAACAACATACTGCGAGAATCCCATACACGAACTGTCTTATCCCCGGACGCAGTGGCAATTAGATCAGCATGCTTTGGGTCCCAACACAGCTGGTCCACACTGTCCGTATGCCCTTTCAACTCAACATCCTTCACCTTACCCTGCACCAAAACATCATTTAGATTGCAAGTGGATTGAAAATCTAGTGGAAGTGCCACTAAAAATCCCATGTAACTTGATTATTTGCAAAAATAACACCAGCAGATGAAATTATGAAATGCCAATAATAGAGTAGAGTATAGCATTCCCTACAGCAAATGCTTAACCCGGATAAATAAGTAAATAACCCATAAACCCTAAAATCCCAGCATCTAGAAAGGCAGAGGAGATTAAAAACACAAACAATCACGGCAACACAAAATCATATCAGAACTTGAACTAATTTGAAAACGGAGGAAAAAGAAAGCTTACATGACCGTGAGGCTCAATAAGCCAGACGCGAGCTGTTTGATCGACGGAGCCCGAAGCAAGCTTGGTCCCCGTACAATTCCATGCGACAGAGTGCACCTTCGAAGTAGCAAACGGGAGAATAAACGGAAATCAGTTCATTCAAAACAAAATCGCCGGAGACAAAATAAAGCAAAAAATTAGGGTTTCGAATCAGACAACAAAAACAAGAAAGGGAGAAGGGAGAATCGGGAGGAGGAAAAGGACCTTCTTCTTGTGGCCAGGGTACTCTCTGATATGGAGGTTCTTGAAGGGGATGGTTTCGTCCTTCTTCGCAGAGTCATCCATGGTCACTCGTCTGCACAAAAGCCACACGCATAAAATCAACACCTCTAGAACAAGGACACAATCGAACATAGTGGCCATCACACAACAAGCGAAGCATCAATTAATCTATACTAAAAGAATCATCAAGAATTAACATCAAGAAGAAGAAGCTGCTAGTTACTAAACACAGTCGATTAGTCGAACACAGTCGAACTCGAACACAGTGGCCTCTGAAAAGAAAAAAAAAACAACTAACCTTGCTGATTTCAACTTCTCCTGTTCGTTTTTCTACGCCCGGCAGTCGTCCTCTTCCTCTGTCTTCAATTTCAAAACCTGCGCAATAAACTTTCGAACCCTAGAATTCGAAATTTCAAAACCTACAATTGAAAGGGCAATTGAAAGGGGCAGACCTCAGAGAAAGAGCAGCGGGTGAGTATGCGAGAGAGCAAAAGCGTCGCCGAGTCGGGGAGATCTCAGAGAGAGAGAGAGCAGAGGGTGCGACGGTGAGTGTGCGAGAGACAGAGTGAGGCTGAGACAGAGAGCTATAGAGCCATAGAGGCCGGTTCAGCTTGTTCAGCCTTAATTGGTAAACAAAGATCGGTCATCCGGTTCGAACCGGGATGGTTTTCCGCTTGTTGAGCCGATCACAAGCAGTTGGTCAGGGTTGCCTATTCAGCTTACATCCGTACAAAAGTATCTTCAAAACTCGTCGTATTGATGGTCCAGTTTATCTCATTTAGTTTAGAAAAGAGTTGTGAATTCAGTTGTTTCACTTGTTTGCGTTGTCAAAATTTTCAATAATGCAACGAAAGAAGTAGTATGAATGCAAATATAGCCTAAATTCGTAGATTCTAACTCCACCAACGAAAGAAGTATGTATGCAAATGTAGTTTAAACTATCTATTATAGACATCTAAATCATGTTTATTGCAATCTCTACATAAATGCATCATAAGTTTGTCCTTAAAGAGCCTAAAAATTGATCTAAGAAGATCTCGAAGAAGCTTAGAAAAGACACTAGATATAGTATTTGAAGGACAAATTAGAGTCATCAGAGAATAACATAGAAGTCCTATTGAAGTTGTCCCTAAAGAACAAAACTAAGTGACAAGGTGAGAAGATTGATAAGATTGATCCAAGAAGATCTCGGAGAAGCATAGAAAAGACACTAGAGATAGTATTTGAAGGACAAATCAGAGTCGCCAAATAATAACAGAGAAGTTCCAATGAACGTTTTGGATGGAAATTGATAGTTTGTGTAAGAATAACAACATCCAACTAATGGTCCTAGCAGAAACAAAATGTGAATCAATCCCGAACGACAAGTCCTGGAAAAGCCTCGGTTTTGACGAGGCTATTTGGTCCCCGGCTTCGTGTCGTTCCGGGGGATTGTGTATTCTTTGGAAATTATCTCAGTGGAAATTCATTTACCTAGGATTATTGGTCTTCGCTATGAAAATATTACAGATATGTTTAAATGCCTCCTTCTCTTTGTTTACGCACCTTCGACTCCTCAAGACAAAGATTCTTTCTGGGATTCTCTGAGTCCGATAGTGCTAGGATCTTCTATCCCTTGTCTCGTCATTGGAGATCTAAACGAGATTCTTTGTAGTGAAGATAAGTTGGGTGGCTCCAGTCCCCGCACTTCCCGATTCACTAGGTTGCTAGACTTTAAAAGTAATTGCTCTCTTGTGGATCTTCCTACTTTCGGAAACAAGTTCACTTGGAGAATGAGCCCTGACGAAGAAAACAGTATTCGAGAAAGACTTGACCAGGTGTTGGTCCAGCACCGGATTATTGAGAAATTCCCTGATCTAATTACTTTTAATGGAGCATTTTCTTCCTCCGATCACTGTCCGATATCTTTATCCCTCGACAGTGGTTCGGTCTTTAAAGCTCCTCCCTTCAAATTCGAGAATGCATAGCTTCAGCGGAAGGACTTTCGGAATGTAGTTAGACAATCATGGCGAGCTTCGTGCCCGGGCTCGTATTTTTATCAACTAATGTTCAAACAAAAAAATCTCAAGAAAAAAGCTACGGATTGGAATAAGCATACATTTGGAAATATTTTTCGTCAACTACATGATGTGGAAAACGAACTGATTCATATTCAATCTACCAATGATGGGGACACTATACGAACAATGAATAATGAGGAAAAGAACTTGATTATAAAAAAGGAAAAATCGCTACACTTCCAAAAAAACCTTTTGGAACCAAAGAGCCAAAACTAAGCATCTTAAGTTATCTGATTCTAACACAACATATTTCCATCGGATTGCGTCCGGTCATAGGCATAGGAAACAAATCCGAAATATTACTACGGCAGAAGGCACTTTGATAATAGGGGAAGAAAATGTGAGAAATGAGAATAAAACTGACTTTGAAATTTTTTTTTAAAAAGAATCGATTGATGAAAACCTGTTAAATGAAATGCTACTTCTAATCAACCCCTCCATAACGTCTGAAGAGAACGATTTTCTGATTCACAACCCATCCAACGCCGAAATTAAATCGGTTGTGTTCAACCTGGGAAACAATAAATCACCGGGACCTAACGGCTTCACAGCAGAATTTTATAAAACATATTGGGACATTGTCGGAACATCGGTTATCAAAGCGGTTAAGGGTTTTTTCCACTCAGGAAAACTTCTAAGACTAGGACTGTTACTTGAGCCGAGTAGCTCGAGCTCGGCTCGGGCTCGGCTCGGGCTCGGCTCGGGCTCGGCTCGAAAAAAGCTCGACTCGAACTCGCTCGAATTAAATATGAGCCAAGCTTGAGCAGAATTCTGAGCTCGAGCTCGGCTCGAGTAGCTCGTATAGCTCATTTTATGGGTGAAATTACAGTTCTCCCCTATGTTTTATTTAACCCAATGTAAATAAGTTTTATTTAACCCCTTGTAAATAGGGCGTATATCTCGATTCGTAGGTGAAATTACAGTTCGGTCCCTAGGTTTTATTTAACCTCTTCTTCTAAAGAGTCTGTCAGCCGTTTTGCCTTTTGGACCCTATTCACTTTGAATCACAGATCTACATTTTGTGAGTAGCTCGAGCTCGACTCGGCTCGGCTCGAGAAAATAAGGCTCGAGCTCGAGCTCGGCTCGTTTGTAAATGAGCCGAGCTTGAACACCCACTACTCGAGCTCGTTAGCTCGTATATCAGCCCTATCTAAGACAAATAAACCATACATTTATCTCTCTTATTCCGAAGCGTGATAACCCCACCAATACTAGTCATTACCGACCAATCAGTCTATGCTCCTCATTATACAAGATAATATCAAAAATACTTACCGAAAGACTTAAATATGTTATTGGCAAGGTTATTCACCCTCTCCAAGGGGCGTTTGTGTTTGATAGGACAATTCAAGATAATGTGTTGGTAGCGCATGAAATCTTCCACTCTTTTAGGGCTCGAAAGGGACGTGAGGGATGGTTAGCAGTAAAATTAAATATGGAGAAAGCATATGATAGAGTCGATTGGAATTTTACTAAAAATGTGCTAGAAAGATTTGGATTCCATAACACTTTCATCTCTTGGGTGATGGAATGTGTTACGACAGTGTATTTCTCGGTTCTTGTTAACAATGGACCCACCGACATGTTTTTCCCAACCCGTGGACATAGGCAAGGGGATCCCCTTTCTCCCTTCCTGTTTATTCTTGGAGCTGAAGTTCTGGCTAGGCGACTCTCCGTTGAATCTCGTGCTCCCAACAACCGGATTGGCTTCTCCTTCAGCAGAAACGGCCCCAGAATTCCCTTCCTTTCCTTTGCGGACGACATTATTATTTTCTGCAAGGGGAGTGTGGAGGCAGAACAGAAAGTTAGAACAATAATCAATGCATAGTGCAAAATTTCCGGACAAAAAATTAATTATCAAAAGTCCAGCTTTCAACCAACAAAAGGAATCTCAACCGCTAGAATTGCTGAGCTATGAAATTGCTTGAATATTACAAGTGAAATCTCACTGGAAAAATACCTCGGCTGCCCTATTATTAACGGTAGGGTTAACAAACAAACATTTGAAGATGTTGTCTGTAAGCCCAAAGAACAACTTAGTAAGTGGCGGGCGACCGCTTTATCCCAACAAGGTCGAGCTATCCTTATTAGTTTAAACCTTGCCTCAAAACCAATGTATGTTATGCAGAACTTTATGCTACCAAGCTCGATTCATAAAGAACAGGATCAGATTAATAGACAATTTTTCTGGAATAAAGATCTCCAGTCCCGGCCCCTCATTAGTTGGGACAGAATCTGTAGACCAAAAAAGTGTGGAGGTCTAGGTATTCGGAAAGCCAAAGAGATGAATGAAGCCCTCCAAATGAAATTACTATGGAAGATTATGGCTGAACCAAATAACCTGTGGGTTTCGCTGGTTAAACATAAGTACTTACGAGCGGTTTCAATCTTAGAATATAAAAAGGGTGGGGACATGTCTTGGCAGTGGGCAAAACTAACCTCTCTAGTGGACAAATTTAAGACTGGACTTATTTGGTCGGTCGGAAATGGTAGATCCATTAAATTCTGGACAGATAATTGGATCACAACGTCCACACTGCAGTCTAGGGAAAACTGCCCTCAAATTGATAACATAGAGGAAACGGTAAGTGATTATATTTTGGGTGGTAAGTGGTGGGCGGAGAAACTTTAGTACGTTTTACCCACGGACATCATCAATGAAATTTTGGACATCCCACTACCCACATCCTCCTTTGAGGACCGTCTGTACTGGTGGCCTGACAGAGCGGGTTGGTTTACAACTTCAAGTGTGTATAAGCTGATCACTTTGCCTTCGGCAAGTCATGATAACATAAATGCCTGGATTTGGCATATTAATGCTCCACCAAAAATACAAAACTTTTTATGGAAAGTAAGTCAAGATGGTCTCCCCACTGCAACAAGGCTTGGTTCTAGGGGTGTGGCCGTACCGTCTACCTGTAGCCTTTGTAATGGGGCGGATGAGGACGAGGTTCACCTACTCATAGAATGCCCTTATGCCCGCACTTTGTATCAATTTCCTCAACAACTTGACTCAATCTTAGCTAATTTGATACTTCAAGGTCGGGATATAAAACCTATTCTCTCCATCTTAGGGCAAAACCTCAATTATGAGGCTAAGATGAAACTCGCTTTCACCTGGTGGAGTACGTGGTATACTCGGAACCAATTTATTTTTAGACAAATTCATGTCCCACGTCGGGACACGACACTACAGTTCATTAAAAATCAAATACACGATTGGGAAAAAACTTATCACTCAGATGTTGATCTTGACAAGGGTACCACTCATCTTACCAAAAAACACGTGCAACAAATCGAAAGGAAAAAGGTAAAATATACTAAATGGCGCAAACCTCCTTGGGGAACATTCAAATTAAATTTTAATGGCTCATTGCTATCTAATTATGACAGCACAGGTGGTGCCATTATCCGGGACTGGGAGGGTAAGCCAATATCCATAAATTATCAGAAACTGGGTTCGCAAAGTCCACTAATGGCTGAAGCGCTTGCTCTAAAACTAGGTATCCAATAGGTCGTCCACCTCCGTATTGAGAAACTCCATATCGAGAGAGACTCCTCAATAGTCATAAATTATTTCAACAAAAACACTACATGCCCTTGGGAAATCGAACTAGTACTGTCTGATGTAAAACTTTTACTATCGACTTTGAAAGAAGTATCCTTCTTTCATGTTCCCCTTTTGGGCAATAGAGTGGCGGATAAGGTTGTACACCTTTGCCGCTCTGCCAGGGGTGTCGATATTTATAACAATTCTGGTCTTCTTGACCTCATCCACAAGGATGCTGTCGGGTAGAGCTCGCTCGCCCGAATTCTTTCCTAATAAAAAAAAAGAGAAGTTCCAATTAAGTTGTCACTCAATGACAAGACTACCTAGTGACAAGGTGAGAAAATTGATAAGATTTTTGGTGGGTGTTCTTGGAAGATCATATACAAGCTTAATTTGGAAGAGATATATACTCTCTCTGTCTCAAAATATAAGTCGTTTGACTTTTTAGCACATTTTTTAATTTGCTAAAATAATGTTATACTTATTATTAATAAGTATAGCATTATTTTAACAAATTAATAAAAAAATATTTTATATAGTTTTTAGCTCCTTGAAAAATGTGCTAAAAAATCAAACGACGTATATTTTTAGACGGATGGAGTAAGATATTATTGTGCATGGAAAGTGAAAAATTATTAGGGAAATATTTTATGGAAAAAAATATTTTGTTTCCATAATTAAATAATATCTTTGCTTCAAAAATGAGTTAATTTATGGAAAGCTTCTCAAGACAAATAGGGTGATCTTTTAGAAGGCATTTTTTATTTATTAGGTAATAATTCGAGCTCGGACATACTTGAAACTCGAAAGATCAACCAGTCGGCAGACGGATGAACTGTCGAACATACAATAAACCCAAAATACATGAAAGAAATAAAAAAAATGCAAACTCAACAAGTAACATGCACTCTGAAATGAACGAAACTAACAGAACTAAAACTGAAAAGTTGAGGATGCCGATGAAGAACGAAGTCAAGCACCACCGAAGGGAAGCACTGCGGGTCAGCGGTATAGCAGGACTCTAACAACCGTGGGCAGTGAAGATGAAACTCCAAGGATCAATCTCCCAAATACGTAGTCACCTTTTGCACACTACCACAATCCCAACCTGTCCCAACTCCTGACACAGCAAACCTAACCCAATTGTACAACTCTCAAGAACACCAAGACACAGTCACACGTTACTCGAAGAAAGACACCCAAAAAACCGATCAATCTTGACACGGATTTCAACACTCAACAGAAGAGGGGTATCGAAACTATGTAAAATGATTTTTCGCCTTGGGCCCAAAGCACGAGCTCGAAACAAACGTTTGCACTCCAGGCAACCCAGAACGAATAGGTTACAAGAGAATGCCAAGGAAGCCGAACATCAACAAGGCCACTCAGCCAAGGAGGATGCCGGAGGAGAACCACTGTTGAGGGCCGCCAGAGAGGCCAAGCACCAATGCGAACGGCGACACCTAGAACTGAAGCTAAGGGAGGAAGTCGTCCCAAACACCCAGGACACGGGCGGTGACAAAGTCAAATGTGAACCAAGCCGAAGCAACCGATTCCAACAGCGCCACCACTAGGCAACAACGACATTGATATGGCCATGTGTGACCCAGCACCACCGAAAGGGGGGCCACCAGAGTACGTCAGCGGTAGGAGCAGAGTAGGTCGGCCACCCTAACAAACGAATCTATGGAAGAATTAGGCAGTAAACTCACCAACTCCGGCAAGCAGATTGTATAAAAGAGGTATGGAAGCATAAAACAACACAAGCCCCATGTCAATTTAGTATTTAGTCGAAATCCAAAACCTAAATTTCGGAGTTAAGATTCTTTAATTAACGCTTTTCAACCGGAATCTCGCCAGAGACTTGGGTGTGGCGGTGCCACAACGGAACTAGGACGGTTGGAGCTAGAGAGCGTGGTTGTTAGGCTCCCGGAGGAAGGGTGGTCGGAGTAGCATGGCTGCAAGTGTGGAGGAGGAGAGATCGGAATCGAAGCCAATCGATCAAGACCCGCCCAGATTGGGGGGGACGGAGCTCCCAGAGGAGGGTTAGGACTTTTGGAGAGATCTTAAACTCGGTGGGTTCCCTCACCGGATTCCTTCAAAGTTGTTGGCGTTGGTGGGTGGACAAGCCCCTACGGGTTTTTTTTTTCCAAACTCTCCAAAGAGAGCATTTTCTATTTGTTTATTTATTTCTTTTGCTTTTAGAAGGCTTTAAGTGTAAGGAAATCTTGAGAAGATAATATTGATTTATCTATGTTATTTTTCTTTAAGGAAGCAGTTTCTTACATTTTTTAGAGATCTTATGTATGGTGAGGCATGTTATGTATTATAGGTTATTTATATGCACGATATTTTTTAGATGGGGTCTTCTTCCAAGAATATAACAGAGAAAAGTCGCAGAAGAGAAGGGAGAATATTGGGAGCTTTGAAGAAGAAGACTTTACTAAAGTCTTCAACATGTTGTCCAAGAAACTATGTCCTTGAGGGATAAAGACGATGACTTGTTGTGAGGTTATTTTGTGTTCTTGTGTTGTTTTGTTCATGGTTTGTGTGGTTGTCTAGATAGATTTACTTTGAGATCGGGATTTTATTATAAAGGTACAATCAGTAAGCTAGTATAAGGTATTACTAGTAAAATCTTAAATATCTTTATAATAAAAGAAGTGAACTTGTTAAAAAAATCCGCCCTAATGCAAATGGATTGGGATCCTCTACTAATAAAACTTGCCTAATAATTGACTAATAAATTAATCTTATCCGTTCAATCAAATCAACGATTAATATTAAACCCTGTAATTAAATCCAATAAAATTAATCACCGTCTTCTACCTCTCCCCCACTCAATCTAAAGAGGAACCACAATCCCCAACAAACAGTGCCGCTTCCTACTCATTCATTGCCTTTAGCCACCATAGCCATCTCTCACCTTTATGCTTCCCAATCATCTTAACAATAACCAACCAATTAACAAATTGTGTAGCCCTTCTTCACCGCCTCTATTGACAACGCCTCCTCGGTTGTCAAGCATTAGATGACATCCATGAAATTAAATTCTCTTTATAAAAAAATCAATCATTGGTAAACATAGCACAATGTGTACTTGTCTCATTTATACTCCATACATAACAAAAAACAAGAGAAATAACGTCTATCACACAAAATGAAAGAAGCATCTTAGGGGCAATAAATTATCAGTACATATATATAAAAGTATGGTCTATGGTATGATTCAAGTGATGGAATTTGTCATTTTGGTGCTCATGCATCTGATTGCAAATTCGAATGTTGTTAGTGTGTGCCTGTGTGGCGAGCAATGGATAGAGATGGCGGAGACTACGACCGAAGAGGCAACGCGGGCGGAGGTGGTGAGGATGGCGCGCTGCATCATTATTGGTTCATACAGTTGGTTGCCAAGATTGAGATGGAGAAGCAGAGGGGCGAGCAGAAGCAGACAACACTTTTCGGTTACCAGGGGTGGTGAGTCGGTGGCAACTGTGGTCTGCGGCTATACATAAATCGAGAGATAGTGTGTTGAGGGTTTAATGACTATATAAGGGAAAGGGCATTCTGGTTATACTTAGAAAGTATTGGGAGGTATTATGTAATTAGTCAAGGTTAGAGGGTAGGAGCCTATATATACTCAGAAGGCTCCTAACCAACATAACAACTTCTTCGACAGCTTCTTCTTCTACCTTGATCTCTAGATCTCTCTCTTGTAAAACCTCCATTGTTGAATGATCAAAGTTCCACATGGTATCAGAGCGACGGAGCTTTGATTGATCGTAGCTGGTAAGGTTTCCTGTGTGGTTTGGTGTTCTCTTGCTTGGTGCGAGAGTTTGCTATGTGCGAAGAGGATTCGACGTCAGATCTTGGTGATCTTTAGCAATTGAGTCTTGAAATGGCAGACGGAATTGGAGTTGGTGGTCTCGCGACTGGAGGTGTCCAATTGAACAACAATGATCCGCTTGCGCTGGCCAATTCGGACAATCCAAGTGCGCAATTGGTTTCGTTTCAGTTTTCTGGTTCGAATTTTTTGGGTTGGAGTAGAGGAATTCGCCTCGCTCTTGGGGCGAAGAACAAAATTGGGTTTATTGATGGTACTTGTGAGAAACCACAGACAGGTTCGGTGGATTTTCAGTGTTGGATTCGTGCAGATTATATGGTGCGATGCTGGGTGCTAAATTCAATGGTGAGTTCGATTTCAGAGGGGTTTATGTGTGTTGAATCGGCCAAAGATCTTTGGTCGGAGCTTTCTGAAAGGTATGGTCAGGCGAATGCGCCCTTGATTTTCCATTTAAGAAAAGAATTGATTCATATTACAAAGGGTGATAAGTCCATAGTTGAGTACTTCAACAAGCTGAAGCGTATTTGGGATGAGTTGCAAAGTGTGGAGGGGTATCCGAGTTGTGGTTGTGGTGCAATGTCTGCGTGTACTTGTCAGATTACCAAGAAGGTGTCTGAAATTGAGGGGAGGAACCATCTAATACAGTTCTTGGTTGGATTGGGTGAAGGTTATGAGTCGGTGTGTAACAGCATCCTTGGTACTGATCCTCTTCCGACGCTCAACAAGGCCTATTATCTGGTGCAGCAAGTGGAAGGAGGGAAAGGAGTGTCAACTGGTTCTCAGTCGGATACTATGGCTTTGGTAGCAGCAAGAAGAGGTGACAGGTTTCAGTCCCAGCCTTCTCAATCCCAACCTGGGAAAGATGGTAGAAAAGGTTTCAAGAAGGACAATAGAGACAAGATCTGTTATCATTGCAGAGGTAAAGGGCATATCATGGACACTTGCTTCAAGTTGCATGGGTTCCCTGAATGGTATAAAGGCCCGAGAGATGGAAAACCTGCAGCCAACAATGCTTATGAAGTTCCTGAAGGTTCCTTAGATTCACCTTTGGAGGAAGGTGTTACCAAAGAGCTTTGTTTCAACTCTTCCAGCACTGGTGGGTCTAGCAGTGGATTAAAGGTAGACCAGACCATGGTGAATGCATTGTGCCAAGAACTTCTGAGGGCTATACAAGACAAGAGTCAGATCAACTGTGCTGTAACCAACATGGCAGGTAATTTAGTTTCTTATAATTTGGCCTTTCTTGCTAAATTTTCAAAGGATACTGATTGGATCATAGATACTAGGGCTACTGATCATATGACTGCTTTTGAATATTTGCTTTGTGATAAAAGATTGCTTGCTAAACCTATTAGTGTTGGTATGTCTGATGGTGGTGTTGCTTGTGTTACTGAGATTGGTAATTTGGTTTTAACTAATACTCTTGTGCTTAGAAATGTACTGCTTGTAGCTAGTTTCAAGCACAACTTATTGTCAGTTGGTAAATTAGTAGATGATTCTAGTTTAGCTGCAGTCTTTATATCATGTAATTGGTTTTTCCAGGACCTTGGCACTAATCAAGTCATAGGTTCTGGAGCTAAGCTGAATGGACTGTACATGCTACAACAAGATCATGCTACCTCGCACTGCTGAGCAGCTGCCTTTCAAGATCAATGTTCCTAGTTGTTTACCTGTTTCTAGTTCTTTTCATAATAAATCTGCATCCAGTGTTTCCACTAGTTGTAAGGATGATGAGCTTTTGCAAAAGCTTCATGTTAGGTTGGGTCATGCTTCTCTTAGTAAGATGTTACATTTGCCTGGTGTCTCTGCTAGACACTTAACTCCTTGTAAAACTTGTGTTTTGAGCAAAATGCATAAACTGTCATTTCCTGTTAGTACTTCTGTTTCTATGAATTGCTTTGATTTGGTACATCTTGATATTTGGGGTCCATATAAGACCAAAAGCATTGAGGGATTTTCTTATTTCCTTACTGTCATGGATGACAAAAGCAGGGTTACTTGGACATTTATGATGGCCAGTAAAACTAAAGTTTTTCAAATATTGTCATCTTTTATTTCTTATGTTCATACACAATTTAATGTTACTGTCAAGTGTTTTAGAAGTGATAATGGGACAGAGTTTCTTCAGAAAGATTGTCTGAATCTCTTTGTTGAGAAAGGTATCATTCATCAAAGGAGTGCCCCCTATACTCCTCAACAAAATGGTAAAGTCGAGAGAAGACACATGTATCTTATTGAAACTGCTAGAGCTATTCGTTTACATGCTCACCTTCCTGTTAGATTTTGGGCTGACTGTGTTTTAGCTGCAACACATATTATAAATAAATTACCTTCTGCAGTGTTGCATTGGAAATCTCCTTTTGAGGTTATGTTTGGGTCTCCTCCTACTATGGATGATCTTAAGACTATTGGTTGCTTATGTTTTGCTTTGAATCCCATGGCAAAATTGGATAAGTTTGGTTCCAAAGCCTTTAAATGTATACTGGTTGGCTACCCTTTTGCACAAAAAGCTTACAGGTTATATTGCTTGGACAAAAAAAAGTATATTGTGAGTAGACATGTCCAGTTTTTTAAAGATAAATTTCCCTTCAAAGAAGATGGTTTAAGTACTGAGATTCCATCATCTTCATCTCTTCAGTTCCCTTTGGTGAGTCCTGCTGACTCCTCTGATTTATCAAATAATGGGGTTGATTTCTTACTTAATGATAGTCAGGATTCCAACTCAAGTCCTGTTGGTGATGGTCACATTAGTGACACTAGTAGTGACTCTACTGAGTCTTTTACACATGTTGAGGTACCAGATTCCTTGCCTAATGAGATTGCAGGTTTTGATAACCAGTCATTACAAGTGGTGAATGTTCAACCAAGGAGATCTAACAGGTTACACCAACTTCCTACTAAGCTCAAAGATTTTTTGTGCTCCTCTATTCCACAAAATAACTCTATGTCTCAGAGTTTCTTATCCTATGTTCTTGGTGATACTAACTGCTTTTCTAGTGATTTTGTGAGATCCCTTGTAAACATGGTTCAAGTCTCAGAACCACGTACCTTTTCTCAAGCTAAAAAGGACTCCAAATGGATTGAGGCAATGGACAAAGAATTGGAGGCCCTGGAGAAGAACAAGACATGGGTATTGACATCTCTTCCTCCTGGCCATATACCAATTGGATCTAAATGGGTTTTTAAACTCAAATACAAGCCAGATGGAAGCATTGAAAGGTATAAGGCACGTCTAGTTGCCAAAGGTTATAATCAGGTGAAAAATAAAGATTACAAGCATACTTTTTCTCCTGTTGCAAAGTTTACTTCAGTTAGATGTTTACTTGCCTTAGCTACTGTTAGAGATTGGCCTATACATCATTTAGACATAAATAATGCCTTTTTACATGGATATTTAGATGAAGAAATTTATATGAAAATTCCAGATGGCTATGTTAAAGCTAAGCCAGGATAGGTGCATGTGTCTCTTAAAGAGATCCCTTTATGGCTTAAAACAAGCCAGTAGACAATGGAATATGGAGCTCACTAAGTTCCTACTTTCATTGGGATATATACAGTCTAAACTAGATTATTCTCTATTTATTAAACCTGTTTCCAAAGGTATTGTGACAGCTCTTGTGTATGTAGACGATTTGTTGTTAACAGGTGATGATGAAGAGGTGATTATCAACACAAAGGCACAGCTGCACTCTAAGTTCACCATCAAAGATCTTGGCCATGTCAGATACTTTCTAGGAATGGAGATCTCAAGGTCTGCAGTTGGTATGACAATCCATCAAAGGAAGTATACATTGGACTTGCTCAAAGACACTGAGATGCTAGATGCAAAAGAATCCAAGTTTCCTCTACAAAGAGGCTTGAAATTGTCCCCAGATGAAGGTGATATGTTGGAGGATCCAGAAGTCTACAAAAGACTGGTTGGACGTCTTCTCTTCCTTAACATGACAAGACCTGATCTATCCTATGCAGTGCAACATCTATCTCAATTCATCAGCTCTCCCGGGATGGGCATGGTTTTTGAAACCCCATCTCCAACTTGAGGGGAGGGTAATGACTATATAAGGGAAAGGGCATTCTGGTTATACTTAGAAAGTATTGGGCGGTATTATGTAATTAGTCAAGGTTAGAGGGTAGGAGCCTATATATACTCAGAAGGCTCCTAACCAACATAACAACTTCTTCGACAGCTTCTTCTTCTACCTTGATCTCTCTCTTGTAAAACCTCCATTGTTGAATGATCAAAGTTCCACAGGGTTAATCTAATCAGGAAATAGCACTGAATACCACAATTTCAAACAACTTTGCAAAAATACCAGCATTTCGGAAAAATTTGCAAGAATGCCATTTTTGGCGCAAATTTGCAAAAATGCCACGGTTACCCCACAACATAAACCGGCTATCATATGTAAAGTTGGCCAAAAAAAAAAAAATTAAATTAGAGGCATCATTGCCTAGTGAAGAGAGAGTGGGCGGGAAGGAGAAATAGGGGGAGGGTTAATAAATGCTCATCCAATCACATATCTCTCTCCCGTTTGAAAACACACCGATAGCAAAGAGAGAGAGAGGCTTCTTCATCTTCATCGACAGTTGCAGCGAGGCATAGAAAGGGAGAGAGACAGAGGGCGGTTTCTTCTTCGACAGTTGCAGAGACGCCGGTTCGAGAGAGGAACAACACAAGAGAGAGAGCGGACAGGTCCACCATCGCTGGAAAGTACACCAGACACGACATAAATCAGGTACGCCCTTTTACTCTTCTCCCTTTGGTGGTAGGGTGCGCGGGTGTGTGTCGCGGAAGCAGTGGGTGAAGGGGTTAGGGCAATGGCGGCCTGAATGGTGGGTCGGGGTGGTGGTTTTCTTGTTTGGATAATGGTGGGTGGTGGTGGCATGAGTGGTTTTCGGGTATGGAAAGGGGAAATCGGTGGTTAGGGTTTCCAATTGGGTGACAGTGGTTTTCGAAATGGGTTAGGGCAACGGTCGGGGAACTATGAATAGGGGAAATTGGTGGTTTGAGGTTCGAATTGGGTGACATGGGTTTGACATTGGGTGACAGGGGTTTCCATTTTGGAGAGAAGGGTTTGTAAATGTATTATGGTAGGCGGAATACGAGAATTGGCGAGCTGTGGAAATTGGGATATGTGGATGTCGTAGGTGTCCTATTGAAGGAGGTTTGAGGTATTGGTTACAATAGGCTACCGATTCATAATGGGTGACATGGGTTTCACACTGAGTGACAAGGGTAGAGTGACATGGGTTAGTCTGTTAGGTGACAGAGGGAAACGAATATAAATGGCAGAAGCTGAGTTTGTTCGTGTGATGGAAATTGCAGGAGAAAAATGGTGAGGACGAAGAATGTGAGCGCGAAGAACAAAGAGCCTGACTACCTAGTCCCCGAAGCTAGGCACTTCCGTGCCCGGGTCAACCAGGGCTCAAGACTGTCAATGCTGAACAACATTGACGATTATGTTGACCCTAGGGACTGGCAGAAGCTGCTGGACTCCCAGATTGGTGGGGTTGTGCGGCTGGCGCACACTGTGAAATTTTCTTCACAAATTGTGCATTATGCACTCCAGCAACAGCTTACAAGCGAAAAGGAGTGGGAGACGTGGTACCGGATTAAGGGGAAGCTCAGGAGGTTCTCCCTCAAGGAGTTTGCCTTAGTAACCGGGCTGCGGTGCAGTCAACCAGCAGCTAGTGACATGGAGGAGGACGAGAAAGCTATCAAGGACTTTTTTGGCAACGAGAAGATGACGGTTGGTGACCTCGAGACCGAGCTGAAAAACTCAATAATGGTGTTGCGGAGCCCGCGAAGACGATTCAAGCTAGTGCTGCTGTACATTGTGGAGGGCGTTTTGTTAGGAGAGGACCAGAGGAAGGGGCTGAGGAGCTGGATCGTCCGATTGGTGGAAAATGTCGATAGGTTTTTGGCATTCCCATGGGGGAGGGTCATCTATGCTGCCACACACGTGTCGCTGAACGGCGCCGTAAAGCGCCGGGAGGCTGAGATAAAGGCAGAAGATCGAAAGAAGCGCAATGGTTATGGCCTGATGGGTTATCCGGTATCCTTTCAGGTAACCTTCTCGACCACACCCATGATCAATTTGTAAATCATATGCTGAAAATGTATTCATTTGAGTGGGGATACGTTGCAGATTTGGTTGCTGGAATCCATGCCGAAATGGGGGGTCCGGTTTGCAACGAAGGTGTCGACGACGGCATTCCCTCGTTGCATGAGATGGGCCCTGAAGGACGAGAACCTCGCTTATAAGGATATAGCCAGCCGCACCGAAGCTGAGGGAGAGGAGGCCATAGAGATTGATGATAACCCAATACTCAGACCAGAGGAGGCTGAGATGGAGCTGATGGATGGGTGTGTGTACGATGATGAGAAGTCCGACCCCTTTTTCGACGACCTAGTTGCACCGTTTCTGAGACATTTCGAAGCCCCTGGTGTGAGGTCCCCAAGGACGGGAAGAGGAGGCAATGAGAAGGATGGCGGGGTGGGGGACATGGCCAAGACTTTGGCACAAGTTATGGACAAGCTTCAGACAATTTCAACAGGGATGGAGAAGATGGATGAAAAGGTACGCAATAACTTCACAATTATTTGTTCTATGGAGACTGGGGATAACTGTGAACTAGGGTAAATGGACTCCTGACACGTGAAATTGGACAAGTGACAAGTAGTGTAGATAATGAACGAATGTGGTATGAAGGGTGAATTGTGTTAATTTTTCTCACCTTATGGTGATATGAAGTAATAATTTGATCACCTACAGCTGAAATTATTGGAGGTGGCCGTGACTGAGCTGCGGGATGTTCAGTGTAAGGGGACGGCCTGGCAAGAAGCAACCGATAAAGAACAAGGTGGAGATGAGAAAAAACGGGATGAGTTTGTAAGTTAATTTTTGCGTGACATGCGTGTCGATGTGTAGTCCTGTTTGAAATGGGGGATTCAATATCAAATGTTAATATATATTTTACAGGCCGAACTTGACGAGTTGATAGAGTCAATTGTGGGTAAAGCCGGTGAGGGTGGACTAGGTGGTAAGGTTAGTTATTGGTAAACATCACAAGATTTGTTATTTTCAGCGACACTGGAAGAATGTGACAGGAATATTGTAGCTGTGTGACATGATTTGTTATGTTAAGTGACACTGGAAAAATTGAGCCATAATTCAAATTTGAATTCATTTGTAGTTGGGAGGTGCTGTTGAGAAGGGAAGTGAAGTGGATGATGGCGGGGATAAGCACACAGAAGTTGAAACTGTGAAGGCAAAGGATGAGATATCAGGAGAGAGCAAGCTAGCTGGTCATGATGTCGGGGAGAAGAATGATGAAGCTGAATCTGTCAAGGCAGGGTATGGGGGGGAAGGAAAGACCAACGAGGTAAGGTTTATTTATGGAAAAAAGGTGATTTTATATGTGACAAGATAGTATAGGTCAAGTGACATGAGTATATCTGTTAGGTGACAAGGGAAAGTGTAAATCTTAGCTGAAGTTTGATATGTTTGCAGTTGGGAGAGGTTGGTTTAAAGGCGTCTGGTCATGAGGAAGGTGGAAAGAAAATTGAAGTTGAGGAGAGGCCGAAGCCCAGGGTAGCTCAGGTTTATGTATCTAAGGCGGCGAAGAAGACGAGGAAGGCTGTTGGAGAGGAGTTGGCTCCCCCGGCCAAGAAACCGCGACCCCAGAAGGCAGCCACTGTTCCCGCCGATGCTGTTCAGCTAGGAATGGTGTCAGCGACGGACAACGACGCCATGACAAGTTGGTTGGCAAGGTACGTAGGTTATGTGTCTTACACTCGAATAGACGACCAAGGTAGATAGTTGGACGTCCACAATACCTGACAGAAACTTAACGTGCAGTGGGGATGCGGAGGTTCGCATGTCACCCTGCGGTGTGGATATGACGAAGGAGTTACTCAACCGTCTGAAGAAACCCCAGGATTGGTTTGGAACTGTGGTATGACGACTTGTCACCTAAAAAATTTCCCGTGTCAGGATTATGGATTGTAATTGCGGTTCACTTCATCAGGAGATGGAGGAGTGCTGCTACCTTCTGCGCAAAGCGGTCGCAGACAGAACGGGTGACATGGCCAGTGGAGTCATCGTAGTCGATACGTGCTTAGCGGGAATTTATCTACCTCGGGAATGGAAGGAGTACATCGCCACCCCCGAAGCGTACGAGCCTAGTGATGCATTGATGGCGTACTTAAAGGGGGGGTCCCCGAAGCCGTTGGGACGAGCGTGGTCAGGTGCGGACCTCATCCTCCTCCCCTTCAACGTCAAGAACAAACACTGGGTTGCCCTTGCCATCGATCTTAAGGAGTGGGAGGTAAGGGTGTATGACTGCGACGTCCACATGGCGACGGAACGCCAACTCCAAACCCTGTTAATGCCTGTGACGAGCCTGATCCCTGTCGTCATGCGTGCACACCCAGATCTGAAGGTCAAGTATGCCGATAAGGTCCCCATGTCGTTTGCCATTCGCCGGGACAAGAGGCTTCCACAAACCAAGCTAAGGTAAGTAGGATGACATGGTTCAATTTCGTTTGATTGGATGGGGAATCGGTGTCCGCGCTCTGACTGATTGTTCCCCTTTGCAGCGGTGATTGTGGCCCGTACACCATTCGATTCATGCACCTCCTGCTGGAGACCGCGCCTAACTTCGATGGATTGGACGACAGGTACATTGAGGCATACCGCCTGATGCTAGTTGTTGGGGTATTCCATGGTCGACTCGGATGCTAGACTTCGTAGTTGAACACTTGGTTCCAAGCATAAACACCCTCCTGTAATAGTGGAAGTAAAACATTTGGATATTTTGCAAAACTTGGTAGTTGTCGAATGTGAACATTGTGTATATGCGGACATGTTAAACTTGGCAGTGTAGCTACATGTATCTATCCAATTTGGTGACAAGGTATTTGTCGTAAGGTGACACGAGGATTTAAAAAGGGTGACATGGGTCATTTACACTATACGTAGGAATATGAGACAGTTAATAGTGACACGAAAAAACCTGCCAGGTGACACGTGCATGGAAAGACGGGACCCGATACTGGGACAACGAAACAAAACGACAAAGGAAAAGGAATCTTCCCCAGGGTGGCAGTTGGTTGCACAGTTCCATTGACCACTTAAAAAAAAATTAAAAAGAAAACAAAATGCTGTGTTCCTCGAAATGAAAAAGGAAAACAAAACAATAGTAAAGGTAAGTAACTTGCATTCATTGCAGTTGGCGAAAAAAACCACCACCTACACAGGGGAAGGAGAGAGAGAGATAGAGACCGAATATTAGGAGAGAAGGGAGGCGGTTGTGAAGTGAAGGGAAAGGGGAGAGCCCGTACCGAAGAGGAAGGAAGACGCCGGAGAAGCCCGTACTAGAGAGGAAGGCGCAGGAAAACAGGTACAACTCAATTGGTTATTGAAATCCGTCCTCACCCATCTCTACTACTATGAATCTTCACTTAATTTGCAATCTTCCCCACTTAATTTGCATTCTCCCATTGTTTCGTACCGGAGAGGGAGGTAGTCGCCGGATAAGGGACCAAGACGCCGGAGAAGGCAGTACCGGAGAGGAAGGCGCTGGAATACAGGTACAACTCAATTGGTTATTCAAATCTGTCCTCACCCATCTCTACTAGTCTGAATGTTCACTTAATTTGCAATCTTCCCCACTTAATTTGCATTCTCCCATTGTTTCGTACCAGAGAGGGAGGTAGTCGCCGGAAAAGGGACCAAGACGCCGGAGAAGGCAGTACCGGAGAGGAAGGCACAGGAATACATGTACAACTGAATTGATTATTGAAATCTGTCCCTACCCATCTCTACTATTCCGAATCTTCACTTAATTTCCAATCTTGCCCACTTCATTTGCATTATTCCACTGTTTCGTTGTAAGCCATGCAATTTGGGATCGAACAAAAAATCTGAAATTGGGGATTTGGAATTGCTGTCATTTGGGGAAATGGGGAATTCCTGTCACTTGGGGAATCGGGGATACGGGGAAATACGGATCTGGGCTAAAAGGGGTGTGGGGAACTGAGGAATTGACAGACAAGAGCGAGGGAGGTTGAAGAAGAGCGTGGGAGGCTTGCGGGTCCTTTTACCCAGATTGTGAGAGTGGAGAAAAACCCCTGTCAGAATCGGGTACTGTAGGACAATTGGGAGAAGACAATTGACATACATGACACGAGCTATTATGTTGGGTGACAAGGGTTACTTCAGTAGGTGACATGGGCATTTTCTCGTGAAGCAGTCGCAGACAGACTTATTCAGAAGGGGGTGAGTTTGTCTGGATGTTGATAATGTTCATGTCCACTTAATTGCAGGAAGAACATGGTTCGGTCCCAGAATTTGAGGAGGAAAGGTGTCCGGGCAGCTAAGAAGGTGGAGCCCCGACTCGCAGTGCCGGAAGAGAAGCATTTCCGAGGCCGGGTCAACCAGTGTTCCAAAGTGTCTCTGCTCGTCAACATGGACGACTGGGTTGACCCCGTCGATTGGGAGAAGCTGCTGCGAAGCCAATTTGGGGGTATTGTGCAAATGGCAAACCGGGTTCAATTCTCGTCGCAACTACTGCATTACGTGTTACAAAGGCAGCTTGTGACAGAAAAGAAGTGGGAGACTTGGTACATGCTTCAAGGCAAGCTGCGGCGATTCTCTATCAAGGAGTTTGCGCTCGTGACTGGGTTGCGGTTTGGTCGAGTTCGGGGGGAAGACACAGAGACGGACGATGACAAGAAGACAAAGAAGGCTCTTAAGGACTTATTCGGAACGGACAACATGAAGGTCGGTGAGCTGGAGAACGCCTTCAAGAACACCATCTTGAAGGAGCCGAGTGCTCGAAAGCGTTTTAAGATCGCTCTCCTACTCATCGTCGAAGGAGTTCTGCTGGGGGAAGAACCCAGGAAATCCATACGAGGGTGGATTGTGAAGCTTGTGGAGAACGTTGATCGATTTCTGGATTACCCCTGGGGCAGGGTTGTGTACGAGGCCACCCACGAGTCCCTGTCAGGCGTCATAGAACGACGTGT
This sequence comes from Persicaria maculosa, assembly GCA_963922045.1. NCBI lineage: Eukaryota > Viridiplantae > Streptophyta > Magnoliopsida > Caryophyllales > Polygonaceae > Persicaria > Persicaria maculosa. The sequence continues at coordinate 58,690,246 of OY998259.1, forward strand.
CGCTGACATGAAGCCGAAGGCGAACGACAAGGACGATCGATATGGATATGGGCTTATGGGTTTTCCGTATGCGTTCCAGGTAAGCTACTTGACCGAAGTTATGCTTGAACTAGTACGCGCAATTGATGCACTCATTCGAGTGACATGTGTGGTTGTTTTAGATTTGGCTGTACGAAGCTGTGCCGGGGATTGGGGAGGCGTTCGCGAACCGAGTATCGCACACGGCGTTGCCTCGCATGCTGAGGTGGACAGCGGATGACGACAATCTAACGTATGAGACGATCCAGTCCCGCATGGACCCTGAAAAATCTGATAGAATCAAGGTCGAAGACAACCCGATACTAGTACCGAAGGCCGACGAGTATGAATTGATGCGCGGGTGCTTCTACCAGCATGAGGAGCCTGACCTCTACTTTGATGACATTGAGGCTGCGTTGGCACCGAGTTATTACGGTGATGGCTCAGGCAAGTCCGGCCCGAGTTCGGAGCAACGTGATGGGACAAGTGAATCCTGGGAGGATAAGTTGGGGAAGTCAGTAGAACTGATATTGGAGAGGCTGGGAACCATGTCAAGTTGGATGCGGAGCATGGATGAGAAGGTATGTGTAACGTTTCTGGCATTTGTGACACCAGTATATTTTATATGTGACACGAATAATTGTCAAGGGTGACACGGGTTACTTATCTCCCAATGGTGAATAACATTCGCTAACCACCCCTCATTTATGTACTTTGTGTATCAAATGAAGGTGTTGGAAGGTTTTGTGAATGGGATGCGAGATGGACAGTCGAATGCAGGAGGTGAGCAGCAACCAATGGGCGATGTCCGTGGAGAGGATAACGACCGAAAGAACGGGGGGACAGAAGGACAAACTAGGGTGGAAGATCAGCCACCAGAAGGAGAAGAGGAGGTAAATTGGTTGTTACTTGACATGGTATTTTCAGAATCCACGGTGAAGGGGTTATAGAATCAGCAATTTTTAATGTGTCAATATTTTGCACACAACGCACACGGTTGTTAAAGTGAATCGACACGTATTAATATGTAAAGTGACAAGGGAACAAATATATGATCTGAAACACAGTTGACATAACCGTAACCAATTGCTAGATCTCAGCGGCGGTCAAAGACGATACCGTTGGAGGAACTGGGGGAGATGTCAGTGGCCAGAAGGTTGGGAACCAAAGGGATGCTGAGGACACAAGCGGTAAAGCCGGTTCAACGGTTGTACCACCTACAGTGAACGACCAAGCGACGCCGGAAGGACAGGATGAGAACAAGGTAAAATGCCTGTTACATTTCCTGTCATTTTAATCTATAGTAGTACGTAAGTGACAAGTGTATCACTGTTAGCCGACACGAGTACAGATCAGGGTGACACGGGGGTGAAAGTTTTTTTTCCTTCACCGTTGAAACTGTTTAACCAATTGGCAGATCCCAGAGCCTGCAAGAGCGGAGCCCGTTCGAGGCAGGAGGAGTAAGAGAGGTCAAGGAGCTGAAGGAGAAGTGAAGCCCCCACCTGAGAAGAAAACGCGGGGCCGAAAAGGAAAGAACGTTGTCGAAGGCGCGGTCGCGATTAAGTTGGGTCTTGTTTCCGTGTCAGACAACGATGGGTTCCTCAGCTGGATGGATAGGTGACACTCATCAGCAGACGTACCCAAGTTATTGCATAGATGACTCCGATCCCCTAACATTGTGGTTGTGGTTGTGCAGCGGGGATGAGGACAGCTGCAAGACTGCATACGGCACGGCGCTGAGTAAGGAGTTCTTCACCGCACTAAAAACGCCCACAGTTTGGGTAAACTCTGAGGTACGAAACCCGCCTAAGTGACTATCTTTGTCTTGTGAATGACACGGTACGTACTGTGCAAATGGTAGTGGAATATTTTTGGATTTTGACTACGGTTGTAATCGATGCAGCACATGGAACAAGCATGCTATCTTCTTCGGAAAGGGGTAACGGAGAGGGGCGGCGACATTGTCGGTCGAGTTGTCGTTGTGGACAAATATTTCGGTCGCTATCTGCAGACCGAGTGGGGCAAATACAAGAGCGATGCGGATAGCTACCAAGCCGACGAGAAGCTGCTTGGCTACTTCGACGGGCGGGCCCCGGCGACGATAGGCCGGGCGTGGGAAGGGGCGGAACTCATCCTCCTACCTTTGAACGTGGACAGTGTTCACTGGATCGCCGTAGATATAGATCTGGTGGGGTGGCAGGTAAGGGTTTATGATTCGGACGTCTACATCGTCAGGGACCGCCATCTGCCGGCACACTTAAGCTGCATCACCCACCTTATCCCCGTACTGATGAATGCCCACCCCGCGTTGATGGCCACCTACAGCGACAAGTTGCCAAAGCCGTTCGCCCTTAGTCGCGAGAAAAGGATTCCGCAAAACAAGCAGAGGTAATTTACGTCCAACACTTAAATATATCTTCGTCTCATACTTGCATCCGCCTTTAATGAATATGACTCCGGCGATTCTGTATTGCAGTGGAGACTGCGGACCATACACGATCAGGTTCATGTAACTCCTCACGAAGGACGCCCCCACCTACGACGGTGTTGACGACGTATTCATCGGGGCGTACAGGCACATGCTCGCTGTTCGCATCTTCAATGATACACGGTTATGATCTCAGTTGTGATCACCATTGGCCATTGTTATGAAATTTTAAGTTATGGTCTATGCATGTTATGAACATCGTTTTTATTGTGTTGGATATTTATGAACATGGTTGCTGGTTCTCACATTTAGTTGTGGCCGGTAGCTCACTAGGTTGGTATTTGAACTATTTCGCATTGTTTGTCTTCGGTGAGTGGTTATGTGTTGCGGACTTTTACATTATTTGTATGATAATTTGTAAGCAGTTACTGACCATGTTGGCATGGTGCAAACATTGGTTATAATTAGTTCAGAATTACCCCTGGCACCATACTTGGATTCCCGTGTCAACTTACGTGATTATCCGTGTCACTGATGGTGAGTAGGGTGATTTTCTAACCTTGTTTATTAGTTGATAGGTTCATATACGAAAGGTCACAACGCCGTGTCACAGGAACCGCATAATTTTTCATGTTCTCGTGGATGATTGAATGTCATGTGGCAACCAACTTAGTCGATTGAAAGGCATAATATAAGTTGTAAGGAAATATCCCGTGTCACCAAACATGCAATCCCGTGTCACCTGACGTGATTGTCCGTGTCACTGATGGTGAGTATGGTGATTTTCTAACCTTGTTTATTAGTTGATAGGTTCATATACGAAAGGTCACAACGCCGTGTCACAGAAACCGCATAATTTTTCATGTTCTCGTGGATGATTGAATGTCATGTAGCAACCCACTTAGTCGGTTGAAAGGCATAATATAAGTTGTAAGGAAATATCCCGTGTCACCAAACATGCAATCCCGTGTCACCTGACGTGATTGTCCGTGTCACTGATGGTGAGTAGGGTGATTTTCTAACCTTGTTTATTAGTTGATAGGTTCATATACGAAAGGTCACAACGCCATGTCACAGGAACCGTATAATTTTTCATGTTCTCGTGGATGATTGAATGTCATGTGGCAACCAATTTAGTCGGTTGAAAGGCATAATATAAGTTGTAAGGAATTATCCCGTGTCACCAAACTTGCAATCCCATGTCACCTGACGTGATTGTCCGTGTCACTGCTGGTGAGTAGGGTGATTTTCTAACCTTGTTTATGTGTTCATAGGTTCATATACGAATTGCCACAACGCCGTGTCACAGGAAACACATCATTTTTCTTTTTCTCGTGGACGATTGAATGTCATGTGGCAACCAACTTGCTCGGTTGAAAGGCATAATAGAAGTTGTAAGGAAATATCCCGTGTCACGTTACTTGAAATCCCGTGTCACCTGACGTGAATATCCGTGTCACAGATGGTCTCGTGGATGATTTTCTAACCTTGTTTATCTGTTCATAGGTTCATATACGAATTGTGACAAGGCCCTATCATAAGAACCACATAATTTGACATTTTGTCTCCTAATGGATGATTGAATGTAATACACATGCATAACACCAACAAGTGGAAATCTACTAGACATGCATAATATAGGAGGGACATTGCCCTATACATACCATATCCGATACTACAGGCACCATTCATAATGGTGCAACCACACTCGGCTTTCCAAAAAACGACAACTAACCGAGCGCGGGTGAGACATTGTTTGTAACTACCCTTACATAGGCCCCTAACTGCAACAAATGGGGGCCATCCGCCACATACGGAGTCCTGGCGGAGTCCAAAAAACCACATCTGTTTGGGATCACATCAGTATTTGGCAACTACTACAACCAAATCACAAGTTTTGGCAAAAAACAAAGAGAACTAGCTTTGAAGCTCCTAAGCCCGGGTGACCAAACGCACCATAACTCCCATCATGAGGACGAGAATCCACCCCATCAGCCTGTTCCATCGTGTGAGCTGTCTGGTGCGGAGCTGGTCACTAGCGTGGCCGACCCACTTCCCACATAGGAAGGACCCCACCTGGACCAACCGCTGCGCCAGGTGCCTGTTGCAAGCCTCGCTCCTCACCAACTTGTTGGCGAGGACCAAGTTCTCATCAATTGTGGCCTGTAGGGAGCTCTGGGTAAACTCCAACTCAATATTTGTGGCCTCCAGGGTGGACTGGGTGGCCTGCAGCTGAAGAGTGGTTGTCTGGACATGCGTGCGGGCGGCCTCAAGTTCAGTGCGCTGTGCGGCCATTACTCCCTCCCGGGCAGCATCCCGGTTGAGCAGGTTTTGGACTCGCTAGCGAAGGTCGGTGAGCTCTTCGGCGGCCAAGTCAAATAGCGCGTTGTCCTCAGCAACCTGGTCGGGCTCTGACTCATCATCATCCTCGTCCTCATCACGACGGTCACGGCGGGTCCTCCCGTAGTCGTAATCTGAACGGAGCCAGAAGTACCTACGGTCGTCGCCACTCTGATAGCTCTGATCGCTGTCGGAGTCTGTCTCAATGTCGCTATCTGAGTGCGGCCACATTATTCCTACCAGCACCAGGGAAAATAAACGTCAGATGGCAGAAGAAAACCAAACACAATAACATACGTACATATGACAAATATGTAAGCATGTTTTAGATTGGAGACAAGTACATATATGTGGAAAACATGAATGGTGTTATGAAATGATATGTCACCAAACAAGTAAAGGAGAATGTCAAATATAAGGTAAAATAATGTCCGGACCTTAAAATGTTTAGAAGGACAGATCTATGTGCAAGCAAAGTTGGAAATGGTAAATACAAGTGTGAATATGAAACTCATATCAATGAATTAAAGTTATGACAAAGTTATGTTACAAATGGAAGAAATCACCCGTGTCACCAACTATGAAATCCCGTGTCACCAAACGTTGAATCCCGTGTCACCAATTATAAATACTTGGCAGACATCCTACTAAGAACCTTCACAAACAAAGACAAAGGTTGCAACTTTGATAGGCTTAATCATATTTATGCTTTAGATTCACACAGAAAGGATGCTAAATGTGCTATTTCTTTTTCAATCCTAACAAGTTCGTATATATGAAGAAGATGAATGGGAGAGGGAGATGATATGTGACCAAATAACTAAAGGACGATGTAATATATAAGCTATATTACTGTAAGCACCTTATAATTTTGATAAGGACGGAATTAATTGCAAGCAAAGACCAATAACAAAAAGGTCGTTAGAAATCACCCGTGTCACCAAAGTTGTAATCCCTTGTCACCAAGTACATATACTTGACTGGCTGGTTTCTCAGCCCCAATTCAGCAAATTCCACAAAATATTTGCATATATGAAGCGTAAACTAAGAAACACATATACGAACTCCAAGTAACTACTCAACTTATGTATGTACTAAGCACATGCAAGAAAAGAGACAAATGGACATTTTCACCCAAAATATGCAGCATACACAGGCATAAACCGTAGCCCCTAATCAGAAAGCTTTGGATGTCGTCAATTAGTACTCTATGTCCAAAACCCTAGTAACAACACAGATTTCATTCAACACAAACTTATAATCGACGAAAACCCTAAAATACAAACACTTAATTTTCAACACATATGGCAATCGGGGTTGTACTTACTTGGAATTGAAAGGTTTTGGATGAGGATGACCAGCACTGGTGAACCAAAGACGATGGCGTCGCTTCTTCTTCCGGGAAATGTTTGTGGCTTGCAAGGGAAGAGTGAGAGTGAAATGACCGATGGAGTGGTGGTATTTATGAAGAGAGAGGGGCTCCATGGGGGGGGGGGGGGGGGTTGGGGTTTGGTGGGGGTCACCAAATTTCGGATCCCGTGTCAAGTAACATAATAACCCCTTCAACCAATATGACAATGTCTAAGGTCGTAAATGTAGATTTTTATGTCTTAAAATCAAAATATATTGTGTAACTAACATTTTTTCCCTCATTATAGAACTTTAAATTAAGAAACTTTGTTATATATATTTTTAATTTATTATGTAATTATATTTCGAGGATCTTACGATCCCCTAATGGGATCTTACCATCCGAACCGCGGACCCTATTGTGATTCGATCGTAGAATCCCGATCCTAATAACCTTGCCTTCAACATTAAATATAGGTCAATTAGCACTAATATACATTTGAATATGGTAACAAGGTTGGTATTTTTGTACGTTGCTATGAAGAACTACATCTGTTCCGGAAAACTTGTCAGTTGACTATTAACGCACGCATATTTTTAGAGAAATAAATATACAAAATTTCTACTTTCGTATTTATTTGTAAAAACAAATTCGTATCTATTATTATCAAGTACAAACTTGTTACACAAAATGTTATGAACACCTATATGTTATATAGAATTTTTAATTACAATTACGGGTGCTTGAATAGTCAACAACAATTTTTTCCGAACGACAACTACGTGTTTCGATTTCTTTATCCCTTTTTTTACTCTATGTATGGGGTAATTTTGAACTCTCTATATTGCACTAACATATATTGATTGTATGGTTGTTAAATATATTTATAAAAGTTATGAACTTTAATACACCATATTTTAACAATTTACAAACCCGAACTACTTTCCCATGCAATAAGCATGCAAAATACATATATGGATTTCACTTTTGTGCTCAATTTCATGCGGTAATGTGTTACTCTCTATATGCGATATAAAAATTATTTCAAAGCGTTATAAAATGTTATCAAATAATATATTGATACAAAACCCTGAATAATTATTCCGTTAATTTTGAGAATAAAGGGTTAAATTTTACACTGTCAACCGTTACAACATTTTATCAAATAATTAATTCATACAAAACCCTGAATACTTACTCCGTTATTTTGTTGAATAAAGGGTTAACTTAAATTTAAAACTTTAATCCGTTATTTTTTTAAAACAAGGGTTAGTAAGTGTTTTATAGGGTTATTCCGTTATACATATAATATATTTCTTAAGAATATCAGATATGAAGATTCTAACCGACAATTAGTTGAATAAATAGATAATATAAGAAAAAGATTAATTAATAGAATGAAATTAAAACCACGGCAGTTATTTCCAATTGAAAATCGCTTCCGCTTCCTCTTCCACTTCCGCATCCACATCCATTGCGTTTCAATTGTACATTGGACTTGCACACGTCTCTTCCTCTGAATTACATTGCACACGTCTTGGCTATTCCTCTTCCGGTGGCAGTTACGTTCTCCATTGCATTGTTATATATAGCCAACTCAATCTCCCTTGAATTGCATCATCCCATTCCCTTCAATTGCATCATCCTCCTTTACCAACTACAACCGAAATTAAGATAGTTGCAATGGATCAAGGAAAGAACGCAAGGGCAAGGACGGCAGAGGCATTGACGCTGCTAACACTGCCATTCGACATCCTATTGGATATTGTCGGTCGATTAGCAATTCAATCTATAGAAGATGTCTTCAGATTACGGTTAAGGTATTGCCTCCACTTTTGATTTCGTAATTTTATGTGTTGGAAAAAAATTTGATTCACTTAAGTGTGATGCAGTTGCAAAACTCTTGATTTGGTTGGAAAACACAATTACGTGCTTGCGAAGATGGCAATTGAATACCAGGATGACTGGGGAATTTCCGTTGTAGTCGCGTCGAGAAAGGATAGTCACGCCAGAAGTTTTTTAAATCAATGCGTCAACGCGGGAAACCCGGAGGCAATATTTCAGCAAGGAATGGTAAGACGTTCATTCAGTCGATTACACGAAATATGGTGGAATAAAATTATGCACATGTGTTCGGTCTATTAAGTTTGGTTAAATTTTGTACTATATCTATTGTGTTATTATAACATATAATGATATTATTGTTACTGTATCCAAATATGATCAATTGGAGCTCATAAAATATTGATCAAATCAGATACTATTTCTCTTTTCGTAGAATTTAGAAACTATATCGTTTATGGTAGAATTGAGAAACTATATGTTTTTTGGTAGATTTGAACTCGAAATATAGGTCAATTTGCACAATTATACAATTCCATATGGTCACAAGGTTGGTATTAAAACCTGTAGGACATATGTTGTAGGAGGAAATCGAGTATGAAATATAACAAAATAAATCAAACCAGATTCTGCCCACGCAAATAATTACAAGACCTCCTCCTGATGTAGCAGCGGGAAGTCAGGATCGATCCACGAGGAAGCGTGTCAGCGGATCCTAGGTAGCGGAGAAATCTCACGGACAGAAGTCGACAACAGGGTCCTCGATCTCGACTAGGGTAGTCGAGAGAAGATCGGACAGTCGAACACAGCGCAGCAGCAAGCACAGGGTGTGGTCGATATCGACCAGGTGGTACTCGATATCGAGTAGCCTTCGTCTGGGTCGAGTGGGTCTGGTCGAGTTCCTGCACACAGTAAGCTACGGCGACTCTGGGTCGAGGATCAGTAGTCGAGATCGACCAGGGCTTGGTCGAGGTCGACGAGGGCAGAAACTTAAAACGAAAGAAAATAAAGAACAAATGCTTTGGGGTTTCGACTAAACTTAATGTAAAGGACTTCCAAGATTGGGGTTTGCAACAACGATAACCAAACATGCATAAGGCAGAGATAAACAGATAATCATGTGAATTGCATCAAAGGACAAGCTTTCCCTATTTCCAACAATTAGACAACTCTTTCAAGAAACCCTAATTGTCTCTACTAATTTTATGTTTACAATCCAAGTGGTTAACATGGATCTCCATTAGATGGGAAATAAACACATAAACAAGTAGGAGATGCTCAAAACATGATAAAAGTTAGATCTTTACCTCAATTATGCAGGACTATCGTCGGGCTCGCCCCAACCCTAGAAGTGGGTGGACTACTCGCGCTTCATCATAATTAAAGACATCAATAATAAAAGGAAATAAACTTGCATTAATAAAATAAAATAGAGCTTACAACCAAAGGAAGTCAATTCCACTCTCGCTTCACAAAACTCCTCTTGGCCACTCACTCTCTCTCTCTCTCCTACTACTTCTCTCCTTCTGAATTTGAATTCATGAAAAACCAGCCCCTAGGGCTTTATTTATAGCCTTCTATTCCTTGCTATTCAAGGATAGAAATATCTATCTATATCTAAAACTATATCTAAAAGGCTTAATGATAAATAAAAGCAATAAAGGAATTAAATCTAAAAGGAAAAGATAAATCTAAACTAAGTAAGTCTTCATGTGTTGATAGATAACCCTTCCATGGATAGATGATGATAGATCTCGGCCCACTCGACATCCTTCGTGCCCAAGAAATCCCAGCTCTACTCGGACTGCTCAAACCGAGTAACGCGGCTCGACATGTCTACTCGATATCAACCACGGCTACTCGATATCGAGTACCAGGGTTCGTCGACTTGGTCTGTCTGGGTGACTCCGCTCGACAAGGCTCGGACATGGCTCGGAGGTCTGGTCGATATCGACCACGGCTACTCTATATCGAGTAGAGGTGGTCTGCGTCTTCATCCTCGGCTTCTCGGCTTGGCACAACTCGTCGACTCCGGACATGGCTCCGAAGTGTCGTCGATCTCGACTAGATGGTACTCGAGATCGAGTAAGGTTCCGGAGTCGGGTTGTCTCTGACTCAGTGTCCTCGATCAGCTCTACTCGACCAGGTGTGCTCGACCAGACTCGTCGAGATCGAGTAGATGCTAGTCGATCTCGAGTAGAGTTCTCTCAGCTTTCTGCTCTGTTCTTGAAACGCACTTTCCCGAGTCCTCGTTCGTCGGATTGACGCATATGACCATGCGTTGGAAAGCTCTTTCCGAGGGCTACAACTCTCATGAAGACATCAAAGCTTGATTCAGAATGAAGAATGGTGAAAAATGGCGTTTTCTCTAGCTGCAACATCTTTAGCTTCTCCATGAGTTTCCTTTAGGCTTCAAAGTGCGTCCGATTTCTGCGAAATATAACCAAAACTTGTGTAGACCTCCATATATTGCAAATAAACATATATTACACAGATTCTGTATTGTTCTGACCCAAATGTATGCAGAAATCGATATAGAAATAAGTGTAAAACATGGCAAATTAGGCTTACAACAAACACCCCATACTTAAGCTTGCTTGTCCTCAAGCAATACTTTTAATTGTCATTCAGGGGAAGAAATCAAAACTCTCAACATATCAAATTCATTCTCATATATCCCTGGATCATTAGCACCACATTAGCACCACATTTCCCCGGATCATTAGCACCACATTGCCAAAAATTGCCCACCTTTAGCCTTTTACCAATCTACTCCTTATTTGAGCTTAAATTAAAGTCCTCTTGATTATTAATGCTATATCTAAAAGGCTTAATGATAAATAAAAGCAACAAAGGAATTAAATCTAAAAGGAAAAGATAAATCTAAACTAAGTAAGTCTTCATGTGTTGATAGATCTCCCTTCCATGGATAGATGATGATAGATCTCGGCCCACTCGACATCCTTCGTGCCCAAGAAATCCCAGCGCTACTCGGACTGCTCAAACCGAGTAACGCGGCTCGACATGTCTACTCGATATCGACCACGGCTACTCGATATCGAGTACCAGGGTTCGTCGACTTGGTCTGTCTGGGTGACTCCGCTCGACAAGGCTCGGACATGGCTCGGAGGTCTGGTCGATATCGACCACGGCTACTCTATATCGAGTAGAGGTGGTCTGCGTCTTCGTCCTCGGCTTCTCGGCTTGGCACAACTCGTCGACTCCGGACATGGCTCCGAAGTGTCGTCGATCTCGACTAGATGGTACTCGAGATCGAGTAAGGTTCCGGAGTCGGGTTGTCTCTGACTCAGTGTCCTCGATCAGCTCTACTCGACCAGGTGTGCTCGACTAGACTCGTCGAGATCGAGTAGATGCTAGTCGATCTCGAGTAGAGTTCTCTCAGCTTTCTGCTCTGTTCTTGAAACGCACTTTCCCGAGTCCTCGTTCGTCGGATTGACGCATATGACCATGCGTTGGAAAGCTCTTTCCGAGGGCTACAACTCTCATGAAGACATCAAAGCTTGATTCAGAATGAAGAATGGTGAAAAATGGCGTTTTCTCTAGCTGCAACATCTTTAGCTTCTCCATGAGTTTCCTTTAGGCTTCAAAGTGCGTCCGATTTCTGCGAAATATAACCAAAACTTGTGTAGACCTCCATATATTGCAAATAAACATATATTACACAGATTCTGTATTGTTCTAACCCAAATGTATGCAGAAATCGATATAGAAATAAGTGTAAAACATGGCAAATTAGGCTTACAACAAACACCCCATACTTAAGCTTGCTTGTCCTCAAGCAATACTTTTAATTGTCATTCAGGGGAAGAAATCAAAACTCTCAACATATCAAATTCATTCTCATATATCCCTGGATCATTAGCACCACATTAGCACCACATTTCCTCGGATCATTAGCACCACATTGCCAAAAATTGCCCACCTTTAGCCTTTTACCAATCTACTCCTTATTTGAGCTTAAATTAAAGTCCTCTTGATTATTAATGCTATATCTAAAAGGCTTAATGATAAATAAAAGCAACAAAGGAATTAAATCTAAAAGGAAAAGATAAATCTAAACTAAGTAAGTCTTCATGTGTTGATAGATCTCCCTTCCATGGATAGATGATGATAGATCTCGGCCCACTCGACATCCTTCGTGCCCAAGAAATCCCAGCGCTACTCGGACTGCTCAAACCGAGTAACGCGGCTCGACATGTCTACTCGATATCGACCACGGCTACTCGATATCGAGTACCAGGGTTCGTCGACTTGGTCTGTCTGGGTGACTCCGCTCGACAAGGCTCGGACATGGCTCGGAGGTCTGGTCGATATCGACCACGGCTACTCTATATCGAGTAGAGGTGGTCTGCGTCTTCGTCCTCGGCTTCTCGGCTTGGCACAACTCGTCGACTCCGGACATGGCTCCGAAGTGTCGTCGATCTCGACTAGATGGTACTCGAGATCGAGTAAGGTTCCGGAGTCGGGTTGTCTCTGACTCAGTGTCCTCGATCAGCTCTACTCGACCAGGTGTGCTCGACTAGACTCGTCGAGATCGAGTAGATGCTAGTCGATCTCGAGTAGAGTTCTCTCAGCTTTCTGCTCTGTTCTTGAAACGCACTTTCCCGAGTCCTCGTTCGTCGGATTGACGCATATGACCATGCGTTGGAAAGCTCTTTCCGAGGGCTACAACTATCATGAAGACATCAAAGCTTGATTCAGAATGAAGAATGGTGAAAAATGGCGTTTTCTCTAGCTGCAACATCTTTAGCTTCTCCATGAGTTTCCTTTAGGCTTCAAAGTGCGTCCGATTTCTGCGAAATATAACCAAAACTTGTGTAGACCTCCATATATTGCAAATAAACATATATTACACAGATTCTGTATTGTTCTGACCCAAATGTATGCAGAAATCGATATAGAAATAAGTGTAAAACATGGCAAATTAGGCTTACAACAAACACCCCACACTTAAGCTTGCTTGTCCTCAAGCAATACTTTTAATTGTCATTCAGGGGAAGAAATCAAAACTCTCAACATATCAAATTCATTCTCATATATCCCTGGATCATTAGCACCACATTTCCCCGGATCATTAGCACCACATTGCCAAAAATTGCCCACCTTTAGCCTTTTACCAATCTACTCCTTATTTGAGCTTAAATTAAAGTCCTCTTGATTATTAATGCTATATCTAAAAGGCTTAATGATAAATAAAAGCAATAAAGGAATTAAATCTAAAAGGAAAAGATAAATCTAAACTAAGTAAGTCTTCATGTGTTGATAGATCTCCCTTCCATGGATAGATGATGATAGATCTCGGCCCACTCGACATCCTTCGTGCCCAAGAAATCCCAGCTCTACTCGGACTGCTCAAACCGAGTAACGCGGCTCGACATGTCTACTCGATATCGACCACGGCTACTCGATATCGAGTACCAGGGTTCGTCGACTTGGTCTGGCTGGGTGACTCCGCTCGACAAGGCTCGGACATGGCTCGGAGGTCTGGTCGATATCGACCACGGCTACTCTGTATCGAGTAGAGGTGGTCTGCGTCTTCGTCCTCGGCTTCTCGGCTTGGCACAACTCGTCGACTCCGGACATGGCTCCGAAGTGTCGTCGATCTCGACTAGATGGTACTCGAGATCGAGTAAGGTTCCGGAGTCGGGTTGTCTCTGACTCAGTGTCCTCGATTAGCTCTACTCGACCAGGTGTGCTCGACCAGACTCGTCGAGATCGAGTAGATGCTAGTCGATCTCGAGTAGAGTTCTCTCAGCTTTCTGCTCTGTTCTTGAAACGCACTTTCCCGAGTCCTCGTTCGTCGGATTGACGCATATGACCATGCGTTGGAAAGCTCTTTCCGAGGGCTACAACTATCATGAAGACATCAAAGCTTGATTCAGAATGAAGAATGGTGAAAAATGGCGTTTTCTCTAGCTGCAACATCTTTAGCTTCTCCATGAGTTTCCTTTAGGCTTCAAAGTGCGTCCGATTTCTGCGAAATATAACCAAAACTTGTGTAGACCTCCATATATTGCAAATAAACAGCTATTACACAGATTCTGTATTGTTCTGACCCAAATGTATGCAGAAATCGATATAGAAATAAGTGTAAAACATGGCAAATTAGGCTTACAACAAACACCCCATACTTAAGCTTGCTTGTCCTCAAGCAATACTTTTAATTGTCATTCAGGGGAAGAAATCAAAACTCTCAACATATCAAATTCATTCTCATATATATCCCTGCAGTCAATTACCATCCTCGAAAAGGTACTAGTGTCACAAATTCATGCATGTGCAAATATATAAAAGCAACATCTACTCACAAAAGGAGGGTTATGCAAAACATTCATTCGTGACAAAGCATTAATAATCAAGAGGACTTTAATTTAAGCTCAAATAAGGAGTAGATTGGTAAAAGGCTAAAGGTGGGCAATTTTTGGCAATGTGGTGCTAATGATCCGGGGAAATGGAGTATTTCCAAATTGAATTTCCACATTCCTTCTCCATAAGATTCATCACCTTTCATAATGCTTTTCTCAATAATAATGCTTTTACCTCTCTAACCTCAGCACTGCCTTCTCGCGAGTCACAAACATGGGTGTCATTAATGGCCCCGGATACTTAGTGCTTTGGACTCCTCACAATGTGTCCCATCTCTCCAAACTATTATCTCAGAGAGCAGGGTCAATCTACCTTTATCTCCTGAGGTGATTGGATTTTCTTTCACTCATTAAATTTTCCATATATTCAAAACACTTTCCCGCCAAACTTCAATAACGATAACAACACAAACACCATATAACAATCTCCATAATGTAACATCATTCTCAACATAATCCCCGGATAAGGTAAAGAAATGGCAATATTTAGAACATGTGGAGCAATCTTTGAAATAAGGCATAATATGGCTTTTGTGATGCCTAAGTATAGGTAAGGCTAGGAATATAACAATATGAGCATTATATGGAAATATAAAGTCCTCCATCCTCTTATCATGCAACATGTCAAAAGCAACATCAAATTTTGCCTCCTTTCATGGTTTTCAAGAAATAATGCACTTCATTGTGACTTCCCTTTACTAGGCAATTTCATGCTATATCTCTAATGAATCTAATTTTGCATCGTCGAGTTCAATATAAGCTTCCATGACATTAATCAAAATTTTCAATGGGGGTCATTTTTCTCAAATTTTGGAAAACATGCATATATAAGCACATAAATTAATAATGCATTCCAAAATAGCCATGTAGCAATTCAAAGAAATAATGCACATATAATGTCAAATATGATCAAATATGCATGAAGTAAGCCCTTCCCCCACCCCATACTTAAACATTACAGTGTCCTCACTGTATAAAATAAAAACAAGAGTAAAGGAAGGAACTCACAGGATAACACATCGAGGAAGACAAAACAGGCATGTCGAGTAAGTTGCTCGTCGATATCGAGTACAGGTCACTCGATCTCGAGTAGCTTCGTCTGCGTCCAGTGGTTTTCCGAAGTCGAGGAGCGTCTGGGCTTGTCAACATCGAGTTGGCCTACTCGACATCGAGTAGTGTCTGGGCTGCTCCTCCTTGTCGTCGTCGACTTGGCCTTCGTCGATTCTGACTGGTTTTCAGGGACTTTCTATTCCACTTTTCGCGATCCTTATATGCTTGTCGACCTAAAAGTGTTAGATTGCACAAAAACAAGACTATCCACATGAAGTATTCTAAACCAAAAGACCAAAAAACCAAAAACAAAAAACAAAAACCAAAAAGTTCAAAAAGTCCCAAAAGTTCATAAAGTTTATATACATGCTCTAGATTTTAGAGTCGCTAGGCCGACTTTCTCCATTTAGCATTAGCCTGGCTCATCTTTGTCCGGAGGTATAGGTGGATCTGGTGGTTCTTCCGGTGGTGGGAAGCGTGGGATGTCATCCGGGGGCATCATGTGAAGAAACTTAAACCTCCCCGAGTGGACGCTCCATGGCTCCACCCATTTATCTTCCTGGGCTCCAGCTGGCATGCATAAAGGAAGATATAAAGAAAATATACATACCTCATCATCATACCTCTTCCGCTTCATAGGTTGACTTGGTTCCGCGTCTCCACCATAGCAAAACGATGGAGTGGGAAGAGATATTTCCACCTCATCATGCGGAGCTTCATGCCACTTTGCTAGGACCCCATACTTGAATATGAACATCGGTTGCTCAAAATCATCGGGGATAGCCTTCACCTTGTAAGGTAAAAGCGATCTTGTAATACTCTGGGCAGCAATGTCCACTTTCTGTGTTTCTGTGGTACATACGATTTCGGCTGGTGTTTCTGGATCAGTTCCTCCAGAATGTGTATATGTCGAGTTCAGGTAGTCGATGTCGACTGGCTCATAGAAGGGAACATTGTCGAACCAACTTGTCATTGTTGGTTTGGGCGATTCAGTGTGATGCTCCCATCTACGCCAGGCATCCAATTGTTCCTCGAGCCGGCGGGTTTTGGCGGCATCGGCAACTCGCTGACGGGTTAATTCTGCTATCTCATGTTCTCTCTGCGCTATCTGTTGGCGAAGCTCCGTTATCTTAGCCTCCATATCATATTCGCCTTGCATTCCAGAACATCGCATATACCTGCAAGGTAACTTAAAAGAAACGTGAGATCTAACTACCTAAGGCGCGAATGATTACTTCCCCGGCAACGGCGCCAATTTATTGTAGGAGGAAATCGAGTATGAAATATAACAAAATAAATCAAACCAGATTCTGCCCACGCAAATAATTACAAGACCTCCTCCTGATGTAGCAGCGGGAAGTCAGGATCGATCCACGAGGAAGCGTGTCAGCGGATCCTAGGTAGCGGAGAAATCTCACGGACAGAAGTCGACAACAGGGTCCTCGATCTCGACTAGGGTAGTCGACAGAAGATCGGACAGTCGAACACAGCGCAGCAGCAAGCACAGGGTGTGGTCGATATCGACCAGGTGGTACTCGATATCGAGTAGCCTTCGTCTGGGTCGAGTGGGTCTGGTCGAGTTCCTGCACACAGTAAGCTACGGCGACTCTAGGTCGAGGATCAGTAGTCGAGATCGACCAGGGCTTGGTCGAGGTCGACGAGGGCAGAAACTTAAAACGAAAGAAAATAAAGAACAAATGCTTTGGGGTTTCGACTAAACTTAATGTAAAGGACTTCCAAGATTGGGGTTTGCAACAACGATAACCAAACATGCATAAGGCAGAGATAAACAGATAATCATGTGAATTGCATCAAAGGACAAGCTTTCGCTTTTTCCAACAATTAGACAACTCTTTCAAGAAACCCTAATTGTCTCTACTAATTTTATGTTTACAATCCAAGTGGTTAACATGGATCTCCATTAGATGGGAAATAAACACATAAACAAGTAGGAGATGCTCAAAACATGATAAAAGTTAGATCTTTACCTCAATTATGCAGGACTATCGTCGGGCTCGCCCCAACCCTAGAAGTGGGTGGACTACTCGCGCTTCATCATAATTAAAGACATCAATAATAAAAGGAAATAAACTTGCATTAATAAAATAAAATAGAGCTTACAACCAAAGGAAGTCAATTCCGCTCTCGCTTCACAAAACTCCTCTTGGCCACTCACTCTCTCTCTCTCTCCTACTACTTCTCTCCTTCTGAATTTGAATTCATGAAAAACCAGCCCCTAGGGCTTTATTTATAGCCTTCTATTCCTTGCTATTCAAGGATAGAAATATCTATCTATATCTAAAACTATATCTAAAAGGCTTAATGATAAATAAAAGCAATAAAGGAATTAAATCTAAAAGGAAAAGATAAATCTAAACTA
The DNA here is from genome assembly GCA_963922045.1 of Persicaria maculosa. NCBI lineage: Eukaryota > Viridiplantae > Streptophyta > Magnoliopsida > Caryophyllales > Polygonaceae > Persicaria > Persicaria maculosa. Next base: position 58,708,041 of record OY998259.1, read on the forward strand.
AGTAAGTCTTCATGTGTTGATAGATAACCCTTCCATGGATAGATGATGATAGATCTCGGCCCACTCGACATCCTTCGTGCCCAAGAAATCCCAGCTCTACTCGGACTGCTCAAACCGAGTAACGCGGCTCGACATGTCTACTCGATATCAACCACGGCTACTCGATATCGAGTACCAGGGTTCGTCGACTTGGTCTGTCTGGGTGACTCCGCTCGACAAGGCTCGGACATGGCTCGGAGGTCTGGTCGATATCGACCACGGCTACTCTATATCGAGTAGAGGTGGTCTGCGTCTTCATCCTCGGCTTCTCGGCTTGGCACAACTCGTCGACTCCGGACATGGCTCCGAAGTGTCGTCGATCTCGACTAGATGGTACTCGAGATCGAGTAAGGTTCCGGAGTCGGGTTGTCTCTGACTCAGTGTCCTCGATCAGCTCTACTCGACCAGGTGTGCTCGACCAGACTCGTCGAGATCGAGTAGATGCTAGTCGATCTCGAGTAGAGTTCTCTCAGCTTTCTGCTCTGTTCTTGAAACGCACTTTCCCGAGTCCTCGTTCGTCGGATTGACGCATATGACCATGCGTTGGAAAGCTCTTTCCGAGGGCTACAACTCTCATGAAGACATCAAAGCTTGATTCAGAATGAAGAATGGTGAAAAATGGCGTTTTCTCTAGCTGCAACATCTTTAGCTTCTCCATGAGTTTCCTTTAGGCTTCAAAGTGCGTCCGATTTCTGCGAAATATAACCAAAACTTGTGTAGACCTCCATATATTGCAAATAAACATATATTACACAGATTCTGTATTGTTCTGACCCAAATGTATGCAGAAATCGATATAGAAATAAGTGTAAAACATGGCAAATTAGGCTTACAACAAACACCCCATACTTAAGCTTGCTTGTCCTCAAGCAATACTTTTAATTGTCATTCAGGGGAAGAAATCAAAACTCTCAACATATCAAATTCATTCTCATATATCCCTGGATCATTAGCACCACATTTCCCCGGATCATTAGCACCACATTGCCAAAAATTGCCCACCTTTAGCCTTTTACCAATCTACTCCTTATTTGAGCTTAAATTAAAGTCCTCTTGATTATTAATGCTATATCTAAAAGGCTTAATGATAAATAAAAGCAATAAAGGAATTAAATCTAAAAGGAAAAGATAAATCTAAACTAAGTAAGTCTTCATGTGTTGATAGATAACCCTTCCATGGATAGATGATGATAGATCTCGGCCCACTCGACATCCTTCGTGCCCAAGAAATCCCAGCTCTACTCGGACTGCTCAAACCGAGTAACGCGGCTCGACATGTCTACTCGATATCGACCACGGCTACTCGATATCGAGTACCAGGGTTCGTCGACTTGGTCTGGCTGGGTGACTCCGCTCGACAAGGCTCGGACATGGCTCGGAGGTCTGGTCGATATCGACCACGGCTACTCTGTATCGAGTAGAGGTGGTCTGCATCTTCGTCCTCGGCTTCTCGGCTTGGCACAACTCGTCGACTCCGGACATGGCTCCGAAGTGTCGTCGATCTCGACTAGATGGTACTCGAGATCGAGTAAGGTTCCGGAGTCGGGTTGTCTCTGACTCAGTGTCCTCGATCAGCTCTACTCGACCAGGTGTGCTCGACCAGACTCGTCGAGATCGAGTAGATGCTAGTCGATCTCGAGTAGAGTTCTCTCAGCTTTCTGCTCTGTTCTTGAAACGCACTTTCCCGAGTCCTCGTTCGTCGGATTGACGCATATGACCATGCGTTGGAAAGCTCTTTCCGAGGGCTACAACTCTCATGAAGACATCAAAGCTTGATTCAGAATGAAGAATGGTGAAAAATGGCGTTTTCTCTAGCTGCAACATCTTTAGCTTCTCCATGAGTTTCCTTTAGGCTTCAAAGTGCGTCCGATTTCTGCGAAATATAACCAAAACTTGTGTAGACCTCCATATATTGCAAATAAACATATATTACACAGATTCTGTATTGTTCTGACCCAAATGTATGCAGAAATCGATATAGAAATAAGTGTAAAACATGGCAAATTAGGCTTACAACAAACACCCCATACTTAAGCTTGCTTGTCCTCAAGCAATACTTTTAATTGTCATTCAGGGGAAGAAATCAAAACTCTCAACATATCAAATTCATTCTCATATATCCCTGGATCATTAGCACCACATTAGCACCACATTTCCCCGGATCATTAGCACCACATTGCCAAAAATTGCCCACCTTTAGCCTTTTACCAATCTACTCCTTATTTGAGCTTAAATTAAAGTCCTCTTGATTATTAATGCTATATCTAAAAGGCTTAATGATAAATAAAAGCAACAAAGGAATTAAATCTAAAAGGAAAAGATAAATCTAAACTAAGTAAGTCTTCATGTGTTGATAGATCTCCCTTCCATGGATAGATGATGATAGATCTCGGCCCACTCGACATCCTTCGTGCCCAAGAAATCCCAGCGCTACTCGGACTGCTCAAACCGAGTAACGCGGCTCGACATGTCTACTCGATATCGACCACGGCTACTCGATATCGAGTACCAGGGTTCGTCGACTTGGTCTGTCTGGGTGACTCCGCTCGACAAGGCTCGGACATGGCTCGGAGGTCTGGTCGATATCGACCACGGCTACTCTATATCGAGTAGAGGTGGTCTGCGTCTTCGTCCTCGGCTTCTCGGCTTGGCACAACTCGTCGACTCCGGACATGGCTCCGAAGTGTCGTCGATCTCGACTAGATGGTACTCGAGATCGAGTAAGGTTCCGGAGTCGGGTTGTCTCTGACTCAGTGTCCTCGATCAGCTCTACTCGACCAGGTGTGCTCGACTAGACTCGTCGAGATCGAGTAGATGCTAGTCGATCTCGAGTAGAGTTCTCTCAGCTTTCTGCTCTGTTCTTGAAACGCACTTTCCCGAGTCCTCGTTCGTCGGATTGACGCATATGACCATGCGTTGGAAAGCTCTTTCCGAGGGCTACAACTCTCATGAAGACATCAAAGCTTGATTCAGAATGAAGAATGGTGAAAAATGGCGTTTTCTCTAGCTGCAACATCTTTAGCTTCTCCATGAGTTTCCTTTAGGCTTCAAAGTGCGTCCGATTTCTGCGAAATATAACCAAAACTTGTGTAGACCTCCATATATTGCAAATAAACATATATTACACAGATTCTGTATTGTTCTAACCCAAATGTATGCAGAAATCGATATAGAAATAAGTGTAAAACATGGCAAATTAGGCTTACAACAAACACCCCATACTTAAGCTTGCTTGTCCTCAAGCAATACTTTTAATTGTCATTCAGGGGAAGAAATCAAAACTCTCAACATATCAAATTCATTCTCATATATCCCTGGATCATTAGCACCACATTAGCACCACATTTCCCCGGATCATTAGCACCACATTGCCAAAAATTGCCCACCTTTAGCCTTTTACCAATCTACTCCTTATTTGAGCTTAAATTAAAGTCCTCTTGATTATTAATGCTATATCTAAAAGGCTTAATGATAAATAAAAGCAACAAAGGAATTAAATCTAAAAGGAAAAGATAAATCTAAACTAAGTAAGTCTTCATGTGTTGATAGATCTCCCTTCCATGGATAGATGATGATAGATCTCGGCCCACTCGACATCCTTCGTGCCCAAGAAATCCCAGCGCTACTCGGACTGCTCAAACCGAGTAACGCGGCTCGACATGTCTACTCGATATCGACCACGGCTACTCGATATCGAGTACCAGGGTTCGTCGACTTGGTCTGTCTGGGTGACTCCGCTCGACAAGGCTCGGACATGGCTCGGAGGTCTGGTCGATATCGACCACGGCTACTCTATATCGAGTAGAGGTGGTCTGCGTCTTCGTCCTCGGCTTCTCGGCTTGGCACAACTCGTCGACTCCGGACATGGCTCCGAAGTGTCGTCGATCTCGACTAGATGGTACTCGAGATCGAGTAAGGTTCCGGAGTCGGGTTGTCTCTGACTCAGTGTCCTCGATCAGCTCTACTCGACCAGGTGTGCTCGACTAGACTCGTCGAGATCGAGTAGATGCTAGTCGATCTCGAGTAGAGTTCTCTCAGCTTTCTGCTCTGTTCTTGAAACGCACTTTCCCGAGTCCTCGTTCGTCGGATTGACGCATATGACCATGCGTTGGAAAGCTCTTTCCGAGGGCTACAACTCTCATGAAGACATCAAAGCTTGATTCAGAATGAAGAATGGTGAAAAATGGCGTTTTCTCTAGCTGCAACATCTTTAGCTTCTCCATGAGTTTCCTTTAGGCTTCAAAGTGCGTCCGATTTCTGCGAAATATAACCAAAACTTGTGTAGACCTCCATATATTGCAAATAAACATATATTACACAGATTCTGTATTGTTCTAACCCAAATGTATGCAGAAATCGATATAGAAATAAGTGTAAAACATGGCAAATTAGGCTTACAACAAACACCCCATACTTAAGCTTGCTTGTCCTCAAGCAATACTTTTAATTGTCATTCAGGGGAAGAAATCAAAACTCTCAACATATCAAATTCATTCTCATATATCCCTGGATCATTAGCACCACATTAGCACCACATTTCCCCGGATCATTAGCACCACATTGCCAAAAATTGCCCACCTTTAGCCTTTTACCAATCTACTCCTTATTTGAGCTTAAATTAAAGTCCTCTTGATTATTAATGCTATATCTAAAAGGCTTAATGATAAATAAAAGCAACAAAGGAATTAAATCTAAAAGGAAAAGATAAATCTAAACTAAGTAAGTCTTCATGTGTTGATAGATCTCCCTTCCATGGATAGATGATGATAGATCTCGGCCCACTCGACATCCTTCGTGCCCAAGAAATCCCAGCGCTACTCGGACTGCTCAAACCGAGTAACGCGGCTCGACATGTCTACTCGATATCGACCACGGCTACTCGATATCGAGTACCAGGGTTCGTCGACTTGGTCTGTCTGGGTGACTCCGCTCGACAAGGCTCGGACATGGCTCGGAGGTCTGGTCGATATCGACCACGGCTACTCTATATCGAGTAGAGGTGGTCTGCGTCTTCGTCCTCGGCTTCTCGGCTTGGCACAACTCGTCGACTCCGGACATGGCTCCGAAGTGTCGTCGATCTCGACTAGATGGTACTCGAGATCGAGTAAGGTTCCGGAGTCGGGTTGTCTCTGACTCAGTGTCCTCGATCAGCTCTACTCGACCAGGTGTGCTCGACTAGACTCGTCGAGATCGAGTAGATGCTAGTCGATCTCGAGTAGAGTTCTCTCAGCTTTCTGCTCTGTTCTTGAAACGCACTTTCCCGAGTCCTCGTTCGTCGGATTGACGCATATGACCATGCGTTGGAAAGCTCTTTCCGAGGGCTACAACTCTCATGAAGACATCAAAGCTTGATTCAGAATGAAGAATGGTGAAAAATGGCGTTTTCTCTAGCTGCAACATCTTTAGCTTCTCCATGAGTTTCCTTTAGGCTTCAAAGTGCGTCCGATTTCTGCGAAATATAACCAAAACTTGTGTAGACCTCCATATATTGCAAATAAACATATATTACACAGATTCTGTATTGTTCTGACCCAAATGTATGCAGAAATCGATATAGAAATAAGTGTAAAACATGGCAAATTAGGCTTACAACAAACACCCCATACTTAAGCTTGCTTGTCCTCAAGCAATACTTTTAATTGTCATTCAGGGGAAGAAATCAAAACTCTCAACATATCAAATTCATTCTCATATATCCCTGGATCATTAGCACCACATTAGCACCACATTTCCCCGGATCATTAGCACCACATTGCCAAAAATTGCCCACCTTTAGCCTTTTACCAATCTACTCCTTATTTGAGCTTAAATTAAAGTCCTCTTGATTATTAATGCTATATCTAAAAGGCTTAATGATAAATAAAAGCAACAAAGGAATTAAATCTAAAAGGAAAAGATAAATCTAAACTAAGTAAGTCTTCATGTGTTGATAGATCTCCCTTCCATGGATAGATGATGATAGATCTCGGCCCACTCGACATCCTTCGTGCCCAAGAAATCCCAGCGCTACTCGGACTGCTCAAACCGAGTAACGCGGCTCGACATGTCTACTCGATATCGACCACGGCTACTCGATATCGAGTACCAGGGTTCGTCGACTTGGTCTGTCTGGGTGACTCCGCTCGACAAGGCTCGGACATGGCTCGGAGGTCTGGTCGATATCGACCACGGCTACTCTATATCGAGTAGAGGTGGTCTGCGTCTTCGTCCTCGGCTTCTCGGCTTGGCACAACTCGTCGACTCCGGACATGGCTCCGAAGTGTCGTCGATCTCGACTAGATGGTACTCGAGATCGAGTAAGGTTCCGGAGTCGGGTTGTCTCTGACTCAGTGTCCTCGATCAGCTCTACTCGACCAGGTGTGCTCGACCAGACTCGTCGAGATCGAGTAGATGCTAGTCGATCTCGAGTAGAGTTCTCTCAGCTTTCTGCTCTGTTCTTGAAACGCACTTTCCCGAGTCCTCGTTCGTCGGATTGACGCATATGACCATGCGTTGGAAAGCTCTTTCCGAGGGCTACAACTCTCATGAAGACATCAAAGCTTGATTCAGAATGAAGAATGGTGAAAAATGGCGTTTTCTCTAGCTGCAACATCTTTAGCTTCTCCATGAGTTTCCTTTAGGCTTCAAAGTGCGTCCGATTTCTGCGAAATATAACCAAAACTTGTGTAGACCTCCATATATTGCAAATAAACATATATTACACAGATTCTGTATTGTTCTGACCCAAATGTATGCAGAAATCGATATAGAAATAAGTGTAAAACATGGCAAATTAGGCTTACAACAAACACCCCATACTTAAGCTTGCTTGTCCTCAAGCAATACTTTTAATTGTCATTCAGGGGAAGAAATCAAAACTCTCAACATATCAAATTCATTCTCATATATCCCTGGATCATTAGCACCACATTTCCCCGGATCATTAGCACCACATTGCCAAAAATTGCCCACCTTTAGCCTTTTACCAATCTACTCCTTATTTGAGCTTAAATTAAAGTCCTCTTGATTATTAATGCTATATCTAAAAGGCTTAATGATAAATAAAAGCAATAAAGGAATTAAATCTAAAAGGAAAAGATAAATCTAAACTAAGTAAGTCTTCATGTGTTGATAGATAACCCTTCCATGGATAGATGATGATAGATCTCGGCCCACTCGACATCCTTCGTGCCCAAGAAATCCCAGCTCTACTCGGACTGCTCAAACCGAGTAACGCGGCTCGACATGTCTACTCGATATCGACCACGGCTACTCGATATCGAGTACCAGGGTTCGTCGACTTGGTCTGGCTGGGTGACTCCGCTCGACAAGGCTCGGACATGGCTCGGAGGTCTGGTCGATATCGACCACGGCTACTCTGTATCGAGTAGAGGTGGTCTGCATCTTCGTCCTCGGCTTCTCGGCTTGGCACAACTCGTCGACTCCGGACATGGCTCCGAAGTGTCGTCGATCTCGACTAGATGGTACTCGAGATCGAGTAAGGTTCCGGAGTCGGGTTGTCTCTGACTCAGTGTCCTCGATCAGCTCTACTCGACCAGGTGTGCTCGACCAGACTCGTCGAGATCGAGTAGATGCTAGTCGATCTCGAGTAGAGTTCTCTCAGCTTTCTGCTCTGTTCTTGAAACGCACTTTCCCGAGTCCTCGTTCGTCGGATTGACGCATATGACCATGCGTTGGAAAGCTCTTTCCGAGGGCTACAACTCTCATGAAGACATCAAAGCTTGATTCAGAATGAAGAATGGTGAAAAATGGCGTTTTCTCTAGCTGCAACATCTTTAGCTTCTCCATGAGTTTCCTTTAGGCTTCAAAGTGCGTCCGATTTCTGCGAAATATAACCAAAACTTGTGTAGACCTCCATATATTGCAAATAAACATATATTACACAGATTCTGTATTGTTCTGACCCAAATGTATGCAGAAATCGATATAGAAATAAGTGTAAAACATGGCAAATTAGGCTTACAACAAACACCCCATACTTAAGCTTGCTTGTCCTCAAGCAATACTTTTAATTGTCATTCAGGGGAAGAAATCAAAACTCTCAACATATCAAATTCATTCTCATATATCCCTGGATCATTAGCACCACATTAGCACCACATTTCCCCGGATCATTAGCACCACATTGCCAAAAATTGCCCACCTTTAGCCTTTTACCAATCTACTCCTTATTTGAGCTTAAATTAAAGTCCTCTTGATTATTAATGCTATATCTAAAAGGCTTAATGATAAATAAAAGCAACAAAGGAATTAAATCTAAAAGGAAAAGATAAATCTAAACTAAGTAAGTCTTCATGTGTTGATAGATCTCCCTTCCATGGATAGATGATGATAGATCTCGGCCCACTCGACATCCTTCGTGCCCAAGAAATCCCAGCGCTACTCGGACTGCTCAAACCGAGTAACGCGGCTCGACATGTCTACTCGATATCGACCACGGCTACTCGATATCGAGTACCAGGGTTCGTCGACTTGGTCTGTCTGGGTGACTCCGCTCGACAAGGCTCGGACATGGCTCGGAGGTCTGGTCGATATCGACCACGGCTACTCTATATCGAGTAGAGGTGGTCTGCGTCTTCGTCCTCGGCTTCTCGGCTTGGCACAACTCGTCGACTCCGGACATGGCTCCGAAGTGTCGTCGATCTCGACTAGATGGTACTCGAGATCGAGTAAGGTTCCGGAGTCGGGTTGTCTCTGACTCAGTGTCCTCGATCAGCTCTACTCGACCAGGTGTGCTCGACTAGACTCGTCGAGATCGAGTAGATGCTAGTCGATCTCGAGTAGAGTTCTCTCAGCTTTCTGCTCTGTTCTTGAAACGCACTTTCCCGAGTCCTCGTTCGTCGGATTGACGCATATGACCATGCGTTGGAAAGCTCTTTCCGAGGGCTACAACTCTCATGAAGACATCAAAGCTTGATTCAGAATGAAGAATGGTGAAAAATGGCGTTTTCTCTAGCTGCAACATCTTTAGCTTCTCCATGAGTTTCCTTTAGGCTTCAAAGTGCGTCCGATTTCTGCGAAATATAACCAAAACTTGTGTAGACCTCCATATATTGCAAATAAACATATATTACACAGATTCTGTATTGTTCTAACCCAAATGTATGCAGAAATCGATATAGAAATAAGTGTAAAACATGGCAAATTAGGCTTACAACAAACACCCCATACTTAAGCTTGCTTGTCCTCAAGCAATACTTTTAATTGTCATTCAGGGGAAGAAATCAAAACTCTCAACATATCAAATTCATTCTCATATATCCCTGGATCATTAGCACCACATTAGCACCACATTTCCCCGGATCATTAGCACCACATTGCCAAAAATTGCCCACCTTTAGCCTTTTACCAATCTACTCCTTATTTGAGCTTAAATTAAAGTCCTCTTGATTATTAATGCTATATCTAAAAGGCTTAATGATAAATAAAAGCAACAAAGGAATTAAATCTAAAAGGAAAAGATAAATCTAAACTAAGTAAGTCTTCATGTGTTGATAGATCTCCCTTCCATGGATAGATGATGATAGATCTCGGCCCACTCGACATCCTTCGTGCCCAAGAAATCCCAGCGCTACTCGGACTGCTCAAACCGAGTAACGCGGCTCGACATGTCTACTCGATATCGACCACGGCTACTCGATATCGAGTACCAGGGTTCGTCGACTTGGTCTGTCTGGGTGACTCCGCTCGACAAGGCTCGGACATGGCTCGGAGGTCTGGTCGATATCGACCACGGCTACTCTATATCGAGTAGAGGTGGTCTGCGTCTTCGTCCTCGGCTTCTCGGCTTGGCACAACTCGTCGACTCCGGACATGGCTCCGAAGTGTCGTCGATCTCGACTAGATGGTACTCGAGATCGAGTAAGGTTCCGGAGTCGGGTTGTCTCTGACTCAGTGTCCTCGATCAGCTCTACTCGACCAGGTGTGCTCGACTAGACTCGTCGAGATCGAGTAGATGCTAGTCGATCTCGAGTAGAGTTCTCTCAGCTTTCTGCTCTGTTCTTGAAACGCACTTTCCCGAGTCCTCGTTCGTCGGATTGACGCATATGACCATGCGTTGGAAAGCTCTTTCCGAGGGCTACAACTCTCATGAAGACATCAAAGCTTGATTCAGAATGAAGAATGGTGAAAAATGGCGTTTTCTCTAGCTGCAACATCTTTAGCTTCTCCATGAGTTTCCTTTAGGCTTCAAAGTGCGTCCGATTTCTGCGAAATATAACCAAAACTTGTGTAGACCTCCATATATTGCAAATAAACATATATTACACAGATTCTGTATTGTTCTGACCCAAATGTATGCAGAAATCGATATAGAAATAAGTGTAAAACATGGCAAATTAGGCTTACAACAAACACCCCATACTTAAGCTTGCTTGTCCTCAAGCAATACTTTTAATTGTCATTCAGGGGAAGAAATCAAAACTCTCAACATATCAAATTCATTCTCATATATCCCTGGATCATTAGCACCACATTAGCACCACATTTCCCCGGATCATTAGCACCACATTGCCAAAAATTGCCCACCTTTAGCCTTTTACCAATCTACTCCTTATTTGAGCTTAAATTAAAGTCCTCTTGATTATTAATGCTATATCTAAAAGGCTTAATGATAAATAAAAGCAACAAAGGAATTAAATCTAAAAGGAAAAGATAAATCTAAACTAAGTAAGTCTTCATGTGTTGATAGATCTCCCTTCCATGGATAGATGATGATAGATCTCGGCCCACTCGACATCCTTCGTGCCCAAGAAATCCCAGCGCTACTCGGACTGCTCAAACCGAGTAACGCGGCTCGACATGTCTACTCGATATCGACCACGGCTACTCGATATCGAGTACCAGGGTTCGTCGACTTGGTCTGTCTGGGTGACTCCGCTCGACAAGGCTCGGACATGGCTCGGAGGTCTGGTCGATATCGACCACGGCTACTCTATATCGAGTAGAGGTGGTCTGCGTCTTCGTCCTCGGCTTCTCGGCTTGGCACAACTCGTCGACTCCGGACATGGCTCCGAAGTGTCGTCGATCTCGACTAGATGGTACTCGAGATCGAGTAAGGTTCCGGAGTCGGGTTGTCTCTGACTCAGTGTCCTCGATCAGCTCTACTCGACCAGGTGTGCTCGACTAGACTCGTCGAGATCGAGTAGATGCTAGTCGATCTCGAGTAGAGTTCTCTCAGCTTTCTGCTCTGTTCTTGAAACGCACTTTCCCGAGTCCTCGTTCGTCGGATTGACGCATATGACCATGCGTTGGAAAGCTCTTTCCGAGGGCTACAACTCTCATGAAGACATCAAAGCTTGATTCAGAATGAAGAATGGTGAAAAATGGCGTTTTCTCTAGCTGCAACATCTTTAGCTTCTCCATGAGTTTCCTTTAGGCTTCAAAGTGCGTCCGATTTCTGCGAAATATAACCAAAACTTGTGTAGACCTCCATATATTGCAAATAAACATATATTACACAGATTCTGTATTGTTCTGACCCAAATGTATGCAGAAATCGATATAGAAATAAGTGTAAAACATGGCAAATTAGGCTTACAACAAACACCCCATACTTAAGCTTGCTTGTCCTCAAGCAATACTTTTAATTGTCATTCAGGGGAAGAAATCAAAACTCTCAACATATCAAATTCATTCTCATATATCCCTGGATCATTAGCACCACATTTCCCCGGATCATTAGCACCACATTGCCAAAAATTGCCCACCTTTAGCCTTTTACCAATCTACTCCTTATTTGAGCTTAAATTAAAGTCCTCTTGATTATTAATGCTATATCTAAAAGGCTTAATGATAAATAAAAGCAATAAAGGAATTAAATCTAAAAGGAAAAGATAAATCTAAACTAAGTAAGTCTTCATGTGTTGATAGATAACCCTTCCATGGATAGATGATGATAGATCTCGGCCCACTCGACATCCTTCGTGCCCAAGAAATCCCAGCTCTACTCGGACTGCTCAAACCGAGTAACGCGGCTCGACATGTCTACTCGATATCGACCACGGCTACTCGATATCGAGTACCAGGGTTCGTCGACTTGGTCTGGCTGGGTGACTCCGCTCGACAAGGCTCGGACATGGCTCGGAGGTCTGGTCGATATCGACCACGGCTACTCTGTATCGAGTAGAGGTGGTCTGCATCTTCGTCCTCGGCTTCTCGGCTTGGCACAACTCGTCGACTCCGGACATGGCTCCGAAGTGTCGTCGATCTCGACTAGATGGTACTCGAGATCGAGTAAGGTTCCGGAGTCGGGTTGTCTCTGACTCAGTGTCCTCGATCAGCTCTACTCGACCAGGTGTGCTCGACTAGACTCGTCGAGATCGAGTAGATGCTAGTCGATCTCGAGTAGAGTTCTCTCAGCTTTCTGCTCTGTTCTTGAAACGCACTTTCCCGAGTCCTCGTTCGTCGGATTGACGCATATGACCATGCGTTGGAAAGCTCTTTCCGAGGGCTACAACTCTCATGAAGACATCAAAGCTTGATTCAGAATGAAGAATGGTGAAAAATGGCGTTTTCTCTAGCTGCAACATCTTTAGCTTCTCCATGAGTTTCCTTTAGGCTTCAAAGTGCGTCCGATTTCTGCGAAATATAACCAAAACTTGTGTAGACCTCCATATATTGCAAATAAACATATATTACACAGATTCTGTATTGTTCTAACCCAAATGTATGCAGAAATCGATATAGAAATAAGTGTAAAACATGGCAAATTAGGCTTACAACAAACACCCCATACTTAAGCTTGCTTGTCCTCAAGCAATACTTTTAATTGTCATTCAGGGGAAGAAATCAAAACTCTCAACATATCAAATTCATTCTCATATATCCCTGGATCATTAGCACCACATTAGCACCACATTTCCCCGGATCATTAGCACCACATTGCCAAAAATTGCCCACCTTTAGCCTTTTACCAATCTACTCCTTATTTGAGCTTAAATTAAAGTCCTCTTGATTATTAATGCTATATCTAAAAGGCTTAATGATAAATAAAAGCAACAAAGGAATTAAATCTAAAAGGAAAAGATAAATCTAAACTAAGTAAGTCTTCATGTGTTGATAGATCTCCCTTCCATGGATAGATGATGATAGATCTCGGCCCACTCGACATCCTTCGTGCCCAAGAAATCCCAGCGCTACTCGGACTGCTCAAACCGAGTAACGCGGCTCGACATGTCTACTCGATATCGACCACGGCTACTCGATATCGAGTACCAGGGTTCGTCGACTTGGTCTGTCTGGGTGACTCCGCTCGACAAGGCTCGGACATGGCTCGGAGGTCTGGTCGATATCGACCACGGCTACTCTATATCGAGTAGAGGTGGTCTGCGTCTTCGTCCTCGGCTTCTCGGCTTGGCACAACTCGTCGACTCCGGACATGGCTCCGAAGTGTCGTCGATCTCGACTAGATGGTACTCGAGATCGAGTAAGGTTCCGGAGTCGGGTTGTCTCTGACTCAGTGTCCTCGATCAGCTCTACTCGACCAGGTGTGCTCGACTAGACTCGTCGAGATCGAGTAGATGCTAGTCGATCTCGAGTAGAGTTCTCTCAGCTTTCTGCTCTGTTCTTGAAACGCACTTTCCCGAGTCCTCGTTCGTCGGATTGACGCATATGACCATGCGTTGGAAAGCTCTTTCCGAGGGCTACAACTCTCATGAAGACATCAAAGCTTGATTCAGAATGAAGAATGGTGAAAAATGGCGTTTTCTCTAGCTGCAACATCTTTAGCTTCTCCATGAGTTTCCTTTAGGCTTCAAAGTGCGTCCGATTTCTGCGAAATATAACCAAAACTTGTGTAGACCTCCATATATTGCAAATAAACATATATTACACAGATTCTGTATTGTTCTGACCCAAATGTATGCAGAAATCGATATAGAAATAAGTGTAAAACATGGCAAATTAGGCTTACAACAAACACCCCATACTTAAGCTTGCTTGTCCTCAAGCAATACTTTTAATTGTCATTCAGGGGAAGAAATCAAAACTCTCAACATATCAAATTCATTCTCATATATCCCTGGATCATTAGCACCACATTTCCCCGGATCATTAGCACCACATTGCCAAAAATTGCCCACCTTTAGCCTTTTACCAATCTACTCCTTATTTGAGCTTAAATTAAAGTCCTCTTGATTATTAATGCTATATCTAAAAGGCTTAATGATAAATAAAAGCAATAAAGGAATTAAATCTAAAAGGAAAAGATAAATCTAAACTAAGTAAGTCTTCATGTGTTGATAGATAACCCTTCCATGGATAGATGATGATAGATCTCGGCCCACTCGACATCCTTCGTGCCCAAGAAATCCCAGCTCTACTCGGACTGCTCAAACCGAGTAACGCGGCTCGACATGTCTACTCGATATCGACCACGGCTACTCGATATCGAGTACCAGGGTTCGTCGACTTGGTCTGGCTGGGTGACTCCGCTCGACAAGGCTCGGACATGGCTCGGAGGTCTGGTCGATATCGACCACGGCTACTCTGTATCGAGTAGAGGTGGTCTGCGTCTTCGTCCTCGGCTTCTCGGCTTGGCACAACTCGTCGACTCCGGACATGGCTCCGAAGTGTCGTCGATCTCGACTAGATGGTACTCGAGATCGAGTAAGGTTCCGGAGTCGGGTTGTCTCTGACTCAGTGTCCTCGATCAGCTCTACTCGACCAGGTGTGCTCGACTAGACTCGTCGAGATCGAGTAGATGCTAGTCGATCTCGAGTAGAGTTCTCTCAGCTTTCTGCTCTGTTCTTGAAACGCACTTTCCCGAGTCCTCGTTCGTCGGATTGACGCATATGACCATGCGTTGGAAAGCTCTTTCCGAGGGCTACAACTCTCATGAAGACATCAAAGCTTGATTCAGAATGAAGAATGGTGAAAAATGGCGTTTTCTCTAGCTGCAACATCTTTAGCTTCTCCATGAGTTTCCTTTAGGCTTCAAAGTGCGTCCGATTTCTGCGAAATATAACCAAAACTTGTGTAGACCTCCATATATTGCAAATAAACATATATTACACAGATTCTGTATTGTTCTGACCCAAATGTATGCAGAAATCGATATAGAAATAAGTGTAAAACATGGCAAATTAGGCTTACAACAAACACCCCATACTTAAGCTTGCTTGTCCTCAAGCAATACTTTTAATTGTCATTCAGGGGAAGAAATCAAAACTCTCAACATATCAAATTCATTCTCATATATCCCTGGATCATTAGCACCACATTAGCACCACATTTCCCCGGATCATTAGCACCACATTGCCAAAAATTGCCCACCTTTAGCCTTTTACCAATCTACTCCTTATTTGAGCTTAAATTAAAGTCCTCTTGATTATTAATGCTATATCTAAAAGGCTTAATGATAAATAAAAGCAACAAAGGAATTAAATCTAAAAGGAAAAGATAAATCTAAACTAAGTAAGTCTTCATGTGTTGATAGATCTCCCTTCCATGGATAGATGATGATAGATCTCGGCCCACTCGACATCCTTCGTGCCCAAGAAATCCCAGCGCTACTCGGACTGCTCAAACCGAGTAACGCGGCTCGACATGTCTACTCGATATCGACCACGGCTACTCGATATCGAGTACCAGGGTTCGTCGACTTGGTCTGTCTGGGTGACTCCGCTCGACAAGGCTCGGACATGGCTCGGAGGTCTGGTCGATATCGACCACGGCTACTCTATATCGAGTAGAGGTGGTCTGCGTCTTCGTCCTCGGCTTCTCGGCTTGGCACAACTCGTCGACTCCGGACATGGCTCCGAAGTGTCGTCGATCTCGACTAGATGGTACTCGAGATCGAGTAAGGTTCCGGAGTCGGGTTGTCTCTGACTCAGTGTCCTCGATCAGCTCTACTCGACCAGGTGTGCTCGACTAGACTCGTCGAGATCGAGTAGATGCTAGTCGATCTCGAGTAGAGTTCTCTCAGCTTTCTGCTCTGTTCTTGAAACGCACTTTCCCGAGTCCTCGTTCGTCGGATTGACGCATATGACCATGCGTTGGAAAGCTCTTTCCGAGGGCTACAACTCTCATGAAGACATCAAAGCTTGATTCAGAATGAAGAATGGTGAAAAATGGCGTTTTCTCTAGCTGCAACATCTTTAGCTTCTCCATGAGTTTCCTTTAGGCTTCAAAGTGCGTCCGATTTCTGCGAAATATAACCAAAACTTGTGTAGACCTCCATATATTGCAAATAAACATATATTACACAGATTCTGTATTGTTCTGACCCAAATGTATGCAGAAATCGATATAGAAATAAGTGTAAAACATGGCAAATTAGGCTTACAACAAACACCCCATACTTAAGCTTGCTTGTCCTCAAGCAATACTTTTAATTGTCATTCAGGGGAAGAAATCAAAACTCTCAACATATCAAATTCATTCTCATATATCCCTGGATCATTAGCACCACATTTCCCCGGATCATTAGCACCACATTGCCAAAAATTGCCCACCTTTAGCCTTTTACCAATCTACTCCTTATTTGAGCTTAAATTAAAGTCCTCTTGATTATTAATGCTATATCTAAAAGGCTTAATGATAAATAAAAGCAATAAAGGAATTAAATCTAAAAGGAAAAGATAAATCTAAACTAAGTAAGTCTTCATGTGTTGATAGATAACCCTTCCATGGATAGATGATGATAGATCTCGGCCCACTCGACATCCTTCGTGCCCAAGAAATCCCAGCTCTACTCGGACTGCTCAAACCGAGTAACGCGGCTCGACATGTCTACTCGATATCGACCACGGCTACTCGATATCGAGTACCAGGGTTCGTCGACTTGGTCTGGCTGGGTGACTCCGCTCGACAAGGCTCGGACATGGCTCGGAGGTCTGGTCGATATCGACCACGGCTACTCTGTATCGAGTAGAGGTGGTCTGCATCTTCGTCCTCGGCTTCTCGGCTTGGCACAACTCGTCGACTCCGGACATGGCTCCGAAGTGTCGTCGATCTCGACTAGATGGTACTCGAGATCGAGTAAGGTTCCGGAGTCGGGTTGTCTCTGACTCAGTGTCCTCGATCAGCTCTACTCGACCAGGTGTGCTCGACTAGACTCGTCGAGATCGAGTAGATGCTAGTCGATCTCGAGTAGAGTTCTCTCAGCTTTCTGCTCTGTTCTTGAAACGCACTTTCCCGAGTCCTCGTTCGTCGGATTGACGCATATGACCATGCGTTGGAAAGCTCTTTCCGAGGGCTACAACTCTCATGAAGACATCAAAGCTTGATTCAGAATGAAGAATGGTGAAAAATGGCGTTTTCTCTAGCTGCAACATCTTTAGCTTCTCCATGAGTTTCCTTTAGGCTTCAAAGTGCGTCCGATTTCTGCGAAATATAACCAAAACTTGTGTAGACCTCCATATATTGCAAATAAACATATATTACACAGATTCTGTATTGTTCTAACCCAAATGTATGCAGAAATCGATATAGAAATAAGTGTAAAACATGGCAAATTAGGCTTACAACAAACACCCCATACTTAAGCTTGCTTGTCCTCAAGCAATACTTTTAATTGTCATTCAGGGGAAGAAATCAAAACTCTCAACATATCAAATTCATTCTCATATATCCCTGGATCATTAGCACCACATTAGCACCACATTTCCCCGGATCATTAGCACCACATTGCCAAAAATTGCCCACCTTTAGCCTTTTACCAATCTACTCCTTATTTGAGCTTAAATTAAAGTCCTCTTGATTATTAATGCTATATCTAAAAGGCTTAATGATAAATAAAAGCAACAAAGGAATTAAATCTAAAAGGAAAAGATAAATCTAAACTAAGTAAGTCTTCATGTGTTGATAGATCTCCCTTCCATGGATAGATGATGATAGATCTCGGCCCACTCGACATCCTTCGTGCCCAAGAAATCCCAGCGCTACTCGGACTGCTCAAACCGAGTAACGCGGCTCGACATGTCTACTCGATATCGACCACGGCTACTCGATATCGAGTACCAGGGTTCGTCGACTTGGTCTGTCTGGGTGACTCCGCTCGACAAGGCTCGGACATGGCTCGGAGGTCTGGTCGATATCGACCACGGCTACTCTATATCGAGTAGAGGTGGTCTGCGTCTTCGTCCTCGGCTTCTCGGCTTGGCACAACTCGTCGACTCCGGACATGGCTCCGAAGTGTCGTCGATCTCGACTAGATGGTACTCGAGATCGAGTAAGGTTCCGGAGTCGGGTTGTCTCTGACTCAGTGTCCTCGATCAGCTCTACTCGACCAGGTGTGCTCGACTAGACTCGTCGAGATCGAGTAGATGCTAGTCGATCTCGAGTAGAGTTCTCTCAGCTTTCTGCTCTGTTCTTGAAACGCACTTTCCCGAGTCCTCGTTCGTCGGATTGACGCATATGACCATGCGTTGGAAAGCTCTTTCCGAGGGCTACAACTCTCATGAAGACATCAAAGCTTGATTCAGAATGAAGAATGGTGAAAAATGGCGTTTTCTCTAGCTGCAACATCTTTAGCTTCTCCATGAGTTTCCTTTAGGCTTCAAAGTGCGTCCGATTTCTGCGAAATATAACCAAAACTTGTGTAGACCTCCATATATTGCAAATAAACATATATTACACAGATTCTGTATTGTTCTGACCCAAATGTATGCAGAAATCGATATAGAAATAAGTGTAAAACATGGCAAATTAGGCTTACAACAAACACCCCATACTTAAGCTTGCTTGTCCTCAAGCAATACTTTTAATTGTCATTCAGGGGAAGAAATCAAAACTCTCAACATATCAAATTCATTCTCATATATCCCTGGATCATTAGCACCACATTTCCCCGGATCATTAGCACCACATTGCCAAAAATTGCCCACCTTTAGCCTTTTACCAATCTACTCCTTATTTGAGCTTAAATTAAAGTCCTCTTGATTATTAATGCTATATCTAAAAGGCTTAATGATAAATAAAAGCAATAAAGGAATTAAATCTAAAAGGAAAAGATAAATCTAAACTAAGTAAGTCTTCATGTGTTGATAGATAACCCTTCCATGGATAGATGATGATAGATCTCGGCCCACTCGACATCCTTCGTGCCCAAGAAATCCCAGCTCTACTCGGACTGCTCAAACCGAGTAACGCGGCTCGACATGTCTACTCGATATCGACCACGGCTACTCGATATCGAGTACCAGGGTTCGTCTACTTGGTCTGGCTGGGTGACTCCGCTCGACAAGGCTCGGACATGGCTCGGAGGTCTGGTCGATATCGACCACGGCTACTCTGTATCGAGTAGAGGTGGTCTGCATCTTCGTCCTCGGCTTCTCGGCTTGGCACAACTCGTCGACTCCGGACATGGCTCCGAAGTGTCGTCGATCTCGACTAGATGGTACTCGAGATCGAGTAAGGTTCCGGAGTCGGGTTGTCTCTGACTCAGTGTCCTCGATCAGCTCTACTCGACCAGGTGTGCTCGACTAGACTCGTCGAGATCGAGTAGATGCTAGTCGATCTCGAGTAGAGTTCTCTCAGCTTTCTGCTCTGTTCTTGAAACGCACTTTCCCGAGTCCTCGTTCGTCGGATTGACGCATATGACCATGCGTTGGAAAGCTCTTTCCGAGGGCTACAACTCTCATGAAGACATCAAAGCTTGATTCAGAATGAAGAATGGTGAAAAATGGCGTTTTCTCTAGCTGCAACATCTTTAGCTTCTCCATGAGTTTCCTTTAGGCTTCAAAGTGCGTCCGATTTCTGCGAAATATAACCAAAACTTGTGTAGACCTCCATATATTGCAAATAAACATATATTACACAGATTCTGTATTGTTCTGACCCAAATGTATGCAGAAATCGATATAGAAATAAGTGTAAAACATGGCAAATTAGGCTTACAACAAACACCCCATACTTAAGCTTGCTTGTCCTCAAGCAATACTTTTAATTGTCATTCAGGGGAAGAAATCAAAACTCTCAACATATCAAATTCATTCTCATATATCCCTGGATCATTAGCACCACATTTCCCCGGATCATTAGCACCACATTGCCAAAAATTGCCCACCTTTAGCCTTTTACCAATCTACTCCTTATTTGAGCTTAAATTAAAGTCCTCTTGATTATTAATGCTATATCTAAAAGGCTTAATGATAAATAAAAGCAATAAAGGAATTAAATCTAAAAGGAAAAGATAAATCTAAACTAAGTAAGTCTTCATGTGTTG
This sequence comes from Persicaria maculosa, assembly GCA_963922045.1. NCBI lineage: Eukaryota > Viridiplantae > Streptophyta > Magnoliopsida > Caryophyllales > Polygonaceae > Persicaria > Persicaria maculosa. The sequence goes on from OY998259.1 coordinate 58,728,247, forward strand.
ATAGATAACCCTTCCATGGATAGATGATGATAGATCTCGGCCCACTCGACATCCTTCGTGCCCAAGAAATCCCAGCTCTACTCGGACTGCTCAAACCGAGTAACGCGGCTCGACATGTCTACTCGATATCGACCACGGCTACTCGATATCGAGTACCAGGGTTCGTCGACTTGGTCTGGCTGGGTGACTCCGCTCGACAAGGCTCGGACATGGCTCGGAGGTCTGGTCGATATCGACCACGGCTACTCTGTATCGAGTAGAGGTGGTCTGCATCTTCGTCCTCGGCTTCTCGGCTTGGCACAACTCGTCGACTCCGGACATGGCTCCGAAGTGTCGTCGATCTCGACTAGATGGTACTCGAGATCGAGTAAGGTTCCGGAGTCGGGTTGTCTCTGACTCAGTGTCCTCGATCAGCTCTACTCGACCAGGTGTGCTCGACTAGACTCGTCGAGATCGAGTAGATGCTAGTCGATCTCGAGTAGAGTTCTCTCAGCTTTCTGCTCTGTTCTTGAAACGCACTTTCCCGAGTCCTCGTTCGTCGGATTGACGCATATGACCATGCGTTGGAAAGCTCTTTCCGAGGGCTACAACTCTCATGAAGACATCAAAGCTTGATTCAGAATGAAGAATGGTGAAAAATGGCGTTTTCTCTAGCTGCAACATCTTTAGCTTCTCCATGAGTTTCCTTTAGGCTTCAAAGTGCGTCCGATTTCTGCGAAATATAACCAAAACTTGTGTAGACCTCCATATATTGCAAATAAACATATATTACACAGATTCTGTATTGTTCTAACCCAAATGTATGCAGAAATCGATATAGAAATAAGTGTAAAACATGGCAAATTAGGCTTACAACAAACACCCCATACTTAAGCTTGCTTGTCCTCAAGCAATACTTTTAATTGTCATTCAGGGGAAGAAATCAAAACTCTCAACATATCAAATTCATTCTCATATATCCCTGGATCATTAGCACCACATTAGCACCACATTTCCCCGGATCATTAGCACCACATTGCCAAAAATTGCCCACCTTTAGCCTTTTACCAATCTACTCCTTATTTGAGCTTAAATTAAAGTCCTCTTGATTATTAATGCTATATCTAAAAGGCTTAATGATAAATAAAAGCAACAAAGGAATTAAATCTAAAAGGAAAAGATAAATCTAAACTAAGTAAGTCTTCATGTGTTGATAGATCTCCCTTCCATGGATAGATGATGATAGATCTCGGCCCACTCGACATCCTTCGTGCCCAAGAAATCCCAGCGCTACTCGGACTGCTCAAACCGAGTAACGCGGCTCGACATGTCTACTCGATATCGACCACGGCTACTCGATATCGAGTACCAGGGTTCGTCGACTTGGTCTGTCTGGGTGACTCCGCTCGACAAGGCTCGGACATGGCTCGGAGGTCTGGTCGATATCGACCACGGCTACTCTATATCGAGTAGAGGTGGTCTGCGTCTTCGTCCTCGGCTTCTCGGCTTGGCACAACTCGTCGACTCCGGACATGGCTCCGAAGTGTCGTCGATCTCGACTAGATGGTACTCGAGATCGAGTAAGGTTCCGGAGTCGGGTTGTCTCTGACTCAGTGTCCTCGATCAGCTCTACTCGACCAGGTGTGCTCGACTAGACTCGTCGAGATCGAGTAGATGCTAGTCGATCTCGAGTAGAGTTCTCTCAGCTTTCTGCTCTGTTCTTGAAACGCACTTTCCCGAGTCCTCGTTCGTCGGATTGACGCATATGACCATGCGTTGGAAAGCTCTTTCCGAGGGCTACAACTCTCATGAAGACATCAAAGCTTGATTCAGAATGAAGAATGGTGAAAAATGGCGTTTTCTCTAGCTGCAACATCTTTAGCTTCTCCATGAGTTTCCTTTAGGCTTCAAAGTGCGTCCGATTTCTGCGAAATATAACCAAAACTTGTGTAGACCTCCATATATTGCAAATAAACATATATTACACAGATTCTGTATTGTTCTGACCCAAATGTATGCAGAAATCGATATAGAAATAAGTGTAAAACATGGCAAATTAGGCTTACAACAAACACCCCATACTTAAGCTTGCTTGTCCTCAAGCAATACTTTTAATTGTCATTCAGGGGAAGAAATCAAAACTCTCAACATATCAAATTCATTCTCATATATCCCTGGATCATTAGCACCACATTTCCCCGGATCATTAGCACCACATTGCCAAAAATTGCCCACCTTTAGCCTTTTACCAATCTACTCCTTATTTGAGCTTAAATTAAAGTCCTCTTGATTATTAATGCTATATCTAAAAGGCTTAATGATAAATAAAAGCAATAAAGGAATTAAATCTAAAAGGAAAAGATAAATCTAAACTAAGTAAGTCTTCATGTGTTGATAGATAACCCTTCCATGGATAGATGATGATAGATCTCGGCCCACTCGACATCCTTCGTGCCCAAGAAATCCCAGCTCTACTCGGACTGCTCAAACCGAGTAACGCGGCTCGACATGTCTACTCGATATCGACCACGGCTACTCGATATCGAGTACCAGGGTTCGTCGACTTGGTCTGGCTGGGTGACTCCGCTCGACAAGGCTCGGACATGGCTCGGAGGTCTGGTCGATATCGACCACGGCTACTCTGTATCGAGTAGAGGTGGTCTGCATCTTCGTCCTCGGCTTCTCGGCTTGGCACAACTCGTCGACTCCGGACATGGCTCCGAAGTGTCGTCGATCTCGACTAGATGGTACTCGAGATCGAGTAAGGTTCCGGAGTCGGGTTGTCTCTGACTCAGTGTCCTCGATCAGCTCTACTCGACCAGGTGTGCTCGACCAGACTCGTCGAGATCGAGTAGATGCTAGTCGATCTCGAGTAGAGTTCTCTCAGCTTTCTGCTCTGTTCTTGAAACGCACTTTCCCGAGTCCTCGTTCGTCGGATTGACGCATATGACCATGCGTTGGAAAGCTCTTTCCGAGGGCTACAACTCTCATGAAGACATCAAAGCTTGATTCAGAATGAAGAATGGTGAAAAATGGCGTTTTCTCTAGCTGCAACATCTTTAGCTTCTCCATGAGTTTCCTTTAGGCTTCAAAGTGCGTCCGATTTCTGCGAAATATAACCAAAACTTGTGTAGACCTCCATATATTGCAAATAAACATATATTACACAGATTCTGTATTGTTCTAACCCAAATGTATGCAGAAATCGATATAGAAATAAGTGTAAAACATGGCAAATTAGGCTTACAACAAACACCCCATACTTAAGCTTGCTTGTCCTCAAGCAATACTTTTAATTGTCATTCAGGGGAAGAAATCAAAACTCTCAACATATCAAATTCATTCTCATATATCCCTGGATCATTAGCACCACATTAGCACCACATTTCCCCGGATCATTAGCACCACATTGCCAAAAATTGCCCACCTTTAGCCTTTTACCAATCTACTCCTTATTTGAGCTTAAATTAAAGTCCTCTTGATTATTAATGCTATATCTAAAAGGCTTAATGATAAATAAAAGCAACAAAGGAATTAAATCTAAAAGGAAAAGATAAATCTAAACTAAGTAAGTCTTCATGTGTTGATAGATCTCCCTTCCATGGATAGATGATGATAGATCTCGGCCCACTCGACATCCTTCGTGCCCAAGAAATCCCAGCGCTACTCGGACTGCTCAAACCGAGTAACGCGGCTCGACATGTCTACTCGATATCGACCACGGCTACTCGATATCGAGTACCAGGGTTCGTCGACTTGGTCTGTCTGGGTGACTCCGCTCGACAAGGCTCGGACATGGCTCGGAGGTCTGGTCGATATCGACCACGGCTACTCTATATCGAGTAGAGGTGGTCTGCGTCTTCGTCCTCGGCTTCTCGGCTTGGCACAACTCGTCGACTCCGGACATGGCTCCGAAGTGTCGTCGATCTCGACTAGATGGTACTCGAGATCGAGTAAGGTTCCGGAGTCGGGTTGTCTCTGACTCAGTGTCCTCGATCAGCTCTACTCGACCAGGTGTGCTCGACTAGACTCGTCGAGATCGAGTAGATGCTAGTCGATCTCGAGTAGAGTTCTCTCAGCTTTCTGCTCTGTTCTTGAAACGCACTTTCCCGAGTCCTCGTTCGTCGGATTGACGCATATGACCATGCGTTGGAAAGCTCTTTCCGAGGGCTACAACTCTCATGAAGACATCAAAGCTTGATTCAGAATGAAGAATGGTGAAAAATGGCGTTTTCTCTAGCTGCAACATCTTTAGCTTCTCCATGAGTTTCCTTTAGGCTTCAAAGTGCGTCCGATTTCTGCGAAATATAACCAAAACTTGTGTAGACCTCCATATATTGCAAATAAACATATATTACACAGATTCTGTATTGTTCTGACCCAAATGTATGCAGAAATCGATATAGAAATAAGTGTAAAACATGGCAAATTAGGCTTACAACAAACACCCCATACTTAAGCTTGCTTGTCCTCAAGCAATACTTTTAATTGTCATTCAGGGGAAGAAATCAAAACTCTCAACATATCAAATTCATTCTCATATATCCCTGGATCATTAGCACCACATTAGCACCACATTTCCCCGGATCATTAGCACCACATTGCCAAAAATTGCCCACCTTTAGCCTTTTACCAATCTACTCCTTATTTGAGCTTAAATTAAAGTCCTCTTGATTATTAATGCTATATCTAAAAGGCTTAATGATAAATAAAAGCAACAAAGGAATTAAATCTAAAAGGAAAAGATAAATCTAAACTAAGTAAGTCTTCATGTGTTGATAGATCTCCCTTCCATGGATAGATGATGATAGATCTCGGCCCACTCGACATCCTTCGTGCCCAAGAAATCCCAGCGCTACTCGGACTGCTCAAACCGAGTAACGCGGCTCGACATGTCTACTCGATATCGACCACGGCTACTCGATATCGAGTACCAGGGTTCGTCGACTTGGTCTGTCTGGGTGACTCCGCTCGACAAGGCTCGGACATGGCTCGGAGGTCTGGTCGATATCGACCACGGCTACTCTATATCGAGTAGAGGTGGTCTGCGTCTTCGTCCTCGGCTTCTCGGCTTGGCACAACTCGTCGACTCCGGACATGGCTCCGAAGTGTCGTCGATCTCGACTAGATGGTACTCGAGATCGAGTAAGGTTCCGGAGTCGGGTTGTCTCTGACTCAGTGTCCTCGATCAGCTCTACTCGACCAGGTGTGCTCGACTAGACTCGTCGAGATCGAGTAGATGCTAGTCGATCTCGAGTAGAGTTCTCTCAGCTTTCTGCTCTGTTCTTGAAACGCACTTTCCCGAGTCCTCGTTCGTCGGATTGACGCATATGACCATGCGTTGGAAAGCTCTTTCCGAGGGCTACAACTCTCATGAAGACATCAAAGCTTGATTCAGAATGAAGAATGGTGAAAAATGGCGTTTTCTCTAGCTGCAACATCTTTAGCTTCTCCATGAGTTTCCTTTAGGCTTCAAAGTGCGTCCGATTTCTGCGAAATATAACCAAAACTTGTGTAGACCTCCATATATTGCAAATAAACATATATTACACAGATTCTGTATTGTTCTAACCCAAATGTATGCAGAAATCGATATAGAAATAAGTGTAAAACATGGCAAATTAGGCTTACAACAAACACCCCATACTTAAGCTTGCTTGTCCTCAAGCAATACTTTTAATTGTCATTCAGGGGAAGAAATCAAAACTCTCAACATATCAAATTCATTCTCATATATCCCTGGATCATTAGCACCACATTAGCACCACATTTCCTCGGATCATTAGCACCACATTGCCAAAAATTGCCCACCTTTAGCCTTTTACCAATCTACTCCTTATTTGAGCTTAAATTAAAGTCCTCTTGATTATTAATGCTATATCTAAAAGGCTTAATGATAAATAAAAGCAACAAAGGAATTAAATCTAAAAGGAAAAGATAAATCTAAACTAAGTAAGTCTTCATGTGTTGATAGATCTCCCTTCCATGGATAGATGATGATAGATCTCGGCCCACTCGACATCCTTCGTGCCCAAGAAATCCCAGCGCTACTCGGACTGCTCAAACCGAGTAACGCGGCTCGACATGTCTACTCGATATCGACCACGGCTACTCGATATCGAGTACCAGGGTTCGTCGACTTGGTCTGTCTGGGTGACTCCGCTCGACAAGGCTCGGACATGGCTCGGAGGTCTGGTCGATATCGACCACGGCTACTCTATATCGAGTAGAGGTGGTCTGCGTCTTCGTCCTCGGCTTCTCGGCTTGGCACAACTCGTCGACTCCGGACATGGCTCCGAAGTGTCGTCGATCTCGACTAGATGGTACTCGAGATCGAGTAAGGTTCCGGAGTCGGGTTGTCTCTGACTCAGTGTCCTCGATCAGCTCTACTCGACCAGGTGTGCTCGACTAGACTCGTCGAGATCGAGTAGATGCTAGTCGATCTCGAGTAGAGTTCTCTCAGCTTTCTGCTCTGTTCTTGAAACGCACTTTCCCGAGTCCTCGTTCGTCGGATTGACGCATATGACCATGCGTTGGAAAGCTCTTTCCGAGGGCTACAACTATCATGAAGACATCAAAGCTTGATTCAGAATGAAGAATGGTGAAAAATGGCGTTTTCTCTAGCTGCAACATCTTTAGCTTCTCCATGAGTTTCCTTTAGGCTTCAAAGTGCGTCCGATTTCTGCGAAATATAACCAAAACTTGTGTAGACCTCCATATATTGCAAATAAACATATATTACACAGATTCTGTATTGTTCTGACCCAAATGTATGCAGAAATCGATATAGAAATAAGTGTAAAACATGGCAAATTAGGCTTACAACAAACACCCCACACTTAAGCTTGCTTGTCCTCAAGCAATACTTTTAATTGTCATTCAGGGGAAGAAATCAAAACTCTCAACATATCAAATTCATTCTCATATATCCCTGGATCATTAGCACCACATTTCCCCGGATCATTAGCACCACATTGCCAAAAATTGCCCACCTTTAGCCTTTTACCAATCTACTCCTTATTTGAGCTTAAATTAAAGTCCTCTTGATTATTAATGCTATATCTAAAAGGCTTAATGATAAATAAAAGCAATAAAGGAATTAAATCTAAAAGGAAAAGATAAATCTAAACTAAGTAAGTCTTCATGTGTTGATAGATCTCCCTTCCATGGATAGATGATGATAGATCTCGGCCCACTCGACATCCTTCGTGCCCAAGAAATCCCAGCTCTACTCGGACTGCTCAAACCGAGTAACGCGGCTCGACATGTCTACTCGATATCGACCACGGCTACTCGATATCGAGTACCAGGGTTCGTCGACTTGGTCTGGCTGGGTGACTCCGCTCGACAAGGCTCGGACATGGCTCGGAGGTCTGGTCGATATCGACCACGGCTACTCTGTATCGAGTAGAGGTGGTCTGCGTCTTCGTCCTCGGCTTCTCGGCTTGGCACAACTCGTCGACTCCGGACATGGCTCCGAAGTGTCGTCGATCTCGACTAGATGGTACTCGAGATCGAGTAAGGTTCCGGAGTCGGGTTGTCTCTGACTCAGTGTCCTCGATTAGCTCTACTCGACCAGGTGTGCTCGACCAGACTCGTCGAGATCGAGTAGATGCTAGTCGATCTCGAGTAGAGTTCTCTCAGCTTTCTGCTCTGTTCTTGAAACGCACTTTCCCGAGTCCTCGTTCGTCGGATTGACGCATATGACCATGCGTTGGAAAGCTCTTTCCGAGGGCTACAACTATCATGAAGACATCAAAGCTTGATTCAGAATGAAGAATGGTGAAAAATGGCGTTTTCTCTAGCTGCAACATCTTTAGCTTCTCCATGAGTTTCCTTTAGGCTTCAAAGTGCGTCCGATTTCTGCGAAATATAACCAAAACTTGTGTAGACCTCCATATATTGCAAATAAACAGCTATTACACAGATTCTGTATTGTTCTGACCCAAATGTATGCAGAAATCGATATAGAAATAAGTGTAAAACATGGCAAATTAGGCTTACAACAAACACCCCATACTTAAGCTTGCTTGTCCTCAAGCAATACTTTTAATTGTCATTCAGGGGAAGAAATCAAAACTCTCAACATATCAAATTCATTCTCATATATATCCCTGCAGTCAATTACCATCCTCGAAAAGGTACTAGTGTCACAAATTCATGCATGTGCAAATATATAAAAGCAACATCTACTCACAAAAGGAGGGTTATGCAAAACATTCATTCGTGACAAAGCATTAATAATCAAGAGGACTTTAATTTAAGCTCAAATAAGGAGTAGATTGGTAAAAGGCTAAAGGTGGGCAATTTTTGGCAATGTGGTGCTAATGATCCGGGGAAATGGAGTATTTCCAAATTGAATTTCCACATTCCTTCTCCATAAGATTCATCACCTTTCATAATGCTTTTCTCAATAATAATGCTTTTACCTCTCTAACCTCAGCACTGCCTTCTCGCGAGTCACAAACATGGGTGTCATTAATGGCCCCGGATACTTAGTGCTTTGGACTCCTCACAATGTGTCCCATCTCTCCAAACTATTATCTCAGAGAGCAGGGTCAATCTACCTTTATCTCCTGAGGTGATTGGATTTTCTTTCACTCATTAAATTTTCCATATATTCAAAACACTTTCCCGCCAAACTTCAATAACGATAACAACACAAACACCATATAACAATCTCCATAATGTAACATCATTCTCAACATAATCCCCGGATAAGGTAAAGAAATGGCAATATTTAGAACATGTGGAGCAATCTTTGAAATAAGGCATAATATGGCTTTTGTGATGCCTAAGTATAGGTAAGGCTAGGAATATAACAATATGAGCATTATATGGAAATATAAAGTCCTCCATCCTCTTATCATGCAACATGTCAAAAGCAACATCAAATTTTGCCTCCTTTCATGGTTTTCAAGAAATAATGCACTTCATTGTGACTTCCCTTTACTAGGCAATTTCATGCTATATCTCTAATGAATCTAATTTTGCATCGTCGAGTTCAATATAAGCTTCCATGACATTAATCAAAATTTTCAATGGGGGTCATTTTTCTCAAATTTTGGAAAACATGCATATATAAGCACATAAATTAATAATGCATTCCAAAATAGCCATGTAGCAATTCAAAGAAATAATGCACATATAATGTCAAATATGATCAAATATGCATGAAGTAAGCCCTTCCCCCACCCCATACTTAAACATTACAGTGTCCTCACTGTATAAAATAAAAACAAGAGTAAAGGAAGGAACTCACAGGATAACACATCGAGGAAGACAAAACAGGCATGTCGAGTAAGTTGCTCGTCGATATCGAGTACAGGTCACTCGATCTCGAGTAGCTTCGTCTGCGTCCAGTGGTTTTCCGAAGTCGAGGAGCGTCTGGGCTTGTCAACATCGAGTTGGCCTACTCGACATCGAGTAGTGTCTGGGCTGCTCCTCCTTGTCGTCGTCGACTTGGCCTTCGTCGATTCTGACTGGTTTTCAGGGACTTTCTATTCCACTTTTCGCGATCCTTATATGCTTGTCGACCTAAAAGTGTTAGATTGCACAAAAACAAGACTATCCACATGAAGTATTCTAAACCAAAAGACCAAAAAACCAAAAACAAAAAACAAAAACCAAAAAGTTCAAAAAGTCCCAAAAGTTCATAAAGTTTATATACATGCTCTAGATTTTAGAGTCGCTAGGCCGACTTTCTCCATTTAGCATTAGCCTGGCTCATCTTTGTCCGGAGGTATAGGTGGATCTGGTGGTTCTTCCGGTGGTGGGAAGCGTGGGATGTCATCCGGGGGCATCATGTGAAGAAACTTAAACCTCCCCGAGTGGACGCTCCATGGCTCCACCCATTTATCTTCCTGGGCTCCAGCTGGCATGCATAAAGGAAGATATAAAGAAAATATACATACCTCATCATCATACCTCTTCCGCTTCATAGGTTGACTTGGTTCCGCGTCTCCACCATAGCAAAACGATGGAGTGGGAAGAGATATTTCCACCTCATCATGCGGAGCTTCATGCCACTTTGCTAGGACCCCATACTTGAATATGAACATCGGTTGCTCAAAATCATCGGGGATAGCCTTCACCTTGTAAGGTAAAAGCGATCTTGTAATACTCTGGGCAGCAATGTCCACTTTCTGTGTTTCTGTGGTACATACGATTTCGGCTGGTGTTTCTGGATCAGTTCCTCCAGAATGTGTATATGTCGAGTTCAGGTAGTCGATGTCGACTGGCTCATAGAAGGGAACATTGTCGAACCAACTTGTCATTGTTGGTTTGGGCGATTCAGTGTGATGCTCCCATCTACGCCAGGCATCCAATTGTTCCTCGAGCCGGCGGGTTTTGGCGGCATCGGCAACTCGCTGACGGGTTAATTCTGCTATCTCATGTTCTCTCTGCGCTATCTGTTGGCGAAGCTCCGTTATCTTAGCCTCCATATCATATTCGCCTTGCATTCCAGAACATCGCATATACCTGCAAGGTAACTTAAAAGAAACGTGAGATCTAACTACCTAAGGCGCGAATGATTACTTCCCCGGCAACGGCGCCAATTTATTGTAGGAGGAAATCGAGTATGAAATATAACAAAATAAATCAAACCAGATTCTGCCCACGCAAATAATTACAAGACCTCCTCCTGATGTAGCAGCGGGAAGTCAGGATCGATCCACGAGGAAGCGTGTCAGCGGATCCTAGGTAGCGGAGAAATCTCACGGACAGAAGTCGACAACAGGGTCCTCGATCTCGACTAGGGTAGTCGACAGAAGATCGGACAGTCGAACACAGCGCAGCAGCAAGCACAGGGTGTGGTCGATATCGACCAGGTGGTACTCGATATCGAGTAGCCTTCGTCTGGGTCGAGTGGGTCTGGTCGAGTTCCTGCACACAGTAAGCTACGGCGACTCTGGGTCGAGGATCAGTAGTCGAGATCGACCAGGGCTTGGTCGAGGTCGACGAGGGCAGAAACTTAAAACGAAAGAAAATAAAGAACAAATGCTTTGGGGTTTCGACTAAACTTAATGTAAAGGACTTCCAAGATTGGGGTTTGCAACAACGATAACCAAACATGCATAAGGCAGAGATAAACAGATAATCATGTGAATTGCATCAAAGGACAAGCTTTCGCTTTTTCCAACAATTAGACAACTCTTTCAAGAAACCCTAATTGTCTCTACTAATTTTATGTTTACAATCCAAGTGGTTAACATGGATCTCCATTAGATGGGAAATAAACACATAAACAAGTAGGAGATGCTCAAAACATGATAAAAGTTAGATCTTTACCTCAATTATGCAGGACTATCGTCGGGCTCGCCCCAACCCTAGAAGTGGGTGGACTACTCGCGCTTCATCATAATTAAAGACATCAATAATAAAAGGAAATAAACTTGCATTAATAAAATAAAATAGAGCTTACAAACAAAGGAAGTCAATTCCGCTCTCGCTTCACAAAACTCCTCTTGGCCACTCACTCTCTCTCTCTCCTACTACTTCTCTCCTTCTGAATTTGAATTCATGAAAAACCAGCCCCTAGGGCTTTATTTATAGCCTTCTATTCCTTGCTATTCAAGGATAGAAATATCTATCTATATCTAAAACTATATCTAAAAGGCTTAATGATAAATAAAAGCAATAAAGGAATTAAATCTAAAAGGAAAAGATAAATCTAAACTAAGTAAGTCTTCATGTGTTGATAGATCTCCCTTCCATGGATAGATGACGATAGATCTCGGCCCACTCGACATCCTTCGTGCCCAAGAAATCCCAGCTCTACTCGGACTGCTCAAACCGAGTAACGCGGCTCGACATGTCTACTCGATATCGACCACGGCTACTCGATATCGAGTACCAGGGTTCGTCGACTTGGTCTGGCTGGGTGACTCCGCTCGGCAAGGCTCGGAGGTCTGGTCGATATCGACCACGGCTACTCTGTATCGAGTAGAGGTGGTCTGCGTCTTCGTCCTCGGCTTCTCGGCTTGGCACAACTCGTCGAATTCGGACATGGCTCCGAAGTGTCGTCGATCTCGACTAGATGGTACTCGAGATCGAGTAAGGTTCCGGAGTCGGGTTGTCTCTGACTCAGTGTCCTCGATCAGCTCTACTCGACCAGGTGTGCTCGACCAGACTCGTCGAGATCGAGTAGATGCTAGTCGATCTCAAGTAGAGTTCTCTCAGCTTTCTGCTCTGTTCTTGAAACGCACTTTCCCGAGTCCTCGTTCGTCGGATTGACGCATATGACCATGCGTTGGAAAGCTCTTTCCGAGGTCTACAACTCTCATGAAGACATCAAAGCTTGATTCAGAATGAAGAATGGTGAAAAATGGCGTTTTCTCTAGCTGCAACATCTTTAGCTTCTCCATGAGTTTCCTTTAGGCTTCAAAGTGCGTCCGATTTCTGCGAAATATAACCAAAACTTGTGTAGACCTCCATATATTGCAAATAAACATATATTACACAGATTCTGTATTGTTCTGACCCAAATGTATGCAATGTATGCAGAAATCGATATAGAAATAAGTGTAAAACATGGCAAATTAGGCTTACAACAACATACACTCATAAGAATTAAACATGACCTGAAAGTATGTGTCACCTCCGGAATGATACACATCAAATTAAAACCAGTGACATGAAAACCCCTTCCACCTGACTTGGTAATACAAAGAGGGTGACAGGGGTTTTCTACACAATCCATCCACAAAAGTACTGCGATGTTCTTTACCACTTACCACTAGAGTTTAACCCGTTTCCAAAAGTAAATGTACCCAAACAACCAAAGGACAAGACTGAAACAAACGTTCACAAACGTTGGTCACCAAATCAGTTCCATAATGAAATATAAACCAGTGACATGAAAACCCCTTCCACCTGACACGGTAATACAAAGAGGGAGACAGGGGTTTTCTACACAATCCATCCTCAAAAGTACTGCGATGTTCTTTACCACTTACCACTAGAGTTTAACCCGTTTCCATAAGTAAATATACCCAAACAACCAAAGGACAAGACTGAAACAAACGTTCACAAACGTTGGTCACCAAATCAGTTCCATAATGAAATATAAACCAGTGACATGAAAACCCCTTCCACCTGACACGGTAATACAAAGAGGGTGACAGGGGTTTTCTACACAATCCATCCTCAAAAGTACTGCGATGTTCTTTACCACTTCCACTAGAGTTTAACCCGTTTCCAAAAGTAATGGTATCCAGACAACCAAAGGAGAAGAGTGAAACCAACGTTGTTCACAAGAAATGACAACAAATCAGTTCCATAATGAAATATAAACCACTGACATGAAAACCCCTTCAACGTGACACGGTTATGCAAACAGGGTGACAGGGGTTTTTTACAGAATCCATCCACAAAAGTACTGCGATGTTCTTTACCACTTACCACTAGAGTTTAACCCGTTTCCAAAAGTAACTGTATCCAAACAACCGAAGGACAAGACTAAAACCAACGTTGTTCACAACAAAAGACAACAAATCACTTCCGAACCTACAGCCAAACGACGATCAGATTATGCGTCCACCGAGCCGACCATTGAAGATGGTAGCCGCTAGCATCTGTCTGTACGGCCCAATAAACGTGTCGTCCAGCCCATCGAAGGGGGGATCGCTCTCCATGAGGAGCTCCATGAATCTGATCGTGTAAGGGCCACAGTCACCACTGCAATGACGGAGATTTTGTCAAAACAGAGGCGGAGATATCATCAAGTAAAATGAAATACAGGGGTCGCACCAATCATACCTGAGCTTGTTTTGCGAAACGCGCTTGTCGCGGATTATGCGAAACGGGCCTGGCAGCTTTGATGCGTACTTCACCTTCAACTCAACGTGTGCATCCATGATGATGGGGAGGAGGTGGGTAACGTGCATCAGCAGGGGTGGGAGTTCGGCGTCTCTCACGCAGTGCACATCGCAGTCGTACAGCTTCAACTGCCACTCATTGAGATCAAGAGCAACGGCAACCCAATGTCTTCCCCTCAGGTTGAGGGGTAGGAGGACGAGGTCCCCGCCTGCCCACGGCCGGGCCATGGGCGCTGGGGCCCGCCCGTCGAAGTATGAGAGGAGTATGCCACTCGCCTCATACCCCCCGACGTCTGAGTTGTACTCCTTCCACTCCCTCTCCAGAAAGCTGGAGAAGTAGGAGTCCAACACAATGACTCGACGCCCATTTTCGTAACCCCTCTCCGCGCTTTGTTTCCGTAGCAGGTAGCATGACTGCTCGAAGTGCTGCATCAAGTTTACCCCCATGACAACCCACAACATAGTCCAACAGCAACCCAATTTCGTATACAAGGGCAATCATAATAAAATGTGAGAAATACAATATACCTCTGAGTTGATGCAATAGTGGGGCGTCTGGAGGGTGGTAAAAAACTCCTTCGACAGGTCCTTGCCGCAAGCCGTTGACAGGTTCTCACCGTCGGCACTGGACCGTACAATGGAGTGGAATCAATGAAAGGGTTACTGTGCCGTATAATGAAGACTGAAATGAGACGATGGGTTACCTTGCGAGCCACCCCTGTAGGGCCTTATAGTCGGCCGCAGAAACTAGTCCCATGGCAACGGCTTCACCGGGAACGATGGCGTCCTTCCCTTTAGAGGCCCGCGGTTTCGTAATCTTCCACGTCTTGCTCTCACATTCCTCGTCCACGAACAACCTCTGAATGCAAACAAACATTTCTCATGTCACATAACAAACCGACCCCCGTCGCCTAGCTAACATCCCCATGCCACTATTGAAAACATAACGGATGAATGGCACGAGCCAGAAGGAGCGTACCTTAGCAACTTATCGGGGCTGCTCCACAGCTTCAGCAGGAGCCCCCTCTGGTACATCAACATCAACAACCTGCAAAACCGATCTACAACTTAGATGGATTCCAACATGTACATACTCCTTTTCACTATCCCTTACTCTTTGTTCCTTGCCTCTTCCACTCAATTTTCCATCCCGCATTTCATTGACCTTCTCCTCCAACACTTTTATCTGCACACAAGAACTTGTTACAATAAGTCCACCATCTCCTCCAACAGTTTTATATCCCGTGTCACTGCCACATACTGTAAGTCCCATGTCATTATTCTATTTACCGTGGTCACTGAACTTAAGAACAATATGAGAGTGAATAATGCGAAAGACTGAAGTACCCTATCATCCATCTTCTCCAAGGTATCCAAAATCTTCTCGAGTGTCTTTCCCACGAGATCCCTAGCGGCGTCCGTCTCCTCGACGTATTCGGCGATGTTGGCAAGCATCGCCACACTCGACCCTTCGTTTACCCCTGCGCGGAAGCGCTGATTCTGTGGATGTGTAAATTTTGTCCGAGCCATTTGTTTCCTGCAGTTTAAGAGCAACCATAAGTTATCGAGAAAGTTTATAGTCAATGTCACTACCTTTGTAAACCCATGTCACTCAATTTGGAAACCCATGTCACAAATGTCAGAACGTTCCTAAACCAATGACGACATACATTCCACATCAACTCCCCAAATCTGAATTTCAAAATAATGGAACCCCGAATCGTCCCCATTCCCAATCAAACCCCTAATCTACCCCATTCCCTATTTCGATCCCCACAGTAGGCATCCTCTTCGGGCTTCCTAAACCCTAACCGCGGGTTTTCCAATCACCAAAACCCGGCTCCTTGTCCTTCTTTCGCAACCACCTCCACCATCGACAAAACCGCTCTCGTTAACGTTCAATCCCTTACCACCATCGTAGGTTGTTCCATCCACCCACCCCGAACCCCAGATTCGAAGATAACGGACAACAGAGACAGGGAGCGTACCTTCTGAGTTTCCTGGCGGCGTTCTTCTCTTATCCGACAGTCCCCTGCAGTATCTTCTTCGACCCGTTGTTCCTCGTCGCCGGCCTCTCTTCTTCCTCCCCCTTTCGAACGGTTTTGAGTTATGGAAATTTAGAGATGGAGTCCCGATGAATACAGAAATACATTGTGGGGTGATATCCGGGACGCGTGTCAACTTATGCTTTGTTGTTTTCTTTTTGTTTTCTTTTTCTTTTGAGGTACGGGCAACCTTTTTGACCAAAATGGGAAAGGGTCAATTTATCCAAATTATCCCCCATTGTCCTATTTTTGCAAGTTTGGGCAAAATTTGGTCTATATATGACCACTGGTTGACTAAGTTATTATTGTCGAAACTTTGGTTATAAGTTGTCAGGAAATCGCCCTTGTCACCCAACTTACAATCCAGTGTCACCTTACATAATAACCTCTTCAACATTGTCATGAAGGTGATTTCAATATGTTCACAAGGATCAATTCCTAACACCACTACCACAACCACTCAGGACTGTAAACATTTTGTCAAATAAGTGCCAATGCATTGTTGAATTCTTTGTCATAGCTTCAACCGACGAAATGTCTACCATGAAATTGAAAGGTGTGACATGATAAACCCTGCTACCTGACACGGGAATACAAATAGGGTGACATGGTTTTTGTTCTGAAACCATCCCCAAAAGTATTACGAAGTTCTTCACCGCTTAACTGTAGTGTGGAAACCCTTCCCAAAAGTACAGCAGACTACTTACAGTTTGTCATATGCACAAACAACCTAATTACACTACCAAATACGTTGCCCGTTCAAAAAATAACAGAGACGGAGAATGGTCCAACCACTGACCCGATACGGCAAATGCAAAAGACTACCCAGCTGCTGAGGTAAGGCGTTGGACCACCAATGGAGGAACACATCTAAGAACGACGGCGCTTGGAACGGCTAAATTCTCCCCGAGATGGGTATCGACAAGTCTTAGGGCGACCAGGGCGTCGCTTCACGTCCGGGGGGAGACACACCGCGCTGGACATGGTTGGGGGGATTCACCACTCTTCTCTTGGAGGAACCGGATATAGCACATTCTCGTAACACGCCTTCCATGCGGCGACTTTGTAGAAGTCATTAACGAGAGAGAAGAAATTGCTACCTCGAAACCTTGAAGCCGCTATGGCGTGCTGGCACGGAAACTGGTCAATGTCGAACCGCTTGCATGTGCAGGTCCGGGCACACAGGTTCACAACCCAGGTGGCGGACCCTCTGCGGACAGTGTACTCGTGTGAGCTGAGGGCTCTGACGTCCAAGAATGTTGCCAACGAATAGCTCGTTTGCAGCTCACCTTGAACGTAATCGCTGACCGTCGACGCCGATTTGGTGCTTTTTACCCGTCGATCGTTAAACCACTTGGATATTGTTTCGATGATAGCATCAATCAGGGCTGTGATGGGTAGGTCGCGGGCCTCCTTGAACACCGAATTCAGACACTCGGAGTTGTTCGTCGTCAATATGTTGTACCGCATCCCCAAGAAGTATGCCCGGGCCCAGTTCTGAAATCCAGCCTCTCTTAGGTATTGTCCCGCTAAGGGTGCCTGAGCGCAAAAATCAGCAAAGTGCTTCTCGAACTCTGCCCTCGTGTACGCCTTGGCCACCTTTAAGTACAATGTGTGCAGGGCCTTTACCCCCCTGTACCTAACCTTGGCATTCTGAAATAGATGCCATTGGCAGGCACCTTGCTTAGCAAACACATAATTGTCCCTCAAACCTTTGACGATACTAAGATGCCGATCAGAGACAAACATTAAGTCCGGTGTATCCTCGACGACATGTAGCATGTTCTTGAAGAAGAAGCCCCATGACCCGTGATTCTCACCATCGACAATCGCAAAAGCGATCGGGTATATACTGTGGTCTGCATCTTGGGCTGTGGCAAATAGAAGCGTGCCCCTGAACTTCCCTTTCAGGAAACTCCCATCAACTGAAATCACCTGGACATGGATATCGACACCAGTTGGTTAGGTGACATGGTTATGTATGTTAGGTGACATGCAATATTTTAGTACCGACACGGGGTATTACCTTTCGAAGGTAGGGAATCGCCTTGCGCCATACCCCGAAGCTAATGAAGGCGTACTTGAATCTTTGGGATGCGTCGAGCTCTAACTTAGTGTATGTCCCAGGGTTCGTCTGCTCCAACATGTGCAAGTATGGAATAATATCTCGGTAGCTGTCTTCGTACGTCCCATGCTGCACCTCCCTCGCTGTCAGCCGTGCCCTTCGTGCCTTCCAGTAGCTACACGATACTCCATACTCGGCCTTCGTCATTTTCTGGACTTGCTCGGGAACGAGGTCCTTTCGAGTCCCGGTGAACCTGCATATAATGGTGTCATGGTGAGTTACGTCATGTGACATGGGGAATAATGTTGTGTGACAGAGATAGCTGTTCGCAAATAAATTAACACTTACGTGGTCACGAGGTTGCGTCCAATCATGTTTGATGTAGCATGTCGGCTATGGTTGTGCATCGTGCTCATGTCACATGTATGCTCCTGGACATACTCTCGGATGCACCACAATGTCGTGCGCCGGTAAGTCGACGCCCTTAACATCCACGTGCACTTGGTGTCCAAACAACCAACTAAATAGGTTTTCTTACACGACCTCTTCACTACGAACTCGAAGCACTTCTGAACTGCAATCCACTTCAGGCAAGTATGCAATTCTACCTTCGAGCCGAACATTTGTCCCTCCGAAATTTCTGTCAGATTCCGTCGTGGTTCCTGGGTCTGAGGCGTTGCTTTGTCCAACATAGCTTCTACGTTCTCCATCGACGGTGGGGATGTGCTGGACCTAGGAACCCGATCTTCTAGTTCCCTAATCACCTCCTCCTCAACTTCGTCTTCCTCCGACGACACCCTCATACCCTGGTCTTCCTCATAATCCTCCCAGTCATAATAATATGAAAAATCTTCTTCCCTCTTCACTCCGGAATCGAAGTCCTCCTCCTCGTCCTCCTCCTCACTGCTAATGGCTATGAGATCCACCCCCTTATACTTGTCACCTTCACAATTTTCCGTGTCATTTGAAGAGGAGTCCGTGTCACCCAAGTGGATAACATCTAGACCATCACACCTGTCACCCTCAAGAATATCCATGTCACCATTTCCAGACCCTATGTCACCTCCGTGCTCTTGGCTCTTCCCTATCACCCCACCCAACTGGATCATTTCCGGACCTTTACCCTTGTCACCTACACTCTTAAGCTTTTCACCAGTTCCAAACCAGCTCTCAGTAGCGTCCTCCTGTCTCTTCCCTATCACCTCATCCATGTGGTTCGACTCTGGAAATTTACCCTTGTCACCTTCAAAAATACGTCTGTCACCAGTTCCAAAACCCTTTTCAGTAACGTCATCCTGCCTCTTCCCTATTACCTCATCCAAGAGGATCACCTCCGGACCCTTACCTTTGTCACCCTCATATTTTTCTTTCTCACCCCTTCCCAACCCCGTTTCCACATTGTTTTTCACCCTTATATCGTTGGTCATCCCTATTGACTGGCTAACCCCTCCTCCACCATATAACCCCACATCTACAACCATAGGGTTTGGTTGTGGCTTACCTTCTGCCTCCAGCTCGTCCACCTTTTGAGAGTTACGAGGCCCACTCAAGCATTCTTCCCCGACGCCGGGTTGTGGTACTTGAAGCTTCTCTGTCACCACTGGACCAATATATATCGCCATGGGCCATGGATGTTCCCCAGACATCGAGTTGAGAAACTTATAAGCCTCAAGGTCGTCGTCATCACCTATCGTTATCGGATGACCCGCTTCTTTCCCCTTTGGCATGTAACACAACCGCCAATCTTCACATGAACAATCATGACCGACCTTCCCCCTCAACAGTTGAGTCAGAGAGGCGAAGTCGATGCCCTCTTCAATTATCACATTCTTCCGCTCTCTTTCCCCATAATACACCCACCCCGCACCATCGAACAACCAACGCCCGTTGAAGTTGAGAGTCACACATACTTTGGCGTTTTGCCCTGCAATTGAAAACTCGGATCAGCACCATTGCTAATGGGTATCTACTCTTCACGAAACAAGAGGAGAAATAGAAGAGAAGCCTACCCATTGCAACTGAGAATTAGGGTTTCTCAGATATCTCTGTGACACGGAAGTTTACTAACACTGACACGAACAAGTTAAGAGCCCGACACGTGCTCACCAACTGGACCTTAATGCGGATGGGTTCTTCTCCAATGGTGGCCTTCTTCTCCAGCTCTCTTTTCCACGGGAACACCGAAAATGCTGGCCTCTCTCCTCCTCTCTTATTACACTTTAAAAATGGAGGGAAACCCTTTCCCATCACCTCACCTCCTCTCTCTCCAATTTTGGCGCCAAAATCCCCCACCCAATCCAATGTCCCATCTCTCTCTCTCTCTCTCTGCCCTTGGGACAACCTGCAACCGGCTAAACACTTTGCCCCTCCTATTTGCACTAATACCATATGTGGTATTCTTGCAAATTTTCTAAAAAAGTGATATTTGTGCAAACCGGGCAAAAAAAGTGTATATTTGTGCAAATAGCCCTAATCTAATTTGGTTTAATTATAAGATTTAATTTTAGCCCTTGATTTAATTGAACGGTTGAGATCATCTTATTAGGTAGTTATTAGGCATCTTTTATTAGGAGAGAATCCTAATCCAATGCAAATGGGGTGATTGTTTTCATGATGCACTACTAGCCGGTAGTTTTAGGGTTTTCATCTATAAATCGTGTGTCTTACTTATTGTCCCTCAATGCTTTTTTCTACCTAAATTTATTTAGTAACACTAACACAACCTTCCTGAAATCCAACACTTTCTACTTCCACACAAACTTTTTCAATCCCAATATTTTTTATATTTTAAATAGAAATTTTGAGTTTATATCTATATATATACCACCAAACACAACTATTTTCCATTAAGGCTCAATTTATTAACAAATACTCCATATTACACGACATTGAACTAGCAATGTATATACACAGTGTGTGCACCAAATTTATTGCTTTTTCTTGTACAAAAAGAATTAATAGGATATATGTAATTGATTGTTCTCCAACATGAACTATAGACAAAACCAACAAACGATTAAACAGAATCAATTTCAATATGTCGCAGTGTTTGATTAGGTAGTTTAGGAAGTGCACTCCTTGGGAAGACCCTGAGGAAACCTTTTGGTATCGGTGCAGTAGTTGTAGATCATGTAGTTCTTCTGCACCCACCTCATCCTGCTCTGGCTAGTCGCGTCCAGCTCCTGCGAATACCATGACCCTGCAGAACTGGCCGAAGAAGAGCCACAAGAAGATTTGCCATTCGACCAAACACAAGCGTTTGCATTCAAGTTACGGTAGGAGGCTACGAAGGGGGCCTTGCTCCAATCGGTCTTGACGCGCCCACCTTGCGTGGCCCAATCCTCTGCATCCCAAAGGCTCGCGTAGAGTCTCATAGGTTGCTTGTTGGGGAAGGGAATGCCAATTGAAGCCGCCATGTTCTTGAACTCTCTAAGGGGTGTTCCATCCACTAAGAACACAATGCGTTGGGGGTTCCAAAGGATGGAGTAGGTGTGGAAATCAGAGGTGGGATCGAACCACAGCCGGAACTGCATCTCGCGGTCGCCCTTGCCTTGGCTGAACACGTTGGTGTGGAGGGTGTAAGGCTGCCCGGAGGCGTTCCCTAAGAACTCGAAATCGATCTCATCATGAGCTGCGCCTTGTGAAGATAACTGTACGTGCATCACAAATCGACCATCAAAACATTTAATTAATTAATTATAAGAAAACAATGCCTTAAAACTATATATAGTAAATAATTAAAAGAGCATAAACATACAAAGAAAGTGGTGACGGTGCCGGCAGAGTTGCCAGGGACGAGTTTGAGCTGCATGTCAATCTTGCCGAACAAGTGTTGGGACTTAGACTGGAAGCCGGAGCCGGAGGACTTGTCGAGGGAGAGGGTGAGGAGCTGGCCGTTGTCGAGGATGTTACCGCGGCCATTGCCCCAAGTGATGTCGACGTCTTGGTAGAAGTTGGCATTAACAGACGAGGACAAAGCCAAGCAGGCCGCGAACATAACCAGAAGAATAAGAGAGGAGGAAGACGCCATCGCCATCTATAAGATTAAGATTAATATGGGTCTGTTGGATTCTTAACACGAATTGGGAAATTTGAAGCAAAGGATGAATATATGTTTGAATTGGAAATTAAGGTGTATATATAGAGAGAGAGAGAGAGCCGCGTAAAATCGGGTAGAGAAGGGTGGATGGGTGGGTGGTGGTAAGAACTTCCAGGTGGATCGAGAAGCACTGAGTGGGGCCCACTGAATTGGGGGACGCCATACCAAATGGGCATTGGTAATGCCATGGAAGCTTCAAACAAAGGCGGCACTTTCAACTTTTGAATGGAGGAGTGGATATTATCAGTGAAACAGCTGTATCAACGCAAGTCAAATCTCTTATGCCACGTTTTTATGTACTCGACTACTCCGTATTAATTAACTAGTGTGAGTCCCAGAGCTTGCTCTCACGTTTCCTACCAAAAAAGATTAGCTAGTGTGAGTCCCTATTTGTTTAAAATTTTGACTTACAATATATACTCGTAGGTAGTTTTTAAAGTTAAATGGTAGTGATATATTAAAAAATACATAAAAATTTAATAATTTATATAAATAATTGAATAATATAGAAAATGATTTGTTAGAAAATTTATTTATAATTTCTTAATCGAATAATTCTCAATAATAATTAATAAAAAGAATTATTAACCCAATGTAAAATGACAACTAATTGTAGATTTTTATAATACTAGGTAAGTAGCCGCGCGCATTTGCACGCGGCGTTGTCATGTTTTTGTAGTATGTATGAATGCATATCAAGTTACATAATATCGATTCAAAGAGAGACTATAAGGAAAGCAGGATAGACAACGAATCATACCTGTGATGCATAAAATCCGCATCAAGCTTCTTCACGAACGTCGATCGAGCAAGAATCTGCAAATCATTGACAAACAAGGTCGGGCGGGGCTAACCTCCCCCGGAGGACCCTCCGACGCTCAAGTCAGATTTGTTCGGCTGCCAAAAAAGCCTCCCCTAAACCCTAGCTCATCACACATATATATAACGAAAATTAGGGCCGAATTAAATGTACCTGGTAAAAGACATTTGCGCCCCTCGGGTTTCTTACGGGCTTACTTTTGCCCTATCAATTGCCCCTCGGGTTTTCTCTTCACGATCTAGTGATGAGGAAAGACGAATATTTCGGTGCTCTTTACTTTCTATGATTGACGACAACCGCTAATGATTGTCCTTTTGTCTTGACTGTACCCTGCACACTTAGCGTTCTTAAATACGATGTGGTGGTGCATTATTAAATAATCAAATGAAATTTATAGCTCAGCATGATCAGATAAATTTTCCACCCTAAGCGAGGGATAGTGTTTGTTGATGAGTCGACGAGTAGCAGTCTATTGATCTTATTATCGATCTCCGGTTGCCGTAAGTGACGATTTTTCGGTGGCCGTAAGTGGCGATTTTCGGTGGCCGTAAGTGGCGATTTCTATTTCCGGTGGCCGTATGTGGCGATTTCCAGTGGCCATAAGTGGCGGTTTTCATTTCCGGTGGCCGTAAGTGGCGATTTCTATTTCCGGTGGCCATAAGTGGCGATTTCCGGTGGCCGTAAGTGGCGATTTCTCTTTCCGGTGGCCGTAAGTGGCGATTTCCGGTGGCCGTAGGTGGCGATTTCTCTTTCCGGTGGCCGTAAGTGGCGATTTCCGGTGGCCGTAAGTGGCGATTTCCGGTGGCCGTAAGTGGCGATTTCTCTATGCCCGGCACCCCAGTGTCGTTCGTAACATCGGGTCTCATGTGCATGTTATCACTAATGCCTTAACCAATACTTTCAAACAATCCGGTGTCAACAAAACGTGTAGAATCTATATTTTTATTCATAAAGTCCATCAAAGGTTTAACTAATTAATACTGTATATGATAATCACTTATTATATACTACTGCCAATTAAAAGGTTTATTTATTTATTTATTTATTTTTGTCGGAACAACTGACCAAATTAGCCAACGGTTCTAAAATGGCATATCACAATTGAAAGGTAAGTGGAGAATAACTCCACCATAAATACCGAAATTAAAAGACACATTTGACCAAATTGCTAATGCTAGCCGTTACTTGTTAGAATGAATAAATTAATTTCACCATTAATTAGACCAAAATTAATTAACCATTGTAAATGTATAATCAAATGACAGTTACGGAAGAATGCAAAACCTGTGCGTCTTCTTCGTCGGTTTGCAAAGGGCGGCGGCGACATAGGACTTCAAAGCGGCACCCTCGGCTCGGTCGTTGTCCTGCTTTGACCTCGACCTCGACGGTGGCGAAGGATCCTAATCGGCTCATGCGGGTGCCCCAGTCTCCTCCATCGCTGCCGGTGTGTAATAACAGTGAGGCTGGACAGGAGGCGCGACATCGGCGGAAACCGTCACCGCCTTGTCGTTGACAAACGAACATGGGTGATCGGAGGCAACACCAACCGGCAGGAGGCGGCGGAGACTGCGAGTCGTGTATACGGGATGCTGATGAAGATCGCAGGGGCTTGCGGCGGTGAGCGAGGCGAAACGCAGTGCCACTGGCCGTAGTGATGGTAGGTCGGGCTCTTTGATTTCACTGATTTCATTGATCGAGCTCTGGAGCCCTCGATTTCACCTTGCTTGGTTCATTGGGAATTTCAACGACGGTGTGCTTTTCGATCGAATCCCCACGGACGGCGCCAAATGTGATGCATAAAATCCGCATCAAGCTTCTTCACGAACGTCGATCGAGCAAGAATCTGCAAATCATTGACAAACAAGGTCGGGCGGGGCTAACCTCCCCCGGAGGACCCTCCGACGCTCAAGTCAGATTTGTTCGGCTGCCAAAAAAGCCTCCCCTAAACCCTAGCTCATCACACATATATATAACGAAAATTAGGGCCGAATTAAATGTACCTGGTAAAAGACATTTGCGCCCCTCGGGTTTCTTACGGGCTTACTTTTGCCCTATCAATACCTAAACTTCATTGTATGCACACATCGCTCAACCTTAATCTTATAAACTACATAGTATTTGGCAAAAATCCGTCAAGGTAAAGATTTTCATTTTATTAATTATTTCTCACATTATAATAAACATGGTTGAACACATGTTAAGAAATATATATCTTCATATTCCACTTCACTTCACTCCATCGACCTTCAGAATTCCTACAATAACAAGTTTTTCATTACCCTCATCAATATCCTCCATATTGAAAATAGGTATGGTCGATTCAGTTCTTTGGGCTGCCCTTTTCTTGTCTATGTACTTCTTATTCCCACCCTTTTTCTTTTTTGAACCAAAGAAAGTTTTCATAATAAAATTCGGCTGCAGATCTTCCCTGTCAGTAGTGGATCATACCCGTACAGAGCTTGTCTGTTGAAGCAACATCTTGTTCCCACATAAACCGGGGCATGGATGTCATCCAGCCCTTTCAAGTTGATCTACATATAAATAACAACTTTAATACCAAGAAATGAAAACAAATGGATTATCTCAAATGAACATACATAGAAGACAATATTCCTGTTAGCATATCGATCGTGTATATCAATGCCATCGAACCTCTGTGGGAACTGAACATAGCAAACTTTCTTTCCAAGAGCAGGATCCCTCGTAAAGCACATGGCCTCCTTGACATTTACTACTGTTGAAGTAGTGATCACAATCGACATTCAAAAGGTATGCACCATTGGTCAGAACAGCTGGAACTCGGATCTGGAAAACATGGGATATTTCAATATTAGACAACAGGTCATTGCCATTTGCCAGCCAATACTTTCAGCCAAAGTAATAGAATCCTCTCATACATCATGCATTGTTTCACCAATATCTCTTAACACGACCAATTCTAAGGAAAAGTCAGAAAAATAACAGAATACATCCAGGAGAGAGGGTAGGAAAAATAGATGTGAAAAAGCTCAAAACATTACTTGAATCATTCCAGGATGGTCCCTTTGATTATTTCCAGGCCAGGGAGTGCCATCCTGCATTGTCCGACCTTCCTAATGTGTCTTTTGGGCTTTGGCAACCAGGGCATTGATTCGAATCTTGAACTCTTCATACTCCCTCTGCACAGCAGTATATTATTGCTTATCATGGGACCTCCCCATAATGTAATAAATCAACTTAAGATCCTACTTGAACCATGCAAAGCAACGAGTATAGGCTTGTTCATGCAGCATAAGTAAAGTGTCAATCTAGTCTTTGTTCTGAATGTGAGTTCGAAGGCAGCAATGCCTGAGATAAACTCCACCCTTTTTTTCTCCCACCCTTTCTAGTTTGTAAGTTGGAAGGAAGGTAGCAGGACCAGTGAAGCCTATACTGGCAAAAACTATGACAACATAAGCATTTTAAAGATCGACTAAAGTGCCAATTTCGTACCAAATTTTCTCAAGTATATATCTACAAAGAGATCAAAAGCAAATGGAAATAACACAACTCAAAAGCAAGTGGCAAATTGTAATATAAAAAAATAAAAATAAAAAAACATCCATCTTAGTCTTAATGGATCAAAGCAATCAACACTATGAAACTCATAAATTTTCTTACCTTCACTGCCCTCCGCTCTTTCAAAAAAGAAGGTTGTATCTTGTCTTTCAAGTAATCAATCTTTTGTGCAAAATAAAATTCAGGGGCCCTTGGCTCAATACAACTTCTTGCAGAATGGTACCCACTTTCTTGCAAACTCAGATGTCTCAGATAGTTCCTTCTACTTTTTTTTTTGTACTGATAGAGATTTGTTAAGGTGATCTGAGTTTCATTTTTATCTTTCACAAAAAAAATTAAGATTTGTTTTAACATGGAAGGAGATGCAGACTCTTCAATTTGTTTTAACATGGAAGGAGATGCTCTTCAATTTGAGTAATGCATTTTATTGGCAAAATTGTTTATATCTCGGGATTAGCATCACAAATTATAATGCACCTCCAAAGTAATTTTTTTTTTTTGCCACCCGTGCTTTCAACAATATAATTGGTTATTTAGCTGAATGTAAGCCTGAACACGATCTAGCAGATTTCATCTTTTGATCTTGTCTGCAAGAGGATATGAATATTACAAGGGGTATAACAAGTAAAATATGTATGCATTGAAAGATTTAAAAAAAAAATCTTACTTTAATGGAGTCAACAACCTCCACGGAACTGTGGGTACACTTCTCACATTGCTGATTACCCTGCACAAGTATTTTGAGAGGAGAAACACTTTGAGAATAATCAGAGAAGGCAAATTTACACAAGATTCAAATTGAAAACAGAGAGAGTCAATAAAATGGAAACACATCACTAAACTATTATAATTCAATCAATATCATGGCTTTAAACAATTGCAGTGATGAATTTCAACAGACAGAAGTTTCCATGGATCGAGCCCCACAGATTTCAGAAATCAATTAAATTAAACAAAAAAAAAAAGATAATTCTAACATTTATAAGTCCAATTTCTCAAAAAAGCATAAGCAAAACTAAAAAAAAAGAAGCATATACTCAATAATAAGAATCAAATTGAAAAACAAACCTAAAAGCAGTTCATTGAAAGGGAATTGTTTTAAAGACTGCTATTGCAGTTTCTCAAGGTTATTAGAGTGCAATTTACTCTTTACAATCATATTCATTTCACACATAGGCTACTGCTTAGTCAAAGATTGAAATCGATAGCTTAAAATTAAAATCAAACAAAACCTAGGATTAGGGAAAGCCGGAAAGAGGGTGATACTCCTTTTCAGCAAGTGTGGTGATCAATTTTCAGAGATTTCAAAGCAACCAATGTCCAAATCTCAAATAGATGCAAATTATAAACTGGGTTCCAGTAAGAGCCACTCACTTTTCATCAATCGTTTTGAGCTCCTCATCAAATTTGGCACGCATTGAACTCAACAGACTAATCCAGCTTCAACATCCCGTCTGCAGTTAGGGTTTCTCACAAAGGAGCCATGTGTACAACAGAGGCAAAATCATTAAGAGAAAAATCGAAGCAATTGGAGGGAAAAAAAACAGAAATTAGGGTTCCTCACCGTCCAAGCTAATAGAGATCAAAACCTCCTCACTGAGACGTACCTTCTCAATGTCTTGGACATTGAGATAGAGGGAAGAGGT
Organism: Persicaria maculosa; assembly: GCA_963922045.1. Lineage (NCBI taxonomy): Eukaryota > Viridiplantae > Streptophyta > Magnoliopsida > Caryophyllales > Polygonaceae > Persicaria > Persicaria maculosa. The sequence goes on from OY998259.1 coordinate 58,756,258, forward strand.
GAGCGTTCTGAGTTTCTTCTTCTCCTTCCATGGCCTCTTGAGTGAATTTGAATTGCGGGCAGAAGGTGTGCTCCTTCCTGATTCTCGTTTCCTCTCTCTTAATTTAGGGGTTTTGAATTCAATTGCTTGGGTTTGGGTACCTGGATTGGGGGATATCGCCAAAAAAATAAAATGAAAAGAGCACATACCTTAAATCGCCAATTGCTAAATTCAGAGAGGCGAAAGAGTAACCTGATTCTGAATCGGAGGTCAACGATGGCAAACTATAAAGAGACAACAATAATCTAAGCAAAGAGATCAAGGAAAAAAGGTTCAAGAAGAAGATGATTCAAGGGCGACGGATAGTGTTGTTTGGCCTGAGACCAAATTGAGAGGAGAGCAAGAATAACGGAGTCAAAGGAGGTTACCCGATGATGAATCGGAGCTCAACGCCGAGAGTCTACGGCACCGGAGTTTTCGAAGTGGGGAGAAGGTCTTTAGAACACAAGAGAGAAAGCGATCGAAATTGGAAAGCTAATGGGGAAGAGGCGGTGGATTTTGGTATACAACTGGTACCTGGTAGTGGTGGCATACAACTGGAAACCCATAACAAATAGGAACCCAAAAACAGCCTTTAAATTGGTTTCACACAAATAAACAAAATAAGGGTAAAAAAGTCATTAGCATTGATGAATAGTATAGGTGAACTTCAACTTTTATATAGTAATGATGATATGCCTATGAATATATATAGAGCTGGCAAAATCTGACCCGACCCGAGAAACCCGACCGACCGACCCGAATCGAAACCCGACCGAACCTGAAAATTTAGTGTTATGCATAACCCGAACCCGAAACCGAGCCCGACCGACTTTGACCCGAAACCCGAAGTGACCCGAATACAGACAAACCCGACTCAACCCGGATCCGACTCAAATAAGACCCGACCCGAATCCCAACCCGACCCGAATTCCAACCCGACCCGAGTCTCAACTGACCCATAAAGATGTAAAATATTATGTTAAATCCCACCTTATGGATGAATTTTCTTTTAAATGAAGTTACTATGTTTAATATTAGATAAATATTATGTTAAATCATAAAAAATACCCATAAAGATGTAAAATTTTAAAAATAAACTAAATATAATATAGATAAAGGGTAAATATTAGAAATTTCTTATAATAGACATTTTATAGGATCGTTATAATCGCAATAAAGGACCGGGATCATTTTTCCATTTTTAGATTGTAGGATCGAATCGAGAGTTTAACAACATTGAGTTTACGAGCCAATGAGTAGATTATTTATCGAATCATATTTAATTTTACTAAAATGCTTTTTGAAATTCATAAATAACATGAATTACATATTCAATTTAATAAAATTGATTATCCAAAAGCAATGTTCTAACTTCTAAATATCGATTATCGGGGTCGTATTATATTTATACTTCAAAATTTTAATTAAACATGAAAAATTAATATTTAAATTGTAAAATTACCCATAAACTTGATAAAATAAAAAAGTTTAAATTTTGATCCGATATACCGGCTAATACGGTATGATATATGGCTATATGGTAAATTGGTAACGGATTCTAAATATCTCCGATATATCGGGGATCGACCCGAGTACCGACCCGAAACCTGAATGAGACCGACCCGATTCTGACCGAAAACCCGAATGGGTCCAACCCGATTCTGACCGAAACCCGACCAATCTGAATTTCATTTTGACCGAATCCGACCCGACCCGACCCGACCAAGCCCGACACAGAAATTTTGACCGAGTTGACTCGACTCATCAGTGACCCGACCCGAATGCGTTCGACCCAAACCCGACCGGATAACCCGAATTGCCAGCTCTAAATATATAATTAGAACATAAAAAGAAAGAAAATTCCTATGGTTGTACTGTATTTTTTTTATTAGGTAAGAATTCGAGTTCAGACATATCTGAAACTCGAAGGCCGGTCGAACTTGCAGACGGAAGAGCCGTCTAAAAACCCTAACATACAAAAAAACATAACAGTGCAAACTTAGGCAAACGCACTCTTCAAATAATCGAACCCAGAAGACCTAAACCAAACTGGATGTGGCCGAAGACGATAGACAAAGCCAAACCCCACACTGAAACAGAACCGTATGCCAGCGATACATCAGGACATAATCATCATGTGACAGTGAGGACGAAACTTCTCTAGGGTTATACACTGTAAAAACTCTAGGAGCTAGTGCATTATCAAAAAACATTTATTTTTTTAAAAAAAAGTTCTAAATATAAGAGGGTTAATCCTAAAATTCAAAATATATGATGATTATTAATAAAATTCTAAATATTTTTTATTTTCAATTTATGATATGATAACTTGTAAATTGTAAAAAAAGTATATATATATATCATATAGTTTTATTTCTTAATTATATTATTTATTTTATTTTTTATTAATTAAATAAATAGTTTGATAGTGGGGTGATTAGTAGATATTTAGTGAATATCATAAAGATATGGTAAAAATTATTTCAGTTTAAATAAAAATTGAGAAAGGGACGGGAAGGTGGAAACATGCATGACACGTGGAATAATAGCATTAGATTGTTAATTTCTTTCCTTCGTATTTAATTTTTGGTGTTATGTTCTCATATATGTAAATGTGAATTTTGGTCCAACACGGTTTGCTTTCCTTTTCCTCAAACAATATGATGACAATATCAATCAATATACGTGGATCCATAACCACAACGGCACAACTACAAAAGAATTTGGCAGACTGGTAGCACTAGCCAAGAACATCCACAAGGAGTGGTGGGGGGCGTAGGGTGCGTCTGTCCTCCTCCGTCGACGGAACTTCATAGTATTTTAAAAAATTAAAAAAAAATTAAAAAAAAAAGTTAGCACTACTTTTTATTTCTATCAAATTTTCCATGTTATAAATGTCATATTTAAATCAAATTTTATATTTTTCTTTTAATATTTTCATAAGATTATTCATTATATTACATATATATTTTTTAAAAATTCTTCTAATTTTTATTCCTATGAATTTTTTTTACTATCAATATCATATTTAAACCACAATTTATGAGTTTTTTTGTTATAGTTTTCAGTCCTCTCAATTTTTTTCATTTATCAATAACAAATTCTTTACAAAATTAATAATTTTTTTTTCAATATTTAAAAAACTTAATCAACAGTCAACACCCATATATATAAATTATTAAATTATTGTCTGAATTTTTGTAATAAAGTATCATATTAATACCACAATTTATGGTTTTCTTCCAATATATTTTTTAAAAATTCTTTATTATATATACCGAGAAAAAAAATTCCAACCAAAAATTTCGCCCCCCTCCCCCCCCTAGCAATTCCTGCAGCCGCCACTGTCCGCAAGGATGAGATCAGATAAAGCTGAATCGCTTGGAGATGACAAATTAGAGAAGAATAGTCCCATATGGGGTCAATCTATCGACTACTTGGTTGGCCTCCCTATAGATATATGCTATATTGAGCATTTCAAATTTTTTAGTGAGTAGAAGGATATCAGAAATCAACATTTTGATATCCCAAGGGCAAGTCCAACCCTTCGAAATAATGTTGATCACACAAGCATTATCATTGGCCTTCAATGATGAGTTTGTTGATGCTAAGCTCGACAACTTTGTTGACCCCTTTCCAAAAGGCATAGCATTCAGAACCAACAACTGAATGGAGGAGAGAAAACCTAGCTTCAATGTGAATGATATTTTCAGTTTGGCCGAGGATGACGTAACCATAGGTACCTATATTTGTGTTCGATAATGCTCCGTTGAAGTTTAGTTTGTATCAGGCAAGTAGAGGCTTTTTTACATTTTGCTTGTAGTCGGTTTCTGCTTTTGATTGCTGCTTAATTTAGGAGCCTATTGTATAATCCTGGTGTCCATGGACTCGATATCTTGATTTTTTTTTTCCAGTTTTCAATCTGTGTTTTGGTATAGGAGCTAGGCATTTGCCGTGGGGTTTGGTTTGGTGTTATTGAAAAGAGCTTTGTTGCGGAAATACCAGATATACCACCATGTAGTGGCTAGTAGAGTGAAGTCACTATTCTCTAGATCTTGTTTCATTGAATTAATGATTTCCACGAAATGGCAATTATAGTTTTGGTATGATTGTGTGCATATATAACTATTCTTGTTGTAAGGACGTTTAAGGTATTTCTTGTAATTGGGCAGTCTATAAAGACATGAGCAGCATTCTCAAAATTTTGGCTGCAGAAATGATAGTCAGTTCCAAAGCCAGCACCTCGAGAGGGTAATTTGACTGGTGTGGGGATGATATCTTTTGAAAGGCGCAAGAGAAGGCCTTTTATTGATGGTCTAATCTCGAGATTCCAAATCCAGCTTAGGTTTGAATGTTTGATGATGAATTGATGAGTGTTGTTTATTGTGGTGGATCATGCCAATGACTGATTTAGTAGAGAACCATCTGTTTTTGCTCCAGAACTAGTAGAGCCAATCGTTTGTGACACAACTAGGGATCGGAGTGGTACTTTTAAGATGTTGATCGTGTCACTGTCAAGTTGGAGTTTAGAGTTTGTGTCAATTTGAGTGACATATCTTGCAGAAGAGGCTAGTAGAGATGAACCTATCAAGACATCATTGCAGAAATTTATGTTATTATCATTACCGACTGACCAACATGTTTAAAGGTTTCAATGAGAGACGAGAGTTTAGTCCATTGCCATGAAGCTGGTCCTTTACTAGTATAAGTCAACAGATTTTGGTCTTTAAGGTATTTTTGTGATATTAGTTTGACCCAAGGGATCATGGGTTCGGCCAGAATTTTCCATAAAAGCTTGAGTTGTAATGGCGTGTTCATTTCCTCCGAGGTTCTTATACCTAACCCACCATTATGACGAGTTTTGCATACCTTAAACCAACTAATAAGGGGCTTGTAACGAGATCCCTTATTCCATAGGAAGTTTTTGTTGATTTTGTCAAGTTCTTTGTGTGTAGGTTTTGGTAACATAAAGCACTACATTTTATGTAAGGGTTTGGCTGCTAGGTTAGCTTTAATAAGGGTACACTGCCCTTCTTGCGATAAAGATTTATCATTCCATCCAGTGAGATGTGATTTGGTTGCATCAATAATATCGCCGAAATTAGTTCTTATGACTTTAGTGTTTATCACTGGACAACTAAGCATTTATCCAGATGTATTGTGGTTGGTATTCCTAGTTCGTTGTGGATTATGCTTTTTGCATTATTGCTGGTGTTTTCTGATGTTTGGTAGACAAGTTTTTTAAAGTTAACTTTTTGTCCTGAGATTCTGCAGTAAGCAATCATGATTTTGTTGATTCTATCACAAGCCGTTTTGGTTGCATTAGCAAAGATGATGATATCGTCTGCAAAGGTAAGGAAGGAAATCTTTGTGCTAGATTGAGTGATGGATATACCAATATGAGTTTCTTCTCTCGAGATTCGTGGCAAAGCCCACAAGCTAGAACTTCGGAGACAAGGAGAATTAGGCAGGGTGAAAGGGGGTCACCCTGGCATATCCTTCGAGAAGGTGTGAAGCTTTCTGTGCGTTCGTTATTTAGAAGAGCAGAGTAGGACACCGTGGTAATACATTCTCGAATCCAGGACAAAAACCTATCACAAAAATCAAAATTTTGAAGGAGGCAAAAGAGGAAGTCCCAATCGATCTTATCGAAAGCTTTCTCCATATCAAATTTGACTACCATCCAACCTGAAGCTCCTTATTTTTGGAAGAAAAGGATCCCATGATCCGGAACCGGTCTTACATGCGCTCGAAACTCATAAGTTTATCAAAAGGCATGAAAGATCTCATGAGAAATGGGAATGTTGTCCTGGATTGATCGATCTGACGTGAAATCGCTTTGAAAAGGGTGGATTAGTATTGGTAAGAATTTCTTTAGCATGTCAGATATGATTTTGGATATAATCTTGTAGATGGTCGAACATAAGCTAATAGGTTTGTAATGATTTGTGGTGGTGGGGTTGTCGCGTTTTGGGATGAGCGTGATGAACGTGTGATTTATTTGTTTTAGGATTTTGCCACTAAGGAAAAAACTTGTTACAATTTTGATGATGCAAGTTCCAACAATATGTCAATTTTTTTTTTATATATAGAAACCTGCTGGGAAGTCGTTGGAACCAGGGGATTTGTCATTGACCATATTAAAAATGGTTGATTTTATTTCAGCATTGGTCACTTGTTTAGTGAGCCATTCGCTATCGAGGTTGCTAATTTCAGTAGTAACTCTAGAAAGTTTGTGGATGGGCGTTGGGGTTGGTAACTTTATTGTGTGTACCTCTTCAAAAAAAAAAAACTTTTTTTGTGTGGTCGGGATTTTTTTTATGAAGAGGAACCCACCATTTATTGGCAAATCCCGAGCACATGATCCAGCCAACAAGATCCACGCACCAGGTAAATCGGGTTGCGTCGACGCCGGCTCGACCTGATGGTAGGAAACAAGGCAAACTTTGATTTTCACCCAAGAAAATGAGAGGAGGCTGGCCGGGATCGAACTCGAGACTTCCTTACCACCCCCTTACTCCACACCGCTATGCCACCTTGATTGGGGTCCGTATGGTCGGTTTTGCTTACACGTTTGAATCCTTCTCTTTTTATGTACTTTTCTTTTCAATACATGTCTTATACTTCAAATTATTTTTACTTCAACTCCAACAACTTCCCCATTTTAAAGATTTGTGATAATATCTATTTTAGACTAATTTTAGGCATACATTTGCATATTAGTTTAGGTCATTTTAATCCATATTTATCATAGTTTATGTTTTATTTATTTTATTTTGCATTTTCGGAGTTTACACTAGACTTTTATCTGTTTCCGGCATTTTGAGGTTAATATTGAGGAAATTGAAGAGTTAATACGGGGCGACGAGCATATTGGATCGGACCCGATGAGCTAAAGTGGCTAATTGCGAAAGTTGCTAAATTTTTCGGCTGTTTGGTGGAGTTAATTCGTAATTAGGAGTTGGGGTGAATGTTAATTCTTAACTTTTTGAGGGCTGAAAATCTGAAATTGTAGTTTTTATAAAGTTATATATATACTTCGTATACGAGAAACCTAAGGGGGGACGTTCGGAACTTGGCCACACAAGACTTCGACCGTAGATTTAGTTTAAGATTTTGTTCTCTGTTTTGACGGGTCACTGCTAGAAACACGCGTGATTGCTACGAATTTAGCCTCAGAAGTGACCTCGAAAAGGCCCTCGAAAAAGCTTACCCCCGAAAACAGCATTGAATTTAACCTCGAACAAAAATCCAACCCAATAAACGCGAGGCTAAATTTAGTTACGAATAACTAACCTCGAAATTATTATTCGATGTTAAAATAGCATCGAATTTTTCTTTGAGGGCAATTTCCGTAGCCTTGATCTCAAAGCCTCTAACTTCAAATTTAGGGACAAATAAATTTCGAGATATTATTCGAGGCTAAAGAATTTGAGGCTAAGCACTATCGAATGTTGACCACAAATTTGTTCGAAGGTAAATTTCGAGGCTAAACAACCCTTAAATTTAACCTCAAAAGATTTGTTAACAACCAGGAAAATTTGATTAAAAATACATATAAATTTTTCAAAATTCGTGGTTACATTCAAGGCTAATTACGAGTTTGTTTTACCCACAAATCTAGCCACATATTTAATCTCACTTTTGTTCATATTTATATTCATCGTATAAAAGAAATTTTAAATTTCAACCTTTAAAACTTTTGATCATTCACATCATATAACCAATGCAACCATAAAATAGTACTTAATTCCATCAACAAAAATACAAAATATACCCCCAGGCTAGTTTGTAACATGAGATGAGCAAAATGCACAAAAAGATCATCTCTTGCAGCCTACCATAAAACAGTAGCTAACAGCAACATATATAAAACAGTAGCACTAGGGAGTTGGGTTGGAGTTTGAACCATTCGAAGTAGACATCTTGTTTTGACCTCCTTGAAGTTGAACAAATTGTTGAATGAAGCCATGAACTCTCTTTGTTGGTTTTGTTGTTGTTGCATGAATTTTTGCAAAGTTGATCAAATCTCTTTTATCTCATCCTTAAGTAGTTGAACTTGAGCCTCTTCAACTGATTGTGATGAATTTGAGGTCTTCATGTTAGAGAGACGAGCTTCACCATTCCATTGAGAATAAGGAAAGTGAGCAGTAAACAACTAGGTCATCAAATTCCTCCTAAGAGAATGATAAAAAAAAATATAAGCAAAGCGAATAAAAAAAAATGACCATAGAATTGTATGATGTGTCAACAAGCTTAATTTAAACTAAGGAGCTACATAATTGAACTGCAGAATTTAAATCACAAACATCAAACTAAATTACAAGATCAACTATAACTATTTCAACTTGCAAGCTAAATTCCATAAAATATATGCAGTTTAAAATGCAAATAGCAAAGCTTTCCTGAAATTTAATTTACATACCTTTCAAATATTGTTGGCTCAATTTCCTATTGAAACTTTGCTGAAATTTTCTCAATTTCCCAATTTTCTCATCTTGTCTCAAATTTAAATGGGGAATCACACACCAAATTCAACCTTTCCCAATGTTAGAAAAGAGAGAACTTGAAATCCATTTACTGCAGAGCTTAAACAAATTCAGCTTATCTACAAACAACAACAAAAACGGATGAGAATGAGAACAACACATCAATTTCTCCCTCACCAAACCCATCACCACGCAAACATTAGAACAATGCCTTGTAATTTATAAACAACCCTAGAATACATCCGAAATTTTTTTACATCTAACAAGCTTCTACAAGTAATTGACAGTAAGTTCAAGAGAGCAAGAAAACAAAAAAAAAGAAGAAGAAACGAGTTCGCTTACTTGAGAGACAGGAGCAGACTCAGTCAGTAGTACAAGCGAAATGGCTGAGAAGAATCGGCTTGCAGCAGAGAAAGGGAATAAGAGGTCGAACAAAAAATCAGGCAGATGCAGGAGCAGGCTCATAAACGGAAGACTTCAAACAACAACTCAGCAGCAGAGTTTGACCAAGGAATGCTTAAGAAAACTCCATGGGAAGTGCGTAGAAGAGGAGAGGGAGGACGAGCACCGTCGGCATTGGAGGCGCTGAGAGTTAGACGAGAAGAGAGAAATAGAGTTTTAGGGGTTTTTACCTGTTGGGCGGTTCCTGATGAAATGGGTGAAATTTTGTAAAGCCCGCTTCATGTGAAATTTTAGGGCTATCCCGCTCAGACGAAATTTCTAAAGCCCGCTCCTTTCATCATGAAAATTCCAGGACCCGGGAAGGGCAGGTGCAGCGGGATGAACAGCAAAAGCGTGGCTGAGCAGGAGCAGTGGCTTCAGCGACAGATTTGGATGGGAAGGCTGAGCAGGAGAGGCGGCCTACAAAAGGAGAGGGAGGCCAGGAGCGGGGTGATGAACAACATCGGCTTCTCGGACGCGCTGAAGAGAGCTAGGGTTTTGTTCCAGGTGAAAGAGAGGTTTGTGTGGGTGAAGGTTTCTAAAGCCCGCTTCCCTGTGAAATATCCAATCCCGCTTAAATGAAATTTCCAATGCAAAGCCCGCATCTTTTCCTTGTGAAATTTGAAGAACCGGGAACATTAATTCTAAGTTAATAAAAATTCTAGGCAAAGTGAGCACAAATGCAGAACTAAGAAAAACAATAAATAAAGAAATTTATCTACAATACGAATTTGATTGAAATCAATTTATAGATGCTACAATATGCATTCTTTAAATATCGTTATGGGTGTTATTCGAGTCGAACGAGTCGAGTTTGCATGTTCAAACTTAATTCATTTGTTAAACGAGTTTGGGGCAAGTCAAGCCCAATTTTTAACCGAGCTTATATTTTTTTATCAAGCTTGACTTGTTTAGGAAATGAACGAGCTCGAGTCAATTTTTTTTCGAACTTTAAATAGTTCTACTTGGTTCAAACATACTAACTTAAAGAAAATTCAAGTTATTTGAGCTTAAATCGAACGAGCTGAGCTTTTTAGTCGAGCTTGAAATCTTATTCAGACTCGCCTTGTTTAGGATAGTGAATGAGCTAAAATCTTGTTCAGATGCGGTGAGAAGTCGCCAAAATCGAACTATCTTGGTCATTAGGATGAGTTAAAGTGTCAAAATCGAATGATTCGAGACGAGGAAGAAAATTGGGCTAGTCTACGTCAAAAACCATTCTTTGAGGAGGATTTCAATGTTCAAAGATATGCATTCCGATTCCAAAGAAGTTCAAACCATTAACACTATAGCTTGATATATGGTCCCTTTGAATGACGCATTACTTAGGCCAATGGTGTATCACCATGTGTAGTCCACTCATAATAGTTGTCGACAAAATCCTTTCAATATATTCTAGATACCGTTCACTCCCATCAGTCCAGTCCCACATGATATATGTATTCCTATTGTACATCCAATTGTGATTCTCCATTTGGCATATGAAAACAAAATATTTTAACATTATATCAATGAAAATGATTTAATGCTTTGAATTATATATATAAAAATATAGTAAGTCTTAAAGTTGCCCTAACATATGGCTTAAGGTTAATTAGACAACCTTGATTTCAGCATTGAAAGTTAGGAGAACATTTCCTTCAAATTGTCTCTCAAACTCGACCTTAAATTAGCCCTATAAATCTTGCATAGCCTCAAACCAAAGAACTCGAGGCTATATTCGATGCTACTAGCTTCAAATATGCACTCAAGTTCTTACTTTCAAGGCTACTATCCACTTTTTTCTTGGGCATTTCATTTTTCTTCCTTTTTTTAATAATTTTAATTCAAGCTATTGTTTTGCATTTAAAAAAATCATATCACATATACTTCTCAACCTTTCATTTTAAATTAGATATATAAATTAAAAAATGATTATATTTGTTTAATTACTAAACATAACTAATAAACTAAATATATATGATTAAATATTATAAAAAATTAAAGAATAAGATCACTTACCAATGTTGTTGATTGATTTTCACCAAACTTGAACAAACAAAATATTCAAATATTTCTCCTTAACTTTGAGGATTTGAGGATGCAAAAGATTCAAATCTCACATTTGAGAAAATCAGGAGAAAAAAAAGAGACGAAGAATAATGAATGTTTCGATTGACAGGGTTTGATCTAAGGATACATAGTTGAACTTGTATAGTAAAGATGATATAGAAAAGGCGAAAGATGTAACATTTAATGTGGTTGGTACATAGTATAACCTCAAAGAAGGCCTCGACTTTAGCCTCGGATACTAGATTCAAGTATTAACCTTAAATTTAACCTCGAAAATAAATATAGTGGCCAAACTACACACGAATGTAGCATCCAAAATAGCCTTCATCTTGTTCCGAGGCTAATTGCCCTCGAATAAGGCCTCAAGTTTGACCTTGAATATTTTTCGTGGTTATATGGCCTTGAGAAGGACCTCGAATTATTTTTTGTTGCCAATCAGCCTCAAATTTTAGCTTCGGTAATGTTTCGATTCTATTTGGCATCGAAATAATCTTTCGAGAGTAGAGTCGAGGGTAAGAGCCTCGAAGTTAACCTCGAAATATTCCGAGGCCAACTCTTCGAGGCAATCACGCGTGTTTCTAGCAGTGTATGAATCAAGGACGGAGATCGATTTCAGTTTGTATTCTATTAATCTATTTTAAACTTGATCTATTTCTGTCTATAATCTAGTTCATCGTTTATTATATTATGTTTGATTGATTTATTCGTTTTAGGGCTTGAGTAATCCCAATGATGTTTTGATAGCGTTGAAATTGATATTTGTTTGTCTGATAATTTGTTAGATTTAATCCTATTGCGCCGGCTCTAATTGATGAAAATTTGTTAAAACTAATTTAGGGTTTAAAATCGAAAAACTAAAACCCTGAATTAGAATTTAGATGGTGAATTTAGGCCGAAAAGCTATGTGATCCATATGAACCAAATGATTAAACTTGAAGTTTGATTTTTCGAAAGATAAACGAATTTCTTGAAGATTCATAGATTGTCATAGAAATTTTAGATGATTTTGATATTGATCGAGACCGAAAGTCAACGTTAATGTGATTATCATCTATAATTCTACGAACTTAAAGGGCCTAAATCGGTCTGCTTGATGCTGAAAAGGAGATTGTTAACCAATTTAGGCACACTCACGTTGAACACGAAAGGAGATTCGCGATTCCCTTAGACAACCTACCTTCAACAAATTTAGGCAAGGTGACACGAATATCGATATTAATCTACTAATTAAAGCGTCGTTGTGGTAATCCTTTACCCTAGATTTGCCTCGTATCAATTGTTGTAATACCAATTTTGTATAGTTGTTTCCTTTTAGTTGGTTGCTTTCTCCATCCATATAAACGTTTCTCTCGCATTTTTCTTGGCTTAGTTAAATCGGCTTAAAGTTACAATCAATACCACATAATCCTTGTGAATACGACACTTGATATACTGCAACTGAACCCGTACACTTGCGGTGTAGGTTTTAGCCTATCAATTTGAAGAATTATTTAGTTTTGCAATTTAGGGAAGCCTATTTATTTTATTTTTTATGTTGCTTTTCCAGTGGCGATTGTGATGGAAAATATCTTGGATAAAAAAACACCTTAAAATTCTTCAAAATCTCATAAATGAGGAATCTATTAAAGATACTCTTAACATACTATTTTTACCAAAGGTTTAATGAAAGTGTTTACTGGAAAAAAAAAGTGAAAGTTTTTATCAAATGGATCTTTCTCACTGTACCCAGCTAAAGATTAAAAAAATATATTAAAAAGTTTCTTAAAATTCAATGATCAAATCATAAGGAATTTATTTTGAAACTCACTAACATAAAATAAAAATTAGCAATATAGATAAAACCATTAAACTATACATGGAACTTTTTTTTTATTGCTAAATTCGTCTGATGATGATGAGTCTAGGTGATTGCATTCTTTTGGATGGGATTAAGGAGATCTAAATTAGTGGTCAATGCAGTCCCACTAATAAAGCAACTAAGGTGTACAACTTAATTTATTTGTCACTTTGCTACCTTCACGGGACATATGGGAAAAAAATTATCAATCAATGATTGTGCAATCAATTGTACGTCTCCCATTAGGAGTTCGATTTCCCAATGACATTTTCCTTTCTGCTACAAGTGTTTTATAATTATTTCCGAATCTCCCTCAATTTCTATTTTTCTAATCTGTAGTGTTCATAACTTTTCTAGTTCTTTTCTCAACGCAAGAGACTTTGCCAAAAGAGGGGTTTGCTTTCCAACATTCTTGTATTCTATATTGATCGGATTACCATTCCAGTCATGCATAACATACCCTATAAAACTATCCTCTCTCACAGACGATGACCCATCAAAATTTAACTTCATATATCCGAGGTTGGGTTACGCCATTTAATATTTTGCCTACTTATAATTACTTTTCGTTAGGACTCTTTCTTGCGTTGATCGTTTTCCAATATATCCTCCTTTTTCATTGATTTTTTTTTTCCGGTTGTCTTTTGTTATATTTATGAAATTCTCTATCTCGTGTGAGGATGGAGTCTGAATTTCGCAAAAGTGATTTGACTTCTGTAGTACCATGTAGTCCACCAGCTTATTGCTAAAACTTCTTTCTTTTTATCTATTTTGATATATGCTGTCATATCCATAATGGGTAGTGCTATATCTGCTATTTCTTTTATTTGGAGGCAAGAGTCTCTCGTAAACCCACATTCAATGAACAGATGAGCTTCATCCTCGGCTCGGTTACCACAAAAATACCATTTCTAGTGATGGGGATTCCCCTGCTAGCTAACCTATCTTTCACTGATTATCCCTAAAACAAACTTTCCATAAGAAATTTTTAATTTTTAGGATTGTATTTAGATTCTAAATCCATGTGTTTGGGACTTTGGGTCATCAGTTGTCCTATTTGGGTTGGTAATAATTTTCATTGATCTAGATGTTGTAAACCATCCACTTCTATCCGACCACCAGTATAATTTGTCAGGAAATGTATGGATTGGGATTGAGAAGTTCATGATCTCCTTAATGATGTTGTGGTCCAAAAACTGGTATAGTTTCTCCTTCCACCATCTTCCTCCTATTATGTAGTTAATAACTCTAGTTTTCATATATTTGTTTGTTGTGTAGGATTGGTACTTTTAATAAGTGGAATAGTTGACAACCAGTTGTCTTCCTAGAAGCTAATCGATTTCCCATCTCCTACGGACTAAACAAGACATCATTTGAATTTTTCTATCATATTGCTTATGTTTCTCCATTGATATGAAGCATTTCCTCTTCCCCTATAGTGCAGTATGTTAATTTGGATCATTTAGATATCCGTGTCTAATTATTTTAAACCATAGGTTTTCCTATTTAGCTAGTGTCTTCCAAAGTAGCTTCACCAGAAGGGCCTCGTTAATATCTTTTGATTTTCTTATGCCCAACCTCCTTTGTTTTTTGGTTTATAGATTCTATCCCAACTTATTAATGGTTTGTGTTGAAGGTCTTTGTTGTAGAAGAAAGTTCTATTTATCTTATCCAATTATTTGTGGACAATGGTTGGGAGCATGAAGCTCCGTATAGTATATAAGGGTTTAGTTGACAGATTTTGAATTAATAAGGATTGAGCATTCCTGCTATGATAGAGCAATATTTTGGGATAAATTGTGTGTTTTTTAGGGATTGTTTTTTTTAAAAGAAAATTTGCAAAATAAAAAATAAAAAAAATAGCCCAACCTTTAGGGGTTGTTGCGCTTATTGACCTGAACTATAAAAAAATGCAGAAAATAGCCTCAAGTATTTACTTGATTGCAGAAAATAGCCTTAAGATACATTCAAATTCAAATAATTAACTTTAAATACAAATTTATTATAAAAAATAGCCTTAAGTTGCCTTCAAATTCATATTAATTATAAAATCTCTCCAAAACAATTTTTATTTAAAAAATCATCACTTCTTATATAAAAAATGTTACACTTAATTGTTGTTATCTAAACTGATAACTAAATTAATTATAAAAACTATCTCAAACCATATAAATATAACTTAAATTTATTATTTCAAAAAAATTAATTAGACTATTTACATGTCATTAAAAGTCAATAAATACTTAAGCTTCTACAAACAATTGATCTAATAAGCGATTTAGGGCGATATTTTGAGCAAAACTAGCACAACAAAGCAATTAAGCATGCATTATATATATATTGTTTTAAATCTAACAATTTAGGTAGTTTGTTATCTGTTGAAGAAAAAAGTGTACATACGTTATATATTCACCAGCAATGGTTTTTATTTAAGCATTGAATAGATTTTGGGATGAAGATAAAATAATTTTTTATTAAGAAAAATAAAGATCTTATGATAATTTTTAGTAGTCTTTTTTCTTAAAATTTATTTATTTACATTTTTTTTTTTGCAAATAATAATTATTTAGGCTATTTTTTATAATTATTTGAATTTGAATGTAGCTTTGAAACTATTTTTAGTAACCAAGTAAATACTTGAGGCTATTTTCTGTTTTTTTTTTATAGTTCCGACTATTGAGCGCAGCAACCCCTAAAATCGAGGTCTCACGATTAGGGCTGGGCAAAATTTGGATCGGACCGGAATCGGACCGGGACCAGACCGGAAATTACGGTGTTTGGATCGGACCGGAATATTACGGTCTGGTCCACAGTCCAATAAATTATGATTTCCGGTTTTCGGTCCAAACCCGGAACCAGACCGGAATTGGACCGGATTTTTTTTTATTTTTTAAAAAGGCAGTTGCTGCGCAGTAGACTCATAGGCAATAAAGTGCCAGCCTTTTGTTTCTTTCTTTTTAATAAACAGCCGGCCCTAGACTAAATCCCAATCCCCTAATTCAATTTCAACTCTCTCGATCTCTCATGGTCTCTCTTCACTAGACGCGCTCTCTCTCAAACTCTCCTGTTAGCATCGCCACCGCCCTCGCCACCACCCTCGCCCTTCGCAACCACCCATCAGTCATCACCCTCCTGCCGGCATCTCTCCCCCCTTTCTCTTTAGTCTGCACTGCCTTAACACTCTCGCACACAGTTCACGCTCGGCTCACAGCCTCACTCTCGCACAGAGCAACCCTCGGACTCGCCCTCTTCAGTCGCCACTGCCATCGCCACCGGCCAACAAACCGTCATCCACCACCGACCAACCATAGATCCCTCTCTCTTCCCTCTCTTTTCAGATTTAGGTTTATAGAAATTTCAATTTGTACGGTAAAGAGGGAGCGTGGCCGGCGATTACCAACCTCGAGCAGCCACTCCGATGATGCCGGAAAATCGATAGAAGACTCCAACAGAGATCAAGGATAATCGGAGAGGTTCTCGCTCAGAGATGACGAATTTGTGAGGTCGGTCTGGAGATACGACAGCAATAGAGATAGAGAGGGTTGAATTTGGGATTGGAAATGGAATTTGCAATTGCCAATTGGATGCCTCTCTCTCTCACCAAGGTGAGTAGATCTGATTTTGTGTACATGGTGTAGAAGAAATTTCAATTTTTAGATCTGGAGAAATTTCAATTTCAGATCTTGGGGGAATTTCAATTTGTATATCTTAAATAGTGACAATGTAATGCAATTGTATTGATGTTTAACCTGATTTGTTACGGTGGCAATGTAAGGCCTTTTGGAGCTCTCTTCAACCTGATCATGACCCAAAAATAATAAAAATTAAATAAATAAAATGAGGCTGCATGGACAATCCGGTCCAAACGGTCTTTCCGGTCCGTGGACCGGAAAACCCGGGACCATATTTCTCGGTTTCGGTCCGATCCACGGTCCATATTTTAGAAAATTCCGGTCCATCGGATCGGACCGGGACCGAAATGTCCGGTCCGGTCCGATCCGGTCCAGACCGGATGCCCAGCCCTACTCACGATCTATTGTCCCAACATCATTGATATCTATGTTCTTTCTTACTAACATGAAGGAATGATTATTATACAATCTAGTGATGACGACTAAAGTTTATGATACTCAATGGAACTTGTTTTTTGCTTTTGCTATTTGATGGATATGGCAATGGCATAATGATCGAGTGAGTTGTTCGCAGTGAACATGTCATCCTAGATTATGGTTTTTTCCTGTTTGCTAAAGCTCGAGAATTAATAGATGCTTGGAGTAAACTATGCTTTCGTTCAGAGAGACATCTACACCATTAGATCTTTGTGGCATGGACTCTATCAAAAGAGGGTTAATTGGGTCAAACTCAATACCAACAGCTCGGTAAAAAAAACTACTCATGAAGTTGCAGCCGGCGGAGTGTTCCGAGACTGTATAGGACATTAGGTATGTGGATTTATACACAATTTAGGAGATTGTTTAGTTATCAAATCTGATTTTTAGGTTTATTAAACGGCCTCAAATTGTTGCATGAGCAAGGATTTCGAAAAGTTGAGGTTGAAATTGACTCTCGTCTAGTAGTTCACATGATGGATAAGAACCTTCATCGGGTTCATCCATTTCATAGCCTGGTAACTCGTTGCCAAGGCTTCCTCCGTAGGGATTGGAACATCTGATTCCGCCATATATTTTGTGAAACAAATCAAGTAGTAGATTGCCTAGATAATTTTGCCTTTTGTTTTCCTTTAGAATTACACATTGTGTATAATGTTCCTTTCATTTGTTATATTTTTATCTTGTTTGATCTTCGGGGAGTTACTACTCCTCGACTGATCCGACATATATTGTAAAACTTTTTGTTTAATTAATGGAGATATACTCCCACCCTTTGACCAAAAAAATGTGTGGAGCTAGGACTGAGTTTAGAATATGAATAACTCTAATAGCAAAAGGGAATGACATGTCACATAAGCACCAAGTATTGTTGTGTTTTAGACATTATAGTGTCAAGTACGACACAACTTTCAAGTTGGGTTTTGGACGAGGATTACACATAGGCATATCTAGTGTCAAGTAGTGGATTGTCATATCTCCAGATGTCCATGTACAATAGGCACAACAGATGTCTTGTATCCACCTTTGTTGAGCGCTAGCACAACGGAAGTCCGTGTAAAATAGCATGTTAGATATAGAATATTTTTTAACTACACAAATCAATCATACTTGTTAGTATTTCTGTTCCTAGATGGAATATCTTATCCGTCCAAGCAGATACAAGATTTTCTTTATGGTCTGGCAACCACTGCCGCTCAAAGTAGTTAACCAACCCTGGTCTATTTCTCCAATTAGTATGTAGTCGAGTCAATCCGTTGACATACTGCTCTTCGGTCTGTAACGAGAGTAAAGACATGCACTCCCTCGCAAACGTATTTACAAGGTTCACGTCTTTTGTAAGTTTCTTTGCTATATGGAAAGATGACTTTAATGGAATTAACCAAAGCGAGCTTTCTGTTGGTGGCTATGGCAGCAGGAGACCCTCTAGCCTATCTCGTGGTAGTGAATTCCGACAATCATCTGCACCTTCTAACATCTCCTCTCACTCTCTAAAACTTTCAACCCGAATGGATATATCCACATTTTTTCGTCTTCACGCGTTTATGGACGTCATCTCTCAAAGTTGTGTACGCCACCTCTCTCTTGCAATACATCCATGTCCTCCCAAGTGTAATCACAGTACTCTTAACAACATGTCTGATCACAATGCACATTTGATTGTCTTTGCCTTTATTTTCTCCGTGTTGTTAAATGTATCCTTAGTAGTAAACTCTTCACTGTAATCTGCCAACCATACCTACAAATTCTTCGTGGGCACATCAATGTGTTCTAATTCATTCTGATCTATTTGCATTTCCGCTGATGATGGGACAGACAAAGTCATTCCATATTGGTTACCTGCACAGGCTAGATCGCAATGATCAAACCCAGATCTAGTCGCAACGACCAAACTCAACCCTTGTCGCAATGACCAAACCAAGCCCTGGTCACAATGACCAAACCTAGCTCTGGTCGCAATGACCAATCTCAGCTCTGGTCGCAATGATCAAATCCAGACTTGGTCGCAATGACCAAACCCAGCTCTGGTCGCAATGACCATTTGACATATGGTCGTTGCGACCATGTCCATGCGCTAAACAACAATTTACCTTGCGCTAAACAGAAATCGTTTATTTTAAGTATTAAATAGTAAATACAATCTCGTAACACATGAGTTATAGATTCATTAGATAAGCTGCAAGATTCACATGATCTATCGTCTACCATATGAAGAGACATTTCTTTTCTGGGATTTTCAATTTCCATAAGAGATTGTAGAGCTCAGCCTAAACGGAGAGTCATGAACACAAACATAGTGATAAAAAGCGGTGGATCTATAGTTCGCGTTAAAATTGTTTCCAATATGCTCTTATAAAATAATATATTAGCGTAACAAATATACTGTCATGTCAACTGGATCCCAAAAAAAAAAAACTCGTTTCTAGGCACGGACGGAGGGGTAGGTTGGTTGCCGCTCCAGCCCACCCCTTTTTTAAAAAATTAAAATAATAGGTAAAAAATTAAGGCAAATTAATAAAACTAGTACTTTTTCCGTACCATGTACGGGTGTGTATTTTTCATTAAATTTAGCCGTGTTTTCCCTGAATACAATGAATACATCTAATTTGATGATTTTTCATGATATCAATTATTACCTTGAATAGGTAAATAAAGAGCGACCATTCCGGGGTTCGAACCGGGGACCTATGGGTATTACCCACAAGTACGTCCTTTCCGGTGAGCCATTTCGAAATGGTTGATATCAATTATTACCCTGTATATGATAAAATCACATTCACAATAATAAATAACAAAATTAAAAAATGATAAGACCAACAAAGAAAATTATGTCATCAAGAGGTAAAATGATTTTATTATAGACAAATTAAACAATAACCAAATTTAAAGTAGGTAGACAATTTATGTACAAACATGATGTGCATCACCTTGCGTCATTCCGTTATGAAACCCTACCTATGACACACGTAATACACATCCTTTGTCCATAACTACATGTCATAAAGTGATCGAAGTGGGAAATGCCTGCGAAAAGATTGTGTCAAAATAAATCATATTCAAATTTGACAATTCTATATACTCACAAGAACGAATGAATATGTGATACACACTTGTATACAAACACTTATCATATAAGTAAAGAAGGGTCATATGTTTTGAAAAAACTTCTTTGTGGATAACATTCTTTGCTTCCGTACGAAATATTCACATTGAAAAAGTAAATGTATGTGTCATGATATTTTCACAGCCATGAATATTTAACCACACTCATACGAAATATCCTGCATTGAAAGCAATTAGTTTGAGTAATATGTCTTGTGTTTCCCCAAATGTCATTCCTATGAACATATAATTTCATTGGGATAATCATAAATATCATGAAATGTGAAATTCATCTAAAATTTTATGTTTATTAAACACAAATTGTGTATATACATTATATTATATACAATCAAAGTGCCCCAAAGTATAGACAAATAACTGGAAAAAAAAAACATATAGACATCACAACACCCATATACATTGTCCCTAATTTGGGTGATGAGCATTTTGTCAAGTATTTATTAATAGTTTCTTTTTAATTTTGACCTATAAGGCTATAATAGATGATTTATTTTCAAATGTTTTTACATTTTTATTATTATTTTATTTAATATTGAAATTTGATTTTCATCATCATAATATATTTCACGCATGTGAAATGGGTTGAAGAAAATGATTGATTTATGATTATACTTGTTTTAAGTTCGTGTTTGTTATCATGGGAGTCCAATTATTCCAAATTGACCTACCATAGATGATTTCTTTTATCATATTCTTCTCAAGAAAGTGATGAAAAAAATCTGAAAACAAATTCTCAAGGTCCCTAGTAATAGAGAAGGATTTTATGTGTTGTGCAATGTGTTAGAGTTTTTATTTAATTAGGAGAGGCTTAAGTAGGTGTCACACACTTGTAAAAATGGATCACGGTCCTAAATAGAGATTAATCTATATAAACTATTGACTTTCATAAGTATTGGAATATAAGAACTCTAGCATTGCATCATGAGCTAAGGTCATCAAATACTTATGCAGCTAATGAAATTGGATCAATCACAAGCAATAAGATACATGTAATTTCAATGTTTGGAAGGGTACTAACTTTTGTTACAGCCAATCCACTGATTGGGCCATGACATAAATAAAAATTGCACCACATTTATCCGAAGTTTGTCTTGATCTTGAGTTATCCCACTTATAAGGATAAGCACTGCCACGAGAAATCTAGATCTTTGGCTAATAAGACAACACCAAAACAACAAAATTCAAGTCAATATATGAATACACAAGTAGATTGAAGACGATGTCCAACATGATTGAAGAAAAAAAATTATTGAACATGGAAAGAGATCGAAGCACAAATGGATGCAGTCAAACTGGAAGAAGTTGAACATACAAAAAATTTATTAAAGCTTGCAATCAAAATGTGATGAAAGTCAGAAATTAATTAGACAGATTTTACACAAAACTACCATCACAAGGAGAATGAAGGAGCAATTTCTGGTGGCAGTGCTTATCCTTGGGAGTGCCCAATCTGATTGAATACTTTTGTTCGATTGGTTAAGACGACAAAATGGTTTATTCAGTTCAGTTTTCAACAGCGCTCAATTTTGGCCATGTGGTAAGGTGCAACATCAAAACCTCAAGATTTCATACTCCAACATAATACAGAAAAGAATACCAGCTAACTATATTAAAAATTCAGTAAACCAAGACCAAATCAGTGGCTTCAATTCAATAAACTTCATCTTTCTCGCAAAAATTGAGTTGAGTAAGCAACTCAAGTGAACAATTATCTCCAAAATTATTTAATACTATGTACTCATAATATTCTGAATCAAAAGAATAACGTTTCAACATTCTTTACAAAACCATATATATTCAGTTTATATTTATAATGATGACAAAATTATTTAATTTTAATCAAGTAGAAAACAAATCAGATCTCAAACTAAACTCCATAATAAACCGAACTACATGGAAAACCAAGACAAAGTCATGCCCAAACCACAGTTTCAAACCCGGAACTAATGTAGACTTGTCTACATAGCTCCTCTGAGTGATGTGATGCCCAAACCATTGTTTCAATAGCCAATGCTTCATTAAAACTCTTTGAAGAGGATCCGAATTCCCCGAATCGAAACACCCAAACCCCAATTGTTGAGCACATATCCAAAAGAAGCAATTGCACACCACAGTTACGAATACAATCAATCTACTAAAAGAATGAATTCATCAAAATTGTACTAAGTTCAATCAGGAACCCCGGTCAGGCATAAGTAATTTGTAAGCATCCAAAAAGCGAGCAAGAAAATTGAAGCTTCAAAATATGTTAAAGCACAACATACAATTGGACATTGCAATTTTACAAACCTTAGTAACCTTATCAAACCAAAACAATCAGTCCATCATAACTACCAATTAGCAACACTTGAGCTAGTAGAACATGCAATTCACCTTTAGAGCAGTCATAGCAATTGTAGCACATGTTGGGTCAATAAAATCCATATAGTACAAAATAAGAAGGCCCCCTCGATGTATTAACCGATAGAGAAAAGAAAGGTTCTAATTTATTGATTATTTAGAAAACATTGTTGAATTAGAAATAGAATTGAACATGACTAACCAATTAGAGCCAAAACTCACTGAGTCAAATAGAATTGTTATAGTTGTTCCTTATTTTTTGTAATCACTATTATGGCATCAACGATAGTCTATTACTAAATAACCATATATAGAGACTCAACATGATAAATGAAGTCCTCACTAATCCTTAATATTTTATATATATATTGAACTACACAAGAACAAAATTACCGCAATTAGAAGCAAAATTTATCACGTACAAGTATTAGGTAGCTTAACATTTGTTTCTACGAAGGAATCTAATTATGAACTTTATTTTAAATTAAAGGTGGGTAATTAAACAATAAATGACCAAAAAAATCCAAAATAGTTGAAAATAATTACTTCTTTCAGCCCATTTCATAGGGGTGCCATGAAAAAAAATATGATCATAATAAGAACAATAAAATGTAAGCATTATATTTAAATTATATATTGGTAAAGGTCTTATTATCTTTTTCAACCCTGTTTATGACATAAGCTACAAACAAAAGTCTAGGCGCATAGGAAGATCAAAAGTTTGTTTATAGAAGTAAAATGTGTGATATATTGTGTGTGTGTGTGTGTGTGGGGATAACAATTACTATATACAATTTTTACAACTCAACCTAATTAAAGGACTTGTGGGAAGAGAATAACAATTGAATTTTAAACGACCATAAAGAGTGTCACGGAGTTAAAGAAATGAAGTTACAAAAATATAAACGCAGATAAAAGAAGTAGGCAATGACTAACTCTGAAGAAGAGATTGATGATCTTTGTACCCCATCTTCCTAATCGATCCTCGGTTAAAGGAAGCAACACTCATCAATCTGCATCAAATTTGGCACAACATAAATATTGCATTAAGAGTAGAGAAGACTATATAACCTTCATCCTTAGCAGCAAAACAAAATCAATGAAGAACAACAATTAAGATAATAGGAGCTTGCATCCACCTTGAGTGGATCAAGGGTGTTAGGATAGCTCAAAAACACTCATAACACTTGAAAATTCATCAAAAAAACAAATCATGATAAGGTTTTGGTGGAATTACGTCAAGCTGAAATTAGAAATTAGCATAGGCAAAAAAATTCAACAACCATCAACAAAACAAAACAACACAAATAAGATTCTATATAATTTCTTTTGAGCATTTTATCAAACACCTTATATGCATTGTTAATTCAAATCCTAAACCCCGAGTCCATTTTAGTATAGATTATTTTCCTCTCAGTCCAACTTTAGTATTAGGGTGGGATATACTATGAAGCCTTTTTGATCTAGTTGACACTCAAGAAGGCAGTGCAATATATTAACGCAAAATATACCTATAAGCATTTCATCAAACACTTTTTGTGCAATATCAATCAAAATCCTCCAAATTAATCAACCTATAAGCATTTCATCGAACACCTTGTGTGCAATATATTAATCAAAATCCTCCAAATTAATCAAACCTAGTATACAGATCCAGTTGGTAATCAAAGTGCGAACACAAAGCGTTTTACCTCCATTTGACGCACCCCACATCCCGCATTCGATTGCAATTGATTGCCATCTCTAGCCGCCCCGACTGATCACCACATCAAACACAAACCAACAAAGAAATTAGATCAAGAGCATTCTAATAATATGCAATTTTGTAAAGCTCAGCAAGAAAAATTCATCAATTGAATAAGTGGGGGAGAGCAATTGAAGAAGGGTAGGCGATTGGCTCCACAGTCGGTGTCGCCCCGCCACAGTCGGTGTCGCCCCGCCACAGTCGGTGTCTGGCCTTTTATTGGCTCCTCCAAAGTCGTCGTCGACATCAAACTTGCGAGCAACAGATTCCATGGGAGATTATATTTGGCTTCGAGATAAGTGAGAACCGCAAGATAACTCAAATCGCCGAGAAAGATGCTAGAGACGGAATATTTTTAGATCGACGGAACCCATGGAAGGATTTCAAAGAGAAACAGATCGTTTGAGGAAGAAAGGGCAGGAAGAAACATATCGTTTGAGAAACAGATCGACGGAACCGCAAGATAACCCATGAAAGGATTTCAAAGGGGAGAATAAAAGAAATTACCTTTGAGGAAGAAAGGGCATGAATAACGCTTTGAGGAATCATGGAATTCTAGTTACTTCAATTTGATAAAGGGATTTTAGCAGTTGAAGGAGAAGCGGCTTAAACTGCCTACCATGGATGCTTTCAATTGCCGATGGAGTGTGGGCGCTCAGAGAGGAGAGAGAGGGCAAACGGAGAACGTGGGTGAGATACTCAAAACTGCTTCTTAATTATGCTCAGGAAGGACATGTGACGCAAATTTTTACAAAGACGTTGCTTCTGTTTTTATAAGTATAAGGGGTGGATAAATTAATCTATTTATTTATTAAATTAATAGTTTTATTAATAAAAATTATGTCCAAATTTTAATTTGTGGTTCCTCAACTCTCTCTTAATGTTGAACCAAATTTTAATGGGCGGTTTTGCAAAATAGCCAGGAAATTGGGCTGATTTTGCGAAATATCCGCATTTTGGAACATATTTGCAAAATGTCCTAAATATAAACCCTTTCTCTCTCCTCCCACGCGTCTCTCCTCCGCGCTCTCCCTCTCGGAACGCGCTCTCCTCCCGTCCTCCGCGCTTCTCCTCCTCCGATCTCCGTCTTCCTCTTCCTGTTCCTCAGATCCGCGAGCGAGCGATCTCCCATCGTGCTTCTCGTGCACCATTCGATCTGGTCTCCCGAAGCTGCTCAGATCTACTCTCCCGTTGCACCTCCTCGTTCTCGTTCGTCTCGATCAGATCTGTACATCCATTGGAGAGTGTTTTTTTTTTTGCTTTTGCACTTCGGCGCTCCCTCGATCTTTCTGCTGTGTTTGAGTTCCTTATCAATCGATCGAAGATCGATTGATAAGGAACTCGAATTTTTGCTTCCGACTGTACATTGCATCTTCATATACGGCAGAAATGATAGCTCTGAACAGGTAATCGACTATATCTTCTGTTTTCCCCTTTCAATTTGCTTTCTTGCTGCATCTATACCATGTGCTTCAATCGATTGGAGATCGATTGATAAGGAAATTGATTTTGTCTGTGATGATCTGTGTGAGGTAGCGGCTCTTCTGTGTGAATTGTATAGTAGCAGTGTACTCAAAGCTTCTCCGATGGTCGCCTCATCTCCGATTTCATTGGTAAGCTCTGTGTGCTATATATTGTATTGTATTCAGCTTGATTGCATACTGATTTTTGTCCAGAAACTGCTATTTGTGTTGATTGAAAGGAAATTCAGCTTGATTGCATACTGTATTCATCTTCTTTGATTTTTGATGTATCGGATACAATTTTGAAGTCTCCATTCGAATCTGTGACGATTTATGCTCGTTTTTGCTATATCTGTGTTTGTCTAGCTTGCCTAGTTGATTTGCTTAGAACAGTGCTTGTTTCTACTATGCATTCTACTGAACTCTTTCTTCATGTGCAGTTTACATTGCTTTCTTGTGCATCTTTTCCCATTATCCTTAGTAATCATATTCTCGGTGCTAAAACTTAAGTTGGATGAACACTTTGATCCGAAAACATTGCTTGAACAGTATGCCAATAAATTGATGATGCTGAAGAAGTGGTGTGATGAGCTTAGTCCTAGGCTTTCTGACCATACTTTGAAAGAATGAGCTGTTATGCTGTGAATGTTCTCCAAAAATCATTATTTTTTTGTATTTAGACATTCAAATTATATTCTTTCTTCAGGGCCAAATGACTGTTTCACAAATGCTGAGAACAGTCTGCTGCTCGAGCCTAGAGTTGCACAACTCGAGCCTAGAGTTGCACAACTCGAGCCTAGAGTTGCACAACTCGAGCCTAGAGTTGCACAACTCGAGCCTAGAGTTGCACAACTCGAGATTGTCTTTTGAGGGTAAATTGTTCTCCAAACAAATTTTCTCTGATTGCTTACTTGTGAATTTCACAATAAACTAATTCATAAAATTTTATCAACTTCTGTTAGATCTGCATGCTTTTTGGATTATGTGTGAGAGAGCATTATTGCAACGAGGCCCGAGAGTTATGCTTCTAACTTTCCAAAGCCTTTAGAAAATAGAGAATATATCAAGAATATGTGATAGTGTTATGTCCTTGGTGATGCTAGAATTCCTTGATGTGTTAGCCTGATTGCCTGACCATGATTGATGTTCTGGATTTTACCATTCCATAGATAAGCATTTCAAGAAAACAGTGAAGAGGGTTGAACACCATTTAAGAAACAATGAAGCATATTTAACTATATCATAGGATGAGACTCTCAAAGGACAATTTTTTTTCTTGTGCATGCATGTGCGTATGTGTGTGAATCTATTTATACAGCAACCTGCGGATGCATAATGGGGATTTTCATTTATAAATACCACAGGTGCCTCTGCTTATTAGAGCTTACTTGCCTTTCCGCAGGTATGTGTCTGGTGCTGGAATCACATAATGGAAATGGTTGAGAAGGATGAGACTGAGGGTCGATGTCCTGCCTGTCGTACCCCATATGACAAGGAAAAGATTGTAGGGACAACATCAAAATGTGAAAGGTTGGTTGTTCTTTGTCATAGTAATCATGATTCTGTGGTCTTGTCTGCATCTAAGTCATCCTGGAGACTAGGCAATGGGCATTTGATGACAATAGATTCTTTCTATGCATGGATTTGCTGATATGTTGTTTCCACTTATCTGGATAAATAGGTTAGCTGCTGAGATAAGTATGGAAAAGAAGAAGTCTCAAAAGTCCAAGGTAAAAACCTCTGAAGGAAGGAAGCAATTAAGCAGTGTTAGGGTGATTCAGAGGAATCTTATCTACATAGTTGGATTACCTCTGGAATTGGCAGATGAATGTGTGTATTTTTCTCCTCCCTTCCATTTCTCATTCTATTTGCTGGCGAATTTATTTTTTACCTCTTTCAATCAGCTTCTCCTGCACAAAGAATATTTTGGGCAGTATGGAAAGGTCTTAAAGGTGTCCATCTCGCGAACTTCAGCTGGCACTATTCAGCAGTTTGCAAATAATACTTGTAGTGTGTAAGTGCCGTAGTTGTCTACTTATTGAAAATTTTGCAAAGATTTGACTCATTCACATGGTACAACTGCAGCTGGCTTTTAGATTTGGATAAAGAAAAATGTTCATTTGCAATGAATTACGCTACGTGGACACTTTTTGTGTTTCTTGTATATATTATATTTGGTGAAACTTTAACTGACTGATGGAAAATTGTGTCAGTTCATGTGAAGTTTGCTTGAGTTGGTAAATGATAAGCAAGAGTTTTATTCTTTCAATTTTAGGTCAAATACTAATCATTCAGTTTTTTTTTTAAAGTATATTTGCTGGTTTATTTTGCCAGAAGTAGCGGACGTAAAGTTGAAGATCCTGATATGCTTGAGAGAATTCGGCTCACTGTCATCAACAACCTTCTAAAGTATCATCCGGTAGGTTTTCTATCTGCATTACCTCACCTTTTTGAGAAGGTTTTATTCTCTCTTATGTTGGTGCAAGCTTCATTCAGGTTTTATTTTGTTAATTTTCTTCTCTAAACCACTATAGGAATCTAGTGAGCTGCTTGCAATGGGAGAGGCATTTGGGATAAAACCTCCTGAAAAAAAGGTAAGAATAGTTGTCCTCCCTCACCTTTAATTGCTCAAGTATTCAGACTTCAGAGGTTAAATAACGTCGGACCCTATCAGTTTCACTGCCATGAATGAGAATTTTATGATAACTATGGCTCTATCTAGAGACCCAATTGCTGATGTGATCCTTTTCGCTTTTCAGCCTGATGTGGATATAGCTACTCATATACACATCCGAGAAGATGGACCTAAGAGAAGGTTTGAGCTTCATGACAATGTTTTTTCCACAGTTGTATTATTGTCCTTGAGCCATTCAGCAACACTCAGATTCAAATTTTTGCAAAATTTGAATGAGTCAAATCTTTGCAAAATTTTCAATAAGTAGACAACTAGTAGAATGGAGAAATACAAGAACAGTGCCCATCTAGCATTGCTCCTTTAAAACTTGAACTGGGGTTAAGGCCAGGCAACTGAACTTCAGCTGGCACTATTCAGCTAGCACTATTTCACATTGTTTCAGAAAGGGAAATTAAGTGGCATATAAGATTGTTGTTAGAAATTTTGATGATCAGCATCTTAGGATCCTCAACCGAAATGATGCACTATCCTAAGTTTGCTTCCTCTTGATTTCAGGCGAATAATGCATACATTTTCCCTGGATTTGGTATAGGTTTGATACTTTGATAATGTCTGGTGCTATTCGTGTCCATGATGACATGCTTTTGGCTGCTTGTAAGTGCACATTTTAATAAAGCATTTGTTGGTTACCATAAATACGATATCTTAGCTGCTACATCCATAAATATGAAAGCATGTGGCAGAGAATAGATGTGATTTTTAACATATATTGCCCCTTGGGAACTTTATGACCCATAGAACTGCAAAGAAACATAGTAACCTAAATCAAGTTAAGTTTCATGTTATCTTAAGAGTCTTATTTGGTGGTTACCTTGACTGATGCCCAACTCCCTCCACCGTCGGCCGCCCATTCAAACACACACGGTGATTGACTATTGTTCCATTAGCCATTCTCAAGGGGATGGATTTTAAACTTTTCTTCACCCTCCCTCCCCAACTCCCTCTTTAGTCTTTCCATTGGGTGAATTTTTTAAGGCAAGTGTTAGGACTAGAAATGGATATGGCAAGTTGAGTATGGACTCTTGATTCTTGGTTTAATTATTTAGGTTGGGAAATAAATGTATCAGTAAATGAGCAAGAAATATTACAAAAGACAAAACAGAGACTTGTGTTATGTTAACTCTTGTTCACAATGTTTCTTTCTCTTGTGGATTGACGAGTTCGTACAATTTCCTTTTTTTCCCAACAGCCGAGGCTCTAGCTGCCCAGGTAACAGACGAAGACTTCGCCAAAGGACTCTTATACCCGCCATTTAGAGGCATCAGGAAAATCTCAGCCCACATAGCAGCAAATGTAGCAGCAAAAGCATACGAGCTCGGTAAGTTTCCATCATCCACTGATACAATGAACTCGACTTTGTACCAGTGATATCACAAGGAGTCCGTGTGCTCATCTCCTGTTCATCTTATTCACCTTCCTTACAGGTCTGGCATCGAATCTCCCACAGCCGGAGAATCTGGTCAAGTATGCCGAGAGCTGCATGTACAACCCTACCTACCGCAGTTACCGCTGAAAACATCTATTGGTTTGAAAATAAAAAATACAGTAAAAAGGAAGCCTGAAGCCACATCATTTCCTTTTGGTTCTAATCTCTACTTCTTTAGGTTTGATGCATTCAAAAGCAAATCGTGTGTACCATATATACCAGGTGGGCTGTGGAGAACAGGCTAGACCAGCTGGCTTTTTCTAGGCAGAAAGTAAGCTATTGCTACTTTTCAGTTGTAGCGACCCTTTACGCACCTGGATTGGCTGATGCGCGCAGAAATTCCAGAGAAGGAGGTAACTGAGAGAGGTCTTGACAGGGACAAAAAAGATGAAAATAAAGGACTGTATGATCAGCATCCGGAGAGTGAAGGTGATTCATACATTAAAGCCTCGGACCAGCATTTGTTGTTCTTGATTCACATTCTGTTATTAGTAGTGTAAAGGCCAGTGTTCATTTACTTCCAATTCCATCTCTCATACATATCGTCACCAATACATTTGCTGAAGTATGATAGGTTTATGCAATTATGCCTGGATTTTTTTTCTGATGCTCAATTATTGTTTATATATGTCTAGATATGTTATTAAAATTTGAGATATTACTAGTATGTTACTATTGTAATTGCACTATGAGTGATAGAATTTAGGTATGCCAATGGCAGATTGTTCATTATTGAGGGAGGAGGATGTTATGGCCTACAGATCCATTTGAAATGTCTTGACGATTTGTAATTGTTCTGAAATTTTGATTATTAAATGCAAATTTGCTTTGTAATGTCCTATGCAAATTTTATCTTATGCTCTGCAATGTCGGAAAGTTGTTAAAAAAAAAAGCGGATTTCTTGGTCCCGGACGATGGATAATCAAGTTTAAATGCCTAAACAAGAGAGAATGCAATTTTTTGTTCCTTCCTTCCATCTTAAAACAGAGTCGTGCAACTCTTACAACAGAGTCGTGCAACTCTTACAACAGAGCCGTGCAACTCTTGCAACAGAGCCGTGCAACTCTTGCAACAGAGCCGTGCAACTCTTGCAACAGAGCCGTGCAACTCTTAAAACAGAGTTGTGCAACTCTTACAACAGAGTCGTGCAACTCTTAAAACAGAGTCGTGCAACTCTTACAACAGAGTCGTGCAACTCTTACAACATAGTCGTGCAACTCTTACAACATAGTCGTGCAACTCTTAAAATAATATTGAGAGAACATAAAATCATGTTGAGAACAATTTCAGAAATCTCGATTGTTTTGCAAAAAATAACCTATTGTTGAGCAAAAATAAGAGTAAGTTGTGCAAATATAAGAGGACGTTGTGCAAATTTAATCATAAGTTGTGCAAATATGACCCTAGTCTAGTTTTTATTTATTTTATTTTTTTAACTTTTTATCGTGCAAATATAAGAGTACTTTGTGCAAATATAACCATAAATTGTGCAAATATGATCCAAGTAGAGTTTAGAGTTGCACTTTTTTCGGTGTCAGCACTTTTTTTCCCATGTCAGCACTTTTTTTAGAGTTGCACAAGCAAGGATAACAATTTCACAAAGAATCGAAGAAGCACATGACAAATGAATCATAAGCCGATCAAATGATGTCGAACAATTTTTCTACATGGATAACAATTTTTTTTTACTTTATAATATTATTTGTGCGCATTTTATTCTAATTTGTGCACTTTTTATTCTATTTGTGTCAGCACTTTTTTCAAATAATTTTTTTTTCACGTCAGCACTTTTTTAAAATAAGATCATGTTGAGAATAAATTCACAAGTCTCGATTGTCGTGCAAATCTTAAAATAGAGTCGTGCATTTCTTACAACAGAGTCGTGCAACTCTTCCAACAGAGGCGTGCAACTCTTAAAATAGAGTCGTGCAACTCTTACAACAGAGTCGTGCAACTCTTACAACAGAGTCGTGCAACTCTTAACACAGAGTCGTGCAACTCTTAACACAGAGTCGTGCAACTCTTAACACAGAGTCGTGCAACTCTTAACACAGAGTCGTGCAACTCTAAAATTTCATAGTGTTATTCATGAAATTTATAGTTTTATTCATACAAACTAAAGGGAAATCACAATCCAAGTGGTCCAGCTTTTCATAGGAAATAAAAGAGCACAATGCAATCACATCACAATCCAAGTGCTTTCAATGCTTCTGATAATTCACGGTCAACCTCCTCTTTAAGATTGCTTATTGTCTCATCATCTAGGTCCAGTGCGGGGTCCGTGGAAGACTCCTTGGCCTTTAGGACTTGCTCCGTCAGTTTCAGAACCTCACGTTCCAGCTCTTCGTTCAAAGCCTGGCCAACTGGTCCAGCTTTTTTCTTCATATTTCTTTTAATCTCGGACGCTACTGGTGCCCCTTCTTGGAAACCTCCGATTTTCCTGAACTTTGCTGATCTGTGTCGCAACAGCTCCTCAGTATCCATTTTCTCAAGCTCCTAAAGAGACATAAATTCAGTTTTGAGGCTACAAAAGGGGCCCCTAGCACACGGGCATAAGATGTGCAAAGAGTGCAAAACTTAAATCCTTTTTGCCTACAGTTCGATGAACAAACAGAATCACAACTGCTAAGGGAAATCACTTACATCCATTGCCTCAACAACTGCCTTTTTAATCTGCTATGACGTCCAAGATGGATCAGCGTGTGCTCCACCAAGGGGCTCCTGTGAGGAGGTAATTCAACATAAGTTTGCTGTGGTATGATTCATGGATCATTAACACATATGAAATTCAAACTATCCTGATTAACAATATTTTAATCGAGCAAGAACTATATAAACTATGAGAAAAGTATGCAGAGAATCACCAAGGGATGGCAGATTCTTCATCAATCCATGAATTCTCACAAATCATAATAAGAGATACCAGATAGATAGCCTATGCGGGATTTGAACCCGCATCATTGTGCGTAGGCACATTGCTCTACCATTTTGAGCTAATAGGCTTTGGTGCACAATTCTATTCTATAGTGGCACAATTCTATTCTAGAGTTGCACAATTCTATTCTAGAGTTGCACAATTCTATTCTAGAGTTGCACAACTATATCTTTGCATTTTCAAGTGATTTTGGCATTCTTGAAGATGACCTCATAAATCTGTCAATTGCATGAGTTTTTTAAACTCCGTCATAATTCATACATGTAAAGTGAACATAATAATATGCATTTGATTATCCGGCCAATAGATGCATCTAGAAAGAAACCATAAAATCTTATGCATACACAAGGGCTAGAACATCAGCAAGTTTTGACGGAAAAAAATACCATGGGTTATGTAGTGAAGAATGGAATGTCAGAGGCACCAGGTAGATGGATGTCATACAAAAAATCTGACTGTTTTCCATAAAATAAAATAAAAAAGCACAGGCACTTGCACCTATCGACAACGTGACAAAAAAAATCAGCCAACAAGCAGTTGACACCTAAGCATAAATCAGATGGGCAAATTTGCTCATGTAGGTTCAAACAACCGGTACCTGCACAAACCAGAGTTGGTAGCAGTGTTTTTTTGACATATCTGTATTATAGCGATTGCACAACTTCATGAATTATATGTGAGGAAGATGCTAAGGCAGTTAGGGGAGTTAGAATTACTAAAAACTCAACTCGGAGGATGCATGACAGTAATTGATATCGTCACGGTGCTATATTCCCATGTTGGAAGTTTGCAACCAATATTGATTATTAGTAATTGCTGGAAATTAAATGAGCTCTCAAGCAAGATAACTTAAATTTAGAAGATCTAAGAGAGGACAATATCAAACAAAGAAAATATAGTTTCTGCTAATGGTCATCATTCATAAACATTGTCATGTACACATTAGCTACCAGCAATAGAGAGCAAACACCAGAAAAATGCCAAATAATTGCAAACACCAAAAGGTATCATATATTTTACTCAAGAAATTAAGAACAAAGAAAGATTACCTGTTCAGAGCTTGTGTAAACAGCTTCTCGTAAGACAGCAGCACCAACCTTCTCGTAAGACAGCAACATGAGGTTTGGAGTTTTAGGAATGGAAGAACGCACCTCCACTCCACCAAACACAAGGCGCCAATGAGCATCATCTGACTCATAAAAATCCTAATCAAACCACATCAAAACCCTAATTTCGCTTCCAAACCGATAATTCACAAAATTCAATTCAAATTCTCCTCTCTGTAACAAAGAAAGCATGGACATGAATGAAGCACAAAAAAAACAAAGCCAAACAACAATTCGAGCAAAGGAAGATTGAAGGAATGAGGAGAGAAAAAGAGTGAGCAAGTAGAAGATCAAACCAGGAGTAGCAGAGGAGAAGGTACGCCGGCGCTGTTGATGCGAGGACGGTCGGATCAGCACCGATTGCGCTCTTTCCGCCGCTCCCTCCCCCGCTCCTTCCGTCGTTGGCTCCCTCCCTCGCTCGCACCGCCGCTTGCTCGCCACCGCCTCCGGCGCTTCCTCGCTCCCTCGATCTCGCCAACAGACAGCGGCTCCGGCGCCAACCTCAGTGGATCTCGCCTCCAAAATCGCCTTCAATCGGGAGCGGAGAGAGAGACGATGGAGCAACTCTCAGGGAAAAAAAAAATAAAAAAAAAATTGAGAATTAGATATATATAGGGACCATTTTGCAAAATTGTCCAAACACGCGTATATTTCGCAAAAACGTCCACTTAATGTGCCTATTTCGCAAATTTTATCAATTTTAATTCATTTGGCGGTTTATATGAGACCTCACAAATCACAATTCAATTAAGAAAGTGTATTTATCCACTCCTAACCTACAATTATCACATTATGCAGTTGCCACTCCTTTGACGTACACGTTTCCCGTTTTCCTCTTTAAATAGCAAAAAAAATCCCCAAACTGCACCTCCATCTTCTCCGCCTCCTACATCCGACACCCCCTCGAATTCGTTCCTCTGTCAAATTAATTTCTCCAATTGAGGTCAGCGATGGAAGCAATTGCGAACAAGGTAGGAGATCACTCACCTTCCGACTCCCTCTTGATCGTCCAGGAGGTAGCTGCAGGTAAATCCCAACACCAAATCCCAGACGATTTCATCTACAAAGACGGTTATCCGCAGCCCATCGATTCCTCCATCCCTTACTTGGATGAGGTCTTCATCGATCTCAACCTCCTCTCCGCTCCTTCATATTCATCGGCGGCTGAATTGGACAAGCTTAGATCGGCTCTCGCCTCCTGCGGTTGCTTTCAGGTAACATATTCATCTCAAATCATTCCAATTTCGACTCCTTGTATTATCAGGCCAGAGATTGCTCCAATCGAATTAATTATTTGATTTGATTTGATTTGATTGTAGAATTGGACCTAGGATTGTTGTGTAGCTAAAATTAGGCCACATATTATTGGCATTTGTGGAATTGATTTAAAAAGTTTTTATTTTGTGTGGGCATAGTAATTTATTTAGTGTTAGGTAGGTGCTTTTCTTTTCTGTAAGCTGCATTTTTGTGGACAAACGTCATAGCTGTTGGCACTATATCATTCATTCATTAATCATTACGTATACAATACTCGTACTAATAATTTGAATTATGTACTCCGTATATCGTATTCGTATCAGCTTTAATCTTGCTGGTAATCTTTTTTTGGATACAGTCCAAAGTTTAGTATATTGTGTCACTCATATGTTTTCTTTTTACAAAAATAAAAATAAATTACATAACTAAATTTTTGAAGCCATAAAAAATTGACATTTTAGTTTTTACGGAGTAACATTCAATGAGTATGTATGGAATCAGAAATTAAAATACATATATTTTTTCTTAACAAAACCCTTAGTTTAACAAATAAATGAATAATTATTAATTGTTCTTAATTTTCTTACATATTATATTATTTTATATTTGTAAAAATAAAATAATAAAAAAGGTACATTTTGGTATGATGCTTTCATGATTTTATCTCAAAAGAAAAGTATAGTAGCAGAAAGGTCATATGTCATCGAGGATCAGAGATTTGAGACCAATATGGAAGAGTATTTGGAGTGGTTTTATGTTGAAAGGGACGTGGTTTGTTGGTTGAGACTCTTCACTTTTAACCAAATATTGGAGTTCAATGTATGAAGCACTTTCCTAGCTTTGTCTTACCTCTAATTTGTAATCACCTTTTTGTTATCGTTGATTGTTGAAGCATCAATTTTCATCAGCAAAAAAAGGAAAGAATAATTAGGGAACGTTGTTGTGTTTATTGCTTGAAGGTGATAAATCATGGGATGTCATCCTCATTTCTTGATGAGTTGCGTCAACTCTCCAAGCAATTCTTTGCCCTCCCGATGGAAGAGAAGATGAAATATGCAAGAGAAAAGGGTGGCGCCGAGGGCTATGGAGATGAACAAATCATAGTAGATGGTCAAGTGCTTGATTGGAACGATGGAATCTCACTCAATCTTTATCCGGAACACCAACGAAGGCTCAGATATTGGCCTGAAAAGCCCCAAAAGTTCAAGTAATTGGCCATGATCTTACCAACACGAGTAGCTTATTATTTGTGTATCGATAATGTAGATTGATGTAACGAGGCGCTGGTTTGCCTCTCCAGGGAATTGCTACATGAATACGGGGCGAAGGTGAAAGATGTGTTTGAAGTGCTGGTCAAGGCAACAGCCCGCTCTCTAAGGGTGGAGGAAGATGTCTTCCTGAAACGGTATGGCGAAAAGGTGGAGATGAATGTGAGGTTCAATTTCTACCCTCGGTGTCCCATCCCTGACCGCGTTCTAGGGCTGAAACCTCATACGGATTTCTCGACAATGACAATCATCTTGCAAGATGAAGTCGAAGGGCTCCAAGTCATGAAGGATGGTCAGTGGTTCAAAGTCCCCGTCGTCCCTTCCGCTCTCTTTGTGAACCTTGGAGACGCAATGGAGGTAAGTCTGTTATTGTTTTGATCTCACTGAAGGTTTTATAATCAAAGGTATTGTTGTGTTGGAGATGTTTTCATGGGGAACGTTGAATTTGACGAAGGTGATGAGCAACGGGATATTCAAAGGCACGATGCACAGGGTGGTGACAAGTTCAGAGGAGGAGAGGATTTCAGTGGCTATGTTCTGGGATAATGACCGGAGCAAGCAGATCGCACCACTCAAGGAGTTGATTACCGAAGATCGGCCCCAGTTGTACAAAAGCGTGTCGATTCAAGACTACTTCCAGACATTCCTCGGCTACTATTCTAGGGAGATGAGGCCAATTGACACCTTAAGGCTTTGAATGCTTCTGCCTGATCGGCCTTTTGTGACTATATGTACAACATGTTGATCCAAAATTGAATGAATAATGGGGAGATTGTAGTAATAGAAGCTGAATTCAAGTAAGCAATATAAATCTGCAAGTTACTTGTAAGGATAAGAGCGAGTTTTAAACACAATCACTGAATAACGACAGAGATGATCCAAAAGAAGGATTTAACATTAGCGTTCGTAGCCAAAATTGCTAGCAATAAATCACTGAATGGCGACAGTATTCATATGTCAAGAATCAAGATTGTAGAGAAAACAGAACGGGTCAGCTCCCTACCTGCACCCTTTATCCCAGTTTACAGGATTCAGATTCTAGCTCTCTGTCATACCTTGAACTCTTCAGCTTTCAGCTATCTTTACATTCCAAAAGCTAAAAGGAAAGGGGGAAAGTGTGAGTCGGAACTTACCCGGCAAGGAATTGCCTCAGTCAGAGCTCAAGCTTGTTATTGCTGGCCCATTGGCTCATTAAAATTGCCATGTCCATACCTTGCACCATAGTAGGCACTGCTATATCATAGGAGCAAACGTTCGAAAACCCAGCCTTCCCGGATTTATGCACTTTCTTCACACATCTCTTAAACTTCTCATGGCATTTTACATCTGTCATACCTGAAAATTTCAACCAAACCTCTTAAGATATCTCATCCTCGCACGTCGCAGCACATAAGTACATAAGTTATACAGGAAAGGGAAAAAAATCACTTATTTGCATATGGAGCGTCAATTACAATGGAAAACTAATGAAAAATGCACTTAACATTGTCTTCTTTTAACACCTTATCTAGAGACTAAGTTGTTTGAACAAGCGTATATCACAGGAAATAGCAAGCCGAATCTGAGGCCAGGAGAAAAGGGTAATAATTTATCAAGTTATGCAACACAATCTTCTCAACCCGACATTTCCATACCAGAAATACTAAACACTTTGTAACTACTAAAAGGAATGAACCAAAGTACCAGATCCTCAGATTGTTTATCATCATGGTCAGCAATTTTTTCCCCATCAAACCATAGTAAGAAAAGCTATAAAAAAACTGAAGTGGAATGGAAGAATCAGGTACAGACTACAGTGCAGAAAAATGTCTGCCTTGTTTACATACCCTGTACTCAGGGGCTGGGAAGTTTGGCATGACATGATTTTTTAGGCTGAAAATTAACAAGGTAAGTTCTGTCATGCCAAACATTGGACTCATATGGACCATGGCATTAGACTCTATCCGCAGATATATAGACTTGGTTACTACCTATGCTGATGCGCTATCTAGATGCCATGAAATCTCCGGCTCATGACTAACCTATCAGCAGAAGTTGGTAGCTGGTATATTTAAATATATTCCATGCACAACTGTTAGGCATCTGCTTCTGAAACAGACACGGGACAGTAGAGATGGTCAATGCATCTCCCATATTCAATGAAATATCATCATCACTGTTCATCAGCTGTATATGAGCCCAAGATAACTTTCGGAGATAAGATTTGCTCAAGAGAAAGGAAAAAATCAAAGGCTCCCTTCCATAAACAAAGAGGATTTTCCAAAAGACAACAAATCAGCTATATAAATAAGTAACAAGCTATAAACTTAGATCCCTGTTTCTTGAGTTTAAATAAGAAAACAACAGGAGTTGTGAAGGACAAAAATCTAGTGCAACCTCAAGTGCCTGATTCAGATGGCAAGAGAGGAAAGTTGCAAAAGCAATGAACCAACATCTAGAGGACCAGCAATAATCTTGGGCTTTACTTAAGGGGCAAAGGCGAGTTTTAAACATAATAAGCATCTCCATGGATTGGCAGGAAGGGTATTAAGAAGTCACTGATTATGGAAAGATACATCAAAGCTCTTCTTTCAATTGCTTGCCATGATAGTTTCATGGTTAGAGCTTGTATATCTGATATAAGACAGACCATATTAACATCTGTTTCTCCCTTCCTTTTTCCTCACTTCCTGAGCTGCCTCTTGTTTCTCTCACATGTTGTCATCTATCAAGTAGATAGATAGGGTTGAGCCAGCCCCAATATAATCAAATCTTGCACAGTAGAACACCCAACCAGCAAGTTACAAACTGCCATAACCAACTTGTAAGTTGTAACTCAGGAGATGCATCTCGAACTCTAGAAACTGACATTAGCTTGCCTTTTGATAAAGTCATGGAATCATGGTGGAATTGACAGCAGGCATCACAGGGCTTCTCTCCAGGGCAATCACTATGGCCTACCCCGCAATGAACCAACCCCTAGACTCCAATCTTGAGGACTACCAATGATATCATTATCAGGATTTACTCAATGTGTAAGAGAAAGTTTTAGACGTACTAAGAGTCTCCATAGACCGGCAGGAAGGGTGTTGAGAACTCGCTGATTACGCCATTACAGAGAGATACATTGTCTCCATAGTTTAGTGATTTCGAATTTGTATGCCTGATATAAAGATTTCCCATGTTAACTGTTGTTTGTCAGTTGTCACTTCCCTTTTTCCCAATTTCCTAGCTCACAATTTGTCATCTATCAAGTTAGAGTTGGATAGGGTTCACCCAGCCCCAATATAATCAAAATTACAGAACTAACAACGCAGTTGATTTGGTTTCTAAGCAAAATACTCTCTTTCCATCAAATCTTGCAGCACAAAACTGCCATAACCAAATTAAAGCTCAGGAAGATGCATCTTCAATTCTAGAAATTTCCAGAAAACAAAAGAAGGGGAAATTACCGCGCTTTCCGACACAGTCGTCGTGGACTTGGCAGCAGGCGTCGAGATCATCACAGGGCTTCTCTCCAGGGCAGCCGGTATGCCCTACTCCACAATACTTACCATACTTGATCCCTACATCTGAAATCAAACAAAATGGAGACCTCAATTTAAAGCCTGGGATTTCAAATTTACGGAAAGAAAATCTAAATCCAAGCGATGCCGCAAGCGTTAAATTTGGGGCAGAAG
Organism: Persicaria maculosa; assembly: GCA_963922045.1. NCBI lineage: Eukaryota > Viridiplantae > Streptophyta > Magnoliopsida > Caryophyllales > Polygonaceae > Persicaria > Persicaria maculosa. The sequence goes on from OY998259.1 coordinate 58,796,223, forward strand.
GAACAACAAGACTTACTATCACAATTCAACGAGAGACAGCTTTTGCTACATCCGATCTAGCGATTTTTGTGCGGAAAAATCAAGAGATTATCAGACAGCGTTCAAACTGAGAAACAAGGAGATCGAAATGGTGAGAACGGATGAATGAATAATACCTGAGAGTCGTTGGAGGGAGAAACAGCGACAAGGAGGAGAGAGAACGCAACAGCGAAAGTGAGAGCGGCAAAGGCTAAACCCATTTTCTGAGAAAGCGTTCTCTCCGTTTCTCTCTCTCTCTCTCTCTCGAAACTCGAAACTCGAAACTCGAAAGGTAACAGATCAAACAACCTTCCTTCCTGGATGGCTGTTGATTTCATTTATAAACCATCTTTGTTTCCCCAACTTTACATAAAATCACATCACATTTTCAAAATTACACAAACCACCTCAAATGTATATATTAATAACAAATATAAGACCTTTTTACTTTTTAACCTTTAAAATAGTTTTTTTTTAAAGGGAAATTTCGTAGCCACGAAGTTTGGTCTTTTTTTACATGGTGTCCAAACTTTTCAAGAATTTCGCATGATAGCCACGAGGTTTCGACAAATTTTGTATAATAACCAAACTTATTAAAAATCATATATAAATTATACTCCCTCCGTCTCGAAATAGATGTCGTTTTAGACTAGTTGGGTTGTATTAAAATAGATGTCGTTTTAGATTTTCTAGGTAGAGAATAGTAATGATTTGTATTGATTTGTGTGTTGTTGACTTTTTAAAAGATTTTGATTGGTTAAAAAATGTAGTGGGTATTTAAAAATAATAAAATTTATTTAAAAAGTTAGTGGAATGATGATTTTGATTGATGGGTGAGTGTTTTATTAAAAATTGTGTAGAAAGCTAAAATGACTTAAATTTTGAGACGGAGGGAGTATAAAATAACAAATATATTATAATTCATTCACATAATCACTCAATTTTGATGTTTTACTTTTAAAAAATCATCAACAACCCTTTTAATATTTAAAGAGACTAAATGATTTACATTAAGAATGAGTAAACTAAAAAAAATCACCTAAAAAAATAAGTATATAAAGAATGACTAAATTATTTAAACTATGTACTTAATTTATTTTTAAATCCACAAATTAAGTACATATTTTAAATTACCATTCATTCATACTTGTTCTAAAATATCCTAAAATATTTTGGTTAAAATAAACTCTATATTATATATCTATTATATAATCTTTTTAAAACATTAGAAATGTACGTTATTAATGACTCTTTCAAAACAACCACCTACATGGCTACATTGGGTAATTATGTATACTTTTTCCAAATTTTAAAGCTTTTTTTTTTTAAACTGCCATTATTTTTTGTTGTTTTGTATAATTTACTCATTTATCATGCAATTAGTGTGTAGCACTATAAAACATTTAAATGGTTGTATTTAAATTTTTAAAAATAAAAAACCAAAATTGGGTTGTTGTGTGAAAAATATATTATTTTATGATTATTTTGTGATTTTATCTAAATTCTAAAAGATTTTTAACCACCTTGGTTAATATAAGAAATTTGTCCAAATCTCATGGCTACCTCACAAAATTGGTTGAAACCTCGTGGTTACCATGCGAAACTCTTGAAAAGTTTGGGCACCATGCAAAAAAAGCCAAACCTCGTGGCTACCAAACGAAATTTCCCTAAAAAAAACTATACTATAAAATATCAATAACAAATATGAAATTATTTTTACAAATTTGATAAATAAAAAAAATAATATTTTATATAATTTTTATTGATCTAGAAAACATGCATGACTATAAAAAGTCACTTAAAAGAGAACAGATGGAGTAGTTTTTAGCTCTTTAAACTATGTATACAAAAGCAAAAACTCTTATATTTATGATAGGAGGGAGTATATATAAAACTCGAAAGCTCCGCCCAACTGTCCTCATTTCTTCTTCAAGTTTCTTCTTTTTAAGCAATGCCAATGCATTGTATTATGCTCCTAGTATCAAACCTAACTTAGAAGCTTATGTTTATGGAGGTAAATCAAATGGCTTCGTCACCTCTCCTTGTCACATATCCATTGAATATGAAGAGAGGATCTCGAGTCCGACCCACGAGAGTACGTGTGTTTGAACTGCAAAGCAGCTAAATCAGTCACTAATCATTTTTCAGGGCAAAAAATGCCAGTTAAGAATGTTGATGCATTAACAAGGTTCAACCACAAATGAAGACACTGGCGTTTGAGCCATGTTTCCAAAGTCAAGAATGTTTTATTAATCTAGAGCTAGAGGCGGTGTTTTGCGCGACAATGTAGCCATTTTAACCAGCAATTTAAGTAATAAAAACTAAAAAGCTTTTCATCTAACACATAACCTAAAAGCACGCATTCTCATATGTTGTTATAATCTCAATCACCTACATCAATCAAATCTCAGAGTTCCATCCCAAGTCCCAACTAACACAGAAACAAGGCCAACAATCGGAAGAGATGAAACCATCTTTGAGTAGTGAAATCAACAAGATGATAAAAGCATCCTCCAAACTCATTTCAAGGATCAAACCAAGTTCTGAAAATATGCATTATTTGAGGTCTACCACCCATTCATACCTTCTTAGCCTTTTCAAGTATTTTGCTCAAACAAGGAGTAAGAGTTGCATTTTTCTTTTAGTGTGGCAAATGCTGTGAATAAATCCTAATGGCAAAATGTAAATGTTAACTAGGAGAATGTTTGTTCCGCCGACCAAAATGATATTTAGACTTTGTACCCAGTGATGCTGAACCCCCTGCCCACAATCTCACCCGCACAGTACCAGCAAAAGCACTCAATCCCAAACAACGCAGCAATTCCAAGATCATCGACCTTCAGCTCCTTCCTGTTCCTCCACAAATGTTTCATGTAGTCAACTTCCTTTGCCAATGTCTCACAGCGGCCTGGAATGCTGTTTACAAAAGACAAGTCTAGTGAATCTACATGATTTGAGGTAATGGTCAAAACAAAAGCAAAACCAATCAAAAACCTGAAACCAATGCCCAATATTTCCTTCCATACCAACAATTCATGCAGAAAAAACAATGCAATAACTAATAAGAACAACGAAGTACCTAGATAACTTACACTCATTACAAGTGACATAGCAATGACAATCTATTAGGAAGCCAGGAAAAGACTTTGTCCAATAAGAATTTTTTTTAAAAAAAAATGGACATTTTGAATATCAGACAAGAATTGTCATGACTGGTGAAAAAATCAGTTTGAGGAATTATAAATCCTACAGACTAGGGAGCTTAGCAGTTGCATAGTAATATACAAATATAAGCTGTTACCTCCACTACCTCTATCAAGGGTGGTGGTGGTTGGTTAGTGCACTTGAATGGAATTTTTTTCCTCCATTACCTCTAAAGCACAATTTTGCTTCTTTATAGAGAAAGCCGGAAGAACTATCCCACCCTCTATTAATTTCATTCCATTTGGATGGAGCAACATGCAAACTTGTTTTCTGGAAAACAAGTATAACTTACTGCCAGCAATTGCACAGGTCAAGCCAATATGGTTTTGGAGCTTTGAGTAGAGGAGCTTCACAAAAATTGGCTTATTTGAAAGGACTGAGGAGACACAAGTCACTTCATTTAGGTTATCATCAACTGAGATGACTCGGCTTATAAAGGAAAATAAGGCTATTTGCACAGTTTCATGTCAGCCTGATGGCAATTGAAAAGATTATTAAGGAAACTTGGATACACACCTAGAGAAAGTAGAGATGGCTATGAAGCCTGCGCGTTTAAAAAGTGTTGCGGTTAAGATCAACACATTTCTTTTGTTGATAGGTGGCCATGAAGAAAGAACCAATGGAGTTTGTATCAAAGTTTACAAGAAGCATTTCTATCAGTGTTGCATTACACTTTGTGAAAGGCAAAGTTTGAGCATTATCATCTAGCACAACAGTTGCAAACCCGGCCCAAGCAATCAAGTTCATGACAAAATTGTAATAGTCGCAAAATACCAACAGTGGATTTTGATACCATTTGGCAGATAGAACGGGCAACAAGTGAATTTAAAACGGAAATATGGTGTTATCAAGGAAGCTCAACTCTAACTGAAATTATCTGAGTTCTAGCAAAGGATCAACCAAATAAGAAAACAAGGATAACTACACAGAAGTACAATAAGCAGGACGTGCAACAATTGGATGGATATTCAGAGTACATGACCAAGAACAGCTTGCAAAGGAGTATTGACAAAGACATTTGGTAGCAGAGATTAGGAGAATGTTAAAAAAAAAACAAGGTTGACAAATTAGGATCTAGAGGACAAACAAGAAGTACAACCAAATTAGATCCGTAAGGTGAATCTTCAGCACTTGTACATGCACAAGACCAAAAAATATTTGACTAGGTACTTCAATCAGGCACTATAACAAGTGACAGTTATACAAGCTACACCAAGTTCCTCCTGTGTCCTCCATTCCTCCATATTTTGCAAGTATTTATACACAAAATTGGCAAATGTCAATTATTCAAATTAATGTTGAATCAAAGCACATAAGGTATGGTTCGTCAACAGGAAGAAATCAAAACCCCTGCTAGCACTTGAAGAGAAGCCAACGTATCTGTAAGAAAAGTTCGGGCAACATACCTTGCAAGACGAGTGTAGAGTAGCTGCTTTGCCAAAAGACTGCATTTCTCTACAGTAGGAGGTTCCTGGATGTACTCCTTGTTCTGTTCGAGCAGCTGCTTGTAATAGGAAGACCCATTCCGGGATACATATTGCGATGCTTGAACCAACTTAGACCGCAGCTGTGGTAACTTGGACGCCATCAAATCTACGAATCAACTCCACAAAAGAGAAACAAGCGCTCTTGATTAGAATCCGATGTTTCTCTAATCAATAACAGCAAATCTCCAAGGAAACAGAATCGGGTAATCAAATGCGAAATTGAACCCTAGAACAGCACCGATTTCGAATAAACGAACAATTTAGCAGTAGTAATGGATGGAACTAATAGGGAAATTCAAGCATTCCGCAAGCACGACCAAATGAAAACGTCGAGAATTTTTAAGCATCACTCGAGATTCACATTTAGAAAGAAGTCAAATCCAGAAACCAAAAACCCTACAATTGGGGTTTAACGGAGAATACGAAATGGATTTTTGAAGGTCGAAATTCGTAGAGAAAAGAAGAGATAAAACTACAACATCGAAATCTAACCGAGCAATGGAGAAATCAGAAGAGCCGGAGAGAGAGTGAAGCGATGAATCGGTCGGTACCTGGGATGGATGGAAGAAAGCAGACAATGAAGAGAGAGAACCTCCGCTTTGGCTTCCCCTTTTGGGTTTACGGTGGCCAATGACGTCAGGTCATTACAATACTGTGTTTCCTAGGAAAAACCTAACCTCCTTCTCAAGCCATTATTACTTTAAATTTTAAGGGTTGTTAAATACACCGCTAAACTTCGCAACTACTTGCGGAACAAGCTCTGTTACAGCTTGCCGACATCACCGGACGTCGGGCCAAACAGAGTGTTGCTAACATTGTTATTTCGCATGAGGTTGTGGACCTATGGAACAATGTTATGTGGTATGCGACACTACGTTGCTCTCTGTATATACCTTAGACTTGGTAAAAATAACTTCACTTATGTTGGTTAAATAATAATTTGTTAAGAACGTGACAAAAACATAGAAAATCATATATAATTCTCGGAATAAGTGTTTTGAAGTATAGTTGTCATAAATATAAGATAGTATCACGAGTTACACCTAGGAAAATCACAAGTAGAACAGGGGGTCCATCTCGAAGTCGAAAGGGACGGTATTGATCGATTTTTGTCATAAAGGGTTGATCGCATTCAAAAACGCTTTGTTGTCGATGTTGGTACCACTCAAGGTGTATGGGTGGGAGCATGGATTCGTCACACAACCATACCTGTGGAAAGAGTAAATTGTATCTCATTAATTGTGGTTGTGAAGTCAGAAAAAAAAAATATGTAAGGTAATTTGTAGCTCACTGGCACCCAATGGGTTTTGTTTTTGACAGTGCAGATTGCCAAATGTGCTTTTTGTGGGGGAGTAGGTGATTCGCGTGCAACGAAAGGGAGTAGAAGCATCGGATAGTTCCTGCTAAGGACCACCAACGACACTTGGAATCTTGTGGCGAAGACGAAACCCAAATGATGTATGGAACATAATTGGCGGAAATGTGAAAGAAAATTTGAGCAAATGTTATGTAGAGTTGTAAAAGTGGGCTAACGAGGAGAGGAAAAAAATAGAAGATTGCTACATAAGAGAAGAGGACAAGTGTAAAAGTTAAACAGAGGCAAATGGAATACAACTCAATACGAGAAAAGGAAAAGGTTGATAACTGAGATTACCATAATGTTGCTCAGTGAAGAGGAAAAATACTGGAGACAGAGAAGCAAAGCTCTATGGATCAAAGACGGAGACATGAACACTGCCTTCTTCCGTAAAACAACTTATATCAGGAAAGAAAGGAACACAATATCAGAAAACTCTTGGATGATAATGGCATAATGTAATCTGAGGAGAGTCAAATTGAACAAGTGATCAGGGGGTACTTCTGTGATCTTTTTACAACCAGAACCCAGTGGGAATTGTATGGGCTTTCTTGGAGGCCGGGTATCATGCACAAGCTTGGCTTTGGTCAAAAGTGCATATCGAGAGTCATGACCTGCATTTCTTCTGTGAGTTATTCCATCCTATTGAATGGTCAACCAACTGAATCTCTCTCCTCAACAAGGCTTAAGGCAAGGAGATCCCATCTCCCCCTACTTGTTTATTCTCTGTGATCAAGCTTTATCCTCCCTTATTGATGGTGCAACTAGGAGGGGTCAAATTGCAGGGGTTCAAGTGGTCCGGACAACACCTTCTATTAACCACCTCCTGTATATGGATTGCTTGCTTGCTCTTTTCCATTGCTGACACATTGCATGCAAGTGAATTGAAACTAATCTTGAACATGTATGAGAAGGCATATGGACAAAGAGTGAACTTTGAGAAAACTGAAGTGAGCTTTAGTAAAGGGGTGACTCAGTCACTCAAGGGAGTCTCAAGGTGTCAAAGACGATATCCAACAAGTCTTGGGGGTTAGGCATACAGAGCACTTTGAGAAGTACCTAAGCCTACCTACCTATGTGGGCATATCAAAGAAAAATATATTCAAAGCAGTAAGAGGAAAACTGGAAAAGAGTTTAGTAGGGTGGAAAAGCTCCATGTTATCCAAGGCAGGTAGAGAAGTAATGATCAAGGCCATTGCTCAAGCCATCCCTACGTATTCCATGAGTGTGTTTAAGCTGCCAAAAGAATTATGCTCAGATTTGCAAGCTCTGTCTGCTAGATTCTGGTGGGGGCAAAAGAAGCAAGAAAAGAAAATTAATTGGTGCACTGACCGTATGGGGTCCAAGAGCTACAACTCTTCCAGAGCACTCCTTGGCAAACAAGCTTGGAGAGTTTTAAAGAATCCAAACTCCCTAATCGCGCAAATCCTCAAAGCTAAGTACTTTCCTTATGCTTCCTTCATTAATTGGCTCTCCGTTGGGGACTAGGTCTAGCTACATATGGAGGTCGATTTGGGGAGATGAACACTGATGCTTATGCCAAGAAAAACACTGGAGCGGGGATTGGAGTTGTGCTAAGAGATCATAACGGATACATGGTGGCTAGTATCACGAAGCAATTCGAGATGGAGATGTCCGATCTAGCAGCAGAGGCGAAAGTTGTTATACGAGGGATGTAACTTGCAGCTACACATAATACTCTTAAGTTGGATATAGAGCGTGATTGTCAGAAGCTAATCCTAGTGTTATTAGGCAAGCAAAGATTCCCAATAGAGATTGAACATTTTGTCTTGGATATTAAGGAACTTTCACTTCTTTTTGCAAATGTGAACTTTATGCATATTGGTAGGAAATGTAATGCCGACCGCCCATGAGGTTGCTAGCTAGAATTTAAGCCATGGACAATAAGGTTAGAGTGTGGGATGGTATTCTTCCACAAGATTTTTTGTTTTTTTGTTTTTTTATTAGGAAAGAATTCGGGCGAACGAGCTCTACCCGATGGCATCCTTACGGATGATGTCTAAAATATCAGAATCGTTGTGAATATCGACACACCAGGCAGAGTGACAAAGGTGTGCAACCTTATCAGCCGCTCTATTGCCTAATCGGGGAACATGAAAGAAGAAAACGTCTTCTATAGTTGATAGTAAAAGTTTAACATCTGATAATATCAGTTCAATTTCCCAAGGACAATTAGATGTTTTATTTAGGTGGTTTATGATTATCATGGAGTCACCTTTAATTTTAGGTGGTTTATGATTATCATGGAGTCACCTTCAATGTGAAGTTTGTTGATACGGAGTTGTAGAGCCTGGTGGATTCCCAGTTTAAGAGTAAGAGCTTCCGCTTTCAAAGGGCTTTGAGTGCCAAGATTTTTTATAACAGATGTGTATCGATTGTTCTTCCCATTCCCGGATTATAACTCCAGCCGAACTGACATTGTTTGAAATTGTGTATTCTTCCACAAGATGCTTGTAAAGCTCTTACTCTTTTCTCTCTCTCTCTCTCTCTCTCTCTCTCTCTCTCTCTCTCTCTCTCTCTCTCTCTCTCTCTCTCTCTCTCTCTCTCGATATAGGTGATAATTTGGGGGTGCTTATAAAGCGCTTACTAATGATATGAGAAATGAAAGTATATAGGTAATACCTTCAAAAAAAATAAAAAAATAAAATCAGATTTAGCTACCCCATCAGTTACTTGTTACCAAACTAACCCTAAAACTACTAGTTTGAAATAGAACAATGTAAATGAACAACCGGATGAACGGATTGATCGTCGTTGAATAAACAAAGCAAACGGAATAGATTGGACTTATCTAACATTGTTTTTCATAGCTTGATTTACCAAATGACTTATCTAACAATTTAAAAAAGAAACCCCACAAAATCGGCCAAGACCATATTAAGAAATGAAGAACAAGTAATAGAAAACCACAAATGGATTTGGAACCTATGTCTACCACCAAGACAAAAAAAATTTCTTTGGAAAGTCATGTCAGATGGCCTCCCAACGAAAGAACGCCTAAATAGATACTTTAATAGAGTTCTGAGTCAATGTTGCCTATGCAATCAAACAAGTGAAGACTTACATCATCTCCTCTTAGGATGTCAATATACGAGAGAAGTAATCGCCCATTACGAACAAATGACAAAGGCTTATTTTCAACTCCCTAATAGAAATGGTAACCTAATCAACATAGAAAAAGTCAAAGAGGACAACCGTAATTTTAATGATATAGTCTTCATATGGCTTGCCATTTGGGAGGCTAGAAACAATCACATCTTTAAAATAAAACATATAACCCCTCCGAACATAGTAGCTCAAACTGCTATCTCTGCCATTAAAGACTGGAATTATGCAAAACATGAAATCATCAAGCCAGGAAGAAAGAATAAGAGATCAAGAGCAAAGTGGACCAAACCCCAAACATCTATCTATAAAATTAATATAGATGGCTCCGTGAAACCCACAGGCGTCTGTCAGGTGGGGGGAGTTATCCGAGGCTCTCAGGGTCATATTAAGGATATTTTTTACCAGGTACGGAAAGAGGAAGTATCCTCCAAACTGAAGCCTATGCTATTCAAATAGGAATGGAGCACGCCCGAAGTTTAGGTATAAGGAGAATTGTCATTGAAGGAGACAACCAAGAGATTTAAAAGCAATCAAGGAAGGGAAGAACACAAAGTGGGAAGTCTTACGTCAAGTACAGCACATCAATCGGCAAAGAGAGCACTTTGATCATGTCGAATTCAACCACTGCTACAGAAAAGCTAACAAGGTTGCAGACTATATAGCTAGAACTGGTATCATTACGAATAGGAATATCATCCCTTTTGACAGGGACTTTGTACCATCATCCGTCAGGATGATCCAGGGAGTCAATTACATTTTATGTAATTCTCCCTAATGTTTGCCTACTGTAAAAAAAAAAAGAAACCCCACAAATCAAAGTAAAGCAGCAACACACACAAGAAACTAAGGACCTGTTTGTTGGTCAAATATTGGCCCAAGAAAGGAATGATAAACCCCGTTTACCTTTGGGCTTGTTTGTTTATCATCTTTAAAGGTCTGATTTCTTTTCAAGGGTTAATGGATTCACCCGACTTATTACCCCTGAAAAAATTAGGGATTCACATCCCAATCTCCCGTCTCTCTATCTCGAGATCTCCCAATGGACGAGTCAGGCGACGTTCTTCCTCAGGCTCACTAGGCGCCTTCGACCTCGCAATCCCTCTCTCCAATGGCGTTGCTCCCTCGTTTCTCCTAATCGTTCACCCCTTCGTCTGTCTCACTAGGCTTATCGTTGTCTCAATTGTTGGCTTCGATCCCATATATTGTACTGTACTACTGTATTGTATTGTATGTAGGATCATACTTTAGTACATGCTGCTGGGTTGACATGTACACTGTGTAGTTTATATATATTTGGCATGTATACTTGAAATTGAACAAAATTCCCCTTCACTTTTGATAATTTTTGCTGATTAGGCTACTGTTTGGTCATTTTTGCTATGATTTTTTTAACTCTCAAATTTCCTCTTCACTTTTAGGTGAATGACTAGTTCATAACCCATGCATTGCAGGGATATGTTAAAAGATTGGAATTAACAATTCAGTAAAATAAAATGTGGAACCATAAAATATAAACAAAATCAACCGTTAATATTACAATGGACTAAAAGGAAAAATAAAGAAAGTCATAAAGTTACATTGTTATGTAAAATTCAGAATAAAAAAAAACTGTAAAATAATTAAACTTGTAGGATGAGTCTTAAATGCAATGATATGAGTCCACTCATGAAAAAATCCAACAATGAGAAACCTTGCTAAAAAACAACAACAATTAACAGATTAGATAAAACAAACAAATAAAAATTAATAATAGAGAAAGATGAGGATAAAGGAAGAAAAGAACTACCAGCTTAGTGTAAATTATGAAAAACTTCTTTGTAGACAAACATTAGTTGGTGTGTTCATGGATTGCCCATCTTTGTCACAAATTAAAATCTTCAACCCCTTTCTTGATGTCACTCTAGATATTGCAACACAGAGTTAACCATGTGTAAAAACAGGGAGTGGAAGATATAATCCGACATACGAAAGTGATTGCCCTTGGCTCTTGTTGATTGTCATGGCAAAGCACACAAGAACCGGAAATTGCCTTCTTCTAAACTTGAAAGGCAAATGAGTGTTTGAAGGAGTAAGTACCATGCGAGGAATAAAAATCAATCGACCAATATTGCTACCTGAAATGATCTTTGCCTGAATAATGTGCTTTCCTATCCGGGTGGTTATAAGCCTAGTACCATTACACAAACCAGCCGACTGATCAATATTTCTAAGCAACATGATGGGAACACCGACCTTAAGCTTCAAACTGTGATTTGGGAGACCAGAACATTTGATACTATTCAAGTAATCGGGGGGATAATCATCGCCACGTAGGCTTGCATCAGATTTGCAAATAGAATCTGAGCTAAGATACTCCTTTTGATCACCCGGCATGATAGATAACAAATAGTCATTCACCTGGTCAACAATATCATAAGTGGGGGCAAGAATAGCACGCTCTTGGAAGTATTCATCACTTGACAAATTCAGCATGTGTGAAGGGTAAGTAGATATTCCACAATCGATGTAATAGGATCAGTGACATTTGATATAAGCAGATCAGGTGGAATTTCAATTGATACTTGTCCGTCATTAGGAATACCTGCGGTACCATCTCCAATGCTCAATATCCATTCTGCAAAGGTCCTAAGTTACTCCTGAGCAATAGATGAACTACCATGATGAAGTCTCATGTTTCTGGTCAATTTCAAGACTTTGCAAGAATTCCACAAATAAGAAGAATTTATAGATGAAGAGACAATATCTTCTCTGCTCCCTCAAGTAATGACTGGCAAAATTTGGCGGAAATCACCACCAAATACAACTACCTTTTCTCCAAATGGTTGGCCCAGACTTTGACCGTTATGGAATCTGTGAATATCTCGGAAGGTGTTATCAAGTACTTCAAAGCAATATTTACTAACCATTGGTGCTTCATCCCAAATTATAAGCTTCGCTTGTGCAATAAGTTCAGCCAATTGACTACCTGTAAAGAGAGAAAGACATTTGTTAGTATGTCCTATTATTAAAATGATAGGATAATATCAAAAAGATACAATGGGTAGAAAAAATGTTAGTAATATTGAAATGAGCACAAGAATGAAACATAAACACATGGATATAGAAAGTTGTGTAACGATACATGTTTGATGAAAAAAAAATTCAATGATAATCTGGTAGCGGAAACACTTAATTAATAATATAAGTAAATGCACCCAAAAAAAATAATATAAGTAAACTTATACATGCATTGGTTATTGGATTACGGCATCTAAGTAAGAAAAATAGCAATATATAATAATCTTAACAATCACCTTGTTTTATTGCACATGTTGAAGTCTCATCGATAATTATTGGTATTGCAAATCGAGAATGCGCTGTCCTGCCACCGGGTAGTAAAAGTGAAGCGATCCCGCTCGAAGCAACTGCAAGAACAATTTCACCTTTAGAACGTAGTGCAGCACATAGCGATCTCCATATGAACGTTTTTCCAGTGCCCCCATATCCATAAACAAAGAATACACCTCCTGCACCACTATCAACTGCATGCATAATTTTGTTATAAACATATCTTTGTTCTTCCGTGAAACTTGAGATGAGCCTATTATGCTCATCATGTTGCAACGATCTGTTATAACGAAGTTCCTCCTGGATTAGTTTGTTATTCCCTTCTAATGGAAATTTCATCAGGTAAAGGCATGTCAGGATAACGTCTAAGACTACTTCCATTGCGCTGCAACAACTTTTCAATCTCCGCCAGTACATAATCCTTGATTTGACCATCACTTAGCTGCAAATTTGGTTAATGAAGTCTAGTTAGATATGTAGTTTTACAATATGTTATATGTAATTACACCAGCACTAAACAAATGAACATGAACATATCACAATTTTGTAGACATATAGAATGTAAAGTAAAGAATATAAATATGTGAAAAGATAATTTAAAGAGAAAAACAACAAAATGCTGGTAAATATATTATAATGAGCTGGAAAAAAATATGTGATGTAAAGAATATAATGAGTAGAATAATTATTTACCATAAATAGTGAAAAATATTAATATGTGCCGTAAATATATTATAAAGTAAAGAATATAAATATGTGTTGTAAATATATTATAATGAGTAGAATAATTATTTACCATAAATAGGTAAATATATACATATAATCATACAAGGCATTCGGATATATGGCAATAAACAACAAAATATAATAATTTAATTATGAAAAGAAATAAAGAAAAAATAGTTGGAAAAAATTTGACACGTGGCACACTATTATTAAGAGTTAAAAAAAAGGAAGAAAAAATGCGAGGAGAGCGCGACACGTGTCATAAATAGCTTCTACTTTAGTATTGTTTAGGATGTTATTTTTTGCTAAAAATATTATCTAATTAAAAATAAATATTTTCCATTTATAATTAAAATCTTTAAATTAGTATGAAAATAAAACTTATTATTCTTTATAACTTCATTTTAAAATTCTTCTAAGAAAACTTCTTTTAATTCGTAACTTAAAGTTATTTTTCTTTAATTAATAAATCACATTCTAGTGAAAAAAATACTTCATACTAAACTAATAAGTATATATAACTTCATTTATTGCAATATTTATTTCAAAATATGTAAAACCAAACAAAAAATTAACGAAGAGGTCATTTCCCCTTTAAAAAAATATGAGTACTTTGATAATGAAACACCCAAGACACCTATAAATTTTTATGAAGAGGTGCTTTATCTTACTATTGAAACTCTCTGTAATGCATAGAATTTGCACCATGATTCTTGAATGTCGATTGATCTTCCTCCCAACCTAGCTTCCTGCATAGAAGAAGAAAGTGGCGGGGCTTGCTCCCCGAAGGAGCCTCCGACGCTCAAGGCAGAGTTTGTCGGCTGGCAGGAGCCTCCGTAAACCCTAGTAAATCACAAATATATATAGTCTGAATTAGGGTTTGTGATTAGGGTTTACCGTGTAAATGACGATTATGCCCCTGGAGTGCCCCTGGATCTTTTATCGAATTACTTTTGCTATATCAATTGCCCCTCGGGTTTTGATACGTACTCGACTCGGTTGAGCGAGTACAACTCCCAATCGCCCGGTACCAAGGTAAATCAATCGATCTTGTAACGCGACCCTTTTAGCATGGAGTAGGATTCGAATCGGTTGACGGTGATGTCGAATATGGCTCGGCCTGGCTAATTAATATGGAAACATATATGCTGCTAATAATTATAAGCAATCCCACTTCCTCCTGTTGACTTTGGTTCCCAGTGCAGAGGTTGACCTTTTGGATAGAATTAAGACAGCGGCCGCGACTTGCAAATTGGATTCTTCGGTCGACTTCAAATTCCAATTGAAAAGTTCGGTGGAAGCAAATGTCGAATTTGCTTAGTTAATCACCCAGGGATATTTAATTGAACTTTCACATGCAAATCGATCGCAATACACGCACGAACACGGTGGATCGGTGAAGCAGGTAGACGATGGTGCGGTGTTTGGTGGTGATGAGCAGAGCAGTGATGGCAGCGGAAATTAGGACGAATCTCTTCCAAACGAGGACGAAATTCCGATCTTCAATCAATTCCAGCGAGAACCTTTGATTGAAGATCCAATGAATTCAGCAGTAAATTAAGTAGCAAGAGAAGTTAGGGTTTGACGTCAGGGAGGAAAGGGGAGTATAAACTCAACGCTCTGCAATCCTCTAAATTTGACGTAAAGAAGAAAATTAACCCTAATATAGTATTTATAGGAAAATACTAATAACCCTAATTAATTAACTAATGGACCTAATTAACTAACGGGCTGGACTTACTATGTAAAGTAAGTCCACACCATTATTAATAACTAATGCTAAAAATAGAAATAAGTCTTAATAATAAATAGTTTATCTGAACGACGTCGGAAAGGTATCCGACGGAGGCTAAGACGCATCACACGGAGTGTCGGCGACAGACACTAATAAGCTCAATGATGGTGGTTGCTCCGATTTAGAAGCGAAGCCTCGAGTGATAATGGACACGGTAGCTCTTGCGATCGCCTTAGCTCTCGCTCTAGTGATTGGTCCGTCAGAACGGACACTCATGGCTTCCTCCTCTTCTTGTACGGTCAATGAGGGAGGTTGGGACATATCATCCTCCCCCCCTTGAGAGGGAAGCGTCCCCGCTTCCTCATCCAAGTACTCAGGATCCTCATATGGCGACAAGTCGGAGACGTTGAAGGTAGCATGGACTCCGTAAGAATCTGGCAACTCCAGCTCGTAGGCATTGTCACCAATGGCCTGAATAACTCTAAATGGGTCGTCACCTCTGTTGGACAGCTTCGACTTCCTCTTCGATGGGAAACGATCCTTCCTCAAGTGTAACCACACAAGATCACTAGGCTTGAACAACATCTTCCTGCGGACTTTACTCCGTTGAGTCTCAATCTGTGTAACACGACGTTCCAGCTGCAGCCGTGTCCTCTCATGGAGTTCCTTGATCATCTGAGCACGATTTCCAGCTTGCAAGTGGTCATCCGTCAATGGCTTAGGCGTCAAGTCCAATGGTGTCAAAGGATTCCTGCCGTAGACGACCTCAAAAGAAGACAAATTGGTCGCTGAATGCCTGCACCTGTTATAACAAAACTCCACGGTAGAAAGTAAGTCCTACCAACGCCTGGGGTTGGCGTTGAGTATGGTTCGAAGTAATGCTCCCAATGTCCTATTGGTCACTTCTGTTTGGCCATCCGTTTGGGGATGATAGCTGGTTGAAAACAAGAGTTTTGTACCAAGCTTTCCCCATAAAGTCCTCCAAAATTGTCCAACAAATTTAGAGTCTCTATCAGAGACGATGGTACGCGGTATCCCATGGAGACGAACGACATTGTCAAAGAATAGAGTCGCAATCTTAGAGGCACTATTTGTGGTCTTACAAGCCACAAAGTGGGCCATCTTTGAAAACCTATCAACAATGACAAATATGGCATCTCGTCCCCTGCGAAACATCGGCAAACCAACGACAAAGTCCATAGACAAGTCCTCCCACGGGCCTGATGGAATAGGCAATGGCTGGTAAAGGCCATGTGGCTGAGAACTTGCCTTGGCACGGTGACAGGTGACGCAAGCTCGAACGTAGCGCGTTACTTGTCGTGCCATATGGGGCCAAAAGAAGTGCTCACGTAGAACACCAAGAGTCTTGGAAACACCAAAATGACATCGGCCATCATGTGCTTCCCGGACCAAGAGTAAGCGAATAGAACATGATGGAATGCATAACTTACCAGCCTTAAACAGAAAACCATCATGCAAATAGAAACTAGCATGCTCTCTATTACTCAAGCAAATGTCTAGAATGGGCTTAAAAAATTCATCAGAAACATATAAATCACGAATTAAGCCAAATCCTAACACACGTGACTGAACAGAAGTAATGAGAACATACCTCCTAGACAACGCATCAGCAACAACGTTGTCTTTACCTTTCTTGTGCTGGACAACATAAGGAAAGGTCTCTAGAAATTCCACCCAGCGAGCATGTCTCTTACTCAGCAGCACCTGACTCTTCAGGCAACGTAAGGCGGCATGGTCGTTGTGGATCACAAACTCACGTGGCCAGAGGTAGTGTTGCCACGTTTTCAGCACTCGGATCAGGGCATACAACTCCTTGTCATATGTGGAGTAATTCAGCTGTGCACTTGTCAACTTCTCAGAAAAATATGCAATAGGTTGTCGGCCTTGGTGTAAAACACCTCCAATGCCTATGTTAGAAGCATCAACCTCTATCTCAAAAGTCCTAGAAAAATCAGGCAATTGCAGCAAAGGTGCATTACGCAAAGGATCTTTCAACCTATTAGAAGCAGCATCTAATTTTGGGTTCCATTCAACAACAGCATTACGTTTTGTTAAAGCATGCAAAGGGGTTGCAATAGTAGAAAAATCCTTAACAAAACGCCTATAAAAACCAGCTAGCCCAAGGAAAGATCGAACCTGTGTGACCGTAGTAGGCTTCACGAATAGCAGCAACCTTCGACTGGTCCATGTGTAAACCCTCTTTGGAGACTACAAACCCCAAGAAGATGGTGGACGGAGTACAGAAGCTACATTTGGCCAGATTGCCATATAGCTGCTCTTGTCGAAGTCTCTCTAACACCAGCCTGAGATGCTCAGTTTGATCTGCAAGATTGGGTGAGTATACAAGAATATCATCAAAATAAACCACAAGAAACTTACCCAAATAGTCTCTGAAGACGTGATTCATCAGTCTCATAAAGGTCGAGGGGGCATTGGTGAGACCAAATGGCATGACAAGCCACTCATAGAGCCCATACTTGGTCTTGAATGTCGTCTTCCACTCGTCACCTTCCTGCATCCTGATCTGATGGTATCCGCTTCGCAGATCTATCTTAGTGAAGACGCATGCACCATATAGCTCATCCAGCATGTCATCTAATCTCGGAATGGGATGCATGTACTTCACTGTAATCTGATTGATGGCTCGACAGTCGACGCACATGCGCCAAGAACCATCCTTCTTAGGCACCAGGATGACCGGGACTGCGCAAGGGCTTAGGGATTCCCTCACATAGCCAGGATCCAGCAAATCCTGAACCTGTCACTGAAGCTCCTTAGTTTCCTCTGGACCAGCCTTGTAAGCAGGGCGATTAGGCAAGCTAGCTCCAGGCACCAAATCAATTTGATGCTCTATCTCTCGAAGTGGTGGTAGTCCAGAAGGGAGCTCATCAGGGAAGACATCAGCATAGTCTTCTAGTAGCTTTGCAATAGCCGGCGGCAAGGCAGTATCCCCGACATTGCTCTCCTGAAGCGGCTGTGGAATCAGCAAGAAACAAGGCGCATTTCCCCGTAAAGGTGCTGTGATAGTGGAAGTTCGAGCAAACATCAAACGTGGTTCCACTTTTCCTTGAAGTCCTGCAGGCGGTGGTGGTGTAGGGGGATAACTAGACGGCGCTGCAGCTCTATCTCGCTCTACCTGGTCCTGTAAAATCTCACTCGGGGAAAGTGGTAAGAGCTTGACGCGCATCCCGTGGTAATTGAACATATAAGTGTTCAGAAAACCATCGTGAAGAACACGTCTGTCGAATTGCCATGGACGTCCTAACAGCAAGTGTGTGGCGTCCATAACAGCAACATCACAAACAACAGTGTCCTTGTAAGGACCAATAGCAAAGGAAATAGTACACTGTTCAACAGTTGGGGTACCTTGTTGAGATGATAACCATTGAAGACCATAAGGCTGAGGGTGCTTAGCTGTAGGGATCTTCAGGTGATCAACAACTTTTCTGCTGATAAGGTTGCTGCAGCTACCACTATCAATAATCACAGACAACGCTAGAGACTCAACCAAGCATCTCGTGTGGAATAAGTTTTCCCTTTGAGATTCACGATTGACCTCTTTCACTATAAGCACCTTTCGATTTACCAATGACAGCATGGTGCCTTCATGAGTAGCTAGAGCATAACAAGCTTCTTCTTCCTCAACATGATCTTAGCTATCATCCGCAACGAGCTCAGGTTGCTCATCGTCATCCAAAGAAGCATAACCCACCTGGTCTATAAACATTACCCTTTTAGCATCAGGGCAATCTTTCTTCCAGTGTCCCTTGCTTCCACATCTAAAGCATTCCGCATCTTTAGACCTATCAGACATGGAGGAAGCTGTGTTCTTGGCTAATGGCTGGCGAGGAACAGCTACACTAGCTTTCTGAGGAGTCGATCTAGTGTTGGAACCTATTCCTGCACTCGGCTGACGCACATTAGAACTAATAAATTGACCAGAGTTAGAAGCATACCTGGCAGCAGTTGCTGCTTTTCGTTTCACCTGGTTGTAAATCTGCATGACTGTGTGGGTTAAGGTATTCATGTCATGAATTGGAAGGTTTTCCAATGGATCACGAATATTAGCATTTAACCCAGTCAAGAACCTCGTTCTCAAGGTAGAAGAACTCACTGAAATGTTAGCTTTGTAATACATATCCTCAAGCTTAGAAAAGAACTCTAAAGGAGCAAGGTTACCTTGAGAAGCCGTAGCTATCTAAAATCTCATTTGGTCTCTGTAGTTATGAGGAACATACTTCTGCGTCATCACATAAGCTAGCTGATTCCATGCAGTAACTGGTGGCTTGTTCCTCCGTAAGCGGTCATCAACAAAGCGATGCCACCATACTCTCGTTGCTCCTCTAAAGTGCAAAGTAGCAGCTTGCACTTTCTCATTGTCAGGTATCCGACAGTAGCGAAGAGGGTACTCTGTAGCCTGTAACCACTCTAGAAAAACAGCAGGATCATATTCACCAAAAAATTCATCAATTTTAACCTTTACCTCATGGCGAGCGCGAGGTGCTTCGCCTACATGATGGCGATGCCCGCCGAAATTGGGTGATGCAGAACGCTGATGTGGTGCACGATGGCGACGTCGCGGGTGATGACGATGTTGGCGGTGAGGAGGAGGGGCATCATGCATATGCTGGCGACGATCATCCCTGCGGTTAGGGCGATGGTCCCTGGGGTGACGGTCAACTCCGTGGCCATGGAAGCGATCATCAACATCAAATGGTTCCGCATTTGATATCCAATCAGCTGGGTTGTTCTGCAACTCATAAGGGTCACCTAAAGGAGGAAATTGATGAGGATTAATCATACCTTGGTGAGGGAGCTCATCGGCGTCATACTCCTTAAAGTCATCATAGTGGGGTGTCTGGGAGTAGTAACCCGCTTGACCTGGCCTTGGAGTACGAGATAATGGATGATCTCGGCGTGTATCATACTCCGAAGGCAAGTCGTCATAGTGTGCAGGGCGCCTGGTACGGCGATGGCGAACATCTCTAGGCGAGGAATGGCGGTTTCGGCTACCAGTGTGTGGCGTCCGTGGCTCATAGCGATCCGAGAAATGGATGGGACGCTGCTGACGTCGTCCTAAGTCATACTCATCGTCATCGGATGGATCATCAAAGACAGGATTGTCTCTATGAGTGTAACCAGGAGTAGCTGAATGCGAATCTGGTGACTCTCAATGGTGCTGTGCATGCGCTGAAACTGAGCCTTGGATGTTGAAGGAAGAACTGTACCCTTACCATTGTCAATGACAAGGTTAGCGCCACCCTGTCCACCAGGCTACTGAGAAGTGTCATGAGAGGCATCTAATTTGGCTTGCAACTCAGTGACAAGCTCGGTGGAAGCAAATGTCGAATTACACGCAGGGATATTTAATTCCAATTGAAAAGTTCGTTGGAAGCAAATGTCGAATTTGCTTAGTTAATCACCCAGGGATATTTAATAGAACTTTCACATGCAAATCGATCGCAATACACGCACGAACACGGTGGATCGGTGAAGCAGGTAGACGATGGTGCGGTGTTTGGTGGTGATGAGCGGAGCAGTGATGGCAGCGGAAATTAAGACGAATCTCTTCCAAACGAGGACGAGATTCCGATCTTCAATCAATTCCAGCAAGAACCTTTGAGTGAAGATCCAATGAATTCAGCAGTAAATTAAGTAGCAAGAGAAATTAGGGTTTGACGCCAGGGAGGAAAGAGGGAGTATAAACTCAACGCTCTGCAATCCTCTAAATTTGACGTAAAGATGAAAATTAACCCTAATATAGTATTTATAGGAAAATACTAATAACCCTAATTAATTAACTAATGGACCTAATTAACTAACGGGCTGGACTTACTATGTAAAGTAAGTCCACACCATTATTAATAACTAATGCTAAAAATAGAAATAAGTCTTAATAATAAATAGTTTATCTGAACGACGTCGAAAAGGTATCCGACGGAGGCTAAGACGCATCACACGGAGTGTCGGTGACAGACACTAATAAGCTCAATGATGGTGGTTGCTCCGGTTTAGAAGCGAAGTCTCGATCGAGTGATAATGGACGCGGTAGCTCTTGCGATCGCCTTAGCTCTCGCTCTAGTCATTGGTCCGTCAGAACGGACACTCATGGCTTCCTCCTCTTCTTGTACGGTCAATGAGGGAGGTTGGGACATATCAGGTTTCCTTATCACGATCTAGTGATGAGGGAAGACGAATAATTTGATACTTTTCACTTGTTATGATCAAAGATCACCAGTAATGCTTGCCCCCTGTCTTCGTTCCATCCTGCAAGCTTTAGCATTCTCAACCGAATAACACAATATAATGCAGTTGGTGCGTCATTAACTGATCAAGGAAAAGGTACGGTTCAAAATGATTAGATGAATTCTTTGCCATAAATGAGAGATAGCGTTAGTTGATGACATTCTCGTTTGAATTTTACTTATAATTGACAATTTGATGGCTTTCATTAGGGTTGAGCCTTTCGCTTTAAATGGCATTTATATTGCTTGATTTTGACTTTTGCCGGCCCTTAACGGCGTTATTATGGCTTAGAATTGGCTTTAGGTGGTCTTAAGTGACGATTCTTTGGCCTTGAGTGGCGTTCTATTAGCCTAAAATTGGCGATCTTTTGGCCTTAAGTGGCGCTCTCGTGGCCTGAAATCGGCTTTCTTTTGGCCTTAAGTGGCGTTCTCGTGGCCGGAAATCGGGCTTTCTTTTGGCCTTAAGTGGCGTTCTCGTGGCCTGAAATCGGCTTTCTTTTGGCCTTAAGTGGCGTTCTCGTGGCCTGAAATCGGCTTTCTTTTGGCCTTAAGTGGCGTTCTCGTGGCCTGAAATCGGCTTTCTTTTGGCCTTAAGTGGCGTTCTCGTGACCTGAAATCGGTGATCTTTTGGCCTTAAGTGGCGATTCGTTGGCCATGAGTGGCGATTCGTTGGGCATGAGTGGCGATCTTTGGCCATGAGTGGCGATTCGTTGGTCATGAGTGGCGATTCGTTAATTGTTTTTTATGGCTTTGAAATAATGGTGTTCTATATATATAGATGCGCATATAAGCATTTCAAGAAATGATATGTCACCGATGCAATTAACAATGCAATATGATTAACTAAATAGTAAACTTGTCATAAAAAATAGGACATAGTGGACTTAGCTTTTGGGTCTCATATGTTGGACCGGCCGGGCACGATATGTTGCACTTCCAAGTGAGATATCATGCCTTATGAAAGTTGGGCTTTTCCCGTAATTATCTTGAATGTAGAGGCTAAATTGCGATTTCTAAAAACTCCGAGCTGATTTTGTAATTAAAACCAACCATAATCAAAACTGATCGTCTTCTACCTTAGGACCTTAGGTTTTGCAGAGGGCGGCGGCTGGATCTCGAAGCTAATCTCGAGCTTTCTCTCCAGATCCGAAGGCAGCAACTCCATCGTCACTTCAATGGTGGGCGTCGATGGCGGGCGAGAGCTGATCTCGAAGCTACGTCCTCGGCCATCATCCCGTCTCTGACCCTGATCTCGACGGCGGCGAAGGGCTCCGCGGGCGTGCCTGGCACATCAGCGCTTTGTGTGTGCTGCGCTGGGCGTCCATGTCGTCTTCGGTGTGAGGATGCTTGGTAGCGGCGGCTATGGCGCAACCCCAAAGCAGATCCAACCGGAGTGGCGCAGAGAGACGGAGGAGGCCGAACTCGGCGGTTGTGTTTGTAAGTACTGGATCTGGGCGTGCTTTCGGTGCGATCCCAAACCAGATCCAATTGGAGTCACACCAAGAGCGACAGAGGAGGCCGAAGTCGGTGGCTATGGTGGTGACAGAGGCTCAACGGAGGACCCCGTGGTGGCTGCGGTGGCGACTGCTACTCCCACATATCCGGGTGGCTTCTCGATCCGAAACTGCAAGGCAGGCCGGATTCGGATTTCGGAGATCGAGGATATCCTTCCGGGAAACAGGAATCGATCCGACGATTCTAGACGACCTTCACATCATCGATTGGGTGCGGCGGAGGACGCCGTGGTGGCTGCGGTGGCCGTTGCTACTCCTGCAGATCCACCGCTTCATACAACCTCAACCACGATCGATCTTCGTTGCTTTTTTAATTGAGAGATCTGATCTTATGGCTTTTTGATCGAATCCCCACGGACGTCGCTAAATGTAATGCATAGAATTTGCACCATGATTCTTGAATGTCGATTGATCTTCCTCCTAACCTAGCTTCCTGCATAGAAGAAGAAAGTGGCGGGGCTTGCTCCCTGAAGGAGCCTCCGACGCTGAAGTCAGAGTTTGTCGGCTGGCAGGAGCCTCCCTAAACCCTAGTAAATCACAAATATATATAGTCTGAATTAGGGTTTGTGATTAGGGTTTACCGTGTAAATGACGATTATGCCCCTGGATCTTTTATCGAATTACTTTTGCTATATCACTCTCCGACTCCAATCATCCTTGAAAATTAATATAATTGACTTATTCATAGTTGTTAATCATGTTTAAGATAAAATTACAAAATAAAAAAAAAATTGATACTTCTTTCGTTTAAGAATACTTGTCCTTCTAAAAAAAATTCACACTTTTTGTAGAGACTAAAATATGGTTTCTTAACCTATATCTTTAAAGCATATGTTAAAAAACCAATAATTTTAAGCTAAGAACAAATGTATAAATTAAAATTTGACTTACCTATATTCAAAGGTAGCTTAAGAAAATAGTAACTCACTTCAAACAATTTAGTGTTTGTAGTTTTTAATTTAATAAACTCACTCTTTAAAAATATACAATTAGATTATTTTTAATATAATTCACTAAAGTAAATAAAGTTAATTAAAATAAATTGAAAAAATAACATTAATGTATTAATTTAAATTTAAATAAATTGAACAAATAATATTACAACATTTATTTCATTTAAAAATATACAATTAGTTTATTTTGAATATAATTCACCAAAGTAAATGAAGTTAATTAAAATAAATTAAAAATTAACATTTAAATATTTATTTAAATTTAAATAAATTGAAAAAAAAAATATTACAACATTTATTTAAATATGGTATGTTATTCCCTTCAATAAATATATATAATTAAGAATATTGCATTAGCCACAATTCTAATATTCTAATTACAACAATATAATCTAAAAGAAATATATAATATATTTGACAACTATATCAATTTAAATTAATTAAATTTGAAATATATTAAAGTATGATTACAAATTATATAAATTATACGGAGTATATGATAATCTAAAATTAAATCAATATTGTGGCAATATATAATTGGACAAAGGTTTTCGAGGAAATAGTGGCTGCGACATGTGGTAAAACCGCTTCTGCTTTCGTTAAATAACCAAAAGATATAAAGATGGAATATGATCAAACATTTCACAATATAAATGACCAACAAATTTTGAAGAAATTTTTTATCGTTGACATGTGAATAAAAAATGTGTTGTAATACTGTATATAAAACACAAAATTAACGAAGACAAAAAAAATGAAGATCAAAATTAATAATCATTATCAATTTTTTGATGAAAAATTATTATCAACTATGTAAGAAAGAATCATAGACATAAAATAAAAACCTACTGTAAATGAAGTTTAGAAATTATTTTTGGCTTTGTACTTTATAAAGACTATATATTGTATTAACAGATAATATAAAATAAGTGCTTTAATTTGAATTGTTGGAATATAATAATTAAATTCTAAAAACAAATATTACAGGAAAGGGATGATACGAAATATTTATAAAATAGGAAATTGTAGAAAAGACATTTTTTAGCTTAAGAAATATCCGTCCAAATCTTCTTTTGTCCTAAATTTAACAATGAGTCATGATACAATATATATAGTTTTTTTACAATAAAAATAAAAATTTAGAATAAATATGTGGCATGATAATTGACACATGGTAGAAAATAAGTGGTTAAATTTTTGGCGGGAAAAAACTTCACCAAAATTTGACATGTGGCAGTTTCAACTTCTACTTTAGTATTGTTTATAGTATAGTATAGTATTGTTTAAGATGGAATGCGCTATTCGGGGAAGAGGTAAAAATAAAAGGTTTTGGGGCAAGTGCTGCAAGTGGGTCAAGGAAGAGGAATGCTCCTTCATCTCAAGCAAGGTTTGCAAAGAAACAAAAGGTCTCGAAGAGGAAAAATGACGAAGTTGGAGATTTGGCTTCATCTCTAGACTCGGTTAGCACATCATTTGGGAAATTGTTTGAAGAGATGAATACCAGTTTAGTTGCAATGGCCCAAGTTTGGACAAATGAAGATGAGAGGAAGAAGAGACTTGAAAGTGAGAGCAACAGAATTTTAGAAGAAGTGTTGAATTGGATGTTCTTTCCCCGTCTGATGCATTAATTAGAGGTAACTATCATTGTAATTATTCTTTATGAATTGTTTCATTTAAATAATTTATTTATTGTCCTTAACCAATATACCTTTGAAATATGTTGGTAGCAACAATATTGATGGAAGGGGAACATAAACTTCATATATTTTTTCAGGCCAACAACAGTTTGAGGAAAAAATATGTGACCGACTTGCTCAAGAAGAGGAGTTGATCGTGTGGATTTTATGTATGTGGTTGTAGCTTTTGTTTTATTGCAAAGTGGTGTTTATGACTTCATGTAGTCTACCTTCTTTATGCCTTTTTGACTGTGGTTATAGCTTCTTATTTTTTTAGTGCGAAGTGGTGTTTCTGGCTATGTGGATTTCTGACTGTATGTGTAACACCCCTTCTTAGAACACTGAAGAGATATTGCAGCGCCAGCAATTACTCGGACTTTAATGTCCTTGTAACCGCCTTAGGCTTATAGGGACATGCAACCATGCTCCCATAAACAAGATGATATAAGGTAAATTATACTCCCTTCGTTCAACAAAACTTGTCGTTTACTATTCACGCACGCTTTTTTAAAATGATAAAAACTATATAAAATATTCATTTTTTTAAAAAAAATTTTTAACAAGTTTGTACTTATTAATAATAACTACGAAATTGTTAAAAAAATTATTTAAAAAGTCGATATTTTATATAGTTTTTAGCTCCTAAAAAAGCGTGCATGAATAGTAAAACGTCAAGTTTTGTTGAACGGAGGGAGTAATAAATATGAAATTAGCGGAAGACTTAAATAAAAATCAATCATAAAGTAACCCAAAGTAACGGGTCCAATCTTAATACTTAAGTAGTTTAAATAATAGCAGCGGAAATATCGTTAAAAGAGTTACAGCGGAAATAATAAACTTTAATACAATAAATTTTAGGAATCTATATCTTAAAACAAAACTTGAACAAAAATATTAGACTTCTTTATTCTTCGGCGCCTCAAGACCGTTTACCTAAACCTACGGATTAGTGGCTGAGGTATAGTATGCAAACCAGGGACCCCAGCCGTCCAAGGGAAGAAAAATAGGACGGTTAGTCTTTTTACGACTAGCAAATGGGAGAAAGTAAAATGTCCAAGACTCCGTCTACCACCCATTGACCATAACAGGATATTGGTGCTTGTAAACTAGAAATATAAATTAGGAGTAAATATTTATGTGGAACCTGACTCGTTTGAATAAATTAAAATAAAATAAAATAACAGGATGATCCAAAAGGACCGAGTGGTTGAATGGGATGCGGGTCCGAAAACCCTAAGGAATCATATTCCGAGTACGGAAGGAATATGATATAACTTCACTGAAAATGGGTCACCTATCTATAAAATAATGTACAACACGATACTAATAATAATACAATTATACACAACGTTATCATTTACTTAGGACAAGTGATACCGGTCTCGGCCGCATATAATGAGCAGACGACCTACTACCCTTAGGTAGTGTACCCATTCGAGAGATTTGCAATTTCGAAGGGGGCATCTCATGAGACGTTTATAGAGCAAGGTATACTCAACCTTGACCTGACTTTACCATTTTCCATTTATTTAACACAACTCAATAATAACAATACTGCAATAGTAATATACAATAACATTAATTCACCATTCCATCCTAGGTGACCACAAAAGGCATGTTGTGCACTTTAAAACTATAAGGTGCACGAAATAATATAAATGACAAGCATGGATATCCAAGACAATTAATATACCATACTTAACTAGCATGAAGGGAACAAAATGGGCAAATCATGCTTTTAGAAAGTTCGGGCATTTAATATAATTTTCTCAAGTCATGGGATCAAATTATAATTACCCGAGTTGTCATGCTACGCGAGATTAAGGAGTTGATAAATAGCAACAAACAGATCTTACTTGCATATCTATCACAAATTTATAGCATGGAATAAAAGACACGAAAGACAAAATGACACAAATGACAATATTTGATAAAGGCACGAAATTGCAGAAATGCACTAATTGGACCAAACCACTTGCCTTAACTCGACGAAATGGTTCAACGAGGCTGAGTATAATAATTTGATATGCTACTTGAGATTTTACAGATTTATACAAGGATATCAGTAACTCTTCATAAATTACGGAAACGGCCCCGTAACTTTTAAAAAGTGAAAACTTACCCTTGATTTCTTCCGAAAGAAACCTAAATCTGAAACCAAGCAATCTCAGGAGCCTAAGTGAATGCCAACTGATTCAAGATGACATAGAGATTAGTGTAAGGTCGTCGGCTCAATCAAAACTCGAGAAAACACGAGGAACGAAGCGGATCTAACCCAAACGGGACTCGAAAACGTCCAAGTTTTGAGTCGACAATCCCTTGGTATGATATGAATCTGTAAAGGAATGATTTTGATGAGATAACAGCCCCTGGATTGAAGGAAAGAAGGGAAAACGTACATGTACCACGTTTTTCTGCACAGAGACAAAACTGCTCACCAGTCAACTTCGGGGCTGTAGTGTGAGCGCCTCAAAATGTTTCTGAGCAAGGGAAAAGTTGGGCTCGATAGGAGGTGATGCAGGGTACACGTAAACTTCAAAATCGGGGTCGTTGGAGCACTTTGGTGGCGGTGGAAAGGCCCGACAGGGAGGCTGTCGAACACAGTTCTGCAGAGACTTCCGGCAGCGATTCCGGCCACTTCCCGACGAGCTGCTGTGTCGAGGCGTTCAAGGTCGTCTCCTGGGTGGTTCTATAGCGTATCTGTGGCGTTCTTCGGCCTTGGGGTCGTCGGATTTGTGGTCGAGCGAAAACGGACCGGGCGGAGTAACGTGTGCTTGGATGGGTACTTTGAGCGATTGAAGAGGATGATTGGGAGAGCTTGAGGTTGAGCGAGAGATGTATATGGGTATGTTGCAATGTGATCTTCATATTTTAAGAAATCAAATCCCGTGATTGGGAGATTATGTGCTCGCAAATAAGGCAAGAAATCCTCTCAGACATGTGTTTATAATAGGGATTTGCAAATTGTCTTTTATACAGAAGTCGAGTGATGTGGTAGGAGGGAGGAGGAAAGCCGGTTGGCTGGCTGGGCACACGTATTGGGTCGAATGCCTATGGGCCGGATCTTTCAATAACCCGTTTTCTTTGTTGGAAATAAAATTGGTAATTTAACTAATAATTCATTAATTTAACCATAATGATATATAAATATTATTTAAGAATATTTTATTTATCTAAATTATTAAGTAAATTTATTTATTCTATTTTTCTTAGAATCGTATAATTATTCTAGAATTTTATATTATATATATATTCTATATGAACTAATACAAGTTAAATTCAATTTACTATCTCATAATTTAATATACAGAAGATTTTTTTTTTCCTAATTGAACTGAGATACCCAAAATTAATTTGGGGTATTTCAGTATGGAATTATGACTGTGTGGATTTCAAGTGATTTCATGAGTTTATTATATCTATTCATCATTGTTATATCATTTTGCAATAATATTAGGAAACAATAAAAAAAATGCAAAGTTCTTATGGTTTGTTTTCTTTCCTTTCCCTAAATCAACCAAACACATAAAAAGGTAACGAAGAAAGCAATTATTCCCCTCTTAAATTAACCAAACAAAATTGGAGTTTAACCCTTTTCCTTTCCTTTCCTTTCTCTTGAAATGTTTCCTTACATTTCCTTTCCCTTCCTCCAAACAAACAGCCCCTAAGAAAGAAAGAGCTGGAAAAGAGTCAGGAAAAGAGTCAGGATACGATAAATAGCAATACCACATTGAGGGCTCGTTTGTTTGGACGAAGGGAAAGGAAAGTAAAGGAATCATTTTAAGAGAAAGGAAAGGGAAATAGTTAACCTCCAATTTTGTTTGGTTGATTTAAAAGATGAATCATTACTTTCTTCATTACCTTTTCAAGTGTTTGTTTGATTTAAAGAAAGGAAAGAAGACAATCAATAAGACCTTTGTATTTTTTATTTTTTTATCGTTTCATAAAGTTATTGCAAAATCATATAAGAAAGATGGACAAATATAGGAAGAAGATCATATGAAATCATCTATATTGTTAAATTTAAACGGTAAGTTTTACACTTGAAGTAGACATCGTTTCACTCGTCAACCCACATATGAAATCCAGCTCTTTAGAAACACATGGTCACTAGTACAAACCCCACATATATGAAATCCGCCCGCTAATATCCATCTAGCAATATCGTCATCCCTGCTTTTCCTGGAGTTGTATCCATCCGAATCCTCTCCACCATCTCTCTTGTATGAGCCTCTTCCTCGCCCACGCCTGCGTCCTCGGTAGAGTCTCGGTGGGCCATCATCACGCCCACCACATCCTGTGGAATGCATCAAGCTCATCAAATGACACACAACACCAGAGAGGCAATGCATGATAGTGATGAAACTAGTCTCATATTGCACATATTATATACTAAATAGCCCATCATATGTAAGCAATGAATATCACAATTACAAAATCACAACATATAATATACCTCCTCTAAAACTTGAGGTTGATCGCTCCCTATCAAAGGATCCTCTGTATCCCTCGTTTGCTGAAATAATGCTCAATCTGGCAGGAAGACGAACTGCCCTCTACTTTACCATTGGCCGTTGCTGGAGCATTTCTGGTCATAGCGGCTAGCGGCGAGACTGATTTGAATCACTTCCACCATCGCTACTTGATCTGCCTGCAAAGAAATATCAGACATGTTGTAATGACCGAGAAGTTTCAGGCGGGTAAACCAGAAGACAGGGCTATACAATGATAGGGAAATGTAATTGGGATGGGGATTCAGTGATTCATACTTGCAGAAGTTGATTTCAGATGAATCACCGATTCACCATGCATCCTAATTGGTCTCTCACAATTAACACAATTACACAACACAACTTATCCAGTCACCCCCCTGTATGTAAACAATGAGTACTACTGGAAAAAACCTTGAATGCCTCCAATTTGGTCTACCATATTCTTAGCAGAAATCTGATTCACCAGGTCGTGTACAAAGGCGCACTTGACCAGCACAGGAATCCCAAGTTAAAAGTATTTCAACTTAGCTTTTGCGTCCTAACTATTCCACATCTTATGCTATACTATATGTCCACCATCACCAATTTTAAAACCAGCAGAACAGCTGTCCAAACCCCAAATGCAATTCATCTATAATAAGACTTTGAGTTACATTTCAACATTGAAAGGAAGACCATGTATTGTAGGACCATGAATACTTTTCTAAGTGCTTCAAGTTGCAAATACTATAATCTTTCTTACCAAAGTAAAGTAATAAAACAAAAAGCTGGAAAGACAGATATCACCTACACTTATTAAACAATGAGCTCACTACTATACTTCTATTAGCGATTTTCACCCATATCGGCCCACAAATTCAAGTATAGGTTATTTAGCATATCTTGATTATTACTTACTGCTCATCAATTAATAGACAAGGAATTGCTCATCAATTAGGATATCTTTAAAACAAGACCAATAACAGATTGATCTAAAAAACAAGTTAGGTATCTGAGCCCTAAAAGTAATCAATGTTACCATCAATTTGCAAATTGCATCTATTTCAGATCCAAGTAAAAAATGCAACACATGAAGCATGACAAGTTCAAAAGAAAAAAAATGCATGTAACCTCTTTGATCGCTAGAGAACTCATTCCAAATCGTAAAATTTCATCAGTCTGTCTAATCTTTGCAAGTGATCACCAAATTGCAAGAAAGTAAAGTAAGAGCTAGTTTGAAAATTAATTATCATAAGCAGAGAGAGAACACAAAGCAAGCAGAAAATTACCAGCAAAGAAATTACCAGAAAATTGCAAGAAACTTTCGTGCAACAAATTACCAGCAAGTAGAGAGAGGACAAAAAAAAAACCAACAGTTGATACAATATCTATAGGCATATAGAGCCCCAACTCGTCCCTATATGCAATTCCTTGTTCAAGCTTATGGAATTTGGAAGCTCAACTTCATACTCAGCTATCACACAAACGTCAAAAATTCCAGTTCACTACTTGCAAAAAATTCCAGTTCACACGTGCAGGAGTGAATCAACGAGAGAAGATATACACATATACCTGAACTCTCAAATGGAGGAGAAGCAAAAATCTATAAGAAGCATCGAATGTGTTAAGTGGAAACTAAACAAATCCCAATTCCTCCTGTAGAGTGTAGAAAGTAGAAAATTAGGGTTTTATGAAAGAGGAAAAGTTGTCCTATGAATCTGTAAAATTGAATCACAGTAATCAAAGATAAGATAAGCATAAACACAAATTACCTATGATTTAACTAAGAGCAACCAACGAGAGAGGGAGCCAAGTGATCGAACAGGGAGAGAGGGGCGCAACAAGAGATCGAATCCAACGAGAAATCTAAAGCCAACAAGTGAGACATGCGAGGGGATGAACGACTAGGAGAAATGAGGGAGAAACGCCATTGGAGAGAGGAATTGAGAGGTCGAAGAGCTTAACGAGCCTGAGGAAGAACGTCGCCCATCGGGATCTCGTCGTCTCAAGATAGAGAGAGAGAGAGAGAGGGTCTGGATGAGATGAAACACCGCATTTTTCCCAGGGTAACAAATTAGGTGAATCGTTTAAGGCTCCAAAAGAAATCAAACCTTTGAGGATCATAAACAAACAAGCCCGAAGGGAAACGGGCTTTATTATTCCTTTATTGGCCCAAAATTTAAGAAAACAAACAGGCCCTGAATTGATTAGGGATTAATTGCTTACCATCGAACATATATAGGGCGTGTTTGGCAACGGGATGGGGGTAGGTGGAATGTGATGGAATTTGTGGGGTGGACGGGATGGGGATGGAAACCCGGGTGGGACCGGGTGGAATTTTGAAGCCAGTTTAATCTCGTTCGTGTTTGGTTGAATTTTAGAGTTCATGGGATGAGAGTTAAAGGAAAAGACACCTTTGCCCCCACTTTGTGACATGAAATGACAACAATACCCCTCAAAAATACCCCTATGTGAAGCCCTTTCCTCTTCAGTTCGACATATTCAGCCTCCCAAATCCGTCGACCACATCCGGCGAGCTCTACCCCGGAAGCCTCCGACGCGCCACCTCACCCCCTGCGGTACCGACGCAGCCGACAACCTCGGTCTCCATGTAAGTCATCTACCCCTATATGTGGTGTCTTGACTGATGTCAGAATTCGATGTCGTGTGTGTTTGATGAATTGGTGGAATTTGATGAATTTCTCTAGTCGGAGACTGAATTGGTGGAATGGGATGAATTTCTGTGTTGAGGGGAGTTAGGAAATTCGCTCATGAAAGATTGGAGCCCCTCATGGGGGTTCCTAGGGAGCTAGGGGAATTCGATTGGGGTCGACGATTTTTGGGGAATTAGGGTTCCGGAATTGGAGATGCACATAGTCCCTCTCCTCGGCCCCTATTAACGTCGTTAGGCCTTGGCAAATGATTTGTTGGGTGCTTGAACTGATTTCCGATTGGTTACCAAGAAACTGACATTGGGGTATTAGGATGTTGATGGAGATAATCGATGAGTTCAATTAGGTGTTTATTTCTCTTTGTTAATAATCACGATTATTTCCGTTGTATAGTAGGTGCTGTTATAAATGAAGATGGTCATGATGTTGATGTTGATGTTCTGCTTGATGTGGTTGTTGTTGTTGGTGGTGTTGTTCTTGCTGCGGTTGTTGTTGTTGGTGGTGTTCTTGTTCTTGATGTCTAAGTTGAAAAAAGTTGTTGTGTTCATCCATGTTGCTGTTCATTTTGTTGTTCTTGATGGTGTTCATGTTGTTGTTAATGTTCAAGTTGTTGTTGTTGTTGTTGTTGTTGTTGTTGATGTTGTGCTGTTCATTCATGTGCTTACCTTTGTCGTCCTTCCAATGTTCCCTTACCCAACCAACATGATTCATTCGAAATCCGCGATCATCGTGAACTGAAATGTTGTAGCTGCACATATGGATTCCTCTTCCAATCCCAAGGGGAAAGGAAAACGCAAGGCTAAGAAATCAACGGTTACGAGTACTGACACCAACAACTACGTACCCCCCGCCTTTTACTGGTCTCTGGAATTGTCAAAGAAGTTGATGCTTGTGCTCCTGGACTATCAGCGGGAAAATGGAAAGGACCAGTCCTTCAAATGGGGGCCCATCAATACCGCATTTGAGGCGGCGACTGGGAAGAGGTGCAACCAGTACACTCTTAAGAACCGAACTCGTGACATGAAGGGCATATACCTACTGTGGAATAAGTTGAAAAAAGGGGAGACTGACCTAGGATGGGATGAGGCGACTGGAACCATCAGTGCACCGGACGAATGGTGGGATAAAAAAATTGCGGTATGTGCTCGTCTTCCCTTCCCCTTATGTCAATTCTAAGAGCTCCCGTTGGGTACGTCGTCACCTCGTCCTTCATTTACGCAGGAGGATAGCAACTTCAGTAGGTTCCGGAAGAAGGGAATCCCTCCGGAACTGGACGAGCTGTTCCACCAGGTGTTCGGCGGCACAGTTGCCACCGGCGAGTTCTGTGTAGCACCCTCCATGGACCCGGCTGTCCGTGCTGCGCAGGTGGCGCAGGAGGCCAACAATGGGCAAGCCACTCAGCAAGAGGATGATGACGATGAGACCGGGTCAAGGGGTGACCCTAAGGAGTCCCAATTTGAGGGTGTTGAGCAGGAGTTCGACGATCTTTTCAACACCCCTCGCAACGGTGCCTCAACGCCCTCCATGCAAGACTTTGTGCAGGGCATTGTGGACGACGAGGACTCCCCCCCTCAAGTGTCTCAAGGGGCAGCAGGCGCCGGGC
Source organism: Persicaria maculosa (assembly GCA_963922045.1). Lineage (NCBI taxonomy): Eukaryota > Viridiplantae > Streptophyta > Magnoliopsida > Caryophyllales > Polygonaceae > Persicaria > Persicaria maculosa. The sequence goes on from OY998259.1 coordinate 58,830,362, forward strand.
CGTCACAGCCGTCTACGGGTAAGCGTCCGGTTGGTTCTGAGACGACCTCCTCCCGGCGGAGCTCCAAGCGCAACGTCCGCGTGTCGGAGGGGAGTAGACTGTTCACACGGAGCGTCGGGGTCATCAAGGACAGCACCCGTGAGATCATTGACGCTATGCACAAGGACGAGGTGTTGTCGAATGCCCCCCCAGACACAACGAAAGCAGTGTTGGATGTTGTGCGGTCGATGGTTGCAGAGGGTCTTGTGGCCGAAGGTGATCCCATTTGGTGCTTTAGCTTAGCTGTCATCAGAGACAGCACGCGACGTGATGTCTTTGTTCAGCTTGACAACAACGTCGCCAGGCTGAAGTGGCTTAGGTGGTTGTATTCGACGAACGACGGGCAGCAGCCGAGCGCCATACACCTTGACTGACCCCCAACAAGGATACCCGGCCCAACGTTTTTTTCAATGTGAGAAGTGAGCATCTCAATAAGGACCCCGTTTATGCCACATGTTTATGTTTGTCATTACATTTGTGTTCGTGTGTTATCGCATTTGAAGGCCAGGTTAAGGCCTTGATATATACTTTTATGTGTGCTACATACATTGTTCTGTGCTACATACATTGTTGTGTGCGATGTAATAACCGTTTCAATGTTGTAGACAATTTTTTCCCTCGCAAGTTGTTTCTTCCCATTATATGGTTGCAATAACTTCACGAATGTGTCTGGATATGGTTGGTTCTGCGATCTGAGCTCATACGACTACCTCCATGCAGGCCGATGGAATCGCTGATTGAACGTCGTCGTCGACGACGACGTCGACGAGGCAAGGCCGCAGCTGGATTCATCGCCATCATCCTCAAGTGGCTCCCATATGCCCACCACTACTTTACCCATGTGCACAAGGTTCCCCAGTTCATAGGAGAGTTTACAGGGGCACGATGGGTTGACGAAATCCTTACCCACCGTTCCCATACAAGAAGCGTCAACGCATTCCGAATGGAAAAGGGAGCATTTATTCGACTTTGTGGGATGCTCCAACACCAGTACGGCCTGCGCGGATCAATTCAAATGTCTGTTATGGAGAAGGTTGCCATCTTCGTGAATACCATGGCTTGGGGCTCCAGTGAGCGCAATTCCTGCGAGCGTTTCCAACGCTCGAGCAGTACAATTTCGGAGTCCATAACCAGTGTGCTTGATGCCATATGCGGGGGGGAATGCAACGGGTACCGCGGTCTTGCGGGGGACTTGATCAGGCCCAGGGACCCTCAATTCAGAGACATTCCTGATGAGATTGCCAACGATAACAGGTACTGGCCATACTTCAAGGGTGCAATTGGGGCTATCGACGGAACACATATTGAGGCCGCCCTTCCTAAAGAAGAACAGCAAAGGTTCCGTTGCAGAAAGGGGACAACAACGTTCAACGTCATGGCCGTTTGCGAGTTCGACCTTCGCTTCACATTCGTATCCGCTGGATGGGAGGGTAGCGCACATGATGCACGTGTCTTCGATCACGCAGTTAAGACGCCTGCGTTGAGGTTCCCACATCCACCAGCAGGAAAGTACTACCTATGCGACAAGGGGTATGGTCTCCGAAATGGCTACATGATCCCGTACTCGACGACGAAGTACCACAGACCTCAATTCGTCGCATCCCAACCGAAAAATGAAAAGGAAGCATTCAACAAGTCACACTCATCCCTACGAGGCGCGATTGAGAGGTCCTTCGGTGTGTTGAAGATGAAGTCGAGGATCCTCCGTGGTCTCCCCAAGTATCCGATACGGAAGCAGATTGCGATCATCATTGCGTGCTTCGCACTTCATAACTACGCCAGGGATGCCCGCGATGCGTCGGGATCAGACTCAGAAGACGATGAAAGGTTCGTCGAGCCCCCGTTGGACACTGATGCACCATCCGACGGGGACGGTGACGAAGACGCCTACGACGCGGGAGAGGAGGTTGGCCACGAGGACGATGACCCCTTTGTCCCCTTGGACGACGCCGCCGGGGCAAGCCAAGAGATCAAGGCGCTTAGGGACGAAATTGCTCACCAGATTTGGAACGACCGTCGCGTTAGATAGAAAGCACGCTCGATGTCCGATGGGTAGCGGAGGATATCATTTTTTGTGTAGTCCGATGGCTTGTAGTGTGTGCATGGGGTCGACGAATTTCAAGCCGGTGGTAACATTTTGTGGAAGTTGTTGATGTTGGATGTTGTGGTTGGCGAAATCATTTTTTGGTGTTGGATGTTGTGGTTGCCCACAACATCCCTTCAGTGTCATTGTACACCGTAAGCTAAACTCTGAATTGGACGTCATCAACTCAACTAATTATAAGCGACATGCATTGTTGATTGAATGGTGATTACATTTGCGTACATAGTATATATAACGACATAGAACTGCTTATGAACAACTATTATAAACAACGACACACAGCTTGAGCGAAAGGTGATTACATTTGCATACATATTATAAATTACAACGATGATGGTTCTACGTACAGAGGCCCAAAATGCACCATTGCAAAATGGGTGCCACAACACTCGGCAAACAAAAAGGGGCAACTTGTGCCGAGGTTGCAATGTTGGTTACTACTGCCTTACAACCGCGACCCCGAACTGCACAAAATGGGGGTCGTCAACTACAAAGGTTTGTCCTGAATTACATGTTCCCAGTTACGTCACCACAAACTGAACATAAACCAAAAGTCTAGACAAACTAAGGGCAAAAGAGTTCACATAAGTCTTGATAACAGCTCCACGACTACGATCTGTGGACCAGCGGCACAATGACGATGAGGAGCACGAGGATAATCCACCCAAGCAGCCTGGTCATGTGGGAGAGGCGACGAGCGCGGAGCTGCTCCCCAGCGTGGTGCACCCAGCGCTCACACATGAATGTGCTCAGCTCAGCAATCCTCTGGACCATGGTCTCGTTAGTGACACCAAGATTGACGTTCAGGGCCCTGGTCTCCTGCAGCTCGTCGTTGCGCGCAATTAGCAGGTGCTCCCTGCGAGCGTCCTGTGCCAGGAGGCCCCGGACTTGGGCGCGCAGATCCCTAATCTCGTCACGGTACATGGCCCAAAGCGCGTTATCCTCCTCAACATCCTGGGGGTCGGGGTCGTCCGACTGCGCCTCGTCATCGTCATGTCGAGCGCGACGACGACGACTGGTCGCGCCATAGTCATAGTCACTGTGGAGCCACCAGTAAGCTCTTGGGTCCCCACTGGCGTAACTACGATCGCTATCCGAGTCGGTGTCGGAGAGAACCTCGGTGTCGGAATATGGGTACATGCTTCATTTGGACATATCATTCATTAGATATTCAGTTGGACAATATCAACATAGTGTAAAAGAAAGCATCAGGAGGATAAAGATAACAACATGCAAAGAATAAAGTTTTAAGTGATATCTTATTTAGAAGTCTCACAAATAAAATGATGGAAAGGAAACAGATGATGGCGCATAAGAACACAACAAAACTGGGAAAAGAAATCACCTACAGAAACCTAAAATCCAAAAGAAGAGTCTTAACAAACACCAAAAGCATAGTACAAAAAAGGAGAGTCTTAACAAACACGAAAAGCATACTACAAAAAAGGACTACAGTTAGGGCAAAGAAAACATAGATAAATCAACTACATAGGAGAGATTATTGACAGTAGGCACTCAAATAGGGAAATAACAACCAGGAATTCAAGGAGTATGAAGGGTCAAATAATATGGTGATTGAGGGAAGACCACACAATAATAACAAACAAAAATGTGGGCATGAAATGGAATTAAAGAAGATTGCACAATCCAAACCAGCATACAGTAAATCCTGAAGACTTGGAAGCTAAAAAAAATAATAAACCAAACCAGCATACAACTATACCAAAATCAAATGACAGAGCAGAAATTACACCGCATTTTAAGAAGCTCTATGGGATAAACAAAATGGGAATGCAAGTTTTGGGAAACCATAAAACAACAACAAGAAATCACTCAAAAAATTCAGAGTAGTAAACTTTGAAGTATATATCAAAACAACAAGCACGTTCAAAGGGCATATATGATTGTCAAAGTAGTTGAAAGAAGCTAAATAAAAACATGCAAGACTTGCGAATATACCAATTGCCACCCAAAACACCCTATCTGAACTGAGGACTAATTCACAGCCGAATGATTCCCCAAAAAAATTAATTTTAAAATCAATGCAGTGCACATAGTGTTGCATATATGCACATATAAATTACACATAGGGGAGGGAAACATTCAAACATCGTTCACAGTTCCCAACTTCACTTGATATGCACCAAATAGAGCAAAATCAAATATTCTTTGTTCAGATCAGTTCGACATTATAACCACTTAGTGCTAAATCAGAACAAAAACATGAAAGAAACAAATCATTTTCAACAACCATCCAAAGTAGAAATTATCTAAACAGCATTGATATTGTGACATTAGAACGACTTAGAGGAAAATCAACTTCAGTTGCCTACAATGATCAGCCTTCTTGAAAGACCAAAAATGGACATAATCAAATAATCTAAACAGCATTGATATTGTGACAAAGAAACCATATCAATGATTGTGAAAAAAGAAATAATTTTCAAATCAAGAAAACCTAATCTGGATCCCTTCTATAATCAGCATTCGAACAACCATCCAAAGTAGAAATTATCAGTGAAGAAGCAACAAAAATGTCTAGAGGACCAACAATATCATTTTGACATCAGTCAACAAGCTAGAAATTATCCCTTGAGTCGCTTCTAAAGCATTTCAGAAGCAACAATGAACTAAGAAGGAACAACAAGTTAATGTCACACATGTTCTGAGACTCAACACCAACAGAATGTAAAAGACACCAACATGATTCACAACAATGAACTCAGGAGCAACACCATATCCCTATATTTTCTCCTATATCAGTTAAGAAGCAAAAACAATCTCTAGAGGACCAACAATATCATATTGACATCAGTTAAGAAGCCAGAAAACTCAAGAAGAACCAAAGTAATATGGATGCATCATCCACACCTGAGTGACAAGAATCAATGCATCATCCACACCTAGCATACTTGCATGATTGACTAAAAAGGCAAAAGAAGTGACTGTAGAAAATAGAATCGGCCTTCTAAAAATGAAAAGAAATCAGCCTTCATAAACATATGTGGCTTGCATTTCTTATTTGCATTAATTTCTCTATCTTCTCTCTTAATACATATCAGGTTTATTTGTAGTTCTTAACACAATGGATTTCTCAATATAATTTAGATTTATATTATACGTCCTATATGGCTATCTTATTTTGTCAAACATCTTATTATCAGGTATTTCAGGTACTTGACTGAGTGCATTACAGTTCAGTATCATTACTGATTTAGAAATATTCCATCAACTTCAAAAGATAACACATATGACAATGTCTAGATTGCACAGTTGACATTAGAATTATATTAATCTATGGGAATTTGAATAGGATTATAAATATTTTTGTTTGATTATGGTGCTTCATAAAAGGACAAACAACACCATATCCCTATTGCACAACAACATAAGCTCGTAAATTAGCTAACAAGCAACAACATATATGAGTAAACGCAGGAGGAACAACAAGTGCATGGCACACATTTTCTGAAATTCAACAACAACATATCAAATGTTAAAGAAAGCAACATGATGAACAACAACATAATCTCAAACATAAAGCTGAAGCAATTTCTAAAAGATTGAACAACAAGAGAAGCTCCTAAATTAGTTAACAACCAACAACATATACGAGTACACTAACGAGGAACAACAAGTTCATGGCACACATTTTCTGAGATTTAAACAACAACATATATGTTAAAGAAAGCAACATGATGAACAACAACATAATCTCAAACATAAAGCTGGTTGAATTTCTAAGATTGAACAACAACAGAAGCTCCTAAATTAGTTAAAAAGCAACAACATATGAGTAAACATGGTAACTCAAATCGAAGGTTGTGACGATATGAAGACCCTAAACTCCAAAAACCCCAGCAATGGAAGCCAAAATCCTCACTGACAATCAAAACCCTAATCTGACAATTGTTACCCAAGAACCTTTTTTACTTTTTCATCGTTTTTTCATGGGAAACTGAGAGTAATAACCCTAAACATGCTATTAACTCGATGGAAAACCCTATCTTTCAATCGATTTGGGGAGACAAAAACCCCCATTTCAAAAACAAAAACCCTAGCTTTTTAATCGGCGACAAAAACCCCCATTTCAAAATCAAAAACCCTAGCTTTTAATCGAAATGAAGAATACAACAACACAAACGATGGAATCCAAAAAAACAACAGAATCGGCTTACCTTGCGCTGCAGATCGCCAACAATGGAGGCTCGAAACTCGTCTTCCCTTCGCCGCTCTTCCAATCCGAAGCGTCCCTGGTAAGAGTGAAAAGAGAGAGCTGTGAGATTGATGTGAAAAATGTCGTCGAATTTATGGAGGAGAGAGGGAGGGGCAGATTTGGGACTCTTCGGGTTCCCATCCCCCAAATCCTCCTTCCAGGAGGTGCGTCCCGCATCCGGTGTCATCCCCCGCATCCCCGCTTTCCCATCCGCTTCCACCCCCGCGCATCCCTCGCCAAACACCGAGGCGCGGTTCCCCAAAACCCACCCCCACCCGCGGCATCCCTTCCCATCCCCTATCAAACACGCCCATAATGATTAGGGATTGTTTTGCTTGTTGCTGAAAAATAAATAAACAAAAACCCCATAAAATCTTTGTTCTTTTCTTCTTCTTCTAACAAACCTAGATCTCTATTTGTTGAGCAAAACTTCAGTTTTTAACAAACCTATTGATCTCTTACATAGTTACATACATATGTAAATTTGAACCATCACAGGTCCAGTACATTACCTATGTAAAACTGTCTTAGATTGCGGATCAAAATATACTCTTAACCCTAATCGATCTTTTCGACTGTGAAAGGAAGTGTTATATATCGAACCGGGTTTTCATATATGAACGCATTGTGACAGATCCAGCCGAGAACTTGTTAAAGAGGCACCAAGTCAATGAAGGCATGTAATGCATATATAGCCAAAAGGCATAAATGTTAGGTAAAACTACTGGCTTGCTTGCAGTAGTTGCGCTCTTCAACCTCTTTTAAAATTGGGATTTCTGGGAAACTACCACTCAATATAAATAAATAGTCCATCATCCCAAAGACTTATTCCCAAACATTATATATTTATATTATAATACATTTGACCCATGTATATTTTTCTTTTTACATCTCACTATTACTCAAGTATACATACATTTTTTTTATATAAAAAAATATCATTGGGCATACATACCCAATTATTAACATGCCCAAAAGAATCACATATTCTTTCTACATCAGAAATGGTTAAAAAACCTCAGTAAGAGGTATAAAAATAAGGGAGAACTACTGAGCATTCCAGTTTTGTTCCTCCTTAGGTATGAACCACTTTCCTTTGCTTCATGAATTTGTGTATCCTCCCAAGTGCAATGTCCAATGTGTGCTCACTCATATTTGCAAAGCACACCCTGAACCACCCGGGGTCGGAGCAGTGACAGGACGAACCGGGTGAGATATTCAGCTTCAGCTCATGCAGCATTATGTTCCAAAGCTTGAGTTCGCCCTCCTTGTTCTGCTCCTCCAACAGAGGGCTCATGTTCATCCAGCAGAACAGCCCGGCGTTCCCTCTCAAGCACTCGATACCGGACCTTCTGAGCCCTTCGATCATGAGCTCATACCTCCTCTTGAGGCGTTCCCGGTTTGTTTTGATGTAGTTCTGGGTGAACTTCTCATCTGAGAGCATGGCAGCTAGGAGATGCTGTGTCTGGGAAGAGACGAGGGTGAAGCTCGACATTCTCCTAGCAGTAGTGACAACATTGTCGTTGTATGAGTATATCGTCCCCACTCGGAATCCAGGTAGGCCAAGGTCCTTCGACAGGCTGTAGACTATGTGAACTCTCTCGAGCTCTCTGAAATCTCGTTCCTCGAGGATCTCAGCTACGCTGACAAACTCCTCGGGGCTGAAGACTGAGCCTGAGTAGATCTCGTCCGAGACAAGGTGGATGTTCTTCTCGATGGTGAAATCAAGAATCTGTTCCAAGACTTTTCGGGTGACAGTGGCACCCAGTGGGTTTGAAGGATTTGTGATCAGAACACCTCTGACTCTTACATTCATGGCTTGTGCAGTTTCATAAGCTGCTTCTAAGGCTTCAGGGGTGACCTGAAAGTTGTTGGAACTGTCACAGTGGATAGGCACAATCTTTACACCAGTCCTCCACCTTAAGTCTCGGTCGAATCTGAAAATTACAAGATAGAGAAGAATTCATTAGAATTATGAGGTGCAATGTGTATATATAAAAATATTTGGATGGAATGAAAGGAGTACTAGAAATGTTTGAAGTACTTTGAACACATGTAAGTTTTAAAATAGCTCACCCCGGGTAGTATGGGGTCGGGATCAACAAAGCATCACCAGGGTCTGCCAAGATGAATGTCAAGAGCTCATTAGCTGCAGTGGCACCAGCGGTCAGAACGATTCGGTTGAAGTCAAATTTGGCTCGGCCTCCTCTTATTTGTTCCATGAAGCTAGCCATTGCCTGTACGTGATTCATTTAGCAAAGTCAGCTTCATTTTATCCGACGAAGTTTCAGAAGGTTGTATGAATGATAACTACAATATATACCTTTCTGAAAGATTGAAGGCCATGGTAGTCTTGGAACAAAGCATTCTCTCTGAAGCTAGAAGCCTTGCTTTTTCCCCAGCAGGCTGCTTCAGAGTGCTGTTCTAAGTATTCCTCGAGCATGGAAAAAGAAACCTGATCAGGCGACACGAGATGAGCAGGAATTAGAAAAGGAAACTCATGGCGAAATTTCTGCAAGTATTCAAGTAGTTTGTTTTGCTCTATCAGCTGCATGAGATCGACCACTTACTTGATTTTCCGCCAAACCCATCTGTATGACACCGGATGGGTTTGTCTGTTCATGATAAGGGTTTTCATCATATGCTTTCCATCCTGCGAAATATGGAGAGTCTTCTCCATGAGTATCAGAAACAGCGATTCTCGACAAACTAACACAAGGCTGCTGAATCTTGATACCCATAGGAAGTCACTTCTCCTACAAGTTAACAAGCAAAAAAGAACTTTTTCTTTCTTTTTCCAGGAAAGGCGAAGAGTTTTTGATAATGGGACGAAAGCTTTTGGTACTGCCAAATGCAAAGACGCGTTTTCTGATGACAAGAGCTTTTTGTTGCTCTCAAATGCTTCGAGTTGGAGGGGGAGCTGTTGATTTAAACACATGCCAACGAGGCCTTTATATAATCTCGGAGTTTCACATACGAGGCCCCTCATCCTAATTGCAAAGAATAAAAAATTTTTAAAAAAAATATCACAGAACGCAAGAAGGCCAATCGGTGATAATGAAATGCAAGCAAGATCAAATCTCACCTTTTACACATTAGTTTAAAATTGTTGTGACAACTGTTGAGCAAGCTTTTTGGCAGTCAGAGTCCTTAAGCCTCTCATCTCAATCCCTATGAGATAATGAGATCCCATAAAATTTGGTGGTTGAAGGGGGTGGGTGATTATGTTTACAGTCACCTCCCCATATTATCCTCAGCATTTCCAATTATTCTTTTAACACAAGAAGACAAACCTTGTTTAGCCTTTTGGGAATCCCCTCTCCTATTTTACAACTTCAGTTCCTTTGGCAACCATATACTTCTTTTCACTCTTCTGAATTCTTTATAGCGATTCCTCCACTGATTACTCACACTTATCAAACCTCCAATTATTAAAACCCTCTAGATATGATTTTAAAATCATTTCTGGAAAACAGTGGCATGCTATAAGACCTCTAAATATTCGCGAAACAAGATCTCAGCAAAAGGTACCATTTGACACAAGATTATGATTCCGATTCTGCCATTGATATAATGACAAAGGAGAAGCTTCAATAAGATTGTGTTACCTGCACCTGCACCAATTCCAAGCAACAGAATTCCTAACTTCTGTAGCCCATATTAGGGAACGTAAATCAAAAGCACAGCCTAGTGCTCTTATCACGTCCCTTCCCCGAGATCATGTTACCTACACCTGCAACAGTTACATATATCTTATAAAAAAATTTAGTTGCATGATAGATGAAAGTCCAGACATTAACAGGATAACAAAGATCGGATGTTTTTAAACATCTGCAACATTTATTATTTTTCATCTAAGATGGTTTTGTAGGCCAAATTGACGGTAGATTCATACGTTATGCGATTTATAATTAGGCTATTTTGCAATACGAGCTGGGTAAAAGCTTCTTGCAGTTGCTATAGGTTTATTGTTAGATAGAATCCAACTAACTTTGAGAAAAGGGGGAAGAAAAACAAAAGAACTAGAGCAAATGTAAAATAAGATATTTTTTTAATTATCACGAAGAATATGCTTTTCATCAACCGTTGACAACATGCTAAAAATATTGTAAATGCATGACAAAGGAGAAGCTCCAATAAGATTGTGTTACCTGCACCTGCACCAATTCCAAGCAACAGAATTCCTAACTTCTGTAGCCCATATTAAGGAACGTAAATCAAAAACACACCCTAGTGCTCTTAGGACATCCTTTCCCCGAGATCATGTTACCTACACCTGCAACAGTTACATACTATAAAATTTTTAGTTGCATGATAGATGAAAGTCAAGACATTAACAGCATAACAAAGATTGGATGCTTTAAACACATCTGCAACCTTTATTATTTTTCATATAAGATAGTTTTGTAGGCCAAATTGATGGTAGATTCATATGGTATGCGATTTATAATTAGGCTATTTTGCAATATGAGCTAGGTAAAAGCTTCTTGTTAGATAGAATCCAACTAACATAAGAACTAGAGCAAAAGAACTTTGAGAAAAGGGGGAAGAAAAACAAAAGAACTAGAGCAAATATAAAATAAGATGTTTTTTTAATTATCATGAAGAATATGCTTTTCATCAACCGTTGACAACATGCTAAAAATATTGTAAATGCATGACAAAATTCAAAAATGAAGATTTTCCAATTGCATTGTAAGGTGAAAAGGATCAAGGAAGGAGTGGCAATGATGATTTCTTAGAAGTTTTATTAATTTGTTATGAGGGAACAACATATCAAGCATGTCTCAAGAGATCTATATGTGTATACTTTTCTTTTCTTTTCTTTTTTTTCCTCCTTGATTCCGAATTCTTAAAACATCAAACGTTTAAGTGAGCAGTCCCTTTTATTTGAGGCAGAATAAAAATTAACAGCTTGGCTTTATTAGATCCATAATAAGAGCCACTGGCTAATTATACCAAGATAATATGAACTTGACAAACCGTAAATAACATTTAGATACTCTCACTGCAGCTGTAAAAAAATAGGCATCATCCACTTTTTATTGTATCTTATTACAAATTGTTGCTAATTGTTACGGAGTACTATATTTTATTTTTAAAGTACAAAGATATGCTGTTTTGTTTGACAATCTGTCTTAAGGATTGTTGTTTTCTGAAACCAGGAGCCTTAAGCATTGAAAATTGTACATTGAAAATAATATTAATTTCTCTCAAGCCAGAAACTATGTTTGAGTTAGAAAAGATCAGTTTTCTAATTGGAAGATATTTATCAATGAAAATGAGAACATTACATATTCACATCTCATAATATAACAAACTCCCAGTATGATGCTTCATATACCATTCATCTTCTGTTTTCTTTTCACTCATTTGGGTACAGCTCACTACCTACCTGGCTACCCCCTCCCCTCAATATGGAATTGAAAATTGTAAGGTTAGACTACATTTTATTACCAACTTGTACTTCTACAATCTTACCCTTCGTTTGTTTTGAGGTAAGAAAAGGTAATGGCTAACCTTTTGAATCTAGTCAATTTTTAACTTAAGATTCATTGATCAACATTCTAACCCTTACCCTCATTCCCTCATTTTCCATATAAAATTCATTTTCTTTCCCCCATTTGATTACCTAATTTAAGCATAGAGTAACCATATCCCCTAGGATACTCCGACCTTTTCTCTCTTCTCTGAAAGGGGCGACCCCAGCCCGTTGGCTTGGCAATATGTGCAATTGCACAGGGCCTCAAATTTTTTTCATAGCATATATATAATTAATAGAAATAAAAAAAAAAGAGAGAAAAAAGTACCTGGGTTTGAATCCCCTTGTTCCCATTTTCCAACCTTAGTCCCCCACCCCCGCCAGTAAAGAACAAAACCTAATCAATTCAAGTTATTCCAACCATTACAATCGACCTTCAACATTGAGGATTTTGATTTCTCGCATTAGGTCGAACACATGACTTTGCATCTATGAGAATATCTCTTTTGTTAATAGAATTGGTGTATCGTTTTCCCCAATTCAATTAGTAATATAAAAGGAATTAACATATACGTTGCACAAGGCCTCAAAAAGCAACGGACTGGCCCTGTTCTTTGACTCAGTGATGATCATACAAATTTTACACATAAAATTTGATTCATTTCCCTTCTATTCCCTAGTACTCAAACAAACAAGGCCTTGGAACAAAAAATATATCCTAATTGGTTTTCAATCAAACACCACTTAACAATTTAGTGTAACTGGCATTCTACAACAACACTATTTTTAACGAATTAAGTCCAACAAACTGATGACCAGTTAATCAGAGAAAAAGAGTGCATTCCACTTTATAAGCAAGTAACAAGACATAGATTATTTATGTATATATTCCCATGGTGGAATCCAACTCCACGGAAGTAAAACAGTGAAACACCACAGAAAGGGTTTGCACAAAATTAGGTATCTCATGAGAAGGATTCATTAGGACATAATGAGCTCATGGGATCTTGCTAAATTCATATATTTGTAATTGGTGGATTCCAACTTAGAGATGACATCAAACTGAAGCATCAGAGAAGGTGAAGACTTTAGAAAACTGACATTTAGAGTACTTGCTTAACAATTTCCTCAATTCACTCTTAAGCTTATACTGTTCCACAGGATCAAAAGCTGAGATGAGAATGAGATCATAATTCCAACTGTTAACAGCTAAGTGCTAAGTGCTGTCAACATCTTCACAATAAAAGGACAGTGTTTATAAGCCTTTCTTGTCTTTTCAGATCACTAGTGAAAGAGACTCATATTAATTTGTGTCCTTCTAATTGTTGCTTTGAAGGTTCCTAAACTGAAGATTTTGGATATAACAATTAGTAGTTGTTTAGGATAAACTGCAAAATAATTTCCACCGGCACTGATTGGGGTCAAACAATTGACCGTGTCAATAAGTGGGGAGCTTAATTGGGTTTAAGATTGCATTCTATCTAGAAGAAACTGTTTTAGAAATTAAGCAAGCTAACTAGAAACTTAAGTATGATTAGGGAACAAAACCATCCGTGTAACAAAGATTAATATTATCTAAAATCATGATGTTTGGAGGTAAACTGGGTACTTCCATTATTTAGTTCTAGGAAGAGATGTACTTGCAGACTTGTACCCTTATTAGGAGGACATGAATCGTCTTTGAAGATACAAAACCTATATCAAAATGCCACATGGAATTCTTTATTTAATCATACAAGCTATAGATAAAGGTAGAATATTGAGTAATTTAGATATTAATACTGACTTATGGCTCCACCATTATGTCATTGTGCTAATCAATACATGCTGCTCTGAACTCTTATTTTATTCTGTACTTCCCAAATTGTTTAACACTCTTTTTTGGTTTATGTACGAACACGTTTTCTTACCTAGGTAGTGATCTGGATGGCGGTGTTAAATCCTATATTTTTTCGAATAATCAATGACTAATTGACTATTATTAACCCAATCACTTCCATTTACACAAATCAGATGAAAGAAAAAGAAGCAGGTTAGATTCATAGACAACTTCAAATTCTAGACATCTTATTAGTGCAGGAAGAAAGAAAGACCTATGCATTTTGAGGAAGTTCATTTCTCTTAATATCAATTGTCTTCAAAATTAAAACACCTAAAGGTCAGATTATTAGAATACAACTTAGTCTTAAGTTTAAACTTCATCCAAACAAGAGAAGAACTCGATTTCACCCATCTGAACTTCCCCTAATAAGATTACAAAGTCAATATATCACATTACATAAAACACAACTAGAAGTTATTCACCTTATTGGCCAAATTGCATATATCTTATTGCCATATTTGTCCTGTTCGTGTAGCTGTCCTGCACATTGAAGCCAAAAACAGAAAGAAATGAAACTGTTTTTAATGCTAAATAAGGGATCCACGTGTGGCCACATAGGCTGTGAGCACAACTAGTTTTCATCAAAAACACATTAAACGATCACCAGCTCAGTTTTTCCCCCTCTGTTTAGTTACCCATCTTCCCCATTCTCCAGGCTTTTTGTGCTCCTTTCTGGCATTTCAACAAACATATGGCGGCCCATATGAGCCAAGGGAGGCCTTTTTTTGCACAGGGCTCTGACCCAACCACTTGGCCATGTGCACCCTCCCTTGATTTTTTAGGTCATTTCTTTCCTTTAAGATTTCATACTACCCACAAAATTAATGGCTAATACGACCGATTCGTATGCCTCCTGAGTCAGAATCCAACAAGAGCCACACATATAGAGTACTACAACCAGATAATATTGATTTATACATGATCTATCAAAGCAATCAGTCCACAAATCAAAATTTCCCCCTTGTTATTAGAGTACATGATTGGCTGAATAATTCAGGAAAGAGTTTCACACTCAAAGGTTCAATTTCCCCCCCGCGGAATTATTGATAAAAACTACTAATCTACTACTACTACTCCTAATCAGAGAAATCCAGCAAAAAGACAACCGATCAATTGCACAATGTTCCAGTTTATGCTGCATTGGAACTCTTGAAATAATTTTTTTATGATTTTCGATCCTGAAATGATGATTATACTACTACTGTAATTCACTGGTAGTTGAATGTGCACAAACGGCCTCGAAAATTTTAAAACACATGCTAGGGTTTGTGATTCGAGGGGAAATATTTGAGAGAGAGACGAAAGAGAAGCTGACAGGGAAATTGGAAGGGGAGGGCATTGATGGAGGGAGGACAATCAGGGCAACTCTGGATCTCCGTTGAGAATTTCTGCGTCGCTGATGGATTGCAGAACCTGGAGTCGGAGATTAAAAACTCTTCAAATTGTATGAACTTGCGGCCGGCAATTTGCCTTGGATCATAATACTCCGTACTTTGTTTTACTCGTTTACGTTGGGAGCCTCAGTTTTTTTTTTTTGGCCGATTTGCAGAAATACACCAAATTGGTGTTCGGTTTGCAAAAGTATACCCGTTTTCTGAGAATAGCAAAAATAGGATAGGTGGGTCATTTGTGCTAAAAAATAGGTCATTCGTGCTAAAAAATAATGAATTATTTTACCTTTAAATTTAAATGTAAAAATTATTAAAAGGAGAATTATGAATTAAAAGAAAAGTAAAAAAATATAAAATAATGAAATATATATTAAAATAATGTTTTAATATTTTTTTCTCAGAAATTTAAAAATAATTAAAGTAGACGGATGAAAATTACTGCCCTAGTAAGTGAATTAATAGTGACAGGAATAAAATTTGTTATTGACAGGATATAAGTTTTTTATGACAAAGCTAATAATTAATAATGACAGGATGAAGTCTATAATAGGGAAGAGAATAAAGACACGATTTTATCAATATCATAACTAGAAATCAAAGGTCTGTCCAAGATGACAAAGTTATTTGTTCACAACGACAGGAGTAATGTTCATAGTGACAAGACTGTAGGTTTACTTTGACGGGATTGAAGCTATAATCGGGGAGAGAATCGCTGAAGATACGGTAAATCATATCTTAAGGATTATTAACCATATTTACAAAAGGATTGTCAATATATATCTTAAAACCATAATATTATCACATTGACAGGATGAATATTGTCCTTGACAATCCAAATATGAACATTGACAGGATATGATCAAAAATCGGCGGGAGATTGAGTAAATTAAGAGATAGGGCTAAGGTCGGAGGGTTGGTCGGGCTGTGTAACGGCCCAGAATTATGATTTCCGGGTTACGTTTCAAGGGATGAAATCCCTTGTTCGGATCTTGCAATCCAGGTACGGGTCGAGGTTTCAAACCCATTTTTATGGTCAGTCATAAAGAGGGATTTCAAACCCTAAAAACCTCGAAGGGCCATTGGGTACCCTTTACCTGTCCTAAGACTATGTCGCAAAATCCAATTCAACCGAAAGTAAAGCGAAAGCAAAACTAGGATACAAATGCCACGACAAAGCCTGGTCAAAATCAAATCATAAGCGAGTGGTTACCATTTTACCAAGTTAGAATGTTAGCTAGGTTCTTCGATTCGCCAAGAGGGGACCCCGTCATATAGACATCGAGCACTCAAAATCTGCAGAGAATACTAAAAAAAAAAGAACGGGGAAAGGAGTCAGATCGAGCCACTCATGCAGGACCGGCAGTCCTCGCTGAGGCCACATAGTATGTGCTATACCTAATAAAGATGCTCTAATGCAGTACGAAAGTCAAACACACTAGCATGCTCCTAGTTATAATAATGTGCAGAAATACTGTAAAGGGCCCAAGACAATGCCAAATGGCATATCCCTCTCCTACCTCCACCCCCTTCCGATAGGGCGGAGACTGGCCAGCTCGTGAATGCATTCCATCATAATCGGGGGGCACGCATGCCTAACCCGCTCCACAATAAAGCCCGCAGGCATCTCATAATATAAGGAAGTTCATGACTCGATTGACTCAGGGTACCCGATGAGGCTGGGCTACCCTATGACCCTAGCAAAGACTCTAGGACTATCATAGATAACGACCGTTCTGTTTCAAACGCATAAAGTAAACAGATGCTCAATCAATTAGTGCAACCTAAACATGATACTACATGGCATGCTTTTATGCATATGCAACACCTAACATAAAATGCAACAACAGGCATGAATGTCCAACCTGAGTAAGCCCCCTAGGGAACTTACCTGAAGATGAAGAACAGCAAGATAACACAAGCAAGGGCCCAAATACAACTCCAAAGCAATCCAGAAGCAATACACACCTATCATCAATCCATTTTCATAAGCTACTGAACCAACATTCTCACACACACGAACCCGAGTTCTCAATATCCTTAAAACCAATCGACAGTAAAACCATTTATGAAAACCTTTCCGATACGATCAACATCATCTAAAATCATTCTTCAAATCAAACCCATTGATAAAATCGTACTTAGCCAAATCCCGCCATTAAATATTTAAACCTTAAGCCAATCTCTCAAAATCATATTATAGAAATAATTCCGGCATTTTATTTCAAAATCTTAACTTTAATGTTTCAAGTAATGTAAGACATTGATAAACATTTCCAAAATAACTCCATCTTTATAAATCACCCTTTATAAATCCCAACCGACAAATCACTTTAAAATTCCTAAAATCACATTTTTAAATATTACACATTACACATTCAAATAGTATCACTTTCCAAAAGAATATATTTTATAAACTCGGAAGTAATATAACCATAATAATAATAATAATAATAATAATAATAATAATAATAATAATAATAATAATAATAATAATAATAATAATAATAATAATAATAATAATAATAATAATAATAATAATTCAAGAGACTATCAATAATATAAAGTATGACATATAATCATAATATAACAAGCACAATGTTATAACATTCCCAACAAAATAACTTAATAACTCATGGTTTAAAACAACCCAAGAGGCCCAACACTCACCCGGATTTCAAGCCCCAACCCGAAAAGCCCATACTCGGCCCAAAAACAATCTGAAGGGGGTGAACCGGTTTTGAGCCCCATTTTGTTTTAAAATCACAGAACCGGACCCAATTAAAAGAGAAACAAAACCGAACCCGTCTCCCTCCTCAAGGAAAGAACAGATCTGGGCGTTGGCGACGGAGAAGGAGGATGAGATCCTCAGGCCACCGGCGGTGCTCCCACAATCCGGCCACCCAGTCTCGACGGCGCCGACCCACACCCACAGGGAGGAAGGGAAAGAAGGAGAAGAAAGGAAGGAGGCTCACCGAAGGTATTCGAGATTCGTCGGAAGGTTTCGAGGTCGCCGGAGTCGATTCGAGGCTCGCCGGGGTCGGAATTCGTCGTAATTGGCCTAGGACGGAACAGAATAAGCTTAAAGGTGGAGCTTTGCTTGGTTTGAAGGTGAAAGAGAGGAAGAGCGAGCGAAACGGAGCTTACCGAGGTCGAAATCGAAAACAGAGCGCAAGGAGGATGGTGGCGGCGCTCCGGCGGCTCCTGGTGGCTCCGGATTCTGCTGGTGGCTCCCAGAAGGTGGTGCTGCTGCCTCGTATTCGAGGAGGGGAGGAGCAAGGCGGGGCTGTGCTTGGTGTTTCCTTGCTTTCGGCAAAAAAAAACAGGGCGAGAGGGGAGCTTTGGTGGCTTTGAGCGGCAGCCTGGTGGTGGAAGCGAGGAGGAGGAGGGAGGGATTGGTGTTGTGGGTGCGACAGTGGTGCCCGGAGGATGATGCTTCCGAAGTCAAATGGAGGGATGCAGTGCGTGGTGGTTTTGATGATGGGGTTTCCTCTTGTGGTTCCTGGGTTTTGCAGAGGGCAATGGTGAGAGAGGGGAAGGATTATTTTGTGGGTTTACTGGTGGGATGCTTGGACAAAAGGGTGAAGGCAGACTGTAGAGAGTTGCATAAGAGGACAAAAAGGGGCAGCTATACAACGGCAGGCAAAGAAGTGGGGAATGAGTTAAGCTTAAAATGGAATAAAGAAAGTTTGAGGGAACAACTACTACTACTGTGCTATGCAAACATATCACCGATTCAGACTATTCAACATATGGAGATTCGAGAGAGGATAAAGAAAAGCAAAAGAATACAAATTAGGATGGTCCAAAAATCCCAAATTTCAAATTCTCGGAATATAAATCTGAAACCTGCTCACTCGATCTTATCCCGACGCGTTTAAAATACTTCTCCATTTTCCAAATCTGAATTTAATAAATGGAATCCGAACATTATTTTCAAATTTTTGGTATATAAAAGCAGAGTATAACATATTTTAATTTTTCAATTAATTAATGCCGGAACTTGTTTCGAAAGATTTAGAATAAATCCAATAGCTCACGGACAGAAATTTCAAATCTCCTGAATCTTAGAAATCGGAATGATTATAAACCGCTATTTTAATAATTTAATATTCTAAAATTTCCCGGTCTGTACATCATCCACCTCTAAAAACAAGTCTCGTCCCCGAGACTAAAACTAAAACAAAGTATGGGATGGAACTTGAAATTGATGAGTCCAAGGACCATGTCCAAGGATCCTTTAATCATCTCGGTTGCGTCTTCCGGGATTCTCACAATATCCTAGTCACGATCGTGACATCTCCAATCGGCCTTGACAAGTATGCGATAAGCGCCCCTATCACATCCTCGCTTCGACTTTTCGGAAGTACCACAACTCTCAAAGTTCTACAATAGCATCACTAGGTCTTAGCAAACACCTTATAGGCGCCCCCATAAAATGCATGTATCCACTTCGTGAAGTATCATAGAGTTGCCCGGGTTTGAAAAGTTTCAAAAGGGATTCCGCAATTGAAAAAGGTTAGCCTCAAAATCGTTGAAACCCTCGATAGCGTTTATCCTTTAAAAACCAGTTATTTCCTTTCTAAACCGTTCAAAATCTTCAAATCTGACGTTTAACCAAGAACTTTACACCAAAACAAGTCAAATCCCTTCAACTCAAGATTTCGTCAAAATCTTCCAAAACCAATTTAGGTCCCCGCATATCAATCAATCAAATTCAGAAGTCAAGAGGTGGAATCATCCACCTCTAAGGGCTAATCCCATATTCTCTTCCTAGTTTCCAGAATCAAAACAAGCTATCAGTCTCAATTCAAGCAAGCTTCACAAGCCATAAGAAGTGCATAACCAAATAACCAACCAATCTCCAATCAGTACATCATATGACAAGTCTCAAACATATGCATGCCAACACAGTGCCACAAGGTCACATCAAAATCTCTACATCTTACTATGGGTCATAATATGCATCTCAACCACATAACAAAATCATAATAACGTCTCGACATCACACCAGAAGTCATAAAAGTATCACCTCATCATAGAGTCAACGAACCAAAACTCATTGTCAACATGTCAACACAACAAAATCATGCCATTAAGATTCAGCAAAAGGGGAGGTCAAGCAGCATATCAATCATCGAATGTCAGCATACTCACCAGACATCATCTTAACTCATCACAACGCCATGTAGCGATCATTTAGTAATCAGACATCATTATCTCATATATATATAAATCATATTCCTTTTCAAAGCCACATTCGTGATGCAACATATCCATAAGCATGCTTGCTAAACATATACTACCACATCCTGTTTACTACCACATAATATAACATCATGCTTTCACCCCATAACATAACATCACACTTTCACATAATAACACATCATTATCTCGTATATCAGATCACAACACATCCTAACATGCTCCTAAAACAACATGGCAGAGCAGCAATATATCATGATAACATTTGTCACTACCAACTAGATTTCAATATTGCATAACAACATGTAATATCATTCTGTATCAGATTCATCATGGTCGTTATCTAATTATCATGCAAGCACATATTAATAAATCACAATATCAAGAAGATCCTCACATCATCACCAACCAAAATAAAACACAATCTCCACTCGCCCATCTCCACTCTCAAGCCAAGACTAATCCTCTTCTAGACTCGCCAACGTCAACTCAAACAAAAATTCTCCAAAGAAATCCCAATTCATCTCGATGCTCAAATCTCGCCCCACATCCCATCAAGCACTCCCACACGCCATCCACCTCTAAGAACCCAACTCCTATCTCTAACTTCACACCCGAGAGCCCTCTCATACTATATCCTCAATACTCTCAAAAGTCATTCCCCCACTTCATATACTACTCAAGACATCACAAGCATCATACCCTGCTAACCACATGGATCCCTCTCTCGCGTCTTACCTCGTAATACCATCGATCATCCTAACCGCCTAGAATTCTTTTACCACTCATCAACCACTCCACAAGAGAACCCTCACCCACAAGTTCAAGAATAAGCAATCATGGACATTATTACACATAAGGACCACATCATATCCACTAGCATTTATAGCATCATGGGTTCATCATCAATTATCGCAACTATGTCAACAAGTCTCAATGTATCGGCATGCTTAATCATTATTACAAATCATCATATATGCACATAATTAAGTCAAAATAGCAAGTTACATCATAACCTTATCTAATAAACAATTCAGAATTCTCAGCATTTGCAGTTCACAATTTACGGGCAAAGGAAATTAGGTCATGCTTAGCACTCAAAGTATCGTTGCATCAAGACATCATGTCACATTAGAATTGTAAGGCATCAGATCATATCATCATAGGCAACAGGCAATCAGGCAACAATCATCATCAAGTTAGTACATCAACACGTAAATCTCATCGCTAGAGCAGCGCAATATCATCGTCAAAAAGTTCAAAAGGGTTAGCAATTCGAACAGAGAACACTCTTGCTTGCAAGTCATATCGTAATCAGTAACCGCCATTCTCGAAATGTGCTTGTCTTTCCGAAATCGTTGATTTTGAGGCCCGTGGGTTATGGGCCCACGCTTCTGCTGCACTGCTCTATTGCTATCTAACTTTTCGTTCCCTCATCCATGCGGTCGCTCGTCGAATGTATCGCATAGGGTCCAAGTTAGCGGAGGTAGGGGAGTGACAAGAGAAGACAACCCAAAGTCCCTCTCGGAACCAACCACAGACCAATACTAAGACGACAACTAGAGACAAAACTCCGGCCCGAGAATAGCAACGACGCCCTTATGAAAGTCTATTAGGTTGCAATTGTGACAATCAGACACAAATTCATCATGGGGCATATCAATCATATTAGTCCACACTAACATGTACCTATCTCAAAGAGAACGACATGCATATTCATTCCAAAAGACACAATCAAGTTCTACATTAATGCATGTGAGACGAACTAACAGTTCATTATCCCATGAAAGCAGAGGTGCCTAGTGCCTACTAATTTCAAGCAAATTATGCAAAGCCAGTAATGGTCATGCGGGGTTTAACGAGGATGACAAGTATCATGTATATGAAAAATGAATGAGCATGGTATACACGTCAACAAATGAGGTCAAACATAGCATGACGAGGTACATCATAAAATCAAACTAAACGTTATTCGAGGATACATAAGAGCAGAATGAGAATTATCACATCTAATAACAAGGATCATATAATAGGTTGAGAATGACGTGTAATCATATGACGAGATATATTTAGAAGCATAAGTAATACATGATACTAGCGATACATGATAAGGCATGATCATAGCCAAGAATCATTTAAAGGAGTTCATCATAACGTCCGTGAAAATAAGAGGGATCACCACAGAGTAACAAATGGAACATCACGACGATAGATCATAATCATGCTAGGAATGAACTGTCGTAGGGCACATAAAACGGTACGATAGTCATCAATCATAGAAAATGTACAACACGTGATCATTTGGCAGTCATATTGGAAATCATAAGCCCTACATGATACTAGTAACACATATCGAGCATTAATACAGTCAAGGTAATTCGATTAGATTCATTCTAGCATTCATGTGTCATACGTATGTGAAGACATGATATAGCGTGGTGTGTGATCATGCGAGGTGCCAAGTCATACATGTATGCAAGCACGAGAGGATATCATGGAGCAATAGAGGAACACTACCGAGCGACAATATGTAAGCATTCTACGATTAACCATAACGGAAAGCAAATCAATCGTCGAATTCAACATCAATTAACTTGCATGAGTAAGACATGTTATGGCAATAGAAAGAGGGAAGAACCACACTATCAGGAACCTAGCTCGAGAGAGAATCAGCAATAATGCAGGCAAGATACAATTCAGACGAGTCACAACCAGGGATCCTACATGATACTAAAGGCTCAACATAACATACGATGCATGCATACACTAATCATGATGACATGCAAGAATTCAATTCAATCACATTCCAACAATACAGAAGCATGAGGAAGGTTTTTACGATGAATAACACGAGTCCAAGTATTGAGCAATATGACTAGAATACGAGAACATGAGTTCAAATCAACACATAACACGATAAAGCATGCATTCATCAAGACTCAATCAAACCACATATTCTCCATCCAACGCAAGTAATCACACAACAATTCAAATTGCAAAGCAAACAACGTTAATTAATCTGACAAATACAGAACATATGGGCATACTATAGATTCTTGTCACAAAAGGATAATAAACATCAAGGCGTCATCAGCTAGCATGCTGAAGAGATAATTTACAGGCATTCATACGAAGAAGAGTTTATCACACTATCATGGACCTAACCAAGGAGAAAACAACTATCATGTAGGTTCATATCATATGGTCCATGCTTCAAATCAATCATACAGGCAATACAATAGGCCAAGTGGACATGCTATGACAACATATAATCATGATGGAAAACAAGGCATAACATGAGTAGCCTTATACTAATATGATCATTTGCGAGGCACACATGGAAGATTACAGAATCATGTCATGCAATTCAGAGAGAGTCACCATTACAACCGGACAGAGATCCCTAAGGGCGACCATTGACTTTTCCCAACCGACTTATCACCCCTCTTTCCCGTGTGACTCTGGTACGACTTTTTATGGTGAGGACACTCTAGTTGATCGTCATAAGGATTGAGAAGGACAATCTCAGAAACACCTTACTCTTGACTCAAAATGACACGAAGAACTACCTACCAATACTCACTCAGACAACCATCATATCCATACATGATTTTTCGAAACAATGTGTTTACCAACCTGATTTCCCGTGAAAGACATTGACATCCAGAAGAAAGATTCGATAGACCCGGAAAAGGTTTAACATAGTGGAAAAGGTGTCCCATACAAGCTGGGTTTGACCACAAGAAACAAGGGTACTCCCACTATCCCGTTTGTACATATCAGTCAAGACACATTTAACAGTTAAGGCATCCAAATCAAATCTCTAGCATAGCTAGCACTCAGTATAGAATCAGTTAATAACACTCATAACAATCTCCTTGGAAACTTCCAGACCCATCTGTAAAGAGCAAGCTAGTATTTTGCCTACCGTTCCCAACTATACCCAATAGGGGTGGTCTAGCGCCTTTACTACCCACTCGTGTCCCCGTTTGGTCGATTTTCCTCTTTTATTACAAGCCGAGTTCATTACTTATTCCAATCTCGGTTAGGCATCTTAAGTTCATTTTGCCCTTTTTAAAATCCTTTCAAATTCCTTGAAATTCATGGCGGTTTTCCAAAACATACACTCGACCCTTTTGTACCCGAATTGCACAACCTCAGCTCTGATACCATCTTTGTAACGGCCCAGAATTATGATTTCCGGGTTACGTTTCGAGGGATGAAATCCCTTGTTCGGATCTTGCAATCCAGGTACGGGTCGAGGTTTCAAACCCATTTATATGGTCAGTAATAAAGAGGGATTTCAAACCCTAAAAACCTCGAAGGGCCATTGGGTACCCTTTACCTGTCCTAAGACTATGTCGCAAAATCCAATTCAACCGAAAGTAAAGCGGAAGCAAAACTAGGATACAAATGCCACGACAAAGCCTGGTCAAAATCAAATCATAAGCGAGTGGTTACCATTTTACCAAGTTAGAATGTTATCTAGGTTCTTCGATTCGCCAAGAGGGGACCCCGTCATATAGACATCGAGCACTCAAAATCTGCAGAGAATACTAAAAAAAAAAAGAACGGGGAAAGGAGTCAGATCGAGCCACTCACGCGGGACCGGCAGTCCTCGCTGAGGCCACATAGTATGTGCTATACCTAATAAAGATGCTCTAATGCAGTACGAAAGTCAAACACACTAGCATGCTCCTAGTTATAATAATGTGCAGAAATACTGTAAAGGGCCCAAGACAATGCCAAATGGCATATCCCTCTCCTACCTCCACCCCCTTCCGATAGGGCGGAGACTGACCAGCTCGTGAATGCATTCCATCATAATCGGGGGGCACGCATGCCTAACCCGCTCCACAATAAAGCCCGCAGGCATCTCATAATATAAGGAAGTTCATGACTCGATTGACTCAGGGTACCCGATGAGGCTGGGCTACCCTATGACCCTAGCAAAGACTCTAGGACTATCATAGATAACGACCGTTCTGTTTCAAACGCATAAAGTAAACAGATGCTCAATCAATTAGTGCAACCTAAACATGATACTACATGGCATGCTTTTATGCATATGCAACACCTAACATAAAATGCAACAACAGGCATGAATGTCCAACCTGAGTAAGCCCCCTAGGGAACTTACCTGAAGATGAAGAACAGCAAGATAACACAAGTAAGGGCCCAAATACAACTCCAAAGCAATCCAGAAGCAATACACACCTATCATCAATCCATTTTCATAAGCTACTGAACCAACATTCTCACACACACGAACCCGAGTTCTCAATATCCTTAAAACCAATCGACAGTAAAACCATTTATGAAAACCTTTCCGATACGATCAACATCATCTAAAATCATTCTTCAAATCAAACCCATTGATAAAATCGTACTTAGCCAAATCCCGCCATTAAATATTTAAACCTTAAGCCAATCTCTCAAAATCATATTATAGAAATAATTCCGGCATTTTATTTCAAAATCTTAACTTTAATGTTTCAAGTAATGTAAGACATTGATAAACATTTCCAAAATAACTCCATCTTTATAAATCACCCTTTATAAATCCCAACCGACAAATCACTTTAAAATTCCTAAAATCACATTTTTAAATATTACACATTACACATTCAAATAGTATCACTTTCCAAAAGAATATATTTTATAAACTCGGAAGTAATATAACCATAATAATAATAATAATAATAATAATAATAATAATAATAATAATAATAATAATAATAATAATAATAATAATAATAATAATAATAATTCAAGAGACTATCAATAATATAAAGTATGACATATAATCATAATATAACAAGCACAATGTTATAACATTCCCAACAAAATAACTTAATAACTCATGGTTTAAAACAACCCAAGAGGCCCAACACTCACCCGGATTTCAAGCCCCAACCCGAAAAGCCCATACCCGGCCCAAAAACAATCTGAAGGGGGTGAGCCGGTTTTGAGCCCCATTTTGTTTTAAAATCACAGAACCGGACCCAATTAAAAGAGAAACAAAACCGAACCCGTCTCCCTCCTCAAGGAAAGAACAGATCTGGGCGTTGGTGACGGAGAAGGAGGATGAGATCCTCAGGCCACCGGCGGTGCTCCCATAATCCGGCCACCCAGTCTCGACGGCGCCGACCCACACCCACAGGGAGGAAGGGAAAGAAGGAGAAGAAAGGAAGGAGGCTCACCGAAGGTATTCGAGATTCGCCGGAAGGTTTCGAGGTCGCCGGAGTCGATTCGAGGCTCGCCGGGGTCGGAATTCATCGTAATTGGCCTAGGACGGAAGAGAATAAGCTTATAGGTGGAGCTTTGCTTGGTTTGAAGGTGAAAGAGAGGAAGAGCGAGCGAAACGGAGCTTACCGAGGTCGAAATCGAAAACAGAGCGCAAGGAGGATGGTGGCGGCGCTCCGGCGGTGCCTGGTGGCTCCGGATTCTGCTGGTGGCTCCCAGAAGGTGGTGCTGCTGCCTCGTATTCGAGGAGGGGAGGAGCAAGGCGGGGTTGTGCTTGGTGTTTCTTGGCTTTCGGAAAAAAAAATAGGGCGAGAGGGGAGCTTTGGTGGCTTTGAGCGGCAGCCTGGTGGTGGAAGCGAGGAGGAGGAGGGAGGGATTGGTGTTGTGGGTGCGACAGTGGTGCCCGGAGGATGATGCTTCCGAAGTCAAACGGAGGGATGCAGTGCGTGGTGGTTTTGATGATGGGGTTTCCTCTTGTGGTTCCTGGGTTTTGCAGAGGGCAATGGTGAGAGAGGGGAAGGATTATTTTGTGGGTTTACTGGTGGGATGCTTGGACAAAAGGGTGAAGGCAGACTGTAGAGAGTTGCATAAGAGGACAAAAAGGGGCAGCTATACAATGGCAGGCAAAGAAGTGGGGAATGAGTTAAGCTTAAAATGGAATAAAGAAAGTTTGAGGGAACAACTACTACTACTGTGCTATGCAAACATATCACCGATTCAGACTATTCAACATATGGAGATTCGAGAGAGGATAAAGAAAAGCAAAAGAATACAAATTAGGATGGTCCAAAAATCCCAAATTTCAAATTCTCGGAATATAAATCTGAAACCTGCTCACTCGATCTTATCCCGACGCGTTTAAAATACTTCTCAATTTTCCAAATCTGAATTTAATAAATGGAATCCGAACATTATTTTCAAATTTTCGGTATATAAAAGCAGAGTATAACATATTTTAATTTTTCAATTAATTAATGCCGGAACTTGTTTCGAAAGATTTAGAATAAATCTAATAGCTCACGGACAGAAATTTCAAATCTCCTGAATCTTAGAAATCGGAATGATTATAAACCGCTATTTTAATAATTTAATATTCTAAAATTTCCCGGTCTTTACAGGCTGCTCTTGGGGTCGAACACGGGTTAAGACAGTAGAGGCCGACGATGGAGCCGGAGCCAGAGAATGATTGTTTTAGAGAGTGAGCGCAATGACGGAGGGTGAGGGTAGGGACGGAGCCGGAGAATTAGTGCGGGCTAAGGTCAAAGCGCCTAAGACTTAGGGTTGGTCGGGCGGCTCTTGTGTGTTCGGGTTAGGGATTGGGATTGGGTCGGTCGGGGGCTAACTGTTACGGATTGGGAATTTAAATTTTTTTTTAATTCTAGATTTTTTTATTTAATTATTTTATATAATTTAAAAATATAAGAAAAATGATAAATACCAAAAATATTTAACAATTTTTTTTCCTGATTTTTTGGGGTGGTGGGTAGTTTTGATAATAAAATAAGGTATTTTCATAAATTTCCATATATTGATGTAATTGTTTTCAAACCTAGATATTTTTGCAAACCAAATATCAAAGTGGTGTATTTACTAGTAATTCCCCCTTTTTTTTTACTAGTTTTACTTTACCCGCCCGTTGTGCGGCTTCTTAATAAATAAAATAATGTTTAATTTATATCTTCTTTTTAAAATTTAAAGGTTATAATAGTTTTGTTGAAATCTTTTCAGGAGCTCAAAAAAAAATTGGATATTTTAATACACCGTAGTATAAAAAGATTATACAAAATAACTTAATATAAATTATTCTATCGATAATAGGTTTTGTAACAATTTAAGATATGAGATAAATATGAAGATGTTAACTTTCACGGCCTTGATGAAGTTCCATTCGGAGTTCCAGCAAACCACCTAAATCCATAAGCTTGCAAAAGAGATCGGAAGTTCCAATATAAGTTTTCTAATTAATTCAAGTAAAATCTATAAGATTATTTGATCTAAAAGTCCTAATATAAATTATATCAGTTTACACCAATTTGAACTGATCTAATTTTATATAATTAATGCATAGTTACTTTGATTCATGATATAAATTAATAAAAATAAAATTATTTTACAATCATTTTTTTTTAATTTTCTACCTAATACAAAGCCACAAAGATATGCTTTTTAAAAAAAGTGAATTGAAAACATTAATTAAAAATATGATAAACAATAACATACCAGTGGATATAATTAACTTTGCCAATTCAACGGCATGTGCTAATTTTTTTTAGCATAGCATGTGGTAATTATTATTTTAGTTTAATGGTGTATGATAAACATAAAATAGATACGGAGTAGAAATTTTATCAATTAATGATATTAGTAGTACGTACCTAGCTACAATGTATATAGATCTTGAGCTTATTTCAATAGTCATTGGAATAATGGAAATACACAAAACATTAAATTAATTTGTGTAATCGAATAACATTTATCTTTTCGTAGTGATAAAATAAATCTTACCTTTTTTCATATAAATTAATCTAATCTAGATTTTTTTTCTAGATAAAATATATATAAAATAACTTAAGGTCAAATGATGAGATTTGCAAGATATGAGGTTGAATATTTATAATAAAAATTTAATTAATTAGGATGACACGTGTATAAATAGATGGGGTTATCGTCTAATGTGGCTTAAATTTATTGGACCATCATTAATTGACGTGTCAAAACACCCGGGCCAGATTGCACCAGAGTATGACACGTAAGCGAATCGCACTAGGACCCGTCACATAGGATTTCCACGTCTCTGTTTTAGTATTATATATATTGATTGATTTTAGGTAAAAATTCGAATTCAAACATATCTAAACCTTGAAGACGAAAAATCGTCTAAACAAACACAAAATACAAAGAAGCGGCAAGATACAAGCAACGACACTCTACAATAGCGAAACTACACACAACCAGACCAAACGAGATGAGGATGTAGACAATGGACGAAGCCAAACACTACCACGTTGGGAGCCTCAATCAGTATTGACTCGTTGCTTTTTTTTTATTAGGTAAAAATTCGAGTCCACACACAGCTGGAGCTCGAAGGTCGACAAGTCAGCAGGCGGATAACCGTCATACACAAACGAAAATACAAAGATGGTGCAAAATACAGGCAAAAGAGCTCTACAAAGCAAAACTAAACCAAATGAGATGAGGACGTAGACGACGAACGAAGCCAAGTACCGCCCAGAAGCAGCACCGTAGGCCAGCGGTATATCAGGAGTCACCTATGGGCAGTGAAGACGAACCTCCAAGGAAACAGTCTTTCGGAAAAAAGAGACGCCTCGAGTATTGAATCGTTGCATACATAAATCGTCCCATTCGAAATAAAACATTTTTTTAATACAAGGAAATAAATTACGAGAAGATGATATAACCTCAATCTAGCGAGTCTTTTCGGATAAGTACATTGAGCTCTGAGTCGTACATCAAATCATCGTCTGCGGAGATACAGTAAGGCAGATGTGCAATCCTATCTACAACGTATTTGTTTCCATGAAAATATGACGAGTGAAAACTGAATTAAGGAAGTCCAATAAGCGCTTAATGTCAGACATCAGACTTTCAATATTCCGAGGACATTTCCAATCTCCAAATAGGGCATTGATAACTACTCCGTATTAGGTTTTCTCCCTCTATAAGGATATTATGATCGAATCTCTAATAATTTTGCGCGTAAAAGACTGTTATGAAGGTCATGGGCTTTTGTGAAGATCGTAGGCATACCCTCATATAATCCCC
Organism: Persicaria maculosa; assembly: GCA_963922045.1. Lineage (NCBI taxonomy): Eukaryota > Viridiplantae > Streptophyta > Magnoliopsida > Caryophyllales > Polygonaceae > Persicaria > Persicaria maculosa. The sequence goes on from OY998259.1 coordinate 58,860,707, forward strand.
CTCCAAAAGCGACTAGATGAGCATCATGGTCTCTGATAACCAAACCAAACGAGGCCTTTCCACCAGCCAGTTTTGAACCATCAAAGTTAAGTTGGTTTGTACGAATCCAGAGGAGGTTTATCCCATTTGGAGTTTTCCCGACGAAGTTTTCTAGTTAGGTAAATATATCCATTAGAACATGTAAGTAGTTTGTCCGACTAATCTTCCAAGTCATCCAACAAGAGGTTAAATTTAGAAGCCTAAGCCTAGGATTGCTTAATTGTAAGCAATAAAGCTTTGGTACGGGTCAGATTAGAGCTATCGTGGTAGAGAAAACTCATTGATTTCATTGAACCCCTAAGGCCCACCATCCAAGAGCCACATCCGACATGGCACAAGACACAACAAGGGTACAAATACTATCCAGAGCGTAATTATTCCTATGAGTATCAAAATTACAAGCGACCGTACAAGGAATAGAAACATTAATGATGGCTAGAACTTGTTTAATCATAGTACAAGTAATAAATGATTTGTCGATTCGTGTCTACAATCACAGAACATACATCCCATAAGCACTGAAATATGAGAGCATTGCAGTTTGTCTTTAGACGATAGGCTGCCGCGATCAATCTTCCAAATGAAGTGCTTTACCTTCGGTGGAACATTTAGTTTCCAAATTCAATGAAAATGGAAATCGGTAAGCGCGACTCCATTACAATTGTCGTAGCTGTTCTAGTAGTAAACCAGCCACAAGAGTTAGGCCCCTAATATAGACGGTTTATAATATTGGATATTGGAAGTTGAATTATGCAAATATGATTGATGCCGTCAGTCGACAGTAGACCAAAAAGCTCTGCATGCAAGCTAAGCAGATCCCATACATTAGAGGGTGTAAGAAATTAAATTTGTTTATCTTCCTCTGCAGCTGGTCATCAGATTTATCCAAGAGTTTCCCATCAGAAGCCCAGCAATTAGACCAAAAGTTGATATTATATCCAGATATCACCTAGTTCTCACTTATGGTCCATAATATAGTCGTGTGATTAGATGTGCCGACTTACTTAATTATTTTTATTAATAAATGGGGTAGTTTTATCATTGTTTTCAACCAATAAAAAACGGTGGACTATAGAAGAGACTATAAATGCGAATTAGATGATCCTCGTCGCATCACTGACATACCAACATAGTCCTTTAAAAAACATAGGTCGAATAGGCGTTAGATTTTATCATTGCCAAGTGGTTCCCCCCTTTTTGTTTAAAGGAAAAGAGATCGTTAGATTTAAGATATTTCTCAGTAATAACCTTACCCAAATGTTAAATCGTTCTACAATGATTTTCCAGAGTAATTTAAAAAATAAAACATATTTAAATTTGTGTAACTTGTTTTCTCCTTTAGCTCATATCATAAAATATGTAGATATATATTTCCCTTTTAGGGCGGTAATTGATGCAATAACTAGCTTATATTCAACTTGTTAACGAGTCTTAATTTAAATTTGAACTTTAAAATGTATTCATATTTAACTCAATTATTCTCTCTTTCTCAAAATATAGGTGACCTTTTGACACATTTTTAAGGGCATGTTTATCAGATTAAATTGGAGTATCGATGCTAGCCCAACAACAATAAAAAAATTGAAACAATGGCAAGTATCGGCCCAAAGCAATGCTAGCGGTAGTATCGTCTCAAGTATCGGATGTAATATACGTCAAAAAAAAAAAAGTATCGGATGTAATAAATGCGTAATAGTGGATGTGTCAGATTATTTATTTTTTCGGGAAAAGTTGAATAAAAAGCATAGTTACATACTTACATGAATGTGCAAATAACATTCTCAAAAGATGCCACACACATAGCATATATCACATTCACACCTATTAAATGATTAAAAAAAAACCTAATATATATTAAATATTCGCATAAAATATAAAACGGTTCTTCTAGCCTAATGGTTAAGGATAGTTTATATGAATAAGGTCAAGGGTTCAACTCTCTTAACTACACTATTTTTGTAATTTTTTTTAATTATATTAGTTTAATGACTTAAATTTATTAGATTAAAAAATATTTAATATTTTTTCGTTATAAAAATTCGAATGGTTTCTTAGACAATAAGAATGATAATAGTTTTTTTTTAATGTAGCACCATAACTACAAATATTTTTTTTATCTAAAAAAGTGTTTTTAAAAATTAAAATTTTTATGTTTATATATTATTTATGTTTAATATTATTTAATGAATACAAAAATAGAGTGCCTTACTTTATATTAATGTTAAAACCTTGATAATAATATATTATCATTCTTTACAAAATGTGATTAAATAAATGTTGTCAAAAATAAAGAATATATAATTCTATTCAACTTAATTGGTTATCAATTGCCAAAATAGAATGAATATTTTCTAAAGATTACAACATATTTTAAATTGTCATAAAAATGATCAATTCTATTAAATATAGTATAAGAATAAATATATTGTACATGCTAAATTATATTTTTTAACTTAACTAATACTCAGTAAGGAAAAAAATCAGTATATGAAATATTGTGTAATATAAGACTAATGAATGAGCATATATATAAAGGCATAGTTACATACTTAATTTAATGTGCAAATAACATTTTCAAAGATGTCACACACATAACATATATGATTTCGTGCATAGCGCGTGATGAAACCACAAATGAAAAGGCGGAGCCCACCCCACGTTCCCATGGGGGGGGGGGGGAGAGGATGCCACGTATTCCCTCATATGATGACATGGTCAACGGTCTTACCTGAAGCCCCCTCCCCCTACTATCATCTGGGATTGGCGAAATGGGGGAGAGGGTATCAACCTGTGCCGCGGTGACCAATGGGGAATTTGACGGTCTTACTCGAAACCTGAGATCCTCGACATCCGCGAAGATCTCGCAGCCGGTGCCGCCGAACCTCTGAATATGGCTCGCATCACTTATCGTGTAGTGGATTCATCAAACGGCTTCTTGGTATAGAAAGCACCCCGACTTATTAGACTAAAGATCAAGGCTAAAGGGTGATATATTCTCTTACTCCCTTGACTATCATCCTACTACCTGTCCTGTATAGACCACTTCTCTTGTTTTCGTGTTCCTGCGTCGTCCGCGGACGGATACTGGATGAAGAAGAAGAGTATTATCGTAGCCTTATTTCTCTCTCTCTCTCTCTCTCTCTCTCTCTCTCTATATCGAGGTGTTCCTATCTATTTTTCCCAAAAAGCCTGGCGCTTAGAGTGCCTTCTCCTTTTTATAGTGTGTCCCCATGCCCTTCCCCTGAGGAGAATGTTCCTTCTTCTTGACCACTTGTTGAAGTATGGTTGCCACGTGTTCTTAAGAGGAAGTGCACGAGGATGGTGGGCATGTGCGTCATCTGTCCGTTTTGCATGCACTCTTTGATACGTTTGGGATACCCGATCCTTCGCCTGTGGGCTTCAGATCAAGAACCACGCCGTATATTTGCTTCGATCTTGCAATGCTCTTTGCTATCTCCTGATTAACAATTGAATTAAACTAATTATTAAACAAATTAAACAATAATTCTTAACTTTAAGGAATTCTAACAAGATGGAAATAAACTTTAATTAAATCTAAACTAGTGAATAACTAACTAAAAGAAACAGATTTATAACTTAAGAAAACTAATCTACTAATAACGATGGAAACTAACTAATAATTACTAACTAAAAGCAACAGTAATTTAGGCAATTGCTAAACTAATGAAACACCGGTGGACAGAATTTAAATCAACTAAACCTATGCTACGAAGTAACAACGAAATTAAAGGTAAACAAAGAAAGCAAAGAAGAGAAAGGGCGAGGGATCTGGCGCGCGCTTGCTGGACGAAACAGAGCACACAGGAGCGAACTCCTCAGGGTGTGCGGACGCGGAACTGGGCCGGGCTCGCTGAGCAAGTGGATGCGATCGAGACCGGAAACTGCGAGGGCAAGCTTGCGCGAGATCGAGACAGCGAGACAGCGCGGGAGCGCGATCGACTGAGCCGCGCACGAGCGCAGGGGCGCGAGCGCCTAGCGCGGAAGACGGGGCCTGCTGCCGCCAAGCACCTACCCTTCTGGTGGCGACGGGCTGGCTTCGGCGTTGTTGAACCAAGGTGACGGTGATGTGATGAAGAAGAACAAAAAGGGCTGGTGATGGTGATTGTATAGGTTCGGTTGAAGTAATAATAACATAAGAACCCGATAGCTTTTGGGATTGATAATCGAGAACCCTTTAATCCACAAAGGGGTTTCTCAATTCTATTCAATCTGATTTAATTCAAAGAGAACTACATTGTTTAAATAGAAAACTAACAACCAATTCTAATCGTGCAAGATAGAATTTAGGTTGATAAAGATAGAAAAAATAACCTAAAGATAAAAAAACCTAACTAAGATAGAATTTAAATACTTAGGGAACAAGATATATCTAGAGGAGATATAATCTTGTATATTATTAATATAATTGCATAAAATAATAAACTAATTTGAAGACTAGAACCGGCCCACACATTCAAGCTACTCGACATGGGCCTCAAGAGCACTCGGCACGGGACAAGGCCCACTCGACATGCATCTTGAATCTTCTTCCATGGTGGCGCCTTCTTCTTCCTCTTGAGGGCAAGACTCTTTGCCATCAATGGCCCTCGAATCGGTCTTGAGAGCTCGTCTGGATCAAGGTCATTGTTGGACCCACAGAAGGTCATCTTGATCCGCATCATTCTCCCCTTCTTATCTTCGATTCGTCCTCGAATCGAGTCATTGAAGAGCAGTAGGGAAGGAGCAACCACCAAAAAGTAACTTCCTTGACAATCGATTTGAGGTGGTGCCAGCAGAATTTGAGGGACAGGAACCTCAAAAACAACACCTGTCATAGAGATCATCGAGCAGTCAAAAGGAACAAAATCAAAAGGCCCAATATCCCTATGAACTCCAGAATTATCAACATTAGGAATATTCTCAAGAGGTACAATAGCTAACTCAAGAGAAGTGTGTAACGGCCAAGAATTATGATTCCCGGGTTACGTTTCAAGGGATAAAACCCCTTGTTCGGATCTTGCAATCCAGGTACGGGTCGAGGTTTCAAACTCATTTTCATAGTCAGTAATGAATAGGGATTTCGAACCCTGAAAATATCGTAGGGCCGTTGGGTACCCTTAACCTGTCCTAGGGACTAACTCATGAAGTTCATTTCAAACGGAAGCAAGACGGAAGCAAAATTAAGATACAAAACGTCACGGTAGAGCCGGGTCAAAACCAAAACATAAGCGAATTATTACCATTTACACCAAGTTAGAGAATTAGCCAGATTCTTCGATTCGCCAAAGGGAACCCCGTCATATAGACATTGAGCACTCAAAATCTGCAGAAGATACTAAAAAAAAAAGAACGGGGAAAGGAGTCAGATCGAGCCACTCATGCGGGACCGACAGTCCTCGCTGAGGCCACATAGTATGTGCTATACCTAATAAAGATGCTCTAATGCAGTACGAAAGTCAAACACACTAGCATGCTCCTGGTTATAATAATGTGTAAAAATACTGTAAAGGGCCCAAGACAATGCCAAGTGGCATATCCCTCTCCTACCTCCACCCCCTTCCGATAGGGCGGAGACTGGCCAGCTCGTGAATGCATTCCATCATAATCGGGCGGCACGCATGCCTAACCCGCTCCACAATAAAGCCCGCAGGCATAACATAAGGAAGTTCATGACTCGATTGACTCAGGGTACCCGATGAGGCTGGGCTACCCTATGACCCTAGCAAAGACTCTAGGACTATCACAGATAACGGCCGTTCTGTTTCAAACGCATAAAGTAACCAGATGCTCATTCAATTAGTGCAACCTAAACATGATACTACATGGCATGCTCTTATGCATATGCAACACCTAACATAAAATGCAACAACAGGCATGAATGTCCAACCCCCCCAAATTAATTGAACAGAGCTCTGGACGACGGAAGAAAAGGACGGAAGAACGGAAGAAGGAGGTGAAAATCTCAGGCAACCAGCGGCGGCCTTTCGGCCCGAGATTCGCACACCCCTACCGATCACCAATCCCGACCACCTTGGACCCGACGAGACTCAAACGCAAGTGAGGAGGGAGGAGGAAGAGAGAGGTTACCGAGGATTCGAATTCTCGCCGTAAGATCTTCGCCGGGACCTCGATTTGGCTTGCAGGAGACGGATTCGAGGTGTGCTTGGTCTGAGATGACAGAATAGGTCATAAAGGTGGACTTTTACATCGATTTAGAGTGAGACAAGGAGAATAGCGCTCACCGGGGTTCAAACGGGAAACAGAGGTAGAGGAGAGGAGGGATGGAGCTGCTCGGCGTCGCTTCGGTGGCTGAGCTCCTGGCGGCTGCGACGGGGTTCATCCTGGCTCAGCTTCGGGACTCAGGGACTGCGCCTGGTTCTTCGGACGGAAATGGAGGAGGAAGTGACTTCGAGGCCCGCTGCTCAACGAAGGAGGAAAGGGATGCTGCTGGTGGCGGCTCGGCGAGACAGCGGCGGAGGAGCTGTAATGGTGGTGGTGACTGTGGCTGCTGAGCAGGAGACTTCTGGTGGAAAGCGAAACGTAGGAAGGTGGTGCTGGTGGGTGGTGGTTCACGGCGGTTTGGTGGTGCTACAATAAGCGAGAAGAGGTGGCTCGGTTTGGTGCTTGGACAGGAATCACAAGGTTAAAGGGCTGAGTTTTTAATTACAAAATAAGGGGGATTGGGTTTGTTCGGATTCAATTTAAAAGGGGGTACTGATTCTGAATTCAACAGGGAGAGGTGGTGTTTTGGCGTGGGATTTGAGGATTGTAAGAGAGAGAGCACTTGAAGACAAATGAGAGAGGACAAAGACAGTTGTAAGAGGGGAGGTATTGGTATGCTGGACAATAGACTACATATGCAGAGAGGGGAAAGGAAGAAAGAAAAGAAAGAAATATAACGTGGTTCCAAATCCCAATTCATAAATGCAAAAAATATACCCGACATTCAAATTCGAACCCGTTAATTCTGACTCTATTAAATTTAAATCGAACTGGCAAATCATTATCGAAATTAAATTAATTTATCAAGGCTTGCAACTCGGAAGCGGAATCAAATTCCGTCAAAATCAAAATTCTAAAACGATACCGGAAGGATTTTTTTTAAAATCAAAACTGATGCTCAAGGACGAGTTTTTCCAAATCTCTCAAATCTTAGAGATCGGGGTGATTATAAATCACTATTTTAATAATTTAATATTCTAAAATTTTCCGGTCTTTACATCATCCACCTCTAAAAACCAGTCTCGTCCCCGAGACTAAAATCACTCTAAAACATGGGGATGAAGTTTTAAATTGGTGAGTCCAAGGATCATGTCATTGATTCTGTAAGCATCTCATAGGGGCCCGTATGAGATCCTCACAGCACCCTTGACGTGATCATAACATTCCCGATTGGTCGTAGCAAGTAGGCGATATGGGCCCTTATCACATTCTTACTCCGACTTTTTCGGCTATATCATAACTCGAAAAGCAATCATAACATGTCTACTAGGTCTTAGCAAGCATTCTATATGCGCCCCTATAAAATGCTTGTATCCACTTCGTGAGTCGTTATAATATAAAACCGGGTTTGAAAAGTTTCAAAAGGGATTCCGCAATTGAAAAAGATTAGCCTCAAAATCGTTAAAACCCTCGATAACGTTTATTTTTTAAAAACCAGTTATTTCCTTTCTATATCGTTCAAAATCTTCAAATCCGACGTTTAACCAAGAACTTTGGACCAAAACAAGTCAAATCCCTTTAACTCAAGATTTCGTCAAAAATCTCCCAAAACCAAATCAGTTTCCCGCATATCAATCAATCAATTTCAGAAATCAGGAGGTGGAATCATCCACCTCTAAGGGCTAATCCCATATTCTCTTCCTAGTTTCCAGATCATGCAACATCATTTACAACTCAACCGGTACTATAACCAAAAGTCTCATCAACTCTTATATAAGCATAATACCATAAGTCATCTCACACATGACAAGTCCCACATCATATCATAGTCACACACCATCACATAACCGTCTACATAAACATGCCAACAAGTCTCAAGTAACAAAGAAACAACAAACCTCAACATACTACAAATCATAAGGTATATCTATATCATACTGAAGGCATCACGAGTGAATAATCAAATGTTCATCACTCATCACGTAAGCACACATGTCCAAAAATCAACGGGTTAGATGTTATGGGGTTAGTACGTCAGTACACACCAAGTCTCACTATCGTATATCGATATTGCAACACAAGTAGAACAGATTCATCACGTTAACATATCAACACAACAAAGTCATGCTATTAAGATTCAGAAAAAGGAAGATCAAGCAGCATAAATCACCAAAATGTCAGCATGCTCCGAAAGACATCACCTTAACTCCTCACAATATCGAATGACAATCATTTAGAAATCATGCACCATTATCTCATATATACTAATCATGATCATACTTCAAGTCATATTCATCATTTACATAACCAATAATCATGTTTGTCAACCATATAGTACACATCATGCTTACTACCACATAATAAAACATCATACTTCCACATAATAGCATATCATTATCCCATAATTCATACTCATCATTACTTCATATATCACATCACGGCGCGTCCTAACATGCTTCTAAACCAATATAACAGGATATCAAAGTATTAATATATCATGATAACACTTGTCACTACCAACTAGATTTTTATATTGCGTATCAACATTTAATTAATTCCATATCAGGTTCATCATGGTCGTTATCTAACATCATGCCAGCAGATATAAATAAATCACATAATCAAGAAAATCCTCACATCACACCAGTCAAAATGAAACACAATCCCCACTCGCCCATCTCCACTCTCAAGCCAAGATTAACCCTATTCTAAACTCGCCAACGTCAACCCAGACAAAATTCCCCAGAGAATCCCAATTCATCTCGATGTTCAAATCTCGCCCCTCCTTCCGCTAAGCACTACCACACCATCCACCTCTAAGAATCCAACTCCTCTCTCTAACTTCACACCCAAGTACCTCTAGTACCATGTCCTCAATATTCCCGAGCCCTTTCTTACACCTCTCGTACTACCCGAAGCATCACCAACATCCCCTAAAAGCTCATCAGAACCACCAACATTGCCTCCCAAAAATCCCAAAGCTCACTCAGTCTTACCTAAACCAACATCCCTTTTTTTTTGCGACTCATCTCCTAATACCATCGATTATCCCAACCGCCCAAAATTTTTTCACCACTCTCCAACCACGCTACCAAATGACCTCACCCACATGTTTAAGGAAAAATCATCAAACATAAGGTCTACATCATGCAAACTAGCATTCATAAACATAACATCATGGGTTCAACAAGTCTCAGTCTACCATCATGCTCAATAACCATCGCAACATCATATATGAACATAATCAAGTCAAGCTAACATGTTGCATTATAACCTTATCAGATAAACAATTCAGGTTCTCAGCATATGTAGTTCATATTTTACAGGCAAAGGAATTCAAATCATGCTTAGCAACTCAGCGTAGCAACAAGTCAAGACATCATGGTATATGGGATCTATAAGTCATCAAATCATATCATCATAGACAACAAGCAATCAAGTAACAGTCATCACCAGGTCAGCACATCAACACGTAATCTCATCGTCAGGTGAGTGCAATATTATTGTCAATAAATTCAAAAGGGTTAGCAATTCGAACGGAGAACACCCCCGCTTGCAAGTCAAATTGCACTCAGTAACCGAAATCCTTGATACGTGCTTGTCATGTCGGCATCGTTGATCTTGAGGCCCGTGGGTTATGGGCCCACGCTTCTGTTGCGCTGCTCTATCATTAACCAACTTCCTATTCCCTCTTCCATGCGATCGCTCGTCCAGTATATCGCGCAAGAGTCCAAGTTAGGGGAGATAGGGGAGTGACGAGAGAAGACAACCCAAATTCCTTTCGGGGACAAACACGGACCACAACTAAAGACGACAATACTAGAGGCAAGACTCTGACCCGAGAATATAAACAACGCCCTTATGGAAGTCTATTAGGTTACAATTGCGACAAGCAAAATGAATTAATCATGGAGCACATCAGTCACATTAATCCACACTAACATGTACCTACCTCAAGGAGAACGACATGCATATTCATTCCAAAAGACACAATCGAGTCCTACACGGATTCATGCGAGACAACTTAACAATCTATTATTCCATGGAAGCAGAGGTGCCTAACAACTTCAAGCAAGATATGCGGAACCAGTAATGATCATGCAAGATTCAAAGTCATACGGTATTTAATGAGGATGACAAATATCATGTATATGAACAATGCACGAGCATGGTACACACATCAACAATTGAGTTCAAATATAGCATGGTGAGGTACATCATAAAAATCAAATTAAACATTATATGAGGATACATTTAAAAGCGTAAGTAATACATGGTACTAGCGATACATGATAAGGCATGATCATAGTCAAGAGCCGTTAAAAGGAGTTCATGATAATGTCCATGAAAAACAAGAGGGGTCACCACAGAGTAACGAATAGAACATCACGACGATAGATCATAATCATGCTAGAAATGACTATCGTAGGGCACAGAAAACGGAACAATAACTATCACATTATAGAACAAGTATGACATGTAATCGTTTAGCGAGTCATATTAGAAAGCATAAGCCCTACAGGATACTACTAGAACATATCGAATATGGACACAATCAAGGTAACTCGACTAAATCCGTCCTAACATTCATGCATCATGCGTAGGTGAAATCATGACATAATGTGATGTGTGATCATGTGAGGTGCCAAGTCATACATTTATGCAAGCATGAGAGGGCATCATAGAGTAATAGGGAACGCTACAGAGAGATGATCATGTAAACATGCTAGGACTAATCAAGGCGACTACAACATTTTAAGAGAATAGCAGAAGGGAAGAGTCACACTATTAGGGACATATCTCAAGAGGGAATCAACAATAATGCAGCCAAGTTATAAATCCGCACAGGTCGCAACCAATAGTCCTACGTGATACTAATGACGCAGTACAACATTTGATACATACATGCGCTTGATTGACTAACACAACGATACACAAGAGACCACATTAACATAGTCCAGCGATACAAAAGCATGGGAGGAATGTAGCAGTGCATAATATAAACCTACGTAACATGGCAATATAAGTAGAATACGGGGCATGTATTCCAATTTAATAATACTAAATGAGACACGCATATATCAAGATATTACTTCGATAGCATGGTCACAGATGGAACTACTAATTTAATCAAGCAAGGCCAAGGGCAACACTAACTAAAATGCCGAGGAGATCATCTTACGGGGCATTCGTACAAAGAGGAGCTTACCACACTATCATGGACCTAATTCAGGGAAAGCAACATTCATATAGACCCATATCATGCTCTTCATGTTTCTAACCAATCAGTAGTACGATCATTTCAACAGGTCAATTAGACACGCGAAACCAAACATAATCATGACAGAAAGCGAGATGCAACACGAGACCTAAACGATGTGGCTAGCATGGATACGGAATGTTATACAATCACGAATTTACATTAAGGATCGTCACAATAACATGTACTGGAATTTACCTATCATATAAGGCATGTTGACATCAAGTTGTAGCATGTATCAAACAAAGGACTTGCTTCATCAGGGTATCAAAATTTAACGATCACACTATCATGAACCTAGTAGAGTAAAATCATGCAGCTCACACTTCCATTCAATCCTATGATGAATAGGCCAAGCAAACATGCTACGACAACATATAATCATGGTAGAAGCCAAGACATAACACGAGACCTAAGCAATGCAACCAATCATAGATGCAACAACATGAGTAGCTTTTTACCAATGATCATTCACAGGGTACATGCCAAAGATTATAAAATCATGTCATGCAATTCAGAGAGAGTCACAATTACAACCGGACAGAGATCTCTAAGGGCAACCATTGACTTTTCCCAACCGACTCATCACCCCTCTTTCCCGTGGGACTTTGGTACGACTCTTTGTGGTAAGAAAATAAAGGTTGATCATCATATAAATCAAGAAAGACAACCCCATGACACCTTACTTTTGACTCAAAGTGACATCGAGAACGTCTAATACTCACTTAGACAATATTAATATCCAACCATGATCCCCGACACAATGTGTTTACCAACCCAATTCCCCGTGGAAGACACTGACATCCAGGGAAAGCCTAGATAGATTTGTCAAGGGGTTAACATAGTGGAAGGGACTGTTCCACACAAGCTGGGCTTGACCACACAGAAACAAGGGTACTCCCACTATCCCGTTTGCACAGATCAGTCAATACGCATTTAATTTTTAGACATACCAATCAGACCTTAGCATATCAAGCACTTAGCATAGAATCAATTAATAACACTCATAATGATCTCCTTGGAGTCTCCCAACCCATCTGTAAAGAACAAGCTAATATTTTGCCTACCGTTCCCAACTACACCCAACAGGGGTGGTCTAGCGCCTTTACTACCCACTCGCGTCCCTATTTGGTCGGTTTCCTCTTTTATTACAAGTCAAGTTCATTACTTAGTCAAATTTCGGTTAGACATCTTAAGTTCATTTTGCCCCTTTTCAAAATCCTTTCAAATCCTTTGAAATTCATGGGCGGCTTTCCAAAACATACACTCGACCCTTGCGTACCCGAATTGCACAACCTCAGCTCTGATACCATCTTTGTAACGGCCCAGAATTATGATTCCCGGGTTACGTTTCAAGGGATAAAACCCCTTGTTTGGATCTTGCAATCCAGGTACGGGTCGAGGTTTCAAACTCATTTTCATAGTCAGTAATAAAGAGGGATTTCGAACCCTGAAAATATCGTAGGGCCGTTGGGTACCCTTAACCTGTCCTAGGGACTAACTCATGAAGTTCATTTCAAACGGAAGCAAGACGGAAGCAAAATTAAGATACAAAACGTCACGGTAGAGCCGGGTCAAAACCAAAACATAAGCGAATTATTACCATTTACACCAAGTTAGAGGATTAGCCAGATTCTTCGATTCGCCAAAGGGAACCCCGTCATATAGACATTGAGCACTCAAAATCTGCAGAAGATACTAAAAAAAAAAGAACGGGGAAAGGAGTCAGATCGAGCCACTCATGCGGGACCGGCAGTCCTCGCTGAGGCCACATAGTATGTGCTATACCTAATAAAGATGCTCTAATGCAGTACGAAAGTCAAACACACTAGCATGCTCCTAGTTATAATAATGTGCAAAAATACTGTAAAGGGCCCAAGACAATGCCAAATGGCATATCCCTCTCCTACCTCCACCCCCTTCCGATAGGGCGGAGACTGACCAGCTCGTGAATGCATTCCATCATAATCGGGGGGCACGCATGCCTAACTCGCTCCACAATAAAGCCCGCATGCATCTCATAATATAAGGAAGTTCATGACTCGATTGACTCAGGGTACCCGATGAGGCTGGGCTACCCTATGACCCTAGCAAAGACTCTAGGACTATCACAGATAACGGCCATTCTGTTTCAAACGCATAAAGTAACCAGATGCTCATTCAATTAGTGCAACCTAAACATGATACTACATGGCATGCTCTTATGCATATGCAACACCTAACATAAAATGCAACAACAGGCATGAATGTCCAGCCTGAGTAAGCCCCCTAGGGAACTTACCTGAAGATGCAGAACAGCAAGATAACACAAGCAAGGGCCCAAATACAACTCCAAAGCAATCCAGAAGCAATACACACCTATCATCAAGCCATTTCCATAAGCTACCGGTCCATCATTCATACGCACGAACCCAAGTTCCCAACATTCTCAAAACCAATCGATAGTAAAACCATTTTCCAAAACCTTTTCGCTACGATCAACATCAACCAAAATCATTTACTTCCAATCAAACCAAATGATAAAATCGTACCAATCATATTTTCCAAACTCTTAAATCCCAAATATGTCAACTCTTATTCAAAGTAATTTCTCAAATCATACTTAACAAAATTCCGACAATTATCATCTAAATCATTAGCAAATTCCGAAATTCATATTATAGAAATAATTCCGGCATTTTGATTTTCAACACATCAAATCCTTTAAGAATCATTTTCGGACGACTTAAAACCTTTTCTAAATAATTTATCAAAAATATTTAAATAAAATAAAACACCACAAATCAATCCATTTTAACAACCACATTTATAACATAACATCACTAAATCATAATAATAATAACAATAATATAATAAAATCATAACATATATAAACGTATAACACTTTCTAAATTACTCTAGTAATATATTCCAACCTAATAGAACAACAACAACACCAATTAACCCACAAACCCAGAAGCCCAAAATCCGGAAAAGAGAAGCCCAACCCGGAAAGCCCATACCCGATTCTGAGTAAGTGAACCGGACAATTAAGCCGAACCGGCCGGTCTAAAAAAAAGAAAAGAAAAGGGGGCCGGTTCACTAAACCCTTCTCCCCCAAATTAATTGAACAGAGCTCTGGACGACGGAAGAAAAGGACAGAAGAACGGAAGAAGGAGGTGAAAATCTCAGGCAACCAGCGACGGCCTTTCGGCCCGAGATTCGCACACCCTTACCGATCACCAATCCCGACCACCCTGGACCCGACGAGACTCAAACGCGAGTGAGGAGGGAGGAGAAAGAGAGAGGTTACCGAGGATTCGAATTCTCGCCGTAAGATCTTCGCCGGGACCTCGATTTGGCTTGCAGGAGACGGATTCGAGGTGTGCTTGGTCTGAGATGACAGAATAGGTCATAAAGGTGGACTTTTACATCGATTTAGAGCGAGACAAGGAGAATAGCGCTCACCGGGGTTCAAACGGGAAACAGAGGTAGAGGAGAGGAGGGATGGAGCTGCTCGGCGTCGCTTCGGTGGCTGAGCTCCTGGCGGCTGCGACGGGGTTCATCCTGGCTCAGCTTCGGGACTCAGGGACTGCGCCTGGTTCTTCGGACGGAAATGGAGGAGGAAGTGACTTCGAGGCCCGCTGCTCAACGAAGGAGGAAAGGGATGCTGCTGGTGGCGGCTCGGCGAGACAGCGGCGGAGGAGCTGTAATGGTGGTGGTGACTGTGGCTGCTGAGCAGGAGACTTCTGGTGGAAAGCGAAACGTAGGAAGGTGGTGCTGGTGGGTGGTGGTTCACGGCGGTTTGGTGGTGCTACAATAAGCGAGAAGAGGTGGCTCGGTTTGGTGCTTGGACAGGAATCACAAGGTTAAAGGGCTGAGTTTTTAATTACAAAATAAGGGGGATTGGGTTTGTTCGGATTCAATTTAAAAGGGGGTACTGATTCTGAATTCAACAGGGAGAGGTGGTGTTTTGGCGTGGGATTTGAGGATTGTAAGAGAGAGAGCACTTGAAGACAAATGAGAGAGGACAAAGACAGTTGTAAGAGGGGAGGTATTGGTATGCTGGACAATAGACTACATATGCAGAGAGGGGAAAGGAAGAAAGAAAAGAAAGAAATATAACGTGGTTCCAAATCCCAATTCATAAATGCAAAAAATATACCCGACATTCAAATTCGAACCCGTTAATTCTGACTCTATTAAATTTAAATCGAACTGGCAAATCATTATCGAAATTAAATTAATTTATCAAGGCTTGCAACTCGGAAGCGGAATCAAATTCCGTCAAAATCAAAATTCTAAAACGATATCGGAAGGATTTTTTTTTTAAATCAAAACTGATGCTCAAGGACGAGTTTTTCCAAATCTCTCAAATCTTAGAGATCGGGGTGATTATAAATCACTATTTTAATAATTTAATATTTTAAAATTTCCCGGTCTTTACAAAGTGTCCCCAACGTCATCATCGTTGTCGTCAGAAGCACCCAACACATCATGTGCAGCACTGCAGTCCACTTGCAGAGCAGTTTCGGGTGCCTTAATGGAAGATTCCTTTAGCGTGTGAGACACCGTTGGAAATCTCGTTGAGTCAGCTTCGCAACAAGACTGAGTTGACTCAATTCCGAGGTCGGAGTCAACGGGAATCTGTGAAACAAGTTCGACGCGCTGTGCTCAATCTGGGCCCACGATTTTGATTTCATCCTGGGCTGCGGGCGCGACTGAATCAGGGGTGCCGGATGGTATGGCCGCGGGTGCAGCCTGATTGGTGTCTGTGCCGCAGTGCACTTCCCGTCTTGCCGCAGCCTCCTTCTCGGCTTTGTATTGGCGTTGTCGTACCTGATCCTTCAAAACAGCTTGAGGAGATAAGGGTAGGAGGGTGAATCTCCTCCCAGCAAACTTAAAAGCAAAGGTATTTAAGCGACCATTATAAATAACTTGCCGATCATTTACCCAAGGTTGGCCTAAAAGAATATGACAACAATCCATTTTAACGACATCACACAACACTTGATCACAATAATTACCCATTTGAAACGAAACCAAGCATTGTCTAGGAACAAGAGGGTCAGAGTTACCGTCCGTGATACCGTTATAACCATCGTGTTGCAGTGGAGGTGCAGTTGCTAGATGGAGGTACTCGACCAGCTTTTCGTTGATCAAGTTACAAGAGCTCTGTTCCTCGACGATGACCGAAAGTGTGGATGTCTGAACCACACACTTGGTGTGAAAGGTGTGCTCCATTTGATCAGCCGTCAGCGCTTCCTGAAATGGAAGTACACGTCGTTTGGTTTTGTTGAACAGGGCAAAGAAATCACCACGTTCTTGCGCCCTTTCAATGGCTAGGCGATTGGTCCATTGGGCCATTTCCTCTTGAAAGAGGGAACGAACGTCGGCGATAGTAGGCGGGGAAAGGGAAGGGGTGGGGTTATTGTCGTTCGACATGTTCCTACAATATCAGAAGAGAAACAAGTAA
Source organism: Persicaria maculosa (assembly GCA_963922045.1). Lineage (NCBI taxonomy): Eukaryota > Viridiplantae > Streptophyta > Magnoliopsida > Caryophyllales > Polygonaceae > Persicaria > Persicaria maculosa. Next base: position 58,877,623 of record OY998259.1, read on the forward strand.
ACGGAGCAAAGATCAGAAACCAAGTAATGCAAGCTCTAGTGATTCCTAAGAGTGATTCAAGTTTTTAGAAATCAAAGAGCAAGAAAACAAGGCACAATATTCAAGCAATTCCCCTGGACACAGAATTTTGCAATATTGAAGACAGTAAGTAATAATCAAAATTGCAAATTAAATCAGCCACAAGTCGGATATCAAGGATAGCAAGTATAAACAAGCGGCTTAATGTGTATAGAAAAAGAACTACAATGTGATGCTTGAATAATAAGAAGGTGTAATAATCGACAATAGCAATCACAAGGGCAATCAAGTGCACACACTCCGTCAACTATTATCTGACGGTTGAAACACGGTTCAGAGAAAGAGGGGTGTGACCAAGGCTCCAGTGTCGGCACAGCACAAAATCACACAAGTGGGGTTCTTTTGTAATGCTTTAAAACCGTTTAGATCATCTAACATGTAGCAATCAAAGAACTAACAAGGAAGAGTTACTAACTCAACAATGTAATGAAAGAATGCTCTTTTTTTTTTTTTTTGAATTATGCTCGGCTTTTCTGTTTTTTTTTTTTTTTAACTAAGAACTAGCTGCTGTAATAGGAAGGCAGCAACCGAAAAAAAATAAGAGCAAAAAAATAAAAAAAAAATAACAAGCTACGATGATCCAAAAGTAAGCAAAAATAAAGAAAATAGGGAAAATAGGCTAGAAACTGGAAAAATTAGGGTTCTTTAGTGGTGCAAGTTTATATAATGCTTTTAATCCAAGAATCACAGTCATAGGCATGATATGTAGCAACTAGGAATAAAAGATCATAACTTGCAGTCAAGAACTCAATATCTTCCAAATTATAGATCCAAACAAAGAATAACAAAAATAAAGTGCCAATTTTGATGGGTGAATAATAAAGATTCAACTTTTATGCAGCGGCTATGGTGAAAAATAAGGCACGAAAAATAAATCACCCAAGTAGAAATCAAGAGAGTAAAGAACTTGCATTAACCTGAAATCCGATACCACTTGATACGTTTGGGATACCCGATCCTTCGCCTGTGGGCTTCAGATCAAGAACCACGCCGTATATTTGCTTCGATCTTGCAATGCTCTTTGCTATCTCCTGATTAACAATTGAATTAAACTAATTATTAAACAAATTAAACAATAATTCTTAACTTTAAGGAATTCTAACAAGATGGAAATAAACTTTAATTAAATCTAAACTAGTGAATAACTAACTAAAAGAAACAGATTTATAACTTAAGAAAACTAATCTACTAATAACGATGGAAACTAACTAATAATTACTAACTAAAAGCAACAGTAATTTAGGCAATTGCTAAACTAATGAAACACCGGTGGACAGAATTTAAATCAACTAAACCTATGCTACGAAGTAACAGCGAAATTAAAGGTAAACAAAGAAAGCGAAGAAGAGAAAGGGCGAGGGATCTGGCGCGCGCTTGCTGGACGAAACCGAGCACACAGGAGCGAACTCCTCAGGGTGTGCGGACGCGGAACTGGGCCGGGCTCGCTGAGCAAGTGGATGCGATTGAGACCGGAAACTGCGAGGGCGAGCTTGCGCGAGATCGAGACAGCGAGACAGCGCGGGAGCGCGATCGACTGAGCCGCGCACGAGCGCAGGGGCGCGAGCGCCTAGCGCGAAAGACGGGCCCTGATGCCGCCAAGCACCTACCCTTCTGGTGGCGACGGGCTGGCTTCGGCGTTATTGAACCAAGGTGACGGTGATGTGATGAAGAAGAACAAAAAGGGCTGGTGCTGGTGATTGTATAGGTTCGGTTGAAGTAACAACAACATAAGAACCCGATAGCTTTTGGGATTGATAATCGAGAACCCTTTAATCCATAAAGGGGTTTCTCAATTCTATTCAATCTGATTTAATTCAAAGAGAACTACATTGTTTAAATAGAAAACTAACAACCAATTCTAATCGTGCAAGATAGAATTTAGGTTGATAAAGATAGAAAAAATAACCTAAAGATAAAAAAACCTAACTAAGATAGAATTTAAATACTTGCGCGAGGGAGAGCTTGCGCGAGATCGAGACAGCGAGACAGCGCGGGAGCGCGATCGACTGAGCCGCGCACGAGCGCAGGGGCGCGAGCGCCTAGCGCGGAAGACGGGGCCTGCTGCCGCCAAGCACCTACCCTTCTGGTGGCGACGGGCTGGCTTCGGCGTTGTTGAACCAAGGTGACGGTGATGTGATGAAGAAGAACAAAAAGGGCTGGTGATGGTGATTGTATAGGTTCGGTTGAAGTAACAATAACATAAGAACCCGATAGCTTTTGGGATTGATAATCGAGAACCCTTTAATCCACAAAGGGGTTTCTCAATTCTATTCAATCTGATTTAATTCAAAGAGAACTACATTGTTTAAATAGAAAACTAACAACCAATTCTAATCGTGCAAGATAGAATTTAGGTTGATAAAGATAGAAAAAATAACCTAAAGATAAAAAAACCTAACTAAGATAGAATTTAAATACTTAGGGAACAAGATATATCTAGAGGAGATATAATCTTGTATATTATTAATCTAATTGCATAAAATAATAAACTAATTTGAAGACTAGAACCGGCCCACACATTCAAGCTACTCGACATGGGCCTCAATAGCACTCGGCACGGGCCAAGGCCCACTCGACATGCATCTTGAATCTTCTTCCATGGTGGCGCCTTCTTCTTCCTCTTGAGGGCAAGACTCTTTGCCATCAATGGCCCTCGAATCGGTCTTGAGAGCTCGTCTGGATCAAGGTCATTGTTGGACCCACAGAAGGTCATCTTGATCCGCATCACCCTTCATCCGCTGATCATATGTCGATGTGTCCTCCCAGGCCCACTTCTTCAGTCATTTTAGCCCTTATTCGCTTTCTTCCCTTTTTTCGTTAACTTTGGGCATCATCACAACTCCTCAAGCCGTGGGGAAACCGGACAGGTTTTTCCGCAGTTCGAAATCCCCCCCCCCCCCCCCCCCCCGCTCTTGGCGCTTCTTTAGGGCAAAAAGATGGAAAACAGGAGGCCCGTTGGGCTGATTTGGGCTTTCTTGGGCCTGTTCCTACTAGGCCCGTTTATCTTATTGATGTGAGTCGTGCTTTTGACACGTGGGCCGAAGTGGGAGGTGAAACGTCGTTGAGTGAGGGGCCTATAAATAGGGGTTCTGTCCCTCCTCATTTTTTACCGTTCTCCGTTTTTACAGCTCTCGTCTTCATATATTTCGAGGTAAAGTGATTCTTCCTTTCTCTTCTTTCCGCGTCTAGTTCTTGATTTAATTTTAGTTTTCTTCCTTTCTTTTCTTTTCTTGGCCGCGGTCGTGGTGCGGGTATCTTCTAGGCGCCTCTTTATTCCCTGCTGGTCCCTAGGTTTCTTCTCATCTTGCTCCTTTCTCCCACTTTATTAACCGCCTTCGCGATGTCGACTTCGCAAAGTAGTTCTGGCAGTGTTCAAGCCCTGATCAGATCTCCGCCTGCAGTACGGACTGAGGGTAAACTTCTGTTGGGTGGTATAGAGGTCCCTGAAGATGTTACTTTTCGTCAACCAAAAACCTTTGCGGACCCCTCCTTTTACTCTTCTCTGGGCCGCGCACGCGACGAACCCCCTTCTCCTGCCGACTTCGCATCTTCGCGGTCGGGTGACAGCGCTTCGTCGTCGGGGTCTGACTCGATACTAGAGTCTTCTGAGTCTCAACACTCTTATAAGGAGTGGGACTCCCATACTGTATTGCCGTCCGGCCCCGTCTTTCTACCGACTGAGCGCCGTTCGTCATCCGTGCTGGGGGACTTCCGTCCGGTCTTGTACAATGAGGGGGTGCTGGCGACTTGCCCTTTTAGGAGGGACTTTCAGCCGTCTGCCGCGGGCCCGATCCCAGTTGTTCTGCCTCGGCGGGTGATTCCCATCGCTCCGCCGAATGCTCAGAATCGCGGAGGCGGGACTTTCACGACCCTAGAGGACTTGAATGTGATTGCTCGTGTCTTTCCCTGGCCGGAGGGAGTGGTGTTGTGCCTCCCGGCGGAGGGTGGAGGGAGCCTGGATGCCTACTCGGGTTGCTTGGTTGTGTATATAGAGAGCTTGGTTCAGGGGCTTCGACTCCCTCTACCTAGCCTGTTCAAGCGTTATCTAAAAGCCTGCGGCTTGAGCCCTGCTCAATTGGTTCCGAACAGCTGGCTTTTCTTAACCTCTTTCGTTATGTGTTGTCTGGAGATCGGGGTTCAACCTACTCTGGGACTTCTGAGCAATATGCTCACTTTGGGTCATGGAGGCACTATAAGAACCTCTATCAGGCCAAACTCAGTGTTTCGATAGTGGAACGTAATTCCAGCAAGCCGGAGTGGTGGCATAAGTGGTTCTTAGTCCGGGATCCCTCTTGCTGAATATTGAACTTTCACACCGAGCCGCGTCTATACACACGTGTGAAGAGGAAAGCTGTGTCTGACTTGAAAGAGATCGAGCAGAGGTTTGTGGTTGGAACGAAGCCTTCGTGGAGAGATGTGGTTTCTCCTTTGCGGCTAGAGATGGCCGGCTTGAGTCTCCCTCATCCGCGCATAGGTTGTAGTTAATTTGGGGTGCACTTCTTATTTTTGCTTTTTCCGGTGTTTTTGATCTCGTATTGATGTTGTTGTCCTTTTCGTGGCTTTTCAGACGCCCTGGAATTGAAGACGATGGTGGATGCCGCAAAAGTGTCTTCTGCTCCCCCTTCCTCTGCTAAGAGGAAGATCCCAACTGAAGTGATGAGAGCCTTGAAGCGTCCCAAAAGTTCGGCTCCTAAGCCGAAGAGTAAGAAAGCGGCGAAGGAGAAAACGGTGATCGCAGCCTCTTCCTCTCCTGTTCCCCCGGTGGAGCCCGAGCCTCACCTTATCGTGATCGATGCTTCTCCGATCACAGAGGTCCAGCACCTTCCCCTGATGGCCCCCGTGGAGCCTCGGGCTGTTTCTCCTTCTGAGGCGGGGACTTCAAAAGCTCCTCCAAAGAAGAAAAAATCGCGTCCCTAACCGGCCTGGGAAGGTGTCGACTGGGACGCGTCGGTGTTTCACGTGGATGCCAACGGTCGCCCCGCGTATCGGATGCCAGGCTTTGACTCCGATATCCTCAATGAGCTGGCCTTTCCTCCGGAGCTCGGGAAGGCAGAGCTGCGATACCTGGACCACCTGACCGATGAGCAGTTCATGATTGAGCAAGAACGTTGGTGCAACTGGGTAAGTGAATCGCGTTCTGTAACTTCCGTTACCTGTTTCCCTTAGTTTTTCTTTCTTGGGATGTCTTCGACCCTATTATGTTTTTGTGGTCAGGGTCGTGTTTTCAATCATAGCGGCTTGGGTCGGTATCTTTGATTGGGCCAACATGCTCGTGGTCTCGAAAAGAAATTGAAGCAGATGAAAGAACGGCTCTTGGAGGCGGAGACGCCGCAGAAGGAAGCTGAGTCCCTTCGTTTGCGGCTGGAAGAGAAAGATGAAGTCCTGGCCGCCGAGAAAGCGAAAGGTAGTAAACTGGCCGAGGACTTGGAGATGTTGTGAGCTCAGCTCGAGTCTTCCCAGTAGTCCCTGTCTTCCCTGCAATCTAGTACTGAGGCCCAAAAAATCGAGTTTGAAGCCCATTTGATCGCGGCGAATGAAGAGCGAAGCAAGGCGGTCGTGGAAGCCAACCGTCGTGCAATCAAGCTGGAGCGATATCAGTCCCGGACGGACGGTGATATCGTCCTGTCTTGGTTGGACGTTCCACACAACCGTTCTAAGCTTGTGGACGACTTGTTGAGGACCCCGAACGGCCTAGAGTTTTTGAGGAGCGCGGTTCCAGAATGGTTGAATGAAGAGGTCGGGCAGGAGTTTATCCAAGACAGGTACATGGATTGCTTTTATCTGGGTATGAAGGCCGGGATTAACCAAAGCGTGCAGAAATCCGCGGAGAATCCGGGTGTTTCCCTTCAGCCATTCTCCCCGAGTGATGACCGGGAGGATTGGAACTTGAAAGAAGACGAGCATGGGGACTTTAGTGGTGATGGTTTGTAAACCCCCCTTTTTTCGGGATAATAGTCTCTCCTCCCCCTTTTTTATCGTTCCTCTGGGGCAGACAAACTTCGGCACTTCGTTTGGTGCCTCATTTTGGGTTCACGTTTTCATGCCCGCGGAGTGTCTGCGTGGAAAACTTTGTTCGCGGTTTGTTCTTTTGTTTTAGTTTTAATGATGACTCTTTTAGAATCGGGTTTCAATCATGCTGAACGCCTAGAAACGCGAAACCTTCGCCTGGGGGGCGTCTTTTGTTTTCGTTCAACTTTTCACGTCCATTTGGACGTTTAATTTAACAAACAAGACTTTGAATTTTAAAGGCTGGTTTCCACTCTAATGGGTGTTCTCGCTGCCCTCGCCTTCAGAGGTATCGTCTTCTCCTGAAGGGACACAGCGGGCCTTGAAGCGTGAGCTACCCAAGTAGGTGAAGAGTACAACCCCTCCTACACGGACGTTTCTTGATCTTGTAAATGCGCTCCACCCCTGCGTGAGCCAGAGCACCCCAGCATCATCTCGCTCCACTCGAACATTGATGCCCCTCCTTCGTGGCCCGTTGGTTAGGATTATTCGTTCGACACCCATCAGGCCGAACTCCGTCTCAAAGAACGCCGGCAATGGCTGTATTTGTTGAAAATTCCCAGAATTGAGGGGAAAGTCCGATACTTAATAGAGAGGGTTAATGGATCTTACCATCCTTTGCAGAAAACAAGCGTTTTGCACCCATCGGAGGAAATCTCTTGGACGTGCATTGCTTGCAGCCATTTTGCTAGGAAGATCTCGTTGTTCCCTGATGTAAGGTGTCTAATGAAAACCTTATGGGATCGGCTTTTATAGGGAAAGTTTTCTCCTTTTGATGGGGGTAAATAGTTTTTCTTCACATGTTAAATCTTGCATTAAATGTTTAGCCAATTCTGACCCCCTCCCTATTCCCTAGGGTTGTTCCTTCCCTAGGTTTCTAGGGAAAGAGGACAAAAAAGATAAGTCGGCTTTCCTGACTTACTGCCGGAGCTTGGAAATAGCAAGAACTTTTATTTCAGAGAGCTCTTATCGTTACAGGGTACATCGAAATTTAAAGCTTTAGACCCCGCACTTCGAGGACTTCGCACTCGCGGGTGGTAGTGTGTATTTTCGATTGCCCTTAGTCTTGGGAGGCCCCATGTCTGTTGAACTGCGCTTCTTTCTGCGGACAGGAGACGAGTCTAGATTGGACACATATACCTCAAAGTGAGAACCTCCTTCGTAAACGAAAAGGAGCGAGCATCCTATGACCACCCGGTTTGAGAAAATAAAGTCCGGCCACCCTTCAGTGTACCAGTATACTCCGTCCGCGTCTCTTTCCACGTCCACCTCGAAATCTTGGCACGTGGTGGACCAGAGGTACACAAGCTCGTGTGTTTCCTCTCCCAGTTGCTCGTACATCCGAGGTAATTGCAGCGTCCGCAGTTGCTCTTCTTTGGTGATGAAACGGTAAAAAGTGAGCGGAGTGTCTCCGGAAACCATGTTGGTGTTCCGTTGAGAATAACGATTTGTAGGGATACATACTGCCGCTTTCATTTCCTCTTTATACAGTTTTGCTGTTTAGGGTTGTTTATGGCTAAGTGGCTTTTCTGGGTCAGTGGCTTCTGCCCTACATGGGCGATCTACCCTATCCACGTTTCTAACGTTTCTCGGTGTTTGTGCGTTTGATAAGTTTGGTCACAGCATGCACCTCATATTCTTTAGATGGAGCAGGCATTTGGGGGATCAAGAAATGACGCAAACCTTATTTGAATTTCAACTTAATATCTGATACAAACGGACTCAAAGATCTCTAGCTAAGCTGCCGGGAACTTATAAAATGGGGTTTTAGGTTTCTTACCCAAGTTTTTATGAGAATGGGGCGCGGCTTTCGTAGACTAGGTCTGGGTCGACCACGGAAACCTCGTATCGAGCTGCTTCTCCTTTCTTGGTGAATTGGAGGTTGGCCCCCACACGCACGCGATTGGCTGTGGTGAAGTTGCCCCATACCTCCGTTATCCAATAGATCCCGTCGCGGTCACGGTCAATTCTGACTTTGTGCTCTTGGTGCGATCATGAACTGAGGGTGATGCTTCCTTGTGCATCATACTCCAATATCTCGTATGCGAGGGGTAGGCGGAGCCGCCAAAGCTGCTCCTCATCTAGGATCACTCTGTAGAAATTAGCCTAAGATGATCCCATGCGTAGGCTCGTGATCACCTGTAACCCGGCTTCTGTGGTCAAGTCGCTTACCCCCTTTCCTTCGTTTTTCGTTTTTCAAGGTGATGGGGTGTCACGGGCTTTCTGTCGCCCTCCTGTTGTCTAGTCTTTTCATGGTGGCAGACATTGCTTTGCCCGGGGTAAGTCTTTGGCGTACAGATGTCTGCCATGCCCAGCCTGGGACAGTGATGCTTCATCTTTCTGTCTTCGTGCTCTCTCAGGGCCTTCCCTGGTATGTTTTCGAGGAAATCCTTGAGCAACACGTGTCCTCTAGAGGGTCTTTTTAAGGCCGGGATCTCCAAACTTCTTTGTGTTCGCAAGTTTAGACCTTTTGAAAATGTCATCCTCTGGTCGGACGAACTGGGCCTTTTTCCGGTCGTTGGATTTTCTGGAACAAATGCACCGCCTGGTATGTCCCTTCCGTGGTTTGCATCTCTCGTTCATTTTTCTCGGATATTCTTTTATTTATTTAATTAACTTATGCCTGAGCAATTATTGCCTTCGGGACTTCCCGGTGGCGGTGTATCGAGGTGATTACCGTGTTCCCTACTTGGGTCGTGGGTGGAATCATTTCTCAAGCACGCACGGCGTTGATATAGGTTCTGCTATTACCTTTTTGCACAAAGGGAACGCTAGGTTTGAAGTCCACATCCTAACCGCGGATGGAGACGAGGTGGACGTAGAGTGGAGGGAGCCTCACTCCGAGGGACCTTTGCCAAATGGGGCGCGGCTGTGCCGGGACAGGACCCGCCTGGTTCCCGACAGATCCAGGGAGAGGTAATCCTGTCCGTGCCCACCTAGGCTCACCTCTGTGTTCTCTTATGGCTGCCAGACTGGTTTCTCTAGCATGAGTTTTTCCGAATTTTCGTCTTGTTTCTTCATTTCTTAGTTGCTCTTTGTCAACTTTTGTTTGAACAACCCTCAGTTTGAATGCAGTCAGCGATTTGTCCTGTACTTTATACTTTCTAGGGAGGTGGTGGTTTACCCAAATGTCCTATGTCATGTGAGCTCTGACTCCATGGGACTTTTAATAGATTCGTTCTGAGAGATCTATGCTTCGACCGGATGTCCGACGCGGAGCAAACTCCGGCGTCATGGGACTTTAATAGATACGATCCGGGAGATCTATGCTTCGACCGGATGTCCGACGTGGAGCAAGCTCTAGCGTCATGGGACTTTACAAGTATGGTCTGGGAGATCTATGCTTCGACCGGATGTCCGACGCGGAGCAAGCTCCAGCGTCATGGGACTTTATAAGTACGGTCCGGGAGTTCTATGCTTCGACCGGATGTCCGACGCGGAGCAAGCTCCAGCGTCATGGGACTTTATAAGTACGGTCTGGGAGTTCTATGCTTCGACCGGATGTCCGACGCAGAGCAAGCTCCAGCGTCATGGGACTTTAATAGATACTATCCGGGAGATCTATGCTTCGACCGGATGTCCGACGCGGAGCAAGCTCCAGCGTCATGGGACTTTAATAGATACGATCCGGGAGATCTATGCTTCGACCGGATGTCCGACGCGGAGCAAGCTCTAGCGTCATGGGACTTTAATAGATACGATCCGGGAGATCTATGCTTCGACCGAATGTCCGACGTGGAGCAAGCTCCAGCGTCATGGGACTTTATAAGTACGGTCCGGGAGTTCTATGCTTCGACCGGATGTCCGACGCAGAGCAAGCTCCAGTGTCATGGGACTTTCATATATACTATCCGGCAGATCTATGCTTCGACCGGATGTCCGACGCGGAGCAAGCTCCAGCGTCATGGGACTTTAATAGATACGATCCGAGAGATCTATGCTTCGACCGGATGTCTGACGCGGAGCAAGCTCCAGCGTCATGGGACTTTGCAAGTATGGTCCGAGAGTCCTATGCTTCGACCGGATGTCCGACGCGGAGCAAGTTCCAACGTTATGGGACTTTACAAGTACGGTCCGGGAGTTCTATGCTTCGATCGGATGTCCGACGCGGAGCAAGCTCCAGCGTCATGGGACTTTAATAGATACGATCCGGGAGATCTATGCTTCAACCGGATGTCCGACGCGGAGCAAGCTCTAGCGTCGTGGGACTTTGCAAGTACGGTCCGGGAGTTCTATGCTTCGATCGGATGTCCAACGCGGAGCAAGCTCCAGCGTCATGGGACTTTAATAGATACGATCCGGGAGATCTATGCTTCGACCGGATGTCTGATGCGGAGCAAGCTCCAGCGTCATGGGAGTTTGCAAGTACGGTCCGGGAGTTCTATGCTTCGACCGGATTTTCGACGCGGAGCAAGCTCCAGCGTCATGGGACTTTAATAGATACGATCTGGGAGATCTATGCTTCGACCGGATGTCCGACGCGGAGCAAGCTCCAGCGTCATAGGACTTTAATAAACACGGCTTGGGGGAATCTTAAAGAATCTTTCGAGAGTAAAAAAGCACCCTCTAACCGCTTTAATTTATTTACTGGTAGCGGGAGTGACTTGAGATTTTTCGGAATGATCGACCCTTACACATAATACTTTTTCAAGTGTTTTGCGTTCCACGTCTTCCGAAGAACCACACCTTCAGGAGTTTGTAACTTGTATGCCCCAACATGGACGCACTCGAAAACTACGTATGGACCTTCCCATTTGGCGACCAACTTCCCGCCTGATAGAGCTAGGCGGAGGACCAGATCTCCTTTCTCGAACCGTCGCGCATTGAGGTGCTGATCCCTATGTCTTTTGGTCTTTCTTTTGTACTCTCAAGCCTTGATTTCTACCAGCATCCTCCTTTCTTCTCGGAGGTGTAATTCAATTTCCAGAGCTTCGTCATTGGCCTTGGACTCATAGGCCAAAACTCGTGCAGAAGGGATCAAGCGTTCGACTAGGATGACGGCATCTGCCCCAAATACTAAAGCGAACGGTGTTTCTCTTGTGGGAGTCTTGGATGAAGTCTGGTATGACCAGAGCACTAGCGGGAGCAGCTCTGTCCATCGCCCTTTGGAGGTTCTCCCTAACTTCTTCTTGATTCCTTCTAGAATCTGGCGGTTGGTTGTCTCTGCTTGCCCGTTCGTCTGCAGGTGGGCTACCGAGGAAAACTTCAGTTTTATCCCGAGGCCCTAACAGAAATCTCTAATGCTTTCACAGTCGAATTGAGCTCCGTGATCCGTGTTGATGGCCTCGGGTACTCCAAAACGGCACACCAAGTTTTTCCATAAGAATTTTCTGACTTTCTCAGCAGTGATCAAACCCATTGCCTCTGCTTCTACCCATTTGGTGAAGTAGTACACCAGAACTAGGACATATTTTAACTGCCCGGGTGTTGTAGGGAAAGGCCCAAGAATATCCATTCCCCATAAGGCGAAATGGCATGCCCCATAGATACTCTGAAGTGGTTCGGCAGGTAAATTTTTCACATTTCCATGTCTCTGACAAGCGTCACAGCTGCACAAAAAGCTTTTTACATCCGCTCTGACTGTGGGCTAGTAGTATCCCAGCCTCAGAACTTTTGAGGTTAAGGCTCTCCATCCCTGGTGATGGGCACACACACCCGCATGCAATTCTTTTACGATGGTGCGCCCCTCACTGTTGGATACGCATAGCAAGTCTGGGAAGTTGAAACCCTTCTTGTATAACTTTCCTTCATTGATGACGAACCGGGTTGCTCGGTTTGTTAACCTTTTGGCTTCCATTCTCTCTTGTGGGAGTATTCCTTTCCCCAGATATTCAACAATCGGTGTCCTCCAATCTTCGGAGCCTTCAGTCTGGACAAAATATACTTCTTGCAGGAATCTTCGCCGATCCTTTCTTTCAAACTCGAATTTTCCTTCAACTTCTACCGGCATAGCTGCCCCAATTCGGGCCAACAAATCTGCTTGTTCATTCATCTCTCGGGGGACGGATTCCACGACGAAGTGCAAGAAAGCTCTTCTTAGAGCGGTTACCTTTCGCAGGTAATCTGGTAACAGCCCTGTCCTGGCTTCGTACATCCCCTCTATTTGCTTCGCAATGATCTCGGAATCTGTATATACCATGATGGCCTGATCTCCGTGGGCCAAGGCTAGCTCAAGCCCAGCTATCAAGGCTTCATACTCTGCCTCGTTGTTGGTGGCTTGAAAATCCAAGTGGTGAGCGAAGCAAAACTGATCTCCCTTAGGGGAGGTTAGTGCTATTCCTGCTCCGCATCCGTCCGCGTTCACGGCCCCATCGACCTTTATTATCCACTTGCTTTGCGTGTCACCTCCTTCATCCCCAAAGCTGGCTTCACAAATGAAATCCGTTAGAACCTGGGCTAGCGCTGCTTTGCGGGGGACGTAAGCTATTTCAAACTCGGAGAGCTCTATGGACCACTTCGTCATTCGTTCCAAAAGACCCGGTGGATGAAGAATCTGTCTCAGCGGTAGATCCGTTGAGACTTCTATTAGGTGATCTTGAAAATATGGACTAAGCCTTCTAGCCGCGAACATCAGACTGAGGACCACCTTTTCCACCGGCTCATATCTGGTTTCTGTATCCTGTAACACTCTGCTTACATAGTAGACCGGGTACCATCCCTCTCGGGTGAGGACCGCGCTGATGGTAGTTGCTTTCACTGCCAAGTATAGCTGTAAACTTTCTGATTTCTGAGGTTGATGTAGAGTAGGCACATACTGTAAGAAGGCATTTAATTCATCGAAAGCCTGCTGGAGGTCAGGTGTCCACTGGATCGGCCCTTTCTTCTTTAGCAACGCAAAGAAAGGTAAGGATTTATCGGCCAGGCAAGAACAAAAATGTCCCAGGTAGTTTACAACTCCATTCAAGGACTGTACCTCTTTCATGGTACGTGGTGGTCGCAGTTCCTGTATAGCAGCTATCTTGGCAGGGTTCACATCTATCCCTCTTTGGCTTACCATGAAGCCAAGGAATTTTCCAAAATCGACTCCAAAAACACATTTCTCCGCGTTCAGATTTAGTCCCCCACGTCTCAAAGAATCGAAAGTTTCTTGTATATCAGCCGCGTGGTCCTCTGCTTTCTTACTCCTTACAACTATGTCGTCCACATAGATGGACACATTCCTGGTCAGCTGCTCGCAGAATATCTTATCTACAGCTCTCTGAAATGTGGCCTCGGCATTCCTCAGACCAAAAGGCATGACTTTATAGCAGAAAATTCCTTGATTGGTGATGAAAGTGGTTGCCCTCTTATCCATCGGATCTAGCAGGATCTGGTTATATCCGGAATACGCGTCCAAAAAACTCAAAGCCTCATTCCCAGCAGTAATATCAACCAACTCGTCTATTGATGGCAAGGGATAACTATCTTTTGGACAGGCTTTTTTTTATGTCTGAGAAGTCCACACACATTCTCCACTTTCCGTTGGCTTTCTTGACTAAGACAACGTTCGAGAGCCAATTTGAATCCTCAGCTTCTTCTATGAATCCGGCTTCAAGTAACTTCTCTACTTCTTCCTTCGCTGCTTGGGATTTTTCCGGGGCCATTTTCCTCTTCTTCTGGGCTACAGGCCGTGCGTCATGGCGTATCCTGAGGGTATGGATCGCTATTGACGTGGGAACGCCCAAGAGATCCTTCGGGGACCATGCAAACACATCCCGGGATTGACGGATGATTTCTAGGACCCGTTCTTTCTCCCCGGTTTCTAGGGCTTGGCCCATGTAAATTCTCTCTTCAGGATTTTGAAAAGGCTGGTGGACGATTCTTAGATCCGCGGTTGGGATTTCCCTGTCTGACGGTCTGACTTCAAGTTCTGCTTCTGGTGCAAGTTCTCTTGTGACGTTTACTTCTTCATTTTCTGCTTGAGAGTCTCCTTTTGGGCCCTCGATCTTACTCTGAGCGGATCCTTGGATGCACATGATCTCCTTCCTCTTTTTCAAGGAAGTCACGTAGCAACTCCGGCTTTCTGGTTGCTGGCCACATACTTCTCCCGTCCCTCCTCCGAAAATAGGGAATTTTGCTTTGAAGTGATAGATCGAAACAACGATCTGGAATTTGTAAAGAGACACCCTCTCCAAAAGTGCGTTGTAAGTTGTGGGGATCCGTACCACTGTGAAAATGACGTTTTCCATTCGTCGACGCGGTGCGGTGCCTAAGACCACCGCGAGTTCTATGGTGCCTGCAACCCGCACCTCATCTCCCGAAAAGGTAACCAGTGTCCCATGATAAGGCCTCAATGCTGTCGCGGATACTCCCAACTGGGAAAAAGCTTCCCACGAGAGTATGTCCACAGATGATCCGGTGTCTATGAAAACTCTTTTTACGGTCTTAGTGGCGATCTGGGCATGAATCACCAGTGGGTTCGCGTGTGGCATGCGAACATCTTCGGCATCTGCTGTAGTAAAAACTATTTCTAAATGTGGTTGTAAAGCGATCTTCTGGCTAGCAGCTGATGGAGGTTGCCTTGCCTCCCTTTCATAATTTTTTCTCCCCTGACGGCTCACTCCTGAGATCGACGGTCCTCCCGCCAGAGTGTCAATAAAACCCTCTGGTTCCGGTATCTGATTGACTCGCGATCCTTCGCGGTGAACTTCGTCGCGTGGGGCTTGATTGACTGACACTTGTGCTGGCTGACCCCGACCCCTTCAGCCGCCTCTCCACCATCGTCCCCGCCCCCTGCCTCTGTTTACGGGGGGGAAATCGCTGTTGCTCATCCTGTTCTCGTGGGTATTCAAATCTCGAGGCTCACCGATAGTTTTCTCTATTATCGGCGTGCCCTTCATCGTAGCGATTTTGAGTCTGGTGGCGATACGGGACGTGATCACGATGTTCATTCTTCCTTCGAGGGGAAACTTGCTCTCCTCTAGGTCGTATCCCTTGATCATGCTCCTGATACCCTACGTCCGGATTCTTTCTTTTGTGGTTGAAATGGACCTCGTCTTGTCTGGACGCGAGCGGGTTGCCCGTGGAATAATTCTTTCTCGGCCTTCCAACTCCTTTGTCCTTCCGAAATCTTCCTGTTATCTTCCCTAGAAAGCCTCGCGGGCCCTCGTTGGCTCTTGAGCTGGAGGTCGCGGCTTCCTCTGCCTCAATCTGAGCAGATACCAAATTCCTCAAGGTGTCATAATCTTTCGGCTTTTTCCTGAAGAGTCGGGTCTTGAATCCCCCATCTGCCAAGTTCCCCATTAGGATTATGACTGCTGACTCATGATTGTAATTCGGAATCTGCACCACCACACTAGTGAATCGGGCAAAGAATTGCCCTAGAGTCTCATTCGGTCTCTTTCGGATTGAATTAAGGTTCAGCATAGTCTTCTTTCTTGACCGCGAACTCCCAAAATGAGACTTGAAAACTTGGGAGAGCTGAGTGAAGCTAGCAATCGAGTTCTAAGGCAGGTTAGTGAACCAGGTTAGGGCTATGCCAGTCAGAGTTGAGGGGAAAGTGCGGCACAACATCGCGTCGTTATACTCATTGATCCCCATGGCGGTTATGAAGTGGGACATGTGATCATCAAGGTCGGAGGTGCCATCATACTTCATGAGGTTGGTATCTCTCCATCGTTTAGGGACCGGGGCCAAGCAGACCTCGTTGGTGAAAACCGAGGAGATGAGGTCCGGCCTCCTCTCATTTTCACGGGGTAAGCCCGTTCTGGTTGACGTAGAAATGTCGGATGAACGCTCGCCTCGATGGTGCTTGTGAGCGTGTCTACCTCCACAGCGGTGGTGCATACCAGGATCATCAGAAAATCTTGGTTGGTGGTATTCTTGATGAGCATGGCCGTGCATGTTTTGGGGAATACCGTTGTAAGGGTTCCCCTGTTGGAACGACTGATACCCATCGTATTCGTAAAAGAACGCTTGTTCCGGATTGGGTGGTGGGAAATAGTGTTCCTCGTGCAGAACGTAACCATGCCCCATGTGTTGAGGAATATACGGCGAGAACATCGGGTTTTCCGGCGCGCTGTTCTGACCTGGGGAATTTACATGCATGCTGGATTTTTGAAATCCTTCATTGTCATGATTCGTCATCCCATGAGAGGCTTCTCCCATATTCTCACTCATTTTCCACATGTCCATACAAAACTTCACAGTTAGCAATTATGTTCTCATTAGTATCTGTTTTCTTAAATTTGGGAACCCCTCAAGGTGAGAGAGTTCCCACAGACAGCGCCAATGATGAAACCACAAATGAAAAGGCGGAGCCCACCCCACGTTCCCATGGGGGGGGGGGGGGGGGGGGGGAGGATACCACGTATTCCCTCATATGATGACATGGTCAACGGTCTTACTTGAAGTCCTCTCCCCCCTACTATCACCTGGGATTGGCGAAATGGGGGAGAGGGTCTCAACCTGTGCCGCGGTGACCAATGGGGAATTTGACGGTCTTACCCGAAACCTGAGATCCTCGACATCCGCGAAGATCTCGCAGTCGGTGCCGCCGAGCCTCTGAATATGGCTAGCATCACTTATCGTGTAGTGGATTCATCAAACGGCTTCTTGGTATAGAAAGCACCCCGACTTGTTAGACTAAAGATCAAGGCTAAAGGGTGATATCTTCTCTTACTCCCTTGACTATCATCCTACTACCTGTCCTGTATAGACCCCTTCTCTTATTTTCGTGTTCCTGCGTCGTCCGCGGACGGATACTGGATGAAGAAGAAGAGTATTATCGTAGCCTTATTCCTCTCTCTCTCTCTCTCTCTCTCTCTCTCTGTATCGAGGTGTTCCTATCTGTTTTTCCCAAAAAGTCTGGCGCTTAAAGTGCCTTCTCCTTTTTATAGTGTGTCCCCATGTCCTCCCCCTGAGGAGAATGTTCCTTCTTCTTGGCCACTTGTTGAAGTATGGTTGCCACGTGTTCTTAAGAGGAAGTGCACGTGGATGGTGGGCATGTGCGCCATCTGTCCGTTTTGCATGCACCCTTCATCCGCGGATCATATGTCGATGTGTCCTCCCAGGCCCACTTCTTCAGTCTTTTTAGCCCTTATTCGCTTTCTTCCCTTTTTTCGTTAACTTTGGGCATCATCAGCGCGTGAATGCCTTCATTGGTTTTGGTGACAATTGGAGTTTAACATAATAAATAACGTCTCGTGCATAGAGCGTGAATGCCTTTCTAGTTATGTGTAATTAGTGGGTGCTTAAGCCTTCATTGGTTTGGGTGAGCCTACTTGATGGGTTGCCACCTGACTTATCGGTTTGTATCCTTTGCAGGCTAGGGCTCGGACCCGTGGGGGATTAATGGACAACATCGGAACCCTTACATTACAAAAAAAAAAAAAGATGTATATGTTGATAGATGTGAAGAAACCAAAGAGTTGCATATTGAAAATATGAATAAACAAACTTTATTATATAAGTTAGTGAGCTACTTCTCTTCAGAGCGGTAAAGTCAAACAATCTGACTTTCGATCCTAGGCTAGCTATAAAGAAAATGAGATACTAGACATGTTATCCAATTGTCAACTAGAGGCAAAGGTCGCTCCACTTGTGGGGTGTGTTAAGAGATGTAAAGAGATCAAAGAGTTCTACATTGAAAATATGAACAAACAAACCTTATTATATAAACTCACTCCTATTTTCAATTGGTAGATAGAAACTCACTCAATTTATGTCCTATGCTACTTCAATACTATATTTGGGAACACTGTGGATAAAAAAAATTCCAACAAAAACGTTTCATCTATTGACTACAAATGAACTTCATAAATCAAGTATGACATTACTCATTACATACAATCCGATGAAAAAAATGGCAAGAGTTCCTATTGATATTCTCTTTTTACCTCATTTCTTATATCCTCTTATCAATCACTTGCATATAAAGTTTTTTTTTTACTAGATTTCGGTCTTGTGCTAGATTCATCTTTTGGATTGAAGAGTGTGAAAACAGTTTCATTTTCAATCCTAGTAAATGATGGACCAACTAAGATCTTCAAATGAGGAAAAAGACTTAGACAAGGAGACCCGATTTCACTGTACCTTTTCATTATTGGAGCAAAGATTCTTTTTAGAAAACTTCAAAGAACATGTGTGAATCTAAGAAATCAATAGGCTTTGACATAATTAGATCAAGAACCAGAATCCATTTTCTTTCCTTGGTTGATGATATCTTAATCCTTGCAAAATCTATTAATGAATCTTTCTAATGAATTAAATAAATGATTGATGATTACTACAACATATTGGGGCAAAAAAAGTTAACTTTCACAAGTTGGCTTTCCAAGTTACATCTGAATTCTGAAGTATTGAACAACCTAAAACAACATATTCAAAGTATCATTCACATCCAAAACACATGACACTAGACATGTGCCTAAGATGTCCCATCATAAATGGGAGAGTCAATCGAAACACATTTGAAGAGAATTGGAAAAACAAGAACCCAACTGATAAAATGGAAGGCAAATGTCATATCACAACAAGGAAGATCGATATTGATAAAATCAAACCTAGTAACGAAACCGAACGATGTCATACAAAGTTTTATACTACCGTCAGATATTCATAAGAAACTAGACCAAATAAATAGATCATTCTTTTGAAATAAAAACTACAATGATAAATCATTGATTGTGAGATAAAATTTACAACCCTAAATGGTATGACAAAATTGGACTAAACAAATCAAAATACAAAACTAAAGCATTGCAAATGAAGCTATTTTGAAAAATACTAGTAGAACCAAAAAAGATAGTGTTCTAGACTCCTAGTGTACCTGCTCGCTGGCGATGCTATTGAAGTAGTGCTTGACTTCCCACACTTTCTTCATTGACAGAAGAGTCAGTATTAGTTTGGCACTTCGTTGGTGGTTTGTTGTGTTCTATGTTAACCTCGGTTTTATTTGTTTTTGCTATTTGATAGTTTATCCGTCTGCTGAATTTGTTCGGTCTCTCGATTACCCAGACAATGATTTGTCTGGGTTTTTTCAAATTATTGCATTTTTTCAAAAAAAAAAAAGAAAAAGAAAAAGCCAACACCCACCCCCACACAACGCAATTAATTTAAACCAACCAGCCAATTTAGAGTTTCATTCCTTCACCTCATCCTTAAATCCAGTAAACAAAGAGGCCCAAAGAAAGTAGACTATCTGTCCATCTAAAGCAAGGGCACTCAAAGCACCCCCTCTGCAAGTCAATAAAAAAATCGAGCTTCATGCCTTTTCAAGAGCTATGCACAGGTAGATATCAGTTCATCTGGCCAAAAAAAAATAAAAATCAATGGTTCCATTCTAAAACAATTATTGATTTGTTCATCATCACAACAAAGTTCATAATATTTTGTCCACGTTTACAAAGTAATATCCTTTTAGTAGGAAGGGTTTGATTTTATGACTGACTACAAATAAATTGAATATTCCCATCCAACCAAATGTTTTTCTTCTCCCTTCTTCCTTTGCTTTTACATCCCTAAAACTCCCTCATATCTACACCATGCCTCCAAAACTACACCCTCCACACTCCTCAAACACCCTCCCAAAAAAGTGTCAAGGGAAATAATGAACCATTAGAGATAAGAGAGAAAAACGAGTATCGGGGAGAACTGCCCCCCTCGGCCTCTATTGCTATACCTGAAGAGAGACCCGGGTCTTTATGGGTTTCAACTTCAAGCCCATGCTCTCTGGAGAGAGAAGCTCGGGCGAGATGCAAGTTGGGCTTAGAGGGCTCCTCGGACTCTCGCTGAGTTGGGTTTGTCTGTAAAATCCATACCCCATAAGGAAGCACTCCATGGGGACCAACATTGAATATGGTTGCTCTTCTGTTACCATTGATCCGCAAGCCTGTACCTAAAATATTTTCAGCAGTGAACTAATCAGCTTAATCGCTCCAATCTTAAAGTTTCAACAATTAACCAAGTATTTCAATCACTACTCAGATTACTTTGATAAGGGAGCAACAATTGACGAAAAAATAAAAACACCACCTTTGAATACCAATTATGTGTATAATTAATGTCAGAAATGTGAATCTTTAATCAACTATAAGCCTAGTTCACAAAGAGATTGCCATCATTGCCATCATCGAGGCGAGTTTGTGTGATGACAGAATGTTCTTGTGGGTGGCTGCTGTGCTGTTGAAGCAATTTTGTTGGGCTTGTTTTCCTAGTCCAAGGATTAGGCATCCCCACCACTTCTCATTTTTGGCTAGTAGTTTTGTTTTACAGCAGCTTTGAGGCCTGGCTGCTACTCCTGCTAGGCTGGCTAATGCTCATTGCAGGGCTTGGTGTTTGTTTGAGATGGGTGTGGGTTCGAGCTTGACTTTGGGCTGCTATGGTTGATTCAAGGAGTGGCTTTGGTAAGATGCTTCGGGTGCTGCTAGCTCTGTTGGGATGTGGGTGAAAAGTCGATGCTGGCATCCTAGTGGGCGTCTTTGAAAGATGGAATTTCAAATATCTATCATTATTGGCTTTCAGAGATCGTGGGTTTACATTAGTGTTCTAAGATTCTATAATGATTACTATCCTATTTAGATACTTGTGTTGTTTTTATTTAAGCTTCAATTGTACTTGCATGCACTGCTTCATCTATATACTTTTGGTCCAATTACCCAGTTTGGGTGCTTGCATGCACGGTTCAAACATTATGTATTTTTATGGGTGCTTGCATGCCCCAACTTTTATTTGATACCAGTACCTTGCATGGATTTTTATGCATGGTAACCCAAGTTAGGACTTAGGTTATCACTCATATATAGTAGCTAGGGACGCCCCGTATCCTTCTATTTCTTGTATCTTTTTACTCTTCCCTACATTTATTAAATTTTTACATTACAATTAAAAAAAAAAAAAAGATGTGCATAACTTGGCTCTTAGTAGAGGTAATTAACCATTTATATAGCTAGCCTTACCAGACAAGAAATGATGTGGTTTAGTTTGCAATGCCAAATAATGAATCACACAAAAGAAGAATGTTGCACAAAAGAATACGGATATGACCTCAATAGATGAGAATTTTCAAGTAGTGACAGTCACTGCATCACATACCTCAACTAAAGCACTGCATCGCTTGTCCAGTTTGGACATCATGTGAAGGGCTTCTGAGTAGAAAGGCGATTCATCACCAACAAATATCAGTGTCCGACACCTTAGTTTCTTCAATCCATCACTAATGTCAGGTCTCCTGCCAGTTTCAGAAGCAAAACATTAGGAATACAGCTCACCTGCTAAAGATACATTGCTGACGGTCAGGTAAATGTATCGACACAAGCATCTTACCCGTTCAATGCTTCCAGAAACCGCAAAACATTTATTCTCTGTCTCTCATCTAGCAACTGAATACGAAATATGAATCAATATTGAATCACGTTCCACAAAATGAAGAAAAAGAGAAAGGGGCTTGCATATTAAAACCAGATATGCATGCATGAAAAATAAAGAGTAAAAACACTAACCCTTCTACATGCTTGAACTATATCTGATTCTGGAATCTCAGCATTACCTCGAATTTCCTATACATGCAATGGAGCCACATTTCACACTAATGCAGAATGGAATGAAACTGTGCACACTAGGAACACAGAATAATTACTTCGGGGAAAAAGAAGGGAGCACTGAATAACTGAAATCACCATTACCTGACTGAAATACCTCTTCAGCAGGCACTCCTTGAGCAAGCCACACATGCCATAGAAATAAAGCAACTTTGACATTACCTGCAGCTTGAAACAACTGATCAGTCTAAAATTCTTACATATAAGTGGTACAACACTACAACTACTTGCATAACATTGAAGGCATAAAAGCAAAGACCTTATTGTACAGCCATTCAGTCCAAGAAGGTGCTTTGCAAAGAGGTGAGATAAGTATCAAACCAAGAACACGCTCTCTATACTTTATCTGTAACAAGTGTTGAAGGATCAATAATTTTCTAGCAAACATGAACGCAAATAAATCATTAATCAATGAGGCAAAACATACCGCAAATAGGCTAAGAATGTAGGCACCTGCTGTAGCCCCCATGCACATTACTGTATCAAGCCTGTTATAGACGTTAGAAAATATTAGAAAAAGAGCAGAATATTCCTCCATAAGCCAATTTACCAGCAAGCATGAGGGAGCATCCAGCAAAAACAAGACAATGAAAACATATATGCTCTTCTTTCAAGGATAACAATTAAGAAGATTCCGACACATACCTAAATGTCATACTATCACATCATATTAATACCTGAAGAAGTTCAGAACCTCAAGGATCTGATCAGCCAAGTTTTCTGCAGATGGGACTGGATCATTAGGACAAATTGCAGCAGCTCCTAACTGCAGTGTTCTTGACAGAGTGTTACAATGTAAATGTGAGTAACAAGTACACATGCAAGAAACAGCAGTTACAAACTATAAGAACTGCACAATACTAACAGACCTCATGCCCAGGAGGACTAATGTGGTAGATGCAGAAATTGTGGAGAAGCAAAGAGGCAGCCTCAGGAAAAAAGAAGAGTCCCTGGAAACAAGACATATCTGTGCAAGCACGCAAAAATCAAATGGATCACTATAACTTTACAGATTTTGACTAGCGAGCATTTTTTGGTATAAAAAAGGCTCAGGTGTTAACAAAAACATGCTATTCACCTTCCACATCAACCTAATATATCAGTACTAATTATAAGTATTTTTTGTAGAAAAAAGGAAGTGTTATTACTCACGATTTAAAGCTAAATCAGGATAGGTCACCAATCCTGGCTTGTGTCGGTCTCCATAAACAATGACAGATACAGAACCATGACCAGTTTTTACATGATATTCCTGTTGAGATTACAAAAGAAGCACCAAGATTAGGATGAAACTTGTATAGAAGATGAAATAAAAAATTTAGGAACTACATAAGATACTCGTATAGAAACTAGACAGGATATCATCAAAATTGTAGCATCTGATTCCAGAATAGAATGATCCATAAGGTGCTGATCAGGAAAAGAACAAAAACCACTCGGATAAAGTAAGAAACTTTTCTTCATGACTGTACCCTAGATTTATCCACAAATACTTTTAATTAATATGCAGCCAGATAAACTTTACACCCATAAGGAAGCTAGCATGTGTAATAGAATATGTGGCTCATTTAGCAGCCAGACAAGCTACCAAACAACATAAAATATTAAAAGTAAAAACAAAAAACAGATAATCAAGGTTCCTAACTTTGAAATTCCATTTCCAACAAAAAAAATGACAATTCAAAAGATATATTCAAATCTTCTACTGGTATTTCTTAAGAAAATGTTATCCCTGAAAATGTTATCTCTGAAATAAATTTCGAATACTCAATAGTATCAACCTCTGACCAATTCATACATAAGGATATACAATAACAAAATAAGATACAAATGCAGGTCGTGTAAATAGGTAAAATGGAATTGTTGCCAGGAGCAAAAACAACCCAATCATCTATTAATCGGCCTACAAAGAAAAGAGCATCAAAACATTTTATCGATAAAGAAGAAAAGCATAATCAAAAAGTAAATTCAGCCAAGGAAATTCCATCAATAAATAAAAGAAAATCTACCATGGGAAGGAATCAGCCAAAAACGAAACGGTAAGTTGACCAAAATAGAGTGAAAAAGGTTTTCCACAATAATAGATTTGGTAGCTGCAGAAATTTTCACAAATTCATTTTGCACTACCTTTACAGCACAAACATGTCCAAAGATTAGACTGAAAGCAAAGGAATTCTAAAATTCCACTCCTCAGCTACTAGAAAGTGAAATACTAACTACACCGAACATGAAAATTCAACACGGATTGAAGAAACAACAATGGACGGTGAAAATTCATTCCAGAACAGAACCACGGAAACGAAATCCCAACCGAATTGATTTCAAATTGACAATGAGCAGAAGATGAATGCGAGAAATTAGAAGAAGAAGAAGAAGAAACCTTTCCACCGAGGTAGATAGTCTCAATGTCAAGGGAAACGGAAGCGGTTGATGTGTCCGCCATCAGCCAACGGCTCTCTGCAAGTCCGGAAGCCGCAAACTCCTCTCTCTCTCTCTCTCTCTTTCTCGTAATCTTCTTGTTCAGAGCCCTGGCGAATCGACGCTTCTATACAACGCCTCCTCCTCTCTAATATCTCTGTGAGTGTGAGTGTCGGCGTCGCTTTCTGACTTTTCCTATCGTACCGCCGACGAGTTGTGCAGTTAAATCCTCCCACCGACGCTTTACCTTCTTCTGTCCCTTGGTGCTCGTGAGTCGTATGAATTGAAGAGCTTAAAAACAGGTGTATTGGTGTACAGGTAGCTTTGAATGTAGTCATACGACGTCGTTTGGGATGGGGGGGTTCTGTGTATGAATGCAGGTGAGCTGGCAATGTCAGTGGGTGTGCGTGTGAACGCGTGGGGAGATGTGTCAACGTCATTGCGGTGAAAGCCGGGGACCCTAATTTCCCCTAGTCTCCAAACCCCAACTGCGCCCTCATTTTACAGCAGTTCTACCGTATACGGTATTACCCATTATCCATTTGTTTGGGAGTTGGGACCCAAAAACAAATTAGGATAATCCGATGATTTCAAAAAAAAAATTAGGATAATCCGATAGTATTTGAGTATGATTTTTTTTCCGCATGTACAAAATTATGTGAAAAACGTTGGAATGGCAATTTCACCCGCATCCGACGAATATCCATCTCATTCAATCCGAAAAAGTGGGTGGAAATCCGATTTAAAGCGGATATTAAGTGGGTGATGGGTCGGATCAGATTCGGGTGAAGGCATTTCCCGACCCATCACCCGGCTTATATTATATAATTATATTACATATATAAAATTACTAATATACCCCTAAACCCTAATTCAACTAACCTATCAAACACTTTTCTTCACTTTAATAGGGCTGGAAATAACCCGTGGGTGGAGCGGATGCGGGTGAAGCGGGTGATGGATGGATTATGGGTGAAAATTTTTCACCCATAACCCGCCCCGTAAACCCGCATAAAACCCTAAATTTTATATATATAATGTGTGTGATTTTATTATTTTACCCTTTCCAAGTTTAACTTCTACAAAAAAACCATAATCGTTGATTAGTGCTTTGCCCACCAAATTTCAATTAGAATGGATATGGTCTCGGCTTGCTCTTCCACGTTATAGCAAGGTATATACTGAATTAATATATGATTAGTATAGAGATATATACCCTTCCACTTTCAAATTTCAATTAGCTCGTGATTTCAGTGCTTTGCCGATCAAAAATATAATTAAATACATAAACTCACCCCTTTGTAATTTTGAGTTAGAATTGGACTACTTGTGTTGATTTGATTTTTTCTTTTGTTTCACCCATTGGGTACCCGCTCCACCCGCATCACCCGCGCGGGTTGGATGCGTGTGAAAAGGTTTGCGGGTGATGGGTGGAGCGGGTGAAATTTTTTACCCGCGGGGCGGGTGATTGAGTGGCTTCATCCACCCATAACCCGCCCCATTTACACCCCTACTCTTTAAGCTTGAAATGTTGAAAGTTGTAGATGTTTACACGTAATTGACCGAATTTGACTATATTTACTACTTGTTTATCCATCAAAGTGTTCGACGTATGTTTTTCTATAATTTTTTTTGTTGAATTTGATGACTTGTATTCCACCCAAATTATCACCCGATTCCCCCGATCAACCGGTGGGTGATGGGTGGACGGGGTGGATGAAATATTTGGTGGGTGATGGGTCGGGTCGGGTGAAGGGTTTTGGGTGGTGGGTCGAGTGACGAAAGCATATCACCCACTCATCACCCGAACCATTGCCATCCCTAGAAAAATGCATATTAAATCGGTGAAATAATACTAGCTTTATTATCCAAAATAATACGGATGACTAGAGCGGTGTTTGGTGAGGGGTTTTGGGGGGGGGGGGGGGTTAGGAGGTTAAAACAATAGACCCTCTCCGGTTTATTTTGCGAGAGCTTTGTTAGGATCCTAAACAATACTGCCACATGTCAACTTCTGGTGAATTTTTTTCCTGCTCAAAACTTACCCACTCATAATTTGCCATTTGCCAATTATTATGACACATATATCCACTTAATTATCATTAATTATTTGATATTCATGTATAATTGGCAAGTATCACATATTTTGAGATTACCAAATCTGCATACTCCGTATATATCACTATTTTATTCAATTATTAATTTTTATTCATTATTTTATAATAATCAATATCCATATTTTTTTAATTTAATTTTCTTTTTTAGACTGTTATTTAATAATTTAAAGGAATGTCCATTACATTTATTCAAAATTTTAATGGTTTTGTTGTTATAACCATAATTCCACTTTTTTTCTTTTTGTGTAGAATTATCATATTTTAATGTTTTATCTATCTCATTAAAAAACTTAAAATATTAAAAATTTCATATTACCTTTTTTTTTTTTGCAAAAGTATCCTTTTGATATACTTTGATTCATTGAATTATTGATTTTATGAATCCTAATTCCGAAGGTAAGTATAGGGCAATTTGCTAAAATAACCCTTTTGGGTGAAACCCTTGCACGCCTAACCCCATCCGGAAAAAATTTACAGAATTCCGGATATCCGGTTTTTCGGTGCAACCGGTAGCAGGTTAGTGGGGGAGACTGGACAGTGTGAGTTTGACAGTTGGACAATAGAGAGAGAGAGAGAGACGGAAAAGCAAGGAAGAGAGAGAGAGAGAGAGAGAGAGAGAGAGAGAGGGAGAAAATCTTGAACATTATTGGCAAGACAGGTAGAGAGAGGGAGAGAGATGGAGCAGCTGGCTATAGTAAAAAGGAGGGAGGCAATTGTTCCCGCCCAGCGATGGCGCCAAAAAAAAAAAGGAAAAGGGGAGGGAGGAGGGGGAGGGTATATAAGCATTGAAGAATTTCTGAGGGAAATCATTACTCCCCATTAATGAATTGCAGGGGAAATGGAACTTGAAGAAGGGGAATGGCCGACGTGGGATTTGAAGAAAGAGGGTAGGTGTCCAATGATGTGTGGTCTATATAAGGAGATCAGAAAAATTCTGGGCATCACTTTTATTCACAAAATCTGAAGAAAGAGAGAGAATCCATTGAAGAAGAAGCAAGTGGGTCTGGGTTCAGTAAACTGTTTACTTGTATGAAGCCACTTTTCACTGGACAGTTAAATCGTACCCACAGGACACGTGTTGGAAGTTACTGGAAATTGCTCTGGTCGGACATAAAATGGGTAAGTGTTGTCTCTATGTATGGTAAGTGTTGTTCATATGTAATTACTGCAGTACAAATTAATTTCTGTCTCCTTATGTAATGCAACAGGGGAAAAATCATCAGTTTGTATCACTGTATTGTTTAGAGGATGGTGGGCGTGTGAAGGCGGCACTTGGGTTTTCACGGGAACAAGGAGCCAGAAAGCCATGCTGGTGGACGAAAGGATTGACTATGTAAATCTGAAGAAACAGGTGATGGACAAGTTTAATGTCGATGGGATGAGGAATGATGTGGATCTCACATATGTAAAGCCAAATAAGGAAGGGTCCAGGCCGTTTGCTATCGGGGATGACGAAGACTTGGAGGCCTACAAGTTTGTAAACGGGCTGTCTGGAGAACGAAATTGGCCTATCGACCTCAATGTCTCCCTGCGACGCAAGGTTGGTGGAGACGTGGCAAAAGCACAAGGATCGACAACGGATGACTCAGACGGTGGTGGTTTGTCTCCTGCAGGCTTGGAGGATGTTGTAGTGCCGTTAACTGGTCCGCCCGTGACCCAAGAAGATCACCCAAATACAGATCTCCCCTTGGGGCTTGACGGAGAAGACGAAGATTTGGGAGAAAAAATTGTCAAGGTAAACCAAAAGGATGTCCAGTTAACTCAAACAGCGGTCCAGTTAAAAGAGACTTCTGACCAGTTAAACGTGGGAAGCAGGTCATATATGTCAGCAGTGACTTGGAAGATGGAGCCATTGACCTTGGTAGCTCCTCCGACGAGGATGATGCAATCCCAAAAGTGGTTAAACCTCAACAGGGTAGTTCTGGTCCGACGAAGTCTTGGTCATGGGATTATGAGGCGGAGCGAGCGGTGAGGGAAGTCGAGGAAGCATACGAAAGACGAAAATGGAAGTCGACAACTTCTCCGAAGCCTGCTGAAAGTGAACCAATGGTGGCGGGGAACCCATTGGATCCCAGCCAGTGCGGTATTAAGCTCCGGGAGGGACAAATGTTTCGGAGGAAGGAGGATGTGCAGGAACTCGTAGCGTGGGCGGGTCTGACTCGCTGCTTCACGACGAAGGTGAAGAAGTCAACGACGATCTTGTATGTTGTAGGGTGCGCTGCTCCCAAGTGCAAGTGGTCATTTCGGGCTTCGACTTACAAGGGAACGGGGTTATGGAAGATCCGAAAGCTTGTGGACAAGCACACATGCTCGCTGAACGAGGCGGTCAGACAAAAACGCAGTGCGTCATACACGCAGCTGGGGCGGCGCATTGTCGAAAGGTATGTGACCCAATACGTAAAACTTAACTGGACTCTTGCCTAAATTCCACTGGACATATAGAGATATAAACTGGGCATACCTTGGTAGTAACTGGACACACAACAATAGTAACTGGACAACAACCTATATACACTGACCATACGTTAATTAAAACTGGACACACAACTATCTTAACTGGACACACTTGTTTGTGAATGGGCACGTGCAGTTTCGGACGGTCAAATAAGCGCCTCGATCCAGACCAAGTGCACAGGATGATGAAGTCACTGCTGGGGGTCACATGCAGCTATTGGAAGGCACACCGAGCCGGGCTGAGTGCGAGGGACAACGTGTACGGAACGGACGAGGAAAGCTATCGGAGCATGTACTCGTACATGTACATGCTGGAGCAGGCCAACCCTGGGACGTACACGAGGATAGAATGCGACACGGAGGGACGATTCAAGTATGCGTTTGTTAGTCTTGGAGCGTGGCAGAGGGCTATCCCCAACCTACGAAAGGTCAGTCCTTCCGTAAATGGAACATGACGCTCATATACTATAAACATGACGATCATATTACTACGACATGACATATGTTTGATTAGACATGACACTTCTAACGCCTCAAGATGTTTATTCTCCAGGTTATATCGGTGGACGGGAGCTTCTTGAAGGGGAAATTTCGAGAGTGCATGCTATTTGCTACCGCACAAGACGCTGACCACCACATTTACCCCGTCGGCTTCGCCATGGTTGACGGCGAGAATGATGGGTCTTGGGGGTTCTTCTTCAGGCAGATGTTGCGTGTCGTTGAAGACACGACTGATCTGGAGTGGGTATTTGACCGCCACATGAGCATCCTGAAGAGCATACGGGATAGCTACACATTCGCGAAGCATGACATATGCACATATCACTTATTTCAAAACGTCCGTTTCCAGTTCAAGTGTGGGGGCTTGCAAGAAGAGTTCATGACGATGTGTAAAGCTTACACGTACGAGGAGTTCTAGGTGTTGTACGCGGAGTTCTGTGCACGGGTTCCCGGAGCGGGCCAATATCTGAAGGAGGCCGGGTTCAGCAATTGGGCAAGGGCTTTCTACGCTGGGAATAGGTACAACATCACAACCACTAATAACTCCGAGTGCTTGAACTCGTTGTTCAATATCCTAGGGATTTACCGCTAACAGCCCTTGTAGTTGTAGATGCCATCCTTGAGACCGTCGGCTCGTGGTTCGCCAAACATAGGAAGACAAGCGGAGAGCAGGGGAAAGTCGTAAGCGACTGGGTTGGTAACGCCATCATAGCAAACTTCGTGCAGTCCCTTTCCATGGTCGTCAGACAGCTGAGTCCTCATGAGTTCAAGGTACGCAAGGGAACCTCCACCTGGCTTGTAAACCTAACAGGACGTTTATGTAGCTGCAGACGCTTCAACGTCGTCCAGTACCCTTGCGCGCACGCAATGGCAGCATCCCAATTGCACGGGACGGATGTGTACTCGCTCTTCAATGACTTGTACAAGGTAGACGTGTGGTGTGCGTGCTACAAGGACGTGATCTACCCAGTCCCGTCACGAGAGACTTGGAGGGTACCCGAGGCAATCGCCAATGAGACTTGCCTCCCCCCACTTATCAAGGTACGCCCTGGCAGGCCGAAGACATCTAGGTACCTGTCTCAGTGGGAAAGGAAGTTCCCGAAACGGCGCCGCACCTAGTAACCGGCCGCCCCACACTTGGTCGATCATAAGGATATTACATGACGGGCACATATTTTGACACGACAGATAATGGGTAAGACACGACAGGCACATATTTTGACATGACATATAATGGGTAAGACATGCTAGTAGGTATTTAACACGTTTTGTAATCAGGGCTCACTTGTTCGGAAACGTTATCGCTCCCCCTTTTACATTGAAGTATGAAATTCGCCCGTGTTTTGTTATTAAGGCTTGTTGGGTCTGGGTGCAGCTATTTCAGTTTGTACATGACATGCAGTTATATTAACTTGCCAGGTGATATTTTGGACATGACATGTTTTAATTGTGCATTTTTCACTGGAAATGCGGACGACGTAAATATATAAGTGTCAACCATCGTACGACCTACATGATAACAGAGTTTCAAAAACAACATGACATCATAGTTTCAAAACCTGAGCCATAGGTTTCCCAAAACGACATACCGTCGATACCAAAGTCAACCAAATTAAATCCTACGAAAGCACAAATGTTCAACCCACCAACAACATTTCCAGACAACAGTACAACCAACAATGTTCTTGTAATTGGAGACGGAGGCAATGACTACTGAGGATCGGGGCTGGGTCGGAAGGCACCGTGGTAGATGGCGACACAGAGGACTAGGCGGTAGGCATCGATAAAGGCGTCGTCCACCCCTTTGAATACGCGGTCGCCAGATGCGAGCATCTGCATGAAATGGATAGTGTAGGGTCCGGAGTCTCCTCTGCGTTACAAAAAGTATATGTGTCAAACCTAATTCACAACAATTACACTATAAATCAAAAGATGGACAACGACAACTTACGATTTCTTGTTTTGAGGGATCCCCTCCACACGGTTGTACTTGAACGGCTGGGGCAGTTTCCCTGCATGCTTGGCGTGCAGCTCTTGGTGGGCATCCATCGGCGGGGGCAGGGTGTGCGTGATGGGCTTCAGAAGGCCGGGCAAATGTCGCTCAGGAGTCAGACGAGTGTCCGGATCATACACATGGACAGTCCACTCGGCCAGGTCGATCTCCAGCGCAACCCAGTGGTTGTCCTTCAGATTCCAGGGGGGCAACACACGGTCGACGCTGGCCCAAGGCTTCGGACACCTCTCAAGCAACATACCGCTGAAGTAGTACTCTAACTCCTCGTCGACGTTCATGTCGGTATGTCTCTGCAGCAGTACCCCGAAGTAGGGGTCGACAACTGCGACGCCTGCGTACTTCGACTCGCTGGCTACCTCCTTTCGGAGGATGCCGCATGCTTGGTCGATATGCTGCAAACAAGGAACAAATGTCCAGTCAACAACGAAATTGTCATGTTATCGGAGCACGGGTGGGCGGACATTACCTCTGAGCCCACCATTTTCTTTGGCGTTTTCAGGTCCCCGAAGAAATCCCTCTGGAGGAGGGTGCCCATCATTGTACATGCGGGGTCAATCTCTTGGGCGTCGTCGGTGGTCAACCACACGGAGAAGGCGTCCACGTCGGCCCTGGTCATCAGGCCCAAGGCCATGGCGTCAACCCCCACAATGACCTTCTTCCCCTTGGCGGCCCGCGGCTTCTTCTGCTCCTTCGTCACGTCCTCAACCACCTCCTTTTCCTTGTTCCCTTGTCGACACGCGGCTTCTTCACCGGCTGAGTGACTTCGTGGCCCTCTAACGTCGCAGGCGCTCGCCTCACCCTTCCGCCCTTACGCTGAAGGGGAACGACGGCCTCATCATGTGCCTCCTATGGTGGTTTACATGACACAAACTTAAAATAACATAACACATACGTGATATCGCATAACAGTACCATTAACATGACCTACCTCAGGGGTTGTCTGTGTCGTGGGTGCTTCTGGCTCAGAGATGGTTGACGTGGCCCCAGGCCCTTTGGCCACAGTCTTAGACCCCTCAGCTAACACCTCATCCTCATTAGCCCGGTCCTCCTACATGACAACAAAAGATTGTTGACATGACAACTAACGAACTTCACATGACACTGGGCGGCAGATGGCTTACCTCAGCGGTTGTGACTTTGGTTTTGGCTTCTACTGGCTCAACACCGGTCGCTCTTACCATTTCAGTTTGCCCGGTGCTATCAGTCTCACCCTTTTCCTTCAACACTTCATCACCCTGCGCAAATATGTGAATGAACTTAGTCTCGACACCATTATCAACACTCACATCGCAGTACGACAGGGATGACTTACCTGTGTGGTGGGTGTTTCTTTGGGGGGTACTTGTGGATCAGCATCCTTCTCCATTTCGGTCTCCCCATGGACTGGTCCCTTACTCTTACCCATCTCCTACAGATTATGAGTTCGTGTCACCGTCATTCCCAAAACTGACATCACGGTTTCAGTTAGAGTACTTACCTCAGAGGTTGTCTTGGTGGTTTCATCTTCACCTGCATCAGTACCCGATTTCTGGCCCATTTCCTTAACAGTTTCCTCACCCTACGCAAATATGGGAAAGGTATGTTACCATGACGCCTATATTGTTATACATGACGGTTATGGATACTGACATGACAAATTGAACATCTTACCTCATTCGACTGCAACTTAACATCTTCGGTTTCCTCACCATAAGTTCCATGCCTATCCTGCGAGTGTGTCACCTCGTCCTCGCCTCGCTTCTTCCCCCTCACCTCCATTCTCAGCTCCTGCATCGCCGCCTCAACCCTTTCCATCCTCTCGTTAAACGTTGCCAATATGCTCGTCCCCAGATCATCCATCTTAGACAAAATCCTTGACACATCCACTTGGGTAGCCGTCGTACTTCCCTCACCCTGCGTGCCTGACCCGAATGCTTCCGTCGTGCTCGGTGCATGTTTCGCTTTATACTCCACCACGAGGTCGTCGAAGAACTTATCCGGCTTCTCTGTCGCGAACATGGCGCCAAGGATAACCCCCTTCCTCACCTCCTCGGCATCCGGGAGGAGGACTGTCCGAACAACGTCCACCTCGTCGAACATGCCCATCTCGTCCTTCGACTGCTGAATGAGGGAGGCAAGAGAATGATACATGATATTGTGCTCTTTCGACTTATACCGCAGGCACCGAGGGTAGGTTATGCTGTCGCTGGTGTCAGCAAATTGTCCAGATGGTGCGGGTGCTCCCAATCCCATTGTGGGTGTGGGCCGAGCTTAGTGGCCCGCTTGTGCTTCACTTGGTGTCCATACCCGCCCATTTATGCGAGCGAGTGGGGCTAATCGGGCAGGTTAGCCAACGTTGGCCCAGGTAGGTCTAGAATAAATCATGGTAATATATAGCAATTAAGTTATCATTTTTGCTGGATTAAATTTTGAATAAAGTTAATCTCGATTACTAATTAAAAATTGAAACAAATTTTTTTATTGGTTACATTTTTTATATTGATAAAAATATATTTTTCATTTTGTATCTATCTTATCAATTTTCAAATACAATGTTGGTTAATCAATTAATGCATTTTTTATATCATGAGAAATAATAATAATCTTATATTTACTTTTAAAATCGTAGTTGGTTGGAGGAACAATAGATTGATTTGAAGTTACTGTAATTATAAAAATATGTATTTTCTTTTGTTATTCCATGTATTGTACATTTTCTTTTTAAATGATAAGCGAGACACATGAATCACCGCATGAAATATCTTTATCTTCATCTTAGTGGGTACATTCTCTAATTTTTCATGAGATTAGTTTTCAACATTGTAAATTAAGCATGTGGTAGAAATTATTTGAGACAAGGACAAATCTTTAATTATCAAAATGTTGGATTGGTATGTGGTGGTTTTTGACATGGCTATATGAAATTTTGTGGGCGGGGTAAATTTTTTACCACTTATTTTGTTTTAAATTGGTTAATGATGGATATAATTAATTATCATTGTGTATGCGTTTAATTTGAATGACAATTAAATTGAATAAAATTAGGCTTCAAGTTGAAATTTGTCCAATAGATTTTTTTTGGTACAAAAAAGGATAAGAAAAAAAAACTTTTATTTATTATATCTTATATCTTTACTAAGAAGATCTTTAATATTTTTAGAATCAGTAACCCGTGCAAAGCACGGGTAATGAGCTAGTGTGGAAGCTAAAGATAAAGCTTTTCCTAGTTTATTTTAGGGATAATTAGCTAACTATCCCCCTTTTTAATTTTTTTTATTGGTAAATATACCTTGAAGATTTTATTTTTGTTAGTAGAACAAGGTAAATTTTCCGTTTAGAACATGACAAAAATACCCTTATACTTGAATCAATTTACAATTTACCCACACAACCTTAGCCCCACTCCATTCTCTCTTCTCCTCACGTCAAACAGAAGCACAAGGCGGCTGGCAAGAGCCAAATCCCACAAATCGCCACTTTCAACTCGTTTACTTCAAGATAGTGAACCAAATCGAAAATCTCTCGACATTAAGGTAAGTTTTCCTCATTTTCATGGTGATTTCGAGTATATTATTGTAGATTTTAGGGATTTGGGTGAATTGATTTTAGAAATTGAAAGATAGGGTGATTTTGGGTGCGATTTTTGTGTATTTCGGCCAAAACAATAGTATTAGGCACTACATTACATATATCTACGCTTATGGAGGCCGAAAATTGCATTGTGGTCGGTATTGGGGAGGGTTAGATCTGCGCATATGACGAAGAAGATGACTCAGGGTCGCAGCGCCCATAGGACATCCGGTCGCTGCGACCATGGGGCATCCGGTCGCTGCGACCATCCCTCACATAGTCGAGCGACATCTCTGCATAGACGTCAATGCTGATTATTTTCACTCATTCGTTGTATGTGAGTTTGCAGTCGGACAACTTGTTGGTCATTGGCTTCTCCCCTCGACTTCCACGGGTTCAACGCGACTCTCCAGTACGAGATTAACGCTTTAAGGTTCAAGTTCTTTCTTTTATCTTTCTATCTTCTCCTGAAATTTGTGCGGTTTGATTGTTTATTGGAAAGCTAGGGTTTATTGAACTTATTTGTTGATCAAGGGACTTGGATTCAATTTTTGTATGGTAATTCTGTATCATGCTAATCCACTACCTTCACTTGTCCTTTAGCTTCATTTCTTAATCTTTATAATGGACCCATTTGCCTATTGCTTGTATCTTTCCTTCATTTTAACCTCCACCAAGGCACTGTTTTGCAATGAGAAAAAGTCTCTCTTTTGTTCTTCTTCTAGAATCTAGCCTCTTTGGTAAACCAAAAATACATATAAATATACTACTTCTCCGTATTAATTAAACACCATTATTATAATAATCTTACTAAATGGAGATTTCACTTAAAATCTGAATTTTTCTAACCATTGAATACCCATATCCTAGGAGGTATTTTGAGGTGTGTGAAGGCAAGTTGGGACAAGATCCTTTCCCTTTTCATTTCATATATATACCCTTGTGGCTTGTTCTCAACTTCATCTTGATTTTCATTGGTGAAATTTTCTTCTTTGTTTATTCCCTTCACAATGTTTATGTTCCTAGTCACTAGCATCTGCATCTCCTTCTTTTTCTTTATCTTATCCCTTTGTCCCAAATCATTCCAACCATGGGTAACTCACATGAGATCTCTCCCACTTTGCCTTTCCAAAGGACTCCTCTTTTCCCCAACTGAATCTGATTTCCTCCCTAATTTTTCAATGGAACAAACCATCCCAAGTAAGAAAATTGAGATGCTTGAAGGCAGCACTCAACCATCAGTGCTGGATTTGCGTGAACAGGTACTGGATTGCATCCTTGAGAGGCTCTCCCTACTTGAACTGTGCAGCACTGCTGGTGTTTGCAGCTCACTGAGAGAGAGATGCAATCACCTCTGGGAAAGCTAGGGTTTATTGAACTTATTTGTTGATCAAGGGACTTGGATTCAATTTTTGTATGGTAATTCTATATCATGCTAATCCACTCTTTATATATTATAAGTCTGTTTCTATTTTTATATATTCAAAGTCAAACTCTTTATATATATTATAAGTCTTTACATATGAGTATTTTAATTTAAAAAACGTAAATATAGATCATGAAATACATAATATAGCAGATAATTACAAGATGAAGTTGCTAAACTGATTCATTGTTTATTATGAAACGAAGGTTTGATAGGATGGCATTTTTCTTTGTTTGTTATGATATGAGTGTAGAGTGTAGACATAGGTTTATTATTTTGCTAAGTGTTGGAGTCGAATAATAATAACATGTATGCTAATTGCTCATTTTCATTACAGATGGATAGGAGATCGGCACTACACGCATCCGCACGGCGTCAGCGCGCTGCTTCTAGGTCCGTATGCGAGACGGATCAGGCTGAAGACGATTCGGCTAACACTATGATACTGGAGCATATGGCGCCGGTGGACCAGGATGTGCCCGAAGGTTCTCGGCGACGTCCTAGGGCCTCAAGAAGTAGGAATCAGCAGCGTGGAGGTCCGACGATAGCACCATTGCTGACGTGTCCAGCTCTAGGAGGCCCTCATATTCCGGACCTACTTTTGGGATTTGAGGGACACGTAGCTCATCACATTTGGGCTGGTAATGTAAGTCAAATCTTATACACGTCAATTTCTGTATATGCTCATGTTAAATTTAATAATATAGAGATTATTATCATTTTTCTGATTGTTGTATGTTTTGATAGGAACGAGAACATTTGAAGTTACATATTCGTACGACACAACTTTCAAGGTGGATTTTGGACGAGGATCACATATGGACAAAGCTTGTGTCAAGTAGTGGATTGGCACATCTCTAGACGTCAATGTACAGTAGGATCACATATGAGCTTGAACGACCAAACCAGTCGCACCACGTTCGATGTTGGCCAAGGTAGCAACCCATCTAGTGAGGGTTGAGAATCATGGAATGACAACCCACCACCGAGTGGAGGTTGGGGGGGTTGAGGGTGGGGGGATCAGGAGTGACATTTTATGGTGTTTGGTAGCCGTAGATTATTCTATTTCGTAGTTGGAGACTGTATGCTAGTAATGCTTTATATTATTTGTGAGAATTAAAACTTAAATATGGATATTGCGACATTTGGTAGGATTCATGAGAGTTAAGTAGCGGGTGATTTAATAAAGTTGTTATAATAAATGTGTGTTTTTGTTACTATCAATCCTGCATTAAATTAGCTCATGAGACATACAAAATCATACTCAAAGTGACATGAAATAATGCATTGAAAATATAACAATGTTTCGAGTCCCATCGACAAATGTTGGAAATATAAATAATCATATAATATCAAAGTAAAATAATTGCCTTCTAATCGGAAATAGTGACATTATCAGCTCTTTTCCTTTGGACATCACCTTGTTCATACAGATATGCATCAAGCCGCTCTCGGAGTAAGAAATCAAGGCCAGCAACGCTTTGTTGTCTATTAGGACGCCACATGTGTACAATAGGAGGCAGGGGTGCATTAGGTTGTAACGTTATCTGTATAGACAAAGAATGCATATCATAATCAGATCAGATAACACTTACAACTAAAATAGCAAGATACCTATGAATGTTGTATTTACACCACTGAAATGTGCGCCTTCGAAACATATCGTAATAAAACCCAAATCTTCAAACCCCTAATCGGGTCGGACCATTAGAGGAAGGAATGTCGACCCCGCCGTCCCAGGACCGAACACAACAAAGATGCTCTAAAATGTCATCGCAACCAACAACCCCATATCAAAGCCATCAAGCCAAAACTCTGGTGGAGCATTCACACCATCTTTAAACCAGTTTAGTGCTTTCTACAACCTCGCGAAGTCGTCGTTGCCTAATTGCCGAGCGAACAACTAGGGACGCTGTCGTAATTTCGTAAGCATATTTTGTCTGATCGTCTTCCAGTAATATTCTTCGTGATGGCCTCTTGTACGTGCAATCGCTCTGAATCCACAATTTCCATCAGGTGCCACAATATATGTCTCGAAGACATATTTGTTCATGAATTCTGGAATGACACCAATGTACGGACCCTGAACTAGACCAATTACGGTAGATTTTGCAGTCTTCGCTATAACAGCTGCGGGGGACGACTTATTCGGAAACAAAGGTCTACCTCGACCCTTTTTATTAGGTGTACATTCGTCCGACCCGGCCGGCGAGCTCTGAATCGGTGTCACTGCTAGGGATACTTTATTTTGGGTGCCTGGGGGCCTGCCTCGAGTTCTCTTGATCGGAGTCACTGGCATGAGTGCGGACTTTTGAATCGGCGGAGGTGCATTTTGTGCCTACTGGAGTTGGAGATCGGTGTATTCCCACCCACAAAGTTCGCGTTTGTTGAGGCTCCCTCGCGGGCGGCCCCTTGGTCTGTACCACTTGCGGTTCTTTCAGATTTGTATGTTGAGGGTTACGCATGCCATACATAGTTGTCGCCCATCGAAACTGTTCATCTGCAAAAGTTTTTGGGAATTTGTTGAAGTACAAATCATCCATCAGCGATCTAGCGACCCTGCGCTTTCGAGTAGCATCATCATCAAGTTGATCTGGATTATCATTTAGTGGGATATCAAGCTGTGTCCAGAAAGGATGCAACGCCGACAATGAGATCGGAATATCACGATTCTTATGACACGCAGCTGTGTGGTAGCATGGAAGTCCATATGTCACTTGAATTGTATAGTTACAGACAGAGTCACATCGACCGTGCTGCTCAGCATACCGCTCTCTTCCATCAACAACTCAATATCCTTATGAGAAACAGAATGTTGCAGTAACCGAAACACATCTTCAGTTGCTGCAGACGACATCCCTTTCAGCCGAGATTCCCTAAACGATACTTTAATTTCACTTATTTGAACCTCAAGGACTGCATGCATGTTGCCGAAGACAGAATCAAGACTCATTGCTCCCTTAGGAGTCATGAACTGCTTAAATGTGGAATGCGCACCCTCGACTCTGGAATGAAGTAAGTATGCATGGAGTAAAGACATAGTATAATCATATAAGATATGGAATATAAAAATCAATAATACTTGTTAGTGTTTCTGGTTCCCAAATGGAACACCTTATCCGTCCAAGAAGAAACAAGATTTTCTTTATAGTTTGTCAACCACTACCGCTCAAAGTAGTTAACCAACCCTGATCTAGTTCTCCTGCTATCACGTAGTCGAGTCAATCTGCTGACGTACTGCTCTTCGGTCTGTGACCAGAGTAAAGACATGCACTCTCTTGCAAACCTATCTGCAAGCTTCACATCTTTTGTAAGTTTCTTTGCTCTGTCCTCCAAGTTTTTTTTCACATGACGCCGACATAGGATTCGCTTTGTTTGGGGAAAGACAACTGTAATGGAATTAATCAAAGCGAGCTCTCTGTCGGTGTCTATGGAAGCAAGAGACTTTCCGACCAAGTTGAGAAGTTCAGATATGACACCCATAACCCACAAGTAATTTTCAACAGTTTCCTCGCTCATAAACGCACATGCTATGTTGTAGTTCTTCCACGTAGAAGTGAAGCCAATCACTTCAAAGAAGGGCATATTGTACCTATTTAGATAGTAGTGTGCTAAATAGATATATGATGCTCTCTAATATGAACATGTGCAATGGACTTAGAAACTTAAACAAGAGTGACGAACTATACCTGTTCACTTTGTATGCCGCGTCCATCACAAGTACATAAGGGAATGCCTTCAGCAGTGCAATAGAATCAAGATGTGCCCAGACAATGTCACTCAAAACCGCTGAGTTTGGTGCTGTTCTGTGCCGCACAAAATAATTCAACTCCTTAGCCTTGACAAAATATTGTTGCGGAACGGTTCTCCCCTGCATACCCTGCTTTCGGAGGCTGGCTCTTAAGTTGTACACTTGCTTCAGTTTTGTCACATTCCCGGGGTTCTTTTGAAGGGCTAACAAAATGTTCTTTGGCTTCACATGGCTTTCGGTCATGGTCTTAACCAACTCATGCTCTATTGCTGTAGGCCTACCGGTGAACGCATGCCCATGCAAACTCCCGCGTATCTCGTGGTTGTGAACTCCAGCTATCATCTTCACCTTCCAACATCCCCTTTTACTCTCTAAAACTTTCAACATGAGTGGACATCCATGTTTTTTCGTCTTCACGCGTTTATGGATTTCATCTTTCATGGGTGTATGCCCCTTCTCTCTCACAAAACATCCATGTCCGGCCAAGTGTCTTCGCATCACTCTTGACAACACGTCTGGTCACAATTCACATTTGATTCTCTTTGCCTTTATTCTTTATCCATTCTACAACTTTCTCCCTACTGCTGAATGTGTCCTTAGTAGTAAACAGTTAAGTGTAATCTACTGACCATACCTGAACAGGCTCCATGGGCACTGCATTCTGCTTTGATTCATTCCGATCCATCTGCATTCCCGCTGATGACGGGATAGGCAAGGTCCTTCCATATGGGGTACCCAAATCAGATGACAGTTGAACGAGTTGCGCCCCATTATTTTCCTCTCTGACAGTTGACGAACTTGGCAACAGGGTGTTGTTTGGCACCGCAGTGTCAAAACTGTAATTGATATACAATTCAGTGTCCTCGTTGTCACCCTTACAATAAACATTGAAATAAGTGTCAACTCAATATACAAATTGATAGAGTGGAAGTAAATTGTGAAATATAAATTCACAATCTATATCTATCTATCTATCTATCTATCTATCTATCTATCTAATCCTCAATTATTTCAATTCATAACATTAAATTAGTATATAATTTATTCATTAACCCTAATTTTTTTAACCTAATAAAGTTTGCAATGTTATATTATCAATCCAAAATTTCATTAACCCTAAAAAATATTGCAATTTCATTAAAGTTTGCAAGTTTATAATCTTAATGCCATAAAATTTCATGAACCCTAATTCTTTTTAAGCTTAGAAATTTGCAATGTTATATTCTCAATCCAAAATTTCATGAACCCTAAAAGAAATTGCAAATTTCATGAAAGTTTCCAATTTTATATTCAATATTGCCATGATATTTCAATTTATTATCGCTACTAATATTTCACTAACACTACAAAAGATAGCTATTTCATGAAAGTTGGTAAGTTTATATTCGCAATGCCATAAAATTTCATTAACCCTAATTTTTTTAACCTTGCAAAGCATAATTTCATCAATACTTATTAACCCTAATTCTCAATGCAAAATTTCATTAACCCTAAAAAAGATTGTAATTTTATATTATGCACAATATGTTAACATCATCAATACTTATTAATCATGAAAAATAAACATATTTAAACAATATGTAAACATCATCAATACTTGTATCATAACATTCGACACATAAACAAAAGGATGAGATATATACCCGTTGGAGTCCGAATTCTAGCGATATGTCTTCGAGGCCTTTACTCCACTCATCATTCCCTTTCGACATGTTTACAACTTAATTATTGCTCAGTAGAGAAAATCGCAGTCTTAGGGTTATCGAATATGCTCACATATACTTATAGGCGGATTTAGCTTTTTTATCACGTAAACAAGTTGGTCGCAACGACCACATTGGCAAATGGTCGCAACGACCAAATCAACTATGGTCGCAATGACCATCTGCGTACATCTAGTCGCAATGATCATCTGCACATATGGTCGCAATGACCATCTGCACATATGGTCGCAATGACCATCTGCACATATGGTCGCAACGACCAGTTCTGGGATTGGTCGTTGCGACCAGATTGTGGTTTTGTGAAAAGAAGTGCTCGCAACGACCATTTGGCAAATGGTCGTTGCGACCATGTGGCCTTGCGCTAAACGGCAAAATGTCCGTGCACTAAACATAAATCGTGTTTTTTATAACGACATATTTGCTCATGATTTTATTGTAACAAATGAACCCTAATGGAGTACGCGCGCTACGCGCTTCGCCAATCCTCTTCCTGCAAACCCAAAGCAACTTTACTCTTCTTTGCAAAGAACCCTAATCTCAATAGCCTCCCTCTTTCGAATCCCTTCTCTTGTCAAATCTCCCTTCTAATCTTTGTTGATTCAGGCAATAATGATGATTGTGCTCCTCTTTCGCAGCCTATTACAAATTTTCTGGCCTGTTGATGGCTTGTTGGGGGTGGAATTCTCACCATGGAGTGTTCGGTGTTGGATGTTGTGCATCTGTGAGGAGATGTACGACCCGACATCCTGGAGTCGATCAATCGTTGTTTCGGAGACCCGTCTGTCTATTTGGGATAGGGTTCTGAGTACTCGGCCTCCCCCATGGCCTCACCATGGGTTTGTTGGGGTTCGGCCTGCAGAGATTTGGTGGAGGATTGGAGCTCGTCGACCGATCGGTGATCTGAGCTGTATAATTGTCCACTACTTCACGGCGTCGGTTGTTAGGTATGGATCTTCAATGATCAATGATTCTGGCTCTCTCTCCTCTCCTCTTCACATCTTTTTGAGGAAGACTTGGTGCAAATTTCTTCTTCACACCCTCCTTCACTCTCTTGTTCTTAGAATCACTATCTTGCTTTCAACCTCTAACCATCCTTCTATTTTCTTTGCTGAAATGACGTCCTCTTCTAAGGACAAAAGAGAAAAACCTATGGAGGTTGAGTCTCTCGTGCCTCCAACAAACAACTCCCGAAAGGGCCCCAAAACATCTTCTTCTAGTTTACCATCTAATGGGCTTTCGGCCTCATCGGTTGGTTTGCCAAAAGATAGTAAAAAATTGTTTGAAAATATCTTGCAGAAGTCCAAGATTGACATCCAAATGCTACAAGAGATACAAGCTGGTTGGGAAGTTAAGTTCGCTCGGTTGTGTTTCACC
The DNA here is from genome assembly GCA_963922045.1 of Persicaria maculosa. Lineage (NCBI taxonomy): Eukaryota > Viridiplantae > Streptophyta > Magnoliopsida > Caryophyllales > Polygonaceae > Persicaria > Persicaria maculosa. Next base: position 58,920,553 of record OY998259.1, read on the forward strand.
TCTTCTATGCAATCATTTGTGAGTCAACAAATTCCCTTGTTTATTGGCTGTCTAATTCAAATCTTTGGTGGAAGAAGTTTTTTCGAGTGCATAGCTGATCGGAATAATTTTATTTGGAGGTAATGTTTTGGTTTAAGTAATGCATCATCTAGTTTGGGAATAATAAAGGTGTCATGTAAGATAAGTGTGGGAAGTTTAGCATTTGATGTGTTAATCTTAGCAAGAGTCAGGAGGCCTTCTTTGGCTGGCCATTTATGCAATGTTCTTGAAGATGGAGTCTCTATGAAAGGTGTATGTTTTATCCATGAATCTTATGTTAATCATTTAATGCACAACCATAATTCTCTCCTGTATAAGGAACACATGAAGTTTACCTCTCGCATTCAGTGGATACAAGTTAGATCAGTAGTTTTTGAAGCAAATAAATCAAATTTCTGGAAAATCTTGTTGAGTGAATATCAATATTATATGGTGGAGATAGGTGGTGGGTATCCTTGTACTTTTTGGAAAATCTTTGTGTATGGGTTTGTGAACATTCTTGGATGTTTTAGTCACTATGAAGTGGATTTGAGTGTGAATTTTTTATATTCAACTAATACTTGCTGGGTATATATTATTTGGCGGTGGTGTCTATGTTTGTATAAGTGGTGTAATTGGTTGATCGTCTCCCTCTTCTTTGATCTTGTGTCAAACACTTGGCGTATGGATTTGAGTTGGGCTATCCGAGCCATTTGGAGTCTAATGCTGAGAACAACATCCCTCTCTTGTCCACTGTCATTCATTCCTCACTTGGACAGTAACAATAATGTTGAGAACAACATCCCTGAGGGGGTCTTCCGCCCCAATGATGGAGGAGAAATCACACGCATCACCTTCCAGGTAATATACTATAAAATGTTGGGTAACCCTCCCCTTGATAAACTAGTAGGGTTTATATTATGTATTTTAAGTTTGCTGGTGGAACTATCTTTTATGTAATCTTTGAATGTATTAAATCAACTATGGTAGGTTGGCTCCTAAACTATGCTCACTGGTTTATAATCAGCCCAAGGAAGAATATATGTCTTATTGTTGATCTACTAGTTGTTCGTTGGAAGAAATCTCTATTAATCTTCCACTGTTTCTAGGCTACAGCACCAAACGTGGCTCCTTGCTTCTATTCATGCATCTTAGCTGGTCATGAATGGTTTGCTAGGAGCAACACAAATACTAGGATTAGGAATTCCTCCACGAAAATTGCTAAGCATCACCTCTCGAAAAAGGATTGCTTCTTGACACCTCCTTGCACTCACAAACCGAAAAACAATAAATTTAGGAAGCTTGGGGGAGTTTATGAAGGAACCCGATGAAATAACAAACCTATTGGGTTTTGTTTATCCATCGCCTTCCTAGTTTCCTCCCCTCCCAAAGTGCCCAACACGTGTAATAGATGGAACAGGGAAGATCACTGCAATATGAAAATTACTATTGAAAGACTACTTTTGGGTCTCCATTCAACTACTGACCATGCTCCTAACACAAAGTCTTTCATTGAGAATCATGCTCCTAACACAAAGTCTTTCATTAAAGCTGTAGCTCCCGAGCACCGAACTGATCTGCTGCATCCCATGTGGACTTTGTCGATCCCCTTCCAAAACAGCCCTCATAAGATAGTATTGTTAATCAACCTTTACCTTCATCTCTTTAATCATAATAATAACTCAATGATCAAACTTTTCCTGATTATGAGACTCTCCTCCCGAATCATTTTCAGTTGGAGTCATGTTCTCAAGATGTGCCTAACTCCCCTTATAAACAAACCCAATAGACACCCCCTCCCAAGTTACCAACACAAAAAACTGTCATGAACACACCCCCTCCACAAATCTTGCTCCAAGACAATCACAATTGGTCTATTCCACCTTGGTATTGGCTATGTATACCTCTCCTACTTGGGTTTCAATGGTGGATAACTTGTGAATCTTTGATTGAAAACTTTCCGTATTGGCTGATGTACAGTATAGGGGTTTTAGATACTCCTTGCACCAAAAACTCCAAAAAGATCAATTGACACATGAACACAAACCACTCTTCTACGAGCGCATATTTACGGAAATATCCCAAGCCGAAAAAAGTTGGTCAAGAACTAAATATAAAAAAGCCAGGAGAAATTATTAAAGAGAAAATGTGTTGGTATGGGTGGGATCACTATTCGCTTGCCCATACTAGAACAAGGTGGTTATGATTATTCGATATTGGAACTATAGAGGTATAGGAAAGAAGAACCTTATGGACAAATATCAATGCGTGGCGTACAATAGATTATGTACAAATGCTAATCCTAGCTGAAACAAAAACTGAAAAAAAACCAAAGGAATATCTATGGAAAAACGCTGGATTTACGAACATGTGTTGGTCCCCGGTTACTGGGCAGGCTGGGGGCATTGCATTACTTTGGAATGAAAACTCGTTTATAAATGAAATCATCTTAGTGGTAATCCACCTCCCAATAATTATTGGAGTTAAGTATGATAATACAAAGGAAAATTTTAAATGTCTAATGCTCTTTGTATATGCCCCCCCCCCCTCCTCTAATCTCTCAGAAAAAGAACATTTTTGGCAAAACCTCTCCCAAATGATCACCCAAAGTAACATCCCCTGCTTAGTTATGGGCGACTTGAATGAAATTAGTCAACTTTCGGAAAAAAGTGGTGGGGCAGAGACGTTACCGGGAAGGTTCCAAAGAATTTTGGAATTCAAGGACGTATGCTCTCTGATGGATATCCCGTGGTTCGGTAACCCATTTACATGGAGGAAGAAACAAAAAGGTCCAGATAATATCAAGGAAAAACTTTAAAGGGTTTTAGTACATCATGAGATAATCGACATGTTCCCAGACATTGCAACCAAAAAAGGCTCCTTCTCCAACTCAGATCATTGTCGAATCTCAATCAATCTATCCAAAAACACTTCCTTTAAACCACCACCGTTTAAATTTGAAAACATATGGCTTCAGAGAAAGGACTTTCGTAATATTGTTAAACAATCATGGAGAGCTTCCTGTGCTGGTTCCTCCATGTTCCAAATCGTGCATATATAAAAAAAATCCTCAAACATAAAGCTAAAGCCTAGAACAAGAAAACTTTTGGAAATATCTTCCAGCAACTTCAAGAGGTAGACGAAGCCCAATTAGAATTACAATCAGCTCCTGATCTAAACCAAAATCCAAGTACATTCACTAAACAACAAAACCTACTATCAAAAAGAGAAAATTTACTCCTCTTCCATAAAACCTATTGGAATCAAAGAGCTAAACCAAAACACTTGAAATTGGCAGACACTAACTCATCCTATTTTCATAGAGTAGCTTCTGGTAGAAGAAATCGGAAAATAATTAGATCAATCACATTAGCAGAAGGAACGCAAATTATAGGTGATGAAAATATTAAAAAGGAAATCCAAAAAGACTTTGAAAAAAGGTTCTGTCAGGAACAAAATTACTCGGCCCACCAATTGGAAGAATATCTTGCAGTAATCAACCCGGTTATTACAGAAGAAGAAAACAGGTTACTGACTCAACAACCAACGAATAGCAAAATAAAAAAAGCAGTCTTTTCACTGGGCAACAACAAATCTTCTGGTCTGGATGGTATGACAGCGGAGTTCTATAAAAAAATATTGGGACATTATAGGCTCCGATTTAATCAGGGCCATAAAAGCCTTATTTTATTAAAACAAATCAACCACACTTTCATTTCCCTAATACCGAAAAATGACAATCCCTCTATGACTACACATTACCGAACAATTAGTCTGTGTTCCACCTTATATAAAATCATTTCCAAGATAATAATAGAACGATTAAAAATAATAATGGGAAAACTTATACACCCATTACAAGGTGCCTTTGTATCCGACAGAGCAATTCAAGACAATATTCTTATAACACATGAAATCTTCCACTCGTTTCGCACAAGAAAAGGTTCCAAGGGATGGACTGCAATAAAACTCGATTGGGAAAAAGCATATGACAAAGTAGATTGGCAATTTACAAAATCAGTCCTCCAAAGATTTGGATTCCATCAAAGATTTGTGGATATAATTATGGAATGTGTGACTACGGTCTCCTTCTCTGTATTAGTAAACAATGGTCCAACAGAACTCTTCAAACCAACGAGGGGTTTGATACAAGGGGACCCTCTCTCTTTGTTTCTCTTCCTACTCGGCGCAGATGTTCTTGCTCGCAAACTATCGATGGAGGTTGAGTCCAATAACAACAATGTTGGATTTAAATTTGGGAACACAGGCCCCTGTGTCCCGTTTCTGGATTTTGCGGACGACATAATAATATTCTCTAAAGGTAGTAGTTCTGCCTGTATAAAAGTAAAAGAAATAATCGAAGACGACTGTAAATTTTAAGGACAAGAAGTAAATTATCATAAGTCGTCCTTTCAAATCAGCCCGGGAATTCCTAAAACAAGAGCACGAGATCTAGAAGGGATACATAACATTCCCCTATAGCGAAACTTAGAAAGCTACTTGGGATGTCCGATTATAAGTGGGAGGGTTACCAAGGAAACCTTTGGTGAGATAATATGCAAATCAAAAGATCAGCTGAGCAGATGACGTGCAAACGCCCTATCACAACGAGGCAGAGCAACACTAATTGCATCTAATCTATCATCAAAACCTTTATACTCAATGCAGAGATTCATGCTCCCGGTGTCGGTTCATAAACAACTTGATCAAATCAACAGAACTTTTTTCTGGAACAAAGACGCGCAACATAGCCTACTCATTAGCTGGGACAAAATATGTAAATCAAAAGCGGCTGGAGGATTGGGAATACGAAAAACCAGAGACATGAATGAAGCACTCCAACTAAAACTTTTATGGAGAGGTAACGCCGAAGGGTGTACTCGACGTCGACTAGGAGTACTCGACGTCGAGTAGCTCTGGGCTCGGGAGTACTCGACTTCGACTAGATGTAGTCGACGTCGACTAGAACTTTGTCGAGTACTTTTTCTCGTTTCTTGCTCGATTTGTCCTGGTTCAGCTGTTCCTTGACCTCGGACTTTCTGTAGTTGACTTCGAGCTTTTCATCCTTTCTCCGAATTGCTGTAAAATGCCTCAATTTCTGCGAATTTAAACAGAAACTAGTGTAGACTCCATAATTTGGCAAATAAGTGTAAACTACATAGAATCTGTACTATTCTAACCCAAATGTATGAAATGCATGCAGAAATCGATATAAAAGTAAGTGTAAAACATGGCAAATTAGGCTCACAACAAACACCCTATACTTAAGCTTGCTTGTCCTCAAGCAATACTTTTAATGCTCATATAGGGGAAGAAATTTAAAACTCTCAACATCTTAGATTCATTTCCATATGTCCCTGCAATCAATTACCATCCTTGAAAAGGTACTAATGTCACAAATCCATGCATGTGCAATAAAAGCAACATCTACTCACAAAAGGAAGGTTATGAAAAACAATTCATAAGTGACAAAGCATTAATAATCAAGAGGACTTTAATTTAGCTCAATAAGGAGTAGATTGGTAAAAGGCTAAAGGTGGATAATTTTTGGCCATGTGGTGCTAATGATCCGGGGAAATGGAGTACTTTCCCAACTTTCATACCACATTCTTTCTTCATTTGATTTCTCACCTTTCGCTCATCGCTCATTGCTTTTTTCAATATTATGCTTTTACCTCTCTAACCTCAGCATTGCCTTCTCGCGAGTCGCAAACATGGGTGTCATGAATGGCCTCGGATACTTAGTGCTTTGGACTCCTCACACTGGTGTCCCATCTCGCCGAACTATTATCTCAACGAGCAGGGTCGATCTACCTTTATCTCCTGAGGTGACCGGATTTTCTTTCACTCATTAAATTTTCCATAATATATGAATTTCCTGCCAAACTCCAATAATGATATATAACAACAACCCAACAACCATATAATAATCTCCATAATGTAGCATCATTCTCAACATAATCCTCGGATAAAGAAATAAGGTAAAGAATGGACAATATTTAGATCATGTGGAGCAATATATAATGTAAGGCATAATATGGCTTTTGTGATGCATATAAGCATAGGTATGGCTAGGATATAACAATATGAGCATTATATGGAAATATAAAGTCATCCATCCTCTTATCATGCAACATGTCAAAAGCAACTTCAAATTTTACCTCCTTTCACGGTTTTCAAGAAAATAATGCACTTCATTTTGACTTCCCTTTACTAGGCAATTTCATGTTATATCTCTAATGAATCCAATTTTACATCGTCGAGTTCAATTAAGCTTCCATGACACTAATTCAAAAATTTTAATGGGGGTGGTTTTAATGATCTTTGGAAAACAACTTGTAAGCACATAAATAAATAAACAATTTCAAAGATAGCCATGTATAAGCAATTCGAGAAATAAATTTAAAATGTGCACATATAATGTCAAATAAAATCAAATATGCATGAAATAAGCCCTTCCCCCACCCCATACTTAAACATTACAGTGTCCTCACTATATAAAAACAAGGGTAAAGAAAGAAACTCACTAGACAGGTGTGCAGATCGTCGGAATCGAGTGCAAATGTTTGTACAGAGGTGGTCGACTTCGAGGAGAGGTAGTCGACTTCGACTACACTTACTCGACTTCGAGTACAGTAGAACCTTAGGATGGCTTTTCTTCGACCACAGGTCCTTTCCTCGTGATGGGTAGTCGACATCGAGTAGGTTACTCGACGTCGAGTACTTCTGTAGCTTCTCTTACCTGCAAAAATTGTTAGAAACGAAATATCCACAACAGAAAAACTTAAAAATAATGTTTCAAAACAAAAAACCCAAAAACAAATATCCAAACATTCAAAACTAATTGTCTTTTTACAAGCTCTAGACTTTACAGTCGCTAGACCGACTTTTCTCCGTTTGAGCTCAAGGTGGCATCTGCAGGGCCCATGTAGCTTGGGCTTCAAACAAGACTCCATTCTTGTCCATTAGTTGTAGTCCTCCTGAATGGATCTTGTTCACCGTGAAAGGTCCCATCTTTTTCTTGTTGAATTTGTTGGGAAACCAATTATCCTTTGATTTGGAGACATAGACTTTGTCTCCTACTTCATACTCCTTGGGATCATCATTGGAAACCCTGCATAATCGTACATACCAAGGCAAACCTCTCCCATGTATAGATAAATCGTTAATTGAAATAGGAGAAGAGATGTCGTTACCTTGGCTTACCGTCGCGAAATCAACGTTCGGGACCTTCTGATCTACTCGACTTCGAGTAGTGGTACTCGACGTCGAGCACGTTGTTGCTCCTGGTGGACTGCTCGTCGATGATGGAGAAGTCGAGTGTGAAGGGGACTGGTCGACGTCGAGTACCCGTGAATGTGGTACGTCGTGTACCATTTACCTAGAAAGCTGGAAACAAATTGAAGAAATTTTTTCAGTTCTATATATACCACATTTATTGTAGTTCTATATCTTTTTAGGGCCGTTTGGTACTGATATACGTATATTAGATATGGGTATGGGTATCACTCATACCCATATCCATGTTTGGTAAATTAGTATATGGATATCAAAGTGATATACCCATATTTCCATTCCTTCATATTTTCTCCCAATTTCATATACCATTTAAACTAGGGATATAAAAATAGACGATTCTCTGCCTCCATCCTCTTTCTCCTCTTTCAACATCACTGCCTCCCTCCTCTTTCCCGACCATCGTTGCCTCCCTCCTTTTTGAAGGCAATCAATTCCTGAGTAAGCAATCGCAAGGGGGTGGGGATGGATTGGGTGAGTGGGGGTGAGCGTAGGTGGGGGCTCAAGAGTTCGAGGCTAGTGGGGGCAACACGAGGGTTGGGACTGGCAGGAGTGTCTGGTTGCTGCAGGGGTCAGGCTAGGGCTGGGTGGGTGTCACCGTAGGTTGTTCAGACAGAGGTCGGGCTAGGGCTGGGTGGTGTCACCGGAGGTTCAGGCAGAGGACAGCCTAGGGCTGGGTGGGTGTCGGGGTGAGCGTCGTTAGAAAAAGAGCTTTTTAATTGATATCTAAAACCCATATTCTCAACATACCAAATAAGATATCGGATATCAGATATCAGATTTGATACCCATATTCATGATATCGATATCTCATACCCATATCTGATATCTGATATACGTACGTATATGGATATCAAATGGGCCCTTAGTTCTATACCACATTAGTAATTTTATTCTATATTTGTTTTAGAGTTTTATACTTATTACTGATTAATATTTTAAAATTTTTCACTTTTTAAAAAATGTACACTAAAGTCCAAATAAGTTTTAATTTGAAATAGAGCGAGTATATATTACAATCACCTAATTATAGTCAGCCTGCCGATCGATATGAAGATATGTTGTTTTGCTTGGAAGTTCAACCAAATGAGGTGAGCCCAACGAATTAAAGTCGAGAAGAATCACTTGCACCTGGCACGTACATGAACAAAAAAATCACTTTTGGGAACTTTTAAAATTGTGATATGTAGTTGTTGTCCTATTATTTTGCTACCATTCACTTTAAATCAATGTTCTAAAAGGCGCTAGGCGGTCGCTAGGCGGCGGGTTGCCACCTAGCGCCTAGGCGGCTAGGCGGGTGCCTAGGCGGCGCCTAGGCGGACTTAGAATAAACTTGATTATTTCCTTATATTTTGACGAATAACACTTGTCAATAATTCATATAATGTAATAATAATCCATAATATCACTCATAAATCCAAATTTGTAGTAGTTAACTAGCACTAAAGTAAATAAACGCAAAAGTACATGTCTGACTAAGAACTCTAAACCTCCTAAAATCCAAAACTATAAGTTCGACTAAAAAGCAAATGCATCCCGACATGGGGGATAAAAAGACCCTAAGTCAACTAATCATATGCTTACAAGTTCAAATTGAATAATCGTTGGACTAGGCGGTTCCTAGACGAATTTCCGCCTAGAGGACCACCTAGGCTTAAAAATTCCTAGGTCCCGTCCCGCCTAGCGCCTAGGCGCGATTTTTAGAACACTGCTTTAAATAGACCTTTAACTCTTCTTGAGTCATATAGGGTTCGTATGGGACGGAGTTAATAAACAGGTTAAAATTATAAACAGGGTAAAATTTATAAACTGTTGGTAAAAGTAGTTAAAAATTTATGAAAAAATATAAACTCCTTATGGGACGAAAAAGTGTTTATTTGTAAAAAAAGTGGTGTTTATTTGGTTATTATTAGGGGTATTATGGTACTTTCAAATCAAATAAACAAATAAACACCAAAATAAGCTATCAAGAGTAGCTTTTTTTTTAAACACAAATTTTAACGAAAAAACAAGTTTATTTGCTCCCCATACAACCTTTTTACCTGTTTATAAAATAATTAGGTGTTTTTACTTAATTTTTAAGTGTTTATTTCAACACCCATACACTAGAGAGTCTTAAGAAATGGAAAAAAATTATATATGTGTCATATAGATATAGATAGTAAAGAAAAAAATGTGGTGGAAATAGCACTTTACTTTTGCTACACTACGTACCAGTATAATGTAAGAGAGAGTTGAATTATAGTCGGATCACGTGTTCAGAATTTACTACAAAGGTGAATTACCCTTGTTATATATATATTAAAAAAAAGGTGCATTTGACCAAATTAATTAAAAAGATATCAAGTTAGGTGAAAGTTGGATATACAAAACTAATAAAACATGAGAGGCACGCCTTAGATTGAATCCAATTATATTGTAGTTGAATATTCGAATATATAAATTCAAATACAATATAATTTGATTTGTTTTTTTTATACTGTATAATTATTCAAAGGACATTCTCATTGTAAAGGCATTGCACAAACTACAAGGTAGATGTTAGACCAAACACTTATGATGATAGTGATCTTATATTGTGGTGGAGATTAGGGTTGGATCTGGTCAGTAGTCCACCCTAATCGATGATAAAGTTTAAAAAAAAATATTTGGAATCTAATTTATGTTATAAATAAAACTAAAAATTTTAATACAAATAGTTAATGTGATCTACTATTTTTTTATATAAGAAAATATTCGAAAAATCATGTAACAAATACTTAATTTTCGAGAAGCCAACGAATTGATAGACAGAATACAGTCTACTGATTAAGTCTATGCTATTGGTAAATGAATCCAAAATTTTTTCTTTTTCTTTTTTTTTTATAAGAAAAAGATTCAGTTAGGTTGTTAAGGAAACTTATACCTTTCTATCGAGTGCATTTTATGGATGAAGTCAATAAGACCTAAGTGGCTCTGAAAGTAAATATTATTGACATGTTGACTACGGTTTGCAACTTTATCTGCCACCACGTTGTTGCAGTTGCGTTGTACCGGAGTACATGGTTAGTGAAATACTAAGAAAACGATTGAGATAAATAAGAGCGTTTGAGATGATCATCTGAATTTCTCAATGACATATCCAAGTTTTTTCAAGGAATTAATGACCATGAGATCATCTCTTTCAGTAATAATATTATTGCATCCTAGTTCTATAACAGGAATTATTCCTTTCAACCATACAAGTGCTTCTCCTTTAAATGGGGTATATACTCTCTCCCATTTGAAGTGTAGATCTGTCAAAATTAATTTCTATAAATTACTTTTTTTTTTAAGCAAGATAAGAATTCGGTTCCCTAAACAAGCCTAGGAAAACCGAGAGACCGGACAAGCCGGTGGATGGACTAACCATCATGTACAACTGAAGCAAATAACAGAAACAAATGACAGAAAGTAAATTACAGAAGCAAATGACAGAAATAAAATGATAAAGAAAACGTACAAACCATCCTATACTGAACATTACAAGCCAAAGAGAAACGAAACGATCCGTCAAAGGGGCGACGCACACAAGAAACTCTGGGGAACATCAGCGGGCACCTCAGATTATGGACTCAAAAGAGTCATCAGATGTCAACGCACGTCCACGACATCATCGAACATGACAAATCAAAAACCGCTCCACTAAGCCTGCAACACAATAAGAACAGCACTGCACAACAACCCACACACCCAACTCCGTGCCAAACCATTGTCCAATAAAACCCCTAAACCCATCTCAAAAACCTCAAAGACGGTAACAAGACCGTGAGCGACTACTTGGTAGTCAAAACAGAGGAGGATGAAACGGGCCAAAGAGGAGAAATTGAACAACAATTAAAAAAAGGCATTGGGGCGAATATGCGGATTGAGATTGGTTCAACCTTAAACGTCAAGCGCACAAAGAAGTGAGCCAGAGCCAAACGAAGTTGGCATCCAAGAATAGGGCGATATCGAGAAGAGCCGAGGGCGGAGCCGAGGACGATTGGAGGAGAGTTGTAAGCAACCGGAAGAAGTGGGAAGAAAAGAGGCCGATGAAAATTACTTCTTATTTGAACCCTACTAGAGATATTTGACTCTTTTTTTCTCACTTCATTTTACATTATTTTTAAATTCTTAATTATAATCTAATTAATATTTTATAATTAAATAATAACATAACAAAATCCCAAGCCTCTAGCTAAACTAATTTTAATTTAAACAAACTCATAACAATAAATTTAATTAAAATTATAAACAAATTAACTATATGTGAAGAAATGAAAAAAATTGTGATAATATTTAGAAGTTAAATAATATTTCAACAAATAATTTATCTACTTTAAAAAATAAGGGTGGCTAAACAAAACAAGGTTAAATAACAGGTGATCTTGTAATTTAAAAAATAATTTTTTCACGAGGCAACCCTATGATTTAGCTTAATTCGGATGGTAAACAAGAGTTTTAAATTTTTTGCTGTGTAACCCTGAGTTTTGAAATATTTGTCACGCATCTAAAACTTGTGTTTTGGTTGGAAAAAGTGAGTGTGAATTTTTGTAGGGCTATATTCTATAATATTCAAAAATTCTTGAGGCTTTTTTAGGAAATAATCACATTTGCTTCTAATTAGCTGATCACGTCGACTCAACATTGAGGGAAGCGAAGGGCAATTTGCAAAGAGCGAAACTCAGAGGCGAAAAAAAAGATGGCGCGACTTCAGCGGCAGCTACGACCTTGGCAATGGGATAAAAGTTTGAATGAACCATCATAATCTAATTTTGTGTGTTTTCGCTCATATTGTTGTGTTAGGATTTGTAATTCTAGTTTGTCCTTTCTAGTATTAGCTTGTAATTAGTTATTGCAAGGGTTGTATTTGTATGAGTATATTGTCTTGCTTGAAATTGCAACTAGTTTAAGACAAGTTGTTCCTTGCAAGAGTGGGCCAAATTCAGCCCATGATGGATCAGCCCAAGACAGCAATACATGTTGAATAGTCGAGGTCAAGACGCATCGTTTTGGACTCACCGACTGTAGCGTCTCCTACAAGTGGGGATGACAATGGGTCGGGTGGTGGGTGGATAATCGAAATGTTACAAACACACTCTTAACGGCAAGAATTTCATGAAAAAATCAGCAACTATGAACAAAATAAATTCATAAAGTACAAACACGAAGTGGTTAGAAATGTTACTTCAATGTTCTATTATGCAAAACCCATTGACGATCAATAAAATGGGATTTGATAGCCATGTATCCCTTCTTCTGGTGACTTGTTGTCCACATTTATGTGACTCAAATATCTTCTTCCAAGATGCTTTGTTGGTTGCAAATGTTTTCATGATATCATTCTTGAAGATATTACGAGAAATCAACTTGAAGTTTGGATTCAGGCGTATGATGCTTTGAGGTAACCATAACTCTTAATCCTACATTCAAAGATTTAAAAATTTAAAAATTTAGCAACTGAATAAAAAATTCAGCCCTAATCAAAATTTAGCCCTAACCAAAAAATAAAATGCAATTTAAGATCTCATGGTCAAGTGTAGTTATAATCTCATTTCACCCTCTCCCTAGAGTCCAAATACAATTTCAGATCTCCCAAATATACATATGCAAATGCTATTTCAGATCTAACAACTAACAAGAAAATGTTATTTCGAATCTAACAAGCAAATGATATTTCAGATCTAACAACTAACAAGCAACAAATAGAGAGAATGAGATAGAGAGAACGCTTCATCAGATGTTGTGTGTATTTGCTACTCAAGGAAATGTCAAATCGGTATCAATTTTAAGATATTGCAATGACTTTGTTTTGAATAGGGACGATGGTGTAACTGGGTCAACACTCATTCAGTTTATAATTTTACATAATTACAACTTGAAAATAAAATCATGTTGAAAGAACTACCAGCAATGCCGGTTAGGATATGTGAAGAGACCAAAGACAGTCTCACATTGAAAATACGAATGAAAAAGTCTTAATATATAAGTTAGGGAACTACTCCTATTGCCAATTGGTTCGACTTATGTGCTAGGCTACTAGCGCACAAGCGCCCATGCACACGACCCCACAAGCGCCCTTATCATCTACTCCCCGTCTCAAAATTTAAGTCATTTTAGACTAATTTAGTTGTATAAAATAAAAATATATGTCATTTTAGGTTTTCTAGGTAGGGGATAATAATGATTTATATTGATTTGTGTGTTATTGACCTTTTTAAAGGTTTTGATTGGTTAAAAAAATATAGTGGGTATTAAAAAACAATAAATTTTATAAAAAAAAGTTAGTTGAATGATGATATTTTTTTTATAAGTGAGAATTCGAGGGTCAGACATGCCTGACTCCTCGAGTGGCCGACAAGTCGGCAGACGGCGAAATGTCGAATATACAACAAACTAAATCACAAAAATTAGCATACATAGATGAAAGAAAAGCCCAAACAACCACATAAAAGTCGTCAGTCAGCCCTGGAGTCTAGGAAGATCCAAAGCGAGCCATGAATACCGAGAACACGGGAGAGTGCGACGACTCACACGACGTCTTAACACCGAGAAGGCGGAGAACAGTAACCCACCACCAGAAAAGGCAGAACCTACGAAAGTGCGGATCACCAACGTTGCCCTCAACTAGATGAGGGATCTTCGAAGACCACAAACACAGCCACGATCCTCTCGATCATACAGGACACCTGATATTGCAACCCAACTCAGAACTAAACGCGACCAAGCCAAGCAACGACCCAACGCCAACAGAGGAACAAATACGAGCCGAAAAGGGAAGATCAAACATCAGACGAAATTTGCATGCAAACCTTAGAGAACAAGCTCAATGTTCGGGGAGGAAATATTATTACTATTACTATTAAGATTATTTTCCAACCCCACTGGAGATTTATTCAACACTTTTGGGAATTTGGTCAGAGTCTTTTCAGGCTTTTGTTCAAACCCTTTTGGAATTTTTTTCAAATCCTTGTAGGAATATAAAACTAAAGTTGCTCAGACTTGCGTGATTTTACCGTACCACTTTGTTCAAATCCTTGCGGGATTTTTTGCGAATTCTGACGTGATTTTACAATATCATTTTTTTAATAATATTAAAATTAGGTTGCTCAAACTTGGTGTGCAAGGAACAAGTTGATCCTTGCACGCCAAGGATAGATCATATAAGCTTATTTTTTCGCCCTTGGCATGTAAGACAGAGATTCACCTTGCACATCAAGCTGGTACAATACTCTCAGACCGAAAGCGAGCACAACGACACCCAGAGAGCCGACGGCGGTGACACCCCAAGCCCAGATTCACCGAGGTAGATGGAGGCATGGGCGGAAGCCAGGAAAAAATTGGGGGGGGGGGGGGGGGGGCTCGCCTATTTTATCGGATTTTTTTTTAATATATATGAGATACAATTTTTTTTTTAAAGAATATAGTAGAAAACACATTAAATATATGATTTAAAAAGCTAAAAGAGAAAAAAATCCATAAAATGAAGCCATAGGGATTTGAACTCAAGACCTCTTCATTCAAATTCACACCTCATACCAACTAAACTAGACAAACTTATTGATTTATTACTATTTTTAACTTGTTTTAACCCTTACATTGTCAAAACCACTTGTTTTAACCCTTTTATATATATATATATATATATATATATATATATATATATATTACCTTTTCCCCCGACCCGGGGGGGCTCGAGCCATCTCATGCCCCCCCTCCCTCCGCCCGTGGATGGAGGGCTTCTTCAACTTTTTCCTTTTTTTTCCGCCTTCTGATTTTTGGCATCACTGTTTTTTTTTATAGTAGGCAAGAAGTAGATCGACAAAGCGATCTTGAAGCCATCAAAAGATGGCTTGATAACCCTACGCAGAGGGTCGCCAATAAAAAAAAACCACTAACTTAAATCTAAGATTACAATCACCAATAAAATTATAATTAAAATGTCTAAAAAAAGAGCACTTAGTTGCAGAGTTGATTGCGGGAATGGATCCAGTTACGAAAGCGAGTAGCTTGTTCAGCAATATTGTTGCATGATTTTTGGCATCACTGTAAAAGGGGAGTAAATCCCCCTTAGGGTAAATTAATTTAATTTTTAATTTTTTGTCGAAACCCTGAAAAGTGGGTAGGAGAGGCCAAAGGTGAAAGGCCTGGGCCGAAGGAATCCCTCAAGGGTGTGGGTCACAACAACCCACTTATAGCCTCGGCCGCCACCATGCCCGACGCTGTAGCGGTAGAGTCGGAGAGCCGACCACCACACAGCAACAGACATAGGAGACGCCGACAGCATAGAGGGGCGACACGACACGGCTCAACCCAATTTTTGTTGGAATCAGATAATCCACTAAAAAAGGGTGGCTAACTATAAATTCCCTAATTTTAAAAGAAAAAATTTGCAAAATAGGCACTTTTTTTGGACGAATCTGCAAAATGTCCACATTTTTGGACAAATTAGCAAAATGTCCACTATATAACCCTAAAGATCAGACGCTCTAACCTCCCTCTCTCTCTCTCTCTCGCCGTCTCCTCCCGGTTCCAGATCCGTCGTTGCCTCATCCTCCCGGTCCCAGATCTACCTCCTCCTGGTGGATGGCGTTGATCTCCATCTCTCTTGATCTTTTGCTCTCTCGATCTCGTCTCTTGGTCTCTCGATCTCGAACCGACTCTATGGTTTCCCTAATTTCATCAATCTGGATCTCCAAATTTGGATCTATTTTGACGACGAGAGGAAGTAAGTTTAATTGATCAATTTTGCTTGCTTTTGTTGATTCAGTTTTCATTGTCGATGGAGGAGATTCGGCAATCGGCGATGGCAACAGCTCGGATTTCCTCGTATCCTCGGAGCGAGCGAGGGAGCGAGCGATGGCCGGAGATCTTCGTCGATTAGCCAGCGATTGAGCGAGGTCGAGCAAGGTGTACTCCGTCGATTAGCCAGGTCGAGCGAGGTGGACTCCAGCGAAATCGCGATTCCAGATCTGTGTGATTCCTCCGAGATCTCCAATTCCAGCGGCCGGTGGAGTCGGACACGAGCGTCAAGGAGGTCGAGCAGTCGGAGCGGGCGAGCGGAGCGAGGGAGGTGGCCGTAGCGAGCGGAGCGAGCGAGGTGGCCGGAGCGAGATCTCCTCCGGGTTCATCGAGTTTACAAAGGTTGAAGAAGGAATTTTTGTTAAATTATAAAAATGACCCAATAAATATGGAAATTATAAAAAAATATCTATATTTTATTACAAAAATCACCCTATGAATATGAGAAATTAAAAAATGACAAATTTTGCTAAACATGCACTTTTTTTGGACAAATTGGTGAAATGTCCACTTTTTTTTGACAAATTAGCAAAATGTTCGCTACATATACTAATTCAATTAGATCCCAATTAACAAACAGATCCCCAATTCTATCTCCAACTCTCGACTCTCTTGATCTCTCCGGCTACCTCGATCTCTTCGGTCGCTTCCTCGAGCTCGCTCGCCCTCTCGCTCTCTCGTCCTCGCCCTCTCGCTCGTCGCCGGATCTGGAGGCAAAGCTCCTTCAGCGTGGGATCTGAAGAATTGGAATGGATCATCTTCGTTCTTGCTTTCAGATTCAATTCGAAGAACAGATCCCCAAATCTCTCTACAGTTCTCCAGAATTAGATCTCTCTACCCCTCTCCCGTTCATCTTTCCCGTTTAGTTGTGTAATGAGTTGGGCCTTTTATGTACATAATGATATATGTAGTATGTAATCAATCAAAACTTGTAAAGGGCTCAAAACTCCGATCCGCTCAACTCGAAAAAGTTTACAAACTCGTCATTATGTCTAAACTAGACTTGGGTCATATTTTCACAGCTTACGGTTATATTTGCACAACGTACTCTTATATTTGCACGACAAAATATTTAAAAAAATTAAAAACAAAAAACTAGATTTGGGTCATATTTGCACAACTTATGGTTATATTCGCACAACATCCTCTTATATTTGCACGACAAAATCTAAAAACAAATTTAAAAAAAAAAACTAGACTTGGTCATATTTGCACAACTTACGGTTATATTTGCGCAACGTACTCTTATATTTGCACGACAAAATGTTAAAAAAAACTAGACTTGGATCATATTTGCACAATTTACGGTTATATTTGCACAAAATACTCTTATATTTGCACGATAAAAAGTTAAAAAAAATAAAAAAAAAACCTAGACTAGGGTCATATTTGCACAACTTATGATCATATTTGCACAACGTCCTCTTATATTTGCACGACAAAATGTTAAAAAAAATAAATAAAAAATAGAACGGGGTCATATTTGCACAACTTACGGTTATATTTGCACAACGTACTCTTATTTTTGCTCATCAATAGACAATAATTGCACAACATGGGGGATTGGTGAAATTTTGCTCAACATCATCTTATTTTTGCTCAACTATATGTTATTTTTGCACAACAATCGAAACTTGTGAATTTATTTTCAACATGATCTTATTTTATCTCAATATAATTTCATACTTTCTCACTAAATTATTAATCAACATGCTCTTATTTTTGCTCATCAATAGACAATAATTGCACAACATGGGGGATTGGTGAAATTTTGCTCAGCATCATCTTATTTTTTTTCAACTATATGTTATTGTTGCACAACAATCGAGACTTGTGAATTTATACTCAACATGATCTTATTTTATCTCAATGTAATTTCATACTTTCTCAATAAACTGTAAGCGATTCAGAATAAATTGAAGCAAGTCTAGTTTTATTTTTATTTTTTTTAACATTTTGTCGTGCAAATATAACTGTAAATTGTGTAAATATAATCGTATGTTGTGCAAATATAGCATTTTGTTGTGCAAAAATAAAAAAAAAAATATAGATTATGGATCACTTGATAAAATATAGATAGTTTTTTAATTTCTATAATTTGTAGGGTGATTTTTGTAATTTCATAAAAAGCTTTCTTCTTCCTCCCGATTTCTGCGAAGAGGAAACCGCCACCTAGCTCCCTCCGGCGGCTCCGGCTCGCTCCGGCCTCGCTCGATCCGGCCTCCTTCGCTCCGGCGCCGCTCGCTCCCTCCCTCGCTCCGTCGCTCGCTCAACACCGCCTCCCTCCCTCGCTCGCTTCCTCACCACCGCCTCTCTCCCTCCCTCGCTCGCTCGCTCGGCCTCCGCCTCCGCCTCGCCGCTGCCTCGACCGGAAATCCAGCGCATCAACCCCTCCGTCGTCCAGCTCTTCTGGCCATAGATCCGGCGATCGACGTCAATCAACAAAGGAATCAGAACCGGCGCAGATCTGGCCGCCTTCGGCTCCGCCTACGGATCTGCCTCCGCCTTGCCACTGCTCGCTCGGCGGCCGGATCTTCCTCCTCTTCCATTCTTCGTCTTCGATTCTGCCGGTGCAGATCTGGCCGCCTTCCGCTCCGCCTACGGATCTGCCTCCGCCTTGCCACTGCTCGCTCGACGTCCGGATCTTCCTCCTCTTCAATTCCTCCTACTGAGTCGGATCTTCCTCCTCCTCTTCTTCGATAATTCGACGAGATTCAGATCTTCCAGAGGCGAGAGGCGGCAACAGCGTAGGAGAGAGAGAGCGTAGGAGAAACGCGTAGGAGGAGCGCGTAGGAAGGGTTTATATTGTGGACATTTTACAAATTTATCTCAAAACGTGGACATTTCGCAAATTAGGCCCTATTTCGTGGCTATTTTGCAAATTGTCCCGTTTTAAAATTATTTAATAATCCTACAAACTAATACCCTTGGTCAACCTAAACCTCTTTGAATTTGTAAATAAAGAACGGTTATCCGGAGTTCGAACCGGAGACTACTACCCGCAAGTCCTTTCCAGTGAGCCATTCCGGAATGATTAACAACCCAAATCTGGACAAAACCGCAATAACTAGAACAAGATCGATTCATAATCCAAAGTGACCCAAATCCAACCCAGACGAATTGACAAGTCTACTGATTGATTCAAGTACGTCGGATGTGGTGGGTTGGGCTGGGCAGGAGTTTTGGATGACGGGTCAAGTGTGGAATGGTTTCATCTATTCATTACATGTAAAGGACAGGCACAGCAGCAAAGGGGGACCAAATAAACTCAAATTTTGAACAGACCACCAGACAGATTTGTACTCAAATAGGAGGCTTCCTTTCTTCTTTTGTTTTCCGGAGCTTTCACTGAATGTTGCACTATACAACATTACAACCTGAATATAAATAAAATGAAACAAAATCAACACAAAATAAAATAAAAATTCAAACTTCATATCACACCAGCACTTTTGTACATTCATCCTTAACTGAAATGTTCTGATCAAATGCAAACAAGCACAAACTCACACAGCATACCACGGTACACCGTACACCCATTGGAAATGCCGGTTACTGCCTGAAGATTGAATCTTTGCTTCTGCTTTTTTGGGGGCAAAATTCAGCCAACTGCTGAACCAGTCCATAAGTAAACTAGGTACGCATAACACAGAAGCGGCTTTGCTCAACGTAGCCTGATTACACTTCCAGTTGGAATGATAACATTTGGGTTCCGAATGTGTGGATTAAGAGCAACCAACTCTTTCCATTTAGCCCCTGTTCCATGAATCTGAGTAGAAATGCTCCACAAGGTGTCGCCACACTGAGCAACAGTCGACGCCTGTGAAGATCTACCCCCAGTTTTTGCCTTTGAAAAGGGTTGTTTGTTAGCCTTTCCCATACCATTCGCGAGTAACCACCGAGACCCAGATTGCTGCTGGGTTGCACTACCCCATAACTTTTTCTTTCCGATTTCAGTCTTCAAACCAGTAACATGCACTTCTGCCACTTTGTATTGAGGAATCAAGTCCTCTTTGGGAACCTTCTCTTCCATTTTATCCAGCTTAGGATTTACTTCAGTCTCCTGATTGTCGTCGTCATCATCATCATTATTTTTTGCCTCCGAAACTGTGTTGTATATCTTCTGCTTTGGTGGAACAAAGACTCTCTCCACCTGGATTAGAGCAAGCATTGGCGTTCCAACCGGCTCATAGTCCCTTAAGGGGTCTCTTAGTTGTACCATTAAAGCAACCGTGAAGTTATTTCCGAATAAACCACATCTTCCAGAACGCCCCTTGGTGCCTTTCCTATCCCCTTTTCTCCCAAGGAAAGTCAAGTCTGTGGAGGAAGCACGGTGCGCAGAGAGTATCTTTGAAGTCCTCTCGTTCTTCATTTCGTCTTCATCAATTTCACCCGAATCCAGTCTCATCCATTCATCCAGAGTCAAGGACATACCCATCAACCCATCAACATGATCACTGTTATCCCTAACCTCTAACAATTGCAAGCCCACTGCTCCCTCCGCACCTAAGGATTTCGGCCTGATGCTCGACGGTGCTTCCTCTTCCGACATTCCAGACTGTATTTTCAACCCCTCAATCGATAGTGCTTCAATCTTTTCCATAGCCAGTGGTGCAAGGTCTTCCAAATTTACGTATTCTGAGGCTGAATCCCCCTTTCTCATGCTTGAGCTGCTTTTACGAGATCCTAACTTAGAAGCCCGTCTTCTATTTTTCTTGTGTCCACCAGATGAAACTGGACACGGGTCTGATTCGTGCTGGAGTAAATCTTGCCTGCAGGACGGGAAAAATGCACATGAATTTGATAACACAACAACATTATCAAAATGACAAGTAATGGGAGACCTTCCGACCTCTCGTTTGCTTCCAATTGTGGTGAAGCCTCCCAAGCTATTTGTTGCATTGTTTTCCCAGTGAAGTCTTCAAGAGGCATTAGCTTCTTAGCCTGTGCAGATAGCTTCTCCATCCCAAGTGAAGCCAAGTTCTCTAACATCTCCATTACCTCAGAGCCCATTTCTGCAGGAACCACCACGGGGCTAGAAATCTGCATGATCAAGCTCCCACCACTCTTAGCATTCCTAAAAAGTGTAGGATTCATCGAACGCAGAAATCCCCCGCTCTTCGTTTGAATAAATGGACCCAAGCCTTCGCCTAGAGCAGGCAACGTAGGAGGATCTTCATTTATGAGCTCAGATGAGCTTACAGAAGCGGCAGTGTGATCTAGTGGAGAGCTTTGGAAAGCCTTCTCATTCAGGCCGTATTCTCGCATTAATGCATCTGTCTCCAAATCTTCCAAAACCCTGGCTGTTGGACGCCATCCGGCCTCTTGACTTGCAGGAAATACATAATCATCAGCGAAACTTCTACATTTAGGTGCAGTGAAAGCATCGCTGGTACCCGCCTGATTTTCACTATATTGCTCCTCCTCGCTTAGTTCAATGATCGATCTTAGTTCAAAATCTTCCTCTAAACTTCCCCATTCAGGTACTCTGGGAGCATTATACTCCTCATATTCTTCCTCATCTTCACCAAAATCAAAGCCAAACAAAGAATAGCCACTAGCTTCAGTCTCCCTCTCAAATTCTCTCAACAAGCGCTCTCTAGGAGACTCGGGCTCATCCTCAGAGATTAAATCTATTGGCGGATCTGGCTGATCTTCAACCCCTAGCAAGCTTAAGAATTCATTCTCAGCATCCAAATCTTCTAAGCCAAGCGGCATATCCACAAAGTTTGACATGCCATCCACATAGTTTTCTGGATGACCCGATTCGCTTTTCACATCTGGCGAGTCCTGTCCTGCATTCTCAAGATCTACAACATTGTTCAAAGCAGATTCTAGCTCTTCCAGAACTGATTCCGCAGTACACTCGTCATTTTCTATGGAGTTCCCATCATATATTATGGATTCTTTGATATTATTATCAGACGGCTTTTGTTCATAAGCAATAGGTTCGCCTTCAAGAGAAGCCTCAATATTCCTGCAATTTGCAGAAATATCATGACTTTCCACCTCATGATGACCAGACACTGTCGTGATCTCCTCATTATGTGGTGCCTTTACCTCGATAGAGTTTTCTAGAACCTTTTCAACTGAAGGTAAATAACCATTCCCGCGCTCAACATTTTCTTTGAACGAATCAGTGCGATGATAAGATGGTTGAGCAGAATGATCTATAGCGACATCAACACCAGACCCATCATTAACAGATGGATCCAACGTCTCCACTTGCAACATCCTCCTATCCAACTCCTTCAACGAATCAGATAGGTCATTTTTAGCTGCAGGAACCTCATGTAGAACTTTGATATCAGAATTGCCAATCACACTCCTTCCATCATCATTACTAACTCTTACCGATGATCTCCTAGTTATTGCATTATTCGGCTTCGAACTCAAACGCTCAAGAACAATCTTGTTATTGGGAGGCAGAAAAGGATTATCCTGCAGAACCAAATACCCAAAACTAACATTCATAACAGCACCAGCAGCCTTACCCCGCAGCTTGTAAGCCGTAGTCCACTTCTGCGAGCTCTTCCCCTCCTCCAACTCCTCAAATTTAAGAGGAAGTATACGAGTAAGATCAACGCGGTGCTTCCCCAAATCAAGCCCCACCTGTCCATCCACCGAAGCATAGAGCCAGCAAGGCTTCTCCTCATACTTCACATCATGGTGCAGGCCACTCCTGCTGCCCTGAACTGAATACGTATGAGCGAGTTGTTGGTCTTCGAATTCAGCTACACCTTCGATCACCTTAGCCGGGCCTGCCACCAACTCTCCATCCTTCCTCTTCCAGTGAACAAACAAGCCATAACCATTCAATACTGAGGGCAAGCCCTCAATTTTGTGAACTTGCAAGGTGAAATGGCAGTTAAATTTTCGGCTTCGAGGCTGGGAAATGGCTCTTAAGGATTTCCAATTCCAAAATGACTTCTTGTCCTTGGCCGCTGGTTCACCACTAAAACCACCACCTCCTCCGATACCCCGATTGTTCGAATTCGGAATCGAATCCGAACGACCGGACCTCCCAATTGATTTCCCCCGGGAGATTGCGGTAGAAGAAGAAGAAGAAGAAGCTGAGCTCCTGGAAGGGTTTCTCTCCGGAT
Source organism: Persicaria maculosa (assembly GCA_963922045.1). NCBI lineage: Eukaryota > Viridiplantae > Streptophyta > Magnoliopsida > Caryophyllales > Polygonaceae > Persicaria > Persicaria maculosa. The sequence goes on from OY998259.1 coordinate 58,943,772, forward strand.
AAATTGCGTTGCTTATGGTGTCAATCTCATTTATCAACTTCCCCTTGTCCGAATCATTGCTACTCTTCTTCCCCGCTTCAGTTCTCGACATTGTCTTTCGGCAAAAAAAAATCCCAAATCCAAGACAAGCTCAAATTAGATAACGAAAACAAATAAAATAAAAACACAAAATTCACAATTCACAATTGAATTCAAAAATCCAGCATCCATAACACTAAAATTTAGCAAATCATTCTATGATATCAACTGACTCTAATAAGATAACGCTACCGAATTCATCAATTAAAAGGAAAATGAAGAAATCCGAAAACAAAGGGGCGAATAGAAGAGCAATAAAAAAGATGATACAATACAAGTAGGAAAGAGTCCATTTGAGCTTACCAGAAATACAGATTAGAATCTGCCCGTTCCTTAGTTGAACAGGCATAAAATCAATCGATAGAAGAAGATCTGTAGGGTTTCCGAGTTTGAAGTTGAAGAAATTGGGGGGGGGGGGGGGGGGGATCGAAACGAGGACAATGGGGAGAATTGGAATAGCGTGTTGGAATATTATATGACGACAGTCGACAGACAGAGTCATTGGGGGGAGAGAGAAGGTGTGTGTTTGAGGTCCACGCGCTGGCTGGTCTGAGAGAGAGGCCTCCGCCTCCACCCGCAAGGGGTTTGGTCATTGAGAATAACGTGACCCAATTCAATTCAATTTAATTCGATTATGTTTATATGTTAATTATTCACATTCAAATTCAAACTACAACGTTCCCAAACGAGGGGGATGTACTTGCATAGGACAATAAATAGAAAACAAATGCCTATCAACGTAGGTTGATAAGTTACATTACTACATTAGTTGCGAATATAAGATAGAAAAAATGGTAAAAAATAATACTACTCTATTCGGCAAAACTTGTCATTTTAACTCTCCACACAATTTTTAATAAAGTTAATAATTACACTCCTTTTTACTAATTTACCCTCATTTATTACTCTACTTTTTACTTTATCAAAAACTACAACTCACAACACACCAATCAAATCAAGGACATTTTAGTAAAGTAGAAGCAAAAATACATAAAATGACAAGTTTTTCCGAACAAAAACAAAAGTCTACAACGACAAGTTTTGCCGAACGGAGGGAGTATGAATTATCAGTTATGAATCAATATTAATACAAATTTTAAAAACTATAAAAAATAATACGAATTATCAATCATGAACTAAGATTTATACGAACTTTAAAATCTTATAATCCAATTTTATTAATAACTAGTTTTTATCTTTAAACATTATTCTTATGCATTTACTAATATGATGTCACGTCATTAAATTTTCTAACATTTAGTTGACACGTTGAAAAATTGACCGGATTTTTCGTATGAAAATTGGTTCAATATGAAATACTTGATATTATTTTTGGTAGTTTTTAAAGTTCCTATTAATATTGGTTCATGACTAATAGTTCATATTAATTTTGGTCATTTTCCTTATAAGATAGGTCTTTGGGCTCAAAAAAGATAAAGAACAAAAAGAGAAAATAAGATTTGTACAATTTAGATAAACGGGTCAAATGGTATTATGAGATATATAGGTAAGCATAGGTTATATAGGATTTATATTTGAAAATACTAAGATAGAATACAAGTTAGATTTTGTTTTATTCGTGGGAAAAAAAATGAGTTGCAATTTGTCTAATCTGAGTTGGCTCTATAATGTTTTTTCATAATCTATCGTCTCCTTCCTCATGCTCTCTGTTTTCCGTTGTGTTCATTATCTGAGGCTCTGAGCCTACAACACTTTTCTTTCTTCTTCCTCATTTTGAATATTGCAATACTTTGTCCAAATTCACAAAACTTGAAATGGTATCAGAGCTAAAATCAATCTTATTTGAAATTCCGCAAATCTAAAACTCTAAACACAAAATTCTCTAGAAGATCTTGATGGAAGAACTTCAATGATCAAATCCAACCAAGTGTCGCTGGATCTGAATGATGTTTTGCATCTACATCAATCAAATCACTCAAATTACTCGATTTCCATGCAATTGTTGAAAAACCACATCTAAAAATCAATTTTATTTGAAATTCCTCAAATCTAAAACTCTAAACACCAAATTCTCTAGAAGATCTTGATGGAAGAACTTCGATCATCAAATCCAACCAAGTGTCTCTGGATCCGAATGATGTTTTATATCTGCATCAATCAGATCACCCAAATTACTCGATTTCCACGCAATTTTTGAACGAACTCAACTACAAACATTGGAGATGGTCGGTGGAAGTCTCTCTGGTCACCAAAAACAAGATTTGCTTCGTCAATGGTGGATGTAAATGACCAAACGAAGTTTCACCTCTATTTCCCCAATGGAAGAGATGCAACAACATGGTGATATATTGGATCTTGCATTCAGTAGAGAAGGACATTACTGAGACCTTGCTGTGTTGTAACACAACTTCTGAGGTCTAGAAAGATTTAAAGATGCATTTCCGATTTCTCAACAACACCAAGCTATGTCAAGTACAAAAAGAGATTTTTAATGTTTCTCTCAGCAATCTTTTAGTTTCTTCATACTTTACAAATTTCAAGAAGCTTTGGGGTGGGCACATGGCTTTGGTTGAGATGTCGAAATGTTCATCACTTGTGATGGTTAATCCTTTTCCAAAATGGTTAGTACATCAACAAGTAATTCAGGTTTTAGTGGAGTTACCGGATTCTTACAATGGAGTAAAGGCTAAAATCTTGATGATGATGCCTACACCTAATATTGTTGTGGTGTATAAAGTTAGAGCTGAAAATCATCCGTGGGTAACTGACTCCCTTGACCCATCCAACCCGATTATTATACGGGTTTTTACTCGAAAAAAAACGGGGTGATGATGGGTGATGGGTTTGGTGAAACAGGTGTTGGGTCAGGTGATGGGTGACATGTTTTTCACCGATCACTTGACACATCACCTGACCCTATTACCCGATCTGATTAACCACCTATTAACCCACCCGATTATTAAAAAAAGATAGTATATATAATATAGTATAATTTAACAAAACTAGCATATTTCTCATTTTATACCTCTATTTTTCCATTCTCCAATTCTTATTCAAAAAGATATAAAAGAATGTAAACTTGCATTATTTAACTTCATGTCTTTATAAAATTTCTTTTATTTGTTTTGCATATACCGATAGAGTGTAAGCAATTTGACTCTTTCCAACAACTTTGTTAGCATTTAGTGTATTAATGCATGATTAACCAAATCGTATTTTCCCAATTTGTCAAGAAATCGGTAACAATCCTCTTCATGCAAAGAGATTAATGAAAGGACAATTGAGTCTATTTTCTAAGGACAAAGTTTTTCTATATTTTTTTTACTATGAATCTATGAGTCTATTAACCAAGTTAAATTCATCTCGTCTAGATTGATATTAAACTTCTAATACTAATTTTGTAAGTTAAGGATGATGATATAATGTATGAATATAGGCCTTTTACTCATTTAGTAGGATAATGAATATAATGTATGAATGATTTTTAAATATGTCTTGTGACTCATTTCCTTTTAATTTTCTTCACCCGATTAACCACCCAACCCACCCGATTTACCCAACGGATCGGGTAATGGGTGAAACATTAGACGGATGGGTGATGGGCCGGATGAAACTTTTTTTTTTTGTGATGGGCCGAGTGAAAAAATGGGTCCACCCATCCATCACCCGACTCATTTTCACCCCTATATAGAATGGTTTTAGAAGAAGAACATCAAAGACAATTGAACAATCCGTCTTTCATTGCTGGGGATGGTTTTGTGTTCAATGCATTTCACAAGAACTCATCAGGACAACCATCTATTGCTGGTGAAAATACAGTGTTTAATGCATTTCATAAAGGTTAGTCAATTTAGTCAACATGTTATAGAGGAAGGAATCGTTCCTCGAGTAACAATTTATGAAGGCAATGGAAAATGAAAGTCGAACTATTGGCGTGAGAACTACAAGGTTCACGGGCATTCGATTAGTAGGTGCTTCAAGATCCCCAGTTACCCTCCAAACTTCAAGAATGGAGGAAGTGACAATTCCCAAGTGGTTTGTTGCCAATGTTATTGCAGGTGATGACAACCAATAAGTTGTTGCATCCTTCACCAAGGGACAATATGAACAAATTGTGGCTTTATTGAGCAAACAAAACAAACTCTAACAATTTGTATTTTATCGTATTCTTTTCAAATATAAATTCTATATATATAACTTATGCTTACATATATCATAACACAAACACTGATCCTACATGATTAGTTTGTAAGATTTTTAGTTTTTATATTCATGTTCATACTCAATCTTAGGTCATTGATAGTGAAGTTAATCGAAAATTAGAAGATTTTTTAGAAAAGCCTCGTTCTTTCCCGAGAAAAAAAATTGCAAATGTTGGGCATGCGGAAAGTCTGGTCACTATGCTAATTAATGCAAAACAAGAAGAACAATAAGTTATCAGAAGCCCTAGGTAGCTTAGATTACAACGAGCTATCATAAGAGGAATCAGTAGACCTAGCCCTAAGAAATAAAAAAGGGATAATTGAAATGATAGAAGAAAAAATTGAAGAAGAAGCAGAGTGTAAAAGCGAGTCAATAGAAGGTGAAGAAATTAATGAAATGATGGAAGGAGACGCTCCTAGTGAGTTATCTTACGAGTATGAAATGACCACTTTAGCTCAACTTTAGCAAGCCGAAACATCTATTGATGAAGAACAAGCAGAAGAAATCACGAAATCAAGGGTTAATTTTCTGATCATTGCTAAAAGAACAATTTGTTAAAAAATCATTGTTCTCAAAGTATGCTAAATACGTATGTGTTTGAAAAAATGTTTGGAGATGTAACTACCAAAAACAATGAAAATCAAGCAACTAAAGTAACCTAAATTAATTGGGCAAATATTCAAAAGCACAACAATGATAAAAAAAAAATTAAATATATCTTCATATGTGGCATTCAAGTAATAATAGCTCCATTAAAAGACTATAGGAAAGATGTGCAATGCATTAATTTTGTCTGTGATATTAGACACAAAAAGTTTAGTGATAAATCATTAGGGGAATATTCTGTAATTTGAGTCACGGAGCAGTTTCTTGGATCTGTAGGCCTAACTACTATTTTAGTCTAGAAGATCATTATGCATCCAAGCTCGTGGTCATAAAATTGTTAACAAAAGGCATTAGTATGTATAAAGGAACTTGTCCTTTGCAATTATAGTGGAAGGTTGTTTATAAACTAGAAAACACTACAAATCATGCATGAAGATGTCATATAGTAGAAGCTGAAAAACATGAGGTAGTAGGTCCCGATAAAGAGGTTGTACCTGTTAAGCTAAGGCCAGAGCAAATCAAAACCAAGACCATTTGGGGTAAATGCATTTGAAAATTCTACAGCCACAAGCAACGATAAGGTTTTAACTATAGATGAGAAGGGTAGAATCTATACAAATACTAAACAACCGGTAAGCCTTTCTAGATGTTCGAGTCTATCTAGAAATCCTAGGTATAGGTTTAATCCTAATCATAGCATTACCCCGAGAAATCAGGGAACTACCACAAGCAGGAAAGACATGTCATTTGTGGTAGAGGATGATATAGCGAGTATGATAGCAACTCTAAATAAGAAATATATTAGAAAATAAAATTCTAAGAGAACTTTCGAGACATATTATTGATCTAGGCTATTGTCCTTTTAGAGAATCAGTTTCCATCCCACTAAATCCTCCAATAGCCCCAATTTATTCAAACAATCAAGAAGGAACATCTAGTTTTGAACCAAAGAGGAAGCTAATAGGGTACCAAACTAGAACCACTAGTGAACCTATCTATGAAGATGATGAGATAGCCAAAACCCTTAATGAACCTAGCTTTGAAGAAGAATTAGGTATGAGGATGGAAGTAACAGACCTTAGGTGTCTCTATGAAGAGAATATGAGAATAGAATGAAGTCTTGAATATGTCAGCAGAGGATCACTAAAGAAGAATTATAGGATTACCAACCCTAATAACATTTATATCCCATTAAGTATTTGTCTAGAAAGGTTTAATAATTATGAATTATGTGCTTTCGTAGACAATGGACGTTCTGTATGTTTTGGTAAAAAAAACATTATTTCCCGATTTTATATGGAAAAAATCCAGGAGACTAATCCAAGTAAGAACAGTCGATGACATTATCATGGTTCATTCTGAATAAGCATCTGATGTACCTATCATGTTAGGAGGAGTCCCATATGTAATTCCTACACTCCGAGCTGCTACACAACCTTCTCATGATATGTTAATTGGAAATAACTTCCAAAGACTTCATGTTCCATGTACACAATACCTAGACATGATGGTCTTATATATGAATGGCATGGCGAGGATACTTGGTTAAAAATATAAAACAAGCCTACACACACCAAGCAATAGAGTTTACGTGCACTAAGTGTGGTGAGGAATATATTCTTCCTAGCAAAGAGAATTTGCACTCTCTATATGTGAGGTGACATTAAAAGAAAAAATTATTAAATAGCAAGAAAAAATGTGTAAAGAGTTATATTATGAACATTGTTTAAAGTTTTGGGATAAGGATAAATCCTTTGCTCATATAGAATTAACAGACATACAAATGGTTTATACCTACATAGATCAACGGGAGTTTAAAGAGCAAATAGATGAACTTTTTAAAAAAGATTAATTAGAGAAAGCAAAAGCCCTCATTCTAGACCAGCCTTTATTGTTAGGGAATCATGCTGAAGAAAAAAGAGGAAAAGCTAGAATGATTATCAACTATAAAAAGCTTAATGATAATACTGTTGGGTGAGGATGTTTTCACTAGAAAAGATAGTTTCAAGTACTTAGGTTCGGTAATACAGAGTGACGGAGGTGTGGATTCAGATATCAGTCATCAAATTCAAAGGGGATGGCAGCAGTGGAGGGTTGCGTCAGGGGTTTTATGCGACAGAAAAGTGCCCCCAAAGCTCAAGGGAAAATTCTACATAATGGTAGTTAGGCCTGCAATGCTGTATGGGGCTGAGTGTTGGGTGACTACAAAGACATAAGAGCAGAGGCTTATGGTGGCAGAGATGAGGATGATCAGATGAATGAGTGGATTTACGAGACTCGACAGGATCAGAAACGATGTTATCCGTGACAGAGTAGGAGTATGCAGTATCCGAGACAAGTTACGGGAGTCAAGACTTCGTTGGTTTGGACATGTGCAGAGGAGGGACCTGAGCACGCCAGTGCACATGTGTGACAGTTTGGAGATTGATAGAGTTCTACAGAGCAGAGGAAGACCGAAGAAGAGTTGGAGGGAGGTGATTAGACAAGATTTTGCTCATCTGAACCTTAACGAGAGTGTGGTTATGGATAGAACACTTTGGAGGAGCAGCATTCTTGTCAAAGAGGGTTAGACTATCCCCAAGGTGTGGTGGAGAGCGTATCCCCCCCCCCCCCCCAGATCTCAAACCATGACATCCCTTAATCTTCTTTCCCGGTTTAGTATGTCTTTCTATTATTGTACTTGCATGTTCTCTTGTGTTTTTCGGCCTTAGTTTTCTATGATTATACTTGTTCTTTTGCCCTTGTGACATCTCTCTTTGAATATATGCTGGTGTCTGGGCTACTGGGAAACACTCTCTCGGCTTTGTCGGAGAAAGAGTGCGTACAACTTGGCCCCCAAGACCCTGCCCCGGCGGGACAACTAGGAATGTTGTTGTTGTTGTCTGTTTGACTTTTTGACACGTTTTTAAGGAGTTAAAAACTATATAAAATATCAGCTTTTTAATTACTTTTTATATATAATTTTATAGTTATTAATTTTAATTTTAATATTAAAAAATAAAAAAATATTTTATATAGTTTTTAGCTTCTTAAAAAATGTGTCAAAATGTCAAATGACATTTATTGGTGAACGGAGGGAGTAGAATATAGAGAGCCACTTTGTTCTATAAAATGAATTATAAAAGTATTCCACTTACTGCATTCAGTGCCTCAGAAGGGCGTTATGAATCCAGTCATGCCGTTTGGTTTAAAAAATGCACCATATATAGTCAAGAGAAGAATGGATAATATTTTCCAAAATTTTAAACATTGTTTCTTTTTCTAATTGATGATATCTTAATCTTATATAAAACTTTGGAACAGGATAAGCATGACCTCAAAGCTATAACCCAAAAATGTATTAATCATGGAGTCCTTCTAGGTCAGAAGAAATGCATTTATGCTATAACTTAAATTGAGTTCCTAGGGTTGAAAATCAAAGCTGGTTAAAATTGTGTTACAAGAGCATATCCTAGAAAAAGGTGGAAAAATTTCCTAATGAAATGAAGGATAGAAAACAACTAGAAAGATTTAGTGTCTTAATTATGCTTCTAATTTTATTAAAGATTTAGTCAAACTAAGAAAGCCTTTACAAGTAAAATTAACGTAAATTTCGCGAGGTACCCCTGGGGTATTGCAATTTTCACGAGGTATACAACTCTTTTGCATATTTCGCGTGGTGCCTCTGTGGTTTCAATCGTTTCGCCTCGTGCCCTTCCCGGTTAATTTTAACAATTTCCGTTAGTTTTCCATTTAAAAAAAGAAAGGAAGAAGGAACGGAGTGAGAAAGAATTAAGCGAAGGTGAAAAGGTGGTGCGGTGGGTGCGATGGGCGAAAGGGTGAAGAACGCCAGAGCAAGGAAGAAGCGTCGTCGGCCGGTCAGAGGTGAAAAGGTGGTGCGGTGGGTGAAGGTGGTTGCCAACGGTCCCTGCCCCTGCAGCGTCTCAAGCACATCACCCTCTTCGTCGACGTCCTGTGGCACTCCACAATCACTCGAACGTTGCTGCATCGAAGGCTTTTGTGGCGAATCTGTTGAGGGACTTCCTGTCGAAGAAGACAACGAGCAGTGTCTTAGAGCGCATTTTCTTGACTTGTTTGAAAGTAGCCAAGTCTTCATTGGAGGATTACTCGAGTCCGGACATGAGAGGCAACCATGGTGAGACGGAAGCGATCTAGAGGTCGAATCTGCACAAGGTAATGATTAAGTGTAGGCATCTGATGTGGCTGATTGAGAGGATGAACTGCTGGATTCCGAATCTGAAGCATTCGATTCGAAGCCTCGGAAATTGTTGTCAGGCTCCAGCGAAACGGAGCTTCGCTGCGAGGGTTCCCAAAGCTCTCAATTGATCGGCATCGGAGGAGCAAGAAGATGGGGAAATCGAATTGAATCTAGAACTGTCACTGGGAGAGAGATTTCCCCATCTTCAATTTGATTTTCCAAAGCCCTAATCAAATAACAGATTCCAGTGCCCAGGAGGTACAGATTTCCCAAAGCCCTAATCGAAAAGACTAAGAGGCGGCGGCGGTGCAGAGTCGGCGGCGGCGAGCGTGGCGGCGTTGGCGAAGACGACGTCTCTCCTGGTGGAAACGGCGGATCCGAGCACAGGGGCACGAGGGATGTCTCCGGCCTAGCCTTCTTCTTCACGCTCTTGCTCTCACGTCTCTTCTCCTGTTCTCCGGCCCTCTTTTTTTTAATTGCAAACTAACGGAGAAACGAGAGAGCTGTTAAAATTAACTGGGAAGGGCACGGGGCGAAACAATTGAAAACCACAGGGGCACCACACGAAATATGCAAAAGAGTTGTATACCTCGCGAAAATTGCAATACTCCAAGGGTACCTAGCGAAATTTCCGTAAAATTAAAGAAAGATCAAGTTTGGAATTGGACTCATCCAGATACTAAGATAGTCCAATAATTAAAAAGAAGATGTGAGAAAATACCAATATTGACTTTACTTAATGAAGATGATGAATTGGTTCTATAAACAAACTCCAGTGATTATCATTGGGGCACTGCTTTGAAACTAAAGAAGGATAACAAGCTTTGCAAGTATAGCAGTGGAAGTTTTAACAAATCAAAATGCAATTACACGGTTATGGATAAAGAGATTATGGCCATATAAAGAGGAATATTTGGAGTTCAACTTGGGAGGAGAGAGAGACGTGGACCTAGATGTGATGTTGGGTGAGGATGTTGTCCCTAGAAAAGATAGTTTCAAATATTTAGGCTCGGTGATGAAGAGTGACGGAGGTGTGGATTCAGATATCAGTCATCAAATTCAAAGGGGATAGCAGAAGTGGAGGGTTGCGTCAGTGGTTTTATGCGATAGGAAAGTGCCCCCAAAGCTCAAGGCAAAATTCTACAGAATGGTAGTTAGGCTTGCAATGATGTATGAGGTTGAGTGTTGGGCGACTACGAAGACACAAGAGCAGAGGCTTATGGTGGCAGAGATGAGGATGATCAGATGGATGAGTGGATTTACGAGACTCGATAGGATCAAAAACAATGTTATCCATGACAGAGTAGGAGTATGCAGTATCCGAGACAAGTTACGGGAGTCAAGACTTCGTTGGTTTGGACATGTGCAGAGGAGGGACCTGAGGGCGCCAGTGCACATGTGTGATAGTTTGGAGATTGATATAGTTTGACGGAGCAGAGGGAGACCGAAGAAGAGTTGGAGGGAGGTGATTAGACAAGATTTTGCTCATCTGAACCTTAACGAGAGTATGGTTATGGATAGAACACTTTGGAGGAGCAGCATTCTTGTCAAAGAGGTTAGACTATCCCCGAGGTGTGGTGGAGAGTGTATCCCCCCCCCCCCCCCCCGGATCTCAAACCATGACATCCCTTAATCTTCTTCCCTGGTTTAGTATGTCTTTCTATTATTGTACTTGCATGTTCTCTTGTGTTTTTCGGCCTTAGTTTTCTATGATTATACTTGTTCTTTCGCCTTTGTGACGTCTCTCTTTGAATATATGCTGGTGTCTGAGCTACTAGGAAACACTCTCTCGGCATTGTCGGGGAAAGAGTGCGTACAATTTGGCCCCTCATACCCTGCCCGGTAGGACATCTGGGAATGTTGTTGTTGTTGTTGTTGTCTTAGCTCCTAAACCTTTCACAGTCAGTACTGCTTGTAAAGGAATTTTGGGCTTTATAAATAATAATCTTGATAACAGGAAGGCACTTGAGAGGCTTTTGCGTTGACAACTAGCCCTTAACCAATTTACATTTACTATCGAACATGTGTATGGATCTAAAAAATCTCTAGAAAACAGTCTCACAAGAGAGTTAGCTGACATCACAAATGACGAACAGACATACATGACCGAACGTGCCTACTTGTGCACTCCATCCTGCAGACCGTGAACGTCTCCAAATAATAGGAGAATATCAGGGATGGGTTACCACTCCCAGTAAAATTATTTCAGTTAGTTTTGTCTAGTTTACGCAAAATAGATACCATTGTGGACTCCTATGTACAAAGTGAGACACATAATGGTCAAAAGACTGCTAACATTGGAGATTATCATTGTAGTATTAAAATTACTAGCTAATATCCAAGAGATCATTTGTAAAAAATGAAAAATGATCTCATTTTTTTTCTATTAGGAACTAACCGATGGATTCAGAAGAAAATAGGTAGAACAACACCATTCATACAGACCATGGAAAAGGGGGTTCGTTAATGATAACCGAGGTGGATTAGGAGGGATGATGTTACCCCTTAATCCACCAAGAGATGAAGATTTCCCTAGAGCATGGAAATATGGAATGTGTGTTACAAACTTTACTTCCCTGAAGAATAGCCTAAGCTTGACAGCTTCTTCTTGACTCAGTTCCAGATTAAATCATAAAAAAACTGGCAACTTGGGAAATTGAAAACATCAACTAGGTTAAATGATGCAATACCATATGTGCATGCATGGAGGTTACCCAGGGAAAAACCCAGGGTTCTCATTATCTAATCATGGTTGTTGACACAGAACAGTACTGGTTCATTGAAGATCTCATACATACCCAGAAAGCATAGATCAGAACACCTGGAATAGCCAGGGTGATGGCTTTCTTCTACATTTATTATTATATCTCCCAGTTCTAGAAAACCGAATGTGGCATATTCAAGGTTGGAAACACAACTTTCATAGTTTCTCCAAAGATCAAGGGGCTACTACAGCAAGCTTTAGAGAGATCAAAGTCCATCTAGGAATATCTAATAAAAATTGAAGTAGGAAAATTCTTGTCCAGAAAGGGTCATCAAAAGTTAATTCATGACCTTGTAAGGGGAATAAAGAATACTCGGAAGAATTAATGCTAGAACTGGATCTTGATAATCAAGATGACTTGTAAGCGGATTATGATGATTGTGATGATGACCTAGCTAGAAGCTAATATGGGAGAAGAATGGTTCTACAATCTGGACCACTGTAGATGAGCTATCACTTGAAGAATCTCATCGGCCTTTATCTTCTTCTTTTTCCCTTGAATTGGTATATAAAGAGCGGCCATTCCGGGGTTCGAACCGGGGACCTATGGGTACTACCCACAAGTAACCATTCCGGAATGGCTTTTTTTTCCCTTTATGTCATTGTTCAACATGTATGTTTGTAAGATAGTGTGACTATTGTGTACTTTTTTATTTGAATAGGCCAACTTGTCGGCCATTATCTGTTAGCCGTTGAAGAGGCATCCAATGCCCTTCGACTAGCTCTATAAATAGAGCATACTTCAGATTTCTAAGCCATCGAATTCCATAGAGAGAAAAAACATATGCAAGAGAGAAGAAGTCTTGTAAATCAGAAAGAGAAAGAGAAGTATTTTTGAAACCTGAGTAGACTAGTTCTCTCCATCGCTCAAAAGTTCAAAAATCCTTAGATGGATCTCTCTGATATAAGTATTGAGAGTGTTTGAGTGTTTTTATTTCAGGTTTGCTTATGTGTTGTAATCTTTCAAATTAAATAAAGTTTGTTTTTAAGAAATGGAAAGCTACTTCATTGGTATGTTCTAAATATTTTATTTTATTAATTCCAATCCTTTAACCCTCTCAAAACCGAAACCAAAAGCTAGAGACTACAGTCTGAGGTAGGAAACGAAACAGATCTATGCTCAACTTGGACTAAGAGAGGCCTGATTGAAGGTTAGCCACCTTTAGAAAGTCGAAAGCTACATGTACAGGAACGCTGACGGTACAGAGTAACTATGTTGAGATATGAGTCGAACCTCTTTAGCTTAAAGTTTTAAATACAAAGCTTGATGGGCTTGAAACCACAGAAAACTTATTATTCATAATATAGTTAGTAAATTATTGTAAGTAGTACCACAAAAAGTTATCTATAAGTATTTAGTGTTAAGCTCCTGATAATATTTTCAAATATAAAAAAATAAGGATTAAGTTTGTAATTTAGCATAAAGTACGTGATATCTTTTTAATTTAAATATTTAAGTGGGTCCCTAGGTGATGCATCTATATCTTCTATAATAATATATATATATATATATATATATATATATATATAATATATATATATAATAATATCTATAATATATATATATATAACAGAATATATATAATAATAATATAATACATAAAAAGTTGTGTTCAAGACCAATTTAATGCTCATTTATTTAATATTTTATATTTTTTTGTTGTGTTCAAAACCAATTTAATGTTCATTTATTTAATGTTTCATATTTTATTTTATTTTTTTTAGCTCAATGATTAATTAATAGAGTCGTTTGGTAGGAATGAGGTCTTGAGTTCGAATCTTATTAGTTACACATTGACCATATTTTGTAATTTTTTTTATATTTCCTCTTAAATTTTCATGTTTGTTATGCATATTTTTGTAAATAAAAATAAAGGTGTATAAAGAAAAATGTGGAGAACATTACAAGTTATTTTCTTTATATAAAAATTAAAAAAAAAAGCTTTAGATTTTTTAAATCAATGCTTATCATATATAGTTTATGCTATGCAAATGTGTGAATGAGATAATTTATTATACCACCGTCATAATCTTTTTGTTACTATTTATTTTCAACTAAGTTCAAAATATTATTTTTGTGCACATTATTTAAATAATTATGATCTTAATCATACAAATATTCTATTTAATTTTATTAAATTTCTTTTCTCTCATATATTAATGGTACAAATTTTCATATGTAAATATGCATAGTTTATAAACAGTAACCAATCAATAACATAAAAAAGTAACTTCAACAAACATTGAATACAAAAAATGTAACTCCTTTAACATATTTACTTTAAAATTTATTTCACTTCAGTAATAAGTTAAAAATTGAAACTCCTAAGTCAGGGAGATGTTATTTATTGGTTTTACAACTTTCGTACTAATATTTTCTTTTTATTTATTGTCTCCCTTATAGTGACATTGGTGAAAAAGAAGAAGCAATTATTGACAAGTAAAACTTAAGGTAAGTGGTTGTAATACAATCCTTCACTTGAACTTTTATTTTATTTAAGTCACTCGCTCAAGCATAGTAGTGAATAATATGCATGCATTTTTATCTTATTTTTATATTGGTTTTTACATAATTTTTAACTATATTATCACTATTTTTATTTGTTATTCTAATTTATATTCCATTTATTTAATTTGTATATTTAAAAAAGTTTACAATCGAAAATTTTAATTGGTCACCACTTGCAAAAAAACTAATGAAAAAAAGTGTGTATAATTTGATTTGGTTAATATAATTTTTTTTATTGACTCTTTTCATGTTATAAAAAATTATAACATTATCAAATACATGAAATTTTTCCATCTTTAAATTTCTCTTGAATTTGATCTGTTCACTCATGGGTCTAGATTAATTTTTTGTATATATAGGGAAGAGTTAAAATGTAAAATATCCTTAGGGTGTAAAATTGCTTAAGGTGTAAAATTTTATTTTTTAATGAATTAACACGCGCGCTCCGGCTTGTTCGAACATGTACAGACCAGTTCAGGAAGACCACATGTAAAGCAGCCAGCAACGACTTCTCTCTCGGCCTCCGACACCCACCTCTAACCACCTCCGGCCACCGCCCCCTAGCCGCACTCGATCCCACCCCTGTGCGCACCTACAGAACCCAGCACCTACCTGGTTCGAGCCCTGCAGCCGCACCACCGAGTCATTTCTCCCCCTACTCATTGTTCGACATCTTCACCCTTACATAGCCCGTCGAGCCACCTTTGACCCACCAGCCACACCACCCTCGAGCCCCCGTCCTCATCCGCACCCAGCATGCCCTGAACCACCCTTGTGCGTGCGTGCCCATCAGCGCCCCCACCTAGCCCGTTTGTCCCAAAACCGTTGTTCAGACTTCAGAGGCTCGTTATACCTTCGAAAATCCCAATTTTTAGCCTTGTTTCGACTCGAATTTGGTATGATTTCTAACCCTAAACTTGTTTATTACAATTATTTAGATTGTTTGAATGATTTAGCCTGAGATTGAAAACCTAGGGTTTGATTTAGGAGCGGAATTTGGGGTTTTTGCCAAAAGCCAAATTGATTGAAAATGATGATATGGTTGTGTTGTTGGGTTGATTTTGAGCTAATTTCATGTTCATAGCATTGTCAAATTATTTATGGATCATGAGCTAATTGGATTTTAGAATTTTATTGCGATATGCTTTAGAATTTGGGGTTTTTTGCCAAAAGCCAAATTGACTGACATTGATGATATGGTTGTGTTGTTGGGTTGATTTGGAGCTAATTTCATGTTCATAGCATTGTCAAATTGTTTATGGATCATGATCTAATTGGATTTTAGAGTTTTATTGCGATATGCTTTAGAATTTGTGGGTTTTTTAGCCAACAACCAAATTGATTGAAATTGATGATATGGTTGTGTTGTTGGGTTGATTTGGAGCTAATTTCATGTTCATAGCATTTTCAAATTGTTTGTGAATCATGAGCTAATTGGATTTTAGAATTTTATTGCGATATGCTTTAGGTCAGGTTCTTCTATTTTAGCATGAAAATCATAATTTAGCATATTAGCTCAATTGGTAGAGCAATGTGCGTTTGCACAAAGATGTGGGTTCAAATCTCAGATAGGTTACATAATATACAAGAGCGCAACAATCGCAAATTGCTAATCATGCACATCATAATCTTAGTTATGCACTTTTTAACCTTAATTATGCACATTTTAATCTTATTTATGCACTTTATTTAAAAGCTTATTATGTATGCACACCATAATGTTATATTTACACAACATAACATTATATTTGCACATTTTAATCTTATTTATGCACTTTAATTTAAAAGCTTATTATATATGCACACCATAATGTTATATTTGCACAACATAACATTATATTTGCACATTTTAATTTTATTTATGCACTTTAATTTAAAAGTCTATTATATATGCACACCATAATGTTATATTTGCACAACATAACATTATATTTGTACATTTTAATCTTATTTATGCACTTTAATTTAAAAGTCTATTATATATATGCACACCATAATGTTATATTTGCACATTTTAATCTTATTTATGCACTTTAATTTTAAAGCCTATTATATATGCACACCATAATGTTATATTTGCACAACATAACATTATATTTGCACATTTTAATCTTATTTATGCACTTTAATTTGAAATTGTTAAATGCTTGAAAACAAATAGACGATAAGTCCGTTTAAAATAAACATTGCATACCGTAAAGGTGGGGTAGCGTTGCCCCCCTAACCCCCCGCTAGGGGCGCGTCGCCCCCTAGACCCCCGACTCGCTAACCGGTCAGCGTGACCACCACCGGGGAGCTCCGCCCCCCGGACACCCCGATGCGATGCCGGTGAAAAATGATTCAAGACACATTAATAATAATCTTAATTGTGCACTTCATATTATTACTCATACACATCGTCATTTTATTCTTGCACTTTATCATTTTATTTATACATTTTATATTTGCACAACAAAAAGTGTCGAAAACGGAAAAAAAAATGCATTTACCCAAAAAATTAGACATATTTACCTATTTACCCATAAAATTAGGCTCATTTACCCATAAATTAAGCATATTTCAATTATAATTTTTTATAATTGAAATAGGCTCATTTACCTATTTACCCATAAGGAATTATTATGTCTGCACAACATAAAGTTATATTTGCACAACAGGATGTTATATGTGCACAACATCAAGTTATACTTGCACAACAGAAAGTGTTAACACGAAAAAAAAAATCTTGGGACAAAGGGAAAAAAAACATTCTAGCTCGAGAAGGGGGCACAGGGACAGGGGGCATGCGCATGGGGCAAGGGGGCACATGAGGTTGACATTTAACTAATTAAATTAGGCTCATTAGTAAATAAATTAGACTCATTAGCAATTTACTTACAAAAATTAGGTTCATTAAGAGACCATTAAGAGAATTTTACACCTTAATTTAATTTTACACCCTAAAGTAATTTTACATTCGAACCTTTGCCTATATATATATATATATATATATATATATATATATATATATATATATATATATATATATATATAGGGATTGACTCCGGTGAAAACCTCAAATTGTGGTAAAAACCGTGAGGACTACTTTATAGCTTGGGTTATTTGAAACCCGTGCTAAAAACCTCAATCACACGATGACTTTACAACTTGGTTCAACCTAAAAACTGTGCTAAAAACTCCAATTTTAAAATAACACATGACTTTATAGTTCGGTCAAACCTAAAAATCGTGCTAAAAACTAATGTTATAAAATTACATAGTGACTTTATAGCTCGGTTTTATTCAAAACAAATTTATGACTTTATAGATAGGTTCTATTTATAACCGGGCTATAAAGCAAGTAAACCGGACTAAAAAGTCGGTCCTCACAAGTTTTTACCTTAATTTTGGTTTTCACCGGAGCGCACCCCTATATATATAGTAGTAGTAGATAGAGTCAGGTTCAGGTACACTCAACTCTAAAAGTGAGAAGGAAAGAAGCAACCTCATTAGTCCACGTGTCCAAAAGTAAATTAAAAAGAGAGACACGCTGGATTCTCACAATTAATTAGTGACATCCACCCAAATTAATTAGTAACACCCCCATCCTCACTTTACACGCGCCAAATCAAACACACTAATTAATTGCACGCGCCAATCAACACAACACACTAATTAATTAGAAATTGTACGTACATGTAAAAGTGTTTACATGAACTTTTAAAAACCATTTTTTGGCATTTTCACTTGTTAAAAAAATATAAAAAAAATATATATTTGGGTGTAATTTAATTTTATCTACAAATAGACACCCACCTTGTATATGTTTTGTTGAAAAAAAAATTGACAAGAAGTGGTTCAGCAATTTTATTCACAGTGGTTCAGCAATTTTATTCACATTGGTTCAGCAATTTTATTCACAGTGGTTCAACAATTTTATTCAGAGTGGTTCAGTAATTTTATTTACAGTGGTTCAGCAATTTAATTCACAGTGGTTCAGCAATTTTATTCAGAGTGGGCCGATCACAGTGGTTCAGTAACTTTATTCACAGTGGTTCAGCCATTTTATTTGTAGTGATTCACAAGGTTCACAAGTTATAAAGAAGTGGTTCATGAAGCTATAAAGAAGTGGTTCATAAACCTATAAAGAAGTAGTTAATGAACATATAAAGAAGTTATTCATGAAGCTATAAAGAAGTGATTCATGAAGCTTTAAGAAGTGGTTAATACAGCTGTCAAGAAGTGGTTCATTAATTTATCAAGAATTGGTTGATGAAGTTATCAAGTAGTGGTTCATTAAGTTACAAAGAAGTGGTTCATGAAGTTTTCATTCTTATTTTATTTTCTCTTAATGCTTAATTTTTAATTATTTATTTGTTTATTTTTTTAAATAAAATTGTTCATGAACCAATACTATTTACTTCGTGAACCACTTCTATTTATATGTGATGAACCACTTGGTATTAAAAACCTTGAACCACTTGATTTAAAACTCTGAACGACTTAGTTTAAAATCCTGAACTACTTAGTATAAACCCCTGAACTACTTGGTATTAAAACCCTGAATCAATTGGTATAAAACCCCTGAACCATTTAGTATTAAAACTCTGAACCACTTGTTATAAAACCCGTAAACCACTTGGTATAAAAACCCTCTTATTTTAACGAAATCGGCTCCGATTAGCACAAAATGTCAAGAAACATGGAACCAAATCGGCTCCAATTAGCGCAAAATTCCAAGAAACATCGGGAGGAGACCGGTCCCAGACTCCCAGTGCCTCGTAAACGGCTTGTGGAGGTCATATTCTTTGCTCACACCATCATCAATAATTGACTGATCACTCCCAGTTTTAGTGGTGGATTTGTGAAGATATAGACCGGTCTGCAATTAATATTCAACACAAAGAAAAATTAAACTCTGATGAATTTAATTTAATTGATCGGAAAAATATTCGATCTGTCCCTAAAAGTATCAAGAGAAACTAATCAACCCAGATTTTTCTAATCGACTGGAAATAAAATCAATATACACAAGAGCGAGTATTAGAAATCAAAATTGAAACACTTACATTTAAATTCAAACGTGTGTGCGGGAAGAGAAGGATCTGGAGGAGAGAGGGGGGAACGGGAAGCGCTCAAAGGCAGGGCAGGCGCAGTCGACGTCGGGAGGGGTCGAGGAAAGTCGCAGTTGAGAGCGTCCCAACGGTTAAAGTCGCGAGGAGAGGAGGAAGGAGATGGAGAAGGGGGCAGAGTCCGACGAAGTAAATCTGCGCAAAGCGCGTGAGCAGATTTTTTTATTTATTTATTGAATTTTCTCCATATTAATTTCAACCAATCATATCACTTCTTTACTTCTCACCGGACCGGTTACTTCTCACTTGAACCCTCCCCGGGTATAGTAAAATCATTGAGTGCATCTATCATCACCCAATTTACATCATCTTACATAAAATAACCCTTTTTCTAAATCATCGGAACACCCGAGACAAAATTTCATCTTTTCATATTGGATCATATTTTGACAGATCTACTTATTATAATCAAACCAGGACCATCGCGTTGCCGCACTAGCAATGGCAATCTGCAATTGCAAAGTGCAAACTCCTTCAAGCCACATTTACACGCTTGCCTCAAGAAACATCGAAAAAGTTCTTTAATAGACAGATATCGTTTCATACTACAATCCAAGGACTAATACGTTGGGAGCACAGTTCAAATTAAGACTACAACTACTAGGGAAAAATGTCTTTTGAGGCATATGGAGACCCAAGAAGCCAAAGTGCCACTACATACTCAGAGGACAAGTCTAATAACACAAAGATTGGATTGACAAGAAACTACCTAACAGATTAGTCAAATTGAAATACAAGATGTGGGAATGGACAAGGAACTTCCCCGCCGCTGACTTCAGATGTCAAGGCCGTGCCCTTTTGTTGGTGCAAGCCGGGCATTTGTACTGCTTGATGTGTTCCGCCCTTGCAGGAGTGATCTTCACGCACTTCCCATGGAACCATTTTTCGCACAAGTCGCAGCATATCCAGAACTCATCTGAGGCATAGTTGTCACCGCAGGCTCCACAAAGAGTGTCTCCATGTTCCTCTTCCTCATCCTCTTCCTCATCCAATCCTTCTTCTTCATCTTCGTCTTTTACTTCAGCTACTTTTGAAGGCTTCCCCTGTGCTCAGAAACTCAGTTGTTACAAATGGGAATAAATCAAGACATCTACATCTTTTAATAGACCAAAGCACAACATATCCGGAGATATATTATTTGTCCAATAATCAAAGATATTTCTCAAACCCATCATGCCATCAAGCAGTGAATACTTTCTAATGTGGGTGGAATATGATAAGGGTGAACAGAGAAGAACTATTGCACAAACTAACACGTCCATGTAAAGAACAAAAGGTTTTGGTTTACTAAATCAACTATTCAGTCTCTCTTATTCTTCAATCCATAAAATGTGGGAGAGGAATTGAACGTGAAATCTAATGTCACTGAAGTACCAGGCTTACCAGCCGAACTCACAAGTCTTGGTAGGAAATAGCGCAGCAAAATAAAGCAATTGGAGCATCAATTAAGGTAGGATTAAGTAAATAGCCTTATTTGGAACAAAATCTAAGCAAGATTTGAGTTGATTAAATCTATCTATGTGGCATCTTGTATCTGAGCCATATCTGAGCCTGCGGTGGTTTGGACACGTTTGCAGGAGACCCATATCTGAGCCTGTTCGTAGGTGTGAGAGCTTGGAGCTTGGAGCTATTTGTAGGGGGGAGAGGTAAACCGAAGAAGAGTTGGATGAAGGTTATACGTCACGATCTACATTTGCTGAACCTTTCGGAAGACAGGGGATAGAGACCGTTGGAGGAGGTGTATTCGGGCTTCTGATGTTTAGAAGCCTTTGAAGTTTGGGGATGGGTGTTAGGTCTTGCCATTTATGCTTCTTTTTGCCTTGCTCCTTGCTTCCTTTTGCCGCACTCTATTATTTGGCATGTTTCCATATTTTGTTTATGCCCTATTGTTTTGGGTCTATCGGAAACACTCTCCCGACTAGTTCGGGGTATGAGTGCGTACATCCTGACCCCAGACCCTGCCTCATCGCGGGATATACTGGGTTGTTGTTGTATGCGGAATCCTACGGTTGATTCTAAAAAAATTCTCCCGCCAAAAAAAATATTAAAATAATAATATAGTGATAATTTTTGGAAAGCCACAACAAGACAATATATCTATAAATAGATATTTTATTTAGTAAAAGTATAAATCTATCTATACACTACAAAAGAAAAAAGATCGACACTATTATAGATTAATCTATATAATATTTTGGCAATTTTTATCTAACTAAAATATATCTCTTAATTAAGATAGTACTAAGATTATTAGTGTTGGAATTTTTTCTACAATTCTATTTGCAATTTGTTAAAAAAACTATAAATAGTAATCGTAACAACTTTAAATAAAATTATAAACTATATATTAATCATATGATAAATAAAAGCTTAATATAAATAGTAATCGTGGTCATTGATTCTATATAATATTGTCGATCTTTTTTCTTTTCTAGTGTATAGATAGATTTATACTTTTACTAAATAAAATATCTATTTATAGATATATTGTCTTGTTGTGGCTTTCCAAACATTATCACTATATTATTATTTTAATATTTTTTTTGGCGGGAGAATTTTTTTAGAATCAACCATAGGATGCCACATACAACACTAATAGTCTAATATATAGTATAGATCTCTCTAATGGTATAGATTATTAGTGTTGGAATTTTTTCTACAATTCTATTTGCAATTTGTTAAAAAAAACTATAAATAGTAATCGTAACAACTTTAAATAAAATTATAAACTATATATTAATCATATGATAAATGAAAGCTTAATATAAATAGTAATCGTGGTCATTGATTCTATACCATTAGATAGATCTATTCATCGTTATTTGTCTAATTTATACATTATAATTTGGATTTATTTTCATGTTTTGAATAGGCTTTTATAGATAATTGATTTAATTTTAGAATAACGTGTTAGAAAACTCCCATGCACGGGACGAGACTTGCGCTAGTATCTATATCTATATCTATATCTATTCTTAAACCAAAATAGTTTTTGCCTACATGACATCGCATCCTTTTTTTAGCAATTTAAACCAACCAAATTTTTTCCTTTAATTATTTTTCTTCTTCTTTCCTTTATCTCTTTAAATTAATCACATTTTTTTCTTTTATTTTTGCCACATTTACTATCTATATCTATATATATTCTTAATACCAAGTCATAATGATATTATTTTTTTTAAAACAAGTTTACAATGATATTATTATTTTTTACTAACCAATAAGAGTGATTTAAAATATCTATATCTATGTATGCTACTTTTTTTGAGATTTAAAAAAAAATCATTTTCTGAAATTATTTCTAAGATACGTTTTTGGTAATGATTTTTATCCTAACTTTTATTAATATTTTATAATATTAGTTTGTTATATTATTAAGATTATATTTTTAAAAAATTGCACCATGGAGTGGGACTGTATTTGTTAGTCATATAACTATAGTAGTCAAATGAAAATAGAGGTGTTAGGTATATGAGGGAAAAAATATAGCTTATCAACTTCAAGGAAAAGCTTCATTATATCTTTACTGTTTCTCTTAATTGCCAACTTATAGCTTACGCCATAAACATTATTAGACAATGATATTTATTTAGATCATTTCAAAATTTTATGCTAATTTAACTGCACATTTTCCGCATAATAAGATAGCTGAAAGGTAATCAAGTACCAGCTAATAGGTAGAGCAAGCAGCTGTTAAAGAAATATCAATTAGAACGGACTATGGTAAACAAATTAAAAAAATCATAGGTGCCATTTACAAATACTCTAGCATGTGAGGTGAGATGATCACACAACTATTCGTCTGGTACAGATGTATCAAGAAACAATGAGAGTAGTTATCCACAATTTTATGCTAATTTCAGTGCACATTTTCCACAAAATAAGATAGCTGAAAGGTAATCAAGTATCGGCTAGCTAATAGGTAGATCAAGCAACTCTTAAAGAAATACTCCCTCCGGTCGGAAATAAACGATGTTTTGAGGGTAAAATTTTAATCGGATTTATTTGATGGTCTGAGATTAAAAAATTACTTCTAATTTTGGCTCCAAGAAGTTTAAAGGTTGGCTTCATTTTTTCAAAAAAAATCATCATAAGAAAATTTAAATACATCTCTCAAGTTGTACTTACTTGGACAAAAAATTAATTTTTTTATTACTCTTAAGAGGTTTTTTAATTTGCGCGTTAAACTCTAAAACATCGTTTATTTCCGACCGAAGGGAGTATCAATTAGAACGGACTATGGCAAAAAAAAAAAATCATAGGTGCCATTTACAAATAATCTAGCATGTCAGGTGAGATGATCACACAGCTATTAGTCTGGTACAGATGTATCAAGAAACAAGGAGAGTAGTTATCCAGCTCTACAATTTTGTCAAAGTGTTTTCACAGAAGTTCTAATACAAACTTCAGCAGTTCCCTAATCTACATCTTACATATTTGACTTAGGCAGGCATTTATAAAAGAAAAAATTCCTCATATCATAAGCAGGAAAAAGATACAATCCTACATATATGTGATTGGAGATGTTAAATGCATCCAAAATTAAAATTGTCAAAATATAACCAACACGAAAATTCAATCCACACTACCCGAAATCAGAATTAATCACAGATGTTGCACGAAGATGTAGAATTTTATAGTATTTTTTAATATTATTGATCATAGATATTCATTTGTAATGCCTAAAAGGTTATTTAAATTAAGGTAATAGTTATATTAATTTTGATTATAATGTCTTGCTTTCTTGTACAACCCTATTATAATTTATAATATTAAACTAAAAGCAGTATTCTTGTATTTTGTTTTTAAAATATATAAATAATATATTTGTTACATATATTCTTGTATTTTGTAGAACCCTGTTATAATAATGGTTTTTTTTTTTTAATAAAATTACAGTTAACTCTCATTTCTTGTTTCATTTAACACAATGTCTTTGCTATTTCAAATAGCAATCACTATATAACACGTGAAGAGTTTACTCTAGCTTGCAGGTAAAGTGCATCTATGGCTATATGCCATAAGAGAATCTAAACCAATGTTGAAAGCCAATATAGCTAAAAATAACATTTAAATATTCTATTGTTATACAATTACTGAATCTCTTTTCAACAGAATGCTAGAAACTGAAAGTTATAGTTGATGACTCACCGCTTTAGAGTTTGACTTTGATTTGCTGCTGCTGTGGTTAGAAACAGTCGACTTTTCCCTGGATTGTTTCTTAGCAGATCCAGTCACTACCTCAAATATAGTCGGCAGATCATTGATCATACTAAAAAGGCGCTTCCTGCATATGGAATTAAATTTATCAAATGCAGATCCTTCTCACATTTCGTATAATGATTGCTGAATAGAGAAGCATAACTGCTTTACCATAACAAAAATAATTGAATGCAGATCCTTCTAACATTTTGAACAAGGATTGGTGAATAGAGAAGTCTAACTGTTTAAGCATAGAAAAAGAAAAATAAGTGAATGCATGGTACTAGTAAATAGTAATCAAGTTCTGCCTAGTGCCTACCAAGATTACCTGCACAATTTCCAAATAATGCCAAAATCTATAGATCAACATATGCTCTCTTTTCCAGAGAATTAGGTTATCTTATAAAATAAAATATTCTGCATATCAGAGCAACACATGCAAAACTAAGTAGCGCATAGAAAGTAGAAAAATTCACAGCAAAAAATAAGATCAATGGGCATTCATGAACACCTCAGCAATGAAGAAACAGGGATTTTCCTAATAACACTAAATTCAACTTTAGACAAACATAAACTGATCCAAAATCCTAACCCATTAAAAGTACTATCATTTCACCCTCGCCAAGAAAACAAAAGGCATATTTAATACCTATCAGCTTTATCGAAGCCAAATCTAGCACCGAAGTAGAAGGCAACAGAAAGCAGCCAAGCATCACTGTGAACCGCAACAAGTAACAACCAGTCCTTTGCTTGCATTCCATCTCTAGCAAAGTTGATACCCAAAGCAGGCTCGGGAAGCTCCGGAGGCACCTCTTCAGCAGGTAAATTCACTTCCCATTGCTCGTTAGGAAAGCCATAGAGGCAAAGATTCTCTTTCTCTACATAATAAACCACTTAACCAAATCACATGTTGGCTAACAAAAACATAATAAGCATATAATTCAGTGAGTGTGAACATAGTCCGATGGAACGGGTTATAACTACCACATGATTCATCTCCAAAAACACAAACCCAAAGACACATATGGGATGCAGTCTTGTGCATTCCAGTTCCAACCTTGGCAGGATAAATAGCATAGTGATCTTGTGATCAGGGATGCGCCTAGTCCAACTAAATTCTAGTTTAGCAAAAGAGCTATGTGAAAAACTTCGATTTTGCAAAACTAACCATATCATTAATTCATTATAGGTGGTATGCGATTTCTTAAGGGTGGCACACAATTTGATAAGGACATCACACTCAATCAGGTTATTTTTGCAAACTTAATTTAGCACTTCTTTCTATGCAAAGCGTTTGATTCATAGGAATTCTAAGTACCACAGCCAATTTTCAGGAAATTAAGAAGCGAAAGCAAAGAACAAATTCTTACTGCCTGCAGCTGCTTACTATAACAATAATTAACTGAAAACAGTAACAAATTTGACCAATCATAGCAACCACTTCTTCCTCAGAAGAACGAGCAAAAACGGCCCAACTTAGCAAAATTGAATAAAAGAGAAGGGCTGAACTATCCATGGTGGGGAACCAACGGCAAGAAAACTCCTATTCTATGGAATTGTGTAAATAGTACAGAGAAGTAACGGAAACAAGAGGTTCATCTCCGACCATTTTTACCCCCAATTTGAACCGCAAAACACTGACTACACAATGGAAGCTTCAAAAGGGAGAAGAAGAGCATAGAATAAACCCTAACCAGGATCGCATTGCTGGAAGAAATCATCAACATCTGCAAAACAGGGGGAAAAAATCCAAGAAGGAAAATTAATTATTCAGCAGTTCACATCGAAATCGAACCCCGAAAAAAACCCTAAATCGAGTGATAATAGAGAATCGGAAAAGAGATAGAGACGGAAACAAGCAGAGAACAGAAGAAACGAACCAGTGGTGAGGGCTTTAATAATGCCAGCTCTACGGCCCTTGAAGTCTTTGAAAACCTCCTCGACCGTTCGAGGATTGTACTGGGCTCCGGCGGCGTCCATTGGCGGAGTTCCCTCTGCTCAAAAGCGCGTCGGAGACTCAATCCGATGGAGAAGGAAATACCAGAGGGAATATGTGAGCCGATTGGAGGACAATTTCAGGTTGGAGAGGGTACCGTAGTAGCCAGCAACTGTAGCAGCAGGAGGGAGATATGTACCCGACTACCAGAGAGAGAGAGAGGGGAAGAAGAAAGCACAACGACTCAAATTTTACACTAGTTTGAAGTTTCTATCAAATTGGTGTAAGTATATTTATAAAATAAACTTATTAAATATGATTAAAAAAATAATTCTGAATTATAATATGATAATTAAATTAACAAATAAATTTTTATTTAATTATTAATTTTAAAGTAGATATTTATATTATTATTTGTAAATCGATTCTTCTTATTTATTAGTAACAAAATTTAAAAGTGTATATTATTTATTAGTAAGAAAATTATATCGATATTATGTAAATCAATTGTCCTTATTTTTGTAAAGTGAAAAGATGATATATTTATATGGAATTATTTGAAAATGAAACTGATAATGTAAGGAGATACGAAGTATTTTTAAATATTTTTTTATTGGCTTAAGTAGGAATCTCATTGGAGGGAATTGGGTACATAAATTACCGGAGGCAATTTGATTCAACAAAGTGTTCCATATAGGGGTGAAAATAGGTCGGGTGATGGGTGGGTGGAGCCATTTTTCCACCCGACCCGTCACAAAAAAGTTTCACCCATCACCCAATCCGTCGGGTGAATCGGGTGTGTCGGGTGGGTAATCGGGTGACGTAAATTAAAAGAAAATGAGTCACAAGACATATTTGGAAATCGATCATATTCGTTAATTTCACAAAACAGGTCAACGTGGAAATCTTATTAAATGTATAAAAGGTTTATTCACACATTATATCACTGTCATCATCTTAAAATGTTAGTATTAAAAGTTTAATATCAAATCAAATGAGATGAATTTTAGTCCGTTGCTAGATTCATAGTTAAAAAAAAAGAAAAAATAATTTGGCTAAATTAATCATGCATTAACACACTAAATGCTAACCAAGTCGCTGAAACGGCCGAAATTGCTAACACTCTAATAGTGTATGCAAAACAAATAAAATATTTTTTTTAAAAAAAAAGATGTGATATGGGGTTAAATAAAATAAGTTTATATTCTTTTAGATTTTTTTTTCACAAAAAAAATAGAGAATAGAGAAGTTAGAATTAGAAAAAAGGAGAAATATGTAGTTATGTCAGGCTATATTTTTTATATATATAAACTAGGATTTTTTTAAATAATTGGGTGGTTAAGCGGGTCGGGTGATGGGTCGGGTAATGGGTGAAAACATATCACCCATCACCCGACCCACTCATCCATCAACCGTTTTTTTTTTGGGTTTTCACCTGTATAATCGGGTCGGGTGGGTCGGGTGAGTTGCTCACCCACGGGTGATTTCCAGCCCTAGTTCCATAAAAGAAGATTGAAGTGAGAGAGCTCAATTGGCCAAAGCATCTGCAATGTTGAAGACGAACCCCCAATTGGCTTTCATCTAGTAGCTTGAGGCAGCGGGTGACAAGATTGAAGTTTGTGAAGATGGCCTTGGCTTCGGTGTTCAGAAGTTGGATAATCGTGCCACGGTCTATCTCTACGATAAGTCTAGGAATGGCAAGCTGTTTTGCAACTCGGAGGCCATGGAATACAACCCACAGCTTCGTCGTGAGGGCCGAACACTCTCCACATTTGAACATGTATTTGCTTATAAAGGCTCCGGTGGAATCGCGGAATAAGCCACCCCCACCTGCGATGCTCGGGTTACCTCTAGACATGTCGTCGACATTGAGCTTGACCCATCCCACTTCAGCTGGTGCCCAAGGGTTGAAGGTGTTATGTGCAATCGGTTGGCCAACAGACAATCGAAGGACTTTGTCTTGCATGTTCTGGTAAATGGACACTTGATGCCAAACTCACCCAGCCAACCCTGAGATTTCATCAATTCCTTCAAAAACTAAACGGTTCCAGGCTTTCAAAGTTGTCCACAACATGTGCGCGAAAGTCGAGCTCCGTCGATCCTCCTTCTTTACATTCTCCCCAATCCAATGTTGGATATTTGTGCCTTCAAATGAGGATGGCAGCCTGCTATCTCCCAAGATCAACCAGTTGTGCTTCACCTCCGAGCAGTCTCGGAGGGCGTGAATACTACTCTCCTCGAGTGGGCATCAAGGACAAGTATGGTAGTTGGACATATGTCTCCGTACCCTGGTTGCATTAGTTAATATAGCTTCGTGAGCCACTAAGTATGTGAAGGCTCGCACCCTCTGTTGAGCCGGTACCCTCCAAATGTGATTCCACACCGGTGAACTCGGCCTACTTAAATCGATGAGAAGAATTTGCAGTGCAGAGGCTAAAGAAAAGGCACTTGATGGTGTATGGCTCCATATTAACTTATCATGTGCATCAGTATAAGGAGTAATTGTAATGCCTTGCAATTTGAGAAGGGAATCAATTGAAAGAAAGGTTTAATTGTAGCCTAGTCCCAGCCTTCTTGTGCCCAGGTTTCGGCAACAAGTTGCTAGTTTGTGTCATCCATCAACGGTTTCTCTTTCATCCTTGGGTGGATCCAAAACAAAATAGAATTTCCATTTCCTATATCAGTTTCGAGTCCTGGAGTAAGCAGGGTGGCGTCGTGCATGATGCCCCTTTACATCCTTGACGAACGAGGTCAACGTTCAAACATGTTGACGTCAAGTCTACCATCACAATACTTACCCCTTATTAGGCGACTCCAAATGGATGTGGGGTTTTGTAGGAGCCGCCAGCTCATTTTGGCGAGGAGAGCTTGTTTAGTCTCACGCATTGGTTGAATACAAGTCCTCCCTTATGGGTTGGTGATTGAAGCACCCCTTTGTTGGGCAGGTGGACTCGACGTCGGTCCGGAGTACGTTGAGCCCTATATGAAACCACGGACTACTCTTTCCGTGTCACAGACATCCCAGGCCACGAAGAAAGATTGCATCATATAAATAGGAAATCTTGTGAGGACATATTTGGCGAGCGTAACACAACTGACAAATGAGAGAGCCCTCGCAGCTTGGATGACACCTTCTCAAGCAAATAGTTGTAGCGGGCAGCAGTCATTCAGCCGCATGAAATGGGCACACCAAGATAGTTCCCGAACTCAATGGTAATCGGAATGGAAAGATCAGTGCTTATAGCTTGTGTGACGCTAGCCTGGATACTCTGTGAAAATAAGATGCTGCTCTTTACAAAGTTAAACTTCTCCTCCAAGGCATCAAATAAGCGGGTGAGGCTTTCCTTCACCACCTTACCTTGGTACGGAGTCGCTTCGGCCAACAAAATAAGGTCGTCGGCAAAGAATCGATGTGTCAACTGCACTCTCCTGACTGTGATTGGTTTCCATATGCCATTTTCCACCTTCTCTTGTATGATATGGGCTAAGAATTCCATAGACAAAACGAACAAATACGGGGAGAGCGGGGCTCCCTGTCTTATACCCCAAGAAGGCTTGAAAGTTGAAACTGCCGAATTCGTTTCCATTCCATAGCATGTCCATTTTACCCAAAGTTTGGCATTTCACAATAATATCAATCAGGTGCACCGGGAATTGAGCCTTAGCCATCATTGATCGGAGAAAAGGGCCAGCGTGTATTTAGTATGTTTCCTCGCCAAAGAAAATACCCAAACTCAATCACTAGTATAGTGAATAAGTACAGTGTCGATCCCACATAGAGCATGTATTTAGTATGTTTCCTCTCAACTATTCAGAACACACACAGAGAGAGAGTATTATGAGAGTGGTTTCATCTGCTTATCTCCACATGATTGGTTATTCATTCCTTGGTTCCTCTTATTACCCTAGTGACGGCTTTATGTATGCATAGAATGCGTCTTACTTTGCTTGGGGGTTAAGCAACATTAGGTCCCAGTCTCATAGCACTCCAACAATACCACTAGAAGTTTGTAGCATTGTATATGTAGTATCCCCTTATACATCCCCCAACTCCCCCCAAACTTGCACACAATTTTCATGCCTCTAGCACACCTCAAACTGACCTAAAGAGGCCTTATTTACAGTAGGCTAGAAACTAATCTATCTTAGAAAATAAAATCTCAAAAGATATGTCTAAATCTAAAAATTTCGGGATGAAATCTCTCTAAAATCGGACTCAGTGGGCCCTTACAGAGGCAAACAGGGTTGGTACCGAGCCTCTCCGGGTTAGTAGGGTTTTCCTCGGTGCAAAACATCAAGCCTCCAGAGGGTCGGTAGGAGGGTCGATAGCATTTCAGTAGCTTCACGTCCAATTTCTCCTCTTTGTCTAGGGTCGGTACCGGCCTATCCAAGGTTTTTATTGATGGTGCTCTCAGCATCTCGAACTTCTTATTTGACACAGGGTCGGTACCAAGTTGAAGGGGGTCGGTACCGACCTATTTTAGCTTTTCTAGCTCCGTCTTGTTATGCACTTTCCGGGGTCCTCGTTCGTCCGATTGATGCATATGAATACGCATTGGAAAACTCTTTTCGAGGACTACAAGTGTCATGCAGATGTTGAAACTTGATTCATTGTGAAAAAAGTGCAAAAATAGGGGGTTTCTCCTCGCTTCGACACTTTTGCGCTTCCTTAGCTTCTCAAATGACTTCATGACTTTCCGTTAAGCTTAAAAATGCGTCCAATCTTCTCCAAAATAGCTCCAAAAAAGCTCTAAAAACCTACAAAGCATGAAACATACTCGTGTAGACCTCTATATAGCAAACCATACTAAAAATCTACAAAAGTGACTCAATTATAACCTAAATGCACTGCAATTAAACTCGAGCTAAAGCTATAAAACATGATAAAAACACGAACATCGGCCGCCATCTTTCCACTTCTCTATGCTAGTATTTGGAATATCAATGGGCGTTTCTTTCCCCTTTTTCGAGGCAACCGTCATTTCATTTTTTATCCTTGAAATTTCATGATTGTTGTCTTGAAGGATTTGGACATTATTGCTGGCGTCCTTCCCTATCCCACCGACTGATGTGCCTCCGGTGCTCCTCGCCTTAGCTTTCAGATTGCTCTTTTGTGGAGGAACCTCCATCCAGGGCTCATAGCTCCCTTCGACAAAAGATGCACTTAATTGGCTCCTTGCACCACTTCAATATTCAACACATTCGATTGGATACCTTGATCGAAGCTCCCATAACTTAGCCTGAATACTAATCACCCCTACCCTTTCCCGGATAATCTTGTTTCTGATTTTGTCACGCAAGATAAACTCACACATTCACCTGAGCATCCTCATCTTAGCCACCATGAGTTTTTGTTCTTGTGCTTTTTTTTTCCCAACACTAGCCCCATATAATAAAGCTGGTCTTACCACCACTCTGTAGAACTTGCCTTTTGTTTAAGTAGAACTTTGCTATCGCATAAAACTCATGACACAACCCTCCATTTTTGGCAACTTACTTGAATCTGATGCTTGTGATCCATATCTACACCTCCATCACTCTGTATCACAAACCCCAGGTACTTGAAACCGTCTTTCTTCAGTACAATGTTCCCACCCATCATGACGCCCTCGATCTTCACCCTCTTCCTCCTCACCCAACTCTAGTTTTCAAAAGAGTTTGGGGATATATTCACAACTCGATCTTTCCATTGAGGAATTCCAATGTGAGCACCGCCCTACAAGCAACAGTATCCACCACCACCATCTCCTCCCATGTTTTACGTTGCATAAATGATCTAAAGTGCTCATTGGAGGAATTTAAGTGCTCACCGACAGTTAGGGTTGTTATGTGAGTTGAACAACTCGAGATTGGCTTGGGATTGGCTCAAAAAAGCTCAACTCGGGATCGTTCAAAATCCTTAAACAAGTCAAGCTTGAACAAGGTTTTGAGCTCGACCCAAGATGAGCCCAAAAGTTCGCGATTTTGACAAAATTGCCCTTGTGGTAAATAAAGCTCAGTGTACCCAAAATCCCGTTACTCTTATACCTAATAAAACCTAGCCTAGTTTGCCCAAAAGCTCGTTACTCTTATACCTAATTAATAAACCTAGCCAACTAGCCACCCCCATTTCCATCTCTCTCTCTCTCTCTCCCTCTCTCTCTCTCTCTCTGTGTGTGTGTGTGTGGGGTCATATGTGCGCTCTCTCTGATGTTCCCGTCCGTATGTGCACTCTCTCTCCCTAACAACTGGCGTTCTCGTTCGCCTTCGTCTCCGTCTCTGTCTCATACTAACAGATTTTTGCCTCTTCGTCTTCGTTCAATCGAGTTTGAGGGCTTCCTCTCTCTTCTTCTACTTATTTACTAAACTACTAAAGCAGGTGTGTACTCGGAAGCAGTCTCGATTATTCTCGGCGGCGACGGGTTCGATTCCTCCTTCCTCCAAAGGTACTGTCGGCGGTGGCGATTTGATGTTTCTTTTCTCTCTCTCTCCTTATTTTCATTTAAATAAAGATGAATGGGTGGTTGATTGTAATGAAATCGTTCTTGTCTAATTTGTAAAAGTTTAGTTGCGATTCTTATTGTGTTAGGCATCTTCGCATCTAATTTATGGTTGATTGTAATAAAATCGTTCTATTGGTCTGCTGTCATTTCGCTACAAACTGAGCTTGAACGAGCACATATGACAAGCTCGAACGAGCTTAGGCTCGTTCGTATGGCTTGATTGAGCCTATCTAGGCGAGCTTGAGTTTAAGCTTGGGCTCGCGAGCTGAGCTTGAACGTCAAAAAAAAAGCTCGTATAATTTTTGGACTCGAGCTCGTCTCCCGTTCGAGCGAAGCTTGAACATATCAAGCTCGGCTCGAATACCACCCCTACAGACAGTGCATTGTATTTATCATAAAATTTATTTTTATGAATATATCAATATAAAAATATATAACCTAATTTTTTTTATTTTTTTAAATATGGATTTATATTCGAAATAATTTTATACTCCCTCCGTCTTAAAATACATGTCTTTTTAGCTCATCTAATTTTGTAAAAAAATACATGTCTAATTTATATTTAATCATTACACTTAACCTACTTTTTACATCTAATCATTACTCTAATTTTTACATCACCCCCCTACTCTCCTCCTTACCAATTGAAAAAAAAACTCTAATATCAAAGTTTACTCATTACACTTAGCGTGTGTTTGGCAATTGTGGGTTTTTTAGGGGTTGGGTCTTTTTTATGATGTGGAGTTTATTTCGTGTATTATGGAGGCGAAGATTTTTTTTTTCAAAAAAATAATCTTGTAAAAAAGATGATTGATGTTTGATGGGTATAAGGTTTGCAAATGGATATTGTGGATGAAAAGTCAAAAATACCCTTCAGATCTGAAAAGGGGGAAGGAGCAGGGGCAAAAGTGAATAAATTTCCATTATTTAAAAAAAAAGTGAATAAATTTCCATAATCTGATGAAATAACCTCCCAAAGCTACTCTATCTCAGCTTCAAAAATCAGAGAAAATAAGGCTCACCTCCAACTTCGTAACCTCAAGTCAAAGTTGCTTCCAAACATGTAGTTTCAGAGCTTAAAATTTTAATTAACCTCCGAAACCTCATCAAAGCAGATTTCAAAGACATCCTTAACCTACTTTTTTACATTTAATCATTATACTTAATCTATTTTTTAATCTCGTGGATAGTTCTTAAAAAAACATGTATTTTGAGACGGGAGGAGTAGGGTGTGTTTGGATTCCAAATGCATTATGATTATAATGCAAAACAATAAGGTGGTGTTTGGTTAACACATTTTTTAAGGGGTTTAAATTAGGATATTTTTGGATTTCCCGATGTATTAATTATAATGTAATTATTTTATTTTTTTTATTTGATTATTTGGTTAAATTACGGTTTTACCTCAGTTTTTACGAGATTTTTATTCTTAGAATCAAACGCTCAAATAAAACGAGGAAAAAATAATCTATATAAAATACTAAAACAGAGACCGCTGGAGCGACCTCGCTGCCACGGAATTTTCTGGATTAAACGGGATTATTTTTGCCTGCGTGACATTTTCTGGATTAAAGTGATATTATATTTCTGGCCCACACCAATTAATAAATGAATATAGTTATTTTCTGGATTAAAGTGGTATTAAATTTCTGGCCCACACCAATTAATAAACGAATATAGTTAGCTAAAAACTTATCTTTTTACATAATCTATTCAATATAACCTTATAGCTTATATTTTAATCAGAGTATGTGATTAAGATATTTACCTAGGTATAATATAGTCATAAGTTAAACAATCTTATCAAATCTATACATGATAAATACGTACATACTAAAACAATGTATATTTCTTTTTTTATTTTAACGGGTCACAACTCACAAGATATTTACTACAAAATTATTGTACGTATTTTTTATAATACAACTATATTATACCTTTGCTCAATTTTTTTTATTAAATTTTAAAAAATCTA
The DNA here is from genome assembly GCA_963922045.1 of Persicaria maculosa. Taxonomy (NCBI): domain Eukaryota; kingdom Viridiplantae; phylum Streptophyta; class Magnoliopsida; order Caryophyllales; family Polygonaceae; genus Persicaria; species Persicaria maculosa. The sequence continues at coordinate 58,978,797 of OY998259.1, forward strand.
ATGGAATTTTCTGGATTAAAACCCGCGCGGTTGGGTACGTAAATATAGTTAGCCGATATAGATTTTATCTATTCAATTGGCGGTTGGGTACGTAAATATAGTTAGCCGATATATAGATTTTAATTTTTATCTATTCAATTCAATATAACCCTAAAAAATTGGTTGGGTACGTAGTAATATAGCTAGAGTAAAAAATACTTAGTTTATCTATTCAATATAACCTTAACCGTACTAAAAATAGTGTATCTATTCAATATAACCCTAAAGTGTTTGGAATTAGTTATAACTTATATTTTATCCTTTTTAGATGAGATTGAATATATTTGTATAAATATTCAATATAAATCTTAATTGGTTAGAAAATTTATCTTTTTAAAATAAACAATCTATCTAATATCTGGTTCATTAACATTCAACCTTATATCTAAATTAGGTAGAAAACCTATCTATAATGGTATATAAAATATATAATATATATCTCATAAGATTTTATGTTGAATAGATAATTAATTAAGTGTTTAAGATAGAATATTGTAGTTCCTATATATTCCTATATATAGAGAGGTTATTTACGAGGTATCCCCGTTATTAGAGGTATCCCCAAACACCAAACATCCATTATCATCAATAGCCGAACATCCATTATTTGTCGCAACTCGCAACCTTCAATAGCAAAGTTGCAATCAAGGTATAGTAGTTTTGACAATTTATTTATCATATATAAATCCTACTACGTGTGTGTGTATATATATATATCCCTAAAATAGCTTTATATTCATATATTATCGCTTTTTTTTTCCAGTTGTTACAATGACGAATGTATATAATAAGGATTTAAGGTTAATGAAATTAACCCAGACAAAAGTGATCGATTGGGTTATTAAAGTTCATGTGATACGGATAGCATCTACGACAGAAGACATTACAATGGTGCCCATTTTTTAAGATAGAAGAAAGTGTTTTATTTCATAAAACATGACCGAATAAATTAGATTTAAATATGACTTTAAATCTAATAGAAAATATGTTATGGAATTAATTATCTGGATTATATCAATATAATAATTTGTATGAAATACTACATTTCATCTTTGTCTTTTATCATACCTGCAAAACATATGTTATACACATTATATGATTTCATCAGTGGAGTTATAAAAAACAGCGGGCGATCAAACCTAATTGTCTATCGAAAACAATTTACGATAAAAAGGATCGAAGAAGGAATGAATATGGAATTAAAGTTACAACAAACAAGATTGGTAAAGATTCAACTTGATAATATTAAGGTATACAATCACCGATCAGTTGTAATTTAAATTTTTTGTAATTCTTAATTTTCATTTGCCAATTGAATGATGAACGACTTCATCAAATAAATGAGACAAAAATAATTATTTATTATTTTTATAAGCCTAAGCCAATATAGTTAGGTAAAAAAAACTTATCTTTCTAGATCACTGAAATTAATTATGACTATATTACAAAAGAAATCTATATAAAATATATTTAAATATTACCCTGTTAGTGGATCAAATCCCACTTATTTTTATAAATATATCCAACCTTATACCTTAATTAGTTAAAAAAAACTTATCGTTTATATCAAATAATCTACCCAATAAAAATTGAAAATAAACTTTATTTAATTTTGCACGTTGATTTTTTTTAACTATGAAAATGACATTGGTAGACTTTTTAAGTTGAGCAAAACAAGAATTTATTTGATATGTTTGGCAATCTACATAGGGGGTTGAGTTTGATAATTAATCCGATATAAGGTGATTGAGTTTGATAATAGATCCATTTATTTAATAAATACTCCATAGTTTAGATATGTTATCTATATTGAAGTAAATTAAGTCATGAAAAGATATCTATAACTCTCCATCTATCTATCTCATAATTCTTAAACTCTGATCTTATTTTATATGACTATAAAATAGTCAAATTTATGTTAAATGTGTAGATTGTGATCTACAAAAAAATTTATCAAAAAAAATTATAAAGATGAAGAGACCATTAGTATGTTTAATTTCATAAAATTATTCACCATCTCCCTTTACAATATATAGATTACATTTAATATTTTTAAATGATGAAGCTTTTTAATAAATAAATAAGTTATAAAGTAAATAGGGCATTAAAAAGTTTTTGACATGTGTTATGTGTATGATATATTCATAAAAATAGATTTTAACTATTTTTTAATAAGAGAACAAATATGATTAATGTAGATTCAAAAATATTTACATTCAAATACTTTTTTATTTGTTTTATAAAATTAAGAAATGAAAAGGGAACTTAAAACCGCATCAATTAATAAGCCAGCATAGTTATTTTTAATATTCAATTTCATATCTTAATTAGTCGAAAAATATATCATTTTTAATAAAAATATTCAAATTTATATCGTAGTTATTTACAAAATATATCATTTTAATATAAATATTTGACCTCCTATCGTAACACAAAATCTTTTTTTTTTTATAACAAACTTAAAAAAAAAAGATTGATGAAGGTAGTTAATTTGAACATGAAGCAAGTGGTCGATGGATAGATGCAGACCAATCTAATAAAAGTTATATTCTATTCGTTAAAGAAAATATGTATTCTATTATTTATGTATATTTTTTTTAGATGATCAAGATAATATAAAATAATTAGTTATGTACGTGCGTACAAATTAGACCTATTGCTTGATGATTTACAAATTCTATCTTTTTTTATCCAATATAAAAAATAATAGTATACTTATTTTTTATTAACATCACTGTATACTTATTTTTAATTTATTTATATATCCAATATATAAAAAATTAAGGGTCCTACTTTTTATATATCCAATATAAAAAATTAGGTAGAAAACTTACCATATATATGGTGTTATCTTTTTTAGTCATATCAATTAGGTAGAAAACTTATCTATTTTAACATTCCCACTTTAATTTTAAAAAACTTATTATTAAAAATACATAATATAATTATAAAGAAACCGCACAACGGACGGATACCGAATACTAGTTACATTATAATTAAAATGCAATGGAATCCAAACACACCCGTAATACATTTGAGGGTAAATTACGTCACTAGTCCCTAACGTTTCGTACTTTTTTCTTGTTAGTCCCTAACCTTTTCTTCATTCTATTCAAGTCCTTAACCTTTTATACCTATTTCATATTAGTCCTTAAACTTTTATTCATTCCATTCAAGTCCCTAACCTATTGAATTTGTTGCACTATTAGTCTATATTATTTTTAAAATTGAAAATAAATTCAGATATTTTATTTTAAAAATAATTTAGACTAAAGTGTAATTTTTAGGCGAATCTTTAAGATTGGTTAAGAAAAATTGAAAATTTTTAATTAAATAATCCCATTTTTAATTTATTTTTAATACCTATAATTTATACACCCCTTTGTCCAAAAAAACACACACAAATTTTTCCAAAATATTGTGGTTCAATTATTTAATACAATAATTTAGATCAATTAACATTAGAAATGTTCAGTATTTAAAATCTACAAATCTTAGGCATTCACCTAAAAATTTCCGATTTATTCTAATTTTTTTTTAACTAGAAATAGTAATCTTGGTATAAATAATTTTTAGTCACACACACAAAATGCACAAATAGCAGGTTTTTAAATTTAGAAAGTGGAAATTCAGTAGATTTCAAATACTAAAAATTTATAAAGTCAATTTATCTACATTTTGATTAAATAAAATTAACCACTCTATAGAGTGAACTTATTTTATTTATTTATTATTATTATATTTAGAAGTTTATGAAATATTATTTAATTAAAATTTTAATACTTTTCTTAACCAATCTTAAACATTCACCTAAAAATTACAATTTAGTCTAAATTATTTTTAAAATAAAATCTCTTTTTTTTTTCAATTTTAAAAATAATATAGACTAATAGTGCAACAAATTCAATAGGTTAGGGACTTGAATGGAATGATTAGAAGTTTAAGGACTAATATAAAATAGGTATAAAAGGTTAGGGACTTAAATGAAATGAATAAAAGGTTAGGGACTAACAAAAAAAAAGTATGAAATGTTAGGGACTAGTGACGTAATTTACCCTACATTTGACGGTAAAAAGGTACCCGCTTGACGCTCCAGTTTGCCGGAGGAGGGCTTCCCAAAAGCAAAAGCAAAAGCATTCGAAAAAAAGAGATTTAAAAACACAGCGACAGAGACGTGGTCTGCCCCTCTGTTTCCTTTCTCACCTCTCCCCATTTCCATTCGTTTCCCCCAATTTTCCGATTTCGCCTCCCCAAATTCCCCCCTCCCGCCCTCAAAATTTGTTCTTCCTCACTTGCTCTCTTGCATTTTCGTGACCGCAGCTGCACAAAACCTTCTCCATTTGATCATGTCTAGTGCAGATTGAGGGGAATTTGGAGTTGCAGAGCTCCGTTTTCCTCTGTTGTCTGTTTCAATTATCTTTGTCAATCTTTGCTCCGATCCTTCTTTTCTTCTTCGGTGGTCCGTCTCCGTCTCTCTTTCTCTCTCTTGTCCCATTCCCAATCACGATTATTCCTCGATTTCTTCTTCTTTTTGTTTTATCTTCTCCGAAAAACAAATCGAGTTGTTCGTTTGTGGATTTTTGTGCTTTTTTTCAGTTGCTTTTTGTTTTGCGCTTCCACAAGGTGGACCAATTCGGCTGCGTGATCTGCCTAAAACACGCAGAATAGAAGGTGAAGCATCGTTGCTCATTGCTCGGTCTCTTCATCAACGGCGATTGATTTCTGCTATTTGCTGTTCGGCTAACTGCTTTCTCTCAGTTTCTGGCGAAATCCAAAATGCTGACGTGCATAGCTCGTCCGAAGCAGCAAAACGGCAATACTGCCGACTCAGGGAGTCAGCGAGATGATCTCGACTCGTCCACGACTCCCAACTCCAAGCAAGCCATTAAAACCCTCACCTCTCAGGTAACGGAATCATCGTCATCAACCTTATCCGTCCCTCCTTTCGAATTTCGCGATTTCTGTTTCTGCTCGTGAAATTCAGTTGCATTGTTAGGGTTTTGGAATTACTTTATTTTATTTTTTCTAACAAACTGGAAAACAAATCACAAACAGATCAAGGGGATGGCATTGAAGGCATCGGGGGCGTACAAATGCAACCCGTGCTCGCATCCGACACCGAGCGAGCTGAGGAAGAATGCCACGGAACCGGACTCCGTCGGCCTAGGATCCGGCTCGGAGAAGCTCAAGTGGTCTGGATCGTACCGGCGGACGATGAGTTCTGGCTCGGCATCGCGGTGGGGTAAGGAGATGGAGGCGAGGCTGAAAGTGCTGTCGAGTGGGGACGGGACGCCATCGTCGTCGTCGGGGTCGGCGAGTGGGCGGAGGATGATGGAGCCGCCGGTGGTGTTGATGGAGGAGACGGAGCCCAAGGAGTGGGTTGCGCAGGTGGAGCCCGGAGTTCTCATCACCTTCGTCTCTCTGCCACGTGGCGGGAATGATCTCAAGCGAATTCGGTTCAGGTCAGCCATTAATTAATTACTCCATATTTAATTAAAATCTTAACTGATTAAGCGGTTATGCAATTACTCCGTTTGACTATCTCTGTTCTTTGATTTACAGTAATTTATTATGCACATTGTTCAGGCAATGGAAAAATGATCACACCTTAGTTTTACCAACAAACGAGAATTATATACACAATATTTCTTTGTTTGTATGATGATCGAACTAGATTATCAAATGAATTGGTCGTCCATCAAACTGAAGTGAATCTTTGGCTTAGAGACTTATTTTAGTTTAGGGGTCTGCATCTTAGATAATCGAACTCTAGAAAGGTATTATTATGAGAAAATGATTTGCTTAGAGGAGTTGAGCTTAGTCGAGTTAACTAAAACTCTTCTCCTTACTTGAATGACATCGATTTTGAGTTTTCTAGAAATGTAAAATCTGTAAAATTTATGAGTGAATACTTTATTCCATTACAAAACATACTCATGGTCTATGATAAATGTTTTTTTTTTCCATCAAGGATAGGATAAGCGACTTTGCACTTAAATCACAAAACCTTTCTCCCCTGACATAACTCCTTGCCAACTGCATCAACAACTAACATTTTAAAATAAATTGCACTTAAATTAACCATTTCAGAATGGTTCGGCATAATTGTGGGTAGTACTACCTCCGATCCAAAAAGATTGTCGTTTGACTTTTTAACACGTATTTTAAGGAGCTAAAAACTATATAATATATTAACTTTTTTATTATTATTTTTTTTATAATCTAATACTTATTACAACCAAATATTAAGTTGTGAAAAAATAATTTAAAAAAAGTTGATATTTTATATAGTTTTTAGCTCCTTAAAATACGTGTTAAAAAGTCAAACGACAATCTTTTTGGATCGGAGGGAGTACTAAAAAGTCCATAGTTCGAATCCGGATGACTGCTTTCTATTTACCAAATTTAAGAAATTGCCAATAAATCGATCACTAATTATCCACACTCTATCTCATTTATATAGGAGAAAAAAGGGCAAACAAAATTTCAGAATGTGCAAAATACTTGGCTGATTTAAATAACTTAGTAAAGTTATTAGCAGACTAATCATAATTTTGATTAAATTCATTTTCGTTTGTGTGATATTGTAAGTGTGAAATGGCCTAAACTTATACACACTATTTTGCTATTACGTACTTAGCTCTAAGAAAGGGTTGCTAGTGTAAATGGGATTTAAACCCTTGCTGAGAATAATCGTGATCAACGAGGTGTCTCTCAATTATGGGGTCTTTAATGAGGATTTAGAGATTTTAATTGTTAGTTAGGAGGTTGTTTTGGATTCTTGTATAGCATTATTCATAATCAACTTATAATAAACAATAAAGAGTGCGGCTTTAAAGTGTTGATATGATTGCATAGGAAAGACGTACATTCATAGGAGTGGAAGCCACATTCTTATAGGCTTATAGCTAATTTAATAATCAATGGTAGTAGTTAGCTTAATCAATTATATTCCCCTACCCATGTACAGGGACGGAGCCAGGAATTTATCGAAGGGGGGGCGAAGTTTTATACAAATTATTGATTCATTCTTCGGTAGATTTTTCTATAGTTTAGAGAAGCATAACTATGATATTTTACATTAAACGGTGATATATATTAGTTCAAGACAAGGTATTTTTAGTTCAAAACACAACGTTTTTTATTCAAAATTGTGGTGTTAGTTTAAAACTATGTAATGTAATTAGTTGTTATATAGTTATTTTTATCTTTAAAATGAAAATGATGTCGTTTTAATCTATAACAACATTATTTTCGTCTAAAAATATATCATTTGAAACCCACAAAGTCATATGCAACTTGTTCTTCTCTTATCATGCAATAACGTGTAACAAGATATACAAACTTTAAACTTACATAATTTCTTATACAATTATCGAATTTAGTAATATAACCTCTTGTTTCGAAGCTCTTAGATTGACTTACATTACCAAAATATCAAATTAAATAAAATATAAAAGCATCATGATTTATTAAAAGACATTTGAAATAATTAATCTGTGTTTAACTTTCAAACGTTCATAACTTTTTACTCGGTTATCGGATTCAGGCTTATAATATATCAAAACGAAACTATCGACGAGCAGAACAAATATATGTAATTTGTCGGATGAAAGGGGGGGCGAATGCTCCCGCTTGCCCCCACCTAGCTCCGCCTATGCCCATGTATGAACATCAACTTTACTTACCTGGCTGCCCATTGATTTAGGAGGACAATAATTTATTTTCGGAATCCACTTTGTATCCTATAGACCTCGTTTGGTATAAAACTGAGAAGATGAGATAACGAATTAAAACGAATGTATTTTATTGGGAAAATTAAATCAAATAATCCAACTTTTTGGAGGGTGTGAGATAAATATCACCACCTTTACTTTGTTAAAAATATATCCCATACTTTTCCATGTGTGTAAACGGACCATTAATTCCGTTAGACATTAATGTTCAATGACACTGTTTTTTTATAGGTGATTTCTTAATCTTGATCTAGACATGTCAAAACACAACCCGACCCGGTCGACCCAACCCGAATGTCCGGTAATTTTCCGACCCGAACCCGGAAATTTTGACTCGGAATTTTTTTTCTGACCCGAACCCGAAAATTTTTCGGGTAATCTAGGTTTTGACCTGGTGACCCGATTGATCCGATAATTTTGACCAGATTTACCCGATTGACCCGGTTGATTTATAATTATATATGATTAGATTTTTTTTATAAAAATTCCAATTTATTACATTTTATAATTACAATCACTCGATCTTTCATTTTCAAATCAACTTTTATATTTATTTGTATTGTGTAATACTCCGTCCGATCGATAGTATTTGATTTTTTTATTTTTAACACATTTTTTAAGAAGATAAAAATTCTAAAAAAAATTAAAATATTAAAACAATTCTACGCTTATTACTAATTGCATGAAATTATTTTTAAAAAATATTTAAATATTTGATATTTGATATATTATTACATTTTATTAAAAATTACAAGAAATACTAAAAATCAAATATTTTTTTGATAAAATGTAATAATATATAAAATATCAAATTTTTAATAAAATAATTTTAAAAAAATTATTTAAAATTTTGATATTTATATATTATTACATTTTATTAAAAATTATGAGAAATAATAAAAATCAAATATTTTAGATCAGATATGTAACAAATACTAAAACTTATTAACAACGTCTTTAATTTTAGAATTTTAAAATTATTGCAAAATTATCAAATCATGATTTTTTTAATTTAAAAAAGAAAACATTGACAAACCCGAAATCGGCCCGAAACCCTGTCAAACCCGGGCTCGAGTCATCCCGGATATACCTGGAAACCGTTTTACCCGGGACTCGAAGTGACCCGACCCAAATGACCTGTTTGACAGGTCTCATTAATTCCGTTAGGCAATCTGTCAAAATTAACGAAATCAAGATGAAAGTTTGTCCAATGGCATCGTTTACACTTATGTGGAAAAGTATGGGGTATTTTTTTAAGAAAGTAAAGGTGGTGTTATTTATCTCACACCCTCTAAAAGGTTGGATTATTTGATTAATTTTCCCTATTTTATTTATAGTTAAAATTCATTCATTGTTAAAAGTTCTAATCAACCATTCTTTAAAACATGAAATAACCATATTTCATATACTCCTCGAATTATTACCATTATTCTCTTATTTATCATATAAAAATAAACATTACTCCCTCTGTAACGCAATAATTGACCCTTTGACCCCCTTTTCTTGTAATAAAATAATTGTCCCTTGAGTGAATCTTACTATTTTTAGATGATAATTAAATACATTGTATAGGGAAAGGTATTGTAATTAAGTTAATCTATTAAATATATACTCCTCTTTGTATAGGGAAATGTTAAAACATTCAACATTAATTACATTTATTTGGAATGTAGTGAGTAATAATTGGAGTATTTAATTTTAGATTTCTTTTTTCACTTTCTATTTGTAGGCTCTTTAAGAAATGTGAAAACCCCAAAGAGTCAATTATTGCGTTACGGATGGAGTATTCTCTTTACAATACGGAGTACTCCTTCCCTAATCTTATACTGTACTAAACAAACAGACCATAAACAAGGGGTTATTAAAATTTGAACTTTTTATGAATTTACTTAACTACCAGGTTACATTGCTAGAGAATTTAGTCTTAGAAGTAAGACTTTAACGTAACATTGTGTTATAAAAAGATACTTTTAGAATATAGGCAAGAAGACGCCGAAAGCTTTTATGTTTGTAGTTCTCCTTAATCTCAGTCATGAAATGGAACCATGAGTTTCAAAAGTAGCTAATTTCAAATGAACTTTTTTGACTTAGCATTTGGCATCACAGCACTAATACTAATTAGGAGACAAAGCTGTGGCATTAAAATGATTAAGGACGACTTACATTACAATCTTTTTACCCTGTGTTTTTGTTACTTATTTAGTGTCCCCATAGATGAACAAATTGATCCACTAAACAAGTCCAAAAAGGAGAACTCAATTAAGAGGGCTTGCTAGAAGTGGGGCCTTGCTGTGATTGTGTTTCTGTATGCTTTTATTGATAGCATTTGTCTCCCTGTCTAATGGGCGGGCCCGTTCTTTTGTTTTACCTTCTTATCACACGCTTTATACCCACTGACCCCACTCCCCTAATTTGTCATGATTCGGAAGTCGGAACCATTCGGTTTTACTGTATACAAAATGGATTTTATGATATCAGCCGGCACAGCATCGGTTAAATGAACTCTAAGGTGACCTGTACTTTTTTCATCCGGACTCATCGCCGATTTAAATCAGTGACAGTCGAAGTTTTTTTTTTTAATAGTGGGGGCGAAATTTTTATTTTGAATTTTTTTCAGAATTTTTTTTCAAAAATTTTTATTATAAAAATTCATACAATAAAATTTAATAATTTTATATATGTAGCATGATAAATAGTTTTTTGAAATATATTGAAAGAAAATTATAATGCTAGGAAATTTAATATTTTTTTTCATATATATGTTTGGGAAAATTATAATAGCGAATTCTCAAAAAATAAAAACTATAGTCTTTGTTTGGGAAATTTGATTTCTCCCTTGACATTAACCCACACGAATCAGAATTACACCAGCTACCTGCCGACCAAGCATGGTTTGCATGGGCCTGGGCTGGGACAATGCTTAAAAGCTTACCGTTTACCACACTGATTTTAGTGTGATTTGTTACAACCACCACAATTTTACAACAATATCCAATAAAATCCTATATTTTTATTTTCTTTCAAATCACACCTATATTCTTCAACAGCAGCCCATTAGATCTTGTTGGAGGGGGGTCTAGGGTGTCAATGTATATGCATCAGTTCTATGAACAAATTGAGAGGGTTTTTCTGAAATGTCAATGTTCATGAAATTTAACGAAAACACCTCAAAATGGGTGTAGTTTTGGTAGAAATTAGAAATAGAGGCGAATTATGAAAAAAAATGGTATTTAGAGGGTGGGACCTAAATAAGTTCTTTTATTTTTGTTTTTATTTTTTTTTACTTCTCTCACCTTTTCCCCCTGGTCTTCTTACAAGGACTGATGAGCAAGCATGAATTTGTCTCTATGTTATCCCATGGCCGACCATGACCTGCTTCTTCTATGATAATGACAGGAGCACCATTTGTTTTCCGTCAAATGATTTACTTTATGGTCTCCAATTCATATAAGACTTCCATGGTATAATCTGTAATTTTTAGGAATTATGCAAAGAGAAATAAGGCACACTAAAAATGAAATTATGGAAATATGCATTATTTTCACCTCTCTCCTATCTCCACCACTGATCGATCGAATCTTTTTTTTTTTTTTTTTCTTGTGTCAAAACTCAAAATCATGTGCTTGCTAAGCATATCTCTTGGTAGCAAATCTTTGCCGCCTCAATAATTGATACTGTACTATAATATTGGTGGCCATATGCACCTATTTATGAGAAGTCAAAACTTAAGGATTTCTTGTGTCTTTAAAACCACAGAATTAGGAGGGCCTTGCTTAACTCAAAAGTTAAGGTTGAGACTTTTCGTGGTAAAACAATGATGGAAGCTTTGGTGATGGATCTTCACATATTATGACTTAACAGCGATGCCATTATAGCTTTTTGAAGGAGCATCAATTTGATTTGATTTTATGAAGATAGTATTAGATAGAGGAGGGTCCAGTGTGGTAGTTGTATAATTAAGATTTACTGTTCAGCATGGAGGTATGGATATGCTAGCTGAACATATTTACACGAATTTGATCCGTACCTTGGCGGGATATACAGGATTATTGTTGTTATAGTAACATTTTGGAATCGATATGCTGAACATATTTACCCGAATTTGATCTATTTTAAATACTTTCTGTAGCCGAGACATGTTCAACAAATGGCAAGCTCAAAAGTGGTGGACTGATAACTATGAAAAGGTCATGGAGCTTTATAATGTACAGAGGCTTACCCAACAGGCATTTCCTCTTCCAACTCCTCTGAGATCTGAAGATGAGGTTAGCTCATTCTCACACCTTCTGCTTAAATTCTTGTTGACTTTTGAAAAAGGTATGAATGTATGATGACATCCGTGTCTTTAAGCTAACATGATAAATTTCTGCCATGTCAATATTCCAATCAGATACATACTCTTAACTTGATGGAACTTGGGTAGCTTTGTTCAGTTAATTTTATAGATTTTATCTATTTGTGTGAAAATGCGGTGTCAAAATTTTGTACCATATGCTTGAATTGTCAAACAATGTTAAGGAAGACTCATTTTCCTCCTGCAACAGATCTCAAAAATGGAATCAATTGGAGATAGCCCAGTAACACCTCCATTAACTCGAGAAAGCCTTCCTCGAAATTTCTATCGTGGGCAAGGTGCAGGTTACTCCTCTTCAGATTCATATGACCAACAATCCAAACAGTCTCGCCAATTTAACGAGTCAAGTGGTCTTGCCTCCACCCCGAAATACTCTAACATCAGTGCTGCTACAACTAAAATGGAGACATCATCAGTTGACGAGTCATTAATGTCTACTTCTTCAAGGGATGCTGATCAATCCGGGCAGCTGTCATTCAGCAATGCCAGTGATTTGGACACCGAATGGGTTGAAGAGGATGAACCCGGTGTTTACATCACAATCAGAGCATTACCTGGAGGAAGAAAGGAGCTCAGACGCGTCAGATTTAGGTAAGTGACATTCACTTGGGTATTTGCATTTCTACCATATTCTCATTCTTACCAATGTGCCACATAACAACATAGATTCATTTAAAACATGCTGTGGAGTAAAAATCTGAATCAGCCATCTCCTTGACCCTACTTCAATCAATGGTTCAATAAGTTATGATGGTAGCTGAAATGAGTTAGCTGTTGATGATGCATCACTTTCTTGTTTAAGACATGCATCATTTATGACATCCAGAGTAGGAAGTTACTTCAGTAAGCATTGAAATGTTTTTGCATCATTTTGACATGCTTTCTGCAAAACTCACACTTCAGTGTCCTTAGAAGGTTGCTGTACATGCATATGTATGCTAAGTTTTGGTGGTAAAAATCACATAACATCATTATAGAATTAAGGACTTAACTTTGCCTCATCATTATCCAACTTTTGTACATTTTGCAGTCGTGAGCGATTCGGTGAGATGCATGCTAGACTCTGGTGGGAGGAGAATCGAGCTCGGATACATGAACGGTACTTATGAATACCACATTCCATACTTGTGCATTATTCTCATCACCAACCGGCATTACATCTGCCGAACTGTGGCTGGTTTGGGGAATCTCTCTTTCCCCAATACTAAAACCGCCTACAAAGGAACCTGAGAAGGCGAGAACTGATAAGCTGGGACTAGGGGACAGGGTTATGTGTTTCCTGAACCGATGAGAGAATATAAGCGTTGCAAAAATCTCTCGCAATTGAGCTATTATTGCAGTTTTGTTTTTCTTTCTGTTTCTTGGCTGTGATATATGATAAAACAATTTGAGGGATGTAGAAGGGCAAATGGTAAGATAGTTTTGTTGGGGTTGTAAAGAGACTTTGGCCTATGAGGGCTTGAGGGTCTGGTATCTGAATATATGTATTCCATATGGATATGACAAGGCAATAGTTTTACTAGCTAGTTTTCCTCAAGTTTGCTGAACTCTCAAAGCTTAACAAGTTGGGGTAAACATTGAGCGGTTTGATACTGAATTGTTTTGAAGTAGTCAGTATTTCAAGTTCGTCGACATGGTCATGTCTGTGTATATAGCCTATAAAAATCAGCACACAACGTTTGATTGTTGGTTCTTAAGGATTGAAGTGAACCATCTACTGCTGAACAATTTCATGGTTATTGTTTTCCACATACAAAGGCATCTTTGTGGCATTTCAATGAGAGAGTTCTTTATGAGAGATAACTGTTTAAGGTTACTCATTCATGAGTGTATAAATTATGGGTCCTTTCGTTTATGCTTCTTTTCTGCCTCCCTTTCTGCTTCCTATTGCCTCCTTATCCTACTTTTTGGTATTTTACCATGTGATTCATGTGCCCTATTGTTTTGGGTCTATCGAAAACACTCTCTCGACTTGTTCGGGAAAAGAGTGCTTACATCCCGACCCCCAGACCCTGCTTAATCATGGGGATACTGGAGGTTGTTGTTGTTGTTGTTTGTGATCATTATGACAAATGGGGGCTGGACATTAGGAACTAGGAAGTGCAGTGGCAATGCCCAAACCGAAGGGCAACAACACATAACCAGCCTTTCAAGACTGCGCCAAGCCGCCAACTCCAGGATCGGACTTGTTGCAATGATAACATCACGAGCATCCTTCCTAAGCTTAAGCAAATTACTGTTTTATATGTGTAATTTTTTGTGATTATACTGTTGCGAAAGTATCAGCAATTCAGCATCAAGATAAGACATGCATCCGTTACCGTATCCATTCTTTCATGTTTCAATCTTTTACGCTCTAGTTGCTGTAATCTAGATATTAAGGACAACATATATATTTTCGGTTGGGTTCCCTCCTATATGGGGGAAGAGTCCAATGGACTATTTACCATGTGGTTTTTACCATATAAAGTTTTACCTCTTTTATAAAAGGGATGATTTTCTATTTGAGAAAGTAAGAGAGAGAAAACAAAGAGTGAGAAAGGGAGAAAAGAGAGAGAATTGGATAAATTCGTATGCCATTGTTCAACTCATTTTGAAGTGCCCCGATCGATGACCAAACGACCTCCGATTAGGACGATTTTCTGTTATGTTGTTCAACTCATCATAAACTTCATTTTGTACGGTTGGATCGTCGTTTTGAGCCTCCAATCTCATATCCCCTTTGCTAGTGTCATCTCTTGGGTTTTGTTGATTTCCACCAATTGGGTGATGAAAATTGGAGATTTGGCTAAGCTTGTTGATGCTTGATGATGTTGTATGCCTCTAGCTTTGTCTAGGGAAGATTGTACCCACTTGTTATTGTTGATAGTGGAAGTTTCTGACACCCGTAGTTTTTTCCCCGTTTTGGGGTTTTCCATGTAAATCTGGTGTTCTTTGTGCTTGGTTATTTTATCTTCTGTTTGTATCTGATTGTTGTTTGGGTTGCTTGAGTTTTTCTATCTGGTTTACAGTTTTTGTTCATCCCGATTCATATGTGTTAAAGGGGTTTGTCTGACGTCCCCTGCTTCCGCGGCACAACAGACTGGTGTCAGAGCATTTGGTTTAGGATGGAGGAAAAGAACAGTTTTCAGGGAATGATTGTGTTGAATTCAGGCAACTACTCAGATTGGAAGATAAAGATGGAAGATCTTTTGTATGTGAAAGATTTGTATGAGCCGATTGTGCACAAAGAGATTCCAACGGGTGCCGTTGATGTTGAATGGAAGATTCTGAATCAAAAAGCGGTAGCTACGATTAGACAATTTGTTGATGTGAGTGTGCTCCAGCATATTGCCATTGACACGAATGCTTATGAGTTATGGTATAATCTTGAAGGGATGTATGAGAGGAAGAATGCCCTCAACAAGGCGTCATTGATGAGAAAGCTTGTGAAATTGGAGTACAAAGATGGTGAGAGCATTGTTGTGCATTTGAGCACATTTCAGGGCTTTGTGAATCAGTTGGATTTTGCGAAGATGTCGTTAGATGATGAGTTGCAGGCTCTACTACTACTCTCCTCATTGCCGGATAGTTGGGATACACTTATCGTGTCACTTAGTAATTCCGCTCCGGAAGGCAAGTTGACTATGGAATGTGTGAAGGCTAGTCTTTTGAACGAAGAGACTAGAAGGAAGGAGATGGGTGTCTCCTCGCAGTCAGAGAATAATGTGACATAGGGTTCTGGTAACAACAAAGGAAGGAGTAAGCAACGACAGCAGCAGAACAGAGACAAGTACAAAGGGAGATCGAAGTCTAGAAGTAAGTACATTTGCTATTATTGTGAGAAGCCGGGTCACATTCAAAAGCATTGCCGAAAGTTCAAGAGGGACAAAGGCAAAGAACCTGAGAATTCGGAGACGTTGAGAAATCAAGAAGATAAAGACACTGCTGCTCTTACAATCAGTGATGAAATAGTGGAGTTATTTGTGGTGGCTGATAAAGGTTCCTCTAATCTTGAAAGTGATGAGTGCACTTGGATTGTTGATTCAGCCGCTTCATATCACATTACTCCACACAAGGAGTACTTCTCATCTTACATTTGTGGAGATTTTGGCCGTGTGAGGATGGGAAATGATGGTGTGTCCAATGTTGTTGGCATGGGCACAGTTTGTTTGTTGACATCCACTGGTTGCAGTTTGATTTTGAGAAATGTTCGCCATGTTCCTGATATCAGATTGAATTTGATATCTTCTGGGATACTTGATGATGATGGTTATGCTCAAAATACACAAGGCGGTGTTAAGAAGTGCTCCAAGGGAAACTTGATTGTAGATCGAGCAAAGAAGCAGAATACCATGTATGTGATGCAAGCCAAGATTTGCAGAGAAGAAGCAAATGTGATTGATGATGGTGCCGGAGAGCTATGGCACAAGCGGCTTGGACACATGAGCGAGCGGGGTTTGCAAATGCTTGCCAAGAAGGACATTCTCCCGGATATGCAAGGTATTTCTCTCAAACCTTGTGTTGATTGCCTAGATGGAAAGCAACATCGAGTATCATTTCATACTCGACCTCCATCTAGAAGAAATCATGCATTAGATCTTGTTCATACTGATGTGCGCTCTATGGATTGCAAGTCACATGGTGGTGCACAATATTTTGTCACTTTTATTGATGACTATTCTAGAAAATTGTGGGCTTTTGTGTTGAAAAGAAAAGATCAGGTTCAGATAGTTTTCAAGGAGTTCCAAGCCAGAGTTGAACGAGAGATTGGTTTGAAGTTGAAGTGTGTCAGATCAGATAATGGTGGAGAGTACAGGGGTCCGTTTGAGCAGTATTGCAAGAGTCAGGGCATCAGACTTGAGAAAACAGTTCCGAAGATGCCACAACTGAATGGGCTTGCGGAGAGGATGAACAGAACCATAGCAGAAAGAGTCAGAAGTATGTTGTCGATTGCAAAACTGCCAAAGTCCTATTGGGCGAAGGAAATGTTGACTACTGTGTATCTCATCAACCGCTCGCCTTCAGTTCCTCTTAATGGTGATGTTCCACAGAGGGTTTGGACTGGGAGAGATGTTTCCTTCCAGCATTTGAGAGTCTTTGGATGCCTAGCATATGTTTATATTAGAGCTGGCAAGTCAGTCGTTCGGGTCGGGTTCGGGTCAGGCTTGCTCGGGTCGGGTCACTGATGGGTCGGGTCAGTTTGGGTAAATTTTATGGTCGGGTACTAGTCGGGTCGGGTTCGGTCATAATGAATTTTAGATTGGTCGGGTTTTGGGTTAAATTGGGTCATGCCCATTTGGGTTCTGGTCAAAGCGGGTCAGGCTCGTTCGGGTTTCGAGTCAAGAGGCGGGTCGGTCTCATTTGAATTTCGAATCAAAGTGGGTATAGTTTGTTTGAGTTTTCGATCGAATCATATTCGACTCGTTTGGATAATTAGGTTGATTTTGACTCGATTGAATACTTAAATATGTAATTTACTTAAAATAAATGATTTTGACTCGGTTGAATACTTGAATATGTACTTTTGACTCGGTTGAATACACTCATTGTCATTGACTCATCGGATGTCGACCCATTTTCAAAAAAGCCATAATCGAAAATTCGGTATTCGACAACATCGTCCTTTTTTAAACATTTAAACTAATTGATCGGTGAATTAATTGTACATTTAGGATTTAACCTTATTTTAACTAGCAAGTTGCAAATTGACTTATTTGTGGTTTGACTATATCATTGACCCATTTCATTTTCAATGCACATTTCATTTTTAGATTTTTTCATTATTATTATTAGTTTTTAACAAATCTAGATATAAATAATTAATTCTATCAAAATATAATAATATAGAGTCGGGCCAGGTTCATAGTCGGGTCGGGTTCAAAGTCGGGCCGGGTTTAGGGTCGGGTCGGGTTTGGGTCGGGTCGGGTTTGACTGTGTTCGGATCTGGTTCGAGTCGGGCCAGGTTCGGGTCGGGTCGGTCTCGGGTTCGGGTTACGGATGACTCCAGATTTTTGGGTTTCGGTCGGGTTCGGGTTCGGGTGAGTCGGGTCGGGTTTTCGGGTCGGGTCAAATTTTACGAGCTCTAGTTCATGTTGCTAGAGATAAGAGATCCAAGCTTGATAGCAAGACAAAGCCATGTATCTTCCTAGGGTACTCAGAGGATGAATTTGAGTACAGACTGTGGGATCTTATAGACAAGAAAGTGGTCAAAAGCAGAGATGTTGTGTTCATGGAAGATAAGACTATTGATGACTGGAAGCTCCAGCGACCGTCGTCTTCCTTTCCTGCTCCAGTCACCTTTGATCCCGTTTTTCCTCAAGTTGCGCAGAGAAGTTTTGTTCAGAATCAGCAGGAAGATGAGCATGATGATGGTGATGTTGATCCACCATAAGTTCCACAACCTCAACAAGATGAGCCCCCTATCCAACCTGAAGTTGAGTTGAGAAGATCCACCAGAGAGAGACAGACTTCCTCACGATACTCAACCAGGGATTATGTGTTGTTGACTGATTCAGGAGAGCCTGAATGCTATGAGGAAGCTATGTCAGGTGTGCATCAGAAGGAGTGGTACAATGCCATGCAGGATGAGATGAGTTCCTTGCATGAGAACCACACCTATGACTTGGTGAAATTGCCTAAGGGCAAGAAAGCTCTCAAGAACAAATGGGTTTTTTGTTTGAAGTCTGGAGAAGATGGTACACCTCCCAGGTTCAAAGCCAGAGTTGTGGTGAAGGGTTTTGAGCAGAAAAATGGTGTAGATTTTGATGAGATTTTCTCTCCAGTTGTGAAGATGTCATCCGTCCGGGTTGTTCTAGGCATGGCTGCTAGCATGGACCTAGAGGTCGAGAAGCTTGATGTGAAAACCGCCTTCCTTCATGGTGATTTGGAAGAAGAAATCTACATGGAGCAACCTGAAGGTTTTGAAGTCAAAGGAAAAGAGAAGATGGTTTGTCGTCTCAGAAAGAGCTTGTATGGTTTGAAACAAGCGCCTCGGCAATGGTACAAGAAGTTCGAGTCTTTTATGATCGACTACAAATTCCACAGGACACATGCCGACCACTGCATGTTTGTGAAGAATTACGCCGAAGATGACTTTCTGATTCTCTTGCTTTATGTGGATGATATGCTTATTGTTGGTCGGGATACCAACAAGATTGCTAGTTTGAAGACTGCATTGAAGAAGTCCTTTGCTATGAAGGACCTTGGCCCTGCAGGACAGATTTTGGGTATGCAGATCACCCGTGACAGAAAGAATCAGAAGTTGTGGATATCACAAGAAAGATACATTGAGAAGGTGATGCAAAGATTCAACATGGACAAGGCTAAACTCGTGAGTTCTCCACTTGCAGTGAACATGAAGCTGAGTTCTGATCAGTGTCCTACAAGTGAGAAAGAGAAACAGGAGATGAAGAAGGTGCCTTATGCTTCATCCGTTGGTAGTCTGATGTATGCCATGGTTTGCACTAGGCTAGACATCGCCTATGGAGTTGGGGTTATCAGCAGGTTCATGAGTAATCCTGGGAAGGAGCATTGGGCAGATGTGAAATGGATTCTTAAGTATCTCAGAGGCACTTCGAGAGTGTGTTTGTGTTTTGGCCCTGGAAAACCTATGCTTGATAGTTTTACAGATGCATACATGTCAGGTGATATCGACACGAGCTGATTCACATCTGGATATCTGATTACATTCGCAGGGGGAGCAGTCTCATGGCAATCGAGACTGCAGAAGTGTGTTGCTCTGTCAACAATAGAGGCAGAGTATATGGCTACAATTGAAGCTGGTAAGGAGCTGATATGGATGAGAGACTTCCTAGAGGAGTTGGGAGTGGAGCAAACCAGCTACCCACTCTATTGTGACAATCAGAGTGCCATCTACCTTGCCAAGAATGCCGCCTACCATTCTCGAATCAAGCACATCCGGAGAAGGTATCATTGGCTTCGAGAAAGAGTAGAAGATGAAGATTTTGAGCTCATGAAGATCCACACAAATGACAACAGATCAGATATGTTGACGAAGACTTTGTCAAAGGAGAAGCTCATCAAGTGCCGCTCAAAGGCGGGCTTGCTCGAGCCCCCTATATAGGATTGAGGGGGAGCTATGTTGGGTTCCCTTCTATATGGGGGAAGAGTCCAATGAACTATTTACCATGTGGTTTTTACCATGTGAAGTTTTTTCTTCTTTATAAAAGGGTATGCCTTTCCATTTGGGAAAGTAAGAGAGAGAAAACAAAGAGTGAGAAAGGGAGAAAAGAGAGAGAATTGGTGAAATTCGTATGCCCTTGTTCAGCCCATTTTGAAATGCCCCGATCGACGACCAAACAACCTCCGATTGGGACGATTTTCTGGTATGTTGTTCACCTCATCCTGAACTGGTAAATATATATAAGAGGGGTGTAACCAAGTTACAAAAACACGCAGACCAAACCAAGGGTCCCGTGGGAAAAAACATGAGACGTATACCTCCCAAAAAACTCCAAAATATACTCCTCCCCTAAGAATAACTCGATAACTAGCCCTCTATACATCCAAACTGTACTCTCTCCTACTCATAGGCTTCATTTTGTACGGTTGGATCGTCGTTTTGAGCCTCTAATCTCATATCCCCTTTCCTAGTGTCCTCTCTTGGGTTTTGTTGATTTCCACCAATTGGGTGATGAAAATTGGAGATTTGGCCATGCATGTTGATGCTTGATGATGTTGTATGCCTCTATCTTTGTCTAGGGAAGATTGTACCCACTTGTTATTGTTGATACTGGAAGTTTCTGGATCCCGTGGTTTTTTCCACGTTTTGGGGTTTTCCACGTAAATCTGGTGTTCTTTGTGCTTGGTTATTTTATCTTCTGTTTGTTTCTGATTGTTGGTTTGGGTTGCTTGAGTTTGGCTATCTGGTTTACAGTTCTTGTCCATCCTGATTCATATGTGTTAAAGGGGTTTGTCTTATGTCCCCTTTTTGACACTATTTTTCTTCCCTTTGTGTTTGCGTGTGACTATAGATAGGTGAGATCACCATCAATGATCAATGTCTCGCCTTCCTAGACAGAAAGGAGTTGTATCCATATGCTGGCAATGGGATGCATGTGATAGTTCACTTGATGTCAAGTCCATGAGTTCTTCGGTAATAATTCACTAGCATGATGTAAATTATATCTATGAGTTCCTTTGCATCTGATCGATACAGAAGTGCTTGTTCATTTGTAGATTACTATTTGGAGCATATTTAGAGTTCATTGAAATACTTATATGCAGTCATTGATCAAAAGCTGCTCTAACTGCTTGAATATGTTACAGGTTGAAGTTTCTTAGGTATACTGAGGGCTTAATTGAATTCTCTTGTTTTGCTCTAAATCTAATCTTTGTTCACACACACTGTCACAAATGTTCAATCAATGATGCTAAGACCTCTTTATCATCATTAGATTGAGCATTTGCTGTGTTGATTCTACATATACTATTTGTCTATTTTTCACTAATTGATTGGCTTCGTTGTGTGCGGAAGTCCATCCATTTTAATATTTTACCCACATTTTAAATGATTTTATATGACTTGAATAGCGCTAGCATTCAAGGTTTTAAGAAGCTAAAAACTCTACAATATGGTCGAGCTTGAATGCTAGCGCTATTCAAGTCATATAAAGGTTTAAGCTTTTGGGTTAGAAGATTGGATCTCGACCTTAAAAAAAATCCGATGTGACTCCCATATTTATACGACTTGCTCAGGATTTCTTTGAATTTCACTACATGGTATTAGAGTAGGTCCGAGTAGGGTCAGTTTTTCTAGCTTTAAGTTATGTAAAGGAGATTGAGAATGTCAAAACTCATCGTAAAACCAGAAACTAAAAAATGGTCGAGCTAAAAAGAGATTAAAATGTTTGGATCAAGAAAAACAAGAAAGCAAGAAAAAATCTTTAAGTGTCAACCTGACCAAGTGGGTTGCACTTGAGGGGCGTGTTGAAAATAATGGGAATTTTTCAAAATCTCACATCGGAATCTCTTACTAGTTGGCTGATATCATCATATTCTACGCGTTATAGGAAATAGTTTATAGTCGTTTTTAAGTCATTTTATATGTTTTGCATGTCTTTTATGTAGGTTTTGGTTTAGTTTCTAGAATAGATGTCTACACTTGTGTTTCATATGTTTATAGGTGATTTGAAGCTTGTTCGATGTCAATTTGGGATCACGATGGAATAAGATTCATCGAAGCCAAGTTTGACATGTTCATGGACGCCGAAAGAGCCTTGCATAGAGGTAGACCTGTCAAACGGGTCATTCGGGTCGGGTTTGGGTCGAGTCATTTCGGGTCCCGGGTAATACGGGTTTCGGGTATTTTCGGGTCCCGGGTAATACGGGTTTGACCGGGTTTTCGGGTCATTTCGGGTCGATTTCGGGTTGGTCGATTTTTTTTTTAAATTAAAAAAAAATCATGATTTGATAATTTTGCGATAAATTTAAAATTCTAAAGTTAAAGACCCCCGTTGTTCATAAGTTCTGGTGCTTGTAATTATATACTATATTTGATCTAAAATATTTGATTTTTATTATTTCTCATCATTTTTAATAAAATGTAATAATATATAAAATATCAAATTTTCAAATACTTTTTTTAAAAATAATTTCATGCAATTAGTAATAAGCATAGAATTGTTTTAATATTTTAATATTTTTTAGAATTTTTATCTTCTTAAAAAAGTCCGTTGAAAAATAAAAAATCAAATACTATCGATCGAACGGAGTATTACACAATACAAATAAATATAAAAGTTGATTTGAAAATGAAATATCAAGTGATTATAATTATAAAATGTAATAAATTGGAATCTCCATAAAAAAAATTTAATCATATATAATTATAAATCAATCGGGTCACTCGGGTCACCGGGTCAAATGGGTAAATCGGGTCAAAATTACCGGGTCAATCGGGTCACCGGGTCGAAACCCAGATTACCCAGAAAATTTCCGGGTATTTCGGGTTCGGGTCGAAAAAAAATTTTGGGTCGAAATTTCCGGGTTCGGGTCGAAATTTTTTCGGGCGTTCGGGTCGGGTCGACCGGGTCGGGTTGTGTTTTGACAGGTCTACATAGAGGTCTTAAGTGCTACTACGTAATAATCAAGCTAAGAAGAGCCTATTGCTTAATCGACGTTTTTCGGACAAATCCTATTTGGCGACATCTCAGTAAAATGAGTCGTTTGCGCTCCACAAAATTCCGATAGAGATGTTCTATAGCTTGTTGGAAAGCTGATTCAAAGACCTACAACTTTTATGTTGAGGACGTTTGCAAATTCGGCTTACAATATGGAGAAATCGAGCCAAGAAGATGATGCTGAGTCAAAGTATCGACCCGGAACCAACAAGTATCAAGTCGGTATCCAAACCTTCCGAGTCGATAGAACGAGAAGAGAGGAAAACACGACATATCGACTCGATATCCACATGTATCGAGTCGATACCTTCACCTTCCGAGTGAAATAAAGCTTTACAGTAGCCAAGTACCGAGTCGATACTCTGAAGTATCGACTCGATACTTTCCTTTCCGCGTTATTTTGTCGGGATATTTTATCCGCTTTTATATATTGTTGGACGACTTTTTGATATATTTTATTATTTATAGGATTATTTTCACATTTTCTTTTTGGGGAATATATATAGAGAATTAGGGTTAGATTAGAGACGTTCAATTTTTCATTCCACAAACGCTAGTTGCAGACATTGAGAGCCTTAGACTTTTTCAGAGATTTCTTCTTGAAGGATTGTTTTGATTGATTCAAGATAAGTTCTTTTAATCTAGTTTTATATTATTTCATCATGAATTCTTTGATTGTGTCTGAATCTATGTCTGTCTAACTTTCTTGTTCTGGGGTTGGGATGATCCCAACGATGCTGAGATAGACATGTGTGTGTTCTGGGGTTGGGATGATCCCAACGATGCTGAGATAGACATGTGTGTGAAGATTGCCTGAATGAATTCTATTGTTTGTTTGATTTGATCCATGAGTGCTTAATCCGATTAATTCTATGATTGATTGGAATCCTCTTGATGTTTAATATGCGCCAGCTGCGAATTGAGATTGGATATATAGATAAAGTTGTTAATTTTATTGGAAAACATGGATTGAACTTGAGAATTGTGTATGAGCAATCTATTTAATTCTCTTGAGGATAATAAACTATCGTAGACAACCTAGATTTGAATTGATTATGCGGATCGCGCCTGCGATTGTTTGATCGATTTACTCGCTAGGGTCTAAGTGCTTAATGAGTCCAACTTGATTGATTCTGCAACAAGCGTAAGCTGAGTGGTAATTAATTGAAATGGACATAGTTATTGCAACATGCGTAGGCAAAGTGATAATGAATTTAGATAGTTTACCTTCAAATATCTCTTTTCAATTTGTTCATGCATGAAAATTATATAGTCTATCGAAGATGCATTGTTGTGGTGAACCCTAACTCTGGAATGTTTATCATCATATATTCACAAACACTTGCAATTTTTTATTTTTCCTCTTCTTATTTCCTCATTCCGTCAAAAATCACTTCTCTTATTTGGCTTAGTAAACTAGTTGAGGTTCTGCAATTGATATTCATACGGTCCCTGAGATTCGACACTCGATTACTACAATTGACACCGTACGCTTGCGGGGTGTTGGTTTTAGACCGATCATTGGCAACCTAGCTCAACATCCGAAACAATCATAATCACTAGGCAGAAAGAAATAATAGAGATGAACAAGAAATAGCATATATATTAAGCACAATTTATCACAAAGCTCAAACCAACACAAAATATTAAACAAAACTAGTCACTCATGATGACTATAAAATAACTAAAGATGAAAGGATCAAAGGAAATAAACCAAACAACCTTGTTGTCTTCTTACACTTTGGACTCCACCTGATCGCCTCCTATCAACTGTCCTTAGCTCCTGCGATAATGAATTTGGGATTGATGATGATCTAAAAATTAGGAAGGCATCCCTTTTATAGCCCCAATCTCGACCTGTAAATCCAATAGCTTCTCTTGCAACTCATTTTTGGGTCATTTAACATATGAATCCAGGCTTATATTGATCGTGAAAGATGTAGGCCTTAAAAATTAGATGAAATTGGGCTTTTGAATTATCCCAATTGGGGCACTCAAACCCAAGATATGGCCCAAATACCAAACAATCAAACATGCCTAAAATAAAATGAGATGAGTATCTTTACCTTAAGGCTAAATTGCATAAAACCACCCTCTAAATACACCAATTTGTAATAAATCACCTCTTAAATTGATATTTCTAAAAAAACTATCCTTTAAATGACTTTTTTCATCAATCAACCACCACCAAATATATTCCGTCCAAATATAGGTTAAATTTGATAAATTATAATTTTGCCACTCCTTTTATATAATATTCTAATAAAATTTTAACAATTAAAAAAATGTAAATAAGTATGAAATTGGGAGGAAACTATTGACGTTATTTTCTCTTTTAAAATAACAGATAAAATGGTATTGAGTTCTACAAAAATGCTCTCCCTATAACTGAGTCGCTCGCTTTCTCCTCTCAAATCACTTTTTAATTCCCCATTAGCTTCTACCCACTTTCAATTTGGGAGAAAAAAATGATGTCAGTTGTATCCTCTCAATTTAAGAGGGGGGAGGGGGGCAGAAGTGGGGGGTTGCGTCAGGAGTCCTATGCGATAGGAAAGTGCCCCCATAACTCAAAGGAAAATTCTACAAAGTGGTGGTCAGACCTGCAATCTTATATGAGGTTGAGTGTTGTGTGACTACGAAAGTGCAAGGACAAAGACTTATGTAGACGCGGCCACGAATCGAACCCACCGGATCAAAGGTCGGGGTTGGTCGATTCGAACCCTAACCCGAAAATTCACGGGTTGACGGGTTCGAGTCGACTCATTGATCCGTGAATTAAAATTTTGCATATAGTTATATGAATATATTTATTGATAAAAGACTCATTTTCTACCTTAGCTAGCTTGGACCTTAAAAATGTTAGGGTGGACCCTGGTCCCACGCCTAGTTACTCAACTGAGCAATACTCAAAAGACTAGAGGTTGTCCAAAAGCCGCACGCATGGGAACAAAGGTGGAAAGCAAACTATTGAGTAGGCTTTTTAACTTTGTGTGGGAGTATCAAATAGTTTTGTACATTATACTCCTCTCTCCCGAAGCCCCACGCGTGGTTTAGTTTTGTACCATTTTTTTCCCTCCTCCTTTATAGATGCACTATGTACATCTCTCTCCCTCTCTCATTCTTACTCTCGCAAGGGTGGTGAGGATCCTCTAGTCCACAATCATGATCCCTTATACGATCCGAAGTAAGGGTGGATCCTCGACAATCACCGATATACATTTGATACATCATTTAATTATTTTACACACTCTTTCTTGAGGTT
The DNA here is from genome assembly GCA_963922045.1 of Persicaria maculosa. Taxonomy (NCBI): domain Eukaryota; kingdom Viridiplantae; phylum Streptophyta; class Magnoliopsida; order Caryophyllales; family Polygonaceae; genus Persicaria; species Persicaria maculosa. Next base: position 59,005,311 of record OY998259.1, read on the forward strand.
AGATCCTCTACCATCACCGATATGCATTCGGTACATTATTTAATTATTATTTTTTATCATAAATATACACCGAAGGTTTAAATTTAATGTTACCAATTATGTTTATACTATCTATAATCTATATATTGATATTGACATATTTATAAATTTTGATTATAAAAATTTCATACTTTTAACAAATAGAATAATCATTTTTTTTTAAAAAACCTAATGCTATGATAAAAAAATATAAATATATCAATATAAATGTATAGAATTTGAAAATATTTTTTTCATATTTTGATCAGCATTAATAAAGTTATGGATGTTGATAGATACACCGCAAATCATGATTAACCAAATGCACGTTTTTATTGACGTGGTGCCATATTCGAATCAACGTGCAGATAGACACTAGAAATCGATAGCAGGTCGGGTTTAGGACACCACGTACGTTTATATGGACGTGGTGCCCTAAATCCTGATTTGCTATGTATTTAGTTTCTTGGTCAATTTATGCACAAAATAATTTTAAAAAAAAATCACCAAAAAGTTGTACACGTTATAGAATAGAGAGGAAGACGGTGCCCTCACCCGGGAACCCATCTGTCACTCCCAACTCATAACACCCCATTCCTCTGGTGTTTGAGGTAACAAATTCCATTCAAGTGTCAGTTGCATGCTCTTCTTCACTCTCCAAAACCCCCAAACACAAACAATATAAAGCCGTCCTTTAATTACATCCACATGCCCTCCCCACATCACATATATGAATGGTTTTTGAATCACCACCTTCTTTCTGCAGCTTTTGATCTTCTCCTAGCAGACAAACCCTCCTTCAACACCAACAGTTTGCTTCCACCCTAATTAAGATACTGATCCCTTTATACTCCGTATTACAACTATTTGAAAACAAATATTGTAAAAATCCACTTCAACCAATAAGAATAGGCAAGAAGCGGAGCCCTCGGTAGGGGGAGCATTCCTCCTGTATATTAGTCGATAGCTTCATTTTAATATATTATAAGTCTAAATTTGATATCCGAGTGAAAAGCTACGAGCGTTTAAAAATTGATCACATATTCATCACTTCAAAATAATGTATTTTAATTATAATGATGCTTTTATGTTTTACTTCATTTGATACTATAATTAATTTAGCTCGAAAACTTCAAAATGAGATATTATATTACTCAATTCGATAATTAGGTAAAAAAAACTTTGCTCGTTTAAAATTTTTATATCTAGTCACACGTACATTGTTACATCTTAACAGAATCTCCAATATCTTCTCTAAAAGATCTCAAAATTAAAGAAATAAATATAAAAATTTCTAAGATTTTTATGGTCCAACTCTAATAGCTTCTCTATTTTATAAATTTCTGCATTTATTATATGTTACAAATACTTTCTATTTAAAACAAATACACCCTCTCATCGATAAGATAAGATGTTTAAATTTTTGGTACACATTTTGAGGAGCTAAAAACTTATAAAATATTAACTTTTTATTTTTTTTTTACAGTTTAAAATTATTAATAATATATAAGTATTAACTTGTCGAAAAATTCAATATTTTATATAGGTTTTAGGTCTTTAAAATATGTACTGAAAAGTCTAATGCCTTACATTTTAGATCATGAAAAGTATAATTTTAGTTTTATTAACTCTTGTGCAAATTATGATTTTAAAGAAGTGCATCATATATATCCCACATTTGGATATCTGGAGAAAAAAGGCAAACCTTATGGTTACAAGCGAAATTATTGAAAAATTTGAATACCACGCCAAAAAAAAAATTGACATTCCTTCCGCTCAGCAAAATATGTCATTTTAATATTTACGCATAATTGTTTAGAATGATAAAACTATGTAAAATATTGATTTTTTTAACAATCTCGTAGTTAATAATTATTATTAATAAGCACAAAATTTTTATAAAAAATTTATAAAATATAAATATTTTATATAGTTTTTATTATCATTAAAAAGCGTATATAAATAATGAAGGATATGTTTTATCAAAGCGAGAGAGTCCAAGAAGGCAGGGAGCATGGTATATTATTAAAAAATATAAATAAATCATGAAGGAGAAATGAAAAGAAAAGGCATTTGAACCGGCTTCCACTCCCTGTGCTATATAAATAGCACCCCCATACCATACCATACCGATTACCTAATTATCTATCCCTCCCTCTCCCTCCCAAATCAAAATGTCAAAAAGCTTTGACAGCCACTTCAACCCTCCTCTCAACAACCGCCACTCCAGAACCCCTTCCTTCTCCTCCCTCCTCCTCGATTCCATCTACCGTTCCTTGGACGCCGATGCCGATTCCGACGACGTCCTCGTCATCTCCGACTCCATCCCTCCCCCTTCAACTGCTCGTGCTACTCCCGACCTCCTCCTACCCTCCTCCTCCTCCTCCTCTCCAACCACCACCACCGCCGATCCCCCTCCCAAGCCGACCAAAAAGGACAAATCGGTGAATCTCAAGCGAGCGATCATGATCGACCACTGGATCGACAAGCAGCAAGACAAGCAGGAGCGCCTCCTCAGCCACTTGTACTGTGTCCCTACCAGGAAACCTAACCGCCGCTCCAGCTCCTGCGCCTCCGCCGCTACTCCGGCGACCTCTTCTACCTCCTCATCCTCTTCCGAATCGGTCATCGTTGCCGCCGCCACCGGCTCCTGCTCCGAGGCCGATTTCGCCTCTTGCTTCGCCACTCCACAGCTCCCTCTCAAGATCCGCACCACTTTCGCCTCCCGCTCCTCCACCGACTCCAGATCTTCCCCGCCGCAGCCGTCCACCAGCCGGCCGTTCATCACTCGCACCAAATCGCGAGCGCTCAAGATTTACGCCGATCTCAAGAAGGCGAATCAGCAGCCGATCTCTCCCGGCGCCAAGATCGCCGGCTTCCTCAACTCCATCTTCACCGGCTCCAACCGGAATAACAACAAGACACAACATTCATCGTCTGATCGGCAACAGAAGCCGGTGCCGCAGCCGCCATCGACGTCTACTTCTAATTCGTCATCGGCTTGCTCCTCCGCGTCCTCGTTCTCAAGGTCTTGCCTTAGCAAATCGACGGCGCCGTCGTCGTCTTCTAGCAGCGGAAATGCGGAATCGTTGTCGTCCGGAAAGAGATCGGTGAGGTTCTATCCGCTGAGCGTGATCGTCGGTGAGGATTCCCGCCCCTGCGGTCACAAATTCCTGTACGAATGCAGCGAATCGAAGCCGGTTCGAACGGTCAAATCTAAATTGACGAAGCTTCCGAACGTTGGGAGATCAAATCCGTGGTATTTGCGGGATAAAGAGAACGAATTATGTGGCAATGACGAGGGCGAGATGATCGGAGGCGGGGAAGGGGATGGAGATGACGCGGAGAGTTACGCAAGCTCGGATCTGTTCGAGCTGGAGAATATAGAGGCGGTAGGAGGAAGGTACGGATACGACGTGGAGTTGCCGGTGTACGGAACTACGAACTTGGAGAAGAACAAAGCCATTGCTAAAAATGGCTTCCTCCTCTGATTAAAATTTTAAATTATTTCTTTCTCCAGTATCTGTATTTAATCAGAGAATCAGTAGACTACGTTCGTCACTAACAAAGTACTCCGTATATTTAATTTAATTAACAATAACAAATTACTGTATGATCAAGTTGCATATTCTAACTCTCTTCTACCCTTACTCTTTTCTCTAGCTTTTTCGAAGCTTATAATTTGATATTATATAGTTTATATGTAATAATTATAAGATTTAAGTTTGAATAGCTTTTGAAATCTAAGCTTTTAAACCGCTATCCATCCTACACCCAAGAAAAGGAGTGGCATAGATAGAACCCGGGGACCTCCATAAGACCCCTTCGCTCCACATCAATAAGCCACCCCTACCAATAGGCTACCCTGACTGGGATCATTTACCCTAACAGGTAGGTTTACCAAACACAATAATATCTTATTAACATATATTTAACACAAATAATACATCATCTTTAGCTTACTTTTGTTAAAAATAGTCGTATCTTCCTTTAAAGTTCTTAAATTTTGTACTTCTCCCCGACCTCATTCATTTGATCTATTATATGATTTTGTTATTTTTTAAAAAAGGTGAGTCAGCATTTCTCTTAATTAAATTTAAGTTCTGTTTAAAAGATTGTCCTATGAAAAATTAATCAATTTCTTAATAAAAAACTAAATTGATTTAAATTAATAATTTATTTATAATTAAATGATTGAATTTTTTTTTCAATTTTATATATAAAAAAAGTATTTTTCAACTTATCGTTCCAATAAATATTTCACTAATTTACCTCATTTTATTAGAGTCATTTTCCAATTTCCTATGAGATTTATTTTCCAATTAAAAAAAGTTAACATAATTTTTTAGTGGACGTCCTCTTGAATTTTTTTTTTAGGCAAAACTAATTAAAATAATCCAATCCTTGGAAGGGTGTTAAAAAAAATATCACCACCTTTGAATAGTAAGAAAAATAATCCAATCTTTGGGAGATGTGGTAACAAAGTATCCCAATTGTTTTTACGACTATAAATATGAGAAAAAATGATGACATATAATTGATGAAATTAAGAATTTTGGGAATTTTGGATGGTATTGACTTATTTTAATGAGAATGAGATCATTTAACCAATTTTATATCATTGTTTTGACCCAATTTATGGTCGGAACAATGACTCGGGATATTTTTGTTATCATCTCCCCCAAAGGTCGGTTATTTTTCTTACAATTGAAAGGTGAATATTTTGTTAGGCTCCTAGATGTTCTACCATGGGTGATTGAGAGGGAAGAGAGATTAGAATGAGGGAAGGAGAGCGAGAGGTAGAAGAAGAAGTAAGAACGGGATTCATTTCATTCATGGATGCCCGATACATACAACAATATGAGTATTTATAGCACAACACCCCCACTTTCTACTAATTACAATACTCACCCTATATATCTCAATCCTAACATTAACCACTCCTTATAAAAGCATTGTCCTCAATGCTGAGGATGTAAAATGTGCTAATACACTAAAAAAAATAGCTAATAGAAAGCACTATATGGAACACTAGTAGCTAATACATGCAAGCCCTTTCCTGTACATGTCGGCAGCAGCTAGGGCCTAGGAGTGTACCAACTCCATTTCTTCCTTGCAAGTTGCAAGACACCCCATTCTCCAAGAGCAAGTAATTGTTGTTTGTTCCTTGCATGCTTTAACCAAAATTAATGACAATAGCCATGTATGCAAGCTCCTTAGCAGGCATAAGACACCATGTCCCTTGTACAATATTCACCCTACTTTTATTGCAGCCCTCACACTTATGCAACAGCTATCTAATTCCAAGCACCATCCATGGACTGATTCCAATTACTTGGAAGCTTATGACAACACCATCCATGGACTAATTCCAAGTAAGCCTTCCCCCTTTAAAACTTATCAAAAAGCTCCCATCAACTAGACTTGCAGTAGCTGTCCACACTATCAATAGAACCCACAATTTCAAGCAACATGCTTAACCCTTCCTCAAGCACACTTTCTGTCAGTGATCCTTCAAAACACGAGGGCATATACTGCTGCAACACAAGCCTCACACAAACAGTACAAAGAGCCATTTAAAAAAAAACAGAATCACCAAGGAGCAATTTTCCACAGCTTGCCTCCCATTCCTGTCACTACCACCTGGATCAAAAAAGTTGGCTTCCATAAACCCATCAGTACATGAAGAGCCACCCTGCCCTCTTTTCCTCGGTCAAAAGGCATCACCTTTCGACTTCCCAGTCGATAAACCAATCTTTCACCAAATTCAAAACCAAGTGCAGCAAGATCACTAAATTCAAAATTAAGTGCAGCAAGATCCCCTATATTTGCTTCAAAGTCTTGAGCAAGACCTATATTATCAACCATCTCAAATTCTTGTGCTTGCACCTTACTATGGCCAACCTTGCTACCCTTCATCTTTGCTTTTAATTCCATACGAGCAGAAGTCTTCAAGATTTTGCTTAATTCAGTACAAACCTCAATGACTCCAAGGTCAAAGACCAATGTTATGTCCTTTAACCAATGCCTAACTATAGCTGCAGCAGCAACAAATGCTAATTCCGCCTGGACAGATATTTCTACATACACCTTGGGTGCAATCAAATTTCCAGATATTTCAATTGAAATCAACCTAAAGTTATCTGACCCAAACTTGATTTGCTCAAATGAATTCGCAACAGATTCATCCAACTTATTTGACGTGTAATCAGAATCAGTAGGCAGACAAGAATTCACCTTAGACTCGTTATGAACGGCTTGCGACTCTTGTTTGTTATTTTTGGTGTTCTCCGGCCTCTTCAGTCCGTTTGTCATCAAGGAGATAAACTGGAAATCGTTAGAGCTCTCATTGATTACTGAGTTCGTTTCTTCGATTGAGGATTCAAGCTCCTCCCCGTATGCAGTCTTTGCTTCCTTGGCGTCCCCAATTTCTTGACTCAGGGCTTCCAATGCTTCTTGTGATTTTCGCAAATCATCATCGTCATATGAGAAAGCCTCGTCTACGACCGGTGCTCCAAACTGATTCTCATCAATAGCCGAGGCTTCCGACTCTTGCCCCGATTGTGAAACGATTTCCGGCCGGAATAGCTCGGCCCCCGTCAGAGTGGTAATCGACGACGTTGGCTTTAGATTTGGCTGCGGCACCAGTTCTTGAGTTGCGGATTTGTTGTGGAGCGCAGCTAATTTCATGGCCTCCTCCAATTCCTTCGGCCTCCCCAATTGTACTAGGGATTTGATCTTCAATTTCAGCCCTTTGATGTAGCACCAAATGAAATACGATTCAGGCAGATATGGATTGATGGACAGCAACCATAATCGGAGTTCCCCAAACCGCTCATTGTACTCCTCAAGGATATCCCCTTGGCTGAGATTGTTGAATTCTTCAAGAAGCTCCATGGCTCGGCTTGGTTGAGGTTGCTTTCAATCGGCTATTCTCGAAACAGGTCGGAGATCGACGGGCTCTGATACCAATTTGTTAGGCTCTTAGATGTTCTACCATGGGTGATTGAGAGGGAAGAGAGATTAGAATGAGGGAAGGAGAGCGAGATGTAGAAGAAGAAGTAAGAACTGGATTAATTTCATTCATGGATGCCCGGTACATACAACAATATGAGTATTTATAGCACAACACCCCCACTTTCTACTAATTACAATACTCACTCTATATATCTCAATCCTAACATATTTTTTTTTAACTCCCCTCTAAAGGTTGTGTTATTTTAATTAGTTTCACCTATATATATAGGTAATTAAATTGAGTTATTGAACGACTACATATGTATAATACTTTTAAATAAATAATTTAAATATAAGAGTTAAATTTTAAGTGAAGTATTTATACAACTTGTCAAACTCGAGTTCAATTTTTTTTTACAGTAGACAAAAATTAGAAAGTTTTTGATAAACCAAAGATCAACCTTGATAATCTTGTGGACGATTGTACAAAGCTCCATGTACAAAGGGAAGGTAATCATATTACAAATTTCCCTAGATTTAGCAATATATTACACGTAAGAATTAGACACTCTGAAGCATTAATGTATAAAATTCATGTTGTTGAAGATCCTCCTTAGATAGTGAATTTGCTCATCTCGTTCTATATATTTCTCATGACACTTTCGTGTTATCTTCAATGACTGTTATTAAATCAAGACTATCTCCTTCAACAATGATATTCCAGATTCATCTTTCAATAGCTACGTACGTACTTTATTCAAGTACAGAGGGTAGAAACTTCTGTTTGTAAAACCGAGCCCTTTGATATTGGCATCCGAAAAATATCGATTACCTAACTATAAAAATTCCTAATAATTCATTCGACACTACAATCACTCGAGGGTTTGACTGAGCCGTCTATATTTATTATAAAAAAGCTTATAGATGACCGTCTCCCATTGAGGACTCTCTTTTGCTTTTGCTGTTGTGGTAATTCTTTCTGTTGTCTTTGATTCCAGATTTCCACCATTGTATAATGAGCCGTTTGTACGTGTTGCATTTATATTTTTTCTATTGTTAGCTTTATACTACCTTTATATAAGATATTGGGATTTTATACATATATTTGGGCAAACTATAAAAGATATAATTTTTTTTTTGATTAGGTAAAAATTCGATGGTCAGACAGGCCTGACTCATCGAGAGGCCGACCGAAGTCGGTAGACGACGAACCGTCTAACAGAAAAACCTAAAAAACGGTAATACAAATAACAAGCGTAATGAGCCAAACATAAATAAACACTACAACAAACGTTCCAAGAAGACCAAACACCCGAACAGCTGAGGAAGCCACCGAAGAACGCAGCCAAGCACCACCAAACAGTAGCACCGCGGACCAGTAGTACAGCAGGACTCTAACTCCTGTGGGTAGTGCAGACGAACTCCAAGGAAACTCTATCCCGGATACGGAGTCGCCCTGAGCGCACGACCACGACCCCAGCCAGACCCGACTACAGACTCAACGCCCCCCCCCCCAACCAAGCAGAAGATCGATCTCCCAGAAACATCGGAAGCAGAGCCGCAAACTGCTCGAAACAAAACGCCAACAACCTTTCACCTACAAAATGTCGACATGCCTTTGCGGGATTTTCTCAAGCCCTTTCGGGTGTGTGCACAATTTTTTATTTTTTATTTATTTTTATTTTTTCCCTTCCCAAACTCACATCCTTGGGCCCGAAGGGACCCAAACTTGGGCCCAAAGGAACCCAAACTTGGGCCCCAAGGACAATTGTAGGCGCTTGAACAACGGGCTACGTCGGGCCAGGGAAGCCCGGACACCACCATCAGCCCATGGAGCATCATCCCGGAGACAGACTACCCAGGCGGCACTACCACTAGCATGACGGTAACCTCCGACGACAGGAGTTAGACACGCCGGCAGCAGACCGAGAGACTGAACGAGGCGACGCAGGGAGGAGGACGAAACCAACGCACAACGCTAGCGGCGAGACCGGATTGACAGAGGAGGACGAGATCGACTGAGGAAGGATGAGGCCACAACGTCGGCGAGCCCAGAAACGGCCCAACCGAGGCGGCGACGAATACCCGTCCCCAAATCGACAACCGAATCACACCCTGAACCCCAAAACGACAATCGAATCGGAGAGAACGAGGAACGGGAACTCAAAATCAATCAAACGGAAGGTCGATTGAAGCACAAGGGAGGTTGATTGAAGAGGATAGGGTTCTCAGTTGGATTCTTCAATTGGGAATTCCATAGTTTGAGTTTACACAATTTGGGGATTTCTCAAAATTCTAGAGAGAGGGCAGAGCCCTTCTCTCTAGAATCCCTCTATTATTATGTTAAACCAATGGCAAAAATGCATAAAACCACCCATTATTCATTGTTGTTTGCAAATAACCACACCTTATTCAAAAATTGTCAAATAACCACCCACTATTCATTATTGTTTGCAAATAACCACCCCTTATTAAAAAATTGTCAAATAACCACCCATTAAATATAAGTTGTTTGCAACTAACCGCCTATACCCCTTTTCTTGTTAACCTCACTTAATTTAATATGAAAAGACAATTATACCAAAAAATCCGGAAATTTTCCAAGTAATCTGGGTTTTGACCTGGTGACCCGATTGACTCGGTAATTTTGACCCGATTTACCCGATTGACCCGGTTGATTTATAATTATATATGATTAATTTTTTTTTATAGAGATTTCAATTTATTACATTTTATAATGAGGGAATTAAAGGAAGTAACCCCCGCCCCGGTTTGGTTTGCTAGCCTAACCCACTAACCGGTTCTAATTGCAAGGGTTAGACCCCCCCCCCCTCAAAAAAATGGGAAGGTAGCCGGTTGGGAAAGGGGTGTGGAAACCGGTTGTTGGGAGTCAATAAAGAAGGGAGGGAGGAGGAGAGAGAGGACAGTTTTAAAAACCTGTCACATCTTGGCTGTGGAAAACAGAGAGAGAGAGAGAGGAGGGAGTGGAGAAGGCACGAAACCGCCATTTTTGAAACGAAAACGAGAGAGGAGAAGAAGGTAAAGGAAGAAGACGAACCTGGGAGTGCGGAGGAGAAGACGGCGCCGGATTGCAAGCCAATAAAGGAAGCGTGTAGAAGACGACCCTGTGGGTGTTTAGAAGAGAGAGACCGACCGATTTGAAGTAAGTAAACCCTAACCCTACCGATTTTGTACTGATTGCAGAAATTGAAAGGATGAGGGACCATTTGAAGACCCTAATTTGTTTGCCATGGTTTGCAATTGGATGAAATACCGGGTGGAGTATCCGCCCCTGTCATGTGGGATGTAACAGGCGTCTAGTATGAAAACAATGGGTGGAAATGTGGGAACGGGGGTGTTCGAGTTGGGGAGAGAATGGAAGTACCATTGTGGTGATGATATGGTAAAGGGCTTGAATGAGGAAGCAAATTAGGGGAAATCGATACATGTATTGTGTGAATATTTGGGAAATTGGTGAAATTGAGGAAAATGTGGGAATTGGGGAAATTGGTGAGATTGGGGAAATAGGATAGATAGAGGGAAATCGGGGAACCTAAATGTGGTTTAAAAAAATCAGGAACAAGTTATTGAATGTAAATGCTGTTACATTGTTAACTGTCATGTTATTAATATTTAGTTGCCATGTTTAATAGGTTTGCTGTCATGTTTAATTGCAAAATTGCGCGGCTTCTATTTTGTGGAAGCTATAAAATGGTTATAATGCTCAGGTGATAAGTATAAGCTAAGATATGGTGAAGCTAGAAAGTTACTGGCATTTGTGATAAGTGCAGGAAAGATATGGTGTCTGTCATGTGAAAATGGTCACTTGACATGTTAAAATTGTCACTTGACATGTTATATGAACTTAACGTCGTGTGCATTGTGACTTGTGTGATGAAAATCTGCAAATGTTTGAAGAATGCTAAAGTATTGCTCCCCAACCTGCAGGGTATCAAACTACAACATGAGTGATTCAGGAGAAAGAAGGGTAACGGAGACACCGACAACAGGCGAGGTATGGTTTGGCTAGTGTCGATCAAGGGTAGAGTGTTTTACAGATGATTCGGTCTAACATTCCACCCCACTGTGCAGGCGATATATGCTGTCCCCGAGGACAAGCATTTCAAATGTAGGTGCAATCAATATGCCAGGCCCAATGTCCTTGCAAAGCTAGACCAGTACCTGAGCCCGTCAGACTGGAAGCGTCTTTGTGAAAGCCAGTTTGGCGGCATTGCGAGGCTCGGGGCCAAAGTTGAGTTCTCCGCCCAGCTAGTCCACTACGTCCTACAGCGGCAGCTGCGGTCGAAAAAGGAAAAAGAAACGTGGTACATGATCCAGGGGTCCATAGTCCGGTTCTCCATTGCGGAGTTCGCGCTAGTGACCGGACTGAATTGCTCGGCAAACGTGGGGAGGACCGTGGACACTGCGGCGGACAAGGCTACCTGCTTCGAGTTCTTAGGCAAGGAAAAGATGAGGATGGAGGCCTTCGAGACGGAGTACACAGTGGCGATGAAGTCAGATCGTTCGGCTGCAAGGCGCTTTAAGTTCGCGCTCATATTGCTGGTGGAGGCGGTGCTGTTTGCGAAGGAACCCCGTAACTTTATTCACGGGTGGGTTGTAAACATGGTGTTTGACACCGAGGCGTTCTTGCGTTACCCGTGGGGGCGAGTGTGCTACGAACGAACCCACGATTTCCTCTACCGGTGTGTTGAGCGCAAGCTCCAGCACGGGGTCAGCAGCTCTCGGCCGTCGTACTTGTTAGGCGGCTTCCCCCTTGCATTCCAGGTATGGACATAAATCTCACATGACAAATACTGATTTAAACTGGACACTGCCTCCTGGTAACAGGACACGATTAAATGCAAAGTGTTGACATGTCATCACCTGGTTTGTTTTGTTTGTTTGTAGTTGTGGGTGTACGAGGCTCTGCGGCCAGTTGCAAGACAATTTGCTGACACCAGCACAAGCACAAGCACAACTTACCCTCGGCGCCTGAGATATAAGTCGAAAGAGCACAACATGATGTACGATTCTCTTGCCTCCCTCATCCAGCAGTCGAAGGAAGAGTTGGGCATGTTCGACGAGGTGGACGCTGTTCGGACAGCCCTTCTCCCGGATGCCGAGGAGGTCAGGAAGGGGGTTATTGTTGGCGCCATGTACGCGACAGAGAAGCCGGATAAGTTCTTCGACGACCTCGTGGTGGAGTATAAAGTCAAACATGCGCCGAGCACGACGGAAGCATCTGGGTCAGGCACGAAGGGTGAGGGAAGTACGACGGCTTCCGAAGTGGATGTGTCAAGGATTTTGTCAAAGATGGATGATCTGGGGACGATCTTATTGGCAACGTTTAACGAGAGGATGGAAAGGATTAAGGCAGCGATGCAGGAGCTGAGAAGGGAGGTGAGGGGGAAGAAGCGAGGTGAGGACGAGGTGACACACTCGCAGGACAGGCATGGAACTTATAGTGAGGAAACCGAAGATGTTGAGTTGCAACCAAAGGAGGTAAGATGTTCAATTTGTAATGTCAGTATCCCTAACCGTCATGTATAACAATATATGCGTCATGTATAACAATATAGGCGTCATGGTAACATACCTTTCCTATAATTGCGTAGGCTGAGGATACTGTTAAGGAAATGGGTCAGAAATCGGGTACTGATGCAGGTGAAGATGAAACCACCAAGACAACTTCTGAGGTAAGTACCCTAACTGAAACCGTGATGTAAATTTTGTGAATGACGGTCACACTAACTCATAATCTGTAGGAGATGGGTAAGAGTAAGGGACCAGTTGATGGGGAGACCCAAATGGAGAAGGATGCTGATCCACAAGAACCCCCCAAAGAAACACCCACCACACAGGTTAGTTATCCCTGTCGTACTGCGATGTGACTGTTGATAATGGTGTCGAGTCTAAGTTCCTTCGCATATTTGCGCAGGGTGAGACTGATAGCACATGGCCAACTGAAATGGTAGGGGCTGCCGGGCTTGAGGCAGTAGCAGCCACTATCAATGTCACAACCGCTGAGGTAAGCCATCTGCCGCCTAGTGTCATGTGAAGATTGTTAGTCGTCATGTCAAAAATCTGTTGTTGTCATGTAGGAGGACCGGGCTACTGAGGATGAGGTCTTAGCTGAGGGGTCTAAGACTGTGGCCAACGGGCATGGGGACAAGTCAACCATCTCCGAGCCAGAAGCACCAACGACAAAGGCAACCCCTGAGGTAGGACGTGTTAATGAAATTGTCATGTAAAAAACAGTTATGTGTCATGTTATTTTACCCTTGTGTCATGTAATCAACCATAGGAGGCACATGCACAGGAGGAGGCCGTACTTCCCCTTCAGCGTAAGAGCGGAAGGGTGAGGCGAGCGCCTGCTACGTTAGAGGGCCACGAAGTTACTCAGCCGGTGAAGAAGCCGCGTGTCGACAAGGGGAACAAGGATAAGGAGGTGGTTGAGGACGTGACGAAGGGGCAGAAGAAGCCGCGGGCCGCCAAGGGGAAGAAGGTGATTGTGGGGGTTGACGCCGTGGCCTTGAGCCTGATGACCAGGGCTGACGTGGACGCATTCACCGAGTGGATGACCACCGACGACGCCTAAGGGACTGAACCTGCACGTACAATGCTGGGCACCCGCCTTGAGAGGGATTTCTTCGGGGACCTAAAAACGCCAATGAAAGTGGTGGGCTCAGAGGTAAATTTCGGCCACCCGTTCTCCGATAACTTGACATTTTTTGTGGTTGACTGGACACGTGTTCCTTGTTTGCAGCATATCGACGAAGCATGCGGCATCCTCCGAAAGGAGGTAGCCAGCGAGTCGAAGTACGCAGGCGTCGCAGTCGTCGACCCCTACTTCGGGGTCCTGCTGCAGAGACAAACCGGCATGCCCGTCGATGAGGAGTTGGAGTACTACTTCAGCGGTATGTTGCCGGAGAGGTGTCCAAAGCCTTGGGCGAGCGTTGACCGTGTGTTGGCCCCATGGAATCTGAAGGACAACCATTGGGTAGCGGTTGAGATCGACCTGGCCGAGTGGACTGTTCGTGTGTATGATCCGGACACTCGTCTCACTCCTGAGCGACAGTTGCCAGGCCTTCTGAAGCCCATCACGCACACCCTTCCTCCGCTGATGGATGGCCACCAAGAGCTGCACGCCAAGCATGCAGGGAAACTGCCCCAGCCGTTCAAGTACAACCGTGTGAAGGGGATCCCTCAGAACAAGCAATCGTAAGTCATCGTAGTCCATCTTCTGATTTATATTGTAATTAGTGCGCATTAGGTTTGACACATACTTTTTTGCGACACAGAGGAGACTCCGGCCCCTACGCTCTCCGTTTCTTGCAGATGCTCGCATCAGGCGACCGCGCATTCAAAGGGGTGGACGACGCCTTTATCGATGCTTACTGCCTAGTCCTATGTGTCGCCATCTACCACCGTGGCTTCTGTCCCAGGCCCGATCCTCAGTAGTCATTGGCTCCGTCCTTTTTTTACAAGAACATTATTGTTTGTACTGTTGTCTGCAAATGTTGTCGGTGGCTTGAACAGTTATGCTTTCGTAGGATTTAATTTGGTTGACTTTGGTATCGACGGTATGTCGTTTTGGGAAACCTAGGGCTCAGGTTTTAAAACTATGATGTCTTGTTGTTTTTGAAACTATGTAGGTCGTACGATGGTTGACAATTATATATTTACGTCGTCCACATTTCCACTGAAAATGCACAATTAAAACATGTCATGTCCAAAATATCTCCTACCAAGTTTATATCACTGCATGTCAAGTACAAAATGACATAGCTGCACCCAAGCCCAACAAGCCTTAATAACAAAACACGGGCGACATCCATACTTCAATGTAAAAGGGGGAGCGATAAAGTTTCCGAATAAGTTAGCCCTGCCTACAAACCGCGTGAAATACCTACTGGCTTGCCTTACACAAAATATGTCATGTCAAAATAGTTATCCGTCATGTCTACCCCATTATCTGTCATGCCAAAATATGTACCCGTCATGCCAACATACCACCTTTTTCTTCACTATGTGCGACGCCTTTTCGGGAACTTCCTTTCCCACTGAGACGGGTACCTAGATGTCTTCGGCCTGCCAGGGCGTACCTTGATAAGTGGGGGGAGGCAAGTCTCCTTGGCGATTGCCTCGGGCACCCTCCAATTCTCTCGTGACGGGACTGGGTAGATCACGTCCTTGTAGCACGCACGCCACGCGGCTACCTTGTACAAGTCGTTGACGAGCGAGTACACATCCATCCCGTGCAATTGGGATGCTTCCATTGCGTGCGCGCATGGGTACTAGTCGACGTTGAAGCGTCTACAGCTGCATAAACGTCCTACTAGGTTTACAAGCCATGTGGAGGTTCCCTTGCGTACCTCGTACTCATGTGCACTCAGCTGTCTGACGACCATGGAAAGGGACTGCACGAAGTTTGCTCTGATGGTGTTACCAACCCAGTCGCTCACGACTTTCCCCTGCTCGCCGCTTGTCTTCCTATGTTTGACGAACCACGTGCCGACGGTCTCAAGGATGGCATCTACAAGGGCTGTTAGCGGCAAATCTCTAGGATATTTGAACACTGAGTTCAAGCACTCGAAGTTATTAGTGGTTGTGATGTTGTACCTGTTCCCAGTGTAGAAAGCCCTTGCCCAGTTGCTGAACCCGGCCTCCTTCAGATAATGGCCCGCTCCGGGAACCCGTGCACAGAACTCCGCGTACAACACCTGGAACTCATCGTACGTGTAAGCTTTACACATCGTCATGAACTTGTCTTGCAAGCCCCCGCACTTGAACCGGAAACGGACGTTTTGAAATAAGTGATATGTGCATATGCCATGCTTCGCGAAGATGTAGCTATCCCATATGCCCTTCAGGATGCTCATGTGGCGGTCAGATACCCACACTAGATCAGTCTTGTCTTCAACGACACGCAACATCTGCCTGAAGAAGAACCCCCAAGACCCATCATTCTCGCCGTCAACCATGGCGAAGCCTACGGGGTAAATGTGGTGGTCAGCGTCTTGTGCAGTAGCAAATAGCAAGCACCCTCGAAATTTTCCCTTCAAGAAGCTCCCGTCCACCGATATAACCTGGAGAATGAACATCTTGATGAGTTAGAGGTGTCATGTCTAGGCAAACAGACGTCATGTGATATTCGTATGGGCGTCATGTTTCTAGTAAATGAGCGTCATGTTCAATGTAAAGAAGGACTTACCTTTCGTAGGTGGGGGATAGCCCTCCGCCACGCTCCAAGACTCACAAACGCATACTTGAATCGCCCCTCCGCGTCGCGTTCTATCCTCGTGTACGTCCCAGGGTTGGCCTGCTCCAGCATGTACATGTACGAGTACATGCTCCGATAGCTTTCCTCGTCCGTTCCGTACACTATGTCCCTCGCACTCAACTTGGCTCGGCGCGCCTTCCAGTAGCTGCATGTGACCCCCAGCTGCGACTTCATCATCCTCTGCACTTGATCGGGATCGAGGGGCTTCTTCGACTGTCCGAAACTGAACATGCCCATTCACACACATGTGTCCAGTTAAGTTAGTTGTGTGTCCAGTTAAGACAGTTGTGTGTCCAGTGACTATATTTGTGTGTCCAGTTACAATAGTTGTGTGTCCAGTTAAGAAAGTTGTGTGTCCAGTGACTAAAGTTGTGTGTCCAGTGAATGCAGTTGTGTGTCCAGTTACTAGTGTTGTGTGTCCAGTGTGTATATCTATATGTCCAGTGTAATTTAGGCAAGAATCCAATTAAGTTTTACGTATTGGGGCACATACCTTTCGACAATGCGCCGGCCCAGCTGCGTGTATGACGCACTGCGTTTTTGGCTGACCGCCTCGTCCAGCGAGCACGTGTGCTCGTCCACAAGCTTTCGGATCTTCCATAACCCCGTTCCCCTGTAAGTCGAAGCCCGACATGACCACTTGCAGTTGCGAGCAACGCACCCTACAACATACAAGGTCTTCGTTGACTTCTTCACCTTCGTCGTGAAGCAGCGAGTCAGACCCGCCCACGCTACGAGTTCCTGCACATCCTCCTTCCTCCGAAACGTTTGTCCCTCCCGGAGCTTAATACTACACTGGCTGGTATCCAATGGGTTCCCCGCCACCATTGGTTCACTTTCAGCAGGCTTCGGAGAAGTGGTCGACTTCCATTTTCGTCTTTCGTATGCTTCCTCGACTTTCCTCACCGCTCACTCCGCCTCATAATCCCATGACCAAGACTTCGTCGGACCAGAACTACCGTGTTCAACTTTAACCACTTTTGGGATTGCATCATCCTCGTCGGAGGAGCTACCAAGGTCAATGGCTCCATCTTCCATGTCACTGCTGACATATATGATCTGCTTCCCTTTATTCACTGCGTCGGCACTCTTTTCCCTCTTCGCAAACTCCAACTCTAACTCCTCACTTATCCCTAACTGGTCAGAAGTCTCTTTTAACTGGACAGCTGTTTGTGTTAACTGGACATCCGATGATTCCACCTGGACATACGTTTGGTTTACCTCGACAATTTTTTCTCCCAAATCTTCGTCTTCTCCGTCAAGCCCCACAGGGAGATCTGTATTTGGGTGATCTTCTTGGGTCACGGGCGGACCAGTTAACGGCACAACAACATCCTCCAAGTTTGCAGGAGACAAACCACCACCGTCTGAGTCATCCGTTGTCGATCCTTGTGCTTCGGGCACGTCTCCACCAACCTTGCATCGCAGGGAGACATTGAGGTCGATAGGCCAATTTCGTTCTCCAGACAGCCCGTTTACAAACTTGTATGCCTCCAAGTCTTCGTCATCCCCGATAGCAAACGGCCTGGACCCTTCCTTCTTTGGCTTTACATATGTGAGCTCCACATCATTCCTCCTCCCATCGACATTAAACTTGTCCATCACCTGTTTCTTCAGCTTTACGTAGTCAATCCTTTCGTCCACCACCATGGCTTTCTGGCTCCTTGTTCCCGTGAAGACCCAGGTGCCCCCTTCACACGCCCACCATCCTCCAAACAATACAGTGATACAAACTGATGATTTTTCCCCTGTTGCATTTCATAGGTAGGCACAAATTAATTTGTATCGACGGTATTTACATATGAACAACACTTACCAAACATAGAGAGAACACTTACCCATTTTTGTCCGATCAGAGGACTGTCCAGTAAATTCCAACACGTGTCCAGTGGGTACGATATAACCGTCCAGTGAAAAGTGGCTTCGTACAAGTAAACCGTTACCTGAACCCAGGCCCACTTGCTTCTTCTTCAATGGATTCTCTCTCTTTCTTCAGATTTTGTGAATAAAAGTGACGCCCAGAATTTCTCTCATCTCTTTATATAGACCACACATCATTTGACACCTACCCTCTTTCTTCTAATCAAACGCCGGCCATTCCCCTTCTTCAAGTTCCATTTCCCCTGCAATTCATTAATGGGAGCTAATGATTTCCCTCAGACATTCTTCAAAGCTTATATACCCTCCCCCTCCTCCCTCCCTTTTACCTTTTTTTTTTGGCGCCATCCCTGGGCGGGAACAATTGCCTCCCTCCGATTTACTGTACACAGCTGCTCCATCTCTCTCCCTCTCTCTACCTGTCTTTTCAATATTGATCAGGATTTTCACTCCCTCTCTCTCTCACACAGACTCTCTCTCTCTGTCTTTTCCTCGCTTTTCCGTCTCTCACTCTCTCTCCCTCTCTCAATTGTCCAGCTGTCATACTCACACTGTCCAGTCCCCCCCCCCCACTTACCTGCTACCGGTTGAGGCAAAAATCCGGATATCCGGATTTTAGCAGCAAATTTTTTCCGGATGGGGTCATGTGTGCAAGGGTTTCACCGAAATGGGTTATTTTAGCAAATTTGCCTTTTATAATTACAATCACTTGATCTTTCATTTTCAAAGCAATTTTTATATTTATTTGTATTGTGTAATACTCCGTCTGATCGATAGTATTTGATTTTTTAATTTTCAACACATTTTTTTAAGAAGATAAAAGTTCTAAAAAGTATTAAAATAATTCTATGCTTATTACTAATTACATGAAATTATTTTTAAAAAAAATTTAAAATTTGATATTTTATATATTATTACATTTTATTAAAAATTATGTGAAATAATAAAAATAAAATATTTTTAATAAGATGTACATGTAATAATATACCCAGTATAAAATATCAAACTTTTTTAAAAATTATTTAAAATTTTGATATTTATATATTATTACATTTAATTAAAAATTATGAGAAATAATAAAAATAAAATATTTTAGATTAGATATAGTATATAATTACAAGCATTAGAATTTATGAACAACGTCTTTAATTGTAGAATTTTAAGATCATCCAAAATTATCAAATCATGATTTTTTTTAATTTAAAAAAGAAATAATTGACAAACCCAAAATCGACCCAAAATGACCCGAAACTCGGTCAAATCCGGGTTTGAGACAACCTGGATGTACCTGGAACCCGTTTTACTCGGGACCCGAAGTGACCCAACCCGAATGACCCATTTGATAAGTCTAATTGTAATACCTAAAAAATCAAGCAACAAAGAGAAGTATAATAGTTAGACCTGTCAAAACACAACCCGACCCGACCGCCCGGAAAATTTTCGACCCGAACCCGAAAATTTTGACCCGGAAATTTTTTTCGACCCGAACCCGAAAAACCGGAAATTTTCTGGGTTATCTGGGTTTCGACTCGGTGACCCGATTGACCCGGTAATTTTGACCCGATTTTACCCGATTGACCCGGTGACCCGGATGATTTTTAATTAAATATAATTAATTTTTTTATATATAATTAAAATTTTTTGCAAAATTGTCAAATCATGATTTTTTTAATTTAAAATGGAAAAAATTGACAAACTCGAAATCGACCCGAAATGACCCGAAATCCGGTCAAACCCGGGTTCTAGTCAACCCGGAAATACCCGGGACCCGTTTTACCCGAGACCCGAAGTGACCCGACCCGAATGACCCGTTTGACAGGTCTAATAATAGTCTTTTTACTACAAATGAAACATTAAAGAATAGGGGTATAATTGTCTTTTCATATTAAATTAAGTGAGGTTTAACAAGAAAAGGGGTATGGATGGTTAGTTGCAAATAACCTATATTTAATGGGTGGTTATTTGACAATTTTTTAATAAGGGGTGGTTATTTGCAAACAACAATGAATAGTGGGTGGTTATTTGACAATTTTTAAATAAGAGGTGGTTATTTATAATATGCATTTTTGCCTAAACCAATCTATGAACTAGTTATTAAGAGATTAATATATATATATATATATATATATATATATATATATATATATATATATATATATATATATGTTTAACTTGTAGACTTTAGTTTGTACGTTGGAGAATAAAGTATGAAAATATAATAATCTAACATGTAATAGTAATACTGATTTCATATGGCCGTGATTCTCATAGATATATAATTGAAGGCAACACATTATTAATGAAGTAATTACTTGCAATATATCCATAAATATGAATGTTTTGTCTGTATGTGAAATCAGGTTGAACATCTCCCAGACATAAAACACAAATATTAACTTCCACAAGAGAGATAGGACCCACCGGACGTTATAAATTTTGGAAGAGGAGAGACAAAGGTGTGGAAAGCCCTATCCGAGTATATATCGACTGATCATGACGGGCATTGCAACCTAAGTGATCTATATTAATGAATTTGCTCCCACACACTCCAATTTCTGATAAACTTCACTGTCCATACATTACATACATACATACTGTGTACTTAAGAAGATATTAGATACATATATGTAGGCGTGGCCACGGGTCAGATCTGGCGGGTCGATGGGTTCGACCCGTCGGGTCAAGGGTCGGGGAAGGGCGACCCGAACCCTAACCCGGGAATTCCACGGGTTGGCGGGTTCGGGTCGACCAGTTGACCCGGCGGATTCCCAAATTTAAAAAAAAAAATTATTTTTTTTAATATTTTTGACTAAATTTTTTTTTAAAAAAATGATAGGTAAAGACTTTTTTCTACATATCACTTTTTATATCCATATCCATTTCATTTGAATATGAAGTGGAAAAAAACATGAGAAATTTTATATTTTTATAAAACTTCCTTTATCCATTACAATATAAATGTAAGGATATAAAACTTCTCAAACTTTAATTTACTTCATTTCAATATAAGAAATAAGAAATAAAGCTTAAAGTAAAGAGTGAGGGTTAAGGGAGGATGGAGTACACATATATATATATACATCCATCCCTTCTCATTCTAACTCTCAACTTTCAATGTGGGACAAGAGTCTTGTCCCACATTGAAAGTTGAGAGAATAGGAGATGTCTTCCAAATCTATAAAAAGGGAAGGGTGATAGTGCTTTTGACCCACATTGCACATTGCAAACTAGTATATGTTTATATATTATGAATTATTATAAGAATAATATACATAATAATTATTATAAACATAAAAAAAATATTTTTTTCAAAAAAAAAAAAATTGGGATGGCGGGTTGACCCGGTGGGTCATCGGGTTCAAAACCCTGACCCTAACCCGCAACCCGCCCCCACCCGTTGACCCGGACCTGCCGGGTCATTAACCCGTACGACCCGTCGGGTCACGGGTCGACCCGTAACCCGTGGCCACCCCTACATATATGTGTTCGCCTAAATACTTTGCAGATGTTTAAGTGGCAAGAGAAGATAAGTTCTTGTCCTTATAAGGACATGAGAATTGAACTAGTATAATTAAGAAGATATTGAAAAAGCCTAGAGAAGACTATGGGAAAAGTGTTTAAAGGATCGACGTACTAATCAGTGTCACTAGCTAAAGAAGCAGCTCTAGCTCAACTGTAGAGAAAGTTGTCCTCCAAGGACAAATAAACGCAGGATAGAATAATGTGTGTTCACCAAAAAGAAAATAGGAAGATGTGTAGATATTTTGCACACGTTTTGGAGAAGGCAAATATATTGTATGTAATTAGAGAATAGGATGTTTATCAAAAAAATTAGAGAATAGGATTGATGCAAACAAGCCTCATTGCCTCATTAAAAATATATAATTGAACTTTGATAAATCCATCAATTGGTAGAAAAATTTAAAATGAAACTCTTATTATTATTAATGATAATATATATATATATATATATATATATATGACTATAGTGCTGTAAGTCTTTGAAGAGTCTAATAGGCAATATATGAATAATATACTCTAGAGGAGAAGGGTGATGAATAGAGTATGCACAATTTTTTCAAAATAAAAACTCTTTTGTTGATTTTCAAAACAACTTGTCGAGACCTTGATAAGACTATCAAAACTTGACAAAGTAAACACCTAATAAGATAAATAAATGCGGAATAAATAAATAGATAGTCGACACATGAATTCTTAACGAGGTTCGGCATGAACTTGACCTACATCCCCGCCAATGGCGGCCCCAACCCTCTCTGAAAGGTGAGGTGGACTTTCGGACTTGTAAATTTATAGTACTCAATACGAAAATAATAACATCGTCAATTCATCCACAATATCATTCAATGACACAAGTCTTCAAATAAATTCAAATGTTCAACATGTACGTACCATTTAAAATGAATATATATGGAAGATTAAATAGTACATAAGCTAGTGCGTATTGAGATATTGGCCTTGAACAAAGTATTTTTTTTTATCTAAGCTACAGCTTTCATCTTAGCAGTGGATTGTAGAAAAATCGACTTATATTTGCTTCGTTATTATGAATCTATGATAGTGGTTCCTTGCTATTCGTTGAAAATTCAGACATTCACCATATTTAGGATTGTAAACTCGTCAAACTCCGATCATGCTATATTCAAGGCTTTCACGTATTAGGATTATAAACGCATCAACTTTGTAATGTCTTTTATTCTCAAAGAGATTATAACAATTGTGAGTTGAATATGTAGTGTAGGAAAACTCCAAGCCTCACAAAATCATAAATTTCATTCTCAAAATCACATACATATAAAATAATTAAAACATGAAATTAACTCCCAAAATCACAAATCCTAATCAAAATTTCACAAAATTGATTCTCTAAATCAAACCCTAATTTCACCAATTGATTTCAAAATCAAAACCCTAAACTAATTCTGATATCCTACTTATAAATCGAATCTCATAAATTCACAAAGTATAACACTAACCTTTTCAATTTGGATTTGGGGAAGAGTTGGAATTTGGGGAAGAACAAGTCCGTGTACTGCAGGCTTGCAGTAGGGATGTAGGTACGTTGCAACGGAGCAGCCATGCCAAATTCGGAGAGGAGCAGCGGTGATGCGACTTGCGAGGACCGCCATGCCGGATTCGAAGAGGAGCAGCAGTGGTGCGAGGACCACAAAACTGGAATGCGGCCTGACCTCTGAGTATTGGAGGTGCTGCTCATATGGGAAAAACAAAACCCACAGCCACTGCTGTCTATCTTAAAAAAAATGGAGGAGAATTTTTTTTTAATAAGGGGGCGAAGTAGGAATCGAACCCCGGTCTATTATGTCCCATTTAATTTCCTTTCCTTCCCACTTACCAATTGAGCTGGACAGATTTATTGATACAAAACTCATCCTAGTTTTACTTATTACAATAATATCAGATATATAAATACCGAGGGCGCATGGGTTGAAAGGTGGGGCGACCGCCTACGCACGCCCCACCCTAGGGCCGCCCCGTTTCCCGCCTAAGGTTATCCAACCCGTAGGATTTAAAATGCTTCTTATTTCACTTCATTAGAGCCCTAGAACTTCCTAGAAGAACTTCCCTTCTTCTATACAAAGCCTCACCGCTTATATTCTAGCACTCAACCTTACAAGTGAAATAAAAGCCCTCACCACACACCAAAGTGTGCTTTGTTCGAGTATAAGATATTCTTAATGTAAGACAAATGACTTGTACAATAACCTCAAGTGTTTCCCTCAACTCTAAAAAATAAACTAGTTAAACTTTATGAGAACTTAAGAGAGAAACTTTCGAATGAATGAATGCTTACAGAGTTGTTGATCATCTTCTTACATTCCTGTATATATAACCGTTCTCCTTCTTCATGGATGGTAGGAAACTGTTTGAAATTTGAACCTCTCAAATCTTTTCTTTCCAAAACATTGGTACGCAATCCTCCATATGAACTCACATACGCTCCTAGAAGATTTGATGGAGCCGAGATTTCCCATAGCCCTTATATAGCTTCCAAGCCATTCCTGAAATATATCTTAAAGATTCCACTTTCCATACAAAGATAGTTAGGAGATAGCATATATATATATGGATATTATCCAAAAACGATCCTTACGGCCCAATACACAAGCCCATATCAGTGAATGAATATGACCCAAATATTTGGCCTTGCAACGATTCCTTCACTTAAACAATTCATCACATAAACTCCATATAAATGAAGTATGAGACCAAACATTATAGACCTAGTTTCACGATTTTGAAACCAAGTCTTTTGTTTTGTCTTTCACCATCTTTAAGATTGACCTGCACATTAGTATCTCAAGGTCTTAAAACCACCAACAGTAAAAAAAACGAGAGAAGAGTTTTTGAAAACTCAAGGATAGAAAGAGGGGTTTCAAGGCATTGAGTTGGAGGCACCATCAGCAGACTTCTTCTTCTTCTTGTAAGTCTTGGTGTCTTTAGCAGCAGATGATCGATGGCTCAAGTTCCTCAGGAGTTGCAGAAGCTTCAATAGGTGCAATGCCATGTCCTTCCTCATGCCACTCTCCAACGATAGGATATTACTTGTTTGTCTCAATATACTTCATCCGAACAGAATCCCTGCACTTCTTCTGCCACCTTTTCATTCACTTTCTTTAGATCTTATCCCTCATCATCTTAGCAAGCAGCCTCTGGTGTTCAACGTCCCTGTATTTCTTCACCGCCCCATATTCCTCAACAGTAAGGATGGTGGGCTCCTTGTGCGTGGGACGAAGAATCGGCCTCCTCTTCACTAAGTTTTCACAGTTCAGAATCACGTTCCCAATCTTCTCTCGGACGTGATCAGCAACCTCCTTTTCCAAAGGCATGATGGATCAAGTCGTAGTAAAAGTAAGAGCGTTGAGAAGCACCATTTGGTCCATCTTGCAGGTTATCAATGATAAGAGCTCATGCGTTTTGTCTTGCCGAGAAACAGTGTATGTCCACATGCGACTCATATCATACCTAAGGTCTTGAATGTCAGTCTCCAGAGCTGCCAATCTTTAATCATCAATGTTCGGTGCAACAACCTCTTTTCCCTTTGAATCCTTCTTCAGCACCCATTGCCCATGCATGTTCTTGACAATCCTTAACCTCTCTAAGCAATGAAGCCGCTATAGGTTTGTTTCTCATCAGATGATGTGTTGACATCAAAGAACTAGAAGATTTTGGGTAGAAGGTTAGCATAGAGCAAGGACATTGGGCGAGATGAGGTAGAGGCTTGTATAATGTAGTTTAGGATGAGTTTAGGGAGGTTGGGCTCATATCCACTATGACCAGATATAATATTTCAAGCAAGCTATCAGTTACGAGCTCTCTAGAGTTGACCATAGCGAAGATGCAGCGAGCCAAAATGGTGAAAATCAATTTGGCCTAGAGTTTAAACACGATATGAGTAGGCTTGAGAGAGGAGGGAGACGCACAATCAGAAGGGTTGAGAAAGAATTCCTCCCGAGCACGATTAATGCAATCATTCCTGTCAGGAAACTCTTTGGTAGAGATATCACTGGGAAGGTAAAAAATAAAAGCAAGATTATTGGGATTGAGCTGAATACGGGTATTTTTGACTTTGGAGACAAGGGTTAGAGTCCCATTGACACGGTGAACAGTGAGATTTGCATAGAATAGGCGAGTGAGGTGAGGGTATGCGTATTGCGTAGTTTCCAGGGTTTAAAATTGACCACAAACGGGTCGATTAGAGGAGGGTAACATAGGGTAAGGGCATGGACTAAAGGAGGGAGATGTGGACACTATCACAGAAGCATAATGTACGGTTGCTGAAGCCTTGTTTCCAAGACTCGACCACCTCTACAGTAGAGAACCATGAGTCAAGGATGGCAATGTTTACCTGGTTGGAGCGTGCTGGAGCCTATATAGGTCGTGGATGCTTCTTTGATTTTCTTACCAGAGGAGTTGAGGACGGGGAGTGTTCACTTGAATCATCTGAGCAGATTTCATGATCCTCGATTACATGCTTTCCTTTATTCACAGCCATCTTCAACCTCTTAGCCGGAGGAGCAGGAGAATCTGAGCTTGGGCGCTTGGGAGCCATGGCAAGGGTTTGAGAAGAAGAGAGATGTTGAAGAGGTTTTGAAATTGGGAAGACAATCAACAGTAGAGGGAGAAAGAGAGTGAAATGTACGAGTGATTTGACTCGGTGAGTAGGGGGTTAAATAAAGTGAATTTGAAAACCCGAAACGCCACCCCAAATCTTGAATCAGAGATTCATTTAATCCTCCCCAAATCAGATTTTATTAAATAAACACACTAATTTAATTTATGGAAAAAGATAATATCAAATAAATCAAATTTTGGAAAATAGCAAAAATCATGATCGATTAAAATGATTTAGTAAAAATATATTTCTCATAGCAGATTTTTGAAAAGATATTAAAATATTCTATCACGTATCTAAAAAGATAGTAACAGAATTTTTGATCCAATATAATATTCTTCGGTTTTGATCGTTTCAAGACCATAGGATTTCAAGGTCTTGAAATGTCAATCGAATTTACACTTCATAAGGGAGTGGTTACTCCCCCTATGAAAGTGCTTCTTTGTTAAGCATACCAAGTTCCAATCTTATGAAGTTGAAACGATCTTCAAGCAGAGGTTTAGTGAAAATATCAACTAATTGTAAATCGGTAGATATGAATGAAATAGATACATCACCTTTCTTCACATGATCTCGAATGAAGTGATGTCTTACATCAATGTGGTTAGTTCTTGAGTGATGCACATGATTTTTAGTAATTGAAATTGCACTAGTATTGTCACATTTGATGGGAATAACTTTAAGGTTAATGCCAATGTCTCGGATTTACTAAGCTATCCATAGTACTTGTGAGCAACATGCTCATGTTGCTATGTATTCTGCTTCTGCTGTGGATAGTACAACTGATTTTTGCTTCTTAGAGTGCCAACTTGTCAAGGATGATCCTAAGAGTTGACAACATCCAGAAGTGTTTTTTCGATCTACGTTATAACATGCAAAGTCTGCATCTGAATATCCCAGTAGATGAAAATTACTTTTTTTTAGAGTATCATAGACCAAGGTCTTGAGTCCCATTCAAGTATCTAAAGATCCTTCTTACAACAGCAAGATGAGATTCTGTAGGATCAGCCTGAAACAGAGCACACATGCACACGCTAAACATGATACCAGGTCTACTAGGAGTGAGATAATGGAGTGCACCAATCATACCTCGATATTCCTTTTGGTTCACATTCATACCATTCTTGTCTTGATCAAGGGAGAGTGTAGAGCTCATGGGGTCTTTGCTATCTTTGATTGCTCCATCTAGTATTTCTCGAGCAGATCCCTCGTATACTTCCCTTGATTAAGAAAATTGTCTTTCTTTGTTTGATGGACTTGTAGACCGAGGAAGAAGTTTAGTTCTCCCATAAGGCTCATCTCGAATTCCCTGCACATGATATCCGAAAACTCCTTGCATAGGGAGTTGTTAGTGCGTAGCTCCAAATAATATATCATCAACATATATTTGCAGAACCAAAAGATCATTTCCACGGGTTTTGATGAAAAGAGTTTTATCAATCAAACCTCTTTGAAAACCATTTTCAAGAAGATACTTGGACAGTCTCTCAAACCAAGCTCTAGGGGCTTGTTTGAGACCATAAAGAGTCTTGTCCAATTTATAAACTTAGTTTGGAAAAGCATATTATTAAAAAACATTATCGAAAAGAAATTTGATATTTTATATAGTAGTTTTTTTTATCATTCTATAAAAAAGCATGTGTAAATAGTAAATGATATGTTTTTCTGAACGAAAGAAGTAATAAATTACTCTAACTTTATTTTATCTCATAAAGTAAATAAATTCAATCATTTATATTTGTACAATTTTTATTAAAAATATTATTAATTAAAAATAGTAATAAGATAATAATTACTTTAAAATTTAATTAAAATTTGGTATTGTATTAATTACTATTTACTACATGTTAAAGTTAGTTATTATTAAAAGTTAGTATTGCAACATTTATCATTTATCACTTGTTAAAGTTGGTTATTATTATTATTATTATTATTATTATTATTATTATTATTATTATTATTATTATTATTATTATTATTATTATTATTATTATAAAGAATGTCAACTAGTAGTTACATAAAATTGGATGGGAGCCGGCTAACAAGCTGAGCTCCGCAACCATTCTGAATGCTAACGACAACTCTAGTCAAAACATGACAAGTATCCCTACTATACCCAGACAGCCCATTAGCAACCCCACATATCCGCTTGAGAAGTCTCATGGCCTCATCCCCTAAGTCACCAATAGTAGAAAAGGAAAACGGCAGAAAGTGATACACATACATACATACATACATACATACATACATACATACATACATACATACATACATACATACATACATACATACATACATACATACATACATACATACATACATACATACATACATACATACATACATACATACAAACATACATGCATACATGCATACATATGTACGTACGTACGTACGTACACACATACATACACACACACATACATACACGTACACATACACACACATCATTTCACTTTTATTAATATAAAATTTTACATAGAATAATATATTTTTATAGATGGAAATTTTGCAATATTTGAAAGTTTAGTGACACTAAAATGAATCCAAATGGAAAGGTGAAGGACTATTTTAGAATGCTATAAAAATTAAGGACTAAAATGAAAAAAGTGACAAAGGTTAGGGACTAAAAACTAAACAATATGGTTTGTCAAACAGTGTATGAATTTATTAAAAAATTTATAGTGTATTTTTATAGAGTCTGTAGCATTTTAAAAAACATGTCAAAAAGTCTAATGATATATCATATAGCTATATACATATACTAAAATTGATTTGTTAACATCCTATGTGGCTTGTTGTGGTCGACTCTAGGAAAAAAATACCACAAAAAACATTATTATAGTATGATGTTGTCATAATTTATAGAAAGTTATCATAAGTCACAATCTATCCATATATATTTTAGTTAATTGATAAAAATATAAATAAAAACTATTTCATAATTATACTTACAAAAAATATCAATAGATAAATATTTCATAGGTGTTATTTTTATTTATATCTAGATTTTTTAGTAGAAGGAAATATTTATATAAAAATTAATTGTTTAATAACTATTATTTTATTTATAAATAATAGATATAATTTTATAATATCGCACTTATATATTTTCATAAAGGAAATGGTACACATATTAGTATTTTAATAATCACTGTCTATATGTTCTCTATATATAGGAAAGTGGACAAAATTGTATTAATACTCTAGCCATGTTTGGTAGAAGGGTAGTTGATTGTATAAGTGAAGCTGATGGATTATTTGTGTTAAAAATATTGTATATGTGGTGCGGGATGAACGTCGTTGGCAATTCCGCCCTTTGCCAAATAGTAATAATATCCTAACTCAAAGCTCAAACCAATAGATTAGCAAATCAATGAAATGATAAACCAACAACTAGTATAGCGATGAAGTCCGGAGTCGAACCTACAAAGAAGAACGATTGCTATCCAATGTTTCTAACAATGATTCTTATGACAAAAGCAATTATTTGTAGCAAATTGATGACAAAGTAAAGTAAAGAGAAATATGATTGCAAAGTGTTGATAATAAAATAGAGGAAATATTTCACATGTAATTCTCTGACAATGGTTGAAGTTCAAGGTCCTAGGATTGATTCAATAGTTATTTCTGAGCATATGTTGACTTGACTAAAGTTGATAGATCATCAGGGATACAATCTCCTTATTCAATATCACTAAAGAATAGCATTAAACACTCAAGTTCTAAGACCAATTGGCATATCGACTCAATGCAATTAAGACACAATAGGAACAACCCTAATCGACCATAATCAATGTCTAACGACATAGATCAATCGAAATCATCCACTACAAAGACATAGAAATGTCACTAATTCAATACCATTGTTTGCTATCAAGAAAACAATAACGAATGCATAGCTTAGATGCAATACCTAACATGGTGGTCAATCATAGAAAGGAACACAAATATAATCAATAGACACAAGATGATAAATATAATCATAAATAACTAATAGAAATCAAATCATCACAATTCATTCAACCATGTCTTCGAATCACAGGCGCAACTATGAGTTTAGCAACTCAAAGGCCAAAAACCTCTCTTCTCTCTAATTGTGTTCATTGTATAACCCTAATTGGCAACACCACACAATTGTAGCTTATTATGAAAGAATATAACCTAAATGCAACGTGCAAACCCTAGGAAATATAATAATAATATAATAGGAAATACATATCTTCGGATCCAAATCGTAATCGTTGAACACGGAGGAATGGCGGGCGCTGCTAGAAAATCGGCGGGCTCCGCCCTATGCAGTGGCCAATTCTCTTCTTTGCTTCGATGTTGTGCTTCCTTGCTCCTTTGTTCCTTCGTTAGCCTTCATATGCTCCAAAACATGTCTTTTAAGCTCTTCCAAGATCCCATCTAAGGTTGGAATGTAAAACTGCAGAATAAACACTAAAAATGCGTAGATTCCGAACTTGAATACTTCACAAGCAAGATATGAAACTAGACTAAAACACATGCAAAACTCCTATCTAAATGCAATAAGAAACACCTATAATGCCTATATGAAATATGCATTATCAATATATTAGCAAACGAGTATGATATTTGGTAAACCTAGCAGTTAAATTAGTTGATGGAAAACTTGTAAATAGAAAATCAAAAATTCTGAAAAGATCAGGAAAGTAACTATTGAAAAGCTCCAACTTCAAAATCTAATTAAACTAAAATTTTATATTTATTTCTTTTAAAAGAATATAATATCAAAACAAAAAGTTTCGAAAATCTAACTGACGGTGTCAAACAGGGGCGGAGATAGGGGGCCTAGGGGGTCACATGCCCCTCCTCTCATTTGATGAATTAACTAGGTGTATTCTCCTCGTCGATAACTTCGATTTGATATATAATACGCCCTAATCCGACATCTGAATAAAAAAGTTATAAATGTTTAAAAATTTAAAGTATATTAGTCACATTAATTTTATTTCAATAGACTATAATGCTTTTCTAATTTACTTATATTAACATTTACATATTGGAATTGATCTCGAAAGGTTCGAAATGAGATATTATACTAATTATTTTGACAATTAAATAATAAGTTGTGCGAGTTTAAAATTTTTATGGCTAGTTATACATTATTATATTTTAAGAGTACAACGTGTTTAAAATTTTTACATCTATTTATACATTATACATGTACTGTGCCCCCTCCAACAAATTTCTGGCTCAACCATTGGTGTCAAACATAGTCATGTCGAATCGGCTCCGAAGTCTACTCTGAGTGGGGCCGGGGGACTAGGGGAGTACGGTTGGCGCTTAAAATTAATAGAGGTACGGGTGGGGCCGGTTAAAGGATTTGTAATAGCCAAGCTAGCAAGTGGCTAGTGGCTATAGTGGGATGGTCCCATGGAAGGCTGGGGAGGGTGGTTGAACGTGGGTTGAGGTGTCGACTGCAGCTCCGGAGGAAGACGATGTGCGACAGCTGCACGTGGGATTTGTCCCTCTCGACCCTCCTCTCTTATCATTTCCTCACGTTCTTCCCCGGCCCTCTCCTCTCCAGCTCTCATCTCCTTGATTCACCCTTCACTTTGTTTAATTTTCATTTCATTATATTGTAACCAAAGTCAATAAAGTTTGGGATTACAATCGCAAAATTTGCGCTACTCTATTCACTTTTTTTTTTTTGACACAAATCAATGCTCCCTTCCAACTAACTAGTTGTAACCACTCAACCCTCTTTTTATTAAATTCTTTGGTTCTCATCATTAACATCTTCAACATAGTTATCTATGTACACACTACTATCACTAGTTTAAAATTGAGGTTTATTATTAGCATATTTATATTTCTTTCTTTTTCTCTTAAGGAAAAATTTAGATTACATTTTTATTTATTTATTTTGCTCGAAACGGGAGGGCATATCTCCGTAACACTATTTTTTTTTTATAGAAAAGCCGAGAGAAAGCTCTCGATAGCATAATAACAAAGGCCTACATCGTAATGCCAAGGGGGTGGTTCTTCCCCGGATGTCTCCGTCAATAAGCGTAACAATCCGCGACCGCGACTTCAAGATCTACAAAAGTAGTACTTGAACGTACCCAGAAGCCAAGCTAATCGACATGAAATCGGAAATCTTTGAAGACTGATGTGTTGACTCAGAAGCTGTCCACAATTTCCCGACTTCTCGGAACTCTCGTCGCCGATCCTTTGCTCGAGCCCGGGTCCGAACACGTCACACATGCACCTATTTTCCGGGTGAAATTGAATTCAAACAGGCTGATTTTGTGGAAGAATTTGGTGCTGATTTTGAATTCAAACCGGTTAATTTTTTGTGCAACCAAAAATCAGATTTGGTGGGATTTATTTCAAATTCAAAACGGCTGAAATTCAAGTTAAAATCAGGGATTTCCAGCAGCAACATATCAGCCCCTGCACTTATAAAAGACGAGAGCAAGTGGTGAAGAAAAACAACAACACAAGCACATCATTCAAGCGAGCACTTCAAAGCCAAAGCAATCATCTTCAAGCTTATTTATTTTCTTTCTCTCCCTCGTTGTAATTGCTTTTATTTCTAGTTGAGAGAGAAGAAAAATCACGAGCGTTGTAGGATAAACCATTCTTGTATACTAAGAGTATCCCTATATTCAACCGTATACACACGTTGGTGTGGTTATGGATATTATTTCACGAGCGTTTTGGGCCGGTTGACTAGATAGTAGCGGGTGAGGCTACGAGAAGGGTTGTTCCTCTAAATGGTATCTAGGACTCTAAGGGATCTGAGTTGACTAGATAAAAGTGTGTGAAGCTTCGAGTGTTTAGAAGAAGAAAAGATCTTCTCGGTTGTATCTAGGATCCATAGGAATTGAAATAATATTGTTTTGAATCATACGGGTTGGATAACCCTAGGCGAAGACGTAGGCTGGTTTAGAGCCGAACTTCGTTAACAATTCTCGTGTTTATTATATTTTATTCCTCACTTATAATTAACATTTTATTTTCGTAGCTAAACAGGTTACTGGATTATCTCAAGACCCTTAACGTCTAGTTAAAGACCTTGAGATCCGATTTATTTCCCTTGAAGTTGCTGATGAAGAAGACTTTGCGAAAATTACTCATACTCTATTCAACCCCCCCTTTTAGAGTATTTATATTATTCTTATTTACATCCGCTACTGCGTTCTTCAAATACAATTTATAGGAGCATCTTGTAAAACATGAAACTATAAGGTAAAAGAGAATTACTGCTAAATTGGCTAAGCGATCAGCTAGATACTCGATTTGCCTCACAGTACGTAGATGTGTTGGAACTAAATATCCCAATTCCTACAAAGTACGCCTTGATAAGGATGTATCGGGCTGTGAAAATTGACATTATAACCTTAAGGTCTATTACTGCTCGACATCGACTGAAGGAGAAGAGCACTCGACATCGAGGGGAGGCACACGAGGTCGACTGAAGATGTACCACATAGCTGCTGAGAAAATGATGCACGAGATTGACCATGATGATCGAGGTCGACTGCTTTGATGATGTGGTCGATGTCAACTGCCTTAGTTGATGTCGACGGAAACCCTAGTTGCCGGGATTCGCTTTTGAATTGTTTGAATTGGAAGAGACTTACTTAGCCACGAAGTTTGAGATCTTTTATCATATTTAGATATACTCTATCTTTGTGGGTAATATTCTATATTTACCCTAGAGACTTTTATATTTTGATAGATTTATTTTAATTCCAATTATCCTAGGATTAGAACTACTTTCCTTGGCTAGCAAGGATTGGTGGGCTATAAATAAAGCCTTAAGGCTATGCTTTTATTCATTCAATTTCATAGAGAACGATAGCAATAGAGAGTTAGGGTTTGGAGCTTTATAGTTTTGGCGTTTTTGCAAGAGTTAGAGCGTTGTGATTGTATCCAAGTTTGGTTTTATGCAAGTTATTTCTATTATTTTAATCATATCTTTCGTCACCATGAGCGATTAGTCGCCCTTTTTCCACGATCGGGGTGAGCCCGACGATATCCGTATGGTAAGGTTGGTAAGTCGTTAAAGAAGGTATCTTTGTCTTGTTCTACCTTGTGCTTAATCTTTGAATGAAAGTTTAAAGAACTCATGTTGAGAAACTTGGGTGGTAATTAAAGTTTCTATTCGAAAGACTATTAACTCTATTTATGAAAAAGGTCGACGCAAATTAGGTTTATATATTGAGAGATTTATTTAACTATTTGTTGGATTGGGTGAAAGCCTTTTCCTTTATCGATAAAGTATATTTCTTTTGTGATTTATTGGTTTTACTTGTATGGTTATTGTTGCGGTAAGCCCTGGCTTTGGAAGACCTTTCCCACATTTGTTTACATCCGTTCTTTTGCCGTTCGTTGAGTTACCGAAAAACCCAACACCTTGAGATTTTATGTTCATCGCTTTTTTTTCATTCTCTCACTCTTCGGCCTTCTTTACCAACGCTTTGGCAACTGTTTTTGCCCTAGAAATCTATTGCTTTCAGTCGACATCGAGTGCTTTGTATAGACCGACAGTTTTCTGAGTCGGTCGTCTGCTGTTTCTGACCTCGACATCGACTACACTAGTCGATGTCAATTGCCGTTTTTGTCTCTACATGTGCTTTACTGGAGATCAAAAGCCACATGTCAACATCGACTGCTTTCAGTCAACGTCGAGTGACTTTTGGTCGATTACTGAATGTGGTTTTTGGGTTGCTTCAGGATCCGCTAACATACTACATCGTGGATCGAAGCTGATTCCCTTCCACTACAGCGGGGGAGTCTTCAATTTATTTGATAGGCTAAGAGTTGTTCGCTTGTGTTTACATTCATATTTTCGTATTCTATTCTCCCCTACACCAGGCATTGAAGGAGCAAGTGAACAATCAAGATCGCCCCCATTACCTGAACCAGAATATGTTAGATTGTGGGAACCGACCAAAAGGTATCTTATCCTATCTTACAAGTATATTGTAGTAGCCAATAAACAATATATATTTAATAAATTTATGATTAAATTATTTTGTGTTGGGTTTTATTTATAAATAAAGACAAAACGATGGACAACTTTGTAGAGGACAAGTTGGTAGAATTCAAACAACTCCATGAGGAGTAACTACAATTGTATGGTGTTGATAACCTAACAGTTGAAGCAACGTATTTGCGAGTGCTAAGATCATGTGCTGGCTATATAAAAGGTTTAGGGGCTGGGCCTAAACCACCCAAGGGTATGAGAGAAAGGACATCTGAATTTGGTGAAGAAAATGCACAACTTGCATCTCAAATGTCTGAACAATTTGATCAATTAGAAAGGTTGTCAAGGGATAGAGAAATTCATTTAAAACAACAAATTAAAGTGCTTCAATAGAATAAAACTGAAATGATGGAAGAGATTGAAAAGATGAAACAAGATGCACTAAGTAGAGAAGGAATGATTAAAGACCGAGAGCAAAAATTAGAGGTTGAAATGAAATAGCGAGAATAGAAAATGAAGGCTAATATTCTTCAGATGATGCAAGAGCAAATGCGTTCAGTCACATCGGGGAACTTGATGCGCTAGATGAATTGAGTTAATTACTTTCATAATTTTGTTGTTTTCATTAATGTGTGTGTGAGAGAGAGAGAGAGAGAGAGAGAGAGAGAGAGAGAGAGAGATCAAGTATGCTTGTTTGTATGCGCCTGTGATTTAGACAGGAGTATCGATATCATGAATTCATGACATGATGAGTCTCCTTCATGATGATTACATTAAATTGATGATCCAATTTTATAGTTTTAGATTATAGGCCATCTAGCTCATGATTCTAGAAACAAGAACATTGAATATATGAAAGTGACGGAGGGAAAAGTCATTGTCTTCCCTGTCAAAGTAAACTCAAATTCACAAACAAGTAGAGTAGGTAGGTAAGAGGTCAATTCAATAGAGAAACAGGTATTTCTTACAATGTGTATTTATTAATTAGGATGAAAAGAAAGGTTTTTATGGAAAATAAGATATAAACTATAAACAAGTTAATGGAAAATAATAGTAGAGAGAATAGAGAGAAAAGTGGTTCTGCATACGAATTCGCAACGTTGGTTGGTCTACTTGATCAATGAATCTTCTTCTAGTTATTTAGGCTCCTATCAATTATCCTGATATTGGTTTGAATAGATTATTAGTCTAAAGGATTCCTAACAATCCTTTACATCCCTATGCAATCTAAATAAGGAAAAGATCCACGATTCAGCAAAAAGGAGTTGAAATCAGCAAGGTGTACAGTCAAGATAAAATCCACCACATAAGAAATCAACATAAGAAATCAGCATAAGAAATCAGGAAAAAGGAGTTGAAATAATCGATAGAAATAACTAGAAATTAAAACTCACGATTCAACCAACCAAGTCTTGAACTACAAGCAAGACCAAAAGAGTTTAGTTGCTCATGACTTATAGAAACTAAAGTCTTCAATCTCTAAATCTTCAATATGTTTTAATGTATATAAAACTAGACCCAAACATGTCTATTTATAGGCCTAAGGTCGGCCAAAACCCTAAAACTATCAAACTTATAGGATGTACCTTAGATAGAAAAGATATGATTTCATCGGATAAATTCGGACTGATTCGGCCCAAATCAAGCCGTGGGCTCGTCACCAACAGCCGCGGGCGTATCACCAAAGTTGTGGGCGCGTCTTTCCAGCCATAGGCGCATTTCTTCACACTTTTGACACTTTTCTACTTTGAATTTGATATCGACTTCAACATGAAAGTTGTAGATCTCAAAAACAGTTTTCCAACGCATACTTATAATAGGCAATCAGACCCTAGAGGCCTCCAGAAAGTGTATTACAAGTTCAGATTGTCTGACGACAACTTTTGTTGACTTATTCTTCACTTAGGCTCTCAAATTTCAATTCCGCTTCCAGGCTCTTCACTTATTTTCATCTTCTTGACTCTTCATGAAGCTTCACTTGCCACCTCGGATCTACCAACCTGAAATTAAACACTAAAACCCATAGATTCTGAACTTTGACTACTCAATGACAAAGTATGCAGTTACCATCTAAAACGCATTATTTACAATGGAATGGAACTGAAACTATCTTATTATTCCTATCTAAATAAGCGTTATTAGAAAGATTCAAGTTTTCCATTGATAACGACGGTATGATGCATTACATTTATGAATTTCTTTCTTAGAGTGCTTAGTTTCACTATTGCTTGTACTCTATTGTTTCATTGTTGATCATGCAGTTTGTCCAAATGTATCACCTTGAATAATGGTTATGTTCATTTATTGTTCTTGGGTTTTATGAATCATAAAAGACTTTTCAATCATCAACTTCATATAGACTAGTTAAATATATTCCGTTTCATTGTTCTATTTCCCTTCTTATATTTTCTTCTATTGTAGATGCTTTGTTTGATTTGATTGGGTTAGGGAACCAGGATAACGATGGGATGAGATTATATGTTTCTATACATTGCTATTTTGACATGCAGTTGCTTTATTTTGGCAATGTAGATCATGGTGTCGAGGAGATTTTCGAGATGGATTTTAACATGCATGTGTTGGTTCGGTTTATTGACTTGTGGATAGATGCACCCCGCCTTGCCTTACCATGTGTTTGTGTGCCCATCTTCGAACATAAACTATATCAATTTGACCCAATAAATGAGACTATTAGTTGCTTTATCTTGCTTATTCATCATCATACATTTACAAGTATTAGTTTTAGTTTAGGTGGTAAACATGTTATTTTGGATATTAACTTTATAACTATTTTTGTCTAGCTACATTTGTCAATGGGGATACATCTTTTTAGCTTCAAGTATAATGTATTCTTTTTTCTTTTATTTTTATTACTTTTTTTTTATCTAATTACAAGCTTTACATATTTTTCTTCTATGTAATATCTTTTAAAACATGTGCAAAATTGTGATGTGAGAGAGAGAGAGAGTCATTTGGTAACCAAGTGAATATGTAGTTTACTTCGTCATGGTAGATTAGGGCTATGAAATTTATGATTTTTCAAACCATATAGGGGCGATAAATCCTTTAACTTTGTCACTATAGATGGTGATAAAATTGGAGAATTTGTCACCAAAGAGTGCGGGCAAATAAAAAGGTTATTAGTCACTAAAGAGTTTAGGCAACAAATTACACTATTTATCACTGTAAACTTTGGGCTACAATCAACGTTGTTTGTCACCCAAAATTTTGGGCAACAAAGCAAACTATTCATCCCCGAAAATTATGGGCCACAAAGTAAACTATTTGTCATGGAAGCGTATGGGCGCCACATATGAAAATTCGTCATGAAAGAATTTGGGCAACAAATATTCGCTTTCTCACAAATTGAAATGTAATCCGATGGAAAAGAGTTTGGTCACCCAAAACTTAGGGCGGCACATCTATGGCGACGAACCTGTGACAAAGTGTACTCCGTCACAGTTCCTTTTAGGTGACGAAATAATGCGTAAGGGTGAATTTTATCGCCCATAGTGGTCTTTCTTGTAGTGATGATATTAACATGACAAAAAAAAAAAAGAGATCAAGTAGTCTAATGAACAAACATACACATACAAGAAATGACTAATTAAGAACAACATAGTAAGTCAACTAATCAAGGAGAGAGTGACACACTCATGAACTAGGGAGCGAAATATATCCCAAATAATTAAGGGGGAAAAGTAAATGTCAATGTAATAAGACCTAATTAAGTTAATATCCACCAAGCTAGCTTTATTTATTAAATGTCCACCGGACAGCCTGCCTCCTGCCCCCGCTTCTCCCAAGATCACCCTCACCCTACATTTCTTGTGAAGCAAGTTTCGAATTCAACATACGAATTTCGCCATCCTCGGCATTTTGATTACATTTAAAATTGTCAATTTCACTAGAACGATTTCATTCAGGTATTTATTAGCACACGAAATCAATTGTTCACATATAAATCTCTTCAATATCAGCATACACACACATTTCCATTATAATATATCACGAATGTATAATATGTTTTTGTTTATCATCACATATTTTCTCATATAATCCTTTGTAAATATATAACGAATGTATAATATGTTTTTATAAACATTAAAATACGTTTGTCAGAATATATATTTACGAGAATGTCGTTTGTGAGCATATACACTTAATTTTCTTCCAATAATGCTGATAATTATACATATATATATATATGTATATATATGTGTGTGTGTGTTTGTGTGTGTGTGTGTGTGTGTGTGTGTGTCTATATATATATATATATATATATATATATATATATATATATATATATATATATATATATATATATATATATATATATATATATATATCATTATATATATAAGTGTAACGGCCCGGGATTATGATTCCCGGGTTACGTTTCGAGGGATGAAACCCCTCGTTAGGATCTTGCGCCCCGAGTACAGGTTGAAGGTTTGAAATTCTATCCTAACATTTTAAAGTGGGATTTCATACCCAAAATTCGAAGGGATCGTTGGAATCCCCGGGGAAGTCCCCTGTACCTGTCATAAGTCTAAGCGTGGAAAACCAACAGTCATGCAAATATTAGAATCAAGGTGTAATACAAGAGGATGACACGACAGAGCCGAGTCAAAACCAAATCAATAAGCATATTTTTCGAAATTTAATATATAATGTTAGTGGAGTTAAACCGAGATCGCCCAAGAGAGTTCCCACGTCACGGAAACATGGAACAATAATCATGCTGCGAAACAAACCTAAAAAAAATGTATGCGGGGCGGTGTCAGATCGAAGCCCTACGCAATATAATCCCAAACAAGCAGACATATACACACGCTAGTCCTAATAAAGATGCTTCTAGATGCAATGCGGAATATTAACACACTAGCATGATCCTAAGATCAAGTGCATAAATATAATAAGGCCTTAGCACCGAATACCAAGTGGTATATCCCTCTCCTACCTCCACCCCCTTCCGATAGGGCGGAGACTGGCCAGCTCGTGAATGCATTCCATATAATCGGGTGGCACGCATGCCCAACCCGTATCCACAATAAAGCCCCCAGGCATCTCATAATATAAGGAAGTTCATGACTCGATTGACTCAGGACGGGACCCGATGAGACTAGGTCGTCCTATAACCCTAGCAATGACTCTAGTTACTTCACAGATAACGGCCGTTCTGTTTACAAAAGCAATGAGTAAACGAATGCTCAATCATGAGTGCAATCCTAGCAGGATACTACATGGCATGCTTTATTATGAATGCAAGCACCTAGTATGCACATGGCTACAAGCAGGGAGATCTCTTTTCGAATCTGAGTGAGCTCATATAGGAACTCACTTGGAAGTGCAGAACAGCAAAAGGCAACAACTAGGTATATAGAAAGCCAACATGTCACATATGATCACCTAACACATATATAAGTAATATAAATAAGTCTACTTCTAATGTTACTTAAAGCATATCATATCACACACAAGTCATCAAATTTATTCACCATGTTAGGCAAGGTAAGTCATTTTCCCAAGATTCCCCAAAACTCTTCGAAAACCTCAAGTTAGATCAAATCACCATTCAAAACACTTTCTCAAATCATTCAAAAATCCATTTATAAAACATAATCCTTCAAATCTCAATTTAGGGTCAAATCATCTTTAAAGAAATAACTCTCGATTTACTTGCCATAATCACTTATAAAACATGACCTTTTAAAATCGACTCGTTACTTATTTTATCAAAATAATCTCGACAAGGTTAAGGTCTTTCCAAAATTCCTCTTTTTAGTTTTATTAGATACCAAAATCGATCCATTTTTATTAAAAACCCAATCTGAATCATTTTGCAAGAAAAGCTGGGCTTAAATCATTTATTTCTTCTTAAGACTGAAATGTTGGGGCCCAAAAAATTAGGCCCAACACCATCACTCTCCCATTCCATCTGTAACCCGAAGTGGAAGAAAAAAAAAGAGGGGCCCAGGAGGTGACATGGCGGCTGAGGTGGCAAGGGGCGGGGCCCGCCAGCTGAAAACAATTGGGGAGAAGGAGGTACTGTTCCTCCATCTCTTCAAGAGCTCTGCTCGACAATGGAGGGGAAAAGGAGGGAGGAAGAGATGCTCGCCGGAGATGGGCGAGTTCCGGCCATTCATCCCGACACCAAGGCCAGAAAACAAGCAAGAAAGGGAAAGGAGGAGGAAGGAGTGCTCACCGAGGGCGTCGAACTCGCCGGAAGCGCTCGTCGGGCTCGATCTGGGATTGTCGGAGGCTCGTCGGAGTCGCGTCAGGCTTCGTCGGGGACGGAATCAAGTGGGCTGAGCCTAGGAAGGGAGGAACAGGCTTAAAGGCGCGACCTTTACGGAGTTTTCGATCGAAACACAAAGGAAGGAACTTACCGCGGTTTCAAATCTTCACCGGAAAATTCATTGGAGTCGATTGGGGCTCGCTGGAGACTCGACTGCCTTCGGCGGAGGCTGAATCAGGCGACATTGGCCACGCTTAAACCAAGGCCAGAGGAAGGGGTATCGATGGGCTCACTAGCGGCTCTCCAAGCGCTTCGGGGTGGCTCCTGGTGCGCGTTAATGTCGGAGGAGGGGAAGAGTTGACGCCGGCGACGGCTCCGAGGGCTGCTCCTGGCGGCTATTGCTGGACCGAAGAGAGGAGGAAGGTGGGTGGAACTGCTGTTCGGCCTTGCTACTCGGAAAACAGGGACAATGGTGCTGGGTGACTGCAAGGGGGAGAAGCTTCCAGGATTGTATTGTTGTTTGCTGAATGATTCAAAAGAGAAAGGTTGAGGGTGTGTTTGTGTTGAATCACATAAAAGAAGGGAGAGTTGGGCTTTATCTGAAATCAGTTTTAAAATAAGAGGGGAGGCTCATGCTCCTAGTCTCCTACTGCTACTATCGAACAAGGAGGGGGAGAACAGAGCTTTGGCTACTATCGAAAAAATGGGGGAGCAGAGGCTTGAGGAAAGAATAAAGTGGTGGGGATGTTTAACTACAAATGGGAAATGGAAGAGCTGTTGTTGACTCATATCTTGTGACTCATATCTGTTGAATTTCTGAAGTGTAAGAGGAGATGAAGACAATCTTCTTCTTCTTCTTCTTTTTTTTTTTATCCCAACATGACTCCCAAGTACCCGAAACAAAAATTCTGAAACCCGCTTTTCAATCTTATCCCGACTCGTTCACAAACAAATTTTAAAAATTTTCAATCCGAATTTAATAATGAAATTCCTGAAAAGCGGAATAAAATCTATTTGTATAAATTGAAAATTTGGGCCGGAATTCACTCTAAGAATTTCAATTTCGATTTGGTCGATTAAAACGAGTTTTTCTTTAAACATCCAAATTGAATCCATTTTATTTTATTTATTTTTAAATTATTATTTTAAAATCCGGGGTTTTACATCATCCACCTCTAAAAATAAGTCTCGACCCCGAGACTAAAACCAAAATTAAGTAGGGGTGAAGTTTAAAATTGATGAGTCCAAGGGCCATGTCCAAGGATCTTGTAATCATCTCGGTTGCGTCTTCCGAGATTCTCACAACATCCTAGTCACGGTCGTGACATCTCCAATTGGCCTTGACAAGTATGCAATAAGCGCCCCTATCACATCCTCGCTTTGACTTTTCGGAAGTACCACAACTCTAAAAGTTCTACAATATCATCACTAGGTCTTAGCAAGCACTCTACAAGCGCCCTCATAAGATGCTTGTATCCACTTCGTAAAGTATCATAGAGTGGCCCGGGTTTGAAAAGCTTCAAAGGGGATTCCACAACTGAAAAAGATTGGCCTCAAAATCGTTGAAATTTTTCGAGCGTATTTGGTCTTTCAAAATCCAAGTTAGTCTTTTTCGAAACCGTTCAAAACCTTTCAATCAAGCAAACCTCTCAACTTCAAAACCATTCCAAAGCTTTTAAAAATCCAAGTTGGTCAAGCAAATTTAGAACTTAAGAGGTGGAATCATCCACCTCTAAGGGCTAATCCCATATTCTCTGCCTAGGTTCCAATCTCAAAAGCAATTCCAAGCTACGAATTTCTAGCCATTATCGAAATCAACATAACCAAGACATGCCACCTCATAAACAACCAACCATCGAGATTGACCATGCCAAAATCATAACATGAATAGCCATCCATCAACATTGCCGCATACGAGTATATTGGAACGTCAAACTCAACATTAGCATTTCATGTTCTAGGTGTCAACCAAATAAGAATGCATCAAGCAGGAATATCATTTTTGAAAGGGCAACACACAAACACATCAAGCCTCAGCCTCAACCTCAACC
Source organism: Persicaria maculosa (assembly GCA_963922045.1). NCBI lineage: Eukaryota > Viridiplantae > Streptophyta > Magnoliopsida > Caryophyllales > Polygonaceae > Persicaria > Persicaria maculosa. The sequence goes on from OY998259.1 coordinate 59,048,856, forward strand.
TTAGTAGATCATATCAGTATGGTTTCCTACTTACCACTACCAATAAAACATAATTTTTTTCTTAATAGGAGTTTTAGTCTAATGGAAAGACAACAATTCAGCACAACAAAATTCATTTCAACAAGATTCAGCAAGCCAAGATATTCACCATTTTCATAGCCAAGGATTTAGCCGAAAATCAGTTTTGAAATATCAATGCATAGAGGCATCACCACAATCACGTTTCAGCAATTCAATGTTCAAGTTATCAACATAGAATCTAGCATGCTCTCATGGTTTAGCAATAGCAAAGTCTAACAACATAGCAAGCACAAAATATAATCATGGCAACATTTAACTTAACATGACATCGCATATCATTATATCAGGATTACATGCATCTTATATTATGGACTCTACACTCTACTATCAATTAATTCCCAAGCATTTCATATCAGCATATAACATGGTTTCACACTAGGTTTATACATCATTATCTCTCAATACCTCAAAAGTCACATGTCATAAATCCTAATATACTATCATGCTTGGCAAGTATTGCAGAATATCAGGTATTGACATAGCAAAACAAGCTACCACATAACCTCATGCTAATAATAATTCGAGCAAAGGTAATATTAGGCCAGAATCACAATAACATACTGTCACATATTACGGGGCACATAATATCATGATTACTAAACACAAGGTCAGGATCTTAGAAGGTATAGTTCACTTTCCACGAGTAAAAGAAACAGGCAAGGCTTACCAACACAGAACACCAATCATATCACAAGGTTAGTCACATAGGAACACCAAAGCACTAAAATTCATCATCATAAGTAGAAGTTAACCACGTAACGTCCACCGCCAGTTCATCACTCAAAGAATAAATATGTCAGTTCTGGGACCTGGGGTTTATGGGCCCATCGTGCTTCCGTTGTGCCGCTCTCGGGCTATTTGGCTAAACGTGCTCTTTTTTACGCCATCGTTCGTCAAAGTATTGCAAGCAAATTTTTAGTTAGCGGAGATAGGGGAGAGACAAGGAGGACAACTCGGACTCCCAACGGAACCAAACACAGACCAACTGATGATGACACAGCGAAAAACAAGATCCCGACCCAAGAATGAGTATGATGCCCTTATGGAACTCCATGAGGTTACGAGTGCAGCAAGCAAAACACATAACAATCGTGGAGTAAACTAGTCACCTCACTGAGCCCTATCATGGACCTATCTAAATGAAAGAGGTTAACAAATAGGGGCAACCAAACACATGATCGGGTTCTACATGGGTCATAAGAGACTAGCTAGCAACTTTTCATTTCATATATCAGACAAGCTTGATATGTATAAAAAACATGTATACACGGATGCCAAAATAGATTGGTTCTACTTAAATCTCATGCAAAATCTAGTAAACAGCACAGAGCATTACACGTAGGGTAAATTGTTCGTGACAGGTACACATAAGCAGGTCATAATCAATATGGGATCATATACAGACCCATCGAGATGTTTCATATTAATCGGACTAGAACCATGAAAGGACCATATAAAGTCGTATAGAAACCATGTCACGCAACAACAACGTTCTTATGATAGGGTAAATGCGGGATGTCATCATATAATAAGCTATGGTTGGAAAGCAATCCTCCATGATACCAGTAATATATTGTTAAAGAATGAACGCAATCAAGGATAATCGTTGAGGAATAATTTAACACCAAAATACATTTCACGTATATATGCATCTACCATGTCGTATTGTATAACACGCAACTAGATACTCAATTGCTAATTAACACATATCCCAACAAAATATGAATTTATCCAATTAAACATCGGAAAGGCATCATGTGATAAGGACAACAATTCAGATGAGAATACTCATAAACATGCCACTAATCATACTTAGCATGAGATAACTCTATGGAGGCATAGCATTCTAACTGGACTAACAATATCTAACATGCTTGGACAATTATAAGATCATGTAAAGAGAGTATAACAAGGCTATCACAACCTATGACAAGAGTGGCTACATGAGATGCAAGTTGAGCATGCGATCGTATAAGTTATATCTCTGCAGGCATAGATTTTACAAGGTACCACATGATAGTCACAGATGTATATGAATAGGATGCATCGAGCAACTCCACATAATAGTGTGACGAGTCATAGAAGTTTAAGCAGGACTATTATTGCACCCAAACATTAGCACATATAAAAGGAATATAAGCGATTGTCATGAAGAAGTCATGCACATATCATAGTGAAAAAAACAGGACAATGCTTCTAAGGTATCATGCTTCAAAAAGGCGGTATGCTACATTACATATGCAAGGGTAATCATGCGAGTGCCTTATAGCTATCGTGATGTGTGTGTGGTCATGCGAGGTGCTAGATTATTCATTTGCAGAAGCATTAAGAATGTCAGGGGACATGCAAAAACAACATCGAGTGATGAGATGATAGACACACATTGATAATCACCTAAAGCTTAACATGCGCTGAAAATAGGCACTAACTCTGTAACTGGGTCTATCAATTCATAATCAGTTAAAGAGATCACACATTAGAGATGTTGGAAAGAATACAAGACTTCACGGAGTCTATCCTACGGGAGAGCAGGTCATAGAGCAGGTAGAGCATTAATACACACAAGTCATAATTCATGGGTCCTATAAGATATAGTTTAACATGATAAGAGGTGCAGCTATGCAGCATAACTACATGTTCATTTAAGATCTAGCACGTATGCATTTAAGGAGTCAACCAATCGTAACGCGACCACATGAGGACAAGGGGGAAATATGACGGAAACGACAACATGAGCTTAAGATAGTACGACTTCACAAGAATATAAAGCATGCAAGTACACAGGTATAAATTGGCAGTATACAACCAGGGCATGTGTTTGGCATAAGAATATATCAAGTCACATCATGATCCTACATGATGCTAGCTATACCTGGTAAGACATTGGTATCTTTACAGAGTGAACAAGAGAATATCACGGACGATAGATTATAAATCCTGCTAGGAATGAATCATAATAGGGGTACATGAAATGGTACAACAACTATCACATCATGGGACAATCATATTCACGTGATGAAGCAAGCATGACAAATTACCACTCAGCGAGTCATATTGGAATTCATAAGCCATATAGGATACTACCGGCACATATCGAACATGAATACAATCAAGGTACTTCGACTAGACTCACCCTAGCATTCAGGTTTCATTTATATGCGAAAACATGATACTAACTCGTGATTCATACATACATTCATTCGATTAGCACAACAGTTTGCAAAGAGCCAAATAAGCCACACCGTAATGATCTAGAAGCATGATAAACATATAACGGAGTATAACATGGGCCTAAAGCAAGATAACTAGGCATAGATGTGATGGTAGACAATTATAGGTCCATGCAAATATCTAAACGTTACATGCACGAAATATCAAGTCATGCGTTCAGGAAAATACAAAAGGATACCATTGAGTAGGAGAAAACATCACAGAAATCAGGAAGGTAAGTATGCTATGGTTTAGTGGTCATAAAGGCACGAGGAGTACCAAGAGTGAGACTAACATGCTAAGGGTCACACTATCATGATCCTAATTCAAGAGAGAGAGTAACCATCATGTGAGTTCGTAACTTGCGACATATGTGTTTCATCAATCATTAGTATAATGGTGCGGGAAACCAATGAAATCAAGTTGTGCATGCATGGGGGGTATGACATGAATACAACGAAGTACGACATGAGACCTAAACAAGGTGGCCAAGCATGGATACAAAATGGCATACAACTATAAATCCACATTAAGGATCATTGTCATAATATATGCTGGGAATACCACATCATGTCGAGTCATGCATATACAAAACCAGGAATTATAGTGGTGTGTGCTCGTGCGGCGTGTCAGGTCATATATTCAAGAAAGTATGAGAGAAACATGGAGATCATCATGGCATGACAGTTAGATAAGCATACTGGAAATTAGGCATCATACAAGGCAGGTTGGACATCAAGTTGTAACATGCATTCATCAAGTAAAGACTCACTCTAACAGGATATCAGAATGGATCGATCACACTATCATGAGCCTATTTACGTAGAATTAGGTAGCTCCCTAACACATGACACATTCATTCAAGAATTAGTATAACAATACACATATTAAGTAGATCAGGCTGGGATAATATAGGCATAAAATGTAACACGAACCTAAGCAATGGCTAAACATGGACATCAAGACATGTAGGCATAATTTCACACTAACAATCAATCTGCAAGTCTAGGGGGTAATACATATAGAATTATGCAATCATGGACATAACATTTAAGATAACTCGACATAGATCTACAAGGGCGACTCTGACTCACTCCCAGAATCCCTACAACTCGTTTCCCGTGGAATATTCATGTGACTCTCGAGTAGGGTAGCAAATGGATCAAGTAAACATCGTACTCCAATATAACCTCAAATGTGGTTATTCCTCCCAATTTCCCGTAGATCACACTGACATCGCAAGAAAAACTCAATAAAGACGTTTAGTGGGGTCGGGAAAAGAAGACCGAAGAAGGAAATAGTCAATAATGGCAGAAGATCTCCCCCGCCATTCCATTCACATAGGCATTTAACACATGATTCATAGTCAAAATATCAGCCAAGTCTCCAATTTAACCAAACAACACTCAGCACAGAACAGTAAACAATCAAGCTATCCTATGGGCCGCCCTTCGAGAGGCGACTAACCGGAGGGGCAACACCTCACGGTCTCTACCCCACTTGCCACTCCAGCCACTACGACGCAAAGCCTTGGAGTCTTGTAGGCCCATCTGTAAAGAACAAGCTATATTTTGCCTACCCGTTCCCAACTACATCCAATAGGGATGGTCTAGCGCCTTCACTACCCCTTCGTTTCCCTTTGTTTGATTACCAGATTTTTTTTTGAGTCAATTTCATATTTAGTCCATTTGAGTTAGCCATATTAAATTCATTTTGCCCTTTCTAAAACATTTTGAAAAACCATTTGGAAACTTTGGGCCATTTTCAAAACCACTTCAACCTATCATACTCGGTTTGCATAACCTGAGCTCTGATACCATCTTTGTAACGGCCCGGGATTATGATTCCCGGGTTACGTTTCGAGGGATGAAACCCCTCGTTAGGATCTTGCGCCCCGAGTACAGGTTGAAGGTTTGAAATTCTATCCTAACATTTTAAAGTGGGATTTCATACCCAAAATTCGAAGGGATCGTTGGAATCCCCGGGGAAGTCCCCTGTACCTGTCATAAGTCTAAGCGTGGAAAACCAACAGTCATGCAAATATTAGAATCAAGGTGTAATACAAGAGGATGACACGACAGAGCCGAGTCAAAACCAAATCAATAAGCATATTTTTCGAAATTTAATATATAATGTTAGTGGAGTTAAACCGAGATCGCCCAAGAGAGTTCCCACGTCACGGAAACATGGAACAATAATCATGCTGCGAAACAAACCTAAAAAAAATGTATGCGGGGCGGTGTCAGATCGAAGCCCTACGCAATATAATCCCAAACAAGCAGACATATACACACGCTAGTCCTAATAAAGATGCTTCTAGATGCAATGCGGAATATTAACACACTAGCATGATCCTAAGATCAAGTGCATAAATATAATAAGGCCTTAGCACCGAATACCAAGTGGTATATCCCTCTCCTACCTCCACCCCCTTCCGATAGGGCGGAGACTGGCCAGCTCGTGAATGCATTCCATATAATCGGGTGGCACGCATGCCCAACCCGTATCCACAATAAAGCCCCCAGGCATCTCATAATATAAGGAAGTTCATGACTCGATTGACTCAGGACGGGACCCGATGAGACTAGGTCGTCCTATAACCCTAGCAATGACTCTAGTTACTTCACAGATAACGGCCGTTCTGTTTACAAAAGCAATGAGTAAACGAATGCTCAATCATGAGTGCAATCCTAGCAGGATACTACATGGCATGCTTTATTATGAATGCAAGCACCTAGTATGCACATGGCTACAAGCAGGGAGATCTCTTTTCGAATCTGAGTGAGCTCATATAGGAACTCACCTGGAAGTGCAGAACAGCAAAAGGCAACAACTAGGTATATAGAAAGCCAACATGTCACATATGATCACCTAACACATATATAAGTAATATAAATAAGTCTACTTCTAATGTTACTTAAAGCATATCATATCACACACAAGTCATCAAATTTATTCACCATGTTAGGCAAGGTAAGTCATTTTCCCAAGATTCCCCAAAACTCTTCGAAAACCTCAAGTTAGATCAAATCACCATTCAAAACACTTTCTCAAATCATTCAAAAATCCATTTATAAAACATAATCCTTCAAATCTCAATTTAGGGTCAAATCATCTTTAAAGAAATAACTCTCGATTTACTTGCCATAATCACTTATAAAACATGACCTTTTAAAATCGACTCGTTACTTATTTTATCAAAATAATCTCGACAAGGTTAAGGTCTTTCCAAAATTCCTCTTTTTAGTTTTATTAGATACCAAAATCGATCCATTTTTATTAAAAACCCAATCTGAATCATTTTGCAAGAAAAGCTGGGCTTAAATCATTTATTTCTTCTTAAGACTGAAATGTTGGGGCCCAAAAAATTAGGCCCAACACCATCACTCTCCCATTCCATCTGTAACCCGAAGTGGAAGAAAAAAAAAGAGGGGCCCAGGAGGTGACATGGCGGCTGAGGTGGCAAGGGGCGGGGCCTGCCAGCTGAAAACAATTGGGGAGAAGGAGGTACTGTTCCTCCATCTCTTCAAGAGCTCTGTTCGACAATGGAGGGGAAAAGGAGGGAGGAAGAGATGCTCGCCGGAGATGGGCGAGTTCCGGCCATTCATCCCGACACCAAGGCCAGAAAACAAGCAAGAAAGGGAAAGGAGGAGGAAGGAGTGCTCACCGAGGGCGTCGAACTCGCCGGAAGCGCTCGTCGGGCTCGATCTGGGATTGTCGGAGGCTCGTCGGAGTCGCGCCAGGCTTCGTCAGGGACGGAATCAAGTGGGCTGAGCCTAGGAAGGGAGGAACAGGCTTAAAGGCGCGACCTTTACGGAGTTTTCGATCGAAACACAAAGGAAGGAACTTACCGCGGTTTCAAATCTTCACCGGAAAATTCGTCGGAATCGATTGTTCGGCCTTGCTACTCGAAAAACAGGGACAATGGTGCTGGGTGACTGCAAGGGGGAGAAGCTTCCAAGATTGTATTGTTGTTTGCTGAATGATTCAAAAGAGAAAGGTTGAGGGTGTGTTTGTGTTGAATCACATAAAAGAAGGGAGAGTTGGGCTTTATCTGAAATCAGTTTTAAAATAAGAGGGGAGGCTCATGCTCCTAGTCTCCTACTGCTACTATCGAACAAGGAGGGGGAGAACAGAGCTTTGGCTACTATCGAAAAAATGGGGGAGCAGAGGCTTGAGGAAAGAATAAAGTGGTGGGGATGTTTAACTACAAATGGGAAATGGAAGAGCTGTTGTTGACTCATATCTTGTGACTCATATCTGTTGAATTTCTGAAGTGTAAGAGGAGATGAAGACAATCTTCTTCTTCTTTTTTTTTTTTTTATCCCAACATGACTCCCAAGTACCCGAAACAAAAATTCTAAAACCCGCTTTTCAATCTTATCCCGACTCGTTCACAAATAAATTTTAAAAATTTTCAATCCGAATTTAATAATGAAATTCCTGAAAAGCGGAATAAAATCTATTTGTATAAATTGAAAATTTGGGCCGGAATTCACTCTAAGAATTTCAATTTCGATTTGGTCGATTAAAACGAGTTTTTCTTTAAACGTCCAAATTGAATCCATTTTATTTTATTTATTTTTAAATTATTATTTTAAAATCCGGGGCTTTACAATAAGCATTTGTCATCATATGTGAATACATATATAATCATACATATATATCAGCATATGTAAAGTCAGAAATAATGATACATATACATATCGGCATAGGTTAGTCGATTGTCAACATGCTTATGAAATTGTTCTCTTGTCAACTCAAGTAGTAATGTCAATCCATATTCTTACAGTTGTTTAAGGGGGAGAATGGATGAATGTTGACAACAACTTATTTTTTGTTAGTGATACAACAACAAAGCCTTTTCTAGTAGATGATTCAGCTACATGAGTTCACTGGCTATGACTCCTATGAGAGTGTTCAATGGATTCAAAATTGATCATAACGTTTATGATCTAGAATTTAGCCACTTGCACCCATGCAAGGTTTTAAAAACACCTTTTAATGTCGGATGTGATGCCGATTTATAGGAATTCTTGACATTAAGTAAGCTCGAATGAGTAAAATTTTCTATTGAATTGTGTGTCATTAAAAAGAAGAAGGGTGAAATATTGTCTATCATACAACAAAAAGCTGACATTGCCACACTTGAAACCGAAGACCAAGAAAGCAAGAAGATATTTGAATCTGATAAGTATTTTAAAGACTTATGTGTTGTTGAAGACCAGAAAGCTAACAACACATATATCATTGGATTATGAGTATTACTATGGAGATGATGTTGATATTCCTGTTGATGATGAAGGACTTATTGCTTTTGATGAATATGCTGACATTGATTGGGATAATATATAATGCAGATGACAACCAAGGGACAAAGATTACAAAGCCAGATGAAGGAGAGAATGATGATTCAAATAACAGTGACGAAGATCAGAAATTTCGGAGGGAAAGCTACGATTCAATGAAGAGAAAAAGGAATACAATAGAAGAATAAGGTGCTGATATTTCTTACAATGCTGAAATTGAGAGTTTTAAGATCTATAACTCAACAGCTGGAAGAACAATGTATGTCGAGAAGATAATTCCATCTAAACAAGCACTGAAGGATACTACGTCAATGACTGAATTATTTTGGTTTGAGGTCAAGAAATCTACTCCACGGTATCTCAGAGCCAAATGCATAGATGGCAACTGTGTTTGGAGATTGCATTAAAAAAATGCTCTATTCAAAATCCCATATGAAGTCATATTATACAATAAAACACACACATGCAACTACGAGATTTTATCTACGCATTGCATAAAAGCTTCTTACAATGTTGTTGCTAATTTCTTAAAATCAACTTATGTCATAAAAAAAATCATATTTTTCAAGATTATTCTTACGAATATAGATATGGACTGATTACTTTATTATGTCGACAAATTATATAATCCAGCACAGATTGTGGAAAAGATGCAGGAAGATCACAAAATTTCAATCACTTACTAGAAACCATGGAAAGCAGCACAATTGGCACAAGTGAGGGAAAAAGGTTTGAAAAAGGATGGTATATTGTCAGTTGTGATGCCGATTTAAACATCTATTCCTATCGTTCGGGCAATGTTAATGAGCATTCCATGTTTTGAAGAAGGTTGGTATAATGTGTTTAATGGCATTAATATATAGTGTTAGCATCATTTATATAATGTCAGCAACATATATATAATGTCAACCTGATTTAAATACCTTTATATATGATGTTAGCATCATTTAAGCACCATTGTATATCATTTTTTAGCACTATGAACACAATAAATACAATCAAATTTTGCATTTTTGTAGGTTGTTGTAGTTGATGGAACATTCTTTACTCGAAAGTATGGAGGCACATTGCTAGGTGCAACTGCACAAGATGCGGACATGAGTATATATCCACTTGCATTTGGGATTTTTGATTCAAAAAATAACAAATCATGGAATTGGTTCTTTCAAGAGTTGAAAAAGGTGATACCACGATCAAATGACCTGGTATTTATCTCTGATAGGCACACAAGCATATCAAAAGCAATTTATGAGGTTTACCCAAATGTTATACACTGCATAGGCACATTAAGCTTTCATCAAGGGCACTTTCAAGAAAAAGTAGTTATGTGAATTGTTCCAACACACAATAGAGAGTTACACAATTAGTTATTTCAATCACTACTTTTCTTAGATAATAGAAATCAGCAAAGATTTGTCAACTAATTTAATAAAATTAGGGTTTGAAAGATGGTCTAGAGCACAAGCAAGAGGGGACAGATACAATATGATGACATCCAACAATGCTGAGAGCTAGAATTCTATGGTCAGGGGTACGAAATCATTACATATAGTTTCTCTACTCAACTATCTTAGAGAGACGTTGACAAAATGGTTCCAAGACAGAAAGGTACTTGCGGAAAAAACACACACACACACGGGATGCCGAAAACTATTTTTAAAATTCTTGGAGAATTGCAAAAATCAGCTGGAGCGTACCATGTTCATAAAGTTTCTCTTCAAATTCTTGGATAAACCAAGAAGATCGACAACGTTGGTGATCACGAAAGGCAACCCCAAAGCAGAAATGTATATAAAGTTTCTCTTAAATGTCTTTTTTGAGATGTTTTGAGGTGCAACTCTAATATAGACTACCTTCGTTCAGAAATAGATGTCGTTTGACTTTTTGGCACGTTTTTTCATGAGCTAAAAACTATATAAAATATTAACTTTTTAAACAATTTTTTTTAATAACATGACACTTATTATTAATAAGATTTATATTATATTAAAAAATTACTTAAAATTTTGATATTTTATATAGTTTTTAGCTCCTTAAAAAACGTGTCAAAAAGTCAAACGACATCTATTTCTGAACGGAGGTAGTATTATATATAAATAAAAAAAGGTTTTGTGGTGCGATGGGAGATGTTTGTTGATTTCGAACACTTTTCATAAAATGATAAAAACAAGCAAGAATATGCATGAAACGGATTTTGATTTCGTTAGATGAATTATCAAGCGCGCATCTATGCGACTATGCCCAAAAATATTATAAATATAATTTTCTTTAATGTGAATTTTATACCAGAAATAATTAAATGTAACACCGGATGTAACCAACAAAGTGTTCGAATCCAAACTGCATAGTAACTCCAATAAGTACAATTATAAACCATAAGGGATATTAACAAGATGCTAAACTGGCTATTAACAAGATGATTTTTAAAATTTACACACAAGTCATTTTCATTTTAAAAAACAATTACAAATATGCCTAGGAGAATAATTTAAAAAACCTTAATTTATACATCTCACACAATCAAAGCCTCATTCAAATTCCCCAAGGTGCATTAAGGGCTTAAAAAATCCACCAGTTTCTTCGTGTTCTTGGTCGATTTGTGATAGATTTTAGTTAATTAATTAATTTTAAGGTAAGAATTTTCATTCTCATTGGGTTTTTAGGTTATGTATATGAAATTGGGGTTTTATGTATCTATGAATCGTAAAAAGACAATAACACAATTTTGAGATTTTGCAAACAGTGATATCAATCAAGCAGTTTAGGAACAATTTAATGATCATGAAAATAAAGAAGAAGAAGGGAGGGACAATTTGAATACGAATTCAAAGTGCGGTTTTTCAGGGAAGGGAAATCGATTTGAATGATAATCTAAAACCATCTTCTTACATGCTACTTTCACCTAAAATAATTGAAATCAGATTAAGTAAAAACCCTAGTAAATTGATAAAGTTGATTGGAGGACACACTATGCCATATTTACACCCTAGGGACGGACTTCATGGGGGTCGTCGCTTGTGGATGGGCTGAGAGCAAGGCATCCATACCAAGGTTTCAAGTGATGGACATTCTATAAGTTCGTCTCTTGAATAAGTCTCAAGTTACGGCATTAATAGGTCCGTCTTCTGAATACATCGTAGCGACGTTTGTTTATTGTTGTTCTAGAGGCCGAGCTTTTGGAGACGAGCGGTAAAAGGTCCATCTCTTCAATTAATATATCCTAGCGACGGAATATAGCATGTCTCGTGGCTTGAGTAGCTGTCAATTGTCGCTTTCTGACTCTCATTCAAGCGATGGGTGAAGGTCCAAGGTCGCCTCCTGAACTTCATTTACAACCACCACATTAAATGAAGCTACTTACCTCGTTAAAGTGCTAAGGTTACAACAGTAGCCTTAAATGAATGCCAATGCATTCTTCTTCTTCATCTCTTCACTTTCCTATTATTTTCTCCATTTTTCATCTTTTTCATTTTAAAATTCTAAGTGATTTGGATAATATTTTTTGAGATTTAAGAATACCAATTCATGTGGAGTTGTGGCAAGGTATTGTTTTTTATACATATAATGTTATGTTTCGCTGGATTTGTGAAATCTTGGTTAGTTTGGTGATTTGAATTTTTTTTGTAGATCTACACAATTTTTGTAAGAATTGAAGGAGATCAATTTCACTTGAGTTTGTAACAAGGTTAGTAATGCTTTTTTATTTTATACATATAATGTTAAATAGAGGGAGAAAGTGTGAAATATTGGTTAGATATGTAGTGAGGAATTTGTTGGAGATTTTGAACTTTGTGATAGAGACTTGAGAATTATTGATTGAATTATTTTGTAATTAATATTAGTGATGATATTTGGTAGCAATGAAATTTGGAGTATTTGATTGATTTAACTTAGAATTTGTGGGCAATATAAATTATTTGTGTGAATTTAATAGAGATGTATTATGATTTGATGAAATGTGTGATGGATTTAACTTGAAATGTGTGATGGATTTAACTGACATTTTGTATTATATTTATGAAATGATAGTGAATTTGGAAAATGGATAAGAGACGGATGCAATTTCCTCGTACTTCCAAGGAATACCTTGATGGGATTACTTTTTTTTTTGTGAACAATGTTAATGCCAATCCAAATGGGAAGATATATTTTCCTTGTTTGTGTGATTATTGTCATAACTCTCGAGAGTCGGTGAACATTCCAACAATGTTGATGTACTTGTCTCATTATGGTATGTAGTCGGATTATACTGTATGGGATATCCATGGAGAAGATCCAGTTGAGCCGACATTTTCCTTGTGTAGAACGCAATATTTGGAGCAAAGGGCTTCCTTTCCTTTGATCCTAATCCTGTTATGGATATTCTACATGATAGCTTTCCTTATCATGATGGGTACGAGGCATGTGATGAACCTGATTTTCATGATGTGGTCGATGATGATTATAAAAAATATGAGAGGCTATTAGCGGAAGCTCGAACTTCGTTGTATCCCGATAGTTCACAGACTATTTTGAGACCTATTTTAATTGTAATGAAGTTGAAGGTGAAAAATGGGTGGTCAGATAAGAGTGTGGATGGACATTGTAGTCTTTTTTGTGATTCTCTTCCACTAGGACATAGCTATCCTAATGATTGGAAAATGATTCGGAAGGTGTTGTCGGATATCAGATTATGCTATGAAAATATTCACACTTGTGAGTATAATTGTGTGTTGTTCAATAAGAGGTATGCAAATGAGGAAGTATGTCCCATATTCCATCCTTCAAGATGGAAGCCCCTTCAAGGTAGCGATGGGAGCAAGGTCCCTAGAAAAGTGGTGAAGTACTTCCCCTTGACTCCTAGATTGAAAGACTGTACATGTCCCCGCACGTTGCAAAGCAGATGCGATGGCATGGTGAGAGGGTGCAAGACGATGATCGTTTGACACACCCTGCAAATGGTGAGGCATGGAGAGAGTTTGATATAATGTTCCCTCATTTTTCTAGAGATGTGAGGAATGTGCGGCTCAGATTGGCAAATGATGGATTCAATCCATTTGGGAAACTAGCAAATCTCCACATTACATGGCCTGTCATTTTGATGCCATATGATTTGCCTATGTCGATGTGTGTGAAAAAAGAATTCAACATGTTGGCATTATTGATCCCAGGTTCAAAGTCACCTGGAAAGTGTTTGAGTGTGTTCATGGAGCCATTGATCGATGAGCTTCTAGAATTATGGCACACTGAAGTGGCTACAGTTGAGGACATTCACATACTACATTCACGATGAGAGCGGCAATGTTATGGACTATTAGTGACTTTCTCAGTCTTGGGATGCTAGGAGGATCAACAACGAAGGAGTATAAAGCATGTCCTCATTGTTTGGATGATACCTCTGCAACATATGAGTGTGGTAGATGGCTCCCATGAGACCACTCTTGGCGGTCGGCTGGTCATGCTTTTAATGAAAAGAGTGAATTCAGGCCAAGACCTTATTCATTATCCGGGTAGGAAGTCATGTCGAGGATCGATAGGTATGAGCACCAAACTCTCATTTTATTTATGTCGATCTATTTGTTTCAGTTATTCAACAATATATGATATTAACGTATTTTTCTTTCAGATGCATGTTCCCCACCCTTAGCTTGCACGAAGGGTTCAAGAGTCTGTCTAGTTCGAAGAACCGAATATGCTGGACTAACAAGTGTATGTTTTGGAGGTTACCGTACTGGCCATATACGAGAGTGAGGTATTGCCTTGATAGCATGCACATTGAAAAGAATGTTTTTGACAACATCATCAGGACTACTCTCTTGATTGAAGGGAAGTCGAAAGACGGTGCCCAAGCTCGTACTGCTTTAAAAAAAAAGGGGGTTCGAACCTCTCTACATGCAAGGAGGAACATACAACTTCCTCGTGCCCCATATGTAGTGAGGAAAGAGGATCTTTCGGAGGGGTTCGAATGGTTTGGTGATGTCATATACCTTCATTGTTATGCTGGGAGTTTGAAACATAAGGTTAAAGTCGAGGAAAAGAAGGTTTCATGGATATAAGACGCACGATTGCCACGTTATGCTTCAATGCCTTCTTCTAGTTGTCATTCGTGCATACTTACCAGTTCACGTTGTCAAGCCTTTTCTTGCCCTATGTAGATGGTTTAAAAAATTCTGTGCTAGAGAGGTGAGGAAGGAGGATGTTCAACAGATGATAGTCGATATTTCGTGCCACCTGGAGATGATTTACCCTCCACACTTTTACACGATCATGGTCCATCTTATGGTTCACCTACCCTCCACACTTTTACACGTGGATGTATCCAATCGAAAGGCATGGACGTTTTTTGATTTGTTGTAAATTTATTTCTTACCGAATTAATTGAAAGCTAACATTTATCAAATTCATTTCCATCTCAGCCAACTTGGGGTGTACAAAAAGAATATGGTTAGCCCCCGATACCCCGAACGGTCTATTACTAAGCGTTATATTTGTGACGAGGCAACTATGTACTGTAATTTATACTTGGAGGATGGAGAATTACAGGCCAATGCACTCATCCTCACTCCTGCCTTCTTTGATATCTCTGTTGTCTAAGAGCTATTTTGTCCTCAAAGCTATATTCCTCGTGCGAGGTTAAGTCATATGAAGATTGCGGAGGCGATTGGCAAGTGTCGATTGAATGCAACGAAGTTTCACACTACTTGGGTGAACATGAGAAACTCTGGAAACAATATTTCCCAGATTCCACTAAAGATGCACGTAAAATTGATTTCCATACTTACATCTTTGATTGGGTAAGCATGTTATATAAAATTATTACCCTACAGAGTCTTGTTATTCTACTAATGTTCTTGCCACTATAGGTTTCTACATTGGAAAGAGACGGAGATACATACCTTAAACTAGAGATTATATCTTTGGCTAGAAAACCAGTTTCACATACGATTTACACATCTTATTGTGTGAACGAGGTCAAATTCCTTTCATGGAATAGAGATCGGAACTTGAAGACCCAAAATTGCGGGGTTATGGTAGAGACGGAGAGTGCCACCTACTATGGTATCCTTGAAGTTGTGGTTGAAATTATGTACACCAATATGATGTCGGTTGTAGTGTTTAAGTGCAAGTGCTTTATCACTAATCCTGACAACATTGGTATCACATATAAGTTCGACCACGGGTTGTTGACTATTGATACAAACAGCAGTACGTTGGTACGAAGAATCTCCATTATGTCTCACAAGCACAGCAAGGTAGGTGTTTTATGTGGATGGCCCAAGGGTGGGTGATGGGTGGAAAGCGGTGAATGTGATGACACATAGAAATATTTACAAGCTCACCACGCTAGAAACACATGAGGATGGAGCTCATCCACAACAAGAAGCATATCAAGAACTTGGCCCAATTTATACCGGAGATTTTGAACTCACCATCGATCTTCATCCGTTCCAAAATGAATCAGAGAGTGAAGAAGAAAAAGGAGACGAGGAAGACGAAGAAGATGAAGATGAAGACGAAGAAGATGAAGGTGAAGATGAAGAAGAAGACGAAGACGAAGAGGCTTCAGAAAACAATCATGATGAAGATGATGATCGTTATTGATATTATGAATGTTTTTTTTATAATATAAAATTGCTTTATGAATTGATATTATGAATGTTTTTTTATTAATGTAAACTTTCTTTATGAATTGATATCATGATTTTTTTTTACATTTACAGAAGCTTTCAATTCCACACAGGTGCATGGTCAAGCTTTCAATTACAGTAGCTTTCAAATTATTCTGGTGACTCGAGAGACGGACATACCAAGTTCGTGGCTTGGATCAATTCCACGCATGGGCGGGATATTTTCCCACTAAAAGTTTTCATTTGGCGGGTATTTTCCCACTTATTTTTTTTTTACGAAATTTTAAAAATATCCAAGTGACGGATATATCTATGTCGCTCGCTTGATTTATTTTCAGGGCACGGAATTGCTTATATGTTTGGTCTCTAGAATGAATTAAATATTTTTATATTGAAAGGTGTAAATTAAAACCCATCTTAATTCATTCCCGACCTATATCCATCTAAAACCTTAGACGGCACTCTCAATCTCTCTTTAATCTCCCTTGAATCGCTTGAAAGGCTTTCATGACAATCATTGATCCTTCTATTTTTGTTATGATATTATTATGTTTTGATGTTTTGAAGGCCAACTATATAACACCTAAAACAACATGGTGAGGGCCTCGGGCAAGATCAAAATTAAGTGGTCGAGCTTAAAAAATGAACCTACTAGGAATACCTTTAACATGCTTGTGCGAGACATTGGGGACATCATCAAGACACATGTGCCTACACTGGCTTCTTCTTTTGATGAGCTTGAAGAACGACATCAGAACATTCCGATATCGCATATGCAGGTTACCTTCTCATTTGGTGGATTAACATTTCTTTAAATTTTCAAGTAATACCATGTTAACTAACTACTGTTTTTTTTTCTTTTGTAAAATATGTATGATATAAACCCTACTAATAAGACAGTGTTGGATTATGTCATTGACAAAGCATCGACGATGTATCGTGATTGGAAGTATAGGTGTCACGACACTTCAAGAAGCATGGGGTCCCTCTACCGTTAGAGTTCAAACACCGTCCAGAGCAATGGGATTGGCTGTTGAAGCATGAATTCCTCGATCAAGCTAAGATGATATACTTTTTTTTTTTTTAACAATTTAGATCTTAATTGATAACATGATTCCCCAATCTTATGAAAGAATTTGTTTTATGGTTGTATACTCTTTTTTTTCTCTGTGCTTTTGATGGCTTCTCTTACTGTATGATCTAAATAATATGATAAATCCTAACTAAATCCTAACCAGAATACAAAGTCAAAGTGACTATTTCATTCATTTTACTATCTACAAATACTCACCTTGGAACCAAATTGAATGTCTGGATTACTGTTTTTTATTTATCTATTATATAAAAGTTTTTTACTACTTTTTTTTAATATATTACTGTTTTTTTTTCTTGATTTCTATTTTACTTGATTTCTGTCTTTTTCGTAGTTTATGATTCTTATAAATGTATAACTGTACATTTCACATATATGTATTGTTGTTTTTGGAGGCCATAAGTACGTCAACGCAACTAAAGAAATTGGACTAAAAATCCTAACCCGATGAACCATCTTTCGGGGTCAAAACCCCTAAGTCATCGGGCAGAGGAGCATTATGAGCAAGGGAGTCTGGCACCGCGTATTTAGGCTGGAATTGATGGATACATTAGATGTCCTAACAACAAGGATAAAGTGGTCAGTGTAGTATTTATTCTGTACAAAACTTTGTACTGTAAATATTTGATACTATATTTGGTTATTTTACAATCAGGATTTGCATTCTTACTTAACATTAATTTCTGATCTTTGAATTGTGTTGGAAGAAAAATTTGCAAAGTTCACTTAAAGAGATTTGTCAATCTCAAACAACGGTGGCTGCTAACAATGCTGAAGTAGAGCCAGCACACCTGGATGATGAACTTGACATCCTGATCAAGTGCTTTGGAGAACGCCAGGGCACTGAAGTGAGAGGTAACATATCCATCCTCTAGCTTTTCAAGTTGTAATTTGGTCTTTATACTTGAATAAATAAAAAATATTAAGCTATGCATATTAGTAGCATTCTTATACTTTGTGTTATTTTTTTCAATAGATTACACAAGTTGCAATTTCAGTGTATGTATGTATGTATGTATGATTTCAGTTTAAGTTATGTATGTATGATATATTTCGTTTTAAAGTTATAGATACACTCATAAAACTTGTATTACTATAAATTTCAGATTGGGGGTCTGAAATGATGAGGTTGTCCTTGGGATAGTAGTCTACTATATTTCAGTTTAAAGTTATGGATATGTATGTATGATATATTTCAGTTTAAAGTTATGGATATGCATGTATGTATGTATGATTTCATGTTGTAGTCTACTATAAATTTCAGATTTTTGGGTCTTACTTTTTGTTGTCACTGATATTGGTAGGGATGGGAGGAGTTGTGCGCAGACTCCCCAAGAAAAGAGGGGGGGGGGGTTGGAGCACAGAGAGTTCCACAAAGAGGTAAGAACTTGAGGAGAGGGCGAAGAGGGTTGAGGAGAGAGCTAGGAAGGCGGAAACGAAAGCTAAGGATGCTAACGAAAAATGTGATCGGTTATTTGCCGAGGGTGAAGATATGAAGAAGTGTATGGTGGCCATGGAGCAAGTTATACGACAATTTCTCACTTCACAACCATTTTCTTGAACATAGCATTTGCATGTAAGTGTTTTGGTCGCAATAAGTTGTTAGTTACCTTTTGGTGAACATTTGCATTGAACATGACACATTTTTGGTGAAAAAACAGCCCTTACATCACTTATATGTGAAGGTTTTGGGTATTTAGTTTGTCAAGCCTTAGGTATGCAAGTATATGGTTGAAAGTATGTGAATTTGTGTAGGTTTTTGTGCAGATTTTTGTCTACACAGATTCAGTTTGTGAAGTGTATGGTTTTTTAATTAATGTCATGTTGTGTTTTTGACATTTTTTAGTTGTTTGTGTATGTAATCTGGGTTGTGATCGATGTGAATGTGCAAGTTGTATGTTTATGAGATGGTGCGCAAGTGCGGGTTGTTTGTGATATGGTGTGTGAATGTGTGCGAAGTGCAGGTGGGAACTAGAAATTTGACTTTATTTTCTTAAAAAAAATTAGACTCGGGAGACGGATTAAGACAATCGTGTCCTTACATTACAAATTAAGATTGCCAAAATTACATTCTAGAGACGAACAATTATTTCAAGAGACAGACATATAGCTCAATTTGGTGAGCCATATATTGAAGCGACGGTGGAAATACCACTTGTATACCCAAGCGACGGGATCAAATTCGCCGCTTTAACTCACTTCAAGAGACTGACTTAGCTATTCCGTCGCTTCAGACCTGGAGGGACATAATTGGTGGGACAACCATTCAAGCGACGGATATCCGTCGCTTGAACATTCCAGCAACCATATTGACTCTCAGGCGACGATTTATGTCCGTCTCCACAATGTATAACTGGCATAGTGACAACATTGTAAAAGATTGAATTGATTTGTCCCTTTTACATTTAGATTTGTTTCTCATATGTTTCAACAAGGTTGAATGAACTGAGATGAATGCAAGTAGGTTTTTTCTTTTTGTTCATAGCCGATTCAATAGAAAATGACTTGTTGTACAATTTTATCAAAATTATTTTGTCAATAGTCATTTCGAAGTCTTGTCAATAGTCTCACTCTCTATAAACGGTTACTTCATATTTTTTTAAAACTCTTTTACATAACTTTAAAATTATTGAAAATTATATATATTTAAAATATTTTTTTCCTCCAAGTCAAGAGGCTAGAACCACCCCCATGGCATGCACGTTATGTGATATATTCTAATATACTGAGTACTAATTAGTCTCCTTCTGCTGAATTTAATTTTGGGGCATGGCAATATCAATAATCTCTCCTACCCTAAAGGCAGCAAGTTCTGATTTACTGTTCATATAAATTTGCTAAAATAACCGTTGGATATAGGTAGGGATATTTGATCAATGGCTCATATCTTTCCAAGTGTATAATGTCTTATTTACCCTTCGAACCTTGAATTTAAAATTATTTATTTTTTCCTTTCAATATCCTTTTCGGTCTTTTCCTTAATAATAACGCAGCTTTTTGCTTTTGTATTTACAAACGCCTTTCCCCACCCACGTCTCCGGAAAGGCGGAAACCCTCCAAGATCGGTGGCGGAGAGAGATGTCCAGAAGTCGAACGCGAACGATGACGGCGAGCAAGTAGTGATCATGGGAGGTGTCCGCGTCTCTGCTCTCTCCGCGCGGCTCTTCGGCACTTTCTCCCCTTTCAAGCTCCTTCGCCCTACAGACTGCTTCTTCTTCTAGAGGTGGTTCACCAAATTCAGTGTTGAAGAGGTACAATTGATCCAATTTCTTATACAGGAGCTCTTGGAGTTGGGGTCCAACCTCGAATCCCCTTCTTCTTCCAAAGACGCCCTCCTCAAGCTCTTCGAGGTTCGCATTCGCTCCTCGTTCTCAATTCCCCCCTTTTTCTCTCTTCGGTTGCTGCTCTACTGTTCTGTTGCAATTTATCGATTTCCTGGTCGTTTCCGTTACCGAATTTTTCTTAATTTCTGTGATTTGTTACTGCCGTAGTTGTGTTCGCTTCAATTGCCCATTAAAATTGAGGTTATGCGTTTCTCTCCTCGTACTTCAATTTTCCCGGGTGTCTATGATATTTTCGTGAAACTGGTTTTCCTGTGTTGTATTCATGGATTTTAGGTTCCAGGTAGTGTTTATTTCTAAATTAGGGTTTCTTCATTAATCTCTTTAAGATTCCTCTTCTTGTTTTCTATTGCTGTTTTGATTTCGATATAGGGGATTTGAGGTTCTTCTTTTTTGATTAAGAAGAAGTCATTTCATCTTAGGTGCTTGATTCAACTTAGGGGGTTTGTGGTTTAATTTGTCGTCTTTCCGCTTTTTTCATAGGGTTAATTTTCGATAACACTCAATTTAGATTTCGAACGCAACTACTTCCAAATTATTTGTTCCAAATTCTTCGTCCAAAAATTCTGAATCCATGCTTCAGAATCTTGTCGGATCTTCCAAATTAATGCTTCTTCCATCACTTACTTTTTGATTTTGGATAGCATCACTTTAATTAGGGCAACTGATCTCCAATTCTTCCCTATTGAATTTGTGGTTTAGGTTTGCTTTGATGATTTCTAGGGTTTTATGCTTTTAGCTCTAATGATAATTTGTCACAATTTTCCTTTTTAATTTCCTTATTTCATCCAAGTGCCCCTCAATACTTACTGTAAAAATCTCTTAGTGATGAACAGGTACGTCAAAAGTCATATTTTGTGTGATCTACCATTTATCAAACAGTAGTTTCAACCAATTTGCTTTGCATGAAGTCTGTTAGTTTCTTAACATATCAAGTGTATGTTTTGTTACTCATATCATAAGTCATGCCAACTGATATGCTTGCTTTCTTTTGCATGTGTAGTTGCGTAGTACTTGGGTTTATATAGCCATCCATGTAAGAATTATGATATAACATTGTATAAAATTTCTATAGACATCCAAACTATGTTTTCTAAAAAAATGCAGCTCCATTATTTTATCTATATGTTGGAGACCTTGGATTGCTTATGCATCTCAACGAATATAAAATATTCATAGAGTGCGTCCTCATGTTTAGGTCAAGAGAGAAAAATCTGACCGAAAATTTTAGGAGCATGATGGAAATTCAAGTTCCAAGACCCCCAGATGCCCAAGGAGACCAACTTTCCGAATGTGGAATCCGCTATGCTCAATGTTTTCCTTTTCCATATTTCTCTCACTCTCCGTTTTTGGTTATTATAGAACAAGGAACTGGAGTTAAGAGGAAGCCGAACTGATTATAAATCTCAAGTACCTTCCAAACAAATCTCCTTTAATGTTTTCGTTTTCCATATTTCTCTCACTCTCCGTTTTTGGTTATTATAGAACAAGGAACTGGAGTTAAGAGGAAGCCGAACTGACTATAAATGTGAGAATACCAACTGCATCATAGCTTTCCACAGCATCTGCCTTGGGGATTGGTTGCAGTCCACTACGAAAATTAGACGGTTCATATTTGGAACTTTCCACTTATTTAGCTTTAAGTCTGCTTCTGATAGATGAAGGGTTTCACCCCTTTTATGTTAAGTGGGCACTGCAACTTATTATTGATCTTCTTGTGATACTCCTGGTAGTTTAAAATATTTAGGTGGCCTGTGACTTGGGATTTGAAGTTGTGAGTTATTTTTATATCTTTTCTTGGTTGTATTCATGCAGTTTCATGTAGTCCAGGTGAAATAAATATAAATATAAAATAGTTCAAAAAAATTTCACTAAATCTTGCTACATTTATTTCCAATTAGTTTACCCATTTTTCTCTTAAGAGTCTTCTTAAGGATGCCTTTTATCCTTTCTATTTGCTACAAACATGTCAGTAATGACTTTCATGGAATCATTTCATGTTATTCAGATCTGGGTTGTTCGCATGTTTAGGAGTTTGTAACTAAGTTGTTGAACAAGGACATCTCAATTTTTTCTCTTGATCAACTTTTTTGATCAATCTCATGATCAACTAAATTAACCTACAATATTAAATTCTTAGCTTGGGGGTTACCTTTAGGTCTACTCTTGAAGATCATATTAAGAATTCAAACTTTTATCCAACTCTTATCCACACCTTTAATTCTTTTTGTACAAATGTTATTGGGATAATATCCATTATAATTGCAGTGACATATCATGCTTTGAGGGCACCCTTTATGAGTTATTTTGATGACTACATGATTAATTGGAAGCGAGAATTGTGATTTATTTACTCATGTTTATTATTTTTGCTTCTTGATAGTGCAAAATCGTCGTATTGTATGTTAACTTAACGTTCTCTGCAAGTTTTGCTCGGATATTGTACTAAAGGAAAAGACTTTTGTATCCTATTAGGTGACTACTGAACTTGCACTGGTGGGTCTTGAGTCTTCTAATCTCATCATTGGGATCAATTTTACAAACAACAATGAGTGGACAGGTGTGTGCTGGTATCTTTTTTTGTTGTGTTTTGATGTCATACATGATCATATTTTAACCTGTAGTTTGGTAATAGGTGCCAAGTCATTTAATAGAAAGAGCTTGCATCACATTGGGTAAACTCTTAATCCTTATGAGCAAGCAATATCTATTATAGGGAAGACATTAGCTGCTTTTGATGAGGATAATTTGATCCCTTGTTATGGATTTGGAGACGGTATGTATGGCATTCATGCCTTTCATTTTTGAATACTGATGGACTTCCATATTTTGGGCTGAAATTGATAGTCTTTATCCTTCTGGCAGCATCTACTCATGACCAGGATGTCTTCGGTTTCTACCCTGATGAAAGACATTGCAATGGCTTTGAGGAAGTTTTGGGTCGTTACAGGGAGATCGTCCTTCATTTACGGCTTGCAGGTTCCTAATTTGTTACTCAGTTGCTTCGTGTTTTCCTTTAAGGGTATTTTATTAGCAGAACAATTAATGTTAAGCATCATCTTCTCACAGGACCTACATCATTTGCCCCAATAATTGAGATGGCCATGACTGTTGTGGGGCAGATCGAGCAGTGGTCAGTACCATGTCCTGTTAAATATTGCTGATGGCCAGGTACTTCCTTGTGAGATAGCGGTAGTTACTTTCTTGCCTTTTTTTTTGTTTTGGTATAAAAGGTCCTTGGGACTGCCATATCCCCATCACAAGTCATAACTATCATAAACCATAGCCTGAGTTAAGATGACACGATCAATAAATCATAGCAACAATTCTACCTTTCCCAAGTCATTGTGACTATTTTTTACTGAAATAAAGGCCACAGTTCTTACCTTTTTCTCAAATAATCGTGACTCTGTTTTAGTGACTAGACTAGATGTTGTTTCACATTAACCAGAGATGAATATCCTAAGCCCTCTATTTCTTTTTGGGTCAATTGAGTGATGAACATAAATGGGAATTTTATAAAAAAAATTAATCATATTTATTTCAAAACCACTCGATTAAACTTTACTCACATGCAAGAGGTTGCCTCTAGAATTGAAAAACAACGAGTTTCATCTGAAAATGGCATTGAATCCAAGTTCTCAAGATTTATAGCAAATCACAGGGATTTTCTCATTCTGGACGTCGTTGGGTTTGGCTAAAATCTGGTTGTGATAGGACCACTTGCTCTTACAGGTTACACTTTTTAATGGATCTTTGCATTCTGGATGGTGATCATCCTGGGTGTAGCTGGGTTATGTAAGGTTGGTTTTAATGGACCTTTTCATTTTGGATGGTGATCATCCTGGATGTAGTTGGGTTTATGTGAATTTGATATAATTGGATGGATTCTTCTCTGTCATATGCCATGCAAAACCATATATTTTTTCCTGAATGAAATGATAGTGATCTGAACTTTACTTTGGATAGATTATCTTGAGTTTGGTTTTAATAAAATAGATCACTTTTACAGGTTACCAGAAGTGTTGATACTAAAGGTGGGCATCCAAGTCCCCAGGAGCAGCGGGGTCTGTTGATGCAATTGTGGAGGCAAGGTAAAGTGATTGTTGCCTTTGCTTAGTTTGTGTGCAGTTAGTTATCAAAGTCTAACTTGATGCCTTTATCTCTTCATATCAGCAAATATCCTCTTTCAATTGTGTTAGTTGGGGTTGGTGATGGGCCATGGGACACGATGAAAGAATTTGATGACAATATCCCTGCACGTGACTTTGATAATTTCCAGGTAAGATATCCTCATATTGCATTTTTTAATGAGTCAAACAGATCTACCTTCATTTAACAATAGATAGACAGTCTTACAATAATCCTTCTGTGCAAACTAATTATTTACAACACTCTTGTTCTCCTGATTCAATATCAAAAGCTACAAATTAATGGAAACCGACATTTTTTTCAGCACTCAGATTTCAATCCTTTTTGAACATTTAGCAGTCAATGACCAAGGTCAAGTTTATGGATGTTCAGAGGCATGTATACTTCAGGAAACACGAGGAAGCATGTAATTTCTATAGTAATTGGAAGCCAGCAAGTGGGAAGAAAGCTGGTAGAAGTAGTTTAGCTAAACAAAAGAGCAAGATAGGTATTTCAGTCATAATGAAACCAGAACTTGAGTTAAGATCATTAGATGAAATGAGAAAAGGATACCCTTATTGTCATATGATAATTCTTGAGATAAACATACCTTAATCTGCCGGATCAACAACTGCTACTCCTTGCCAAAAATCTTTGCTAATCTTCAAAGGGCCAAAGCTATTTTAACATCCAAAATTTACAATCTCAACCAATCAATAATTACATAATGATTTCCTCTTAAGATATCATATTCCAGAATTTAAATCGTAATAGGATTAAGCTAGGTATACAAATCAATTAGAAAGCTGATATTAAGACAAAGCTAGATCCATTTCGAATCCAGTGCTACCACAAATTTCACATGGAAATCATATCAGTTAAAAGTCTGATCTAAAGAAACATCCAAAGTTACAAGATAAAGAACCATATCTATTTGGAGCTGGCTGCTTGCGAAGTGATACAGGTAGTTCTGCCATTATTAGGTGCACAGACTATAACTATCACCAAGCTAACAATATGAAAAGAATAAGTTTTAAGTCATATCTTATTCAGAAGTCTTACAAATAAAATTAAGAAAAGGAAAAAGAGGATGACACATAAGAACACAAAAAAATTGGGAAAACATCACCTAGGGAAACCTTTAATCCAGAATAAGACTCTTAACAACCACCGAAAGCAGAGTGCAAATAGGAATAAAGTTATGACGAAGAAAACAAAGATAATTCAACTGAAGAGGAGATATTGTTGACAGGAGACACCCAAATAGGGAAATAACAATCAGGAATTCAAGGAACAGGAAGATTTGAATAATATGGTAACTGAGGAAAGACAACACGATAATAACAACCAAAAAGGGGGCAGGAATAGGAATTAAAAGACATTGCAAAATCCAATACATCATACATAACAAAATAAGATAAGACATATCCTATGGTACCAAATAAAAAATAAATCATATATTGTTTACTTATGGTTATCTATGGCTGAAATTGCGTCTACTGAGCACGGATCTGGCTGCTTCTGCCTCCGGTGCTGTCTTCTTCTTCCATTTCCGCCTGACCTATCCGGGCTATCCCTTTCCGTTTCCACCTGCCTCCGGTGCTGTCTTCTTCTTCCGGCTGCGTCTACTGAGCACTTCTTCTTCCGTCCGCGTCTACTGATTTTTGTTTTGGAGCCTTCAAATTGAGGTCCCTCGGCCTCTGGTTAGTTTGATTTCACCCCTAATTTATATTTTGATTTGATTTTGGTTTAGTTGTTTCCTGATTTGTTTGTTTTTTATTTGTTTGGAAGCCTTCAAATTGAGGTCCCTTAAAATTAAGATTGGGATCATCCAATTTAAGGGCGGTATAGTTGTTTCTTGATCCTCCCTCGTGGCCTCTGGTCATCGGCTTGTGTTGATTCTCCCGTTTAAGAGGTAAGCCTTCCACCGTCTTCTATTTATTTTAATTTGTACTTCACCGCCCTATTCATCAGTAATTTGATTTCCTGTTTTATTGGGAATTCACATGTAATTTGTGTTTGTAATGATAATTAGGTCCACATGCTCTCTTTGTGTTGTTGCTCAATTTGGGTTTTCGCTTGTTTTCTTTACCAATTTTAGATGCCTATAATTTGTATTCACCTAATTTCCGGAATCAAAGGTGCTTCGAAATTTGTACGTGTGAGGGATTAAGTTTCAAATCTCAGTAACGTGCGTTTTTTTCTTCTTCCTACTTTTAATTGTTTTGTCAGGATAATTCAATGCGTGGATGGATGTTGAGAAGGATTCTCTCACTGAACTTACTGAAGTACTACTTCCTCCTATGATTTTTGCTTTGGAGTGGCAGTTTCCCAAGGCTCCCTGGTTGTTGCAGTGGTATGTTGCCTTGTCTTCTTTAGCCTTTTCCAATTATTAAAGTATGGTTTGGTATATCTAAAAACAGAAGAGAACTGGAACATTATTATTTTATACTTAAATTTTTTAAAATCTAATGAAGGATCGACTACATAAAGTCATATGAATTTTAGCAAAAAGAGAAGGAACACTGTAGACAACTATTGTGTTCTTAATCTTTACATCTTTACAGAAAACATATCCAATATGTTACTGAAATAGGTACCATTTATGATCACCTAGAAAGTTTACGAGTCTTATTCTGGAAAGAAGGAATGTATTGCATTCATTATGCCCGAGCTATATGTGCATATACTAAATGCGAGCTTACGTTGATGATCTAACCAATTTTAGGTGTTGGTGTAACCTTCAAGTAAGAGGTTCTCTAATTCATATTTGCTTATTTACATTTACAAATTACAGTGACAGCTATAGGCTTTCTAGAAGGGTTCTTTTTGTTGAACTTGGGTTTGTGGTTGATTTTAGATGACCATAAATTTGTAAAGAATACTCATTTTACTTACTGAACCCTGGTTGCTAAAAAAAGAGTATGCCCTTACCATGGCATCAAAATTACTCACAAGTGTCTTTTATATTAGCAATAGACCTCCTCCCCGACCTCTATGTTGAGATATCTTTCTTTTTGTTTCTTCTTCATAGAACATAAGTTTCTCCTCACATAATAGTACCTATGTTTAGTAATTCTGTACTGCTATGTAGCTTCTGGCTTTTGATGTTAGTTGATTTCAATCTCCTCCTTTTTTTCGTTGCAGATGTGCATTAGATGTAGAATTCACGTGATTGAAGCTTATCCCAAAGGTATCTACTCAGTTTACCGTGTGAAAGGGAAGGATGTGGAAGGACCAGGATCTGATTTTGAGTTTGTTTTGCTAATTTCTGCCGCCAGACACAGCCCTCAAAACTTCTGGTAAGTGCAGTGAACCAAATAAGCTTGCCCAACTTCTTTCCTTGTTCTTGTAGACTGGTCCACCTTTCAGAATTTTCTGGGCTCTCTTTAAGTTAGGATTTTGCATCTTATTTGAATTTATGTATATATCACAGTTTGAAACTTTTAAATTTAGAGTAAATTGCGCTTCCCAACTAATTGATTCTTCTGTTTTGCTTAGCAATGGAAGTTGGAGATCCATCTGGAATGTTAAATTTAAGGATGAAGAACAGACAGTGGATATCACTGGCAAAATGCAGGTAACCAAGAGATATTGTCCTTCTAATTCCTAGATCCCTCTATACCTTTAAGATTCCTGAAAAGGACTTTCTTTAGCTTGTCAAAGCATTAATGGAGTATTGAAAGTTCTAAGCTAAATTTCCTTGTTTAATCTAATTGCTTTAGGTTGGGGCTCATTATTTTGAAGAAGGGAATGTGAAGTTAGACTCAGATCATGATTGCCATGACTCAACAATATTTCAGGTAGCTGAATTAGACACTGATTCTTCTTGCTTGCTTTATCAAGTGAATGCATGTGATGTTTTAGGGTGTATTTGGCATGAAAATATGATAAGTTAGGTGATGGAAAATAAGCTATAAGATAGCTTATCAAATGCAATCTACTAGAGAAATGAGCATCCGGATTCCAGAGATTATATGTTACAAGTTGTAAGCTAAATGTATAGCCCAAAGATAGCCATTGTCTCTGCTTCTAGACCCATATAATTCATAAAACTGAGGTCTCCAAATTCTTATTTTAAGTTTGCAATCTCAAAAGGTTCTTATTTTAAGTTTGCAATCTAATCATTGCTAAGATTTTCTTTTACATGTCTAAAGTCTTTGTTCAATAAAGCTATATATTCTTTTCCTACAAAAAAAAAGCTATATTTTTTTTCACTCCAAAATCATTATTATATGGACCATTTAAATTCAACTACAAGCCAAGATAAAACAGGAATGTGGAATATAGGTTGTGGAAGGCATCACTAGAGAAATAAGTTCTATAGGTATATAAAGTGTTGTATTTGCAAGCTTGAACACATACATGTGCACCTTTTCAAAGCAGACATCCCTCGTGGGGATGGTGATCATGTACTTCGATTGTTACTATTCTCATTTTTTTATATGCCAAGATGCTATTGAATTTTTATTTCCCTTTTTGTTTATTAAGGAAAGAAGGAATTTGTTTGAGATGCATAAGTTATTAACCCTTGAAAAAAAATTAGGAAAGGATGTTACAAGATGCATTAGCTATTAGCTTTAAATCAACGGCATATGGTACATATTATTATTTACTTTAGTTTCCACGTTTTAACCTACTGTTTATCAATGCCATTAAATTTTAGAAATGAATGTTCACAAGTACTCTCATGTGTTGGATTGAAGTGATGCTTTGGCACCTAATAGCAGAGTGTATAAAGAGCAGAAGACCTTAATTTGCAAAGCCAGCTATTGAATTATTAGATAGTAGAGACTGTGTTGATGAATGGTGGTTCACCCAAATACTACGATGGCAAGCATGAGCGGTTGATAGGAAACCAAGCACGGAACCACCGGACATGAAGGTAGCTAAGATGCAACTTGAAGACCCTTGTCATGTGGGGATGGTGTCATTTGAAAATGCGATGGTACCCTGCATAAAAAGATCTAGCTCTTGGACATGCTAGGGCCTAGGTGATAATGCTTGAACTGGAGTTAAAAACCCTACACTGCCTTATTTTAATCCAAATGAATTGCTACCACATATGTCGCGCGCGAAGCGCGCACAACTATCCTAGTATTCTTAAAGTGTGGAGTTGGTTAACTTATCTTCCAAGGAGAACAAGTCTAGTTTATAGGGTGGACACTACCCTAGCTAATTCTACATGTATATGTTTAGCCTACCAATTATTAATTTTTTTTTTTGGTAAGAATTTGGACAGACCTAAAAATCTTTATGTGGATAAATTGGTAGAGATAAAACAGTTGAACAGTTGAACATATAATAGAAAAGACGTAAACTAACATGCAATATACACCTGACAACATAATGAATCACAACAAACCTAAATCTAACAAGTTAGGAACGTAAACTAATAACGAAGTCCAACATCATCATGAAGTAACTAGCAGCGATACAATCACGGTGGTAAAGATGAACCTTCAGTAAAGCCATTTCTTCAATCTCGGCTTCAAATGCCACAACCCCAACTAAGAAAAAAATCGCTCCTAATAGATTGATCCTAGTAGCTAATGTATTAAAATTAGAAAGAAAAAAACACATTTTAAAAGTGAATATTTTCCTTTTAAATTACTTAATGTGCCTTAAAAAATCCAATTTCAAATATGTACAATTTTATTATTAAATAAAAGCACATTTTTTTTAGTAAAAGGGGAAAGAATAGTTTGCTTTGTGTTTAATGCATGGCTCCACAAATAAAAACACATTTATGTCCGGGATGGATACATCTTTTTGGTTCATTTTTCATTTCTTTCAACGTAACTGGCTCCTTTTTTTTCCCCTTAAAAATTGAATCATTTAATTAATGTAATTGATTAGATCGATGTGAAAAAAAGGTTAAAAAAATGTATATTATAAACAAAGAGGTTGGATCCCGGGTATATAAGCAGCTCTTACGGTTCAAATTTATAAGTAGTGAAATTATTTGTAGGTACTAAGCGGTTATTAGTGTATAATAATGTAATTATTCGTATGTATAAACAAGTATAATTATTCGTATTAAACAAAGGATTATCCCTCGTACCTGAAGATCTAGGATTTCCCTACATATTCTATCATCTATAATTGCATCCTCTATAAACTAATATGTATATTTTGCACAGCCATTTATCATTTTTCATGCAGTGCTCATACATAATGTATATATTAATGTATAACTACAAAAATTCAAACACTATCCTTCATGATTTTTAATGAAATAGAATCGGCAAATATGGAACCATCAAGAGACCAAAAGAATTTCGATTACCAAAACAGAATCGGCAAAAACCCCAAACGCAATCGACAATAAATTACAACATCACCCATTAGTCGTGTTTCTACATTCGATCAAATGACCAATATGGAACTCGATCCGAAGGCTTGCTTCTGTTGGATCACCTCGAGGTTACTTATGCTAGTAAAGACAATTTGTCCTTGACAACCAAGAAACGCATGGTTCTCAAACAACTATTAAGGTGTAGAGGTGTCAATCAGGCGGGTCTGGTCGGGTTCGGTTAGTCGGGTTTCGGATCATTCGGGTTTCGAATAATGTATATATAATAATTTGGTCATTCAGTTGGGTCGGGTTCGGGTTTCGGTTGTCTCGGGTTTTCATTATTTCAATATTCATTTTAAAAAATTTACTAGAATGTATCTTAGAGTTCGAGTTATTTCGGGTTTTGGTTATAACGGGTTCAAATCTTAATGGGTTGATCAGTTGAATAGGGTTCGGTTCATTCGGATTTCGGGTCCAAAATAGACGGGTGGGAACGGTGTTTAAAACAATCGGCTCCGGGTCGACCGGGTCGGGTTTTCGGGTTCGGGTAGGGTTTCGCCAGCTCTAATACGAAGTAATGAATAAAAAGGGGAGTTGGTGAAATTTCAAAAAAAGTTGTCTTTGCGACAAATGTGTGGAGTTTCCATCTTGTCAATAGCAATTTTATCATGTTGCCTATAGACTCACTCTTTTTTTTTCTTTTTTTGTTTTTTTTTTTACATTTTGTCGTGCAAAAAATGAGAGTATGTTGTGCATGTGCAAAAATAACTGTATGTTGAGCAAATAAGACCCAAGTCTAGGTTTTTTTTTTTTTTTTTTTTTTTTTTTTTTACATTTGGTCGTACAAAAAGAAGAGTATGTTGTGCATGTGCAAATATAACCGTATGTTGTGCATATATGACCCAAGTCTTTTTTTTTTGTTTTTTACATTTTGTCGTGCAAATATAAGAGTACGATGTGCGAATATAACCGTAAGTTGTGCAAATAGGACCCAAGTCTATTATATATATATTGTCGTGCAAATATAAGAGTACGTTGTGCAAATATAACCGTAAGTTGTGCAAATATAATCAAGTCTAGTTTTATTTTATTTTTAATTTTTTTAAAACATCTTGTCATGGAAATATAAGATTACGTTGTGCAAATATAACCATAAGTTATGCAAATATGACCCAAGTCTAGTTTTTTTTTTGAACATTTTTTCGTGCAAATATAAGAGTACGTTGTGCAAATATAACCGTAAGTTTTGTAAATATGACCCAAGTCTAGTTTTAAATTTTTTTTTTTTAAACATTTTGTCGTGCAAATATAAGAGTACGTTGTGCAAATATAATCGTAAGTTGTGCAAATATGAACCAAGTCAAGTTTTTTTTAAACATTTTGTCGTGCAAATATAAGAGTACGTTGTGCAAATATAATCGTAAGTTGTGTAAATATGACCCAAGTCTAGTTTATTTATTTTATTTATTTTTTTTAACATTTTGTCGTGCAAATATAAGAGTACGTTGTGCAAATATAACCGTAAGTTGTGCAAATATGATCCAAGTCTAGTTTAAAAAAAAACATTTTGTCCTGCAAACATAAGAGTACGTTGTGCAAAGATAACTGTAAGTTTTGCAAATATGACCCAAGTCTAGTTTTTTTTATATATATTTTTTCGTGCAAATATAAGAGTACGGTGTGCAAATATAATCGTATGTTGTGCAAATATAACATTTTGTTGTGCAAAATATAATATATTTTTTCCGCTTTTTTTTTCGTTTCAGAACTTTTTGTTGTGCAAAAATAACTTTACGTTGTGCACATATAACAACTTGTTGTGCAAATATAACTTTTGTGCAAATGGAAAAATAAAAATATAGTAGATGTGAATCACATAATAAAATATAGATATTTTTTGTAATTCCCATATTTATGGGGTTGTTTTTGTAATTTACCAAAAGGTGTCTTCTTCTACCTCCTCCCCGATCTGGAATTAGATGGCCTCATTCGCTCGGGCCTCGCTCCGGCCTCCGGCTCCGCCTCGCCGCTGCTTCACCCCCTCGCTCTCTCAGGTTGCTCGCCTCGCTCGCTTCGCTCGCTCGTTGTCGTCCATCTTCCTCCTCTGCTCCTTGTTGATTGTCGCCTCCGCTCATCCTCCTCCGATCTGAGGTCGAATTCCATTCTCGATTGAATTAGATCTGAAGCCGATTGAAGTCCAGTTCCAAATCTGAAGTCAAATAATTCCTTCAATCGCCTTGCTTCAGATCGAGATATCGAAGCTTCCGATCCGGTCGTCCCTTGCCGAAGTTCTGCACGCAGCCATGGCTGCTGTCGAGCGAAGCCACAGACGAGGGGACTAGATGTCGTCGACCTCGCTCGCTCGCTCGCTCTCTTGCTCTCGAATCGCTCCCTCGCTCTCGATCTGGAACTGAAATTCAATCGGACGCTGTCAACCTAATTCAATCGGATTGCTCGCTCGCTCGCTCCCTTGCCACATACTAGCGGCCTGGAACTGGAATTCAATTGGATGTCATCGATCTAATTCAATCAGATGCCGTCGATCTGCAACTGGAATTCAATCGGAGGAAGCCGGGAGGACAGATCAGAGGTCGGAGGAAAGGGAGGAGGGATTTGAGGAAGGAGACGATGAACTGGGAGAGGATGAACTGGGGTTTTGGGGAAGGAGAGAATGAATTGGGGATTTTGTCAAAGTCCGACTCGGACCGATGACTGGGGGTCGTGTGCACGGGCGCACATGCGTTAGTAGCCTAGCACACAAGCCGAGTGAGGTTCCATTCTAAAACCAGTTGGCAATAGAAGGAGTAGCCCACCGACTCATATAATAGGGCTTGATATATTCAACTTTCCGATGTGGGGCACTTTGGTCTCATTCACATCTCTAACACGCCCCCGCAAGTCCAACTAGGAATGATCATCTTGTTGAGACTTGTACAACTGGGTAACCCAGACTAGGATCGAAAGACGGGCCGTTAGGCTAACCTCTCTGATACCATATCAAGCCCTAGTATATGAGTCGGTGGGATACTTCTTCTATTGCCAATTGTTTTTGGACTAGAACCTCACTCGACTTGTGTGCTAGGCTACTAGCGCATGTGCGCACGTGCGCTCTGATACCATATCAAAGTCCGACTCGGACCGATGACTGGGGGTCGTGTGCACGGGCGCACATGCGCTAGTAGCCTAGCACACAAGCCGAGTGAGGTTCCATTCTAAAACCAATTGGCAATAGAAGGAGTAGTCCATCGACTCATATACTAGGGCTTGATATGTTCAACTTTTCGATGTGGGACACTTTTGTCTTATTCACATCTCTAATAGATTTAATTGTGTGAGTATATAAAGTGGACAATTTTTCAATTTGTCCAAAAAATTGGACAATTCACCAATTTGTACAAAAAAGTGCCTGTTTGGCAAAATTTTCTAAATAAAATGGAATTTATTAAAATATAGGAGTATATTTATATGATGAATTAGAAATTTTGCACCGTCCTTGTAGAATTTTGATTTTTCTATCCTATGCCCCAAGGGCATAGGATAGAAACATAGATCTAGCGATAGGGAGATTCTCATCTCCCTATCGCTAGATCTAGCGGTGGTGCGTGAAGCTTCGAGACAGTCATCCTCGACACAACTTGGCTCCATCTTTCTAGATTTGTTGGTGGCTTCTTGGTTGAAACATAGATCTAGCGATAGGGAGATTCTCATCTCCGATTACCTTATGTTCTTGTGTTTTCTCTTAGATCTTGTATTCATATTCTCTTAGCTTGGCTCCAACTTACGGTTTTTCACTTTGGTTTCTGCTAGCTGTGTTTGCTGTAAACCGAGTTCTTGTTTGTACCATTGATCTAGTGGATTTTTGGCGAGTCTCCCCTCTGAGGTTCCACAGACGTAGGGTAAAGCCAAACTGCGTAAACAACCTTGTGTGTTCTTGTCTGGTTGTGGTTCTTCGTGTTTGATTCGTATTTTCAAAGTGATTTCCATAACAATATTTGTATGCTTTTTCTCTGAGTTCTACATAGAACACTATATATTTTTTTATAAAAATAAATCTAAGCAGTTATATTAATATATATATATATATATATATATATATATATATATATATATATATCTTATTATATAATATATATATATATATACACATAGAATTTTACATATATATATATATATATTAGGGAAATTTCGTTTGGTGCCCCTGAGTTTTTAACAATTCCGGTTGGTGTCCCACACTTTTTTTTGTCCGGATGGTACCCCTGAGTTTTGTCAAAAGTCCGGCCCATGCCCAAAACTCATAGTTTCTTCTTTTTTAATAAATAAAACCACCCTTTATTTTTATTTTTTCATAAATCTGGACATTTACTTTTAACATTGAACAAAACTACTTATTATTTAACTAAATTCAACACAAAATTGACAAAACCACCTTTATTTTTTAAAATGAACAAAATCGTACATTATTGCCAAAGTTTTAGCAAAAAATACCCATTCT
Organism: Persicaria maculosa; assembly: GCA_963922045.1. Taxonomy (NCBI): domain Eukaryota; kingdom Viridiplantae; phylum Streptophyta; class Magnoliopsida; order Caryophyllales; family Polygonaceae; genus Persicaria; species Persicaria maculosa. The sequence continues at coordinate 59,084,418 of OY998259.1, forward strand.
TTCCAAAAAATTTTTTGAAGAAAATCAATCATTGTTTTTAACATTAAAAAAAAGATCCGTTATAATTATATATTTTTCATATTTTGTAAAAAATAAATTTCATTATTTTTCAAACATTGCATGTACATAATAGGGGTGGGCATAAATCCCGCAAATTCCGGACCCGTCCCGATGCCGGTGGGATTTGAAAAAAAAAATAGTGAATCCCGTTCCGGTCCGGTCCCGCAAAAAATTTACCAGACGGGACGCCGGACGAGGATTACTCATCCCGCAAATCCCATCCCGTCCCGCATATATTTATTATATTATATTTAATATATGTTATATATGTTTAATATATATTATATACACTGTAATACACTTTTACAGTGTATATATACACTGATTTTTTTAGTAAGGAAGGTGTATATATATACACTGTAAAACGTGTGTGTGTGTATAGTGTTGATCAATTTTTACGTTGAACACTTACAGTGTGTATATATATTTTGTATACATTTTTGATCAATTTTTCTTTTATATATATTGTGTGTAATTACATGTATAATGTGTTCAATGTATATATATAAGAAAAAAACGTAAAATTATATATAAAAAAAATTGCATAAATTTATATATGTTATGCCTTTAAAGACCGAAAAATATATAAGAATTTTAGAATTTTTTATAATGTTTTTGCAAATAATGAGTGTTTTTCGTTTTTGCAAAGTATAGAAAAATAATAGAACTTTTGTACAATTTTAAAAATCATAGTGATTTTGTTCTATTTTTTTTTAAACAAGAGTGATTTTGGAATAAAATTTTTGGAAATAATATGTGATTTTGTAAAATTTTAAAAAATAAAGTTGATTTTGTCACTTTTGTGTTGAATTTTGTTAAATAATAAGTAGTTTTGTTCAATATTAAAAGTAAATGGGCAAATTTATGAAAAAATAAAAATAAAGGGTGGTTTTATTCATTAAAAAAGAAGAAACTGTGAGTTTTGGGCATGGGCCGGACTTTTGACAAAACTCAGGGGTATCATCCGGACAAAAAAAAAGTGTGGGACACCAACCGGAATTGTCAAAAACTCAGGGGCACCAAACGGAATTTCCCTATATATTAATTATAGAAAGAATGTATTATTCAATTTTGATTTCATAATTAGAGAATTATTTTAATTATAATTGTTTACATTTAAGAGAATCAAGGAGAGAGAATGATACATATAGTTAGAGACTTTTAGTATATAGTATCGATGATTCATCAATATTTCTAACACTTTGACCCTCGAAATTGTTTTTTGGTTTCATATTAATAAGTACCATTTTAATGATATTTGAGTGATACTACTTCTTGTGTAGGCAAGCGTTTTTATCTTAAAACAGCTAGCTTGTCAACATTATCTTCATGTGTCAGTAAATATCGACAGATATAATTTGACGACACGGGAAGCCAATGTCGACATGTTGTTTTCAGGCAAAAACACATGTTAACACCGAAAGTCGGTGAATTGATCGTGTGTTTGACAAGAAATTAGTCGTGTATATAACAAACCAGGTTGTTCATGCACACTTTTTTATTACGATGAAAAATATATAAAATATCAACTTTTTTAAACAAATTTTTATACATTATTTCATACGGAGTATTTATTAGTAATAACTTTGAAATTATTTAGAAAATAAATTTTTAAAAAGTTGATGTTTTATAGAGTTTTATAATTGTACAAAAACGTTCATTAATAATAAATGAAATTGTTAAAAAATTAAAGAAAAATAAATATTTTATAGAGTTTTTATCATCATAAAATAGCGTAAATAAATAGTTAATGACGTATTTTACCGAACAGAGCTGAGTATGTGTTATCAAACAAATAATACAATATATAATATAATATTATAATATAAGTTCTATCATCATACTCTGTCCTTGCAAGTACCTGTTTGAATTGATAAGATGGATGCTAAACAAGCTTAATATTGGATGATTTGATTCTCCTCCGATTCACTTGTCGGAATGGGTGGGTGGGTATGAGTGCAAATTAAAGATACTCCAGTATTAGCTCATTCATACCTTGAATTTATTAATCAACACTAGTAGTAACAAATTACACATACAGTACGTACGTGTTAATTAATTGAGGATCATCGATGAAAGCTAGCTAGCTAATCGATTCATTTATATATATACAAATCAATTGATATGAGGTACATACTGTGTTGTGTGTGCAAGCATTAGTGGACATATGTTTCTCACCAACCACACAGGCCGGATAAGACTTGGAGGTCTGTATATGTACTCCTTAGCAAATAGCAAAGCATTATATATATATATATATATATATATATATATATATATATATATATATATATGGGTTGGTTCCGGTGTACTCAACCTTTAACGTGTATCATGTACTCAGAAATTATTCATCAATTTGTTCATGATTATTCGTCTGTTTTCACATAATTATTCATCTGTAAAAATAGTGAAAAAAATATAAATATTATTCTACCGAATAATTGCCCAATACCACCGAATAATTTCATTCCACCGAATAATCTTCCAATACCATCGAATAATCAGAAATTACTTTTAATCTCATCTGTTAATCTTCTTAATTCAATGGCCCAGATTTGTTCACATGATACACGTTAAGGGCTGAGTACATATGATCTATCCTATATATATATATATTTATATCGAAGAGTCTATAAGTTGATAAATAATATTCTAGAAGAGGGATGAATAGAGTATGCTCGAATTTTGCAAGATAAGAAACCTTAAGATAGTTTGCAAACCAACTTGTCAAGACCTTGATGTGCAATCAAATATTGACAAAGCAAAATCGAATAAGATAAAGTAAATGCGGAATATAAAAGATGAACACACGAATTGTTAACGAGGTTCGGCACAAACTTGGCCTACGTCCCTGCCTAGGGTTATCCAACCCGTAGGATTCAAACATCTTTATTTCACTTTCCTTGAGCCTAGAACTTCCTAGGAGAACTTCCCTTCCCCAATACAAAGTCTCACCGCTTCTATTCTAGCTCTCAACTTTACAAGTGAAATAGAGAATCCAACTACACACCAAAGTGTGCTATCACGAGTATGAAACTCAAAGAGTGAATCAAAAGACATGTACAATAAAGACTTGTGTTTCTCTCAACTCTCAATACCCGACCACACTAAGCTCAAAGAGTATACGAGAGAAATGTTTTGCCGTTTTTCAGTGCCTTTAGATGGATGCTTGCTTTGATAATTTGCATCTTCCATTTGCACCGTATAAATAGATCTTCAATGGACCCGTTTGAAGTTTAAATCTCTTCCAAAAATAATTCCTTCCATTTCCAGAGAACGCTCCCCTTGATCTGGTGCAAATCGGCAAGCCTCAAGCCTTGATCCTCAAGGGTCTTTCTTTCCTTATTGAGTTGATCCGAGAAAGTAATTGTGGGATCTCTCACAATGGATGTGAGCCCAATTCCTTTCAATATTCAAGCCCATTAAAATAGGCCTATCTCATCAATTGAAGTCCTACAGGTTAGCTTGGATAGATATAGTATAAAAGGCCCAAACCATAACTTAGATAATATAAGATGTTCGTAAAGGAATGCAATACGTAGTCCTGGTTTCAAGACCTTGAAAGTGTTTTGTTTTTCATCATCCCTTGATATCATGCTGCAAGTTAGTACGTCAAGATCTTACAGTCAAGGTGGGGTCTTCAATCTCCCCCTTAATGGAAGATAAAACATGATTTAGGAAATATGTACATATAGCATAATGCATTGATAACATAGAAATGTTTAGACCAAGTTTTCATCCGTCTGAAAACCGCAAAACCCAGCAAAAAGGATCAAACCACAGTCAAACCAAAAAGCCAAATCATTCTCCTCCTTTTTGTCTTCCAACAAATCGGGTAGAGAGCAGGAGTTGTTAAACCACATACCAAGGTATTTGCAAAAACAGGTAGGAGTTTTTTAAAGTAGATGGAAAAAGAGAGATAGTGCTGTATCAAGGCCTTGAGGATGATGCACCACCAGTGGACTTCTTCTTCTTCCTTGAGTAGGACTTGTTGGGCTCAGGCAATGCAGAGGGCTCTACAGTGGATCTTTTGTGATCTTATCCTTTTCCATTTGAGCCAAAACCTTCTGCCTTTCCACGTCTCTGTATTTCTTCACAACCCAATACTCTTCCACTGTTAGAATCGTTGGTTCAGGATGAGTTGGGCGCATAATTGGTTTCTTTTTCACAAGCCTTTCACAGTTCAGGATGACATTGCCCGCTTTCTCCCTAACATGTTCTGCAGTCTCTTCGTCTAAAGGCATGATAGAGCCAGTAGCTGTAAATGTGAGAGCATTCAACAACATCATTTGATCAAGCTTGCAGTTGACGATAGAGAGTAGTTCGTGGGTGTTGTCTTGCCTTGAGACAATGTCAATCCACATCCTTCTCATGTCCATTCTAAGGTCTTGAACATCTGTATCCAGAGCAACAATCCTTTCGTCTGAAATCCCAGGAGTAGGAGTAGGATATCCTTTGTCTTCCTTCTTCAACATCCACTGACCCCTTAAGTTCCTTGCAATCCCAAGCCTTTCAAGGCAAGCCTCATCGATTATGCCACTGCAAGTTTGTCTTTCCTCAGTAGAAGTGTCGACATCGAAAGCTTCAAAGATTTTGGGTAGGATATTGGCATAGGGTAGAGGCATGGGTCTAGAAGAGGAAGCGGCATGGAGCATGAAGGTGATCATCATATCGGGAAGATTAGGCTCATAGCCGTTCATGACTAGGTAAAGGATCTCAAGGAGATTTTCAGTGACAAGTTCCTTGGAGTTTACACGGGGAAAGATGCATCGAGCAAGAATAGAAAAAATTAATTTTGGTTGAATTTTGAGGATAGTGTGAGTGGGCTTGTGTGTGGAGGATGAATCAGGAGGGGCGTGAAGGAAGAATTCTTTTCGGGCAAGATTGATAGAATCAACCCTATCCGGAAAGCCTTTAGTAGAAATTTCAGTGGGGAGGTCTCGTATTAGGGCCAGGCTTTCAGCAGAGAGATGGATTCGATGATTTTTGACCTTCGTGAGAAGGGTTAGGGTTCCCTTGACACGGTGGGCAGTCATGTTTGCATAGAAGAGGCGGGTGAGTCGGGGGTAAGAAAAGTCTCCAGGGTTGAGAACGGACCAAAGGCATGTTGATTTTAGGAGAGAAATGCAGGGTAAGGCCATGGATTGAAGCAATTTCGTGTCAACAACATCACTGAAGCATAAACGACGATCTCCAAAACCCTGTTCCCAGGATTTTGGCCACGTCGGAGGAGACAAACCAATTGGCAGAAATATCAGAGGTTATATGGGGGCGATTGGGTGCCGAGTGAGCAACCGGAGTCTTCTTGGACTTTCTGATCAAGGGATACGGCGAAGAAGAGCTTGAGTCCTCAGAACTTTCGGCCGAAGAAGAGCATGCCCGTTTTCCTTTGTCGCCCATCATCTTGTAGCGTTTGGAAGGAGCGGTCGGGGGTGTTGCAGTCCTCTTGGGAGCCATTGATGCAAAAGCTTGGGAAGGAGAAGGAGGGTTCTTGAAAAGATAGAGTTTTTCAGAGAAATGGAGTGGAGAGAGAGAGAGAGAGAGTGATGAAGTGACATAGTGAGGGAGATGATTTTAAATAGCCATACAAAGAAGTTGAAAAGCTACACTCCCCCAATTTTAAACAAGTACACTTCATTTAATAGTAAACCGGATCAAAATTAATTGGAAATGGGATATTTTTAAAGATAACAAATCTTTTAAAAGAGGGAAAGTGTATCACATGCATAGAATTTAGAACAAAATTTTAAAACGGTGATTTTCAAGATCATGCGAGTATTTTTAAAAACAAGGAAATTTTGTAAATATCTATAGATATTAACAAAAATTCTTAGGTCTAAATTTATATAATTCGAGTTTTGGTCTTCTCAAGACCATATGGTATTAAGGTCATGAGATGGCCATTTCGAATATGCCTTTGAGGAGAGAGTGTTGCTCCTCCTAAGAAAGTGCTTCCTTGTTGAGCATGCCAAGTTCCAATCTAATGAAATTGAAACGATCTTCAGGGAGTGGCTTGGTGAAGATATCTGTCAATTGAAACTCAGTAGAAATGAAGGAAATAGATACATCACCTTTCTCCACATGGTCTCTAATGAAGTGATGTCTCACATCAATGTGCTTTGTTCTTGAGTGCTGCACAGGGTTCTTAGTGATAGAAATGACGCTTGTATTATCACATTTGATAGGAATACCTTTTAGATCTATGCCGAGGTCACGGAGTTGTTGTGCTATCCATAGGATTTGTGAGCAATAGGCTCCTGCAACTATGTATTCGGCTTCAACAGTGGATAAGGAAACTGAGCAGCAGGTCTTTCTTGAAGGTCTTGAGTGGAGATTTGAGGATTATATGCTTCATTGCTTATGTCAACCTCATCTTGGTTCTGCATTTGCTTCTCATGGTCTTGAGATAACTCGTTTGTGTCTTGCATTTGCTCTTGCATGTTGGACTCTTGGTTGTTCTTGCTTTTTGATTTTTCGTCTTCTTCTCCATCGGAATCATGATGATTTAGGTCGAGATCTGCAAAACTTTCACTCAACACACCATTATTGCTTTCGTCGAATACCATATGGATACTCTCCTCAATAATTTTGGTGCACTTGTTATAAACTCTATAGGCTTTGCTATGGGAGGAGTAACCAAGAAATATACCTTCATCACTACGAGAATCAAATTTCCCAAGGTTATCTTTGCCATTATTGTGAACAAAACAGGTGCATCCAAAAGGTTTGAAATATGAGGTGTTATGCTTTCTTCCTTTGAAAAGTTTGTAAAGAGTTTTCTTCAAAATAGGACGAATTAAACAACGATTTAAAATATAATTGGTTGTGTTAACAGCTTCGGCCCAATAATGTTTTGGCAAACCATTTTCTAAAAGCATTGTCCTAGACATGTCCTCTAGGGTGCGGTTCTTTCCTTCCACAATCCCATTTTGTTGAGGAGTTCTAGGAGTTGAGAAGTTGTGTGAAATACCATATTTAGCACAAAATAAATCAAACTTGAGGTGATCAAATTTTCTACCATGATCGCTTTGAATAGAGATGATTGGTAGATTTTTCAAGGTTTGCAGCTCCTTACAAATTTTAGAAAACTCGAACAAAGCCTCAGATTTTTCTCTTAAAAAAGAAATCCATGTAAAATGAGAGAAATCATGAATAATGACAAGAATGTACCATTTTCCCTTAGGAGATTTGACACGCATAGGACCACACAAATCCATATGTAGAAGTTCAAGAGGGCGTGAGGAACTTACAACCTTTTTGGGTTTGAATGAACTTCTTGTTTGTTTACCTCTTGTGCAGGCATTGCACAGTTCCTCACTTTTGAAGTTTAGATCAGATAATCCTCGTACTAGGTCTCTTGTCTTTAGTTTGTTAAGGGTGTGCAAGCTTACATGCCCTAACCTTCTGTGCCAGAGACTCAGATCGTCAGTCAGAGCCTTGAGGCACTTGAGATCTGTACCTGTAATATGGTTAGTATTCACAACATATGTGTTGTTGTGCATGTGAGCCGTGAGGATCAGATATCCAGTTTTCTCATTTCTGACGTCACATTTTTGCGTGTCAAAGCCAACTTTGTTTCCCTTGTCACATTGCTGAGAAACACTTAAGAGATTATACTTTAATCCGTCAACAAGATATACATCCTTGATGCAGCTATTTGAATTACCAAAATTACCGATACCAATGATGTTACACTTCTCTTTATCACCAAGGGTAATTGTTCTAGTGGTTTGCTCTTTAAGATCTTAAAATAAAGATTTCTTCCCACTCATGTGTCGAGAGCATCCACTGTCCATGATCCATTTTGATTCCTTGTTCTTGATGATATCCTGCAAGACAAACATCATCCTTTCCGGCTAGACCAATACATAGTTTTAGATTCATAATGGGGATAGACCATGTTAGGTAGTCTTGTCCCTTTAGGAACCCAAACTTGTTTTATCTGTTCATTGAGTCGTACTGGAAATGTGTCTCTAATGATGTGAGGATCCTTTCGTCTATATGGATAGGTCTCCTTTATGTGACCTTTCTTACAACAATAAAAACATGTAGGTGAACTTCAGTTGCCTTTAGCTTTAACAAAAATGGTACTAGGTTTCTTTGGAAAATTCTTGTTGTAGCCAATACCACTTCTATTAATTGATAGTAGTTGTTCACCTAACATCTTATCAAGATTGGCTTTAGATCTTGTGAATTGTATAAGTGATGCCTGCTGGTCTTGACACTTTTCGGTTAGCTTAGCCTTTTCCTTTTCTAAATCATCATTTCGAATCTTTAGAGAGGAGAGGTTTTGCTTGAGATCAGAATTCTCTGAGATCAAGGTCTTGACTTTAATGTCAAGAGCCGACCGAGAAGCTTCAAGATTTATCATTTCCAGCGACATGTCACTAATACATTTCTGTTGGTCCTTCAGCTTTTCTTTCAAGATGTTGATTTCACTGTTGTGAGCTTCTTCATTAGAAATCGTATTTCTTAGTACTTCAGAGAGAACATCAGGAGGGTCAGACATCAAATTTCTTACCACTTCATCAAGATCTTGACTCCTGGATCCCTGGTGCTCAGCCATCAGACAGAAATTTGCTTGGTCTCCTTCTGAGTTTGAGTCATCTGAGGAGTCCGAGTCACTCTAAGTTGCTAGCATAGCTTTCTTTCTTTGATCATTCTTTTTGAATTTTTTCATTTTCTTCATGGGACATTCCTTCACGAGATGATCTGTTTCACCGCACTCAAAACACGTTAGAACTTTTTGTTTCTTGGAGGAGTTTGGAGACTTACCTCTGAATCTAGATGATCCAACATTTTCTCTGTTGGAGAATTGCTTTTTCATCTTCAGAATTCGTGCTAATCCTCGTGTAATAAGAGCAAAGGGATCATCTTCGTCGTCACTTTCGTCACCATCAGATTGTGATTGATCCTTCTTAGCTTTGAGGGCAAGATTCTTTATTGTTGAAGGTACTTCTCCATCTTCCTCGTTTAATATCATCTCATGAGTGATAAGGTTTCCAAGAAGATCATCCAACGACAGTGTGGTAAGATCTTGAGCTTCCTCAATTGCAGTAACCTTGGGTCCCCACTTGGCTTTTGGAAGGCTCCTTAGAACCTTTCTAACTTTCTCTGGATTGGAGAAAGTTTTTCCAAGTGAATCAAGGTTATTTAAAATTTGAGTGAATCTCGTGAACATCTCCTCCACTGATTCATCAAGATTCATCTTGAATAGCTCGTACTGTCTGAGAAAGATATTGATCTTGCACTCTTTCACTTGACTGGTGCCTTCGCATGTGACCACAAGCTTGTCCCAAATTTCCTTGGCACTCTTGCAAGATGAAACACGGTTAAATTCATTAGCATCAAGAGAACAATACAGTAAATTCATAGCTTTGAAGTTCTTAGCGATGTTTTCCAGGTCTGTTTCACCATATTCAGCTTCAGATTTCTCGACTTCCTTCCCATCGACATTCTTCATTGGAACGTGTGGTCCTTTCTTGATAAGGTCCAATAACTCAAGGTCTTGATCAATGATGAACATCTGCATCAATGATCTCCAATGAACAAAGTTGTTTCCACAAAACAGAGGAGGTCGGGTGGTTGATCTCCCTTGGGCAAATCCTCCATCACCTATGGTAGACATGCTAAAAACTCACAAGATTGTTAGATCAAAAACAGTGAGCCAAGCTCCGATACCAATTGAAGAGTCTATAAGGTGATAAATAACACTCTAGAAGGGGGGGGGGGGGTGAATAGAGTATGCTCGATTTTGGCAAGATAAGAAACCTTAAGGCAATTTGCAAACCGACTTGTCAATACCTTGATATGCAATAAAATCTTGACAAAGCAAAATCGAATAAGATAAAGTAAATGCGGAATATAAAAGATGAACAGATGAATTTTTAACGAGGTTCGGCATAAACTTGGCCTATGTCCCCGCCTAGGGTTATCCAAACCGTATGATTCAAACCTCTTTATTTCACTTTCCTTGAGCCTAGAACTTTCTAGGAGAACTTCCCTTCCCCAATACAAAGTCTCACTGCTTCTATTCTAGCTCTCAACTTTACAAGTGAAATACAGAATCCAACTACACACCAAAGTGTGTTATCACGAGTACAGAACTCAAAGAGTGAATCAAATGACTTGTACAATAAAGACTTGTGTTTCTCTCAACTCTCAATACCCGACCACACTAAGCTCAAATAGTATACGAGAGAAATGTTTTGTTGTTTTTCAGTGCCTTCAGATGCATGCTTTTTTTTGATAATTTGCATCTTCCATTTGCACCTTATAAATAGATCTTCATTGGAGTCGTTTGAAGTTTGAATCTCTTTCTAAAATAATTCCTTCCATTTCCAGAGAACGCTCCCTTTGATCTGGTGCAAATCGGCAAGGCTCAAGCCTTGATCTTCAAGGATCTTTCTTTCCTTATTTAGTTGATCCGAGAAAGTAATTGTGGGATCTCTCACAATGGATGTGAGCCCAATTCCTTTCGATATTCAAGCCAATTAAAATAGGCCCATCTCATCCATTAAAGTCTTGCAGGTTAGCTTGGATAGATATAGTATAAAAGGCCCAAACCGTAACTTAGATAATATAAGATGTTCGTAAAGGAATGCAATATGTAGTCCTGGTTTCCAGACCTTGATACCCAGACAGTGTTTTGTCTTTCATCATCCCTTGATATCATCCTGCAAGTCAGTACGTGAAGACCTTACAATCAAGGTGGAGTCTTTATATATATATATATATATATATATATATATATATATATATATATATATATATATATGTATGTATGTATATATATATATAGTGTATGCATCATTTGTACACAAGCATTAGGGTGTATCTTGTTCACAAATATTATTCGTTGAAATGTGAAACATTATTCGGTGAAATGTGAGTATTGTTTAGGGGAATGTGAAACATTATTTGGTGAAATTTTGAGCATTATTTGTATAAATTGTAAGGGAATTGAGGTTTCTTTTATTTGAAATAGATAAATAAAAAAATAAACATTATTCGGTAGGATGTTATAAATTATTCAATGGAATTGGAACGTTTTCATCTGAACTGAACGAAAAAAGAAAACATAACAGTATGTATTCGGTAGAATGTTTCACATTTCAATGAATAATGCATCAAATTTCACTCAATAATATTTCACATTTTACCGAATAATATTTGTGAATAAGGTACACCCTAAGGGATGTGCACAGTACCCAAACCACACCCTATATATAATTCTCTTCTCATTCCTCATAAAATGGTACACGACATCAATTTGATTCTTCTTCTCATGACGGACTTGATCCTTGATTAAGCATATTGCACTCATGTTGTCACAATACACTAGATCATGATCCTGATGTAGGCCAAGATAATTGACCAATTCGATCCTTAAGCCATATTCCCTCCTTAGCAGATTTTGTCAATGCCATCATGTACTCTTTGTTTGTATACAAAGTGACTCTAGGCGGTAAAGTTGTTTCCCAACTTACCACATAACTTCCAAGAGTGAAGACATAAGCAATCATAGATCTCTTACTGTCCACATCTCCTGCATAATCAGAGTATGAAAACCTAGCAACCAAACACTCTATATCATTTCCATGGCATAACCCAACATCTGAAGTGCTTCTAAGGTATCTAAAGATTCTTTTCACAGCTTGTCAGTGTTCGATCCCAGGTTGAACCATGAATCGACTTACAACACTAACATCAAATGTAGATCTGGTTGAGTGCAAAGCATAGCATACATCAGACTAATATAAAATGTAGAATTGCGCTAGCATATGGAACTCTAGGCATGTACCCCTTCTCATCCTCAATTTGAAGTATGTACGTTCTCAGTTTGTTGTTAGACATCATTGGTGTTAAGATCAAAATATTTAAATAGTATTTTAAATAAAGAAATAAATATATTTTTACCTGATTTGGAAAGTTTGGAAAACTAGTCCTCGAGCAACTTTCCATTTTAAGAAATCTTTCAAAATAAATTCCGGCATCATTTGAAATAAGAGATTTTGACGGATTCCATTTCCGCTTCCGAGCTCCGAATTTGAGAATTTGGAATTTATTTCGATCATTTTAAAAATGGTTTGCATATTCGATTTGAAGTTTCAAGAATCGGGATTTAGGATGAGCGAGCGAGTTTATGGTTTGAATTGTCGGGATTTAAAAGTCGGAACTGTGGGGACCAATTCCTCTCTCTCTCTCTCTCTCTCTCTCTCGCCACATCCTCTACTCTGTTTGTCTTGTTGTCCCTTTTTGCTCAAATAACCCACACAACACTACCCCCTTCCCTCCTCGATATAATTATAAGGTGAGCACAAATCCCTAAACCCTAAACTCTCTCCCAAAAATTTGGGAAAAACCCTAAACCTCCACTCTCTCTCATTTAAAATCAAAACACACTCCCAAAACACCTTTCTTTCTTTCCCCATCTTCCATCAAAGCTACACACACAAACCACCTCAAACCAACCTTGTTCTTGTTGTTCTTCAAGCCAAAAACACCTCCTCTCTCCCTCCTTACATGTCCAAGTGAAGATAAGTCACCAAGCCCCATCGTTGAAGCCGTCTTCGAAGCAAAAAAAAGGGTCCAACAATATTTCATCATCGTGAGTAAGAAGTCAGAAGCATCCCATGTTCGTCTCTCTCGCAATACATCCTCGTTTCTCTCCTTCCTTGCTTCATTTCACTACTATACTTCATAAAGGTCAACCTTTACTCACTTCTCCACTTTCCTAGGCCGAAAGGAACTTGATCTAGCCCCAGAAAAGCTAGATCAAGCCTCTTCTCCCTCATTCTCCTATTTTCATACAAGAGGTCAGTTTCTCTTTTTCTATTTCGTTTTCAACTCTACACCCAGTAAAGGAGATCATTTATTCACTTTCTCAAATTCCTAGGCTCTGAACAAGCTCCTCGAATGTCCTAGGAAGAGGAAGAAGAAGAAGGCTCCGCGGCGAAAGGAGCTTCTCGCGGTAGCAAAAGCCCTTCTTCATGGAGAACCAAAGGGTGTGTTTCGCCGCGATTCTCCCTCTTCTGCTCTCCCCTTTTGGTTCAGTTTTGGTTGAACCGGTTTGGTTTTATATTTGGGATGATATTATGAATTTATATGGTGATTTTGACACATGGATTTTAAATGTATTTATGTGTATTTAATATGATTATTTATAAAGTATGGTTTTGGGAAAAATGAAATATTTTGGTGGTTGTTAATTTAAATATTTTTTGATGGTTCTACTTGAAAAGGTTTTGAAGTCCTTTAAATATTTTGAAAAGATGATTGAAACCCTAGTTGTTGTTGCTAAGATATTTTTATGATGGTTTTCAAACTTGTATTTTGGATATATTTCTCAAAAGGGATTTGTCGTTTTAAAACCGAGATGTTGGAATTACTTTAACAATATTACTCTGACCTAATATGAGACTCTGGACCGGACCTCCCAAACCGAGATGTTGGGATTTGTATTTCAAGGAATTTAATCTAACGGATTGACCGGACCTCCCAAACCCATTTTGTCCCGATCTTTTGGAGTGTTTAACTAGACTTGACCTTGCGTAATGAATGGACTGGACTATGGACTGATATGAGACTCTGGACTGAGATTGAGGCGTGCACAGATTAACAATAATGAATGGTTGGAAATTATATGAATTACTTAACCTTTCAGATATCTAGGCTTTCTCATCCATATTTCTTACATATCGAGTGGTTTTACTTATCGGATGATTTCTGAAAATGCTTTTCGTGTGTGTATTCACTACTACAGATTTGGTCAAATAACCCACTATATATAATCTGGGCGTGTGTTTATTGGGTTATAAAGCCATGGAAACTAAAGAATCCCTCCAAATAATCCGGGCGTTGCATCATTTGGGTTATTTGTTATTGTTTTTTAATTAAATAACCCGGAAAAGAAATGCCCGGATTAATTAACATTGAATTCGTAAAAGAAACCGGGTTATATGTTAACCCTCCCTACACCTCTGCTCCTCCCCTTGCTTGAACTTCACCGCCGCTCTCCCTCTCTCTCCCTTTCTCTTCGTCCCTCAGAGTCCCAGATTGAGCTTTATTCTTGTCCATTACTCTTCATCTCCGCCACCACATGACCCCCCTTAGGCCGTGTTCGCTCGCCGGTTGAGGCGGTTAAAAAAAAAGACAACCGCTCCTGCATGTGTTTGCTCGCCGGTTCCGATTGTCGTCGGTGGAGGTTGTAGAGCGGTTAATACCGTCCAATCCATAACCTTGGTCAAGCAAGGTTCCCATATAACCGACATTCTTCCACTTGTGCCCTTTCACGTTCGTCCCCAGAAGCTCGTAGAAAATTGGAGGCTTCATCGATTTCGGCGATCCCCAGGCGGCGACTCCAACGAATTCAGGTCCAATCCGTTCTCCCCCTCCACTCTATCTTCCTCCATTGTATTGAATTTCTAGGAGAAATTCGAATGGCTCTTTGAAAAGATATTTCGAATTTTTTGATACCTAGGGTTAGGGTTTCAATTTGGGGCAAAATTTTGATTGAATTTGCTTGCTATGGTTTTTGCTGTGTGCTTTGTCACCCACGACATCAAAGACTCGCCAGGAATCGACCACCGGAAGTGGGATGGAGCGACTACAGTGCTAAAATGGGATGTCTTCGTCGTCTTCTTCCTGACTGTTACTTGCAACTACTCCAACTTGTAGTGAGACTCGAACAATGCCACCAATAGACATAACCGCTGTAACAATCACATTCGTCTTCCTAATGGTCTCCGAACCAGAATCCAGATCCCTATGTTTGATTTGATATTGGTAAGTTCTTGACCTACTCGACTCCTTGTATTGAATTCCATTATTGTTTGATTTTTCGGATAGAAACTTTAAATCAATGTGCTAGCTAGTCTTAGTCCGAGTTCCATTTGTCTGTTGCGCGACTTGTGAATCCATTTGTATCTATGAATTTGTGATCTTGACTAAGAATAACGCTTGAGTTCATTTTGATTTTTGGTGTTAAATCTTGAACTCTTTATGCCCTCACGGTTGCTTGAGTTGCTTCGTATTTGACATTTGAGTCTTTACATTAGCCTGAGATCAATACTGGACTACCATCAGTGTCCTATTTATTTATTTATGCTAGCAAATATTTTTGTTTGTTCTTTTGATCGGGATTAATAGATTAAGACTTGTTAATATTAATGGATATCAAATCAATTAAAGTGCCTAAATTTTATGGTTTTCAATAAGTGAAAATTATTTTAATTTCTTTTTAGTTTTGTTTATGTGAATTCTTGTCAGTGATTACATAATTAGATGGAAGACAGGATAGTTTTATGATTTGATCAAGTTTGATGAAGGGTACCGTGGAACAAAACAATCTCATGCTAGGTATTACTTTGCTTGTGAATACATAGAAGAGAGGAGGATATATAGTCTAATGTCTTGATACTTTTTCTGTTTTGGATATTAATTTGAAGGGGAATCAAACACAAAAACAATCAAGGAAACTTTCAAGAAGGGTCATAAAGATCAATTACTTAGGATGGATATGAAGATAAACTTTACCTAATTATAACTTGTCCACAACTTTTTTACCCTCTTTAAAATTTTATGAAGTCAAATACTTTGTTCCAGTACGAAGTTAATCAACTAAATGGGTTTGAAGGATTGTGTGATGCAAACTATTAAAGTGAGATTCATGGTTTGGAAAGTTGAATTTTCTTAGTGCATGTTGTTGCTAGACCCGATGGGCGAGTTTGCATTATTTGTATACTTTCACTTTGAAATTTTAATGTCAATCTCTCTATATTCATGATTGTCTAATAGTTTTGCCAATTGTTCCATACAATTGACTCGCCTCTCTTACACTTAATATGGTCAAAGATTTTCTATATAGTCAAAATATTTACCAATTCAAGATGCGCGCACAAACCCAATTGATGCTTTATTTTTTTTAATATTTTTCGCACATAACTTAGGAACTTGACACTTGTACACATTTTTTTTATAGATTATTATACATATACAAGTTACTTGAGCTAATGAATCTACTGGTTGATTGATTACTATTTGACTAGAATTAGGCCGTGTTCGGTAGTGTATTTAAGTGGATTCCATTAGATTAAGTGGATTGTGTGGAAAACAAAATCCCCTCAACTAGTGTTCGGTAGTGTATTTCAGGAGATCTGGAGATGGGGATTGTGCGTATTCCACTAGATCAAATTCAGGCGAAAATGCAATCTCCCCCCCCCCCCCCAGATTCTGGAGATTGCAAGGGGATTGTATTACAAATTTCACACAAATTCCCTCATCTCCCCACATATCTTCACTTTCTTTTTCAGATCTGGAATCGCTCTCGTTCACACTCAAAGGAAGAGGACTCGCCGTCACCATTGTCGCCGACTTCAAGGTAAGCTCTCCCTCCCCATGCTCTCTCCGGTTGCGGTGTGTGTCGTCGCGATTGCGGTGGCCAGGAGGAGGTGTGGCGGCGGAGAACCCATCCTCGCGATAGGGTTTTCCGGCCGGAATGGGCGACCGTCGTGCCCATTGCAATGGGGACGACGGTCGGAGCCCACGCACCCACCAGGCGGCTAGGGTTCCTTCGGCCAACAGCCTCTCCGGCGAACCGGAGGCAAGGGCGGAACCCTAGGTTAGAGATAATCCCCTAATTTGGGGATTCGCAATAGTGCAGCAACAAGGGCGACTCTCAGTAGCCACCAGCTGAGGTGCAGCTCCGCCATTGCCACCTGCTCCGACGAGGTTGACCCACCTTGGTAAGTGAGTAGCCACCCTCCCGTCGTCTGTTTCCAAGCCCAATTTGTTGGGAGGAACTGTTTTACACAGTGCAGCGACAAGGGCGACTCTCAGTAGCCACCAGCTGAGGTGCAGCTCCGCCATTGCCACCTGCTCCGACGAGGTTGACCCACCTTGGTAAGTGAGTAGCCACCCTCCCGTCGTCTGTTTCCAAGCCCAATTTGTTGGGAGGAACTGTTTTACACAATCGGTAATGAGTTTGATTGAATGAGTTTGATTGAATGAGTTTGATTGAATGTTTCCCTTGTACTTACTTGAAAATGGTAATGGCTTTCGATGAGTTTGATTGAATGAGTTTGAATGAGGTTTTGATTGTTTGTTTGCCTTGTACTGACATGAAAATGGTAGTGGCTTTGGATGAGTTTGATCGACTGAGTTTGATTGAATGAGTTTGATTGAATGTTTGGGTTGTAGTGACTTCAAAATGGTAGTGGCTTTTGATGAGTTCGATCGAATGAGTTTGATTCAATGAGTGTGAACGAGTTTCATTGACTATTTGCCTTGTAGTGACTTCAAAATGGTAATGGCTTTTGCTGATTTCGATCGAATGAGTTTGATTCAATGACTGTGAATGAGTGCAATTGACTGTTTGCCTTGTAGTGAGTTCAAAATGGAATTGTCTTTTGATGAGTTCGATCGAATGAGTTTGATTCAATGAGTGTGAATGATTGTGATTCAATGTTTACCTTGTAGTAACTTCAAAATGGTATTGGCTTTCGATGAGTTTGATTGAATGAGTTGCAATGGGCTTTGTTGTATTCATAGCTGTTGCATCGTCATATTTGTATCGGTCGTATTTGTCGATGTATAAACCTATGCCACCTCCCCTCCAGGTAGAACAATGTCATCGTCAGGTAGCTTGCCAAGTGGATGCCCGGAGAAGTACCCCTGGATTGGGGGCGAAGAGAGGATTGCGCCTTGGTATGAGCAGGTAATTTTGGTCGTCAACAATGCCATCCTATGTCTAATGTATGAACTGATGTGTGAGCTCATCTAATTCGGTACTCTTCCTTCTAATCAGGAGATGGAAGCCTACGCTGAGGCAAGCTCCAGTCGTGTGGTATCCGGAGACGAGAACATTCCACCACTGCAGGAGATGATGGCTGAAACTGATCCGGCTCCTGATGTTCCTATGATCGAGGTGCTTCAGGAAATTCCACCGGCTCCTGAGGATCCGAGGATCGAGGAGCTTGAGGACATGGCAATGGAGCTCACAGCCCGGCTGTTCGTGGCCGAGGGGAATGCTCAGACGAATGCTCGAGAGCTGGAGCGTATCACTGCTCTAAACGAGGAGCTGGCTGAGCGCGTCGTCTCCCTCTCCACACACGCCAGAGCTTTGGACTGAAGCGGTTGCTGCTAGGGAGATGGTGGAGTCTCTGACGATCTGCTTCCTGGCGATGACGCTTGTGGATTTGGTGGCGATTGGCAGGCAGTAGGGCGGCCCTTCGGCGTCGTTAAGAATTTTGTGAACCCATGTTGTTGTACAAACAATGGGATTATTAGCTCGATTATGTAATAATCTAATGTAGGACGACTAGAAGCTCTAGATGACTCGCACACACCCCTACCATGTCAGTTTTTTGGGTTTCCGTAGGGGTGTCGTTAATGTTTGGTAAGTAAGCTGGGAAGTAACTAGACAATACGGTGATTGTAAGATGGCAAGTCACCGGGTGCCTGTAAGATACAACATTAATGCCCCATTTTGTGTATGATCAAGTCAGTTGGCTGTTGACTATCGCAATTTCATGTAGATTACATGACATCGAATTTACGAAATGAGAAGCACCATGCCATGCAAATACCCATAACATAAGCATACCCGATAATGATGGTAGAAGTACCTGAACGACTTTACATAATACATAACATACGAGGCTTGTGATACCACACATAACCGGCCTACTGGCTACATTACATCATCCATTGTTTAAAAAATTGCACCAACTTATCGGCCGTCGACAACTGCAACACAACTTGTATTATATTGCATTTGGTACTACCAACCAGTCATGTTGCAACCGCTGACGGACCATCAACTCAAACTGGGTGCCAAAATATCGCTTATATACTAGTAGAATACCCTGTCCTACGAGCGTACTTACCTCCGTTGCCGCCTATAAGCCCATATCTGTCTGGCTATCTCGTCCCGTAGACCTTGCATCCCCTCTGGCTGAAAGTCTTCGTCGTCGCTAGAGGTGTTCAGGAGCTCTTCCTCATCGTCTTCGTCCTCGTCGATGCCTTGTAGGTTCAGCTCCTCCTCCCCAAGCTCCATGTATGGGTCGAAATTCTCCCCTACATCCATCGACGGATCCTCTGGTGATCGACGAATGAAGTTGTGTATGGCGAACGTGGCCAAAATGATGTCAACCTACTTCACAACCGGATACTTGTGCATGGGTTTCGTTATCTTCCACTGGCCCTTGTAGATGACTAACGACCTTTCTACGGCTCCTCGTAACGAGGAGTGCCGTTGATTGAATGCTTCCTTCTCGTTGTCCGCAGGTTGGTCCACAAACGATGCTCGGTGGTACTTCGTCTTCGAGTACGGGATCATGTAACCCTCTCTCTCCGGGTATCCTTTGTCACACAAGTAGTAACGCCCGGGAGGAGGGTGGGGGAAGTTCATGCTCGGGTTACTCAGAGCATTGTCTAGGACGCGCGCGTCGTGGGCACTTCCCTCCCACCCGGCCGAAATGAAGGTGAAGTTGAGGTCAAAGTCGCAGATGGCGAGGACATTGAATGTCGTAATCCCTTTGCGTCCCTGGTAAGGGAGCTGATCCTCCCGCGGGATGCATCATTCGATGTGGGTCCTATCGAGAGCTCCGATGCATCCCTACGGACATTGACTATTGGAGTCACAACGACTGTCGACAGAAGACAACACGTGACGGTAAATGTGCGTACCTTAAAGTATCGGCTATATCGATTGTCATTCCTTATCTGCTCGGGAGCCTCCGCAAAGGTTGGGTCTACGGGCTTGATAACGTCACGCGCGAGGCCGTGCCATCCGTTTTGCCTGCCAACCAGAGCTTCCAAGACATCACTGATGGCTTCGCTGATGGTGGATGTCGATCTCTGGAACCGCTCGCAGCTGTCCCTTAGCGACGCACCCCACGCCATCCTGTTCACGAAGATCCCGACCTTCTCCATAACGCTCATGTTGTTGGAGCCGCGCAATCCGTAATGCTCAGACAGAGTGGAGCACAACGACTTGAATACGTGCTTCGGCATACGGAATACTTGGACACATCGGAGGTCTGTCTGATGGGCAATTATGTCCTGAATCCACCGCTCCCCCGTGTACTCCAAGATGTAACATGGGACCTTGTGCACGTACTTGTAGTAGTGTCGTGCTCGCTTCACCGTCCCGACAAGAAGGAGAAATTGTCCTATGACTGCGCGCATGTGCGTACGCTTCTTCTGCCTCTGCTCGGACTCCTCGTCGGTACCTTGTTCGAACCTCTCATCCGACATTGTTTTCACTAGGCCTGCACGACATGGAACACATGTTGAACGCTGTAACGCCTAGAATGTAATGACATCATGTTTGGAAAGGGTTTTATCGAAGATAAGCAAGTTTCACTAGTCATCACAACACATAATCACATACACAGTGAAAAGAAACTGTTATGCTAGTACGCAAACATGTCCGAACAAACTAATCCATAGAAGTCGGGGTGCGTCATACGATCGCAAAGCAACAACCAAAACACATCAATGTAATAGTCTAGACACAAGTCTCGATGACAAACTGGAGGAAACCAAACGCAGCAGGGTTAAAGGATGGGTAGGGTGAGTCTCACATGTCTTCATCGCCGCCACTCTTCTGAAAGTGATACTTCAGCTAGGCTAGCCTCATTGCGTTGCTACGTGTGCAAGCGAGAAACATCCTCGCCATCTCGGGGATGATAAGAGTATCCATGGAAAAGAATAACAAGGCGCTCTCGTCTTCGATGAACCCTTCAGCAACAAGTTCGTCGAGGAGCTTCATCACCTTTGCCTCACGGCTGACGGGTGTCTTCGACGCCTCTAACTCACCCCTCACCTAGTTCAGAATCTCAGCGCTTGTTTCCCCAACCATTTTCATGTGCGTGTCGAAAGACTCTTCTCCAGACGAATGTCTTCCATTTCGTCTCTTCACAGATGTCGTCCCCGTCGACCCCGAAGGGCGCTTTCCAGGTCTAGGTGGTAAGCTACGACTGATAGGCTTTAGAGAAGGGGGTGGCTGAACGGGAGGGGTAGGGAAGGAGTTGCTAGTCCCTCATACCATGTTAGGGAACCAGTTGAGGTGGAAGTAGTGGATGTTGTCGGCGTCAACCCCAAGGTCGACCTGGGGGCTGTGTCTTGTGTCCTCTGTGTCCCACCTCCATTATCGGTCGTAGTGGACATCGGCACAGCGCTTTCAATAGGGTCCATGGAGGGAGACACGCAGTGCTGACCGGTCGCAACCGTCCCCCCATAAATCTAGTCCCAGGCCTCTTCAATGTCAGGGGGCACGCACTTCTTCCTCAGTTTGCAAAAGTCCTCCTTCTCCTGCCACATCATTGAACCATGGCGATTAGGACATTGACAAACGACGATGAGTAATTCATATGAGAGCAACAACGTAATAATGTAATGTTCTACAACATTGGGGAAACTATAGTAAGTGACACAGTAGAGTAATGGATCATACCTGACATTTCCACTCCCACCATTCGTCTGTCGCGTTGGTGCACCCTCGTTCAAAGTCCCAGCCTAATCCAGTCTCCCCGTGCTTCAACTCTTTCCAATTCCTCCATCGCTCCTTCATAGTAGGGTGTTTGTTCTTCAGCGTATTGCAGCCACATTTCTGCCCTGTAGCTTCCTCGAATTAAGTGGTGAGCACCACCCAGCTTAATCCCTGGTCGCGACCATATTTTCTTTGATACGCAATCAGAAGGTCCAGGAATATTTTCAGCAGGGTAGGTGTAAGCAAACGCAACATAACGGAAAAGGTAGCCAGATCGCACATACCTTCGCCGGTGGTATTCCCGATTGAGCTGTAGAGGACCTCGCGCCTTCGTCCCACCAACAGATGACGACCGCCTTTTTGCCGATGACGAGGATTGGGATGTCTCGGCTCGGCCCTGGTGTTGGAATCGGCGGCTCTGCCCTTCGCAGTGGGGGTGCTTCTACTTCGCGTCGGCGGACCGCCCGTGCTCTCCAACTTCGCTAGAATGCTTCAGAGAGGAGGCTGACCCAATTTGTGGAGGTGCATTGTCCAGGGGTATATTTGTCCATTCCTTTGTTTCAAATACACTTCGATCTTCAACCCACCAAACACCTTTTCGAGATTTCCGTCATAAAAAATCTCAATCCACACAATCTCAATAATCTACAAAAATAATATCCATCTACCTCCATCTTCTCACATCTACAAAAATCCCCTTAATCTACATAAAATTAATCTACCGCCAAACACGCGCTTAGATGAACTTTATCATAATTGCATAAAAGGATATATACTTATCGATATAATTGATATAGGTGTATATATGTACATGATATATAATTAGAAAGCCTGAGACCTCATGAAAAATCTTGATATTCATTCATTAACTTTATAATATTTGGATTTTTTTTTTATTAGAGAAGATACTTTGTTGGTGCAGAGTGTAGACAACAAAGCCCCCATTATGTTTATATGTGATATGATAGGAATAAAAGGAAGCTGAAACGTACAAATAAGGTGCATGGTGGAAATCACATTCATGAATGTTGATAAACCTTTTTATTTATTTACTTTATTTTATAGGAACATATTTATTCATTGGTTTCTTCTTTCTCCCCTTTTCTTGTATACTTTTAAAGCAACTAGGTTTTTACCAGCGCGCAAGATGCGCGCGGGGTAATTACAGTTGTATGCAGTGCGTCCAAGATAAGAAAAGATAAATTATAATGTTATTTTTTGAAATTTATTTCGGGTATAAATGTAGTGAAACAAATTATCTTTTTTTTATTATTATATTATGCGCAACAAAATAATAGAATTGATAGAACAATTAAACAAGATGGCTTAAAATTTTACATAGCCATGATTAATTTACTTTTATAAATGCTAATGAAAACATAAAGTTCAAAATAAGTGTGGATTTTACAAATTATTTGGGGATCTTCAAGGCTATATATTACAAATTACAAATTACAAATTAAAAGAAACCACAATCATTGTACTCTGAAAAGTTATCGAGCCTGGCTTGATATGGATTTTGCATTCCTATGACAACACATGAAAACACGAGTATTAGAAAATTAAATTTAATAATACAATTGTTAGTATAATCATGTTAATAGGAGATGATATCAACTAATTTATCATTTTTATATACATTTTACTTATGCTATAGTAATAAAATTTATTAGTAAATAAGATGAAACATTAGAAGATATATAGAGTTAAACAGCTAAAAAATTAAACTTACCTTGTGAATAATCTGAAGTGGCATTTACAGAATTCCAGCTTTGCGTAGTAGCTCAAAAGAAACCACATTTATAGTTGTGGAATTGTCGACTGAAGTTTTATCTGATTTATTGTTGAACACTGTAACATTTGTTTTGGTTTTTGCTCGTGATAAAGCAACATATAGTTGCCCATGTGAAAAATATGGTTGACGTAAGTACACTGCAACATTTTCTAGGGTATGCCCTTGAGATTTGTTTATTGTCATTGCAGAGCATAATTTTATGGGGAATTGTTTCCTCTCAAACTGAAATGGGTAATTTATTGATGGTGAAGGGCGTAAGGTGATTCTTGGCAGGAAGACATGTTCACCTTTGTAGTGGCCCATCGTTATTTGACAGTGGATAATGTTTTTAAAGAATTTTTTGCAAATTAGAGTTGTCCCATTACATAAGCCGCTAGGAGGATCAAGGTTTCGTAACAAAATGACCGGGCAGCCTGGTTTCAAGATTAATTCATGGGGGCTCATTCGAGAAGGACACAATGTATTAAGAAATTCAACGGGATATAGGTGACTCTGATCATCAAGAATTGTATCAAAAAATTTATATGTTGTAGCTACCCCTGGAAAGCAATGTATTAGGCCGTTGTTGATTTTGTCTACATCCTCATTTATAAGGGTTAGAATAGCCCATTTGTTAAAGTATTCACTATCATCCACAGAGTGTTGCATTCCAAGGAAGACACGTGAAACTAAATCATCATAACAATCATTTTCAATGTCAACAAATGTGAGCATAGCTGGTTTTAAATTAATAGAGTTGTATTCATCTGTTTGTAGTTTGCCGTTGCCAAGTTTTAATAGAAAATTAGAATATGCAGGATCTTCAAGTGCCCTTATATTTTCAGTGAGCTTGAACTTCGTTAGTTAGGGCCATAAGTATGAACTAACCAAGCTGGCTTCAATAGCTTCGCGTTGAGTTTTTTTAGGTAAAACCGGAAGCACTTTTCTAAAATCCCCTCCAAACACAACAATTTTTCCACCAAATAATATGTTGCTATTGCATATATCTTTTAGCATTGTATTCAATGATTCAATATTGTTCCTCTTTGCCATTAAAGCTTTATCCCAAATGATAAGGGATGTTTGTCTCAGTAAATCTGCTAAACTGCTTTGCTTAGAAACATTGCATGAAATCGAAATATTATCATCAAGTTGTATTTTGAATCTAGAATGAGCCATCCTTCCCGTTGGTATATTTGATGCTGCAATTCCTGATGTAGCAGTTGGTAAAACAATTTTCCAATCATCCTGATCTTAGCATATAATGCACAATATAGAAATGTCTTACCAGTCCCACCTGGTCCATCAATAAAAAAATGCTCCTGGTTTGTTTTCTTTAACATGTTTAATACTGCACTTGTACGCAATGCGTTGTTCCTTGTTCAGTTTTTTCCAAGAGCCAACATACTCTTCAGGCATGGGACTATTTAAAGCATCTCTAATATCTTGGGTTGCTCTTATTGAAGCTGATTGGGAACTAAGGTATTCATGTAGGTTATAATCTTTCAAAGATTTGCCCATGGCTTCCAAGTGTCGCTGTATTTCACTACTTGTTGATTGTAAAACTCTAATCTCATCTGTTTTGTTCAAATGGTTGAAATCTTCAGGCAAATGTGCATAGTACATACATATCCCATAATGCCTTCGGATTTGGTACTGAACAAAATATCAACAATGTTGCAAAAAGTCTACGTAGTGTATGAGGCATATGTATAGCAACGACTTCATCCATACATGATTCCACATAACCATCTTGTTCAAGTAGACCCATTTTTAGTGAAGCTTCTTTAAATGTTTCACAACAATGGCCATTTACCGTGAGCAAATCATTGAAAGACAATGGACCCCGGATGTGTGAAATAAGTAGCCTAAGATAGTATCGTTCACCTTCCAAAGGGTTCACGTATGCAACTCTCCCAAGTGCTTTTTTTTGTTTACGTTGTTTCCATGATTTATCACTTTGATCCCATACGAAATGCTCTGGAAACTCAAAATACAAGTACTTATGCTCAGGGAATTTTTGGTTTGCTATAAAGAACTCATTTAACATTGTCTTCTGTCTATCTTCATCATTGTAAACATAGCGGAGGTTCTCATAATCTCTAAATGTAACTGGTTGTAAATTTGGCAAATGGATTTGGAGTGGAATTACAAAAGGGCTGATGTCAAATAAATCAAACCCAAAAATTCTCCATGCAGCCTCTGGCGGAGAAACCCATCGACCAGCTTGGTAGCTATGTATCTCATCATCATTTGAAGCAGTGTCATTTGATATAGAAAAGCTCACACGATCATGCCCCTTGTATACATACTTGTAAAGATATTTAACAGCTTTAATTGTTGAGCAGACTTCAATATTTATATGACAATCAAATGCTAATAGAAGATATGGGTTGTAAGGTATTACCCATCTGTTATCAAGTGTAGATCATCTCACTTTTAAACTATCCCCATTATCTCCTCTTCTGTATGTTGGATATGAGTCTTCTCCACAAGTTGTGAACTCAACAAAGCTTCTAGGATAATTGTATTTGCATGCTTTCATATAACCTCTTTTTTCCACACAAGCACAATCAGGATTGAGATATCCACAAGGACCGTGCATCATGTGTTGTTTTACTAACCGCCTTAAACTTGGCTGATCTTTTCCAAGAATTTCAGCACACACGTATTTGTCAAAATCTTCTGGGCTGGGAATCTTGTTTTGGGAGGAAACTATGACTAACATATGTGCGTGAGGGAGGCCCCTCTTTTGAAATTCAATAACATGGACTCTTGCAACAACCTGGCCAAAGATATGTTTATCTACTATTTGAGTTTTCAACAATTTCAATTTTGCGTTAAAAATTCTTGCGCATAATTCTGGCCTGTTTTCAACTTTTTCTCCTTCTTTAATCTCACTCTGAATCTCAACCCACCTTGGATTACAAGTCATTGTAATAAACAAGTCTGGTTTTCCGAATCTTTGGACAAGGGTCATAGCATTTAAATATCGTTTTTTAATGTCACGTGGTCCTTCAATAAATGAAGCAGGCAATATAATCTTTTTCCCAATTTCCGCAGCACTTCTGTGACCTGCATTTAAACTATCGACGATGCCTTGATACAACTCACTTCTAATTGTTGCCTGGTTTCGGCGAAAAAAATCTAAACGTGTGTTCTCAATTTTCACATACATGTCAACAGTATATTGCGGGAGTAATCGACCACTATAAAGTATATAGTTGTAAACACATACTTGTAACTTGTAAGCATAATACTCTCTACACGAAACTTCTTTATCTGCCTTGGGTGGTCGTCTTTGAGCGACTGCAAGCAAATCATATATCCATTGCATATACATATGATAACTGTATTTATTAAAATATATGTACTTTACTAACCTTCATATTTTCAACTCATTAGATCTTCCTCATTTTGAACTAAGCATGGGACCAAGGGAAAAGTGATGTTTTGGTGCAATGCCAGACCATTAGGCGATACTTTTTTCAACCCTTGATGCCATCCAAAATCGCCTCTTGGAAAAAGTAATGGATATTGCAAAGGATCATAACATCCATAATAATGCATTACACGGTGTGATCTATCAGATTTTCCAACAACAGTAATGTGAGGACTATTTATCTCCGGAGAATTTGTTCCATCTACCAAGATTGCAGCAACTTGGTCGGAAGTTGGAGCATTGTAAACACATTGGTCAATGACGGGATTACGAGAAATCAATACTTTAGAATCATTCATAATATTAAAATCTCTAAGTGAGCGGAAAAAATGAGCGTATGAATTGATGTTCATTACATCCATTAAAATCGAAACAATCTCCACATTAAAGTTTTCAAATCTAGACATTCGTGTATCATTTTCCAATGCTCCATCATAAAAATACATTTTTGTAAATAATTTGGATTTTCTGTTGCGGGTAGAAGATTCGGCAAGTAATGATACATTTAACCATGGAGTAAGAACACATGGATACCTTTCTCAGTTGATATATCAAATTCACCACCTAACGAGCTAAATGCAAAGAAATTGGTATACACTCTCGCATATAGTTGGAAATGAATAGCAAGACTATTATCTCCTCGAAACAAATCTATAAGTGGGCGGGGAAAATCATTGCTTGGCAAGTGCACTTGGCCATCTTGACAACAGAAATTGATGCTCTCAAATGCGAATTTTTTTGCGCCACATTTAACAAATATAGTTGGTGAAGGTAGTGGTAATGGTGTAGTTGGGAGATGTTGGATCCCCACCCCTGCATATATCGGTGTAGAACGGGTATGTTTTCGTGTTCTTTTCCTAGATGATGATTCACACATTTGTGTATTGTCGTCCATTGATGAATGCCGATCTAGTATTCCTATAGCCAACCGTGATGGTCGAACATCTGAAGGTTGTTGCATATGCTCAATTCCTGTACCAGCACGTTGATGAACTCGGGGTCTTGTCTTCCATGTGTTGTCACGTATTGATACTTCTCCTTCCATTATGTGCTGTAGTTTATTTTTCAGAAACTATGAATATGAGCAATAAGAACGATTATACTCTTTATGAATTGGTAGTTGAAATTGAAATAACAATACCCTAACAAGAAGATAATTAGTACCACATATATCTATTTAAACTCCATATATATAAGACATTTTAAAGAACTAAATATTAGATAGTAATCAAAGTAATGCAATATTGAAATGTTTTTATATTTATCACTATTCACAAACAAAACAAGAGATAAACACAAACATTACTTTCATATGATGCATTACTTATATACAACCATAGGCAACATTGTACATTACTTCTATACAAAAATAAAATTTTGCCCGCCAAAATATGTCATTTGTTCATAAGCACTAGAGTATCTACCATCCAGATTAGCAAAACCCCATCTAGAACAAACATCACAAAAGTCCCAGTTTGATGATTCACCATAGAAACCAAAAACAAGCATATTCAAGGCACAAGACAATAAGCAGCAGCTTCGCACATCATATATCAGCCTTTGATAACTTCCTTCAACGTCCACTTGACAACGTTGTGATCCGACAGCAGCGATGGTGAAGGAGTTATTATGAAAATAGGTGGACAACTAAGTAAGGGTTCCCTGATCGATTCAATAAAATCAGTTCGCTCCTGTTGGAGAGAAAACAAATGAAAAGGTAAGTATAGGTACTTAGGAAGTATACTCTTTAAGTGAATGAGCCTAACTACCTAAGTCATAAATCCTAAAAAATAAAGTTATGTTCAAATTAAATATAATCATATATTAATTAATTTGTTAAACATAAAAATCCATGATGACAGTGGATCATATTCTGTGTGAGAAATATTTGATGGATCTTAAGAAATGTTATGTGACCAAATATTTATGTTCTTACTAGCATTATCATGTTCTTTCATTTCCCTCTCTCTATAGTGTTATTTTGCTACGCAAGGACAACTTCTTGTACATTTTGCTGAAAGGCAGCCTTGTAGTTTATTTTGACACAATAAACTCATTACAAATTTATGTATAAGGATTGTTCAAAGCTACTTTCTACAACCTTAATGTTAAGCTACTTGAGGTTATTTAGGTGATAAATTATTGAAGGCAGTAGGATGAAGTTTTGAAAAAAATAGGAAAATAGTTTCTATGTATGTACATACTGTTTATAGTGTGATTAGTTTATGATTTGACCAGAACAGATCAGCATGTAAATTATTGAAGGCAGTAGGATGAAGTTTTGATGCATCGGAATTTAATGCTTGTAACTGAATGAAATTGGTAGTATGTATGTTTGTTAAAACACTTGTAAAAGAAAAAGAAACAAGACCAAAGGACCTTCATAGTAAGCTATAGTAATGCCAAATAATCGGGAGAGAAACATTTACCTTAATGCTCATAGCATAGAGTTTTTCTGCATGCACATCCAGCAACTTTTGTGCATTCTGAGTATATGCAGCCAGCGTTATAGATGCAGTGTTGTCCTTTGCCTTGAAATAAAAATAGAGTGTGCTTGAACAGTTAGGACACAAAATTAATTATGATAAAACCAAATTAAAAGATGTAAAATATAAAAAAAAGACTTGTAAAAAAAAGCTTACCTAGCCTCTGCCACATACATTTTCTTGCACGACTCACATTCTACAGATTGGTGGAGTTCAGCAACACAACTCCACCCACAGTTGTCACAACTGATGGACACTCTGAGATCATTTAACGTAAAATCGTATGGATCCGCACAAATCCGAATAAGCTTGCCTCGATGAACATCGGGGTAGCCAATAATAATGATCAACATTTTTTTTAATGGGATGTACACATGTTAGGCATCTGGGATGTAAATTAGTTGATAAGTTTCTGAGGCATTAGAGCACGGAATTGTTTTAAAACATTTACTTAAGTTTTTCAAAATAATACATAGTACTATTGAAAGTAATGCTTGCTTAAAAAGGTTGATTATTTTTTTATTTGTAGGATAACTTATGTATTGTCTATTAATTTATACTCTAAATTTCTGTAAGTATTATCATCATCATCATCATACATGATAGTCCGATTTCAGTTTGTGCTTGGAAGCCAAAGTTACCACATGAAAGATACACTATTTAGATATTTCTCTTTACCACATGAAAGATACCCTATTTAGATATTTGGAAAAAAAAATTCATGCAAGGTGAATTACCATCTGAATCCCATCAGTTAATTTGTCAGCAAAAATCTGCAGAGAAGTCCAAAATGTATCATCACATCATACCACAGGAAGGTATCACGTACCGTATATAGTTTTGATGAGGATGGCTATGGTGTTTTAATCAACAGGTTCATGACAAAGAATGCAGAAACAAAGATACTCTTAATAGTCTTATCAATACAACTATCAGTTAGCAAAACCACCAAATAGCTAAGTCTATCTACGCACAGATGCATCAAGCTTTATTGGCGATTTAAATCTTATGGCCCAATTTAGGTGAATTGGTTTCATCTCACTATTGAAATGGGGTCATGAATAAAGCACCAACAAATATAATGAATACCAAGCTTGAACATTTGTAGATGAACATAAAATACAAACATACCTTTATCCCCAGCACGGCAGCAATTGTAGTAATTTCAACAGGCACTTCAGGAATAGATTTTTTCTGAACTTCCTCTCGAAATCCCTTAATCAAGTCAACATTTTCCAAGGACCTACTCAAATGATGTGCACCAAAACTAAGTTATAAACTAACCCAAAAAACAAAGCAAAGTGAAAAGCATTTTCAAAGAATAAAATATGACACCATTTCTCCAAGGAATCAGCATCATCTCCAACTGGCTTGATATTAAACTCTGTTGATATGGTTCTTGATAATGAAAAACCTATTATAAACAAAGAAAGCCAAGCATTAGTTTAGGTAGGATGAATAAGAAGTACATAATTTAATTGTTTTTAAAATGGCATGAAAGACCTTGGAAGTTAGCAGTTAAATATGATTACGTTATTATCCACATCAGCAACAAGCGAGTCATAAATCGCAGAAGCAAGGTCATTCCACAGTGACACAAGCATTGGCTGCAAGCTACTGTAGTTAGAAACAAACAAAATTAGAGTAGAAAGAAATGAAAGTACAAATTCAACTTTTGCCAAAGTAATAGCACAACCATTAATGTACATGCCACTCTTTAAAAAATGATATGGATTAAAAGAAAAATAGAGTCATCCATCATTACCTAGTGTCAATGAGATATAACTCAGAAAATGAGGCTTTTAAACCACGATAAGAAGATACAGTCTTAGGATGCTCAACATTCAAAACAATTACCATAATATCTACATCAATAATAATAAAAATGTAGTAAATACATATCCAGCAAAAATGTAATATGAATTATGTGTGTGTGTGTGTGCGTGTTATATATATATATATATATATATATATATATATATATATATATAATAAGCCACATAAACATAATTTACCAAAGCGTCGACCAACATCGGCATTTCGAGGAACATCAGCCAGCTTGCAGCGCCTGCAGGGACCAGAAGAACTCTCGCCAACAACGCACACAACTTTAGTCCCATCATTTATAAATAACTCTTCCTTGTCCTTTGTATTGAAGAGAGGATTAACATCTCGAACAAGGACATTTGAGATGTCATAGTTGAAACCAGCTTCAATGATGTTTTTGAATGCATCAACATTGACACCGAACAACTTTGCCCACATCTCATTTCCCTTTAAAAAAGGGTCAGAAAAGATATACATATATTATTATAAGGAAAAATGAGACATATCCACACATCCATAAACAGGAGGGAAAGAATTGTAGTTTAGAAATACCTTCTCATCAACCAATATTAGGCTTCGATGCTTTGTCTTTCCTATAGGAGTCTTTAGTCGCAGTTTTTCTTTCACAAACACTCGAATTGTATGGTCTTTCGTGTTCGAAACAAGCTGGTCAGGGTATTTTTTGTTCCGCTTCATCTAAAGTAAAAAAAATTTAGCTATGTAATTATACCAACAACTAAACAAAGAATAAATAACAGAAGAGATGATTGTTTACTGAGTAGAGATGCAAAATGACAAAGCACGAAATATTGTATGGCAATTTAAAAATGATATGCCACCAAAATGAATGTAAAGGAACCTAGTACATGAAGTCAATCAGTATTGTAGATTAAGTTCATCATTACAATGTGTTGTGAGCTGAATCTGCCATGTTTTATAATCACTTTTATATCGATTTCTGCATACAGTTCATGCATTTGGGCTAAGATAGTACAGAATCTATGTAGTTTAGGTTTATTCGCCAAATTATGGAATCTACACCAGTTTCTGTTTAATTTCGCAGAATTCGAGGCAAATTACAGCAGTTCTGAGAAAGGTCGGAAAAGCTCGGAAATCAACTACAGAAGTCCAAGGTCGAGATGCAGCGGAACCAGTCGAATCAAGCTAGGAGCCCAGGTAACTCGATCTAGAGTAAAGCCTACTCGACCTCGACGACGGTGTCCGAGCACAAGCCTTGTCGACCAAGAGCAGTGTCGAGAGCCAGATCAACCCCACTCCGGAGACCCTACTCGATCTCGAGTACACCTAGTCGAGATCGACAACACCTCAGCGCCAAGTCCGGAGTCGATGAAGTTGTGATAAGTCGAGAAGCCAAAGACGGAGACGCCGAGCCAACCCTACTCGATCTCGAGGAGGCCTTGTCGAGATCGAGGACCAGCACCGCGTCTGTCCGAGTCCATGCCAAGGAGGAGTCCTCGACCACACCAGGCCACACATCCTCGACTACACCCAACTCGATCTCGAGGAAAGTTAGTCGAGATCGAGGAGCCAAGGAGCCCAGATTCGAGCCTGTCGAGCAGAGCCACCCGAGAAGCCCAGCCAGCCCCAGTCGACGACAACTCCTACTCGATATCGAGGAGTCCTAGTCGAGATCGAGGAGCGTCGTGTCCGAAGCGCGTTACGCGATTTGACTAACCTACTCGGTTTGGGAATCCTTGAGGCCGAAGGAGATCGAGAGGGCCGAGATCTATCCTACATCTATCAAATTCTATCTATGGAGAAGATTTACCACACATGGAGAGAAGACTTACCTATTTAGATATTATTTCCCCCTTTTAGATTTAATTCTTAAAATACATTTATTTATCTTTTAAGCTCTTTAGATATAGATAGATATATTCTATCCTTGATTAGCAAGGAATAGAAGGCTATAAATAAAGCCTTAGGGGCTAGTTTTTCATTCATTCCATCACACAATTCAATTTCAGAGAGAACAAGTAAGTAGTTACATAGAGAAAGAGAGAGTTTGTGGCAAGCAAGGTGGAAAGGAGAAAGCGGATTTGTCTTGTTGGTTGTAAGCTTTCTCTATTTGATTTAATGCAAGTTAGTTTCTTTTGTTATTTGATGTCTTTCTTGATGATTAAGAGCGAGTAGTCCACCCACTTCTGGGGCTGGGGTGAGCCCGACGGTGGCCATGTAAGGCGATGTGGTAAAGGTCAGATCTTGTTATGCGATTCTTCTTCTATCCCTATGAGCATGATTCTTTTGCGAGAGTTGAAGGTGATCCTTGTTTGTGTTATTGAAGCGAAAGTGATCTTAATGCAACTTGGATTAATTATGTGAAAAGGGTTAGTAACAATTAGGGTTTATGCGAAAGCCTCTATATGCCTATTTGTTAGTAACGAAAGTTATTTTGATGGAAAGCATGATCTTTTATGCCTTTATGTGTTACTTTGCATGGTTATCGTTGTGGCGTTGATACCCTGGCTTTGGAAGTTCTTTTATATTGAGTTTATTTCTGTCGAATTCTGAAATCTGTGTTCGAATCTGGAATTTATATTTTCTGTGTTTTAGTCGAGATAGAGGAGAGGCTTGTCGAGATCGAGTAGACCCTAGTCGATCTCGAGTTGGTTTTGGTCTATATCAAGTTGAGTTCCTGCTTCTGTTTTCAATTTTGAAGTTTCTGTTTTTACTATTTCTTGTCGATCTCGAGTTACTGCTTGTCAAGACCGAGTTGCCCTTGCCGGGTTTGCTGTCTGCTGTGATTTCTGAGTTTCTGTTATCCAGTTCTGTTGTCGATCTCGAGTAACATCTTGTCGAGATTGAGTAGCTTTTGTCTTTGCTTTTATTTCTTGCTTTCGTTTGTTATTTCTGTCTTTCTTTCTTTGTTCCTTTGTTTCTGTCTTCTGTTTGCTTTTCTGTGAGATTTACAGCTGCCTAGGATCCGCTGACATGCTTCCTCGTGGATTCGATCCTGACTTCCCATTACTGCATTGGAGGGAGTCTTGTAATTATTTGCGTGGGCCTAAATCTGGTTTGATCTATTTTGTTATATTTCATACTCGATTTCCTCCTCACAACACAATGTTTAAACATGCAAATCATTAAAGTAAAGCTCTAAATCGATGAGTCATTGAATATAAGCTTTAGTCATCAAATATGCTTGCATAGCATCAATCAAAATCTTCAATGATATAGCAGGAATACAAAAGAGATCCACATAATAGAAATGATTTGTGATAATTAGGAGCTATGTTAGTCTTCTATTTTCATTCAACCCTTTCTAGTGGAAGAATATAGGGGAAGTTGTGATATACAACTCACACAACTAAACAAAATAACTAAAGGATGACAAATTAAGAAACAAGCAAAAGAAATTTCTGGAATCTGAGCCGCCTTCTACTATTTCAGGACATCTAGCTATAATTCAGAAAGTTTATTTATGGTAATACTGTTTCTGGTTTTTGCTCCATCTTACATGAGAGAAATATATTGCTTTTGTTCTTTAAATTTAGCAAAGCAATAAATTTATACCCTCATAAGTTATATATCTTATAGTTTTGCAAATTTATACATTCTCAGTTTTGATTACCAACAATGTCAATCACTCCCCCACAATAAGTCAATAAGTATATTTCACCTGCATTTTGCCTTAAGTGATATTCCAATAGTTGGCTTAGCTTGATTTATAATGTAAAGCAATTATTTTGATGTGATAAGTGGTTCCATTTTTCTTATATGATCTATTGTGTTTACTGTTTTTTTCAAATATAAAATGTTTTTTCTAGTCGGTTCAGTACATGAACCGGGATAGGAAATCCCAGGGTTCTTCCCGGTTTGGTTTTATGAACCGGGGTAGAACCCACTGGGGATTTTTTTTAAAAAAAAAAGCGACTATATAACCCGGACCTACATAGGTCCGGTTTATATATGGTGACATTTGGATATCCAATTGCAATATCCGGGTTATATAGCTACCCAAATAACCCGGACAATCGATGTATAATGTACTGGAATAACCAGATTTCCTATAAAAAATAACCCGGATATTGGGTCCGGGTTATATAGGTACCCAACTATATAACCCGCTAACCATTAACCTGGACCATATCCGGGTTATAAAGGGTCAAATATCCGGGTTATATTCCCTTTTATGTAGTAGTGATTTCTCTGTGCTTAGTTAGTTGGAATGTTAGGCTTCTTGCATTTATTATCATTCATATATGCTAGGTGACCTGTGACTTGCTTGGACTTCTGATGAGAGCCTATTTTGTCATGTTTTACGTTTACTTTTATATCGATTTATGTATGCATTTCATGCATTTGGGTTAGAATAGTACAGATTCTATGAAGTTTACACTTATTTGCCAATTTATGGAGTCTACACTAGTTTCTGTTTAAATTCGCAGAAATTGAGGCAATTTACAGCAAATCGGAGAAAGGATGAAAAGCTCGAAGTCAACTACAGAAAATCCGAGGTCAAGGAATAGCTGAGCATGACAAATTGAGCAAGAAACAAGGAAGGGAGCACTCGACATAGCTAGTCGATATCGACCAACCTTAGTCGATATCGAGTAACCCTAGTCGAAAACGAGCAAGACGAGTAAATTTTGTTTTATAGTTTAGTCGACGGTGTGGTCTAGATAAAGTACCCTACTCGATATCGAGTACTCTTTTGTTCGAATTTGAGAGTTCTTTGGACTGAAAAGGCGGGCGCTGACACGCTTCCTCGTGGATCGATCCTGACTGCCTTCTACTACAACGGGAGGAAATCTTGTATTTATTTGCGTGGGCACAATCCGGTTTAAATTTATATTTATATTTATTGAACTTGATTTCCTCCTTCGTCAAATTGGCGCCGTTGCCGGGGAAGCAATCAATCGCGCCCTTTTTAGTTCCTTTTTACTCTTTTATTTTTGTTTTTATTTTGCAGGTGCATGCGAAGAACTGATCGCACACCTATAGACCCTATTCTCGAGCCTGAGAAATTTTTCCACTTAAAGCAAAGGCTTAGAAGGAGACTCATGTCAACCACAAACGAGAATGAGGTTTAGCTCACACCAGCGCATGAGCTTGGACTACTCCGCTTACGAATTGAGGAATTAACCACCAGAGAAGCAGAACACGCCCGACGAGAGGCAGAATATACACAGAATCAACAAAGGTGGGAGGCAAGGGTAGATCGTGAGGTCAACGCGAGAAGGGAACTTGAGGATCAGATTGGGCATGTCCCAGCCAACGCAAAGGAGTATCTGCATCCTACTCTGGAAGTTCCAGAATCACCGATCGTTCTTCCCCTTGTTAATTATGAAATTCTTCCTTCTTTTATTATTGAAATTAGGAGGAATCAATTTAGGGGAAAGCCCAATGAATGTCCTTTAGAGCACGTCACAACTTTTCTAGATTTATGCGAAGCTATTGCAGATGATGCTAATCTAGAATATCTCAAACTAAAGGCTTTTCGTTGGTTCCTTGCAGGATTAGCATCACAGTGGCTTGAAGGATTGCCAGCATGATCAATTCGCACTTGGAACAAACTGGAGGACTTGTTCCTTAACAAGTTCTTTTCTCCTGCAAAGACAGCTGCACTTAGACAATAGGTAACGGCTTTCAGACAGAAGCCAGGGGAGACACTAGCACAAGTCTGGGAGCGCTACAAAACGCTTCTGAAATCCCATCCTACGCATGGACATCCACCCTATGTCATTTAGGAGATTATCTTCAACTGCCTTGATGCACCTACTAAGGATAGGATCAATAACTACACCGCCTATAGGTATCTCGAGTACACCCCACGACGTGATTGAGAGACCTTTGAGACATTGGCCAACTATGATAATACTTATGGGACTTCTGCGGCCTCTGGCGACGAAAGATATGAAAGGCCTGCCCCATCTATGCCCTTATATGTGCCACCTAAGGAAGTTGATCCAGACGTCAGGGACCAGTTCCACAACGATCAGGTACATTGCTTTACCAAACAAGTTAAATTCCTTTCTAAAGATAAAACTTGTTTGGAATGTGGGTCTGTGAGGCACAACACTACTGCGTGCCAACATGAATATCAAATACTCATGGCTAAAACCCACGAAGAGGCGAGGTATGCAGGGGGAAACTACTCAGGGCAGCATCAGCAACAGCAGAACTAGAGCCGCTTTCACCAGCCCCAGCATCAAAGAGACCCCCCCACTCTATAGAGCTCCTGGTCACCTTGACAGAGAAGGTAAGAAAGATGACTTGCAGCTTGTAATTGAAGAGATGCAGAGGAATCACACCGACAACAAGCAATCAATCAATTCCATCCACACTCAGCTGCATTGCATCAATTCTACACTTGGGGAGATCGACATATGAAGGAAAACCATGGAGACCTAGATTGGTCAACTGGCTACATCCGTCCCGAAACAATCAGGTACGCTCCCTGGATCTTCTAAACCTAACCCTAAGGGTAAATCTGCAGGACAAGTAACTGCTATGAATCTAAGGAGTGGGCGACAGACACAGATGCCCAAACAGAACACAGAAGTTGCAGAGGAGTACTTGACGGTGAGTAAACCAGTCGACGTCAACCACCATCTACTCAACGTCGAGGACCCCCTAGTCGACGTCGACCACCCCTCTGCGCCTGCCCAGAAATCGAGTATTGTAGTCGACGTCGAGGAGCCTCCAGTCGACATCGACCAGCCTTCTGCCCATGTCGACAACACTTTTGCACATCCAAAGAAGAAAACGCTGTCATTCCCAACAAAATCTCCAAAGAACCCAGCGGAAAAGAAGTTTCAACGTTTCGTGAAGATGCTTCAAAGGCTCAATGTCACAATCTCTTTCATAGAAGCTCTTCACGAGATGTCGTCGTATGGAAAGTTCCTTAAGGAGATTCTGAGCAAAAAACGATCGATTGCTGAGATCGCAGAGGAGTGCAACCAGATGGACGTTCTATAGAAAAGGCCAAATCCAAGTAAGTTTGCTATAACCATTATTTCTCTATCAATCTAGTCCAAAGTCAAGATAGGTGCTTTAGAGCATGTGGATGCAAAATTATACATGGCGAACAACACTGTGGTCATCCCAACAGGCATGGTGGACAATGTACCAGTGCAAGTAGGTAAGTTCTTTGTCCCTGCTGATTTTCTAGTTATTGATATGGCAGAGGACCCTGCTTATCCAATCATTCTAGGAAGGCCCTTCTTAGCAACGGTGGATGCCAACATAAGTGTAAGGAAGGGAGTGCTCATTTTCAACATCAGTGATGAGGTAATTGAGTACTCTTTTAATAAAACTGAAAGGCATACAAGTCCCATGGAAGAGGTCAAATCAATATCAGCCAGGTACATCACTTAAAGGGAGCCAAAGGTAAGAAATATGACTCCCGGTGAACTGGAAAAGACGGACATGGAAGCCCAGGTGGATGAAATCATGGCGATTCTGAACAAATTGACAGACGATCTACTCGACATCGACCAAGGTAAGTCGATATCGACCAATTTTTATTCAAAATCGTTGCTAGTTCTTCAGTATGGGGTCGATGTCGACCAGAAGTACTCGATGTCTAGTACTCTAGTCGACGTCGACCAGATCCAAAGTGCTCCATCGACTGTGCCATCGTCGAGCAAACCACCCGAGGCCGAGCAATACTCGACGTCGAGTAACCTACTCAACGTCGACCAAACCAGGAACTCGATCCCTCCTTCCTCGACGAGCAAGCCACCAGACGACGAAAAGCAGTCGACGTCGAGTACCACTACTCAAAGTCGACTAGATCAAGAGGTCCCGAATTATGATTCTGTGATGGTAAGACAAGGTAACGACATCTCTTCTCCTATTTCAATTAAAGATTTATCTATACATGGGAGAGGTTTGCCTTGGTATGTGCGATTATGCAGAGTTTCCAATGACGATCCCAAGGAGTATGAAGTAGGAGACAAAGTCTATGTCTCCAAATTAAATAATCATTGGTTTCACAACAAATTCAACAAGAAAAAGATGGGAACTTTCACGATGAACAAGATCAATTCAGGAGGACTACAACTAATGGACAAGAATGGAGTCATGTTTGAAGCCCAAGCTACATGAGCCCTGCAGATGCTACCTTGAGCTTCAACGGAGAAAGTCGGCCTAGCAACTATAAAGTCTAGAGATTGTAAAAAGACATTTAGTTTTTGAATTTTTGGACATTTGTTTTTGGTTTTTCGTTCTGAAACATTATTTTTATGTTTTTCTATTGTGGATATTTTCTGTCTAACGATTCTTGCAGGTACGAAAAAGCTACAGAAGTACTCGACGTCGAGTAGACCTACTCGACGCTGACCACCCATCACGAGGAAAAGAAGTTGTGGTCGAGAATGACCATCCTGAGGTTCAACGTTACTCGATATTGAGTAGAAGTAGTCGACGTCGACTAGTCTACTCGATGTCGACCACTTCTGCAGCAACATTTGCCCTTGTCTAGTGAGTCTTTTGCTTAACCCTTGTTTTTATGGGGTAGGGGAATGGCTTACTTTGTGCTTATTTGATATATTTGACCATATGTGTGCATATTTTATTTCGAATTGCTTATACATGGCTATTTTGGAATTCATATTATCAATCTATGTGCTTACATGTTGTTTCCAAAGTTTATTTTTATCACCCCCATTGAAAATTTTGATAAGTGTCATGGAAGCTTAAATTGAACTCGACGATGTAAAATTGGATTTATTAGAGATATAGCATAAAATTGCCTAGTAAAAGGAAGTCACAATGAAGTGCATATTTTTATGAAAACCATGAAAGGAGGTAAAATTTGATGTTGCTTTTGACATGTTGCATAATAAGAGGATGGATGACTTTATATTTTCCATATAATGCTCATATGATTATATTCCTTAGCCATACCAATGCTTATGCATCACAAAACCCATAATATTCCTTATTTCATATTTGCTCCACATGATCTAAATATTTTCCATTCTTTACCTTATTGTCATCCGGGGATTATGTTGAGAACGGAAGTTACTTATGGAGATTATTATATGGTGTTTGTGCTGTTGCTATTATCATATTTGGAGTTTGGCAGGAAATTCAAATATTATGGAAAATTTAATGAGTGAAAGAAAATCCGATCACCTCAGGAGATTAAGGTAGATCGGCCCTGCTTGTGTTGAGATGTTAGTTCTGCAGGATGGGACACCAAGGTGAGGAGTCCAAAGCACTAAGTATCCGGGGTCATTCATGACACCCATGTTTGCGACTCGCCAAAAAGCAGTGCCGAGGTTAGAGAGGTAAAAGCATAATATTGAAAAAAGCATTGAGCGAATGAGCGAAAGGTGAGAAATCAAAGGAAGAAGGAATGTAGAATGAATGTTTAGAAAGTACTCCATTTCACCAGATCATTAGCATCACATGGCCAAAATTTGTCCACCAGATCATTAGTACTCCTCTTGATTATTAACGCTTTGTCACGTATGAATGCTTTTGCATAACCCTTCTTTTGTGAGTAGATGTTGCTTTTATTACACGTGCATGGATATGTGGCAGAAGTACCTTTTCAAGGATGGTAATTGATTACAGGTTTATTTGAGAATGGATCTAATATGTTGAGAGTTTTGATTTCTTTCGCTGTATGACCATTAAAAGTATTGCTTGAGAACAAGCAAGCTTAAGTATGGGGTGTTTGATGAGAGCCTATTTTGCCATGTTTTATGTTTACTTTTGCATCGATTTATGTATGCATTTCATGCATTTGGGTTAGAATAGTACAGATTCTATGAAGTTTACACTTATTTGCCAAATTATGGAGTCTACACTAGTTTCTATTTAAATTTGCAGAAATCGAGGCAATTTACAACTAATCGAAGAAAGGATGAAAAGATCGAAGTCAACTACAGAAAATCAGGGGTCAAGGAGCAGCTAAGCAGGACAAATCGAGCAAGAAACAAGGAAAGAAGCACTCGACATAGCTAGTCGATATCAACCAACCTTAGTCGATATCGAGTAACCCCGGTCGAAAACGAGCAAGTCGAGTAACATTCACTCGATATCGACTGGTTTTGATTCGTTTTTGCTTCTGTTTCTTTCTGTTTTATAGTTTAGTCGACGGTGTGGTCGAGATCGAGTACCCTACTCGATATCGAGTACTCTTCTGGTCGAATTCGAGAGTTCTTTGGACTGAAAAGGCGGGCTCTGACACGCTTCCTCGTGGATCGATCCTCACTGCTTTCTACTACAATGGGAGGAAGTCTTGTATTTATTTGCGTGGGCACAATCCGGTTTAAATTTATATTTATATTTGATAACTCCACTCCTTTGATGAAAATCGGAATTAGTTTCAAAGGTTTTGACAGACTGTTTGTGTCAAAGGTCTTGAAGCTACAGCTGTGTTGATGAAACACAAAACCTGCACTTTATTATATTATGTCCGAATATTATTATATGTTATTATATGATTCCGGATATTATTATATATGCACTAACATTTCAGGAAGCTTTTCGAATTATATCTCCTTCCTTGAGCTGAATAACGTGGAGAATAAAATCGGAGATTATGGCTTCAGAATTTCCAAGAATAGAAGATCTCAAAGATCCACCCACAAGCCATAATCCAAGTTAGCCGTTGGAGAAGATTCCTTCCTCAAGTGGCGCCGATGATCTTCACTATATAAAGGAGATGAAGAAGAGAGAGAGGACTGACGCACATTCACGAATATCATTGCACAATCAGCCCTCAAGTTTACGATCTCTCTTCAGCGTGTTCTCTCTGCTTATTCTTAAGAGTCTTATATTTTGTTTCAAAGCATTTGAGAGTTACACAGTGAGCTTATAGGATATATTCAGAGAGAGTGTTATACTCGAGAGTTTATAACTCAGGAAGTGAACACTAGGCGATTGATTCACTAAGTGTAAGAGGATTGTACTAGAAAGCTTAGAGAGGTGGGGTTCTTCTAGATTGGTCTAGGACTCCAAGGGAACGTGAGTTGACTGGATTGCAATTGTATAGGAGAGAGGCTTCTCGGTGAGCTATTAGGATCCTAAGTCTTGTGAATCAATAAAAGCCGGTTGAATCCTAGGGTTGTGGAAGAACCCTAGGCGGGGACGTAGGCCAAGTTCGTGCCGAACCTCGTTAACAATTCGTTGCGTCCTTTACTTACTGCTTTACCTTATTTCCGCACTTGGTTCGAATTGTTTAACTTTGTGATTCAGGTTTTCAGAGAAAAGACTAAGTCTAATCTGAAAGGGTTTTGCACGAGCTTCAAAAGTCTTGAGACTATATGCGAAAAACCGGCATACTCTATTCAACCCCTCTTCTAGAGTATCTTTATATTACTTTGTTTTACATTATCGAACCTTCAATTGGTATCAGAGCTTTAATCACTGTTTTTGATCTAACAATCTTGTGAGTTTTTGATCATGTCTGGTGAAGCAAGCGGAGGATTTGCACAGGGAAGGTCTACCAGCAGACCACCACTCTTTGTAGGAAACAACTTTGTCCACTGGAGATCATTGATGAAGATGTTCATTATAGATCAAGATCTGGAACTTTGGAACATTATAGAGAATGGTCTGAAGGTTCCAGAGAAAGACGGACCAAATGGAACCAAAATTGCGAAGAAGGAGTCTGAATACATCCAAGCGGATCTTGAACTCGTCTCCAAAAACTACAGGGCTATTAACTTACTATATTGTGGTCTTAGCACTGATGAGTTTAACCGTATTTCATCTTGTAGGTCAGCTAAAGAGATTTGGGACAAGCTGATCGTCACCTATGAAGAAACCAGCCAAGTAAAAGACACCAAGATCAGTATCTTCCTTCGAAAGTATGAGCTTTTCAAAATGAAGTCTGATGAGTCGATCAAGGCCATGTTCACACGATTCACAGAAATCACCAACAACCTTGACTCTCTTGGCAAGAGCTTTACAAACGTTGAGAAAGTAAGGAAGATATTGAGGTGCCTCCCAAAAGAAAAGTGGGGTCCTAAAGTAACAGCCATAGAAGAAGCTCAAGACCTCACCAATCTGCCCCTTGATGACTTGCTTGGGAAGCTGATCACTCATGAGATGATCCTTAATGAAGACGATGGAGAACTTCCAACAAGCACTAAGAACATGGCACTCAAGTCTAAGAAGGATGAGCCGAAAGATGTGTCTGATTCTGAAGATGAGGATGATGATGAGGATGATCCCTTTGATCTCATTACAAGGGGTCTTTCTCGAATCCTCAAGATGAAGAAGCAGTTCAACAACAAAGATGCATCAGAGTCTTCTAAATTTTGAGGTAAGTCTCAATACAACAAATATGATAAGAAGACTAAACCTTTGTCTTGTTTTGAATGTGGTGAAACAGACCATCTTGTGAAAGATTGCCCTCAAAAGACGAAGAGCTAGTCCAACAAAGGTGAGAGATGGAAAAAGAAAGCCATGGTGGCAACTTGGAGTGATTCTGACTCAGACTCTGATAATGAGAAGGCCATCGTTTGTCTTATGGCCACAGGAGATGAATCCCACGATGAGAAGCTTGAGGTAACTGTAAGAGAGCTTATGGCAAGTCCAAAAGAGGTATTATCGGAATTCCTTTCTAATATGATTGCCAATGAAGAGAAACTTATTGCCCAAACTAACACTCTTAT
The DNA here is from genome assembly GCA_963922045.1 of Persicaria maculosa. Taxonomy (NCBI): domain Eukaryota; kingdom Viridiplantae; phylum Streptophyta; class Magnoliopsida; order Caryophyllales; family Polygonaceae; genus Persicaria; species Persicaria maculosa. Next base: position 59,128,105 of record OY998259.1, read on the forward strand.
CAAGAAGACCGTGGACCAGGAAAGAACTATTGAGGAACTGTCTAGGCGGGTCAAAAGTCTTGAAACTTCTTATTCAGGTCTTGACATTAAAGTCAAGACTCTTGACTCAGAGAAATTTGAACTCAAGCAAGATCTCTCGTCTCTGAGAAGTGAACATCATGACTTAGAGAACGAGAAGATCTTCTTGAATAATAAGATTCAAGACCAACAGACAGCCCTCATAAGTTTTACCAAGTCCAAGGGCACTCTTGATAGGATGTTGGGTGAGCAACAAAGTTCTCTAAACAGAAGTGGTATTGGTTACAACCCGAGGTTGTTAAAGAAGCAACACATTACCACTTTTTTGAAGGCAAAAGGAAGCAGAACATCTCCTATATGTCACCACTGTGCGAGAAAGGGACATGTAAGAGAGACTTGCCCCTATAGAAGAAAGGATCCACATATTATTCGCAACACATTTCCTATTCACTTGAGAAAAGAACGGATAGTGCAAGTTTGGGTCCCCAAAGGCACTATTTTACCAAATATGGTTTATCCCAATAAAAGATCTAAATTTGCTCACTGGTCTAGCCACAAAGGTTGATTTTTGTTTTGCAGGAGATCACCAAGGTGAAGGAGCAAAAATGGATTATTGATAGTGGATGCTCGAGATATATGAGTGGGAAGAGTTCTCTCTTTCATGATCTAAAGAAGCAATCCACTGGAACAATCACTCTTGGTGACAAAGGAAAGTGCGACATCGTTGGTATTGGTAGTGTTGGGAGTGATTCCAACCATAGTATTAAAAATGTCTATCTTGTGAATGGTTTGAAGTATAATTTGCTTAGTGTATCTGAATTATGTGATAGTGGCAATGATGCCAAATTTAACAAGAAAAGATGTCTAGTATGCAGAGAAGATACAGGTGAAGTTGTTCTGACTGCATATCGTTACAACAATATATATGTTGTAAATGCTGAGCAAGTGGCACAAGGAAGTTTAACCTGTCTAAAGGCTTTGACGGACGATCCAAAGCTCTGGCACAGGAGACTCGGTCATGTGAGTCCACATACACCACAGAAGCTTGTGTCCAAAGGGCTTGTAAGAGGGCTACCTGAGATGGATTCCAAAGGTATTGATATGTGCAATGCATGCACACGAGGTAAACAAACACGTAGCTCTTTCAAACCCAAAAAGGTTGTAAGTTCTTCTAGACCCCTTGAACTTTTACATATGGATTTATGTGGTCCTATGCGAGTCAAATCTCCCAACGGTAAAAAGTACATGCTTGTTGTCATATTTGATGAATGCAATGACGGTTCTTTGAGTGAAAGTGTTGCAGATTGAGATCTTAACATCCATACAGAAAACGAGGATGGTGATGATGCTGCTACCAAGAACACAGAGAAGAGGAACATGCAGGAACAGATTCTCAACACTGAAGAATTGGCCCAAGGTGTTGAAGATTCGTCCAAAGCCCTTGGTGTCCAATCCAACAGTGTTGAAACGTCAGAAACTGTTGTAACTGAACCTAACAGGACCAGGAGTCAGATGTACCACAAATCAATCCTACTGGTGTGACGAATCAAGGAGCTGAGACTAGCAAAAGAAAATTCAAATACTCCTCGTCACACTCATTAAAGGAAATCATTTCTGACCCTACATCTAGTGTTCAAAGTCGTTCTAAACTTAAAGATCTTTGTGCTTTTCACGCGTTTGTTTCTCTTATAGAACCAAACAAGGTAGATGAGGCCCTTCAAGAGCAAGATTGGATCATTGCTATGCAAAGTGAGCTTAACGAATTTGAAAGGAACAAAGTCTGGACCTTGAAGCCTAGGCCAAAGCATCAATCAGTCATTGGCACACGATGGGTATTTCGAAACAAGCTAGATGAGAATGGTAAGATCGTGAGGAACAAAGCAAGGCTTGTTGCCCAAGGCTACAATCAAGAGGAAGGTATTGACTACGAGGAGACCTTTGCTCCCGTAGCCAGGCTTCAAGCCATTCGTATATTATTAGCATTTGCATCTTTCATGGGCATAAAGTTATATCAAATGGATGTCAAGTGTGCTTTTCTTAATGACTTCTTAGAGGAAGAAGTTTATGTGGCTCAACCCCCAGGTTTTGAAAGTTTGGAATTTCCTAATCATGTTTATAAACTTGACAAAGCGCTTTATGGTTTGAAACAAGCCCCAAGAGCTTGGTATGAGCGTTTGTCAAAATATCTTTTAGAAAATGATTTTAAAAGGGGGTTGATCGACAAGACTCTTTTTATCAAGTCCAAAGGAAATGACATTTTGGTTATTCAAATATATGTTGATGATATATTGTTTGGTGTTACTAACACATCTTTGTGCAAGGAATTCTCTGACATTATGTGCAGTGAATTTGAGATGAGCTTGATGGGTGAACTCAACTTCTTTTTGGGATTACAAGTTCATCAATCCAAGAAAGGGATCTTTGTCAACCAAAGCAAGTACACTAAGGATCTCTTGAAGAAATTCAAGATGGATCAATCCAAAGCAGCCAAGACACCCATGAGCTCAACACTATCTCTAGATCAAGACAAGACTGGGAAGAGTGTCAATCAAAAGGAGTATCGAGGGATGATTGGATCTTTACTATATCTTACGGCTAGCAGACCTGACATCATGTTTAGTGTTTGCATGTGTGCTAGGTTTCAAGCTGATCCTAAAGAATCTCTCCTCATGGCTGTGAAGAGGATCTTTCGATATCTCAATGGCACTAAGGAGCTTGGCTTATGGTACCAAAAGCAAAAAGATTTCACATTAATCGCGTATTCTGATGCAGATTTTGCAGGCTATAAGGTGGATTGGAAGAGCACATTAGGATGTTGCCAATTCTTAGGAGCATCCTTGATCAGTTGGCATTCAAAGAAACAAAACTCAGTTGCTCTATCCACTGCCGAAGCCGAATACATAGCAGTCGGAGCTTGTTGCTCCCAAATCCTTTGGATAGCTCAACAAATGAGAGATTTTGGCATCAACCTCAGAAGTATTCCCATTAAGTGTGACAACACAAGTGCCATATCATTCTCGAAGAATCCTGTTCAACATTCAAGGACCAAACATATTGATGTAAGGCATCATTTTATTAGAGACCATGTTGAAAAAGGTGATGTGTCCATTTTGTTTATTTCAACTGATTATCAATGGACTGGCATTTTTACTAAGCCTTTGGTAGAGGACAGGTTCACCTTCATTAGACGTGAGATTGGGATGCTTAACAAGGATGCACTTTCGTAGGGGGGGCTTTCCCTTTACGAAAGATAACTTCTACTCAGTGTCAAGATCCTTGAACCTCATTTCAAAGGTTGTGAACTGAACAGTAGAGCACATATAACGGATCAGATATTTGGTTGATATCTTATTAGATATTTGATCAAATATGGTTTTAATGGATTTTAACCTTCTTTATATGTTACCTATTTTATTTTCGGAAAAATCCTTTTATTTTATCCGAGTATAGTTTATTTGTGGAAATTATTTTAAAATCGGATAAATCTTTTCTTGCATTTAAGAATTGAAAGGATCTTTTTAAAATTTGAATTTCTGGTGACTGTTTTTATACTTCACCCTTTGTTGAAAGACAAAAAGGGGGAGATGGTTTGATGGTTTAGACGTGAATTTATGGATGCCTTTATCATTGGTTTTAAACTTATATGATCCAACATTTGTCTAACCCATGCAGGTACTTAGTCTGATTATGCCTTATGATATATCTGCTTGACTAAGTTACGGGGATGCACAGGTTTTATCTTTCATCAAGGGGGAGATTGATAACTCCACTCCTTTGATGAAAATCGGAGTTAGTTTCAAAAGCTTTGACAGACAGTTTGTGTCAAAGGTCTTGAAGCTACAGCTGTGTTGATGAAACACAAAGCCTGTACTTTATTATATTATGTCCGAATACTATTATATGTTATTATATGATTCCGGATATGATTATATATGTACTAACATTTCAGGAAGCTTTTCGAATTATATCTCCTTCCTTGAGCTGAATAACGTGGAGAATAAAATCGGAGATTATGGCTTCAGAATTTCCAAGAATAGAAGATCTCAAAGATCCACCCACAAGCCATAATTCAAGTTAGCCGTTGGAGAAGATTCCTTCCTCAAGTGGTGCCGATGATCTTCACTATATAAAGGAGATGAAGAAGAGAGAGAGGACTGACGCAAATTCACGAATATCATTGCACAATCAGCCCTCAAGTTTACGATCTCTCTTCAGCGTGTTCTCTCTGCTTATTCTTAAGAGTCTTATATTTTGTTTCAAAGCATTTGAGAGTTACACAGTGAGCTTATAGGATATATTCAGAGAGAGTGTTATACTCGAGAGTTTATAACTCAGGAAGTGAACACTAGGCGATTGATTCACTAAGTGTAAGAGGATTGTGCTAGATAGCTGAGAGAGGTGGGGCTCTTCTAGAATGGTCTAGGACTCCAAGGGAACGTGAGTTGACTAGATTGTAATTGTATAGGAGAGAGGCTTCTCGGTGAGCTATTAGGATCCTAAGTCTTGTGAATCAATAAAAGTCGGTTGAATCCTAGGGTTGTGGAAGAACCCTAGGCGGGGACGTAGGCCAAGTTCGTGCCGAACCTCGTTAACAATTCGTTGCGTCCTTTACTTACTGCTTTACCTTATTTCCGCACTTGGTTCGAATTGTTTAACTTTGTGATTCAGGTTTTCAGATAAAAGACTAAGTCTAATTTGAAAGGGTTTTGCACGAGCTTCAAAAGTCTTGAGACTATCTGCGAAAAACCGGCATACTCTATTCAACCCCCCTTCTAGAGTATCTTTATATTACTTTGTTTTACATTATCGAACCTTCAATATTTATTGAACTTGATTTCCTCCTTCGTCAACTTCTCTTATTTGTTGTTTCCTTGTTGTTCGACTTTTTCAAGTAAATTTCCTACGAGAGCTTACTCTGTAACCGAACCTATTGCTTGATGTGTCATATAGTATGTAGGTGTTGCATATCACATGCCATGTAGTATCATGCTTAGGACCTGCACATATATGAATGAGCATCTGTATTCTTTATGCGTTAGAAGAAGAAGGCGAAGCGGCAAAAGGAGCTTCTCGCGGCAGCAAGAGCCCTTCTTCACGGAGAACCAAAGGGTGTATTTCACCGCAGTTCTCCCTTAATTTCCTTGGGCCTTTGGTTCTGCTTTGGTTGAACCGGTTTGGTTGTATATTTGGGATGATATTATGAATTTATATGGTTATTTTAACACATGGATTTTAAATGTATTTATTTGTATTTAATATGATTATTTATAAAGTATAGTTTTGTGAAAAATGAAATATTTTGGTGGTTGTTGATTTAAATATTTTTGGATAGTTCTACTTGAGAAGGTTTTAAAATCATTTAAATATTTTAAAAAGATGATTCAAACCCTAGTTGTTGTTGCTAAGATATTTTTATGATGGTTTTCAAACTTGTATTTTGGAAATATTTCTCAAAATGAATTTATCATTTTAAAACCGAGATGTTGGGATTCCTTTAACGATATAACTCTGACCTAATTAACTGGATTGAATGATTTGAGAATAACCTTGGATACCTGTATTTCAAGGACTTTACTCTAACGGATTGACTTGACCTGTCAGACCCATATTAACCCGATCTTTTGGACTGTTTAACTGGACTTGACTTTGTGTAATGATTGGACTGCACTATGGACTTATATGAGACTCTAGACTTTGATTGAGGTGTCTACGGATTAACGATAATGAATGGTTGGAAATTATATGAAATGCTTAAACTTTCGGATGTCTAGGCTTTCTCATATTTCTTACTTATCGAGCGCATTTACTTATCACATGATTTCTGAAAATGCTTTTCGTGTGTGTATTTCTATGTGCTTAGTTAGTTGGAATATTCGACTTCTCGCATATATTATCATTCATATATGCTAGGTGACCTGTGACTTGCTTGGACTTCTCTTATCTGTTGTTTCCTTGTTGTTCGGTTTTTTCATGTAAGTTTCCTACGGGAGCTTACTCAGTAACCGAACCCCGTGCTTGATGTGTCATATAGTATTTACGTGTTGTATATCGCATGCTTAGGACTTGCACATATATGAATGACCATCCGTATTATTTTTGCGTTTGGGATAGAACGGTCGTTATCTCTTAGTCATTAGATTCTTGGCTAGGGTCCTAGGACAACCCAACTTCATCGGGTGTCTTCCTCCTCAAGTCATTTATATATATCACGAGATATAATGACCATGAGATATGATGATGAGATATGATATGCTATGATGAGACATGATATGATATATCATCGAACTGGCCAATCTCTGCACTAACGGAAATGGGTGCAGAGATAGGAGAGGGATATGCCACTTGGCATTCTATGTGGATTCATTTTATTGCTATATGCATTATAAGTTGTCATCATGCTTGTGTGATTTAAATTTCATTACTGTATTAAAGCATCCTTTATTCTAGGTATAGGCGTATTATATGTCCTCAGCGAGGTCTTTAAGACCCACATTAGAGGCTCGGTCTGGCTTCTTTGTTAGTTTCAGGTATATGATCCTTGCTTGATGATTGCTTCCGTGATGAGGGTTTCCTTTTGTGACGTTACGACAAGAGACTAACTGATCACCAAATTATTATACTTTGGATGATGTTTACTTACTCGTTTTTTCCCTCGTATTTGGTTTTGATCCGGCTCTGCCATGGCAAGTTATATCATAGATTTCCTTTCGTTATGCATTTCGAACTTAAAATGGTTTTGAGAGACTTAGACAAATGGGACAGGTTCAAGGTACCTAACGATCATATCGCGTATTTTGGGGTTTAAAATCCCCTTTTTCAAGTCTAACACTTTGGTTTTGAAACCTCGACTCGTACTTAGATTGCAACATCCAACCTTCGAAATGTAATCAGGGTATTATATTCGGGCCGTTACAAAGTTGGTATCAGAGCCAGGTTGTGCAATTCGAGTACAAAAGGGTTGAGAGTATGTTTTGGAAAACCGCCCATAGATTTCAAAAGAGTTTGAAAACATTTTCAAAAAGGGCAAAATTAATTTAATAAAACTAACTTAAGGTAAGGAAATGAAATGGGTCGGGTAATCGATTGGGTAGAAAAGGGATAGACCATCCCTATTAGATGTGGACTTAGGGAATGGTAAACTAACCCTAGCTTGTCTTTACAAGGGGGTTGGTGATGTCCGCATTTTTAGTCTTATTTTGCATTATATTTTCATTCCATTTGAGTCCCTTTATTAGCTTTTGTATTGGAAAAGTGTGTCTTTTTTGTTAGTTTTTGTATTATTCAAAGATATAGAGTCTACACAAGTTTTTGTGGTGTTTTGTAGGTTTTGAAGCTAAAAAGAGGCAATTCTAGGGCTTAAAGAAAAGTAGAGAAAGGTGGAGAAAGGAGCCAAAATGATTGGCTAAGGAAGAAGCAAGAAGAAAGAAGAAGAGCACAAAAGACCATCGACGTCGACCCTTTCCCCCTCGACGTCGGCACCTAATGAAGAATAGAAGTTACTGCACTTGAAAAGATACATCGACGTCGACCCCTGCTACGTCGACGTCGACCCCTGCTACGTCGACGTCGACCCAAAAGTCCTAAGGAAAAATGATTTGGCGGTGATTCTAGGCAGCATCGACCTTGGAAGCGTCAACGTCGACCCCCCTATAGGTCGACGCGCATCAAATTGGAAGTTACTACAGGATGTTTTATGGGCGGTTTTTATCTTTTTACTTAGGGTTTTGCTCTAATTCTTTTGGAGATCTTTTTGTTAGATAGACTTAAGATATTTTATCCTTCTTTAGATAGATTTAGATAGAATTATATTATTTTCCTAAGATAAAAATCTCTTTCTTTGGAGATTAAGTCTTACTTTTATTTATAAAATAAAGCCTAATAAGGGCTAAATAACACACAAGCAACGACTGAATCAACAAAACCTTAGGAGCGTTAATTTGGAGTTTGGTTGAAAGTTGTGAATGTAACTTTGAGGTTTGGTTTTATGCAATTTTATATCATGATTTCTTCTGCATGTTTTATGTTTTCTTTTGAATAGTGAGTAGTTCCCCTTTCTTCTAGGGTTGGGGTGAACCTAGCAATAAACATGTATGAATGAATCTATACTTATGTGTTGTTTTTATCTTCTTATACCCATGTGCTTAACCTTTGATGAAACTATAGGGAATTCATTGTTGCAATTGAATCTACAAAAGGAGATTGTTAACATTGATAGTAATTAGGAATATTTGATGAAAATAAAAGAGACTTAATTAAGAGAAGGTTGCATTAGTGTTATTTCCTTGTTCACTTAAGCCGATTTAAGTGTGATTACTACCATTTACAGCCGCCACATTTACCCTAAATTCCCCTATAATTCCCTTATTTTCAACCTCAAAGCAACTAGGATAGAACCGCTGACATACTCCCTTGGGTCGACCTTGATTTCCACTATACTATAGAGGAAACTCGAGTATAAATTATATTTGATTGAATTGAGCATAGGTATCGATCTACACCTCATAACAACACCTGGAAGACTCCAAGGAGTTTGCACCATGGTGGTTGGAGTAGCAGGTTTAGGATGTAGAGACCGAGGGGCAGTTGCCCCCTCCGGTCAGTCGCCCCTCGAAGGTTGGCTTCTAGATAGCTTGACTGTGTTGTTTATAAACTGGTCACGAGGGCGATCCCCTTCGAAGGGGATCATATTAATTCTCATTGAATGCTTCCGTGTTGATTGTTAAGCTCGGCCTTACTTGCGCAACAATCATAGTCGACCCACGTCACAGACCGGTTGGGCGTGGGGGCCCAGCACATCGAGGTAGGGGACGACCCCCTCGTTGGGCAGTCGGTGATGAGGCATATGTTGGGGTTTAGTCCTCAGAGGGTGTTGAGATTCCGGCTCCTCCACCGGATGCTGCACTAGGACAGCTTGACCAAGCTATGCTGATCGAGATGCTGAGAGGATTTCTTGGAAGACCTCCACCGGTTGCACTCGAGATTTTGATTCCTAATAAGCAGCCTACAAGGTTAGAGGCGGATATTCCTATTGAGCAGCCAGCTGAGCCCGATGTCGGTGCGCGCCCTGAGAAGTGCACTGACTAAAGATGTGGTTCCGGTAGATCGACAACATTTTCGACTTCATCGGCGCCCCGGCTATAGAGCGCCAGAGGTTGTCCGCATGTCTTCTGTGGAAGAACGCCTTTGATTGTTGGACCGGTTATAAGGCGGATTGAGCAGAGTGAAGCTACACAAGGGGTTCATCCCTTAGTGTGGGTATGTAGGATATGGCTAGGGTTAGGACAAGTCATGAGATCCTAGGATGCCCCATCCGTATAGCTGAGCGTGAGCTGCCCACCGACCTGATCGTGATGACCCTAAAGACGCACGTTTTGTCTCTCGGCATTGACTTCATGGACCACTACGAGGCAATCGTCAACTTGTGGATGAAAACAGTCAACATCTTGCCAGATGACGGGAAAGAGCATCAGGGATGGGGGAGTGACCCCGAGAGGAACAGGGTACTCCTCAGCGCAGTTCGAGCTGAGAGGCTTTTGGACTAGGTTTGCAGGGGATACTTGTGTTATGCTTTAGAGGTGGATCGAGGGAGACCCAACATGTCAGATGGACCGCTGGTTCGCGATATCACTGATGTCCTCCTGAATGAGCTAACAAGGTTACTAGAGATATTGCGGAAGCATCAACTATATGGAAAATATAACAAGTGTGATTTTTGGATCTCAAGGGTGACCTTCCTAGGTCATATTATCTTAGCAGAGGGTGTCATCGTGCATCCGGCGAAGATTGATGCCATAGCTGCTTGGGAGGTGCCCAAGAACGCCCGAGTCATCCGTTCCTTCCTTGGTTTGGCCATTTATTATCGGAGACTTGTTCAGGGATTCTCGAGATATCACTAGACCAATGACATAGTTGACTTGAAAGGATGCACCCTTCATGTGGAGTAAGGAGTGTCATGCCAGTTTTGAACTTATGAAGGAGAAGATGACTACCACACTAGTTTTAGCACTACCAGATTAGACAGAGGATTTCGTGATCTACACAAATGCTTCGCGGGCTGGATTGAGTTGTTTTCTACATCGGAGGGACCGAGACATAGCTTATGCTCCATGCCAGTTAAAGTGACCGAGTTGTTTTCGTGTTCTTACCCCACTCATGATCTGGAGCTAGCAGCTATGGTACACTCTCTGAAGATCTGGAGACATTATCTGTATGGCACTTCCTGCAATGTGATGACATATCACAAGAGTCGTAAGTACATTTTCACCCAGAAGGAGTTCAACATGTGGTAGAGACGGTGGCTCGAGCCTCTAAAGGATTATGATTTGGAGATCATTTATCATCTCGGGAAGCCCAATGTACTGACAGATGCGCTCAGTTGGAAGACTCATCAGGAGGCAACCATGGCCAGAGTGACAACTCAGAGTAGATTGCATGCGGATTTTATGTCCTGCGGTATTGAGGTGTGGATTCAGAAGAAGAGAGGCCAGTTATCCTTCATAGAGATTCAATTAGAGCTGACAGACGAGATCCAGAGTGGACATGCAGAGTGCCTAGAGATTGAATCACTGAGAGAGCAGATGGCTTAGGGACGAGCTGGAGAGCTTGTAGAGAGAACCGACGGGTTACTAACTTTTCAAAGTAGCATAGTGGTGCCATCTACTTCGGATTTCAAGCGAAGGATTATGCAGGAGGCACACACTACCCCTTTTGAACCTTCACGAAGTTCCTAAGAGGATAGTTTCTGACAAAGATGGATGCTTCACTTCGAGATTCTGTCAGTAGGTGCATGAGGCCTTAGGGACCAGGCTACAGTTCAGCACAACTTTCCATCCACAAACAAACGGTCAAAGTGACCGAGTTATTCAGACAATATAAGACACCCCTAGGTTCTGTATTTTAAAGTGGAGTGATCATTGGGTCATATTTCTGCCTTTGGTAGAGTTCTCCTATAACAACAATTACCATTTGTCGATAGAGATGGCTTCTTATGAGGCATTGTATGGGAGACGCTGCAAGTCGCTAGTCTGTTGGGATGAGCCCACCGACACAACGGTTTCATTGCCAGAGTTGGTGAGAGAGATCGTCGACTAGGTCGGACGCATCAGAGAGCACATGAGGATTGCACAAGATCGACAAAAGAAGTACAATGATCGAAGACGAACAAGGATAGTGTTTGACGTGGGATCGCATGCCTGGCTCAGAGTTTTGCCAACTAGAGGGATCCACCATTTTGGCATCAAGGGCAAGTTGAGCCCTAGGTTTTTGGGTCCTTTTGAGATTTCGGAGAGGGTTGGAGAGGTAGCTTATCATCTAGCCTTACCCCCATCTTTGCCCGGTGTGCAGCAAGTTTTCCATGGATCCAAGCTTTGTCATTATGTTCTTGATGAGAGTCACATCCTTGACCATATTGACATTCTTAAAGAGCCAGATCGCACCTTCGTAGAGAGTCCAACTAGGATTTTTGGCCATCGTGTCAAGAAGTTGAGGAACGGGGAGGTTCCTCTACTTCTGTTTCAGTGGACTAAAAAGAGTCCCGAGGAGGCGGCTTGGGAGATTGAGGATAGTTTTCGGGCGAGTTATTGGGACATTGTAAATGAGCTGTTAGCATCCTATGGTGAGCCTACAGTGGACCTTTCCTTGACATCGTGAGATGGTGGTGAGTCTTGTCTAGTTCCCTTTAGTTGTGGGTTGGTGGTTATCTCTATGCTTGATGTGCTTATGATTGGTAGTTCTGGGCAGATTTCATGCTGATATGATATGACTGATGCCAGACCCTATTGATGTGTGAGTTCCTGTCAACTCTGGAGGTGCGTTCTGATAAGGACATCCGCTTCATATTAAGGGGTACCGAATGCTCAATTCAGAAACGATTGTTATCTCATGCTTTGAGAATGAACGTACCTTGGTCGAGTCCTTTGCGTCGGAGCTTATCCACTACTACACCCGTGAGACTTGGGCTATTGTGTCAAGCCATGCTAATTTGGCTGATACCAATATCGTTGTTTTCTCCTATCATTAGTTTCCATTTATCCGACCATTTTTGTGCATCTATCCTACCAATTTAAATAGCTTTAAAGGAAAATCAAGCCAGAATTTAGATTGTGAGGCATGATAGTGTTCTTGTTTTAAGCATTCATCTTACATTGTGAGGCTGAATACTCAAACCAATTGGCATCTACATGCAGGTGAAAGGAGCTGTAGGAATTGATCTCTAAGCTTGCCGATCTCTAAGTTGTTTGTTGTCACACAACACTATGGAGTAATGGAGTTGCTCATGAGTTAGCTAGAGAAGCCAGGGATTGTAGGAGTTGTGGCTTGGGATACTTGTCTCCCTCCTTTTGCTTGTATGGTTTGTATGCAGTAAATAGCAGTTTGTAGTGCCTTGGTGCCTTAAAAACGTATATGTTCGTTGATACTGTGATTCATTCCATCTATCCTACCATGATTTTTCCATTACGATCCTACCATTAGTGTGCGTCTATCCTACCATTAGTGTCAAGTTATACGGTAATTACTAGGTTTCCATTCTGATCATACCAATATCGTTGTTTTATCCTATCTATCCTACCATGATTTTTCAAGTTTCCTGGTACTTTTTTACTTAGTTCTATACTTAGGAATTTCGGTGATTACATTATTATCCTGCCAATATCGTATTTTTATCCTACCAGGTTCATAAATTTGTCTTACCACTAGTGTATATATTTCCTACCAGATTCATAATTTTATAAGTTCAGAGATATTCATAAATTTTTCCTACCAGATTCACAAATTTGCCATGCCACTAGTGTATATATTTCCTACCATATTCAATCGTATAAGTCCAGATAGATATGAACACATACTCCGCAGTACCCTAAGTGAGAGTCGAACTCACATCTTTGTGTGCATAGACAATGCTCTACCAATTGAGCTAATAGGCTATTTATCGTCTAAACAAGATTGACCAATTTGATAAGAAAAGGGGTGTTGACTTGCTCGGAAAACAAATGATAAGTGGTACAGACTATTCATTTATTGTGGATGATTTTGATCAAGTGATAGAAACTTAACCAATCGTAAAAAAAAAAAGGAATTATGTCATCAATGAAAGTTAATAGAGCTTATAAGAATCACTGCAAGTCACAAATTGCAAGTTAAATATTTCAAGTCCTGGCTATAGTTGAAATTTATCCAATCTAAAAAAAAGAAGAATTATGTTATAAATGAAATTAGAGAAACCTATAATAAAAATTGTAATGCATTAGTTTCAGGTTCTAGCAACACCCATGAGTGAGGCACTTGATATTGAATTTGTCTCCAAGAAAGTATTGGGTGCCAATTACAAATTAATCTATAAGGTAATGGTGAATACCTAGTAAAAGGTAGATCGACTACCAAATTAATGGAATGTGGACATAGGGGTACTTTAGATGAAGTCACTGTCAAAAAATCCAAGAATCGACTACTTTGAATCAAGCTAGTACTACATGACATAAATTTTAATTCTTACACTAATAGATTTCATATTTTAAATTTCATATATCACATGATCAAGCAGTTAAATACTAGTGAGGATGAGTCAAACAAATCATGAAAGAGGAAAATACTAGTGAGGATGAGTCAAACAAATCATGAAAGAGGAAAACACTAGTGAGGATGAGTGTGTAAAACGAGTAATTTAAGGCAGATTCATTCATCAAAGGTGGAAAAGTATTCATAGTTTGGTGTTCTCTCAAAGCAAACAGTTAGTTTGAAGCTCATTTTTCCCCTGCATAAAGCACCAGACATCCACAAACAAAAATGAAGGGTGAATGACAATAAGAGTAAAGTTAAGCAACATTAAACTCACAATCATACAAGAACGTTAGAAATCTTGATGAACTCAAAACAGTAACAAATAGGCAACAATCACAAGCCAAAGGATGAAAAACAAAATTAAAGGAAAGCATTGATGTTCAGCAACATCAGCTTTCGATTTGAAGCCACAAGTCAGTTGCGAGTTGTCTATTCTAAGGATCCAGGAAAACGAAAACAAGGAGCAATAAAATCAGCTGCTACACCAGTACGTGTAACTGAGATTCAACCAATAATCCAGGGAACTATAACCTAAAAGGGGAGTTTGAACGTTCCTACCATGAGAGACATTCGCTCCGATTACAATCTGATTTCAACAGCGAACATAACTGATCAGAAATGCGCCAGTTTAAAATCGGGAAACCCTAAATTGAAGTTCCGTCGGCGAAATAAGGAGTTCACAGATAAAGATTGTACCTTTTGAGAACAGATTGGGCATCGGCGCACTTGGCAGGAGCGAGGGATTGCTTCGTCGGGGCGCTGTCCCGGTCCCCTCCGTTGACAGTTGCCACCGGGAGAAATTTGAATCTTGAACAACGAGAATATCGCTGATCGGCTCCGGGCAGAACATTGACCAAAGAATCCCCTTAACGACCGCAAGGAGATTGTCGGAGAAATCATCCTCCTTCGCCGGCGCTGGCTTCTTCCTCTCCATCAACTCCCTGTTCGATCTACTGTATTTCGACTCCCCGTTCGATCCATTTTCACACATAGTGACTCTCTCTCTCTCTCTCTCTATAATCGACCGGTTACAGCCCTTTCCATCCCCCTGATGACCTGCACACTTTTGCAAATTCTTGGACCGGTGGTTAATTTTGCAAATTCTTGGGCCGGTTGTCTAGTTTTGCAAAAAGTCCCATTTTTTGGTTTATTTTGTACCATTTTCTCAATTATTATTCCTAACCTATAATGAGTCTTACCCTTATTCTGGGGTTGGAGATTGAGGAGAATGAAGCTAAAGTGTGATTCTATGGTTTATGGTCTTTTAGAAGATGTAATGTTATGTGCTTATTTAGTCCCTCGTGTATATGCATTTGATTTTCACGCATTTTGGCTCAAGAAAAAAAAAAAGAAATAAAAAGCTTGGACCTAAGGAGGATAAAATTCACCTAGGGATAAAGGAAGTTAAAAAAAAACCAAAAAAAAAAGAAAAAAAAAGAAAAAATTCCGAAAAAAAAAGAAAAGAAAAATAAAATAAAATAAAGAAAAAAATTCCGAAAAAAAAAAGAAAAGAAAAATAAAAGAAGAATTGGGATTAATGTTGGTTATGAGATACATTGGTTAGGTGTTGAGATTGCACTATATGTAAGATGATGAGATGATGAGATTTGAGATTTTTGGAGTTATTTTGATGATATTGAGAGATGTTGTGCATTTGTGAGCTTGATTTACTGAGTTGGTTTGTGTTATCTTGGGAGTTTTGGAATCTTGTTTTCCCAGAATTTATAGCACCACATGACCAAATACAATTCCTTGCCCTTATGTTTCTATTTTTGCATATAACGTACCCGATGGAGATTTTGTGATACAAATGTCAATATTCTAGTTGATGCTTGTATATGGAATTAAGGTGAGTGTGTGCTTAAAGGCTAAACACGTGAGAGTGAGAGATACACATTTTATCCTTGGTAAGGTTGATTTTTGAGCATACAAGCTACTTGATCCCATATATAAATGTTGTGACGTTTATATGTTTGGTTATATTTTCACTATTTGATGATTTTGCTTTTGATGAGTAAAGTTGTGAAAGATTTCATGTGGCGTGCGTGGATGATGATTTTCCTTATGGTTGCTTGAGGACAAGCAAGAGTTAAGTGTCGGGGGATTTGATAATGCATATTTCATATAGGCATTATAGGTGTTTCTTATTTCTATTAGGTATTGGTTTTGTTATGTTTTGAGTCTAGTTCCGTTTATTACTTGTGAAGTATTCGAGTTCGGAATCTATGTGTTTTTAGTGTTACTTCGGCAGAATTACATTCCGACCTTGGATGGACTATGGAAAGAGGTTAAGAAGCATGTTTTGGAGCATATGGAGGCTGAGGAAGAGCTAAGGAGGAGCAAGGAGGCACGAAAATTGAATTCGTTGAAGGAAAATGAGGAACGTCGAGCACTGCAGGAACGGCGCCCGCCGTTGCCCAGATCCCGGATACGCGTTTTGGATCCGAAGACTATTATTTTATATTATTTCTTATTAATTCCTCTAGGGTTTTTCCCGACCTTATGAGACTTTACTTAGTTTTTTTTTCAGTTCTTTAGAGGGGGAGAGCAACATTAGAGAGAAACTATGAACTCAATTAGAGAGAGAGAGAGAGAGAGAGAGAGAGAGAGAGAGAGTTGGCCTATGAGTTGCTAAACTCATAGTTTCGTCTGTGATTTGAAGACATGGTTGTTTGGATTGTGAGGATTTGAGTCTTTTTGATTATTCATGTTCTTAGTTATCATCTTGTGCTTATTTTATATTTGTGTTCCTTCCTATGTCTGATCAACATGTTAGGAATTTCATCTCTAGCTATGAATTCGTTGTTGTTTTCTCGATAGCAAACAAATGTATTGATGATAGTGATGTCTCTTTGTCTTTGTAGTGGATGATTTCAGTTGATCTATGTTGAGGATATTTGATTAGGATTGAGTTCGATGTGCGCCTATCTGTCTTGATTGAATAGAGTCAATGTGCCAATCGGTCTTGATTACTTGAATTCTTAATGTTATTCTTTAGTGATATTGAATAAGATAAGTGAATTTCTTCAAATCTCTCAACTTTAGTCAAGTAGACCTAGGAATATAAATAATTTATAAATCAATCCGAGGACCATGAATTCCAACCATTGTCAGAGAATTACAGATGAAATGTTTTTTCCACTTTGATATCAATTTGCTTTGTGATTTGCAATCTGGTTACTTTTATATTTTCTATTTGTTCAAAAGATCATTGTTTTGCTTTAAAGAGTCTTGTCTAGAGTCATTGAATAGGAAATCGCTTCTCCCTGTGGGTTCGACACCGGACTTCATCGCTATACTAGTAGTTATTTGGTTTATCAAGTGATTGGTTGCCTAATCTATTGGTTGTGTGTTTAAGTTTGGATTTTTGTTACTATTTGGCAAAGGGCGAAAATGCCAACGACGTTCGTCCCGCACCAAAGCTCTCGACTAATGATAGGCTCTATTTCCTTGACATTGACTTTGCTTATAAGTTTTGTAGCGATGACTCTCTTCAGACCCGCGAACACCTATTCTTCCAATGCCCCTTCACTAAAGGAATTTAGGAGAGGATCACAAGCAAGCTCAAGATTCCTCGCGAGGTGGATTCCATCCATAGGGCTTTGAGATGGCTCTGGAGTTATGCTAAGGGCAAGAGTTGCCTTAACCTTAGCATTAGATATGCTCTCTCGACCACCATCTACCTCCTTTGGCATGCTCGGAACGCCCTTGTCATGGAGGGTAGTCGGATCCATGATGATGTCATTGTGAAGCTCATCATCGCCCATGTCTACCGTCTCATTTATGACTCATTCCCCACTTGTGATGTTGAGAACTTGTTGGCGTGAGATTGCGTGGAGATTCGAAGTGTTGTTTGTGACCTTAGAGTTGTGTCCTAGGTCATGCGTGCTTCCGGGAACAACTCTCTCTTGGACTGATTTTTTAGCTCATGTGTCTTTTTGGGTCTGCGTACCCTTGGAACATGACTCTTTTGGTGTTTTCTTGGCATGTTTCTTGGGCCTCTGTGCCTAATATATGCCCTTGTGTGTTTTCTTTATTCTTTGGAATGTGTCCTAAAGGCCTACGTGTCGGTGGGAACATTCACCTTGAGATTTTGGTTTGACTACTTATCCTTGGTAAGTCTAGGTTGTGTCCTATCTTTAAAGGATTGTAGTTTTGATGTATGGCCTTCGGGGTCCTCATTCTTTCATTGAATTTGCATAAACCTCCCCTTACCTGGACTTAGTGTCGGGGTTTGGCTTAAAAAAATATAAGGTGAGCAAAAATCTCTAAACCCTATACTCTCTCTCAAAAATCTGAGAAAAAACCTAAACCTCCACTCTTTCTCATTTGAAATCAAAACACACTCCCAACAACATTCCTTTCTTCCTCCATCTTCCCTCAAAGCTCCCAACACAAACCACCTCAAACCAACCTTGTTCTAGTTGTTCTTCAAGCCAAAAACACCTCTCATCTCCCACCTTTCATGTCCAAGTGAAGAGAAGCCACGAAGCCACGTCGTTGAAGCCGTCTCCAAAGCAAACAGAAGGTCCAGCAGCATTTCACTGCCGCGAGTAAGAACTCAAAAGCATCCCTTGTTCGTCTCTCTCGCGGTACATACTTGTTTCTCTCCTTCCTTGCTTGCTTTCACTTCTTAAATTCATAAAGGTGAACCTTACTCACTTCTCCACCTTCCTAGGCTGAAAGGAACTTGATCCAACCCCCAGAAGAGCTAGATTGAGCCTCTTCTCTCTCATTCCCTCTGTTTTCGTACAAGAGCTCCGTTTCTCCTTTTCTCTTTTGTTTTCAACTCTGAACCCAGTAAAGGAGCTTTTTATTCACTCTCTTTGTCTCTCATATTCTTTGGCTCTGAACAAGCTCCCCAGACGTCCTTGAAGCTCGGAGATCCACCATTGAAGCATCTTGAAGATTTTCTCAAAGGCAATCGGTAATCCCTCTTCCGCTCTCTCCCTCTAGTTGCCGCGGTGAGTAGGAACTGGGACGAGGAAGAAGACGTAGGTGCCGCGGCGAAAGGAGCTTCTCGCAGCAGCAAGAGCCCTTCTTCACGGAGAACCAAAGGGTGTGTTTCGCCGTAGCGAAACCCGTCCTGAGCCTTGGCCAAGGCCGGTTCTACCTTATTTTATATTATTTCTTATTAATTCCTCTAGGGTTTTTCCCGACCTTATGAGCCTTGGCCAAGACGTACTGATATCATCATATTCATATGTTATATGAAATAGATTATATTCATTTTGAAGTCATTTTTACGTGTTTTGCATGTCTTTTATATAGATTTTGGTTTAGTTTCTAGAATAGATGTCTACACTCAAGTTTTATTTATTTCAGGTAATTTGGAGCTTGTTCGATGTAAATTTGGAATCATGATGGAATAAGATTCATTGAATCCATGTTTGACATGTTCATGAACACCGAAAAAGCCTTGCATAGCGGTCTCAAGTGCTAATAATCAAGCTAAGAGGAGCTTATTGCTGGATCGGCGTTTTTCGGACAATTCCTGCTTGGCGACGTCTCAGTAAAATGAGTCCTTTACGATCCACCAAGATCGGATCGAGATGTTCTATAGCTTGATGGAAAATTGATTCAAAGACCTGCAACTCTTTTGTTGAACACTTTGGAAAATTCGGCCTACAATATGGATAAATCGAGCCAAGAAGCTGATGTCGAGTCAAAGTATCAACCCGGAACCCACAAGTATCGATTCGGAACCCACACCTTCTGAGTCGGTAGAACGAGCAGAGAGGAAAACACGACATATCGACTTGATTCCCACATGTATCGAGTCGATACATTCACCTACCAAGCCAGAATTCTTTACAGTAGCTAAGTATCGAGTCGATACCCAGATATATTGAGTCGATACTTGTCTTTTCACGTTATTTCTTCAGGATTTTTTATTCTATTCTTTCTTTTATGGGATGACTTTTTGGTATATTTTATTATTATTTTCAGATATTTTTGAGGAAGAGAGAGGGAGAATTAGGTTTGGGTCTGAAGACATCGAATTTTCATTCCACTAAACCTAGTTGCAAACATTGAGAGTTTTAGACTTTTCAGAGATTTCTTGTTGTTTTACTGGATTCAAGATAAGTTCTTTTAATCTAGTTTTATATTATTTCATCATGAATTCTTTGCTTATGTCTGAATTTATGTCTGGCTAATTTTCTTGTTATAGGGTTGGGGCAATCCCAACGATGCTGAGATAGACATGTGTGTGATGATTGCCTGAATGAATTCTATTATTTGTTTGATTTGATCCAAGAGTGCTTAATCTGATTAATTCTATGATTGATTGGAATCCTTTTGATGTTCAACATACGCCGGGTGCGAATTGAAATTGGATATATAGATCAAGTTGTTAATTTTATTGGAAAACATGGATTGAACTTGAGAATTATTTATGAGCAATCTATTTAATTCTCTTGAGGATAATAAACCATTATAGACAACCTAGGTTTGACTTGGTTATGCAGATCGTGCCTGCGATTGTTTGATCGATTTACTCGCTAGGGTCTAGATGCTTAAAGAGTCCAATTTGATTGATTAATCTACAACATGCGCAAGCTAAGTGGTAATTAATTGAAACAGACATAGTTATTGCAACATGCGTAGGCTGAGTGATAATGAATTTAGATAGTTTACCTTCAAATATCTCTTTTCAATTTGTTCAGGCATGAAAATTATTTGGTCTATCGAGGATGCATTGTTGTGGTAAACTCTTACTCTGGAATGTTTCGCATCATATATTTACAAAAACTTGCAATTTGTCACTTTTCTTCTTCTTATTTCCTTATTCCTTCAAAAATCACTTCTTCTATTTGGTTTAGTAAACTAGTTGAGGTTCTGCAAATTGTATTCATATAGTCCCTGAGATTCAACACTCGATTACTACAATTGACACCGTACGCTTGCAGGGTGTTGGTTTTACACCGATCATTAACCTTTCGGATATCTTGGCTTTTGGATATTTCTTACTTATCGAGCGTTTTGACTTATCGGATGATTTCTGAAAATGCTTTTCGTGTGTGTATTTCTCTGTGCTTACTTAGTTGGAATGTTAGACTTCTCGCATTTATTGTCATTCATATATGCTAGGTGACATGAGACTTGCTTGGACTTCTCTTATATATTGTTTCCTTGTTGTTCGGCTTTTTCAGGTAAGTTCCCTACGAGAGCTTACTTGGTAACTGGACCTCATGCCTGATATGTCATATAGTGTGTAGATGTTGCATATCGCATGTCATGTAGTATCATGGTTAGGACTTGCACATATATGAACGAACATCCGTATTCTTTGTGTGTTTGGAATAGAACGGTCGTCATTTGTGAGTCATTAGAGTCTTTTCTAGGGTCCTAGGACAGCCCAGCTTCATCGAGTGTCATCCTCGTCGAGTCATTTATATATATCGTGAGACATGATGAGCATGAGATATGATGATGAGATATGATAGGCTATGATGAAACCTGATATGTTCTAGCATCGAACTGGTTAGTCTCTGCACTAACAGGAATGGGTGCAGAGGTAGGAGAGGGATATGCCACTTGGCATTTTATGTGGATCCATTTTATCGCTTTATGCATTATAAACTGTCATCATGCTTGATAGGCTCGCATGAGAGGCTCGGCCTGACTTCGTGGTTAGTTTAAGGTATATGATCATTGCTTGATGATTGCTTCTATGACAAGGGTTTTCTTTTGGAACGTTCCGACGAGAGACTGACTTATCACCAGACTATTATACTTTGGATGATGTTTCCTTACTCGTTTTTCCTCTTGTCTTTGGTTTTGACCCGACTCTTTCGTGGCAAGCTGTATCTTGGATTTCCTTTCATTATTCATTTTGAACTTAAAATGGTTTTGAGCAACTTAGCCAAACGGGACTGGTTCAGGGTACCCAACGGCCCTATCGCGTATTTTGGGGTTCGAAATCCCCTCTTTCAAGTCTAACACTTTGGTTTTGAAACCTTGACCCGTACTTGGATTGCAAGATCCGAACGAAGCTATCCAACCTTCAAAACATAACTCGGATATTATTATAAGGCCGTTACAATTGGAGTATATATAGGCTTAGTTGAAGACATTCCAAACCTGCTCAATATCTTCCTCATGTACCCTTCTTGTGATAACAAGAGTTTTCTCTGCTTCTTGTCAAGATCTCTACTCCCGAAATTTTGCTAGCAACACCCAAATCTTTCATTTTAAAGTCTACACTAAGACAATCCTTCAACTTCTGAATATATGACTTGTTTTGAGCAGCAATCAACATATCATGAACATAAAATACCAGATAGATGCGTGCACCACCCTCTAGATTGTTGTGATACACACAACAATCATATGGACTCCTGTTGTATCCAAGCTTCACCATATAGCTATCAAATTGCTTATACCACTGCTTTGGTGACTGTTTCAGCCCATACAAAGACTTCTTATGTCTGGAAATATGATCTTCTTTCTCAAGAACCAGAAAGCCATCTGGTTAAGTCATGTATATTTCCTCCTCCAACTCTCCATGTATAAAGTTGTCTTCACATTTAGTTGCTCAAGCTCCAAATTCTAATGTGCAAGTATTGCTAGTAGCACCCTGGTAGAAGTATCTCTTACCTCTGATTAGAAAATCTCATAGTAGTATAATCCCTCTCTTTGATTGAATCCCCTTGCAACTACTCATGCTTTGTACTTATTACCCTCATCAGCTCGCATTTCTTTCTTTTCTTGAATACTCATTTCCATGTAATCACCTTCTTATTAGCAAGCAATCTGATAAGCTCCCAAGTAGTATTCTTATAAAGAGACTCCATCTCTTCTCCCATTGCAACAAGCCACTATGCTACTCATCTCTAGCAATAAAAACCTTGTAGGTGGACAAAACATCATCCTTCACCTCCTTGGCCACCTATAATAATGAACACAAGGCAAATCAAGCTGAGATCTATACCAATTTACAATCGATGAGCCACGCTTCTAATCGATCGACTTTCACTCGATGTGTTTCACACAAATATGAGATTTCTCTATATTGAATAACGTGATTGTTCTACATGAGAGGGGTCGGCATATATAGCCTTATAAGGTCTGTTTTGGGCCGAAACTAATAATTAAAATAACTTAAAGAAATAATTAAAATAACCCCTAAAGTTTCCTAAAAATAACTTGAGTATAAAAGTTACTAAAAATGGAAATAAACATAAGGTTCCAACACTTAGACAATTCGGCCTAACATGTGCCTAGAGTGGTTCGGCTTCTTTGATTCCTATGCACATATAGGTCTTCAATGTAGGCTCCGGGAGTTGAACCGTGCTCGAGAACAAAGCATGACTCACGAACATGAAAGAGTCTCTCTGAAGCTTCTTAGCTCGGGCTCGAGTCATAGGTCCTTCTCCAAGTATGATTGGCGTGTCTGGAGTTGTAGAAGATGGTCCCGCATTAATATCCCACCATCTCATCAAACCTATATCTCGCAAGGGGTTTGATGTCAACCGTTCTTGTTCACTCTAGAGTAATACTCCGATGTACAACTCCACATGTTCTTGTGTATTCTCTGCCTCAACAATATCGAACTTAGTAGTATTTGACTGTGATGGTTGGTTAGTAACCAACTCAGGGGCCTGACTCTCAGTTGCAGTGAAGTTCACCTCTGCCTCCTTAATTACAGCCTCTTTCTAAGTTGCATTATTGGTCTTCTTTCTTGAATTCAGCAAAAAAAACTCCCATTAAAGACTACACTTCTGTTAAGTATAATCTTATTGTCTAACCGGATTCTATACCCTTTCACACTTGTATCATAGCCCATGAAGACTCCCTTCTTAGCTCTTGGTTCCAACTTACTCTCATCTACGTGATAATAAGCAGTACACCCAAAAGCCCTAAGATTCGAGTAATCAACATCTTTTCCAGTCCACGCCTCATAAGGTGTTTACTGGTCAATACATACTTATGTGTGGGCTCCCCTTGACTATATAGCAAGTTTTTGCAACCACTTCTACCCATAATCGTCTATCAAGACCTGCATTAGAAAGCAAGCATCTCGCTTTCTCCAAAAGTGTCTGATTCATTCGTTCGTCTACACTATTTTGTTGTGGTGTATATTGGATTGTGTGATGTGGAGCAATACCCTTTACTCTGCAGAACCCACCAAACTCAAATGAACAAAATTCCAAATCATTATTAGTTCATGACCCTTTGATCTTCTTCCCAGTCTGATTCTCTAGTAGAGTCTTCCACTCCTTGAACTTATGAAACGCCTCACTTTTATGTCTCATCATGAATACCCACATCAACCTAGAGTAATCATCATAAGAGATAAAAATATATATATATATATATATATATATATATATATATATATATATATATATATATATATATATATATGTGATCGTCCAAAGATTAAACATGAGTAGGACCCTTGTCTAATGAACTGCCTTAGGAAACTTGTTGCGAGTTTCCCAAACACAAAATGCTCACAGAACTTAAGACTCTTGGCCTTATGGCCTCCCAAAAGATCTTCTTTTGAGCGAATTTGCATCCCTTGTTCACTGATATGAACAAAGTCTCATGCCATTACCTTGTTAGATCGGTCTCCTTAATCTCAACTGAAACGGCACTTGCAGCACTTGTGACTATCGAACCTTGTAAGATATACAAAGTTCCCTTCATGACTCCTTTCAAGATCACATTAGAGACTTTAAAAACACGCAGAATTCCACCATTACCATTGAAACTGAAACCCTTGTTGTCTAACAATATTAGAGATATCAGATTCTTTGTAATAAGTGGCAGATGTTTGACTTACTCCAATGTGCGAAACTTCCCATCATGTTTCTGAAGCCCAATTGAGCTGATCCCAACAACCTTCTAGATAGCATCGTTTCCCATAGAGACATTACCCCCATCTACACAACTATATGTTGTAAACAACTCTTTTCTTGGACATATATGATACGACGCCCCTGAGTCAAGAAACCACACATCAAGCTCGTGTGTGTGATTATCTACTAGCATAACAATATCTTCCTCAGAAGTACGCATATCCACATTCAGCTACTGATGTAGATCCGAATTTTTTCTCTTGTTGTTTTTTCTTCTTCTTAGGACAGTCGGTTATGCTTTATAGTGTTTTCCTTTGTGAAGTTTGCAACTCTGATTTATAGCAGATCTCACCTTCCGGAGAATTGTGATTTGTAATTGCTGCTTTTGTTATCTTAAACTTGTGCATTAAGGTTAGTGGCAGTTAGTGTTTGATCTTGAAAAATTAAAATTTTTAATGCCTTTGATCATGATTTGAATATTTTCATGAACTTGTTTTTTTATGTTCTCCACTGATTAAGCCTGCTCTTTTGGGGATATTAGGGTGTGCTGGAGAAAAGAACCTGAGGGATGAGGTTATTTCTTATTGCATTGCGCATGCAACAGTTAGCAAGAAGATCAGAAAGAAGACAAAGATCAAGCTATGATATTGTCCATTGTTGTATTTGTGAGCTAGTTTTTGTATAGTATGAATGGTATTTTGGTACAGGTTTTGTGAGTTTGGTATGTAAAAAATAGGGTATCAACAATATTGTAAACATATTTTTTTTTATTATAAAATTTACTCAGGTGACTAACATATCATATAATAATTGCTTGAATTTAAAAAAAAATCTCAAAATTGATTCAGACAACGAATATTGAGAATATTATTGGTCACCTGAATAACTTGGTGACGAATATGCTAGTCCTTTCACAAACTCAAGTGACAAACACTTACGTGATCACTTGATTGGTCAAGCAACAAGTATTTTGGTCACTTGAATGCTTAGGTGACGAACATATTCGGTCCCTTGAATGTCCTTTCTGACAATGTTTGCTCTCTTTTAGGCGACGAAAACTTTGTTGCCTAAATCGTCGTCCGGGTCGAGCTTTTGTCGGGCTTTGACTTCTATGTGCTGAATCACTTTCAGCGACCAACTTTGATAGATTCGTCACCTAAAAGCTCAGGGGACGGCCCTTCAGGTGACGACTATTCGTCACTTGAATTCTCAGGTGACCCAATTCGACTTTGGGTGATCATTTATGTTCGTCCCCCAAGTTGTAAAATGGCGTAGTGATATATAACATATATGGGGGGGGGGGATGTACCCCTTATGCTCAATCGTTGGACCTACGTATATGCTTATATATCATCCTTACCTCACGTACTCAGCTGATCGAGCTTCCATCCAAATATTGGCCCCTCTTAATTATTATGAATATGTTTGAGTAATTAATAATGTAGGGATTGGCCGGATTAGTACGTACGTAGTTGGGAGATAATACATTATATTTTGCACATGTGAGGGTGGGAGGGGGAGCCCAACTATCTATATACGTATATATATTGTGGTCTTGTAAGGTGTAACCAATCCAGTTCAGCTTTGGTTGTAATGTCTCTCAGATATCGATCATCCATTCATCCCTATAATAATTCTTATTTTTTTGATCCATTAGCTGCAGCCATTAATTTTGTGTCGTTGTAGATCCAAATTTATATATCATCGGAAGCGGAGATGAGGTGATCGGGAATGCTACAGCACCCCTGACCGGAAAAATAAATAAATAAATAAAACAATATCAATATCATCAATCAATATATAATACTAAAACAGAGGCGTGGAAATCCTATGTGGCGGGTTCTAGTGCGATTCGCTTACGTGTCGTTCTCTGATGCAATCTGGATTGTATTTTGTGACACGTCAATTAATGATGATCCAATAAATTTAAGACACGTTATAGGATAACCCATTTATTTATACATGTGTGGTCCTATGTGTCCATTTTAATTAATGATTAAATTAGTTTTTAATATAAATATTCAGCCTCATATCTTAAGTGGTTACAAATCTTATCATATTACCTTAAGTTATTTTATAAATATTTTATCTAGAAAAAATATAGATTAGATTAATTTATATGAAAAAAAAATGTTAGATTAGTTTCAAGAGAGTGAACCAAGTAGTTGTTACCACCGTTTTGCCCCAATCTATTTAAATTTATACATATCATGAGAAATCTCATCTTTGTTAACGAAATCTAATTTTATTTTTTATATTTTGCCTGATTAGATTAAATAAATAAAAGATAGATTAATTTTAAATCTCTTTTAGTTGTTAGGATGTTACAAAAATGATTTAATTAAACTATCGGAAATTTCGCGAGGTACCCTCGTGGTATTGCAATTTTCGCCGGGTGTACAGAAGTTTGACATATTTCGCGTGGTACCCCTGACATCTAGGGCTAATTCGTGTCGCGCCCTCGGAGGGTTAATTTTGACAGAGGTTTTCTTCCTCCGTTACATTTGAAATTTAAAAAAAAAAGAAGAAGAAAGAAAGAAAGAGGAAGGCACGAATTCGGTCGGAACGAAGGAGCAATTTCACTGGTGAACTGAGAAGCGACCTACGAAGGCTCGAATTCGAGTGGAGTCCGGCGACCTGGAGTTCCGTGTCTGAGCACGGCGGCACTGTGTCTAATCCGTGACTTGTGGAAATGGAGAGGATTGAGGGAGGAGAAAGCGTACCCGTAAATGAGAGCGAAGGCAATGGTGACCTTGTGTCTAGGCCGCCGACCGGAGATGGAGACGACGGGGACATCAGGTTAGTGCTTGAAAGTTTCTCCCTTTACTGAAAATTAGGGTTTACATAGAAACGTAATTGCTCAATGTAGCCCAATGTAATTGTAGAAAGCAATAAGCTGAAATACAGAAGAGATATTCACAAAGAAACATAATTGCTCTCTTCCTCTTTTCTCTTACATATCCTGTTAACTTACAATCATCTGCACTACATGAATCAACTGGTGGCATAATTGTTGAAGTGTTGCACTACATGAATCAACTGGTGGCATAATTGTTGAAGTGTTGAACACTTCGAGTTTGAGTGTGTAATTAGGGTTCTGAGTAGAGCACATTTTGAGTTTGTTACTTCATATCCCTCTACGGCTCTACCACTTCCATTCCTCCGAATTCTTTTGTTGTTGTTTCATTGATTGTGCTTCATTTGTTGATTATATAGAGTTAAAAGCTAATTTCTTTGTTCTAAAAATCAGTTGGCTATGAATCAGTTGGTCTGAATCAGTTGGCTATGAATCACATCTGAGTTTGATGATTGTTTTTAATTTACAAGGGACCCTTTAAGTGTCAAAATTGGTTACTCTATGAGGTTGTAGATTTGTTTATCTAAATGAGATCAAGTACTGAATCAAACGAGTTTACTTTGCTACTATCCTTACTTGTTGTAGCCGTATAGGAGCAAATAGCTTGGTTTTGGTTTTGAGTAGGCAGTTCCACCCTCTTGGTTTTGGGTAGGCTCTAAAATCACTAAGCACAAGCCTTGTGAAACTACTGCAGCTATATTAGTTGCTTGTAGGGTTCATTGTAATATTCATACAAGGGAAATATTTAGCAATTGCCTCTCATAAATCGAACCTGAAAATTATGTTATTCTTTCAAATTGATTATCTCTGATCATCAAAAGTTTTATAGCCTATTAGCTCAAATGGAAGAGCAAAGTGCTTATGCATAAAGATGTGGGTTCGAATCCCATGTAGGCTTACTGAATGCATGATCAACCATTTAAGTAATCTAACGAAGTACATGTCAAAGTTGGAATTAGTGTCTTAAATACATTATTTTGAACATATTTAGCTTGTATAAACGAGATCAATATTTGTAGCCTATGAGGGATTCGAACCCACATCGATGTGTACAACACATTGCTCTACCATTTGAGCTAATAGGCTTATATCAACAAAAGTTTAGGTGTCATCAATCTAAAATTATTTGAAGCAAAGTGGTAGGCTACTTGCAGCCTAGTTTTCTATAGAGTAAAAGGTAAAGGATTAATTCATTAGGTATGAGAAAGGTACAAAGAACAAAATAAGCACAATTTAAAATTGGGCACTTTTAAGTTATGTATAGTTTCTGCTTGATGTCCTTGTTAACCACAAACTGAACACTTTTAAATTCCATGTCTATCTTGATAAATCAAAATCCATTTAATATTTTCATGAAAGTAATCTTTTCGATGCCCCAAAATTAAATAGCATCATATTCACATATGAAACTACAACAAATCAACAAATAAAAGAAAAAAAAATGCTCAGAAGGTATGACAAGTTTCAATACTTACATACACTTCACATAGCCTAAAAGAATCAGCAAAAATTATATGCTCAGAATTTGTGGATGATTGTGCACTCATCCTGTAGCGATTTGTGACACTTCAATTTATTGAGACAAATCAACAATGCTCACTAAATATAATAATGCAAATGCCCATCTAAAGCATCAAACAAAATCATCCATTCAACACACCCAATTCACATCAATTCTAGATAAATAATGCAGTGAGCATTCACAAAACTGACCTATGTTATACAGTGAGCATTCAAATCACAAGCCTCATTTTTTGCAAAGCCGACCTATTATGTGTATTTATCTAAAGCATCAAACAAAGGCATTGAAGAAAGGCATTCAAACCACAAGCCTCATTTTTTGCAAAGATCACCAATTACTAACCCCTAACTCAACAGAACAGAACTATATTTTCAAAAAAAACTCAACAGAACTAAGATTAGAAATTGGAAATGGTTTCTTCCATTTCAACTCTCCTTAACCTAAAACAAAAATTCTCTTATCAGGCGCGGTTCCTATTGTCGCTGACACGCATCCTTTCACCTAATGGCGTGCTATTCTCCGAGGACATGGAGAGGTTTGAATTGGCCAAGCTAAAACAGCTTAGCTAAAACGCACCAATTACTAACCCTTAAATCCCCACCCCTAACCCCTAAATCCCCAAACATCAATGATTTCATCACCCCTAACCCCTAAATCCCCAAACCCTAACCCCTAAATCGTCAAACCCTATATTCAAGTGACTCACCTGTCTCGTCGCCGCCTCAGTCACTGCCGCCGCCCTCTATCTGCTTCCATGGCTGCCTCGTTCTTGCCGGCGACCACTTCGAAATTCTGCCTGGATGCCTTCGTTCTCCTTCACAGTTCGGTCTCCTTCACCGTCCGTGCGTTGCGTCTCTGTCTCTTTCTTTTTCTGGGTTTGTTTCTTTCTTTTCTTTTCTTTTCTTTTTTAATCGCCATCTAACGGAGCCAAACCACTCCCGTTAATTTTAACCCACAAGGGCGCGAGACAAAATCAACACCAAACACAAGGGTACCACACGAAATATGTCAAACTTCTGTACACCCGGCGAAAATTGCAATACCACGAGGGTACCTCGCGAAATTTCCGTTAAACTATACATAAAAATGTCATGGATAGAAGATAGTGATTTTTAATTAACTTACTTAAATGATTGTAGATGATATAATTTCACTCGGTTTACAAATTGGATTAAATTGATAAAAGATAAATTATGTATCTCTTTTGCATTGAATAACTATTTAGTTATGAAGATATTATAAAAAAATTAATTAAAAATATGTATATAAGAATGACGTGGTTAAAATTAAGATGAATATTTTTAATTGGCTTTGCTAAAAATAAAATATAGGATTTAATTTACACTAAAAATAGAATTTAAACTTACATATAGTTCTTATTGTGAATTCAAATGATCACATACAATTAGATCCATTATACCTATTTCTTTATTTAGCGATAAAATAATTTTGTTTTATGGAAAAAAATTAGGAAAAGAATAATGAAATTACATTATATATATATATATATATATATATATATATATATATATATATATATATATATATATATATATATATATATTTGAGCAAGAGAAAGTATATATGTATTTTATAATATTTTGTCGATTAAAGTTAGTCAGTCAAAAAAATTATCACCAATAATAAATTGATAATAAGTAGGAAATTAAAAGGTTAAAAACTAATATTTTATATAATTTTTGTGACCTTACCTAATTTGTGCATGAATAATAATAGTCATATAAAAAAGCCGCGAAGATCGCGGGCGATACAACTAGTATATATATATAATCTTTTAAGATAATATAAGATTTTTAATGATAATTAAAACAAAAGTATTATCTAGTTGAAGTGGTAAATGAATGAAGGAGAATTAAAAGGTTTAGGGTTCAAGTCCCTATTACCTCGTTACTTTTTATATGTTTTATTATATCATGCATTATTCCTCATAATTATTTCAATTAAATGAAGGAAGGAGAATAAAAGGGTCTTTAATTTAGGCTAATTCATCACATATTAAAGTTTGTCTGTTTTTGTTTTTTGAGAACTATATATATTGATGAGCGTTACCTCTAGACTCTAGTTAGAGCATCCACAACAGCTCCTCTAAAAGATCTCTAAAATAGAGAACAAAATAATAAAATCTCTAAAAAATTTACACCACAACTCCAACAAATTCTCTATTATACAAATTGCTACATTTATTATACACTATAATAGTTTCATAAATTCATAATTTAATAAATAAAATTCCAATAAGTTCATTAAATCAATAGGCAACAACCTATGAACAAATAGGTAGGCATTGAAATGGGTGAACGCATTAAATTTTATAGATTCTAACTCTTCCTCTAAATTTATAGATTTTTTCCCTCTCTCTATCCATTTCTCTATTTTAGAGATGAGTTTAGAGAAGCTGTTGGGGAGAAAAAATGGTTTTTTTCTCTAAAATTCCCCATTTTCTCTATTTTAGAGAAGCTGTTGGGCTTGCTCTTAGTGACCTATTATATACGGAGTATTGCCTTTGGTGGTGATCAGGATTCAGTGCTGGGATAGCTAAAGATGATTGGATAGCTAAAGTTGTTGGATTATTTATATTAAATATATGCTAATAAGGTAGTTTGGTGTTTAGTAAATCTAGTTGTTAAGATAGTTGATAAAAACTTATGAATAAAAAATCAAAAGCTCTGGATGAGTATCTGTTGAAAAGCTCATATTTCAAAAGTTAATTAAACTAAAATCTTATATTTATTTCATTTCAAACTATATAATATCAAATCTATAAGCTGA
The DNA here is from genome assembly GCA_963922045.1 of Persicaria maculosa. Taxonomy (NCBI): domain Eukaryota; kingdom Viridiplantae; phylum Streptophyta; class Magnoliopsida; order Caryophyllales; family Polygonaceae; genus Persicaria; species Persicaria maculosa. Next base: position 59,159,657 of record OY998259.1, read on the forward strand.
TAAAAGCTAACTGATTTGTCAAACAAAGCCTAAGTTGATTGGAGACTCTCTACCTTTTATCAGAGCTTCGGAGTTCGAAATTTAAGAATGGAGTACTTCAGTGTGAGGGAATGAAGTATCTTTTTGTGAGAGAACATCTTATTGAGCCTACTCGTTGCAAGTTAAAATAAACCAGTGGTTTGGGGGGAAAAAATCAAATATATAACATAAAAATATATTATTCGGCGGAAAAAATAGTTCGACTTCACCATTTTTTTCTCCAAATATGTAAGTTAAAAACTGTTCAACATTTTTTTTTAATTATTATTTTGTTTCTAATTTGTAAAAAGTAAAAACAGTAGTTGTAAGAAAAAACCATGATTTATACTTCCTATATTTCTTTCCTGGGAAGGGGAAAAAAACTCTTTTTTTTTGGAAATTTTACAGGAAACCACCCCTTATTTATTAGTCTTTTCATTTAAGCACCCCTTATACAAAACCTTTCACTAAACCACCCCTTATTGATTAGGCTTTTCATTTAACCACCCCTTATTGATTAGGCTTTTCATTTAACCACCCCTTATACAAAACCTTTCACTAAACCACCCCTTATATAATTCTGTCAACAGATAATCACCCCTACCTCTATTCCATCCAATTTGATGTTAAAAATTATGAAAATACCAAAATGTCCTTTTTAAAACTATCCATCTTTGACTCTCTTGCCTCTGCTCGTGCTCGATTTATCTCAGTTCTCTAGTGGCGGACTGGTGGATCACGACTGGCTTGGCGGTGACTTGGGTGGTGCTCGACCGGATTCACTGGCTTGTTAATTAATTTCGAATGAACCGTCCTAGTACAGGGGTAAATATAAGAAAATATTAAGAAAACGTTTTGACCGCTAAGAATACGCCAATAAGGCCGCCTAACCGTCTTGGTGCTTAGCGATACCCCACCGCCGAGCATCCGCCGAGCGTTTTTTAGAACATCGATTATACCTTGTGATTGGAGAACCTTCTGCATTCGTGATCAGTTTACATCATCGAATCCCTCTCCGAATCCCCTGGTCGTGTAGCCTGAAGTTCGTCGATGGCTCTGAAGTCTGGACGATCGTAGGATTTCTATATATGGCAGTAGAAAGGTTGAAGATGGATAGTTAAAAAAAGGAAGGGCATTTCGGTCTTTTCAGAATTTTTTAACATCAAATTGGACGGAATAGAGGTAGGGGTGGTCATCTGTTGACGAGATTATATAAGGGGTGGTTAATTTAGTGAAAGGTTTTGTATAAGGGGTGGTTAAATGAAAAACCTAATAAATAAGGGGTGGTTTAGTGAAAGGTTTTGTATAAGGAGTGGTTAAATGAAAAACCTAATAAATAAGGGGTGGTTTAGTGAAAGGTTTTGTATACGGGGTGGTTAAATGAAAAGCCTAATAAATAAGGGGTGGTTTCCTGTAAAATTTCCTTTTTTTTTTTGTTCCAACGGTAGATAAGGGTGGTTTGCGATTCATGGAGTAGGCACATTAAGCAATTATAAAGCAGCCCAAACAATGGACAGCCCATTTTCTAGGTGTTCATTTGTGCAATCTCAAGCAGCCCATTTTTGTATTTGGGGTTTATTGGAGTGAGCCCCGTAAATTGATAAATACTCCAGTTTATTAAGCTTTTGTTGAAATATGCCCTATGGCATCTACACTCGTGAGTCTTTATCAATTGTGGTTAATCACTCCCAAATCTTTGCTTTGTATAGAAAAAAAAACACTCGTGAGCTTTAAGGTCAATACGGGTGCTGGAAAAGAAAATAAAAACGAGGCATGAGTCCGGGAGGAAGGACTCTTGCAGGTGAGCGCGAAAGAAAGAGGTCCATAACATGGGAACCGAGGGCAAGAGCGGAGAGCCTGCGCGCCTGCAGATGGAAAAGAGTCAAAACGATCTCGTTTCGTCGCAACGGATAACAAAACACTGCGTTTTAAAGCATTCACAGGTGAAAAACAAATTTTTCCAAGCTCTTCCACGCAGCTCAATGGTTGCTCGCCACGTGACAGCGCTTGTAATTTCAAATTTTAAAGGGTAAACTGTAGAAAACCACCCTTTAAATATGTGATATTGCTCAAAACCACCCCTTATATTTATAATTGTCAAAAACCACCCCTTATAGCTATTCCGTTAACAATCAACCACCCCATTCACCTTTCCATCCAAATTTCCGTTAAGTATCATGTACTTTAATTATTTTAATATAAATGAATGATTTTTTTATTAAAAAATATAACAAAATAGATTGCAGAGATGAATTTGAAGAAAGTAATCGGACATCTCAAATCACAAATTGAAGAAGATAAAAAATGGCGGTGGAAGATCAGAAAAATAAAAGGAAACAATGGCGGTGCTCGCGTCTTGGAGTCGGCGGCGGCGGTCTCGAGTTCGGTGGGATGATGGCAATGGCGGGGCTTGGTTCCGGGCCGGGGGGCGTCCTTCTGTCTTCTCCAAGGCCTGCCATGGTTGGATGAAAGCCATGGTGGACTCCTGCAGGCCAACGATTGAGAACGGGGCGGACGGAGCCGCAGGCGGGAACGGACAAGGCTGGCCTCCTAAAATCAGTGCCCGGAAATCCACTTGTTTTGTGAGAAACGACGGCGCCCTTGTTTCTCCTCCTGGCAGGTTGTCCGTCATCGAAGGTTCCAGATTGTGTGACTCTTCATTTCCTGAAACCCGAAGGATTTGTGTGGTCTCTTTGGGTTGGATCTAAGGAAAATAACACCAAAAATCAGTAGCTTCCCGGATCTAGACTAGTTTCTCTTTCGAAGGACAAACCCTAATTTTTGGATTCGAATTTTTTTGAAGCTTTTTCGCCTGAATTGGTTGAGGGGGTGATTAGACTACTTATAATTCTCCTTCTCACCCTTAATTTCGAGATCAATTTCTGATTTGGAAGATTTTTGCATCTGACGAAGTACACAATTTGTGCCTTTTTCTTTGTTGAGTTCGATTGACGGTGCTGCAAACGGGTGTTGTTCGTGCTTGTTGTTGGTACCAACCGGTGGACTCGTTATCTTGTTTGGTGCACATAACTTCCTTGAACTTGACTCCGATCTGGTGGTCGCACTTCCGCCATGGATATGGAGTACTTCGAAGTTGGACATGACTGTGTACAAAGAAGTTAATCGGCAATTTTGACATATGGAGAAGAAAGGCAGTATTTGTTTTTTATTTTAATTTTAGAATATTATTTTTGTAATTATCTGCTACTTCACATTATTTTACATTAAAAAAGCAGGGGTATTTATGTAATTTTATATAGTTAACTGAGTTACTAACAGAAACATAAAATGGGTGGTTGATGGCTAACGGAATAGTTATAAGGGGTGGTTTTTGGCAATTGTGAATATAAGGGGTGGGTTTGAGCAATACCATACATTTAAGGGGTGATTTTCTGCAGTTTACCCAATTTTAAAATGTGTTTCTTAGCCTTTTTCGTAATTAAAAAAAATATTCAAGTGTGAATTAATTTTAACTACCCATTGACACTATTTTGAATATGTTTTTTGTTTTAAAAATCATTCAAATAATACTCATATACTATTATGGTTATCAAATAAAAAGTAGTGATAATAATAGTAATAGTAATAAATTGAGTAAATGAAAAAACTAAATAGTAAACATTAGTTTTTTTTGTTTTACATTTTTGTATTTGGGGCTTATTGGAGAGAGCCCGGTAAATTGATAAATACTCCAATTTATTGAGCTTTTGTTGAAATATGCCCTTAGGCATCCACACTCATGAGCCTTAGACCATTCGCATTCGTGAGTCTCAACCCGACCCTTAATTTATTTTTTCTCTGCTACATTAGCTTAAGACTTCATTCTAGTTTTTTTTATTAAAATTTAAAAAATAAGAATGGGGCCCTTAAATTGACGTGGCAGAGAAAAAATAAGTTACGAATCCGAATTGGGGCTCACTAATGTTCATGACCTAAATTAAACTTTTTAAGGTATGAACTGGTGTACTTACGGCGCTTCATACGCTTTTAAAAAAATTAATAAAATAATGATGATATTAATATATAACATTGCTGTACGAAATATAAGAAATATGTTGATAAAATTTAACATAAAAAGATTAATTACTTTCAAATCAATGAATATTTACATTCTATGGAATAATTTTCTTTTTTTAGTTGAAATATTATTGTTTTTTAAAAATGAAATGTAATATAATTAATTATATAGAATTGTTTCGACTTTAATACAATTAGAGTGAATTATTTAAATAAAAATGTTAGTGAAGTCCACATACTACTAATTAATATTAAGTTTTTAATTCCTCTAATTAATTTCTAAATAAAATTAATATATTTGTAACAATTAAATAAAATATATTTTGAAGAAATCTTATTGATCACAATATCTCTATAACTTTTGTAAAAAATTATGTTTTAAATTAATCAAATTGATTGTTAGAAAAAGAATTAATATCTTCTTCTTTTATCATATATAATATATGTTATAAATTAGAGGATATAAAAATGATTTGAAAAAATAAAATAGTAAACTAAAAAGATGAATAATGAATCAAAAGAATTAGAAATTGATTGAAAAAATATAGTATCTACTTGAGTAGTTCGGTTAGTGGGATGGTTAATCAGGGTTTGACGACTACAATAATAGGGTGATTCGTGAGATGAAGGGGTTATGGAGCAAGGTAGTGGGTTTTATAGTGGATTACATGAACTAATTTACAACTAAAAGACTTTTCGTTAGTTCATTTACTAGAAACGGGAAAGTATGTGCGGATTTTTTATATTTTGGGACAAAATTAGATCATTTTGGTACTGATTATAATACCAGTTGGTGGAAAATAGGTTTACGATGCTAAATTTACCTTTTATTCGTTCCAAATTTGTTATCTAAGGATCGAATGTGTGTGCTTTTAAACGGTTTTTTTTTTTTTTTTTTTGAACCGGAAAAAATTTGGCAGAAGGACATAGCCCTAATAGCCAAGAGCATCCATGCGGATGAAGTTACTGAGCATAGAGTCGTCGGGAACCTTTTGGCAATTTAAAGCAAGATCCAGATGCGAAAGCCGGTCGGCTGCTCGGTTTGCTTCCCTAAAGACATGACGAATCTCAATGGTCTGAAAGAAACCAATGGAGACTAGACTGTCAGAGACAATCATTTCAGAGTCCCCAGTGGGTTTCCCGATACCCTTAAGGCTGTTAATGATGGTGAGGTTGTCGCCTTCAATTTCTAAATTTTGTATGTGTAATTCCTTGGCGGCTAAGATGCCTTTCCACAAACCCATGGCCTCCGCACCAGCCACAGAGGGAAAAGGGCAGAGGCCAGAGCCTAGCCATATCGGAATCCCGAGGTTGTTTCTGATTATGTAACCATATGAGCCTTTCATGGAGGCGGAGAGCACCCCATCAAAATTGAGTTTGAACGATCCATCTTTTGGTGGTTTCCATCTTGCTTTTTTCCTTTGCTTTGATGACATTTTTGTTTGTTGTTGATTCGCCGTTTGAGGGTGATGAGTATCATCATATTCAATTTTTGCCAATTTCCATATGAACATTTGTTCCTTCGCGAATGCCAAAATACTTCTTGGATCGGTTTTAGTGTCTTCGAAGAGTTTTTTGTTGCGGAAGTACCAAATTGCCCACCAAACAAATATAAGTTTAGTGAAACGGGTGGTACCAATATCCTCTCTGAGTTCCTGAATTATGCTGGTTACATCCAGATCCTGGGCGAAGTACATGTTCAATTTGACAACCAGAGAAGAGTCTAACATTGTAATGGCTTCACGTGAGATGGGGCAGTTCCAAAGAAGGTGATAGAGGTCCTCGTAATTTGAGTCACATTGTGTGCAGTTGGTGGGAATTCCAACACCACGGGAAGCTAATCTAACAGCAGTTGGAATTATTCTTAATGAGCTTCCATAAGAAGGTTTTGACCTTTGGGGGGGCGTCAAGGCTCCAAATCCAGTTTGTATATGTTTTTTGGTGGTGATTCAGGGTGTTGATCATGTCAATGGCAGATTTGGTGGAGAACCAGCCGTTTTTACTCCATTTCCAATAGAGTCTATCCATATGAATGTTTTTGGGTATGGGTGTAGTTATGATTGAGTTTATTACTTCTGACGGAAGATTGTTTTGTGTAATTTCTAGAAGCTTAGTAATGTCCCAAGTTTTATCCTCTTTTAAGAAAAGGTTAATTGTGTCCATGGTATTGGTATGTTGGGCATCGTAAGATAAGTTTATTAGTGGTGAATTGCCAAACCAGTGATCCGTCCAGAAATTAATGTGCTCACCGTTGCCAATCGACCAACGTAAGCCTTCTTTGAATAGGGGGATTAGTTTTGTAAGCTGTGCCCATTGCCAGGATGTTCCACTTTTCCTTCTGTATTCTAAAAGCTTTTGGTTCTTTAGATATTTTTCCGTGATTATAGTTACCCATGGGCTGTGAGGTTCTGATAGGATCTTCCAGAGCAGTTTTAGTTGCAGAGCTTTGTTCATGTCTTCAGATTTTCTAAGGCCGAGGCCTCCGTTTTCTTTGGTTTTGCAGACCTCATACCAGCTGATAAGAGGCTTGTGTCTGGGTCCTTTGTTCCATAGGAAGTTCCTGTTGATCTTATCTAGCTTATTGTGAATCGATTTCGGTAGTAAAAAACACTGCATCAGGTGTAGCGGTTTGGATGAAAGTGTAGATTTGATGAGAGTACAACGTCCTGCTTGGGAGAGACAGTTCGCCTTCCACCTACCTAGTTGGCCTTTGGTAGTTTCTAAGAGGTCCTTGAAGTCATCTTTAGTGGTATGTCCGTAAATGATTGGACATCCGAGGTAGTTACCTAAGTTAGTAGTGTATCTGATTTGAAGTTCATTCTGTATATCATTTGTTTGTGCTGAGGATACATTTGCCGATGCATGGAAATGCGATTTATGCCTATTAACTTTTTGTCCAGAAAGGGAGGAGTATTCTGTAAGAACTTTGTTGATTTGGTCACAAGCAGTTTTAGTGGCGGGGGAAAATATTACAATATCATCAGCAAACGCTAAAAAAGGGATTTTAGTGCCGGTTCTAGTTATTTTAATTCCTATATGACTTTGGGGTTTTGCTGATTCATTGTAAAGTCCTCTAGCAAGAAGTTCTGATAAGATTAGGAATAGATAGGGTGATAAAGGGTCACCTTGTCGAAGCCCACGGTTTGGCTTGAAAAGGTCTGTGGGTTCATTATTTACAAGTACCGAGTAGGTAACGGTAGTTATACACTCTTTGATCCAGCCCGAGAAGCGGGGACTGAAACCAAATTTGTCCATTATGGTAAGGAGAAATTCCCAATCTACAAGATCAAAGGCCTTTTCCATGTCTAGCTTTACAGCCATCCAGCCAGCTTTGCCTTTTTTCTTTGAGAAAGAGTGGAAAATTTCATTGGCAATGAGGATGTTATCTTGTATGGATCTCCCAGTTGTGAAGGCACTTTGCAAGGGGCTTGTAATCTTAGGAATTATTTTTTTGAGTCTAGTAGCCAAGATTTTGGCAATGATCTTATATGTGGTTGAGCATAAAATAGGTCTGTAATGTGAGGTGGTTGTTGGGTTATCACACTTCTGGATTAGTGCTATAAAAGTATGGTTTATTTGTTTAAGGATTCTACCACTAAGGAAAAAGCTCTTGATAGCTTTGATGACAGAAGGTTCGACAATATGCCAGTATTTTTTGAAAAAACCTGCCGGAAATCCGTCCGGGCCAGGAGATTTGTCATTGGCAAGGCTGAAGACTGCACTTTTAATCTCAGAGTTGGTAATTTGTCTTGTAAGCCAATCATTGTCCTCATTTGTGACCTCTCTGCCGATATTATTTAGTAGATTAGTAGGTATGGTAGGCCTAAGGCTTTGTGAGAATCTGCTGGCGAAATCATTTTTAATGATGTGCCTTATATCTTGTTCGTTTGTGATGGTTATTCCCGGTATCAGCTGGATTTGTTTAATTATGTTTCTGTTTCTACGTCCCGTGGCAATTCTATGAAAATATTTAGTGTTTGCATCAATCGATTTGATGTGGTTTCTTTTAGCTCTTTGGCCCCAATATTTTTGCTGGAAGCACAAAAGAGCCGCGTGTTTGTTAGATAGCCTTTTGATTTTGTTGTCTGTAATCCGGTCATAGGAGTTATAGAGCTTGACTTGTAAATCTTGTAATTCTGTTTCAAGTAGGTTTATTTGTCGGAAAACATTGCCAAAGGTGACCTTACTCCAACTTTTGCTTTTCTTCTTGACTTCTAATAGTTTTCTTGTTAGTTTATATAGTCGGGATCCAGGTGCATCAACTCGCCATGCACTGCGAACAAGTGTATCAAAGTCCGACCTCGTGGTCTATGCCATTTCAAATTTGAAAGGTTGTAACTTAGGTTTCTGATTTTCCATTAGGTCCAGGGTTATTTGGGTATGATCAGATTTGATAAAGGCATGGTTTTTTGTACGGAGGTTGGGGAAGATCTGGAGTAGGTTGTGGCTGATCAGAGCTCTATCTAATTTTTCGAATATGTTTTCATTTCCAAAGGGACGTTTTCTCCAGGTAAATTTGTTTCCGAAAGTTGGTGAGTCAATTCAGTTATTTGCTGAGATAAGCTCTGGGAGCCGTTGGAATCTATTCCTATTCGGTGGCATGCCACCCAGTTTATCGTTGGGCTCTAGGAGTTCGTTGAAATCCCCCATTATTATTTGAGGTTCATTTATATTTTGAATGGTTGATGAGAGTGTGGTCCAGAAGCGGTTTTTTTCGTTTTCATGTGGGGGTGCATAGACGTAAATCATCATGATTTTTATATTAAGGGCGATATTTCTGTAAAGAGCTTGTATCATTCTATCATTCGAGTTTACTATATCAAATGTTTCATTATGGAGTTGGGCTTCTTTCCATAAGAGGCACAACCCCCCTGAGAGACCTATAGAAGGGCAGAAATGCATCTTATCGAAACCCGACTTTCTCCAGCAGTTGTCCGGTGGTGGGTGTTTCATTTTTGTTTCGGCTAGATGAGGATTTTAATGTGTTCCGTTCTACATGTAGATTCTATATGAGTCCAAACATTTTTCCGGTTTAAACCTCTAACATTCCAATAGCTAAACTTCATATTTAACTTTCTTGAGAATTTGGGTGAAATCTTTGGTGAGAAACTTTTGGTTTTTGTTATGTACTACTATGGGTTTGTTTGTAGTGATTGTGTAAATTTTTGTAAATTGCAGCCTTGTAACTATTGAGTACGTAAAGGCTAGGCATTGGGTGAGGGTGATCATGGGCATATGAAGGCTATAGAAACCTTTGACCTTGTAGCTGATTTTGAAGAGTAAGAAGCTTAAAGTGGTTGGTGTGGGTGAGCAATGCAGCTGACGTGTGGTTAGCACAAATTTTTTGTGATGTTTCGTAGATGACAAGTAGTGGTAACAAGTGTTCATATAAATCTTACACAAGAGTGCAATTTTAAAGTGGATATATGAGCAAACCATACCAATACTGTTGCATTTAGTGTTCCAATTAGGATTACAGTGCGTGGAAATGAGAATCCAAATGTATTATAAGTCTGACCGATACATAGTAGGATGAAGTATGCAAAGATGGAATATTAGGTTTGTGTGTTGGCACCTGTAGATGAGCATACAGATGCGCTTGCGGTGTGTCAATGATCCAATAGTAGAGTAGTGGTTGAGGCAAGCAAGTGCAAGGCTATCCACCGGCACAGGTCCAGCAGTTGGAAGCAGCAAGTGAAGAGTATCACTTCGCATTGAGGTATCTGCCAGCAAGTCAAGGATAGGGGGAAGCATCTTCATATCCCAGAGACCCTGGAAGAGACAGTTCAGATAACAGTGCTCGAGTGGAGAGAACACTCGAGCTGAGTTAGAGGTTGCATATGTTTTCATTATCATTTTCAGAGATGCTTTTAAACGGTTTTTATTCTCTAACATTTTTATCATATGACTCTCCTTAGCTCCTTTATTTTGGTATGATTAATTTCAGGTTCTTGGCCCATTTTAGATTGGCCCATCTAAAATGGGTCTTACCCTTTTTTTTCACCAGGTTCATCTTTGCCTAATCTCTCCATTTCCAATGTTGAACCCATTTTCAAATTTCAATCATGATAATTGATTTGTTTTTTTTTTTTGGTACAATTAAAATGGTTGTTCATTGGGAAAAGAAAGTATTTTTTAGTGAAAGTTCACTAATCAGATTAAAATGAAGAGGAAATGGTATTAAATAGACCAATTTTTGGGCCTATTTGCAGAAAACACCTAGCATGCCCAATAATGTATAAACTAGACCAGTCTACCTTTTACAAAAATTTTGTCAGGTTTTTTGGCACTGTTGGTGACGGGTTGTAACAGGTGAGGAGGGGGAATGGTGTAGCAGCGAAGAGGCGAGGATCGACGAAGAAGAAGAGAGGGGAGGGTGAGGCGGTGGGTGCGGATGGGCCTAAGGGGAATCCCAGCGAGAGAAGTCGGGGCTGCGGCGGTCGGCGGTGGGTGAGGGAGAGGCGGCGACGACAGACGTGTGGCTCCCTCCAGCAGTGGCGCAGCATGGCATCGGTGGCAGGAGACTTCTTCCGGGGTCTCTCCCTCTCCGTTTGCCTTGCTTCTCACCAGCAACAATGACCTATTCCACCCCCAAATTCCCAATTTGGTGGTTCTGTGCTTCTGTTGTCGGAATCTGTAATCCATTAAGACCTCTTCGGTATCCAGATCTGGTAGGTTTCTACTTTGTAGGTTTCTACATGAGTGTGATATCCCTCTCACTTAATGATTGGTAGCCTTTGACACTGTCAACCGCTGATCCGTAAAAGGCAGTCATAAAGGCAGTGATTGGGGTTGCTAAAATTTAAGTGGGAGCTATAGTCACGCAAGATTGGAGAAGTCCTCCTATTCTGGATATTTGGATATATGAGTAGGAATAATGTTCTGGCCACTCGAAGAGTAAGAACTGTAAAATGCATGGCCATGCTCAAATGGATTAATATGTAATCATTTGTTTATTTGACAGTTCAAGCTCGGGATTGAGAAATAATTTGAATTGATATGGATAACATGAGATGCTATCATATCGTCAAATTGAATATTAAGTGACAAAGGAATTGAAACCGCACATCCACTTAAGGACAAGTGGGAGATTGAAGGAATTGATGTCCTTTAATTGATGTGTAAAATACTAATGATATAATAGGATTAAAATGGAGATTTATAATCTGAATAATTTAGGTAATTATATTGCTTTGCTAGAAGCCAACTATAATTTATAGATTAAATTATATTTAATCTATTGCTATTTTATTCGGAATTGGATAATTGATTAATAATAATAATAAGTTATTATTGTTGATATAGTTTGTGGATTAAAGATAAAAGATAAATGTGACTTATTAGGAATAAGTTGACTTAGTTTCTACAATATATAAGGAGACTTATTCAGAATAAGTCTTAACCTAATATTGGATTGTACGTGTGTCTCCAAAACTTCTCCCACCACAAATCGCTAGCCTCCCTAACCCGTATGGTGTGAGTTGCAATCCTTCGATCATTCGTTCTAGCAAACGGAGACAAGGAGATCCAATCCCGTCCTCGTGTGGACCAAGTAGAGGAGTCGCGCTTGAGGCTCTTTTCTCCAAAGGTGATTTCGAATCAAGGTTCTCCGCACAAGAAAGGTACGACTTTTCCCCTCTATATTGTCCATATCAATTCATGCATGAGATCCCGAATTAGATGTTAGAAAATAGTTTTCTACCCTTCCGCTGCGCATCTAATTTTCCTACATGATCATAGCTAGTAGTAATTCTTGCTACTCTTCATTCTGGGTCCAGTTTACTGATCACTTTACGGTGCTTGCTATCAGGTATGAAAAGAGACATTCTAACATTCCTGCTCATATCTCCCCATGCTTCCATGTGAAGGAGGGAGATCATATTGTGATTGCCAGTGCTGGTAAATAACCTCTGATAGTTATTCCTGTGTCATTTTAGTTGTGTAGTTGGTTCATTGTTATTTATTTCTTGCTTTTGCAATTTTCAGGCTATTGTCGAAAACAGTGAGATTCAATATGTTGAAAGTTATTCCTGTTGGTTCATCTGGTGGTGGGGGAACGAAGGCATTTACTGGATTGTGAAGTGCCACATGTTTTAGCTTTTCCACAATCTGGACGAATTGATGGGGAAGCGATGAAATCAAGACCTAGGCATTTCCAAATTTTCCATTTCAAAACCTTAGCAATTTTGTGCAGTAAACTTAAATTATAATCTACATTGTTATTGAGACTTGTCTGTATGATTCTACTATGTGCCCTTCATGCAATGGATCTCGAAAGTTCCTAAATATATACCAAAACAATTTTATGAAACAAGTGCCTTTGTATATATTTAGAAATTTATTTTGTTATATTTTTTTCATAAAAAATATTGTTTCTTATCTATAGGCTAATGCGGAGTATGTGTTCATGTATCTCTAGACTTATACGATTGAACATGGTAGGAAATATATACACTAGTGGCAGGACAAATTTGTGAATCTGGTAGGACAAATTTATAAATATCTTTGAACTTATAAAATTATAAACTGGTAAGAAATATATACACTAGTGGTAAGACAAATTTGCGAATCTGGTAGGACAAATTCATAGGCTTATAAAATTATGAACCTGGTAGGAAATATATATACTAGTGGTAGGACAAACTTGTGAACCTGGTAGGATAAATATTTTTTTTGTGTGTTCTCGTCATCTTTGTGGCGGTTAAAGTGGAAATAGTTTGAAATTAAAAGGATGAACTAGTACAATAGTTTCAAAAGGATGAACTACTACATTCTTCTCCCAAGAAGCCTGCAACTCACCTTTCATTTTTTCTGACCATCAAACGAATGTTTTTACTACACTAGACTACTTCACTAGATTATTTCTCACATATGCTAATGCGGAGTATGTGTTCATATCTCTCTGGACTTATATGATTGTGAACATAGTAGGACATATTTGTGAAATTGGTAGAAAATATACGATATTGGTATGATAATAATGTAATCACTGAAATTCCTAAGTTTAGAATTAAGTCAAAAAGTACCAGGAAACTTGAAAACTAATAGTAGGATAGATGGAAACTAATGGTAGGAGACAATAACGATATTGGTAGGATCATAATGGAAACCCAGTAATTCCTATATAACTTGACACTAATGGTAGGATAGATGCACACTGATGGTACGATATATTTATACTGTTGGGAAAATGTAAATGCATAATTGACTTTACGAAAAAAAATGAATGATGATGAATCTTAGAAAAGCAAAAGGAGAAGGCAGGCTCCACAGGCAGAAACTGAAGTTATATAAACCACAGATGCAAAAGCTATACATGGATATATCATGTGTGATGATGAATCTCAAGCTCTGGTCCCTATCTTGGATAAAGTTAGTGTTGCACTGAAAGACAAGATCCAAGTAGTGAAGATTGACACTCAGAAGTACCCAGTCATCGCTGACAAGTTCATGATCATCATTTGGAGAAAGAAAATTGAGTAAAACCTAAACTTCGAAAAGAAAAGGGGGAAAGTGAGACAGTGGAAAATAAAAGGGGGAATTGTCTCTACCAGATTCACAAATTTATCCTACCACTAATGTATATATTTCTTATCAGGTTCATAATTATACAAGTCTGGAGAGATTTATAAATTTGTCTTACCATGTTCACAGATTTGTCCTACCATCAGTGTCTATATTTCCTATCATGTTCATAATCGTATAAGTTCAGAGAGATTTATGAATTTGTCCTAACATGTTCATAAATTTGTCCTACCATTAGTATATATATATATATATATATATATATATATATATATATATATATATATATATATATATATATATATATATATATATATATTTTCTGTCAGGTTCATAATTGTATAAGTTCAGAGAGATTCATGAACACATACTCCGTATTAGCCTATGTGAGAGTCGAACTCACATCTTTGTGTGCAAACACAACGCTCTACCAATTGAGCTAATAGATTATTTTCAATGGGTCCTTATGATCGTCTAGACATCAAGAAGTGATAATTTCGCATGAAGCAAAAATAGCGCTTGAATTTATAATCTTAATTTGCAAGTTCTGCAATTGATCAAAAAGAGAGAGTATAAATTACGAACTCTTTGCAACTGGTCTCCTGAAACCGTCACCTTGGGGTAGTTCTGTTATAAGAAAAAGGAACAACTACAAAGGATATGTACAACATCACTTACCCATCGCTGCCACTTTCATCGGACAAACTTCTTGCACTTTTTCAGGTATGAAAGGACAGTTGTACACTATTGGTAGGACGGGAATATTCTATTGGTATAATGGGGACTATATCGTTTCCTGGAATGAACGGGTAACTTTTTCCCCGTCCTTTCCGCTTCTCTCCTATTCTACCTCACTTTTTACAAAGCATGTTATGGTATTTCAGATCCTCCTCTCAAGCTTATATATATTCTTGAGGGACACTCATCAATGCAATCATTGCATTTTCCCCTCATAAATGATCCTCCCTTTCCCCAAAGGAGGAACCCTGTTTTGGCGCCAAAACTGCACTGACAGCCCACCAAATCAGCTACAGACTACAGTGAATCCCCTCCAGATTCTCTCCAAAATATCTCCAGGTATGGAAAGACAGGTTTAGCCTATTGGTAGGACCAATTCATTCTATTGGTAAGATGGACAGTGTACAGTTTTCTGAAATGAACGGAGGATGCCTTTTGGTGCCACATGTCACTGACAGCTACAGTGTCCCCCCCTTCACCTGCTACTTTCCCATCTGGTTGCCCCAAAATTTTGCAAAACTAGAACATATTCTACCCTTAGCCAAAAACCAATGTACTAGTCTAGCCATGCAAACATTTTTTTTTTGTCTAGTTTTGCAAATCACCCTAAAAAGAATTGTATTCCATTCACTCTTCCACTCATTGAAAAACATGAATGTTGTTAACAAGATGTTACACAAATTATTGATAAAAATAATTTTTTTTTTTAAAGTGCACAATAAATTCTTTTACTTTTAAAAATATTTATAAATCATCAAAAAATTAATTAAACCTCCTTTTCCATTCATTTTCCAAAAACTACCATTAGAGCTGGCAAGTCGGTCGTTCGGGTAGGGTTCGGGTCAGGATTGCTCGGGTCGGGTCAGTTCGGGTAAAATTTATGGTTGGGTATTGGTCGGGTCGGGTTCGGTCATAATGAATTTGAGATTGGTCGGGTTTCGGGTTAAGTCAGGTCATGCCCATTCGGTTTCGGGTCAAAGCGGGTCGGTCTCGTTCGGGTTTCGGGTCAAGAGGCGGTTCGGTCTCATTTGAGTTTCGAATCAAAGTAGGTATAGCGGTATAGTTGGTTTGAGTTTTCGGTCGAATCATATTCTACCCGTTTGGATAATTAGTTTGATTTTGACTCGGTTGAATACTTAAATATGTAATTTACTTAAAATAAATGATTTTGACTCGGTTGAATACTTAAATATGTAATTTACTTAAAATAAATTATTTTGACTCGGTTGAATACTTGAATATGTAATTTTGACTTGGTTGAATACACTCATTGTTATTGACTCATCGGTTGTCGACCGATTTTCAAAAAAGTCATAATCGGAAATTCGATATTCGGCAACGTCGTCCTTTTTTAAACATTTAAACCGATTGATCGGTGCTATAATTAAATCAAATTAATTGTACATTTAGGTTTTAACCTTATTTTAACTAGCAAGTTGCAAATTGGCTTATTTGTGGTTTGACTATATCATTGGCCCATATCATTTTCAATGCCCATTTCATTTTTAGCTTTTGGCCCATTAGTTTTTTTTCATTATTATTATTAGTTTTTAACAAATCTAGATATAAATAATTAATTCTATCAAAATATAATAATATAGATAAAAATAAAATAACAACTACAAAATTATTGATTTTGATATAAATAATTCTTTCCGCAAAAAAAATAGAATTATTATACTTATATTTATAAAAAGAATTATTCATAACCATAATTATGAAATTTAATAGAATTATTATACTTATATTTATAAAAATAAGTCCATTTATAAAAACCGAAAACTACTAGAA
The DNA here is from genome assembly GCA_963922045.1 of Persicaria maculosa. Lineage (NCBI taxonomy): Eukaryota > Viridiplantae > Streptophyta > Magnoliopsida > Caryophyllales > Polygonaceae > Persicaria > Persicaria maculosa. The sequence goes on from OY998259.1 coordinate 59,175,746, forward strand.
TTAATAGAATTATTAACACTAATAGTCTAATATAATTTTTTAGGTGAAAAAAACCCTTAAGAGTTAGCTTTATTAAATTAATAGAATTATTAACACTTAGTTATGAAAACTAATAGAAATATTATACTTATAAGTTATACCTATAAAAAGAAACACGTTTAAAAAACCGAAATTATAAATAAAACTTATAAATACTTCATCTTCGATGTATTCGAATATTCGATGTATTTAAAGTCTTGAGATTTGAAATTTGAGATTGAGATTGAGATTTAGTTCGAGATTGAGATTTAGATCGAGATTGAGATTTAGATCAAGATTGAGATTTAAGATTGAGACAAATATGGACATTTGATATTTGAGATTTGAGGTTGAGGTTAAAATATATAAAGATTTGAGATTTGAAATCAAGTTAAGACTGGGGTTTGAGATTGAGTTCAAGATCGATATTTAATACTGAGATTAAGATTAAGATCAAGATTAAGATTTGAGATTGAGTTAAAGGTTGAGAACTTGAGATTGTTATTGAGGTAATGATTTGAGATTTGAGATATAGATTTCAGATTAAGACAAATATTGAGATTTGAAATCGAGATTGAGATTATGATTTGAGATTAACATTGGGGTTTGAGATTTAAATTATACGATTGAATATTCATTTATTTATACTTTGGTGTATAATATTATATAAGTATAAAGTATTAACTTAAACAAATGCATACACTTATAGTCTTATACACTTATTAAATTATTATCTACTTATCTTCCATATCTAAATGAGCTATTTCTATTATTACAATTTAGACTTTAGAGTATAATATTGTACTACTACACCTCTATTGATTTAACTTATATTGTACAAATATACAATAATGATTAACATATGGCATTATGATTATAATTATATGTTAAAGTATAGTCATAAACTTGTGTTAAAATAAAAAAACATTTAATATTCAAGTATTAAAATGTTGATGTTAAATAACCATTTCAATTCGGGCCGGGGTCGGGTCGGGTTCAGAGTCGGGTCGGGTTTGGGTCGGGTCGTGTTTATATGTGTTCGGGTCTGTTTCGAGTCGGGCCGGGTTCGGTCTCGGGTTCGTGTTATGAATGACTCCAGATTTTCGGGTTTCGGTCGGGTTCGGGTGAGTCGGATCGGGTCAGATTTTACCAGCTCTAACTACCATCATGCTCATTCCTTGTCGTTGAGCACCACAAGGCTACGAGATTTCAAGTCGTTTCTTCTGGTTTTCGGTAGATTTATGTGAGATTACAACTGATCTATCGATTATAAAGTACTCCGTAAGATTTTACATTGGAATTTGTTTTGGTTAAGATTTCTTGAATTGAAAATGTTTTTTAATAGGATTTTTTAAATTGACAAATTAGTTAATTTGTTTTGTTTTAAATTGTTGTTGGTAGGAGTTTGTTGGGAGTATCCGATTTTCAAAGAACAAACGAACACAAAAGCATAAACCGAACTACACGACAGTCGGCAAGTCGTGACCTTTGTCCATCAAGGACATAATATTCTTGGATAGAGCGCATCGAGGAATTTAAACTTCCTCTTCTTCCTCTTAGCTTCTTGTTGTAATTATCTTCTTCTTATGCACACTTCTTTACTAGAATTCAGCTTCTCCTTGTAGCACGTGAAAACATCCTTCTCTTTAAGCCACGATATCTTTAAGACATGGAAACAAATAATTGAGCTTTAAAAAATATTTCCCAAATCAAACGAAAACTTTTGACAAACAATGTGATCTTCAATCTTGTCCGAACTATCCATGTATAACAAGGATATGTTGTGTAGTCCACTGAGGATCTCAACAATTTTCACACCTCATCATTCAATAACCATGTCTTTTAGAAGTGTCCTTTAGGAACACTTCAAATCTTCATAGATACCCACCTCGATTGGTCAATTCTTCTTCTTGAGGCTTTCATAATTTCCTTCGAAATACATGTCAATATTTTGAGAAAGACTCAACATGCCACATGTGTTAACTGTTACGTACCAAAAGTTTTGAAGATTCACCTTAATTGTAAGACCTTGAGATGCTAACCTGCATGTCAATATTAAAGGATGATGAAAGACAAAACAGAACTTGGTTTCAAGGTCTTGAAACCAAGGCCAAAATGTTTAATTATATAATATGAACGATACACTTTATTATTGCATTTTATATTGCAGGGAATATTGTGAGATCAAAATGTTTTGGGCCATATGAGTTTAAACATATGGGCCTCCATATTGGGTCTTAACGTTCATTGAGTTGGATTGATCGAAAATATACTATGTGTATCTCCTAACTTGATTTATGTAGAAAGTGGATATTGAGATATCTTTCAAGATTGGGCTCGGAGGCTATATAAGGACTCTCGGAGATTTGGCTCCATCAGATCCTCTAGAAGCATGTGTGAACATTTGTGGAAGATTGTGTGTTGAAGATATGGAAATAAATGATTTGAATAAGTTCAAAATTCAAACGGCTCTCAATCATCCATGAACTTGGTAAAGACTATAAATATATGAATGCAAGAGAAGATCAACACACAACATTGCAGCGCAAGTTCAAAGCGATCAACGTTCTCCATAACATTCATCATATTAGTTTCTCTGGCAAGTTCTCATTGCTCTTAGCTAGTTTAGATTTTGAGAGTTGATGGAAACACTTGAGCATCTCGTACAATTCATTTGTCTTCACTAAGAGTATTCTATACTCAAACAAAACGCACTCCGGTGTGTGGTGAAAGTTTTTATTTCACTTGTAAGGTTGGGTTGCTAGAATAGAAGCGGTGAGACTTTGTATAGAAGAAATGGAAGTTCTTCTATGATATTCTAGGGCTCTAAGGAAAGTGAAATGAGAAGCATTTGAATCCTACGGGTTGGATAACCCTAGGTGGGGACGTAGACCAACCGTGCCGAACCTCGTTAACAATTCGCTTATTCATTTACTTATTCCGCATTTACTTTGTTTACTTTAGTTCTTTCGGTTTTCACTTTGTCAAGTTTTGATAGCCATATCAAGGCCTTGACAAACTGTTTTGAAAAAAACTATGAAAATGTTTTTGTTTTGCAAAAATCGTACATACTCTATCCATCCACCCTTCTAGAGTATTATTCATTATCTGTTAGCAAGGTTCTAAATATCGGTTATCGGGGTCGTATCGGTTAGGAGTAAAAATGATATATCGGGGATATATCGGAGATATATCGGGATATATCGGATTTATCGATTTTGCTAATTTTTATTATAAATATTATATTTATACTTCAAAATGTAAAAATACACATGAAAAATGAATATTTAAAATACAAAATTACCCAATAAACTTCACAAAATAAAAACAACTTCATTCATAAAGGCTAAAGTTACCTTATCAAAGTTAGCAATTCTAAATATCCTCGATATATCGCCGATATATCGGCCGATATATCCGATATTTAGAACACTGCCTATTAGACTCTTCAAGTTTTACAACCACCAAATTAAATACTTAGAACCTTAATTAGGACATCCTGGAGTAGGATTTGATCCGAACCTCTTAAAAAACCTCTTGTGTTGATCTTACATGCTTTACTTTTAGTTCGTACTTTATCTTGTCAAAATCGATTTCGTCGCTCAACTAGATCATGACTAGATCTACGATAACACCCTGAATTAATTTAGTGAATAAACCACATATACTAAATCATTAAAAAAAAAAATCTTTAAAATATAAGGCTTTTAATGTATCTCCATAAAGCACACATTATAAGTTTTCTTTTTAAAATCATATTAACTAACAATATTTGTTATAGATCCATCACTAAAAATCTTATGCTAAAATCATACTATTAACTGGCAGAGAATTGAATCTCTGCTTGTAGTACCAACTACAACTATACAAAGATATTATAAATTTCTTATCTGCTATATAAATATTTTCTAATTATAAAAATAAACAAGTTCTTTACAAAGTTCTTATTTTGAAAATATCAAAATAGTTGATATTTTAAACATATCTATGGGCATGTTTGGATTCCAATTCATTGTAATTATAATATACTTATAAATATAAACAGATTAATAAAATTCAAAATGTGTTTTCAATAACATACATTATAAATAAAATATTTTGCAAATTGTATCAGTTAAATATCTACTATTGCCTAAAGTTTATAATTACGTTATAAATTTAATGTAATTGATTGACACAATTTAAAATTTATTTTCTTTAAAATTTACATTAATTTTAAACAAATTATAAAATGTGCTAATTAAACATTATTCAAATCTTTATATTTATAATTATATTATAAATATAAAAAGCAAAGCATTGCAATCCAAACAAACCCTAGCACACCCTAATACCGTATATTGCACATTTATTACGAAATTCTTTTTTATTTTTCCTGGTTTCGCCTATTTAGGGGGGTTGAAATTGAAGTATGTATAATTATAACTTAAAGTAAGTAAAAATTAAACTATTATGTATTTGAATATTATATTTTTCATGCATTCAGTTTTCCAAAAATTATTCATCAAGATAGAACTAGATTTTTTTTTTTTGGTAGTGATCAAGATAGAACTAGATTGAAACCCCAAATTCAAATTGTTTAACATTTTCTAGAATTAGCAATAATTATTCCACAATGAACGTGGTTATAAAATATGAATCATGTTTCTTTTTAATTTAAAAAAGAAACCTTATGAATCATGAATCATGATGATTCTTATCACCTATTCTTACAATCTTACATGTATACAGATTACAGCTACCCACCACGTGGGTCAAAAATATGGAAAAATGGCCACCCTTGACGCCCAGATATAATACACACACACAACGTTAACAAGAAACGGCTATAAGATTTGAATTTAAAATTGGTTACCAGTTACTATATACTGTATTATTTTATTCACAATATAATGAGTCTAATTTGAACAATCATATTATATTCAGGAGTCAGATAAAATGTATATGGGTGTCTTCACTCTCTTATATAATACTCCGTATGCTACTTTTGCTAAGCTCACCTAGTAGCTAGGCTAATGTGCATTTCTTTCAAACTCAACTTCAAATTTCCATCTTCTGCCAAACAGTCTCATGACTCTCATCATTTCATGCCTTAATTAGAAACTCCGTCCTAAAAACCAATTGAGAATAAAAGTACTAGCCTACCGATATATATACAAGACCCTAAAAAAGTAGTAGCATCGACATATATATATATATATATATATATATAGGGTCGCGCTCCGGTGAAAACCAAAATTGCGGTAGAAACCCGTGAGGACCGGCTTTTTAGTCCGTTTCACTTGCTTTATAGCCCGGTTATGAATAGAACCGATCTATAAAGTCATAAATTTTAGCCCGGTTTTGAATAAAACCGAGCTATAAAGTCACTATATAATTTTAAAACATTAGCTTTTTAGCACGATTTTTCGGTTTGACCGAACTATAAAGTCATGTGTTATTTTAAAACTGGAGCTTTTAGCACGGTTTTTAGGTTGAACCGAGTTGTAAAGTCACCGTGTGATTGAGGTTTTTAGCACGGGTTTCAAAAAAACCGAGATATAAAGTAGTCCTCACGGGTTTTTACCATAATTTGAGGTTTATATATATATATATATATATAAATTAGATCCTCTTGTTTTTTTTTTTTTTTTTTTTTACATATGACAAACATCCTTCACATCACAATAAAAATTTAAGCTGATTTATATATGGATAAAATAGAGTAATTTACATGCACTCTAGCTCCATTTATCTTCTCTATTATTATATATACTTTTGCCTCAGCAAGTCCCTACATTGTTGAGGGCATTCACTCATCAGTCATCACTCAACCATTCATACTCAACTTTTTTTTTTTTTAACTTTCTCCCTGCAAAAGGAGTTTAGAGGATATTTGTCCACTTGGCTTCATAATATCTGCCCTGCAGTCTAAAAACCCCCCCAAAATCAAATGTGTTGATTGATTTTCTTCAGAGTTTCTATCTACAAGTGATCACTGAAACTCAATTGATTATAGATTCCAGTACACAAGGAGAGGGGTGTCAATGGAAGCTTCAATTGCAACCAAAAATGAAGTAATAGTGTCAATTTCAGCAGCTCAACAAGTACTCAATTCAAATTCAGTAGCCACAGCTTCAGGACACAGCAGCTCAGGTGCACATGAGGGCTATGGGATTAACCCCTCCAGCCCTCAAAGGAGGATCTCAGTTGACTCTCAGCCTGATATCACCAAGATGATGACCCCTCCATCGACCCCCGGAAGGCCCCCTAAGATCCCCAACCAAGCCCCTTCTAGAAGGCAATCTCTTGCAAGATCTGCCTTCTCTAAACCCAAATCTAGATTCGTCGAGCCCTCCTATGATCCTGATTTTAATCCATTGGAAGAGAGTAATGGCGACACGATAGCATTCAGCTCGCCTCAATGGCGATCACCGGCTAGGGGCTCTCCTAGAGTGAATGTCAATGATGTATCTAAATCTCCAAAGGCTTCTCCGGTAACACCTAAGACGCCACTGATGGCAGCTCAAGGAGGCGAGGAGGAGGACGACAAGGAGGACGAGATCTATAGAGCCTTTGATGTCCAAACAAGCAAGAGATCATCCAAGAAGATCAAGATTGTACCCCTGATTGAGTGGATTGCATTCCTTGGCCTAATGGGGTTGTTGATCGCTAGCTTGACGGATGGTCGCCTTAAGGATGTGAGGCTATGGAGCTTGGAGCTGTGGAAATGGTGTTTGTTGGTTGTGGTGGTGTTCTGTGGAAATCTCGTAACCGAGTGGTTTATCAATCTCCTTGTTTTCATGGTAGAAAGGAACTTCTTGTTCAAGAAGAAAGTCTTGTATTTCGTTTATGGGTTGAAGAAGAGCGTCCAGATCTTCCTGTGGCTGGGTTTTGTTCTACTTGCTTGGGGCTTGCTCTTCAACAATGGCGTCCAGAGATCGCGGAAAACTTCCAAGATATTGAAGGATATCACCATGGCTCTTGCTGGGTGCCTGGTGGGTGCAGGACTATGGCTAGTTAAGACACTGCTGATCAAGCTCTTAGCTGTTTCCTTCCATGTCAATAGATTCTTTGACCGGATTCAAGAATCGCTGTTCAATCAGTACATACTTCAGACCCTTTCTGGGCCTCCGGAGGTGGAGATGGAGCTGGCCGGGCAACTTGGGAATACAGCAAACAGCGGTAGGTTGAGCTTCCGAGAAATGGGGAAAGGCGGTAAAGGAGATAAGGAGGATGTAATTGATATAGAGAAGCTGAATAAGATGAACCAAGGGAAGGTTTCCGCCTGGACCATGAAAGGCTTGATCAAAGTTGTCGGAAGTTCAGGGCTAACTACCATATCCAATACCCTTGATGATGGTGGCACTGATGATGATCACTATCAGGGCTATGGCAAGGAAAACAAGGAGATCACGAGTGAGTGGGAAGCGAAAATGGCAGCCTATCGGATCTTCAAGAACGTTGCCAAGCCTGATCACAAGTAAAATGAGTCTTTCGTTTGCAAATTGGTATATAAATTGGTTGTTACTAACCTCTTTAGCTCTAATAGGTATATAGAAGAGGAAGATCTTCTACGTTTCGTGAGAAAGGATGCGGTGGATAATGTTTTCCCTCTATTTGAAGGAGCAACTGAAACTGGAAAGATCAAGAAATCAGCCTTAACCAAATGGGTGGTAAGAGCTTCTGATCCTGTATGCTTCATCCATCTTCATGAAAAGTAATGCAAAACAATACCTATATTTGTGAGTTTATGTTCTTGGAAACTTGTGTTTGTTGCAGGTAAATGCATACCTGGAGCGGAAATCTCTAGCTCATTCTCTTAACGACACAAAGACAGCCGTAGAACAACTGAACAAGATGGTCTCTGTACTTGCTCTTGTTTTGATTGTCGTTGTTTGGAACCTCATGATGGGTTTCTTGACAACCAAAGTGCTCGTTTTCATCTCGTCTCAGCTGTTGCTTGTTGTGTTCATGTTTGGCAACACCGCCAAGATGGTTTTCGAAGCCATCATTTTCGTATTTATAATGCACCCATATGATGTAGGTGATCGTTGCGTTATTGATGGAGTACAGGTAGATCTATGGTTATAACAGTAGTCTTGGCATTCACAGAGGTTCCAATATAGCCTGATTGATTGATTTGAATGTGAAAACAGATGATTGTTGAAGAGATGAACATCTTGACTACCGTATTCTTGCGGTATGACAATGAGAAGATCGTCTATCCAAACTCGGTACTCGCAGTGAAGCCCATCAGCAACTTCTACAGAAGTCCGGAGATGAGTGACTCGGTTGAGTTTGCTATCGGCTTCTCTACTACAGTGGAGAGCATCAGCGCTCTCAAGGCCAGAATTAAAGCGTAAGACCAGTTCTTATGCCTTTCTTGCAACGCTTTTGTGTTTGCGCGAATTAAACATTCAGATGCATAGTTGTGAAACTCAGAACTGATTCTCAAATGGAAACCTCAGGTACATTGAGACTAAACCACAGCACTGGAAACCAAACCACAGCTTGCAGGTTAAAGAGATCGAGAATATGAACAAGATGAAGATGGCTCTCTACGTTAACCACACCATCAACTTCCAGAACATGGGGGAGAAGAGTAGCCGACGAGGCGACCTGATCTGGGAACTGAAGAAAATTTTTGAAGATCTTGGGATCAATTATCACCTTCTACCTCAAGAAGTTCACGTTACCTATGTCAATTCACCTGCCTCTATGAGCACTGCTCGATGCTGATATGCATTCATTCTTTCGCCCTGTACGTTCCCGAAACCCGATTCTACGCTACTGCATTCAGAACGCGCTGCAAGAAGGGTTTGATTCACCTGAACCTCTCATGTTTTGAAAACATCAGGGCCTGACAACAGATATCATCAACACAATTCGGAAGGGCTAAATTGGTACAGAAGGCAAAGGGAAAACCAGGAAAGACAGAGAAAGTTGTTTCAGTTTCAATATGCCCATGTTTTCCTTGGCAATTGTATCAGCTTGTAACTGTGGTTTGTGTGAGCAATTTGTGCGAGTGTTTGGATTTTGATTCGTCTATAGCCCGTGTAGTGTCGTGGAAAGAACTAAAATTGAAGCTTGGAGGAAACTTGTCCTGTTTTCTCACAAGACAGATAAAAAGAGAGACAATTGATTTGCCTGGAAAAATTATGCTGAACACAATTTCTTTTATCAACCCGGTAAGCAAACAATATGCCAATGATCATACAATAACCTCGAACTGCAGATCTACTGTTTAGCACTTGATCATAATAAACACAAGGAACTACAGAAAGCCAGCAATATCTACATATCCATTAACTTGAAAATGAAGTGCAGGACATTCTTAACACGAAAGACTTCATTACAGGAATAAATTGTTTTGACTGACCAAAATAGAACCAACGAAGCTACAACTTCTGATGAATTCAATCATCTTGAACGACTGTATCGTGTTAAAGAACCTTATGTCTAAAGGTGGATGCAAATATTAACCAATATAAATCTTCTACAGAAATATGCAATCTATGATGAATAGCAGATAATTTGCTTGTTCCATTTGACTATGTATGCTATGAATTGATAAAATTGTCAACAATGTCATGTCACAGTTTAAAGGACAAACAAACCTTGGCTTAGAACTATCTGCTGCATCAATGGTGCTTCGACAGCAGATCAAGCAGATATCTTGATTCAGAAGAGTTGTTGACGCTATCTGCTTTAACTACAGTTACCTTCACCTTCTGTTCTTCACCATACGTTTCCTCTTTTATTTTGAGTCGGAACAGGAACGGAAGAAACAGTCTACTCGAGAGGATCTTGGAGAACTTGTCATCTTCCTCTTCATTTTTCAACTTGTACAACTCTTCTGCTGAGCAGCCAATAATCTCTTCGCCAGATTCTTGGAATGCTGTCACCCAAGTCAAGCCTGTATGATCTTGAATTTGGGCTTGAAGAAGATAACGGTAATCACACTCCTCAAATTCTTTATTGCACCGATCACATATCCATCTGTCATTTCCAGATCTAGTCACTTTCTTGCTACACTTTCTGTCTCCAATCATCAAAGGGCAAGCTGTGTAACAGAATGAACCTGTTTTGATAAAAGTAATAGTGGCCTTTACTGTAACCCAATCTGGCTTATCTGCTCTTCCTAGACCGTCATCCTTAATCTGAGATATTGTTTTGCGGATTTCATTTCTTGCCCCTCCGGGCATAACATCTTTAGAGATTGACTGGGCTGGAAGATTCTTACCTTCTACACTAAACCAGGCTATGAGGTTGTGTGCTTCAGGAATGTCGGGGTTTATGAAAAGCTGTGTTGAAGAAATAGTCCCCACTGATTTTCCACTGAAATCACTAACCTTGGCTGCTTTTACAGCTAATATAGGAACATTCCCAGAGTCAACCAGCTCTTGGAGATTCTGACCTTCATTGTTGCAGAAATCTCCCCAAAGTGTCAACTCAATACTATAAGCAGAGATATCCCTCAGATTTAGAACTCTTCTTTGAGTTTCCATCCCATTTTTACGCAAGATAGTAACTGAAGGGTTTACAGATATCACAACGCCTATGACATCTAAAACAGAATTGTTTTCTGCACTCTCAACTTCAGCAATAGTTCTGAAGTTAAACTGCTGTTGAGGAATAGAGATATCTTCATCTGGACAGAGGTCAACAGAGGAAGTTGACTCTAAAAGAATCTCCCATTCATTCTTCAAATGGTTAAAGTTCTTCTGTGCAGGTTTTAGGCTACCCTTGGATATCATGTACACTTTACCAACCACAATAGCATCATAAAATCTGTCAAGGACAACATTGAAACATGTAGCGCGAATTTCCCCTCCATCGGAGTCTAGGAGATCAAAGGAAAATACTTTACCATCACCTCGAGCATTATTATAGCGACGAATATCGCTCTTAGCTGTCACTCTTGCTTTAATAGCCCATCTTCCTTGATAAGGATTCAAAGCAGAAATTGGAATTATACGTGCAGGTGCATCATTCTTCATGATGGCACCATGATGTTTGTACTTCGGAGGGGGCTGATATGAGGGTTGGACAGTAGGACGGAAGCTTTGCATCTTATTGGCACCTTGCATACTCAGAGTAGAACTCATGGCCCCATTGGCACCTTGCATACTCAGAGTAGAGCTCATAGCCCCATTTGAGTTATAAGAATTTCTATTAGTCAGTGGCTGTGTAGATATTAAGTCTGCGCCTGCAGATATTTGCTGGTTTCCTATTATCTCGCAGTCAAGCATAATAGTTTCCATGTTTAGCACAGCAATTATCCTGTAAAAAACAACAGCAGTCATCTGTCAGAATTCAGATCTCACTCATGGTGAAACATAATAAGGATCTATCCCCCATTACAGCCTTTTCATGTGCATACAAGTATAGAAATAAGTGAAAAAGGCTAGCATGTTGACAATGGAAACTTGAAACATTGAGTTTCTACATCACAATTAATGGAAGTCATCTGTTAATATGTTAAAAGTTCAAACTACACAGCAAGGGTAACACGTTTAATACTCCAGGTTCCAAGGTCACTTATCATTTCCTTTTCCTTAAAACTACCTATCACTTGAAATACCCCAAAAATACCAAATATCATAGCTTCTATAATACAAATATGAACAAGTACAAAAAGAGGAAGTACTTCTCATAGTAAAAAGAGAAAGCATAGCATTCAATTAGCTATTAACAAAATAAAACATGGTTTTTAATGCAGTTTCAACTGACTTCAATTGCAATCAAAATTCAGATGTTGGCTCGTTTAGTCAAATCTCAGGAATCAGGTTCTCTTTCACTAATGTTTTCCATACGCGAGTTGTAATAAGCTCGTTCCAACAATCTCACAAGCTATTCTGGATCTCCTCATATCTCTCTTGATAAGTTTAGCCAAGAGCGAAACGATAGATCTGTTTCCTATAATTAATAAGTTCCAATCCGTTCAAATTCAAACAAACAGCAAAATGAGTGAATACTGATAGTACGATTAGCACTTACTTGCGACCTTGAAAATTGCTAGAAATATAATCGATCAGTTGAATGACAGATCCCTGGCGAACACAGCCGGCCTTCACTCGATCGTTGAGCTGAGTGGCGACCATAGCTTGCTGGGACATGACTCCGTCGGACAGGATCAAACGGTACCGGTCCTGGTTGTTTCCGATGACCTTGATGTTGAGAACTTGGAGCAGAGGCTTCAAGTTCACATCTCCATCGTTGATCGCTGAGATCGCATTCCGAGTCAGGTTAACCGGCATTGTTCGCTCGCAGTTGAAGATATCTGGCAAAGAAGAAAGAGAACAAACGAAGAAATTGAATTAGGAAATGGAATGTAGAGAGAGATTGCAGCGGTTAATCGAAGAATACAGAGAATTTGAATTTGAATTTGGTAAAGGATTGAACGGGGCACGGAGAGATCGTGGGGGTTCACCTTCGCGGGAGATGAGGGACTTTACGTTTAGGGTTGGGTCGGCCTTAATAAAGAGAGAGGGCATACGTAGACAATGCAGGGGCCAGGAAGAGGAAAACCGACTTTTTTTTTTTTTTTTTTTTTTTACAGTAGGCAAACATTAGGAGTTGCTACTGAAAAAGTAGCGTAACTCCAAGATCATCCTGTAGGATGATGTTACAAAACTCCCTGTGGTAGGGGATGGACTGTAAATTACAGATAATTCCATTTCTAGCAATATAATTTGCCGACATGTTAGCTTCTCTGTAGATATGATGGATCTCTGCCATTTCAAACTCCGAAAGAAGAGTAGTAATATCTTCAACTTGTCTCATAACTTCCCATCTTGGATTTTGCTGATGTTTTAAAGCTTTAACCAGGACTTGGTTGTCACTTTCCAAAATGATCTTCATAAAGCCTTTCTCCTTTGCTCTTTGCAGCCCCATCAGGATGGCTGACGCCTCCACTTGGATGACTGAACCTTCATTTACTTCCTTGAAAAAAATATCAATAATATGACCCTCGAAATCCCTAATGATCCCACCTATCTGGCACTTGCCAGAAAGGTTGACAGAACCATCTACATTAATTTTGTAGATAGTTCTAGGTGGCCTACTCCATCTAGCCGTAGCCCTTTTATTTTTACTAATATTGGCCTTATTTGTGCGGCCCGATCCAACTCTCCAATCTTGAAGAATCTGATTGATTCTCCGAAGAATCTGTTCCTTAATATCAGGTTGTTTATGTCTAAAGATAAGATCATTCCTAATTTCCCATATTGTTTGCCAAATACAGACGAGCTCTTCAAACTTGTGGTTTGCCTTTTTAAGCCGATCTAGATCAGAGTGGAGAGAGTTCGTATTATTAAGGTATGGAAAAAACATACCAGTTTGTTGCTCGAAGAGGGCTATAACTTCTCTTGAAAAGGTGCACTTTGTGAAGAGGTGGGTTGCATCCTCTTCAGCCTGATTGCAGAGTGAGCATTGGCTTGGGACCCTGTTAACATACCTATTAAGACGGGCTGCGGTCGGAAGCCCATCAATCCTTAATCTCCACAGAAAATTCTTGGTTCTTGGTGGTAGATTAAGTTTCCAAATCCAAGTGTGTGCATCAGGTTCATTTGTTGGAGGAGTAATTATATTTCTCACTAACTTGGTGGTAAAGTTTCCAGTCGCATCTGGTTTCCAGATTAACTTGTCCTGGGCCTGATAAGGCGGTATTCTAATTGAGAGGATCTTTTGAATGATATCAGTAGGAAACATCAGTCTTAGGAGGTCTTCATTCCATTTGTTTCTATCTGTAATAAGGTCTTTAACCATTAAGGAAGGATCATTGTTACCCAAGAAAGGAGAAAGGCTAAGAGATGGTATCCAAGGGTCCTTCCAAACATTAATTTTGGAATCATTGCCTACAATCCAAATAATACCTTCTTCAAATTTCTGCCTAAGAGAGAGAAGTCTACCAAATTGCCAGGACGTGTCCTTTTTGTTAAAATTGCTTATATTCTCCTCGACAAGATATTTTTCTTTGATAATTCTCACCCAAGGGCTATCCTCATTATTATAAATTTTCCATAGGAATTTCATTTGCAGATAGCTATTAAGATCTTCTGCTTTCCTTAGACCCAGTCCACCTTGAGATTTTGGTTTACATATTTGATCCCAACCAATGAGAGGGACATATCTATCATTTTGAGTTTTGTTCCAAAAGAAGTTTCTGTTGATCTGATCTATTTGGTTGAGAATACCTTTAGGAAGTAAGAAGTTCTGCATGAGATAGTTAGTCTTGGAGCTCAAATTTGATTGGATGAGAACAGCTCTACCTGCCTGTGAGAGACTCAAGGCTTTCCATTTAGCTAACTGTTTTTTGAGGTTGTCCACTGCCTCATCAAAAACACAATTTTTAATACGACCATTTACAAGAGGAATACCCAGATACTTTTCCAAAGTTTTTTAGATAGGAATACCCATATGAGCGGAAAGATCTTTAGCCAAATTTGGGTTAACATTCCTAGAGCACTGAAGAGAGCTTTTATTATAGTTGATTGTGAGTCCCGATAGATTTGGTGTTTATGATATTTTGGATCGTATTCAAACTAGTGTGAGCAGCCTTAGAGAAGATAATTGTATCATCTGCAAAAGTTAAAAAAGGGATAGGCGTACCATTTTTCTTGATCTTAATACCTATTAGGGCATCTTCTAGTAAAGCTTCTTTATGAAGTTCTCGTGACAATCCCTCCATAACAAGGACAAAGAGATAGGGAGCAAGAGGATCCCCTTGTCTAATCCTAGTTTGAATACAGGACCAGGAATATTATTAACTAAAACTGAGAAAGACGTAGTAGTGATACATTTCATTACCCAGTTAATCCAAGTCGGATGAAAACCAAATTTCTCAAGAACGGCTTTAATGTAAGACCAATTTATTTTGTCATAGGCTTTTTCCATATCCAGTTTTAGAGCCATCCAACCTTGTTTTCCTTTTTGTTTATGAAAAGAATGAAAAATCTCATGAGCTAAAAGGGTGTTATCCTGGATTGATCTTCCTTCCACAAAGGCACCTTGGAAAGGGTTTATGAGTTTGGGGAGGATCTTTTTAAGACGATTTGCAAGAATTTTAGAGATGACCTTATAAACAGTATTACAGAGACTAATAGGTCTATAGTGATTAATAGTTGTGGGGTTTTCAGCTTTTGGAATCAGGGCTATAAAGGTTTGATTAATCTCAGAGAGAAGTTGACCAGAATAAAAAAAGCTTTGATCACTTCACAGAAGGAAGTACCAATGATGCTCCAGTAATGGTTATAGAACTCAGGGGGGAAACCATCCGGCCCCGGAGTTTTATCTTCAGCCATACTAAGAATAGTTTGCTTGATTTCCGAGTCAGAAGGAAGAGCAATAAGCTTCATATTTTCATGGTGTGAGATTTGAGGTTGGATATTCCACACTTCTTTTGGGGAGATTCTCCTCTGGTTATGACCAATGAAGCGCTCGGCCATTTCATTAGAAATATGATCCATTATAAGGTCTTGGTCAGTCAAAAGCATGTTATGTTTGGTGATAAAGGATCTGGTAGATCTTTTAAAGTTTCTGATTCTAGCACTGATTTGGAAAAACTTAGTATTCCTATCACCTAACTGGATATGTTTAGTTTTAGCTCTTTGTTTCCAAAATTTATAATTAAACTCTAGAAGACGAGATCTTTATGCTCTAATCTGTTAAGCTTAAGCTCGTCAGCTATGGAGACAGAGCCCCATGGCAGACGCCCCTGAAGATCTTTTATTTGATTCTCAACATAGGCAAGTTGTCTAGTGATATTGTTAGGGTGAGTTTTACACCAGGATTTTATTCTTCTCTTAAGTAATCTTTGTTTCTGCATGAGTTTATAGCGATTAGAGCCTATTAACTTGTAAGACCAGACTTTTTTTATAAAAGTTTCAGTCATCTTATTTGAAGTCCACGCCATTTCAAATCTAAAAGGTGAACCTTTCATTTTTCTTTGGAGACCAAGTTCAAGGGATATAGGACAATGATCAGAATTAGAAAATGAGTGGTGTTTAGTACAGAGATTAGGAAACCAAGTTAGGATTTGTTGGTGAACCAAGATTCTATCAAGTCTTTCAAAAGTATTATTTTGAGCAGATTTGCTTTTTCTCCATGTAAAGGGAGAGCCAGAGAAAGGAAGAGTATGAAGATCAAGCTCTTCTTTCACAAATCTTAATCTTCTAAATCTGTTAAGGGTGGGATTAGCACCCCCAACTTTTTCTGTGTCAGATTCAATATCATTTAGGTCACCTATTATCATGAGAGGGATATTAAATCTGCTGAGAGAGTTAAAGACTTCTTGCCAAAAGTGGTCTTTTTCATTTTCAACAGAGGGGGCATAGACAAATGCAAGAATAAGATCATGATTCTCTATAGTGCATTTAATCAAAATATATCTAGGATTTTCTTCAAGAACAACACTGACCTCTGCAATATCAGTTTTCTGAAGGATCCATAATCCACCCTTTCTACCATTAGATTTGATGCAGATGGACTTATGGAATCCTGAGACCTTTAGCTGAGCCTCCAAGGGTGGTGACACTGATTTAGTTTCTGTAAGAACTAGCATATCCAGATTGTTAGTATGTCTCAACTGATTGATTTCTTGCCACATGAGTGGCCTCCTGGTGCCTCTTACATTCCAATATGCGATATTAATCATATAATAAGTTGATATATTGACAAGTGTGAAATTTCTTTCTGCCAAAGGATTTGCATATTACAATGTATAGAACATACTTTGTATATTTACAATGATCAAGACTCTGCCTTATAGAAATCGTACTATAAGTCTTCTTCTCAGCTTTTGCTTTCTTGTTATCTTCATTCGCTATGGTTGAGTTTCTTCCTTCATCAGGTTCGTGTGGCATCTGCTTCAGGCAGGGTGACATTTGCTCTTGTTGAGTTTCTCTTGTCCTATCTGTGTATTTGAGATTTGTGGAAGCAAGTTTTGCAGCAAATTTGGTTTGCAAGGGTTTGATTGTAAGGTTGGGGCAGCTTACCACCACTAGGTAATTAAAGACACAAGTGGGGATTGGCTTGAGTTTTTTGTTGAAAGTTTTGAAGATTGACATACCTTGAGTTGCACCCCAATTCTTATATGTGCTTTCCACTAGAAGCATACCTGAGATCCTTGTTTGAGCTCTGATCCATGACTTTTTCCAGTTCCTACAGTTAATTAGCTGAAGCATATTTCCTGGCCTGTGTTTATGAATTAGATAGGGAAAATTGATTATAGCTGAACTTTCATCTGTGTGGTTCTTGAGAACCAACAAATTCCTGTTCTTTTTTTCATGTGGACAGTTTCTCAATAAAACATGCATCATCAAATAACAGATTCTAAGATTAACATTGAAATATCTAAAAATACAATCTGGTTTCTCAAGCAGGAGGGGAAGTTTAGAGAACGCTAAAAGCATGACATCATTAAAGCTAAGCTCAAAAAACTTAACAACCTGATAAGGGATCTTATTACTGACGGCAAGGGATTGGATACAAAGCAGAATATTGTTCACAGCCATTGCACCTTCAGAAAAGTAAGCAGAATTAACCATCTTTTGCATTCTATCATAAAGGGATTGAGCAAACCCACGAATCTTATTATTTATAGTAAAATAAGCATTAATCTGGCAGCCAAGCGGGAGTAAGAAATCATACATAGGAACCAGATTCAAGCATAATAAAGAAATAAGAGTAATATTATTAGCATCAATGTTTAGAAACTTATCTCTCATAGGTAGAGTTCTGCTTATTGGATTGATGACCATCTTGGAGCCAATTTGCCCCGGACGAGCTAGTTTTTGAGCGACCGAGTTGCAAGCAAAGATCCGAGTCTTATCTGTTCTTGGAATCGTCTTGATAGTTGAACTGGCGCCCTTCATAATCTTAACCTGCGGAACTAGAGAGATGGTATTCCGCCTGAGCCAGTAACTTCCGCACGTTTGGGCCTGATAAGAGTAGAAACTGAAGCAAAGAAATTTGCGAAAACAGTATAGCGACTTAAAAGTTTTGTGCTGAATTTTTTTTAAAGGTTTGGGTTTGCATATGTTTTTCCCAAGATTTGGAGAGGGTTGTGAGAAGCCTGAAAAACAGACCGAAATTTACAAATACAGGGTTGCTCCTCAGCCAATGTTGACAACAACCAAGGCGTACAACTGCAGCGTCCAGTTTCCGAGCGTGGGTCACACAGCAGGGGAGCCAAACGCACCAGAGTAGGCCGGCACTGTTGAAGTTGTTGATGATTTGAGTTCTTGAGAAGGAAGCGGTCACCCATCCACATCGAGATTGGAAGTCGTCCTCTCGGGTTGGTGCTGTTGGACAGACTGGAGAGGGGGTTGCCCAAAACGAAGCCCTCAGGCCACGACAAAGCCAAATTCGGGCAATCCCATCCACCATTCCAGTTGCATGTGGCAGATTTAGTTTGATGATTGATAAATTGAGGGTTGTAGACAAAGGTTTGGCTAAATTTGGGAGGGGTTTTAGATCTAGAAAAGTTAGGGTTAGTTTGATGTTGGTTTGAGGAATGGGGTTTGGTGATTGGGGATTCAAGAATAGGGCTCAGGTAGGTGGCCAACGGCGGCGGCAGCGCCGCGCCATGGCCAATCGACCGGAGAAGGCGGAGCAAGAGGAACACCGGGATGGAGAGGAGAGAGAGGAGAGAGAAGAGAAATTGCCTCCAGGAAAACCGACTTATTTTCTCGGGTAAATGGAAGAAAATCGCCCTTTAAATCATCTCCCATGGTAACTCAAAAAATGTGTTTTGGCATAATTTTGCTCCCACCCTAGACTAAAATCCATTTTAACTATTTTGTTTTTGGCCTATTTCTAAAAAAAATGTCAAATTTAGCTTCCTCTTTTGGAAGGTCAAATGTTAAATAATACAATTATAAACCTATATATTATATAGTTATGATTTTTAATTAAAAATAAAAGTTATAGTATTATAAAGATATTAAAGAATTCTTCGATATGAATATAATATTTGACATATTAGAATTATCATTGCACAAATAATATTTTTTTAAATGACATTAATCTTTTTTATTATAGATTCATCAAAATTATAATAAAAAATAAATATTAAGTTGCTTAAAGTATTAAAGATAGAATCGAGTGACGAAAATGAAATGTAAAAGTTCTAAATTATATAGTAGTATTTATAGGAAATTTAGCCTGCTAAAATTGGCCTACGGTGGAAACAACAAAACCGTATAATAAGCCAGAAGAGAATATGCTATAGAATATTATCTTTTGATAGGCTATTTCCCCTAACCATTATGGCTTACGGAGGAAGATGCTCTAAATATATTACTCCATCCGTTCGACACAACTTTTCGTTTACTATTCACGCACGTTTTTTTAGAATAATAAAAACTATATAAAATATTTATTTTTTAATTTTTTTAACAAGTTTGTACTTATTAATAATAACTATGAAATTGTTAAAAAAAAATTATTAAAAAAACTAGATAGTATAGATTTTAGCTCCTAAAAAGCGTGCGTGAATAGTAAAACGTCAAGTTTTGCCGAACGGAGGGAGTATTTTACATAAAATCACCCGCTAAATTCAAAATTACAAAAAACTATTCCTTAAATGCTAAACGTTTGCAAACGACCACCCACCTCTCTGGTTTCGTTAAGTATGTCGTTAAAAGGGTAAAATTATTGTTTTATCCTTTCCTCGTCAAAATCACTAATTCAACTACTTAGTTGACCAGAGGAAAACTGCCGTTGTTATCAAAATAAAACTCAAACAAACAAACTAGTATCATATGAGTACGAGGTCAATTCCACCTAAAATCAAATATTCTCAAGTAGCGTATATTTATGAATTAAGAGAAAATGAGGGGTTTTGTGATTGGGAATTGACAATACCCTAGAAAATAGCCCCTCTCTCCCCCCCCCCTTTTTTTTAATTGGTAAATAAAGAGCAGTCATTCCGAGAAAATAGCCCCCATTATTAATAGGGATATGACGCCATAAATGGGTCACCTAACGCCAAAGACACAATAGATATGACATTATCCATCGCGAGCCACCGAGCCCTCTATCATGTAAATCATTATCAATGTACTCCCCTAATAGAACGACACATAAGATCGTGATCAGTATTCTGACTCTTACAAGCTTACTACCAACCCTAAGCAAACAGGGTTCGCGCACCATCTCATCCCGTTGAACGAAGACAAGCAGCTAGCTGGTCAAGCACCTCTTTGCTAATATAGCCACGTGTAAACCATCCAACTCTTTAGCATGAGGGCATGCGTTACACGTGTCTTCTGTCAGACCTCGAGATCGCCAACCAACTGCTTGCTTGACACCCCTATAAATACCCTCATTGAGTCCTCAAGAAAGGGATCCGATTCTAGAGAGAGAAAGAAGAACTCTACAAATCCTCCCTACGAAGTAAAGCCTTCAGAGTTGAGTTCTTGAAGTCTTTGATCGGAGAAGAACGTTTCTAGACCAGAACATTATCTGGCAAACTTCCTCTAAAGACGACAATTGAACAATGATCATTAAACGCGAGCAAGCACCATCGCGAACACTACCTTACCTCCAAAAGCATCGACTAATAACAAAGAACTTATATAAGCACTATCGATCCCTAGTTGGTTTTACAGGTAATAAAGGAAATTTGTCGTCATCTTGAGGTAATAAGTATAGGTGAAATTCCAGAAACGCTTCAGGAATAATAATAAAAAAATTATAAACAAGTTAATTGAGTTCACAATTAAAAGAATTAGTTTCATCTACAAATACTCACTTTATTTTGGGCAAGTGATCATTGATTCTGTTTCAAGTTCTCTTTTTATCTTATTATTGTTTCTGTCTTGATCTTGTGTAAATTACTAGGTCTACGAGTCATAGTAATCCTTACTAATTAGACAACCCTAACACGGTCAAAATTTTACCTAATTATGGCATTAAAATTAAAAATTAATCAGGATGCATGCAACATCAAGCTACGAGTCAATGTTTAACCTACAATTAATTGTCTGTAACACCCCATTTTTAAATCCCAAGGGAGTGTTGCAGCGCCAGTGAATCCGTAGACTTTAATGTCTTTGCATTCACCTGAGGCTTATAGGGACATGCAACCATGCTCCCATAAACAAGACAATACTTCAAGCAGTTGAATAAAATAATGCGGAAGTCAATTAAATATCATAGTTTAAAATAACCAATCTCAACAACATAGCTGAAAATCCCAAAAACCATAAATTGTACATAAACTCCAAAGTGGCTAAAAACCAGCGTAGCGTTGTGAAACTTTAAAGGTTTGAAATTGCAGTTTAAAAATCCAATGATGATAGTCCTCTCTTCAGCTCTCTCCTGCTCCGCTACTTGCACTAGACCTGTGGAATATGATCTGGTGTTTCGTGAGAACGAAGGACACCATCCATCCAATAAATAGGATGGTTAGTACAATTAAGACTAGCAAATGATAGGGAAAATGTTCAGACTTTAACCTTATAGTGACCATAAAACGGTATGTCATAGGTTAAGGGAAAGACACGAATATTTAAAGTGGAAACTGGATAAGAAGGTAAAAATTCACACATGACTCGGATGATCATAATGATCGATTACCAAATAAGAAAAGGAATTATACCTCGAATAAGAGTGAAGTATAATATAACGGAATTGATCACCTATCAATAATCTCGATAATAACAATAATGTATAAATGTAAATAACACAATATAAAACGTAGTGACACGGGTCCAGACTCAACTAGGACTGCGACCTGAGACTTTAAAGTCTAATAGGGACACGGGTCCAGACTCAACTAGGACTACGACCTGAGACTTTGAAGTCAAATAGGGACACGGGTCCAGACTCAACTAGGGCTGCGACCTGAGACTTTGAAGTCTAATAGGGACACGGGTCTAGACTCAACTAGGCCTGCGACCTGAGACTGTTTAAAGTCTAATAGGGACACGGGTCCAGACTCAACTAGGCCTGCGACCTGAGACTGTTTAAAGTCTAGATATTCCATGGAACCTTTTAGATTGGGCTTTACACTATTCCCAACCTGCGAGATAACCCTCGCAACTGACTTTAAGTCAATTCGCACCACGTGAGATGCACATATTAATTATAACAGCTTTAATATTTAATATTAGGTGATCATACTAATAACATTAAATCAACAAGGACGTACAAGCACAGATATTTCAAAGGATCTTAATATCACATGCTATTAATTTGCATGAAGGAAACAAACAGAATTTCATTTAATTCGAAAGATGAAAATGGGCAATTTTTATTTATCTCGAGTTATAAAACAAATGACACATTTAATACACATATCACATTAAATTAATAATTGCCCATTAATTTATACTCATGCCAATTTATGAATAAGGAGACAAATTACATCAAGCAGACAGATATGCAATTTATCGAAACTGGCAAGGAAATTGGCCACAGGGCCGCATTCGACACAGAAGAATAAAAAAGGCACGTCAAAAGAATCACGAAACACGCAAAGGGCATTTGAACGAAATCACTTGCCTTAACCTTCGACGATCGGTTGACGACAACAAGATGAGATTTTAGCACCTATTGAATCCAACGGAAAAATGAATATTTAATATTGATATTTCATACAATTAACTTTACTTAACTCAATTTGGAATTGAATTAATTCTATAAAGTTAAGAATCTATACCAATATGAATTCCTCGAAGAGCGGAATCCGGTGTGGGTGCTTCCCGATTTCTTGGTGTCGCTAAAACGGGCAAGAATTGAATAGTTTAGAAACATTGGTCGCCTAACTTAATAAATAATTAACTTAGGGCCAAAACGAGAATAGACTAAATACTAGAGAAGTTTCTGTAATTTCCATAAAAGAAATAAAATCTCCCAACTTTAGAAAAGGCTTCGATGGCGCAGCTCTCCTCGGCGGCGGTGACCAGCGACTGGGGGCGGCAAATCGGCGGCAACCGGAGACGGCTCGAACAGTGATGGGCGCGACAATGGGGTGCACTGGCTCGACTGCAGAGGTTTTGCACTGCGGCGGCGATGGATTCTTCGGCGGCAACAGGGCGATTCGAACGGTTCTTGGCGGAGGCACAGCGGACGGCACGGTGGTGGTCGCGTTGCTGGCAGTCGTGGGCTGTAGTGGGTGCGGCGGCAACAATCGAAGGCAGCGTGAAGGGCGATAGCGGTGATGGGCGCGGCAAAGGCAGGCGAAGAGGGGCGGCTTGGTTCCAGTGGCTTAGGTCGTCGGCGGTCTAGGGCGATGACTCACCGATGAGGTAGGTCACGGCTCACGGTGTAAGACCCGGGGTCTTAAGAGGTGCCAGCCCATGCCACCTAGCCCTCTCAGGTCTGTTGTCCTCACTTGGAGCCTGAAAAGGAAGAGCTCTTGTGACATAGGTAGGGCTTGAATCACCTATAAATCACTCCCAACATCCTTATGATATCTGATGTGGGACGGGGGTGTTACACACGGGACGCGGGATGCCGGCGGTGATCGTCAGTGGGGGCTGCTCTCGGGCGTATGGGAGAATTGGGAGAGGAAGATGAGAGGCGGTGAGGCTTGTGACGTTGGATTGCTCTGGAAACCCTAGGATTAGACGTATATCTATACGGTTGAAGTAAGTTAGATAAAATATAGATTTTTGATCATCTGGGATTAAGAATAAATTAAGATAGAGATAAAGGGTAGAAGATAGGTTTTAAAGAAAATAAATAAAATGAGCGGATAAAGACGGAGATAGATGACATATTTCTCCACTTTAGCGGGATGAATATTATTTAATTTAATTTCATAAATTAAATAATTAGGGTATTTAGAAGATTTATGTAATTAAATTCATCATATATTATTTCTCTTTGGAATAATTTAATTATTCTAATTGATACCATATATCTTAGGTGAATTTATTAAATGACCAAATTCACAAGATATATACTATAGTTTGGTATAATATAGACTTATTTAATTATATAAAAATAAGAAATAGCCCAAAAATAATTTGGGGTATTTCATACCTCCCCACTAAAAATAAGTTTCGTCCCGAAACTTAGAAAAGACGATAAATGAATTGAAGATAGGATAGTAACCTCGAAATAGATGAGATAATATAGATTGATCAAAGTAAAGCTAGGTGTATCTAGCAATGGTTTCCGAATAGGTAGAATTTAAGCACGTTTCGCTTAATGAACTTATCGAATATGTGAGCGATGAGAATTATATCTAAAGTAACTCATTGCTTTCCGAACTCCTCAATGGAAAAGCTTCAAATTTTTAATCCTATGAAAACAGTGTATCCCTATAATTATAAATATCTAAAATAAGGATAATAAAATTTTGAAAGACATCTTTTGATATTCACTCTCGTTGGTCGAGATAAGTGAACTCGCATCACATAATAAACAGGTTTAACTAGCTTGTCATTGGCTTTCGTCTCAGCCCCATCTGGCTTCCTTTTCCAGGTTGCCAAATGGCCCGGGTGGCTTTGAAGGCAACCATTGTGACAAAACCAGCCAGCCTTATTCATATGAGATGAGTTGTGGGTCTTTGTCTTCTGGTTTGTCGACATGAATATTGTCCGGTTCTTCAGCACATGCGTCCTTGTTTTCTTCATAAACATAAATCGTGTATATCTATATTTAAAAGTACTATTCTCAAGCTTTTTACCAATGAAAGTTCGATTGCTCGATCATGGAAAGGAAAGATGAGATATATAACCCATGATCGTTTAATACTATCAAGATTTAGGAAACGTAAACCTACCTACATTAAAAGTTACTAATTATCCTTCTGAAGGACCTTACGTATGACATATCGATCATTAATCACTGATTTCACATGCGGGTATGATTCCTGCTTATACAAAAGCAAAACAAAGGAACTCTTCTAGAGTCTATAGGGAGCACTTCCCATGATCATCCGAGTCATGTGTGAATTTTTACCTTCTTATCCCGTTTCCACTTTAAATATTCGTGTCTTTCCCTTAACCTATGACATACCGTTTTATGGTCACTGTAAGGTTAAAGTCTGAACATTTTCCCTATCATTTGCTAGTCTTAATTGTACTAACCATCCTATTTATTGGATGGTTGGTGTTCTTCGTTCTCACGAAACACCAGACCATATTTCACAGGTCTAGTGCAAGCAGCGTAGCAGGAGAGAGATGAAGAGAGGACTATCGTCATTGGATTTTTAAACTGCAATTTCAAACCTTTAAAATTCCGCAACGCTACGCTGGTTTTTAGCCACTTTGGAGTTTATGTACAATTTATGGTTTTTGGGATTTTCAGCTATGTTGTTGAGACTGGTAATTTTAAACTATGATATTTAATTGACTTCCGCATTATTTTATTCAACTGCTTGAAGTATTGTCTTGTTTATGGGAGCATGGTTGCATGTCCTTATAAGCCTCAGGTGAATGCAAAGACATTAAAGTCTACGGATTCACTGACACTGCAACACTCCCTTGGGATTTAAAAAGGGGGTGTTACAGAAGGGCTCGACTGCAGAGGTTTTGCACTGCGGCGGCGATGGATTCTTCGACGGCAACAGGGAGATTCGAACGGTTCTGGGCGGAGGCACAACGGACGGCACAGTGGTGGTCGCGTTGCTGGCAGTCGTGGGCTGCAGTGGGTGCGACGGCAACAATCGAAGGCAGCGCGAAGGGCGACGGCGGTGATGGGCGCGGCAAAGGCAGGCGAAGAGGGGCGGCTCGGTTCCAGTGGCTTAGGTCGCCGGCGGTCTGGGGCGATGACTCACCGATGAGGTAGGTCACAGCTCACGGGACGCGGGATGCCGACGGTGATCGTCAGTGGGGGCTGCTCTCGGGCGTATGGGAGAATTGGGAGAGGAAGATGAGAGGCGGTGAGGCTTGTGACGTTGGATTGCTCTGGAAACCCTAGGATTAGACGTATATCTATACGGTTGAAGTAAGTTAGATAAAATATAGATTTTTGATCATTTGGGATTAAGAATAAATTAAGATAGAGATAAAGGGTAGAAGATAGGTTTTAAAGAAAATAAATAAAATGAGCGGATAAAGACGGAGATAGATGACATATTTCTCCACTTTAGCGGGATGAATATTATTTAATTTAATTTCATAAATTAAATAATAAGGGTATTTAGAAGATTTATGTAATTAAATTCATCATATATTATTTCTCTTTAGAATAATTTAATTATTCTAATTCATACCATATATCTTAGGTGAATTTATTAAATGGCCAAATTCACAACATATATACTATAGTTTGATATAATATAGACTTATTTAATTAAATAAAAATAAGAAATAGCCCAAAAATAATTTGGGGTATTTCATTGTCTACACATGAATGTAGTCCTACGAGTCCTAAATTGCATGCTTGCTACTATGGATGAAGGTTCACTACGAGGAATCTACAAAATCCCAGCAAAAAAAATCAATACAAATCAATAGAATAGAACAAAAATAAAAATCTCACAACTTTATTCAAACCAAAGTTTCAATCCATAAAAGAAATGAAAGAGTTTAGCACTCCATCCCAACAAAAGAGTCAATAGAAATCTCACAACTTTGAATTTTGTATTTTAAAATTTTGTAATTTCCAAAATTTAAAATGGATGTAGGATCCGTTCGATATTTTATTTTTATTTTTGAATTGAATGAACGGATCCTAGATTCGTTCGATGTTTTTTTTTTCCGAATTGGCTAGATCCTTCGTTACTTTCTTTTCACTTTGACACAATGATTATGGGCACATGTCATAATAAGGATGAAACGGATTATGGATCTGCTAGAGAGAGTACATTTAGCACCTGATATTGGTGCATATAGCCTTGCCGGAGTAAAAAAGAAAAAAAGTAACAATAATATTTTTTTACAGTATGCAAGAAGAAAAATGTCTTCAAAATGAAGATTCATTCTGATCATCCAAACAGATAATTTTATAATTTTTTCTAATCCTAGGGATGGAGACAAGACTAAAATTATAATCATGTCCAGCGATAAAATTTGCAGTTTGCTTCCCTCCCAAGGCGTGGTACCTTTACCATTAATTGCATTGACCATAATTTAATTATCACCTTCGATAATGAGTTTCTTGATGCCTGGAGATACAACTCGCTTGGTTTCTTCTTGGAAAGCTAATTTTTCGATTCGCAAGACAGTGCAAGGTGAAGTCTCTTGGCGGAAAAGATCACCCACCTGTCCCATCTCATTTTGGATAATACATCCAATATGAGACTCTCATGTTGATTTGACATATTCATCAACTTATTAATTTTGTAAAAACCACTAAGTGGTTTTTTTAATTCACCCGTTTCCTAGGCTTAGGCTTAGGCTTAGGATTAGGAGTGTCTTGAGATATCCCTTAGTCTGCGACCATTCCATTATTTTAGATATTGCCACTTATAGGGGATTTTGTGACAATAGAGCATTACTGAAACAACGGATCCCGTAGAGTTGAACTCCGTGTAATTGATAAGATTACCCTATAGAAATATATCGACTCTAAAAATAAATTAAAAATAGTTAAACTCATTTAAATCTAAACTACTTATTTAAAATTAGGTGGTAAAAATTAAGTTATTTACTAACTTTTTTTTTTGGGTCCAAAAGCGGGCTAATGCCCGGTTATTTTATTAAGAAACAAGCTAAGCATTCAGTGCAGAGGTTGAAAAACATGGAAATGGAGCTAAACAAACAGGAGGGTTCATGTATTCCTCATAGCTGGATTCTAGAGATATTGCCCATTGGGCTAAGGCATCGGCTCCAGCATTGGAACTGCGGCGGACCTGGCTGATCCGTTCTTCCCACTCTTCGGTCGTGATGAGGTTGCGACATTCGTCAATGGTGAAGATATCCGGGTGTATAGATTTTGGAGAGGACCCTATAGGAGGCCATAGAGGACCGATGAGTCCGATTCCAAAATCAATTTAGTAACACCCATTTTCAATCCCATTTTGAGTCCTTTCAAAGATGCCCAAAGCTCAGCTCGTAGTGCGTTTGCAACTCCACATTTGAAAGTGAAAGCAAAGAGGAAACTCCCTGTGCTACTGCGGCAAACTCCGCCTCCAGCAGCTAGTCCCGGGTTGCCTTTCGAGGCCCCATCTACATTCAACTTGACCCAACCTGGCGGAGGGGCCGACCAACTCATCACTGCTATTGCCAGTTTCTCTGGAGTGGTATGCATCACCTTAGATCTTTGCAGAGCTTGAGCATAGCCTTCGGAGAAGTCGATAGCTCGAGCTGCTATGTCTTTGCATTCATCAACCTACTCATACACCAGTTGGTTCCTGTACTTCCAAACGAGCCATATCACGTTGAGGAATATTGCAGACCAATCACCCGACATTGGAATAGCTAGCACATCCGTTACTTTCTGTTTGGTCACATCAGCTACGTTTCGAGAGAAAAGCACGCTACTCTTGTCGTAGTTGACTTTCTCCCTGGATAGCGTGCAGAACTCATCTAGACAGGCTCTCACCACCCGCCCTTGGTCCTCCGTCGCCTCCGCCAGGAGAACAAGATCATCCGCAAAAAAGACGTGGGATAGCATAACGTCCCCAATCTTGACAGGCTTCCATTTCCCCCGTCTGATGGCTTCAATAATAGAGTGAGAGAGGCGTTCCATACAAAGCACAAAGAGATAGGGGGAGAGGGGATCTCCCTGTCTAATCCCCCTTGTCGGACGGAAACCCGTCGTTCTGCTTCCATTGAATAACATCTCAAACTTACCCGTTAACTGTCTGACATTTCATTATCACCTCTATCAGATTCGACGGTAGGCCGGCCATCCTCAGCGTCTCTTTCAAAAAGTCCCAACGGATTCTGTCATAAGCCTTTTCGAGATTCACCTTAATCATCATCCACTTCCGCCTTCGTCTATCTGCCATCGAATGGAGTGCCTCTTGTATGATAACTTTGTTGTCGATGATTTGGCGCCTCGGGATGAAACTTGCCTGTGCCGGGGAGATTAGGTCACCCAGGATTGGTTTGAGTTTACTCACGATTGCTTTTGTTGCAATCTTGAATAAAACATTCAATAGGGCGATTGGTCAAAGTTATTTACTAACTTTATGAGATCATGTATATTATTGGTGTTAAAAATCATCTTACTTCTGTTCTGCATTCCCAAATTGAATGGGAGTAACAAGAGGACTGTAGGACAATCACATTTTGACGTGGCTAGTTAACCGCATATTGGACAACAAAAGGTAGTCAAGAAGAAACCCTAAACCAAAAATGCTTTGCCAGTCACTCTGTCGCGCTCCCGCCCCCGCCGCTGCTGCTGCCACCGTCA
This sequence comes from Persicaria maculosa, assembly GCA_963922045.1. Taxonomy (NCBI): domain Eukaryota; kingdom Viridiplantae; phylum Streptophyta; class Magnoliopsida; order Caryophyllales; family Polygonaceae; genus Persicaria; species Persicaria maculosa. Next base: position 59,205,011 of record OY998259.1, read on the forward strand.
GCGCCGCTCGCTTCCTCACCCACTCTCCCCTCTCCCGCCGCCTCACTCTCCGTCGCTCATCCTCCTCCTCCGCCTGCATCAGGATGTCATCATCGCAGTACATCGAACACGTGGTCCTCTTCAACGTCAAGGACGACACCGACTCTTCCCAAATCGACGCCATGGTCACCAACCTCTCCTCCCTCCGTTCCCTCGACGTCGTCCTCCACCTTACCGCCGGCCCCATCCACCGCCTCCGCTCCTCTCCCCCGCCTCGCTTCACTCACCTCCTCCACAGCCGTTACCGCACCAAGGACGACCTTGCCACCTACTCCGCCCACCCTGATCACCTCAGCTGCGTCCGGCAGCATGTCCTCCCCATCTGCGAAGATCTATTGGCCGTCGATTGGGTCTCCCCCAACCTCTCCGGCGCCGCCTCACCGCCTCCAGGGGCTGCATTCAGGCTCCAGCTTGTGAAATTGAAGGAGGAGGCAGGAGAGGGGGGAAAGGGGGAAGTGCTCGGGGTTATCGGCGGATTAAAGGAGAAGATCGACGTGGGGATCGATCAGGTCTCTTTCGGTGAGAATTTCTCCCCCGCGAGGGCGAAAGGGTTTTCGATTTGCTCGATTGGTGTTTTCCCCAATTTGGATGCATTGGAGAAGCTGGAAGGGAACGAGGACATCGAGAAGGAGAAGGCCAAGGTTAGGGATTACATTGATGGATTGATTGTGGCTGATTATGTACTGTCCCCTGTTCAATCTGCTAGTCTTTGAATCCAGTTGCGGTCCTTCGATCTGCCCAGGTTGAATCATGCATCACGTCCTCCTAATTAGGGTTTATGAATAAATTGCATTTTGACAAACGGTAATTGATTTGTGAAATGCGGATTGAATGCAATGTGCTTGCTTTCAGTGTTCTATCTTCTTGCTCGATTGCTTCAACTGTCATATTGTGTAGTTTGATCCAATCCAATTGTGTTTGTAATATGCATGTCTTTGATCAAGCTTTTATTTGAGGCTCTGTGTGACTAATAGGAAGAATCCAAAGTTTGGTATGTGATTAGTGCTGAAGCAAATCCAGTCCAAGCCATAAAGCTTTAACTTTCCCTCTTTCCTCTCATGAATTAATATTTGAGAGCCTATGGGAATGAATAGATGAATAATAGTTTCAGGACATTTTATTATTTTCACGTCTGATGTTGATATTGTCTTCTTCTGCTCCGTGATCTTATTTTTCCAGAAGCAAAGCTAAACGCAATCTACAGTATGTAGATGCTGTTCTATGGCTATACAGCTCGTCTAAGCCTGGGAATGTACAACAATGATGGTTTGCTAATTGTTTTTTTAAATGTGATATGCTGATTTCTTATACGAGGTCGTAATAAGCTTAAACTGAGCTGATAAGGAATAATAATGAGTGAATGTGTAGGAGACCGTATGAATTACTTTGTGATACTTTATGTGATTAGAAAAATGTGGATTTTATGGGATACTTGTTGTTGTTGGGATAAGACATCTTGTGGAAGTCATTCCTTGTAACAAAGGAGATAGAGACACAGAAGGAAGAGAACATAAGAACATGTGAAATTCTTACATCTTAAGAGAAATATCTTCTACTGTAATAGTACAAAATAAAGGATATTGTGTCCTGGACTGGTCCTTGTTTTGTTTGCATCAAACACAAAGTGGTGAGGTTAGTCGGTAGAGACTCTCCCTACTTGATCGAAGGTCATGAGTTCAGGCTGTATGAACAATGAACTTGTAGTTGTGAGAGATCATTTTACCTCTAATTAAGCATACTCGACTTGAGTTTTGACTGCTACCGTAATGGCATTATGCTAAGAGAATAATATTTTTTTAATGAAAAAATAAGGTAGGAGGGGTAATGATTAGAGGAGTACAAAGGATATGATTACCCCTTGTGTAAATAAGTGATTTACCGTAAATAAGAAGGAACCAAATCAATTTTGTATGAAAAGTTTAAAGGAGGGGGGAATGATTGATTTTTTTTTTTTGATAAAGATTGATTTTTTTAACAAATAGTGTATATCTTAAATTATAAATGATTATATTCATTTCATTTTCCTTTATCTTCCCAAAATTTAAACCAAACGAGCCCTTAATCTCTACAATTAATTTACATTTAACGATCACTAAACAAATTTCCAAAGTAGGGGTAAAATAATCTTATTAACTACTACACCTTTTCACATACTATTACTCACAAGTAACCACTCATCTCTAAGAAAAACTTGGACCTTGATTCGATTTGTGGATCTTCGTTGCAAGGCTTTGTGATGGAAATAGCTAGTGTTTTTATCCCCGAATCGTAGCTCATTAGATCGGGATTGCATGAACCAATACGCCTCCTCCTCCCTTTGCAAGCAATTGATCTCAGCAGACACGACCACCATTTGCTCTAGTACAACCCCATCAGGTGGACGAGTATGTAGCCCAAGCAGCTCTCGCTCCAGTCGCTAGATCTTTTTTTTTTCCGATCAGCAAATTTAGTAGAGGCCCATTCAGCTAAATTCTTTGCACACTCTTGCACTTTCCCTACGGCTGACGACCACAACCCCTGCCATGACTCCCTCACAATAGAGTGGCATCGTTCATGAGAAAGCCACATGGCCTCAAAGCGAAAAGTTCTTTCTCTTCTTCCCCATTGCCTCTGCTCCCCCTCCGTGTCCAAGCACAATAGCGTATGATCCGATTGAACCCGAGGGAAGACTGAGATCTTTGCATTCGGATAGTCTAGAAACCAGTCGTTGGAACACAGACCCCGGTCTAACCATTGGCGAATACTTGCCCCCTCGTTCCTCCCATGTTGCCACATGAACCACCCATTCTTGCATCCCATATCACACAACAACAGGTCATCAATAACCTCACGAACAATCCTCATGTCGGAGTCACCCGGCGCATCCCCGCCTTGTCTTTCCTCCGGCGAGATAATCTGGTTGAAATCGCCAAGGAACAAAATAGGGAAAGAACACCCCAAGCTAGTCGGCGGATGAGATCCCATGATCGTCTCTTGTTTGATTGTTCAGAATAGCCATAGAAACCAACAAAAGACCATTTTACATTGGCCCTCAGATCGCGAAAACTTGCCATGATGTTGTTGGGAGAAAAGGAGACTATACTCACCTCCACAACCACATCATTCCACCAAAGACAAAGCCCCCCCGAGTGGCCAACGCTACCCACACATAAACCATTCATAAAACCACATCTCCTCATTACATCTTCTTGATCCCCTTTTGAGATCTTTGTTTCCATCAAAAAATGATGGATGTGCGTTCTCTCCAAACCGATCGTTGGAGAATGGAACGTGTGCCACGGTTGCCCAATTCGTAGTAGTTCCAACTGTATATTTTCATTGCGGTTCACGAGGAGGGGTACCCTCCATGTTCGCTACTTGAGAGACGATATCCATATCCATCACTCTTTTCGCCCTCTTAAGGCGTTTTGCCATGCCCCCCTCATCACCCTCCTTGACAGTGCTGCTCTCTCCCGATTCATTATCCTTGTCCATCAGCTCCACCTTTCGTTTAGCACCCGCTCTACCCAGAAGACCCTGCCCCTTTTTGCCCTCTTGACCCCTCAAATTGATTTGGCCCCTGTGCATCTGTACCCCTCCCCCCATATTATAATCCTCTATTTGCATTTCATCCCATACATCCTCATCCTCCATCTTTTCACTGTTCTTTGTCGCATTGTCCCTTGCCTCATTGTTTTCATAGAGCGATCCCACCTCTTCTGATTCCCTGGTGGTATTGCCCAACTCAGTTTCATGTCTAGGACCCAAGTGCCCATCCTCAGGGAAAAGAAGAATGAGAGGGAAAAGAAGGACAGATGTGTGGAGGGTCATGGAGACATGGGAACTTAGGCTCGTTTGGTATGAGAATGCAAGGTAAACAGAACGGGAATAAATTTTGTATAGGAAAATATATCTAGATGAGTGGTAATGATTAGAGGAGTAGAAGATATGATTGTCTCTTGTACAAATAAGTGATTTAAATAAGAAGGAACAAAACCCATTTTATATGAAAAGTTGGAAGAAGAGGGGAATGATGGAATTTTCTATAACAATGTATCTTAAATAATAAATGGACTACATTCATTTGATTTCTCTTTACCTTTTTAAAATTTAAACCAAACGAGACATTAATCTCGACAATTAATTTACATTTAACTGTTACTTAACAAATTTCCAAAGTAGGGGTCAAATAATCTTATTAACTACTACACCTTTTTTTTTTTAAAAAAAATTTAGAAAACTACTACAGCTTTTCACATACTATTACTCACAAGTAACCACTCATCTCTAAGAAAAACTCATACCTTATTTTATAATTACTACTAGGAAATTTGAAATACAAAGACTAAAAGCTTAAAGTGAACATTTATATCAAAACTAAATGCCTCAAATGATAAACATTTGAGAGAGAGAGATCAACATGATCTTTGTGCAAAGATATTATTACACCATGTAATCAGGGTCAACCTAAAGCTATCTACTAAGTAAACAGGTAGCAGTGGACCTACAACTTAAAATTTAACAATAAAATAAACAGGGAATGCAAATCAGAAATTGGTACTCACTACTCGGTAACCAGAGGGAGAGTTAGCAAGCTAAATTAATTTCTGAATCCAGAAAGGAAGCCAATTCCTTAAAATCAATGGGTTCATTTTGGCTAAATTCCTCTGTGGATCTCCAGAACTGGCCGTCTCCAAGATCATTCGGGTGCTCGAGACAAGGGTTTATCAGATCAGGCATAAGGAGCTCATCAATGTCAAAATCCATGAGAAAGTTTGATTGGTGTGTTGAAGAAGAAGATGCAGGGGTCTCATAGTTTGACTCCCAGCTTGGAACCAAGCAATTCGGAGTGGTTTCAAGCTCCTTCGGAATGGTCACTTTGGTGCACCGGATCGCCTTTGTCCTGATCACCTCGTGTCGTTCTGCTTTGGGCTGTGTATTATCATTACTTGTTGTGGTCTCCACCTTACAATTCACATCTGTTTTGGAGTGCAGAGGTTTCTTGCAGATGGTGGTGTTCCAGTAGTTCTTGATTTCATTGTCTGTTCGTCCTGGCAGCCTCCCCGCTATGAGCGACCACCTGCATTTTCCGAATTCAAATCAACACCAAAAACAACACTCACAAGTCCATTTCTTGATGATGATAGTGATGGCTGAACTAAAACACCACACTTTCAAAGGAATCAAAGACAAAATGTCCTCAGAATCTTTCAATTCAAACCCATAAACAGAATAAAGTTTGAAACTTTCAACTACCACAGTAGCATTATTGAAGGTTCAAAAAGGCAACAAAAAAAAAGAGGAAAAAAAATGTAATTATAAAATTTAATAGTACCTGTTACCAAGCAGGTTGTGAAGTTTGATGATGAGATCTTCTTCTGCAGGTGAAATGTTACCCCTTTTAATATCAGGCCTCAGATAGTTGAGCCACCTTAGCCTACAACTCTTCCCACACCTCTTCAAACCTGCAGACACATTACACAAACGCCGTCGATGAGGTTATGTCTGGCTTTGGCTTGCAACAATCTCGGGATTGTTTCGGTGAACCATATATAGAAAAGTAAAGAACAAACCAGCTCGGAGAGGGAGGGCTCTCCAATTGCCGTCGCCATGGGTGTTAATGTAATTGGTGAGGATAGCGTCCTCCATGGCGGACCAGGCGCCCTTGTTGAGCCCTACTTTTGAGCAACATGGCTTTCTTCCCATCTCTCCTTTGGCTTTTGCTGTGCTGTGCTGTGCTGTGTTTGGTTTTTGACTACTCTTAATTTGATCAACTAGGACCCCCAACTGCTCTGAGTAACACACTATAGTCTATATATATAAATGATTGCAAATTTGCAATATGGTTGAGATTTGAGGGTCTCACTGTAATATTTTATATTTGGGTGTCTGTCTACTGATGCTGTTGTTGTTTGAAGTGCACTGTACGTAAAACAAAAACAAAAACAAAACAAAGTTGAATGAGTGATGCACATTTGCTCACGGATAACCAAGCATTATTAGTTAATGCATTAATTTTGCAAATTGAGTTGAATGGCCTCTTTAATTTACTTTTAGGGAAATTATGTATGGGAACCCCTAGTGGTGACAAGTGACAACTGGGCTGATCGGGTCGTGTTTGAGTCGGACTCGTTCGGATCGGGTCACTAACAAAACGGATTAACTCGGATAAAATTTGGACTCGTTCGAGTCAGACTCGTTTGGATTGAATGTTGAATCATGTTCATTCGGGTAATTGGTTTGATTCAGTTGGATATGTAATTCATGTTATTTGTGTCTTTTGAAAAATATTTTTCAAGTAAAATTAAATATGATTCACTGTATACTACTCATTGACTCATTCCATTCATCTTTAATTTCATAACTTTAATTCTTTTATTCATCTTTGATTATTAGGTAGATCTTTCATTACAAATTTCCAATATTACATCATCGAATCCTCATTTAAAGTCTTCCCTGAACAATTTTTTGCAACTAAATAAATTATAAATAAAAATTATAAAACTATCAAATGGAATTATTCAGGCTGGGTTAGGAGTCGAGTTGGGTTGGGTTGGGAGTCGGGTCGGGTTTATTTGTCTTCTAGTTAATTTAGACATCGAGTCAAAATGAGTCGGGCTTGAGTTCAGGTTCAAATTATGAGTGACACTAAATTTTCGGGTTTCGATCGGGTCCGAGTACTGATCGGTTCTCGAGTCCGGTAGATCTTGGCAGCTCTAGGAACCTAAGGTATTGCAAATACCGTTGGCGTTTATACTATATATTTTTTTAAAAATCTGTTTGGTATCTCTAGTGGGGAATTCTTAAAATCTACATATTGTAAAAAAATGGTCAATTGCTTCTTATTTTCCCGTTTCAACGTTTTTAATTTAGGATCGAAGGCCTAAAAGCCGAAGATGGCACATGGGTTGTGGATAAGGAGGCGATGGAGGCGTTAGCACTGGAGTTCTTCAAGAAATTGTATGAAGAGGAGGGCCCCAGCGGGCATACACCGGAGTGGCCGAATGCTTTCCCCCGGATTTCGACCGAAGACTGGGAGAGAGCCAGTCATGCTGTGTCGGAGGACGAGATTCAGGGAGCATTCAAGAATATGGGTGCTTATAAATCTCCCAAGATTGACGGATTCCAACCCGTCTTCTTTCCCAGAAGTGCTAGAGCACAATCAGAGCCTCCGTTGTTGAGTTTCTCTGGAGCTTCTTCGTCTCCTCCAGCTTTCCGGTGGGAGTGAACGACACTCTTGCCTAACGTTGGGAAGTCGGAGAAGATCCAACAGTTTCGTCCCATTAGTACGTCTTTGTAACGTGATGTACAAGGCTATCACTAAAATCTTAGCTAGCCGCCTCCAACCTTTTATGGACAAGCTTGTTGGTCCTACTCAAGGCAGCTTTGTTCCTAGCAGATTTATCTCGGGCAACATTATTATAGCTCAGGAGATTGTTCACTCTATGAGAAGGAAGAAAGGCATCAAGGGGTGGATGTGTCTAAAGTTAGACCTCGAAAAGGCTTATGACAAATTGAGGTGGGATTTTATAGAACAAACCCTGACATGTGCCGAATTGCCTAGCAACTGGATTCGATGGATCATGGAATGCATCCGCTCGCCAAGAATATTGCAAGTCCTTTGGAACGGAGAGGCTTCGGAGCAGTTTATCCCTTCCTGGGGGATTCGCCAAGGAGACCCTATCTCCCCATACATATTCATGCTGTGTATGGAAATACTTAGTCACTTGATCTCGGATTTTGTTGAAGAAGGGCTATGGAAGCCGATTAGACTCTCTCGTGGGGGGCCGAAATTGTCGCATTTGTTCTTCGCTGATGACATCCTGCTTTTCGCCGAAGCTTCAGTCGCTCAGGTTAAGGTCATTAGGAGGTGTCTGGATGTATTCTGTGGGAGTTCTGGTCAACGGGTTAGCCTGCAGAAGTCTAAGGTCTTCATCTTTGGTAATGTGAAGAGGGAGCTTATGGAGAGGATTCAGACGGAGAGTGGTATTGAAACAACATCGAACTTGGGCATATACCTTGGTGTTCCGATCCACCACAATAGAGTCTTGAATCAGACATTTGCTCCTACGCTTGATAAGTTTGCTGCTAAACTTGCCGGTTGGAAGAAAAATGTTCTGAATTTTATTGGTAGAACGACGCTCACCCGTGTTATGCTTTCGGCTCTCCCGATGTATTCCATGTCCACTATGCTCTTCCCGAGTGATATGTGTAAGAAGATAGAAAAAAACTGCAGAAACTTCTTGTGGGGATCCTCGGTGGAAGGGAGACGGATGCACAAGGTCGCGTGGACGGAGATCACCAAACCTAGATAGCTGGGAGGTTTGAGGATTAAAGGTATGTCGAATTAAAATTTTGCTCTTGTTGCCAAACTTGGTTGGAGACTTTTGCAGGATGAAGGGGGAATTTGGACGGATGTTCTCACTAGCAAGTATGCGAATAAAGCTCTCGGGAGATCGGCCGACGCTTCTCATATCTGGAAAGGTATTAAGAAAGCAGTGGATCTGATCATCAAGCCGAACTCCTCCTGGTACGTGTTTAGGGAATGGCGAGAACATCCAATTTTGGAAGGATGTTTGGCTGGGAAAGGAGAATCTGGAGGCGCATGCTCTCAATGGAGAACATGCTAGTACGAACACAAGCAAGGTGGCCGACATGTGGGATTTCGAGTGTGGCGGGATGTAGGATAGATTCGCGAACAATCTCCCCACTTCAGCGCTCCTCACTATTGCCGCAATAGCAATCTCCGATCGTGAAGACTCGCTTGGTTGGATGAAGAGCAATGATGGAGAATACACTGTCGGCTCGAGATACAATGTGTTGGAGGGTAACGATTGCACTCATTCTGTAGACATGGGGTTCTACAAGACGATATGGAAGCTCGAGGTGGCTGAGAAAGTTAGATCATTCATATGGATGGCGAGCAAGGGTGGAATCCTTACGAGCCAGAAAAGAGCGCACATACATCTAGGTAACTCTGATCTCTGTCCAATTTGCGGGTTAGCCGCTGAATCGCTTATCCACCTCTTTAGAGAATGTGATAATGCTAAGTCCTTGTGGTTACAGGTTGAAGGGGCCAGGTGGGGGGTGGAGTTTTTCACTCTGCCCTTCGCTGCCTGGCTTAGGGCGAACATCCTGCTCAAGAGAGTGGACGCGGAGGGCGTGAAATGGAATGCCTTATTTGCTATCACGCTTCGGAGGTTGTGGACACACATGAACGAAGTTGCCTTTGGAGGCAGACATAACCGTCACCCCACGTCGCAGCTGTGCAGGGGAGATAGCGCTTGAGCATGAGAAGGCGAAGAAGGAGCTGCAACAATAGAACAAAAGAAAGGAAACCCCCCTGTGAGTACTGGTTGGGAACCACCTAGTGAAGGGTGGGTTAAACTCAACACCGACGGAGCCGACAAGAGTTCGGGCTTGGCCTCGGCGGGAGGTGTCATATGGGATAGGAAGAGAGAGTGGCTGGTCCGATTCATTCACAACATAGGTTCGTGCTCGGTTGTGGCGGCGGAGTTGTGGGGCATCGTTAAAGGTCTCAAGGTGGCTTGCTCGCAATCGGATTCGGAGATTGCTCTAAGGATGTTGGAGAAGGGGGTGAGACCTACGCACCCATGTGCTAGCCTGGTGTGTTGCTGCCATGGCTTCTTAAGTAAGAACTGGGTTGTCCAGGTCCGACATACTTACCGTGAGGGAAATCGTCTTGCAGATTGCCTCTCAAATTTTGCTTTGTCTTTCCTGCTTGGGGTTTCTGTTTTGTTGGAACCGCCGGATATTATGGTTGATATTCTGCATTATGATTCTCAAGGAGTCCGAGTGACTCGCTTGATCAGTGCAGTATGATGTCATTTTTCCTTGTTTTCATTTCAATAAATTAAGGACGTGTCCTTGGGGGATACTGATATGTGTTGTGCTCCTTTTGATGCAATTAATCCTTCGGAATGCTAACCTTCTTCCACCTCTTTAGAGAAGTTAATCAGTGTCCGATTGGGTGGTTCGTCTTAGGCATTCATTGGACCTTTGATTGTGGGCTTCCGAGATAGAACTTCAAATTCTCATACGAAATAAACGTCTTTAGACGTGGTTAAATAAGCTAGAGCTAACTCCTTTTAAAATCTTGCAGGAAAAAAAAAAAACTAAATTAAGCAGGTACTAACAGTTACGTACATCGATCTATTTACACAGGCTGATCATATTATATGGCTGTCAAGTTGCGCATATATATATATATACTACACTAATGGGAAAATATTAATAACGAGGTAACTAACACAAAAAGATTATGGATACAACGTGAAGCAAAAGCAGTTTAGGTATTGTATTAAATTAATTGATTCTTTTTGAATGTATGTATAAATTTATAGAGTGCGAGTCAAATTGGAAGCGGCCGGCCACTCCCATGCAAACTACGTGTTTTTAAATTAATTGATTATGTTGGATCATTTTGTACATACTGTTAGATCTTAACTTGAGTTAACAGTAGAGATCCCCTCCTGCTATATCAGTGCAGATTTTCTACGTCACCCCTACTCCCCTCTCCTCCCCCTGCTATATCATTTTGTAAGTGGTAATGCTATTTGCGCAATTTGATTCATTAAATATAAATAATGACACCTTATCCTAACAATATCTTAAGATTGTAATTTTTTTTTTCAAATTTACAATATTAATCACGATCATCCTGACAATATCTTTGATTTTTTTAATATCTAGATTTGAAAAAAAGATCAATTTTATTTTCTTATAATACAATATATCTATTTGGCATGCAAAACACAAACTAACTCATTTCACACAAATGAAAAGGCAATAAAGTAAAGAACTGAAATATGACAGTTTATTAATTAAACTACTATAGCAAGTGACAGAGTTAAAAAAATATTTTTATTTAAAGAAATCTTGCACAAGATGTGAGTTACTATACTGATTCTCAAAAAATATCTTCTAAAAAATTATTGTAAAGCAAGCAAGCACTAATTAGGAATATGTAACGATAAAATTAATCAGTCTTCGATTAATGACGGTACGTAACATACACCCAATATATGTATAAAAAAAGACTTAATTAAACTTTTGGTTACTTCTGAGTTGATTACGATATACTCCGTAGTATTCATTCAAACAGGCAAGCTAGCTTAGGTGACAGCGATTATCGATTACTGCAGATCGAGCTAGCTAAGATAATACGTACAGTAGTTCACTGACTTCCTTATTTTTTCTGACAATTACGGATCTCTTAGTGCCAGAATATCATGTTAAAAATTATGGTTTTAAGTAACAATACATGAGCTCAATTAAAAGGGCAATTAAATTAACCACTAGTTTTGACTTTAAAACATATGATTATAAAGGATACAATTTATCAAGTCAAATATATTTGTAGGTAGCTAACTTGTTGGAAGCAAGTGATTTAATGAACATAGGTGGATGCATGCTAATTGCTACTAATTAGCTTGTTGGTGAAGTAAGATAGATTTTTGTGTTTGATTAACCAATTAATTACGACTAGTTAATTTGCTGGCCGGAGAGATTCTTGGAGAAAAACACGATACCCAATGAGTTTTTTTCTTTCAACATTATGTGACGAGTTTATTTGTAATTGTAAATGAAACCACTCCCTAAAATAACATCTTAATTGCATATAATTATATACTAGATTAGTGTCCGCACAGTTGTACGAATACATTTTGTATAGTGGCCGATCCAAGATTTTCGCTAGAGGAGGTTGAAGATGTCATCTCTGAATAAAGAATCATATTTCTGGATATCACTAATAATTATCTATTATTTCTCCAATCAAAGCTTTTTTTTTCCAGTACTTCTTGTATCATCTCTACAAATACTGATAACATCATCTTCACTTACAATCGCTTCAACATTCTGTTATTAATACCTTTTTTATGTGCGGTTTTACATATTTATAAGACAACTAATTTTGTAAGTGTAGTTTTTTGTATATTAGGGATCTGATTGGTTTTCCTTGGTTGTTCTTCTGTCCCTTCCATGAATTCATTGGTCTGCCTTATACTCCTCCTCGGAGCCGTTATGAGCCCTTCACATTTATGACCCTTCCCACTGTAAACGTGCCTTGCCATTTTTGTGTCTCCCTTAATTAGTCAATATTCCTTAATCGTTAACGGTTTTTATCATCAATTGGGTATATTTCATTAATTTAATTGGGCGTTATATGCATTAATCATCGAATATTATAATAATCAGATATTGTTAGCGTTATCAATAAGCCCTCAGATCGCTACCTTATGAAATCATGATGAAGGGATATGAACCTTTAAGCTGATCAGGAGCACACTATGGCATGTAATAGGCGTCTTTTGGCCGTGAGTAGTGTCCATATGGCCTGAAATCGGTGAACTTTGGCCTTAAATGACGATCAATAGGCTTGAAATCGGCAAACTTTGGCCTTAAGTGGCGCTCGTATGGCCTGAAATTGGTGAAATTTGGCCTTAAATGGCGATCAGTAGGTCTGAAATCGGCGAACTTTGGCCTTTAGTGGCAATAAATAGGCCTAAAGTCGGCGAATTTTGGCCTTAAGTGGCGCTCGTATGGCCTGAAATCGACAAACCTTGGCCTTAAGTGGCGATCAATAGGCCTGAAATCAGCAAACTTTGGCCTTAAGTGGCAATCAATAGGCCTGAAATCGGCGAACTTTGGTCTTAAGTGGCGATGAATAGGCCTGAAATCGGCGAACTTTGGCCTTAAGTGGCACTCGTATGGCCTAAAATCGGCGAACCTTGGCCTTAAGTGGCGATCAATAGGTCGGGGTGACGGAGGCTCCTTGCAAGGATCGTTTGCAAATGATTCATAAAATTTAAAGTGCAAACAATAAACAACCGGGGCCTCGTTAAAACCTCTCCGCATGAAAACCTCATGGGAAAAAACCATACAGACAGGAAAAAGAGTGCCTCTTATTAGTGTTTGTTATCAAGCCCATATGCCTGTCTTACATGCAACAAATATTAAATGTAAAATAATTTCAAATGGGTGGTGTTCCACGTCCTTGGCACAATATTACCGTTTGCATTAGCAAATCTATAAGCCCCATTGCTGAGCGCCGAGATCACATGGTACGGGCCTTCCCAGTTTAGCCCTAGCTTGTTGTCAGTCGGGTCCTTGGTGTTGGATAGCACTCGCCTCAGCACATAGTCTCCTTCCTTGAATTCTCGAGGTTGAACTTGTCCGTGAGCCCACACTATAGACGCTTGACCTCGTTTCTCCTACAGCAAGTTCAGGCTAGCTTAGAGGGCTTGATCGTTTCCCCCGTGCTCGAAGGCCTCGATGCGGATTGTGGGCAAGCCTACCTCTAGCGGGATTATGGCCTCTGAGCCATATGTGAGTGCGAATGGCGTCTCCCCAGTAGAGCTACGAGGTGTGGTCCGATATGCCCATAAGACGGTCCGTGCAATTTCAAATGGGTGGTTGCCTCGACTTGACCGTTAGCCTGCGGATATGCCACGGAAGAGTAGAAGTTTTTAATCTCATATCCTGCACAAAAAGACTTGAAAGAGTTGCTATTAAATTGAGTTATGTTATTAGATATAAGGGCGTATGGGATCCCGAATCGTGTGATAATATGCTCAACACGAACTTCTTCGTGTCAACATCACGTATTCCGGAGAGCGCCTTTGCTTCTACCCATTTCGTGAAGTAATGGGTGGTCGTAATCATGTATCGTCAGTTTCCCGTGGCTCTCGGAAAAGAACCCATCAGGTCCAACCCTCATTGAGCGAAAGGCCATGGACTTGTGATGTGATGTAAGTCCCTCATCGGTTGGTGGATTAGTTTGCCGAAGAGTTGGCATTTGTTGCACTTTCAGACGTAGCGTCTGCATCCTTCTGCATATAGGGCCACCAATAGACGTGTGTCATAGCCCGGACAGCAAGTGATCTCCTAGCTACATGACTTCTTTTACATGATCTTGCTTGGAGACATACCAACTAAGGCCCATCGAATGACTTCTTGTACATGATCTTGCTTGGAGACAACCAAAAACGGGCCGCTTGAAGCCGAATCTGCCGAGCCTCTTTCCTGTCCTCCAAGAGCTGCCCATGATCAAGGAAGGATATGATCGGATCCATCCAGCTGGGCTCAACCTCAATGTTGTGCACCTCTTCCGCGCTGATGCTCGGCCTTTATAGGATGTCTATTTTCATCGTATACCCTTCGTTTTCTCCACTAGAGGATGCTAATGTGGCCAAGGTGTTTCCGATTGCGTTCTGTTCTCTCGGAATCTGTTCCACGACAGACTCTTGGAAGTTAGCCAACAAGTCCCTTGCGGTTTCCATGTAGGTGCGCATCCGGGGGGTCTTCGCCTCATAGTTTCCACCTATCTGATTTACGATCAATTGAGAATCGGAATAAATGACTATTTGGCTTGCTCCCATCTACAGCGCAACTTTCAGTCCCAAGATCACGGCCTCATACTCTGCCTCATTATTGGTGGCGGTGAATCCGAGCCGAATCGCTATCTGGAGTACCTCACCAATGGGCGAAATCAACACCAGTCCAGCCCCAGACCCACTACATGTTCTTGATCCATCCGCCCTTAATTCCCAAGTATCTTGACTACCTACCCTGGCCATCCACACCGGCCTCCTGCTCTATCGACGTCAGATCTTTTGTAAACTCGGCCACAAAATCTGCTAGGACTTGCGCTTTGATCGCGGTCCTCGGGACGAATTGCACTTAATTCATATTGCCCCAACTCTACTGCCCACTTGGCTACCCGTCCCGACAGGTCTGAACTCGACAGCAATGACTTCAAAGGATGAGCTGTGATGACCCTAATCGGGTGAGTTTGGAAGTAATGATTCAGCTTTCTAGCAGCCACCACAAGCGACACTAAGAGCCTTTCAAGCGGCGTGTACCTCTTCTCAGCCTCCAGCTGGGTCTTGCTGACGTAGTAAACTGACTGATGCACCTTCCCGTCCTCTCTCACACTGAATTTCGGACACAGCCAGGTACATGCTAAGTGGTTCTCCCGGCTCTGGTGTCGTCAAAATGGGGGGCGACTGCAGGTATTCTTTTAATTCCGCCAAGGCTTTCTCGCACTCATCGTCCCATTGAAATATCCGACCTCCCCTTAGCAACTTGAATAAAGTATTGCACCGATCGGACGATCGGTTGATGAACCGGTTAAGCGCCACGACCATCCCGGTGAGCTTTTGAACGTCTTTAACACAGTCCGGCTTCTGTACTTGCTGCAGCGCTTGAATCTGATTAGGATCAGCCTCTATCCCCCTCCTTGTTACGAGATGGCCTAGGAACTTTCCTGAGCTCAGACCGAAGGCACACTTGGATGCATTTAGTCATAGGTTGACTGCCCACATTTTATCGAACACCGATTGCAAATCCGCAAGGTGCGAACTCTCCTTCTTGCTCTTGACGACCATATCTTCGATGTACACCTCTACCTTATCGCCGATCAAATTTCTGAATAGCTTCACCATCATCCGCTGATAAGTTGCTCCTACATTCTTAAGGTCGAACGACATCACCTTGTAGCAAAATATCCCCCTCGGTGTGACGAATACAGTCTTCTCCTTATCCACATCGGGATTTGGTGGTACCCCCTATAAGCATCTAGGAAACTCATGCGCGCGTGACCCAAAGTGGCATCCACCAATTGATCTATCTTCGGAAATGGGAACATATCCTTCGGGCAAGCTTTATTCAAATCCGTGAAATCCACACAAACTCTCCATTCACCATTCTTTTTCTTGACCACCACGGTATTTGTGACCCATGTCGAGTATTGTACTTCCCTTATAGCATCGACTTCCAATAGCTTATCGGGCTCCACCAAGACAGCCTTAGTGTGCTGAAGAGACGAACGTCGAGACCTTTGAACGACGGGCTTTGCGCCGGGTCGAATGGACTCCACGCAAACAAGTCTATGTTCTGTTTGAGGAGGTCTACTAGTGCTTCCAATTCACTCGCACCTATGAGGAAATATTTTAAATGGATAGTTTCACTTACATTGATCTTTTGCAGCTCCTTAGTGGACTTTTCCTTAGGCGATCTGCCCACCTCCTCCAAAATTTGTGGCGTGGTTTACACAGTATACGCCCTTGTCTCGGCCTGCTCAGTACCCGTGTCCACATGTGCAGCTAGTCGGTCTCCTCAAACACATATCACCCTCCCCTCGTAGGGGAATTGGATCACTCGATGAAGGGTCGAAGGGACCGCTGCCATGTTATGAATCCATGGACGCCCCACGATCAAATTGTATGAGGACGGTACGTCCACGACGAAGAACTCCACTTGCAAAGCCTTGCCACCCAATCGTACGATCTCCTTCGCCACCCCTTTCGGCCACACGGGAAATGAACCCAAACCTACCAGTTGAGTCGACACCGGGTACAAGTCCTGCTGAGAGCTCCCAAGCTGCGAGAATGTTGTGTAAAACATGATATCTACGGAGCTCCTAGAGTCGACCAAGGCCCGTCGAAAATCGAACTCGCCTATAAGTAGTGTGAGCATCAGTGGATCATTATGAGGAGACTGGGCTCCTCCGAGGTCACTGGTTGCAAAGCTCAAGTCTACTATAGGCTAACTCTTGTGCCTTTTTTAGTCTGCACATTTGGCTTTCAAAACTTCGAGGGCGTGATAGCCCCTCCTATAGCTCTACACCGCCTCAATTCTCCTGCCTTGCTTGATGTCTACCACATGAATTACTTTCCTTAGCTCATCTGGACCTTGATTCGCCACCTCCCTCTCAGCTCTCACAACTGCTCGCTCGAACTCCCCGCTCGAGGTTTATTGCAAAAAATCCCTTACATAACCCTTCTCCGCAAAGTATTCGAGGTAGTGCTTCAACGTTTTACACTCCTCGATCATATGGCCTTTCTCACGGTGTGATAATGCATATCTTAGATAGGCATTATAGGCATTTTTAGTTTAGTTAGTTTGCATTTCGTTCATACTTTGTTGTTAATTTGCATCTTGTGATTATTCTAGAAGAGTTCGGATTCTGCGCAAATTTGTATTTATCTTGCAGATTGAATCGGAACACATTTGGGAGATGCAATATCTTGGAGAGAAGTACAAAAGGCAATGGAAAGAATCAAGGAAGGAAGAGAAGAGATGAGTACTTGGAAGTTGCTCGTGGTTTCGAGAAAAAAGAGCCAGCAACAGGATGTCGCGGCCGCAGCATGGATACCGCGACCGCAGCCAGGACCGATGTTGCGGGCTATGGAAAAGCTGCTGATGCCGCGGCCGCAACATGGGTCGTCAGCGACGCCGTATTGTTTTAAAAAAACCCTAGTTTATGTTGTTTGGTTTTATGGCCGACTTAGACTTCTTATAGGCCGAATATATGTTATTTTACATTCACTTCTATTCTATTCTACGTTCATCAGACACTTGAGCGATGTTTTCCATGAGTAACTAAACTCATCTGTTCTGCCTACAATTTGAAGTTTTATTTGGATTGATTGTGAGTTTCTAATTCTCGTTCCTTGTTTCCTATATTTGAATGCTTCAACTTCTTTGTGCTTGATTGTCTATTGTTTTATTCTATCTAGCCCGCGCAACTAGTTAGAATCAATTCAATTGCTAAGGTTTTGTAGATTCCTGGTTGTGAACCTTAACCTAAGTGGCAAACTTGTTCCTTTAGGGCTGGTTGAACTAATTGAATGAGTAGAAAGTTGAATGTTTTGTTAAATCCCTCTTTAGGGACTGCAAATACCTTGGCTAATCTCTAAACTTAAAGCTATCAATTGGGTTAAATCCTTCTTTAGGGACTGTTCGATTGATAAGGGTTGCTAGGACTGGTTGGACTAGTAACTATATTAGGTCGGGACAAGGGCATTCATAGGAAACCTTAATAGTATGAGAAGAAGTTACAAGGATCGCTTCAACCAAATAAAGTGGAAAATTGTAGGTAAAATTGTTTCTCATAATTGTCTAAACCAAAATCATTTACTTTTGCTTTCTTCAATCCGCTTTGATAAAAGGCGGAACTTTCACACATAAAAACCCCCCAATTTGGTTACTTTGGTTGACATCTAAATCATACTTGAATCATAAATTTCCCTGTGGATTGACCTCTTACTTATTGCTATACTAGTTATAGGTTTGAGTTTCTTTGACGGATCAAAAACAGGTTTTCCCCCCGTCAAATTTGGCGCCATTGCCGAAGCTATCAGCAGGGCTATGGGAACTACCAAGCCTCTTTCAATCAGCAAGGGGGCAACAGGCAAGGCCCCAACAATAATATGAACCTCGACAGGGAGGTCAGCAGCAATCGAACGAGGATATTGAGGATCCACTACAGAAATTGTCACGATTGGTCTTGAAGAATGAGAAACAACAGTCAGAGCGGATTGCAAATCTAGAGACGCAGCAATCAGATCGGATGACAAATCTTGAGAATCAAATGAGTCAGCTCATTCAAATCTTAAGTGCTAAGGAGGCAAACAATTCAGGGAAGCTTCCATCACAGACCATCGAGAATCCTAATAAGGAGAACGTCAGTGCTGTAACACTTTGGAGTGGCAAGGAACTGATTGTCAATCCTCAAAAGGACGACGAGGAGATAATGGACGGGGAGATAGAGGTGATAGACGAAGAGGACGGACGATGTACTGTGCGACGGCCGCAACAACCATGCCGCGGCGCATCAATCGAGCAGCGGCCGCAGCACCATGTCGCGCCCGCCACTAGTGTACCCACCGAGCCTTCGGTTTCAGGTAAGCATTCTTCGCCTTCTTCCCCTTCTTCTTCTTCTTCCCCTCTTCCTCCTTCTTCCTCCTTTCCTATGGAGACTCCAAAGCCGGTTCCACCCTTCCTGGAAGCCTTGAAGGATACACGAAGGTATGAGAACGACAAGGAGATCTTTGATACATTCAGTAAGTGTGAGGTAAACATTCCTTTGCTTAATTTGTTTAAAAGCATTCCTAGATATGCTAAATTCTTGAAGGAACTTTGCACTATCAAGCGGAACCAGAAGCTGAAAGGTAAACAAAAGGTGAAGGTAAGCGAACACGTCACTGCTGTATTTCAAAAGCGTATGCCCGAGAAGTGTAGTGATCCTGGTATGTTTGCTATTCCATGTGTGATAGGTGATACTAAATTTGACAAAGCCATGTTAGATCTAGGAGCATCTATCAATGTTTTGCCTTCTCATGTTTATCATGCCTTAGGATTGGGAACTCTGAATGATACTCGGGTAGTAATTCAACTTGCTGATCGATCTACTATCTACCCGAAAGAGATTGTTGAAGATGCCTTGGCTATGGTTGACAACTTGATATTCCCTGCTGATTTCTTTGTGATTGAAATGGGTCCTGGTAACAATGACGGCCCTATTCTGTTGGGCATACCTTTTCAGAAAACTGCTAGGACCCAGATAAATGTCTATTCGGGATCTCTTACTATGGATATTAATGGTCAAAGAGTTGAATATAATATTTATGATTCCATGAAATTTCCATCTAATGATCCTTCTCTGTGCTTTGTGGATGTTATTGATACTATGGCACAAGATTGCTTTGATTTGGAAAGTGTTGATGAGATGGTAGTTGCCTTACAGGCCCCTATAGATGAAATTTCTAGAGATTATGTCTTGTCATCTAACTTGCAGGAGGCTATCTTGGCTTTAGACCATCGATCTACCACCTATGTGCCACCAAGGGGAGACCGCATTGAGCTGACCATGCCTACTGAAAAGCTTCTTCCATCCATTATCCAAGCGCCAGATGTTGAATTGAAACAACTTCCTAATCACCTTAAATATGATTTTCTTGGTGAAAATGATACTCTGCCTGTCATTATTTCTAACAAACTCACTTTTGGGCAGGAGGAGTGATTGGTGACTGTTCTGAAGGAAAACAAGGAGGCGTTAGGATGGACTATCACTGACATTAAGGGCATCAGTACTACCCTCTGCATGCATAGAATACTATTGGAGGATGATGTCAAGCCATCTAGACAACCTCAGCGGAGACTCAACCCACCAATGATGGAAGTGGTAAAGAAGGAGGTGTTGAAGCTCTTTCAGGCAGGTATGATCTTTCCCATATCTGACAGCAAATGAGTGAGTCCTACTCAGGTTGTCCCTAAGAAGGAGTATCACTGTAGTGGAGAATCAGAATGGGGAGTTGGTCCCTAGCAGGGTCCAAACTGGGTGGAGGGTCTGGATTGATTATCGTAAATTGAATGTAGTTACTCGCAAGGACCACTTACCCCTACCTTCATTGATCAAATGCTTGAGCGCCTTGTCGGCCGCTCCTTTTATTGCTTTTTAGATGGCTACTCAGGATATTTTCAGGTACCCATAGCACCGGAGGATCAAGAAAAAACGACATTTACATGCCCCTTTGGCACTTTTGCATATCGCATAATGCCTTTAGGGTTATGTAACACACTTGGGACCTTCCAACGGTGTATGGTAAGCATATTTTCTGAGTATGTAGAGCGCTTCATAGAGGTATTCATGGATGACTTCACTGTGCATGGAGATGACTTTGATACTTGTTTGCACCATTTGTCACTTGTGCTTAGGCGGTGTGTAAACACCAACTTAGTTCTTAACTCTGAAACGTGTCATTTTATGGTTGAACAAAGCATTGTTTTGGGTCATACTGTGTCTAGGAGGGGTCTTGAGGTGGACAAGGCTAAGATTGATGTTATTCAACATCTGCCTTACCCCACCAATGTGCACGAAATTCGTTCCTTTTTAGGTCATTCAGGTGTTGTGAGCCTAATTTGACATGTTTTACACTTACTTTTATATCGTTTTCTGCATACATTTCATACATTTGGGCTAGAATAGTACAGAATCTATGTAGTTTATGCTTATTTGCCAAATTATGGAATCTACACTAGTTTATGTTTAATTTCGTAGAAATCGAAGCAATTTACAGCAGTTCTGAGAAAGGGAGAAAAGCTTGAAGTCAACTACAGAAGTCTGAGGTCAGGGAGCAGCGGAACCAGGACAAATCGAGCCAGAAGCAGGAAAAATCGAGTCAGCCAAGCTTGGTCGATATCGAGCACAGTTAGTCGATATCGAGTAAAGTCACTCGATATATTCACCAGAGTTGCCCAGAATCGAGAAGGCTGAAGAAAAGAAGTCGATATCGACTACCCTAAGTCGATATCGAGTAACCCAATATCGAGCTGAAGACCCAGGAATCGACGAGGAAGTTGGAGCTGAGAGATCGATTCAAGTTGATATCGAGTTAACTTACTCGATATCGAGTAATCACCAAGTCGATTTTCACTTCCTGGAGCCGAGATCGAGTCAAGAAGCTGAAGACGGAGAAAACCTTGGTCGATATCGAGTACCACTACTCGATATCGAGTTGATCCCAGGCGGCAGAAATCGAGCTATCCGAATCTTGTTAAGTTGTTTCTATCCCAATTCCGATGGAGATATTTTCGAGAGCAAATTCCATCAAGATCTATCAAGTGCTATCAAGTTGAAGGAGGATTTATCCACAATTAGATATAATTCCTTTTTATTTATTTATTTCCATATTTTAATCTTTAGATAAAAGATAGATAGATATAGATATAGATATAGTTTTCTTTCCTAATTAGAGAGGGAATGAATGCTATAAATAAAGCCTTAGGGGCTGATTTCCATGGATTGAATTGGAGAGAAGGAAAAGAGGTAGAGAGAGAGAGAGTAGAGAGAGAGCTTGTGGCGAGAGCAAGGTGGAAAGATGAGAGCGGATTTGGCTTGTTCGGTTGTAAGCTTTCTTTAGTTTTTTTTTTATTCCTTTTATTATTGATGAGTTTATTCATGATGAGGAGCGAGTAGTCATCCAACTTCTAGGGTCGGGGCGAGCCTGGCGGTGGCCATGTGTGGTGATGCGGTAAAGGTTTGATCTTTTTACGCAATTCGTCTTCTATCCCTACAAGCATGATTCTTTTGCGAAAGTTGAAGGTGATCCTTGTTTATGTTATTGAAGCGAAAGTGATCTTAATACAACTTGGATTAATTATGTGAAAAGGGTTAGTAACAATTAGGGTTTATGCGAAAGCCTCTATCTTCCTATTTGTTAATAACGAAAGTTATTTGATGAAAAGCATGATCTTTTATGCCTTTTTGTGTTATTTTGCATGGTTATCGTTGTGGTGTTGAAACCCTGATCTTGGAAGTCTTTAGTTTATTGAGTTAATTTTGTGTTTATATTCGTTTTCGTTCGAAAAGTTGCAAATTTTAGTTTCTGAGTTACTCGAAATCAGGCAGATTTGGTCGACATCGAGGAAATTGGTAAATGTCGAGTTGAGTTTTGTCGAAATCGAGTTATTTTGCTGAGTTTCTGTTTTTGTCCAGTCGATATTGAGCACTGTTAGTCGATATTCTTAGTCGATATCGAGTAACTGTAGTAGATATCGACCAGTTTTCTGTGCTTTGCTTTTGTTTATGCTTTTCTTTGTTATTTCTGTCTGTCTGGTTGTTTTCTGCCTGTGAGATTTTTCCGCTACCTGAGATCCGCTGACACGCTTCCTCGAGGATCGATCCTGACTTCCTGTTGCTACATCAGGAGGAGGTCTTGTAATCATTTGTGTGGGCACGAATCTGGTTTGATTTATTTCATTATATTTTAAACTCGATTTTCCTCCCTACAACAAATTGGCGCTGTTGCCGGGGAAGCAATCATTCACACCTTAGGCAGTTATATCTCACTTTTTCTTTAAGTTTTGATATTGCAGTGTATGCGCTGTTCTGGTCAACAGCCTGAGTTTGACGCCTTGGACGACCCGGAACGCCTTATACACGTCCACGCTAAATGGAAAAGAGTCATGACAGCCGCAGAAACATGAGAACAGCTGATACATAGGCTTCGAGCTGAGCTAGAATCCAAGGATACTGCTCTTACCGCTGAGAGAGCACGCACTAGGCAAGAAGCAGAGCGAAGGGGGCAGGTGGAAGCTGAGCTTGCCCAATACCCTACCACTGTAGAGGATTACATGCACCCGACTCTTGTCGTGCCTGAATCGGCCATTCTAATCCCTGAAAATAATTTTGAAATTTGCACTCCTTTCCTGATTGAGATTAAAAATAATGCCTTCTATGGAAGATTTAATGAATGCCCTCTTGAACATATTACCAACTTTTCTGACATGTGCCATACTTTTGCTGAAGGTACTACTCTGGAATATGTCAAGATGAAGGCTTTTCGATCGTCTCTGGCCGGTCCAGCATTGAAGTGGCTTGAAGGTCTCCCTTCACGATCCCTCACGACATGGGCTGCAGTAAAGCAGGAATTTCTCAACAAATTCTTCCCACCTGCCAAGACAGCGCTCCTCCGCCAGATGATTACAGCTTTCAAACAGAAGCCAGGGGAGCCGCTAGCAAAAGCATGGGAACGATATAAGGATCTACTACGATCCTGCCCTACACATGGACAGCCACCCTATGTCGTCAGGAGATCTTCTTCAATTCTCTTGATCTTGCCGCTAAGGATAGGATCAACCAGTATACTCATTATGAGTATCTGACGATGCCATCAGCTGACGCATGGGCTACTCTCGACAAGCTTACCAACTACGACAATAAGTATGGGACTCCGTCAAACTATGATGAGAATGTCTATGCCAGGCTAGCCCCATCCCCGCCCCTCTATGAGCCTTCTAAGGAGATTGACCCAGATGTCAAGGAGCAGTACTACAGAGATCAGAATTGCAAACTCCTCAAGCAAGTCAAGTATCATTTTGTCAACCAGCCCTGCATCGAATGCGGCTCACAGCGGCACACCACTACTGAGTGCCCACACATAGAGCAAGTCAGGATGGCAAAAACCCACGAAGAGGTAGCTTACGCAGGGGGTCCCAATCGCTATATGGGGGACCAAAAGGTTCTATCAACCACAATGGAACCAAGGTGCCCCTAGGAACCCCCCGCCATACCGAGCTCCAGGACATCCGGAAAGGGACTAGAAGAAGGATGATCTACAGACCATCCTTGAGGAAATGTGGAGGAACCATTCAGACACCAAGCAGTCCTTCAATTCTGTCTACACTCGGATACATGGTGTCAACGCTAGGCTTGGAGAAATCGATATCTGGAGGAAATCGATTGACACACAGATTGGCAAGCTAGCACCAGGCGTCCCCAGATAGTCAGGTACGCTCCCTGGATCTTCTGAGCCCAATCCTAAGGGCAAATCTGTGGGGCAAGTAGCAGCAATGAATCTAAGGAGTGGGCACCAGATGCAAACAGCCGATCAGAATACAGAGGAGAAGGATGCAGCAGACCACTCGACATCGAGCAACCCAATCGACATCGACCAAAACTTACTCGACATCGACCAGTCCCTTCTCGAAGTCGACCAGAACTCTGCATCCAAGTCGAAGTCGACCACTGTAGTCGATATCGACCAGCATCAACTCGATGTCAACCAACATGTACTCGACGTCGACCAGCCTTCAGCACCTCCGACAAAGAAAAAGCTGTCTTTCCTAACAAAATCTCCAAAGGATCCAGCAGAGAAGAAATTTCAACGCTTCATCAAGATGCTTCAGAGGCTCAATGTCACCATACCCTTCACGGAAGCTCTTAATGAAATGCCATCATATGTCAAGTTCCTCAAGGAGATCCTAAGCAAAAAGCGCTCAATGGCTGAGATCGCAGAGGAGTGCAGCCATATGGACGTACTTGAGAAAAGGCCAGATCCAGGTAAGTTTGCTATAACCATTGGATTTGGTCAATACAAATTTAATGCTTTATGTGATCTTGGAGCTAGTGTAAGTATAATGCCTCTGTCAATATGGTCCAAGATTAAGATAGCTGCCCTAGAACCTGTGGATGCTAAGCTCTATATGGCAAACAACACGGTGGTCATCCCAAGAGGCACGGTGGACAATGTGCCAGTGCAATTAGGTAAGTTCTTCGTCCCTGCTGATTTCTTAGTTATTGATATGGCGGAGGACCCTGCTTGTCCAATTATTCTAGGAAGGCCCTTCTTGGCGACGGTGGATGCCAATATAAGTGTAAGGAAGGGAGTACTCACTTTCAACATCAGCGATGAGGTAATTGAGTATTCCTTCAATAAAACTGAAAGGCATACAGGTCCTATGGAAGAGGTAAAGTCTATATCAGCTGGTTACATTACTTGCGGGGAGCCTAAGGTAAGAAATATGACTCCCGAAGAGCTAAAAAAGAGGGATATGGAAGCCCAGGTGGAAGAGATCATGACCATCCTGAACAAAGAAGCAGAAAATCCAATCGACATAGACCCAGGTACGTCGATTTGGACTAACTATTTTTCAGATGCCTTGCCATGTCTTAAGTATGGGGTCAATATCGACCAGGAGAAATCGACGGGCCCAAAAAACAACTCGATATTGACCACCACAAGTCGATATCGACCTCCTCTTGTCGAGCAGTCTCCACCAGAAATCGAGTTGGGCAATATCGAGCAGCACCACTCGATATCGACTTGCCCAGGTCGATATCGACCAACTTTTACCGAGTTGATTTCCCCTGTTGAGCAGAAGCCAACCGATGTTGAGCCAGGTAACTCGATATCGAGTGCCCTTACTCGATATCGACCTGATCAAATCGAGTCACCTTCCTCCATATCGGCTGAATCCTCACCAGAGCTGCAACAGAACTCGATATTGAGTAACCTTACCCGATATCGACCAGATCCCCAGGTCTCGAAATCCGATTCTGCAAAGGTAAGCCAAGGTATGGATCTTTCTTCTCCTATTTCAATTAAAGATCTATCTATACATGGGAAAGGTTTGCCTTGATATGTGCGTTTATGTAGGATTTCCGATGATGAGCCCAAAGAGTATGAAGTTGGTGAAAAAGTCTATGTTGCCAAATCAAAGGATCATTGGTTTCCCAACAAATTCAACAAGAAAAAGATGGGGCCCTTCACGGTGAACAAGATCCATTCAGGAGGACTGCAGCTGATGGACAAAAATGGAGTCCTATTTGAAGCCCAAGCTACATGGGCCCTGCGAATGCCACATTGAGCTTAATGGAGAAAGTCGGCCCAGCGACTATAAAATCTAGAGCTTGTAAATAGACATTTATTTTTCGGGATTTTTGGACATTGTTGCTTTTGTTTTTGGTTTTTGCACATTATCTCCTATTGTGGGTATATCTCTTTTACATTTTTCAGGAACAGAGAAGGATAGAGCAGCAAGTCGATTTCGAGTACATGGGTCGATATCGACCTTGCTAACTCGATATCGACTAAGGGCCAGCAGTACATCACTCAATTTTTGACATCCTGCACATCTGTCTAGTTAGTTTCTTTCTTTACCTTTGTTTTTATACAGTGAGGACACTGTAATGTTTAAGTATGGGGTGGGGGAAGGGCTTACTTTATGCATATTTGACCATATTTGACATTATGTGTGCATATTTAAAGTTTATTTTCTTGAATTGCTTATACATGGTTACTTTGGAGTTCATCTTCGATATATGTGCTTATATGCTTGTTTTCCAAAGTTCAAAAAATCACCCCTATTAATTTTTTTTGATAAATATCATGGAAGCTTTAATTGAAGTCGACGATGCAAAATTGGATTCATTAGAGATATAGCATGAAATTGCCTAGTAAAGGGAAGTCACACTGAAGTCATGCTCATATTGTTATATCCTAGCCTTACCTATACTTATGCATCACAAAAGCCATATTATGCCTTATTTTCATACATTGCTCCACATGATCTAAATATTGCCATTCTTTACCTTATTTTCTATCCGGGGATTATGTTGAGAATGGTGTTACATTATGGAGATTACTATATGGTTGTTGTGTTTTTATTATTATTGGAGTATGGTGGGAAATGGTTTGAAATATATGGAAAATTTAATGAGTGAGAAAAAATCCGATCACCTCAGGAGATAAAGGGGGATCGACCCTGCTCGCTGAGATATTATTTCAGTGAGATAGGACACTAAGGTGAGGAGTCCGAATCACTAAGTATTCGGGGCCATTCATGACACCCATGTTTGCGACTCGCGAGAAGGCAGTGCTGAGGTTAGAGAGGTAAAAACATAATATTGGAAAAAAAAAGCAATGAGCAATGAGCGAAAGGTGGGAAATCAAAAGAAGAAGGAATGTGGTATAAAAGTTTGGAAAGTACTCCATTTTCCCTGATCATTAACACCACATGGCCAAAAATTGCCCACCTTTAGTCTTTTACTAATCTACTCCTTTATTGAGCCTAAATCAAAGTCCTCTTGATTATTAATACTTTGTCATATGAATTGTTTTACATAACTCTCCTTTTATGAGTAGATGTTGCTTTTTAATTGCACATGTATGGATTTGTGACATAAGTACCTTTTCGAGGATGGTAATTGATTGCATGGACATATGGCAATGAATCTAATATGTTGAGAGTTTTGATTTCTTCCCCTGTATGACAATTAAAAGTATTGCTTGAGGGCAAGCAAGCTTAAGTTTGGGGTGTTTGTTGTGAGCCTAATTTGCCATGTTTTACACTTACTTTTATATCGTTTTCTGCATACATTTCATACATTTGGGCTAAAATAGTACAAAATCTATGTAGTTTATGCTTATTTGCCAAATTATGGAATCTATACTAGTTTTTGTTTAGTTTCGCAGAAATCAAAGCAATTTACAGCAGTTCTGAGAAAGGGAGAAAAGCTCGAAGTCAACTACAGAAGTCCGAGGTCAAGGAGCAGCGGAACCAGGACAAATCGAGCCAGAAGCAGAAAAAATCGAGTCAACCAAGCTTTGTCGATATCGAGCACAGTTAGTCGATATCGAGTAAAGTCACTCGATATTCACCAGAGTTGCCCAGAATCGAGAAGGCTGAAGAAAAGAAGTCGATATCGACTACCCTAAGTCGATATCGAGTAACCCAATATCGAGCTGAAGACCCAGGAATCGACGAGGAATTTGGAGCTGAGAGATTCAAGTCGATATCGAGTTAACTTACTCGATATCGAGTAATCACCAAGTCGATTTTCACTTCCTGGAGCCGAGATCGAGTCAAGAAGCTGAAGACGGAGAAAACCTTTGTCGATATCAAGTACCACTACTCGATATCGAGTTGATCCCAGGCGGCAAAAATCGAGCTATCCGAGTCTTGTTAAGTTTCTATCCCGATTCCGATGGAGATATTTTCGAGAGCAAATTCCATCAAGATCTATCAAGTGCTATCAAGTTGAAGGAGGATTTATCCACAATTAGATATAATTCCTTTTTATTTATTTATTTCCATGTTTTAATCTTTAGATAAAAGATAGATAGATATAGATTTAGATATAGTTTTCTTTCCTAATTAGAGAGGGAATTAATGCTATAAATAAAGCCTTAGGGGCTGATTTCCATGGATTGAATTGGAGAGAAGGAAAAGAGGTAGAGAGAGAGCTTGTGGCGAGAGCAAGGTGGAAAGACGAGAGCGGATTTGGCTTGTTCGGTTGTAAGCTTTCTTTAGTTTTTTTTATTCCTTTTATTATTGATGAGTTTATTCATGATGAGGAGCGAGTAGTCATCCAACTTCTAGGGTCGGGGCGAGCCCGGCGGTGGCCATGTGAGGTGATGCGGTAAAGGTTTGATCTTTCTACGCAATTCGTCTTCTATCCCTGCAAGCATGATTCTTTTGCGAAAGTTGAAGGTGATCCTTGTTTGTGTTATTGAAGCGAAAGTGATCTTAATACAACTTGGATTAATTATGTGAAAAGGGTTAGTAACAATTAGGGTTTATGTGAAAGCCTCTATCTTCCTATTTGTTAATAACGAAAGTTATTTGATGAAAAGCATGATCTTTTATGCCTTTATGTGTTATTTTACATGGTTATCGTTGTGGTGTTGAAACCCTGATATTGGAAGTCTTTAGTTTATTGAGTTAATTTCGTGTTTATATTCGTTTTCGTTCGAAAAGTTGCAAATTTTAGCTTCTGAGTTACTCGAAATCGGGCAGATTTGGTCGACATCGAGGAAACTGGTCGATGTCGAGTTGAGTTTTGTCGAAATCGAGTTATTTTGCTGAGTTTCTTTTTCTGTCCAGTCGATATTGAGCACTGTTAGTCGATATTCTTAGTCGATATCGACCAGTTTTCTGTGCTTTGCTTTTGTTTATGCTTTTCTCTGTTATTTCTGTCTGTCTGGTTGATTTTCTGCCTGTGAGTTTCTTCCGCTACCTGAGATCCGCTGACACGCTTCCTCGAGGATCGATCCTGACTTCCTGTTGCTACATCAGGAGGAGGTCTTGTAATCATTTGCGTGGGCACGAATCTGGTTTGATTTATTTCGTTATATTTTAAACTCGATTTCCCTCCCTACAACAGCAGGGTTCTATCGCATGTTTATTAAGGATTTTTCTAAGATTTCTGCATCTCTTTGTGATTTACTAAAAAAGGAAGTAGCTTTTGAGTTTGATGACAGGTGTAGAGCATCCTTTGATGAGCTAAAAGGTCGCCTGACTAGCGCTCCTATAATTCAAGCACCCATATGGTCTCAGCCTTTTGAGATTATGTGTGATGCTAGCGACTATGTTGTGGGTGTTGTCTTGGAACAAAATGAAGGAAAGAGCTCTCATGGCATCTACTATGCCTCCATGACTCTGAATGGAGCGCAAAGGAACTACTCAACCACTGAGAAAGAGCTCTTGGCTGTGGTCTTTGCACTGGAGAAGTTCCGCTCCTATCTCCTAGGAGCTAAGGTAATTGTCTTCACCGATCACGCTTCTCTTCACTATTTATTGACTAAGAAAGAAGCGAAACCTAGATTGATTCGTTGAATTTTACTCTTGAGCGAATTTGACATTGAAATTAAAGATAAGAAAGGTGTAGAGAACTTAGTAGCGGACCACCTCAGCAGACTTGTCCAAGGAGAGGACGAGCCGGAAGATCAAAGACCCGTTCACGGTGAGTTCCCTGATGATACATTATTTTATTTAACTCACACTTTATCTTTGTAGCTGCAGGGAACTACGGAAACAGAGGGTGCCGTGGCCTGAGCAGACATGCCGTGGCCGCAGCATATCAACGAGGCAGGGACCGCAGCTTCCATGCCGCGGCCGCCGCCAGCTGTTCAGACACCCATTTTGTCTTCTTCCCTCCTATCTGACAAGGTAAGTTCTGATGTTCCTGAATTATTGATGGGTGTCCATACTCTTCGTGAAATACCCCAAATTATTTTTGGGCTATTTCTTCTTTTTATTTAATTGAATAAATCTATATTATATTCAATCTATAGTATATATCTTATGAATTTGGTCATAAGATATATGGTATGAATTAGGATAATTAAATTATTCTAAAGAGAAATAATATGTGATGGATTTAATTACATAAATCCTCTAAATATCCTTATTATTTAATTTATAGAGTTAAATTAAATAATATTTATCCCGCTATCTCCATCTTTATCTGCTTTTTTTATTTCTTTTTTTCTTAAAATCGATTATTTACTCTTAATCTCTATTTTTGATTGATTCTTAATCCAAAAGAATCGGAAATCTATTTTATTTACACGTCAAATCCTTCCTAGGTTACACAAACCAAAACCAATTCAACAAAAACTCACGCCATCATCGCCCCCCATCTTTCTACTGCAATCGCCCCGACCACCACTGCTCATCGCCCCAACCACCGCCGGCGGCCCTCAGCCACGAGCCAACACCGTCGGATCATCGCACTCGCCTCCAGCCGCTGCCTAGCCACCCCATCGCAGCCCTTGCCCGGAGACGCGAGCCCCATCTCTCGCCTTTGTTCGCCGCCGCCGGAGGAAGGAGCCATTGCCCTTGCCGCCCCTGTTTCCGCCGCCCATCACAGTCCGAGCGCCGCCTCCCACCACTGCCCAAGCCGCCGCCGAGGTCCTCGTTTGCGCCGCTGAGCCATTGCGGTCGCCCTATCCCGGAGATTTCCCAAGGCGGCGCCCATCACTGTCGAGCGCCCCTGCATTGCACCTCTACCCTGTTCGTCGCCGCCCTGTTCATCATCTTCGATTGTTGCCGCCCTTGTTGCCGTCGAGGACCATTACCGCCGCCAAGGACCCTTGCCTTGCCGCTACCCACCGCCTCCGATCGCCGCAGAGCCGACTGTCTTCGCCGCTAGCCATTGACGCCGAAGGAGGAGCCATCGCCCTTCCTCGCCCGTCCTCCTCTGTACGTACTCCCGATTGAGATTTTCAATCTCTTTTTACAAAATTGCAGAAACCACCCTCAGTTCATGTTTTATTAATATTTCGGCCTCAATTAATTTTTAATTAATTCAGCCACCCATAGTTCTTAACCCTATTCAATTCTTGTCCGTTTCAGCGACACCAAGCAATCTCGAAGCACCCACGCCGGATTCCGCTCTCCGAGGAATTCATATTGGTATAGATTCTTAACTTCATAGAATTAATTCAATTTCAAATTGAATTAAGTAAAGTTAATCGTATAAAATATCAATATTAAATATTTCTTTTTCCGTTGGATTCAATAGGTGCTAAAAGTTCGTCTTGTTGTCGTCAACCAATCGTCGAATGTAAAGGCAAGTGATTTCGTTCAACGCCCTTTGCGTGTTTCGTGATTCTTTTGACGTGCCTTTTAAATTCTTTCGTGTCGAATGCGGCCATGTGGCCAATTTCCTTGCCAATTTCGATAAATTGCATACCCGTCTGCTTGATGTAATTTATCTTTTTAATCATAAATTGGCATGAGTTAAATTAATGGGCAATTGTTAAATGAATTATAGTGATATGCGTAGTAGATGGGATTGTTTGTTTATAACACGAGATAAGTAAAGGTTGCCCATTTTCTTCTTCCTAAATTGTTGCATGATACCCTGCTTGTTTCTTTCATGCAAATTAATAGCATGCGGTATTAAGATCCTTGAAATATCCGTGCTTGTACGTCCTTGTTGGTTTAATGTCATTATTATGATCACCTAGTATAAACTGGTTATGTATGATAAGTTAAGATAGCTAGGCACCATGTGATGCTTAGGTATGATATGTGAAAATGCGCACCACGTGATGCAAGTGGCTATATGCCTTTGGCAAGTTATGCAGTAGACTAACTTGCAGGTTGTGGTTCGTTAAGCCACCGCCTTACAAGGTTTCATGAAACACCATCCCGGAATGCATTCTCTGCGGGGTGATAAAACAACGATCTGATGTAGGTCGTGGTCCTTGTTAAAGGCCCGACCGGTACCACGTAGTATTATTATTATTATCGTTATCATTATTGTGATTATTATCGGCTGTTAAATAGGTGATCATTTCAGTTATTGTACTCATCTGTCTCGGGTATAATTCCTTTTCTTATCTTATAATCGATCGTTATGATCATCCGAGTCATGTGTGAATTTTTACCCTTTTCATTCAGTTTCTACTATAAATATTCGTGTCATTCCCTTAACCTGAGACATATCGTTTTATGGTCACTATAAGGTTAAAGTCTGAACATTTTCCCTATCATTTGCTAGTCTTTATTGTACTAACCATCCTATTTATTGGATGGCTGGTGTCCTTCGTTCTCACGAAACACCAGACCATATTCCACAGGTCTAGTGCAAGCAGCGGAGCAAGAGAGAGTTGAAGAGCAGACTGTCATTTATTGAATATTTTTACAAGTTTTGAACCTCTAAAAGTTTCTGCATCGCTACTTTAATTTCAGTTATTTTGGAATTATGCATACTTTATGGTTTTGGCATTTTTATCTTATTATGATCAGATATTTAAACTAATGAATTTTATTCACTTCCGTATATTCTATTGTATTTAAATTATCATCTTGTTTATGGGAGCATGGTTGCATGTCCCTATAAGCCTTAGGTGAATTCAAAGACATTAAAGTCTGCGGATTCACTGGCGCTGCAACACTCCTTTGGGATCTAAAAAGGGGGTGTTACAGAAGGTGGTATCAGAGTTATAGGTTTTAAAAGTTTTCATTCGGATTTTTAAATGATTTCTAAAGTGAATTTCAAAAAGAATTTTATTAAAACTAAGTTTCTACTTATAAAAATAAGCAGTTTTGGAAATGATTTCAAAGTATTTGTCCGATAGTCCTGCTCAAGCTCCTGCACCTGCCATAGATTAATCTTAGATTCTTTATTCTTGTTCCCTCTAAATCTCGCTTTTCAGATTATCTCGCTCGAGTATTGATGACTCCTCGCCTCCTCGATAAGATGTATAATGTTCGCAAGACCTCAGGATTGCACGTCACGGGTTATCCCCAATACATTGACCTCACTAACAACTCTGACATTGGGTCTGACTCAAGCACAGAGGTGGAGGTCATGGAAAAAGCTATAGTGGAGCTATCCAAGGGGAAGAATGTCCTGATCGACCCTCCCGAAGGAGCGGCAGCCACAAAATATGGCAAGCTCAACCGCGAGTGGTACAAGGAAAATAATTTGGGAACTCCTTGATTCTATAGCGAGAAAAAAGGTAGCAAGGTAAAAGAGAGTCATGCCAGCTCCCCTGGATGACAAGAGGAGAAAGTACATCCAGAATCTCGTCCGAGTATATGGCATGGAACCATCTCAAAGTCCCAGTGAGGAGGAATCAAAGAAGAGATCCTTTTTGAAAACCCTAGCATATGAGGAAGCATTCCAAGCTTGGCAAGCAAGAAGAGCGAGGCAGAGGCTCCGTGTGAGGGAGACCGGGGAAATATACAGGAATAAGGAACGAATTGTGAATAAGCTGGAAAAACGCTGTGATCAGGCTAGAGATGAGATCAAAAAGAGACGTGTGAGCTTCATGAGACAGAAAGAGAAGCAACATCACAGAAGCATAGCTCTTAATTGGACAAACTCGTCGAGCTGTATGTCTTTTCAGAAGATGACGAGGATTAAGATCTCATCAGCATCCACAATTAAGAGATCCAAATTATTATATAGCCAAGCAAACTGTTGAAAGACTCGGATTAGAATCGGTGACTCTAGATGATTCCTTATTTTTGAAATTCCCTTATGAGGGATAGAGTTCGAGGTAGAAAAATGTTATTCCGCTTCCCCATCGCGATAAGTGGCGATGAGCACCTTGTCGATCTTGTTCTGTTTCTGATCTTTTCTTAGGATGTCATTCTCGGTATGGATTGACTTACTCGCCATAGTGCAATCATTGATTGTGGACGGAGAATCGTGACCATCTCGTTGGACGGTAGGGTTGTGTGCAGAGTTCGTGGGCGCATTCCCGAGGAGGATGGCCGTGTTATTAATGTGATGCAGGTAGCCAAATCGTTACGTCAAGGGTGTGCCGGATTTTATGCTATCTGCAGGATCAGCCGTCCGAACCGGTCCCTATCTCCGATATTCCTATAGTTAGGGATTTCCCTGATGTTTTTCCCGATGAAATTCCTGGTTTACGTTCAAAGCAGTTCATTGAGTTCACTATCGACTTAGAGCCAGGAACCACTCCTATTTCCAAAGCCCCGTATCGCATGGCTCCAGTGGAGATGCAAGAATTAAAGAGTCAGCTTGAAAAGTTGTTAGAGAAGGGTTATATTTGACTCAGTGCTTCACCTTAGGGTGCTCCCATGCAGTTTGTGAAGAAGAAAGACGACTCCTTCCATCTGTGTATTGATTATCGGGAGCTGAACAAGGTGACGATCAAGAACAAGTATCCGCTACCACGCATCGATGATTTGTTAGATCAGCTTCAGGGAGCAAAGGTATTCTCCAAGATTGAACTTCGATCTGGTTACCACTAGCTCCGAGTTCGTGATGAGGACATTCAAAAGACTGCTTTCAGGACACGTTATGGACACTCTGAGTTCGTGGTGATGCCTTTTGGCTTAACAAAAGCCCCAACAATCTTTATGGATCTGATGAACCGTTGTTTTCACTAGTATTCGGACAAGTTCGTCGTAGTTTTCATCGGCGACATTTTGATCTACTCGCCGAGTGAGGAGGCTCACACCGAACAGTTAAGAACTACTTTGATAACACTGTGAAAGCATCAGTTGTACGTAAAGCTGTCTAAGTGTGACTTTTGGTTAAAGCAGGTGACATTCCTAGGCCACATCATCTCGGAAGAAGGGGTGATGGTAGACCCCCAAAAGATAATAGTTGTAGAGAAGTGGTATCCGCCGAAGAATGTAAGGAGATCCGGAGTTTTCTGGGACTAGCAGGTTACTACAGGAGATTTTTAGAGGGATCTTCTAAATTGGCCCAACCACTGACCTTACTCCTGCGTAAATCCTAGAAATTCATCTGGGATGACAAGTGCGAAACGAGCTTTCAAGAGCTCAAGAAGTGGTTGGCCACGACTATTTTGGCACTCCCTAAGGAGTCAGAGAATTATGTGATTTATAGCGATGCTCCAAGCAAGGTTTGAGTTTTGTATTGATGCAAGATGGGAAGGTGATAGCTTAGGCATCACGACAGTTGAAGCCGTATGAGGAGAAATACACAGTGCATGATCTAGAACTAGCTGTTGTGGTATTTGCTCTAAAAATCTAGCGCCATTTGTATGGAGTTCGTTGCTAGATATACACTGACCACAAGAGCCTCAAGTTTGTGTTCACTCAAAAGGAGTTGAACATGAGACAGAGACGCTGGTTAGAGCTGATCAAGGATTATGACATTGAGCTTTTCTATCATCCTGGAAAGGCTAATGTCGTAGCCGATGCTCTAAGCCGTCAATATCAGCATGAGGCTATGATTAGCTGTTTGACAGCAAGTCCTGCTCTACAAAAGGATCTTTTCAAGTTAGAGGTTGAAGTTTGGTTTGAAAGGAACCGAGGACAGTTGCGTATGATGGAGGTTTAGTCAGATCTGTTAGCAGAGATAAAGGCGAAGCAGACAGATGATGTTGTGTTACTGCAGATCACCATTGATTTCTTCGAGGGTAAAGCCCCAGGCTTTGTCGTAAGAGAGGATGGATCTTTATGGTTTGGGAATCGCATCTGCGTCCCCAACGTCCGTGAGATCCGACAAACCATCCTTCATGGAGCTCATTTATCCGGCTATTCGGTGCATCCTGGAGCTAGTAAGATGTATAAGGATTTGAGACAGAACTATTGGTGGTCTGGTATGAAGAATCAAGTGAATGAGCACGTGGTCAGATGCTTGGTATGCCAGCAGGTCAAGATTGAGCACCAGAGACCTGGTTGGAAGCTCCAACCACTTCCAGTACCCACATGGAAGTAGGAACATATCTCAATGGATTTCGTTATGGGGCTCACTAAGGTCAGGGGCAGAAGGATGCCATTTGGGTGATTGTTGATCGACTCACCAAATGTGCATACTTCATTGCTATTCGATCTAATTGGAAGCCGAAAAAGCTAGCTGAATGATACCTTCAACACGTAGTCCGCCTTCGCGGTGTTCCTTTGTCCATTGTCTCTGATCGTGATGGACGATTCATCTCAGAGTTCTAGAAGAAGCTGCATGAGGGACTTGGCACTCAGCTGAATTTCAGTACTACTTTTCATCCTCAAACAAATGGTCAGTCAGAGAGGACCATCCAGACACTGGAGATATCCTAAGAGCATGTGTTCTGGATAGACCTACAGATTGGGAGACTAGTTTGAGTCTGATTGAGTTCACCTACCACCATAACTGGCATTCATCCATAATGATGGCTCATTTTGAAGCCCTCTATGCACGGAGGTGTCGTTCGCCAGTTTGTCAGGATGATGCGACTGATGCTATCCATATAGGCCAGAAGTTGTTAGAGAAGACAGTTGAAGAAGTTGCGATGATCAGGCAACGAATGTTGACCGCTTAGAGTCGCCAAATGTCTTATGCTGACCCTAGGCCCAGAGAGGTCAACTTTGAGGTGGGCGACAAGGTGTTCGTGAAAGTGTCACCCACGAAGGGAGTATTCCGCTTCGGAAAGCGAGGGAAGCTGAACCCTCGATATGTCGGGCCATTTGAAATTCTGCAACGGGTTGGCAAGGTTGCCTACCGCCTTGCACTGCCTCCGTCAACTCATCCAATACATGACGCCTTCCATGTATCACTACTACGGAAGTACGTGCCCGACCTAACCCATATCTTGAGCTATAAGGACATTGAGGTCCGCCCCACCGGAACCTACGAGGAAGAACCGGTGCGGATTCTAGAGCGACGAGAGAAGCAACTTTGCACCAAAGTAGTTCTGCTCGTCAAGGTGCTTTGGTCAAAGCGCGGGACTGAGGAGATGACTTGGGAAATTGAAGAAGAAATGAGGAAACACTTTCCTCAGTTGTTTTCTACTTAGCGCAAGTCGCATGGTGATTTCATTACCTCGTTTATTCGGATATTAATAAATAAGGGAAACTTATTAGAGACCTTTTGTCATAGTTCCTTGGGTTAAGGTTTTGGATTCATCTTTACAACCTTACAGGTTCGAGTCAAAGTGGGGAATTGGTGTGCGAATTGGTAATATTCTAACGTTGAATACCATATAAGCCATGAACACTTCCCTACTAGTATTCTTTTCACTTTATACAATCGGCTCTAGTATGTTGATACTTCTGATTCCATACCAAGTTGGTCAATCCGTGTTTTTATAGATATCAAAAAAGAGTCTGGAAGTGCTCCCTATAGACTCTAGAAGGGCTCCTTTGTTTTTGCTTCTGTATAAGCAGGAATCATGCCCGCATGTGAAATAAGTGATTAATGATCGATATGTCATACGTAAGATCCTTCAGGAGGATAATTAGTAACTCTTTATGTAGGTACGTTCACCTTTCCTAAATCTTGATAGTATTGAACGATCATGGGTTATATATCTCATCTTTCCTTTCCATGATCGAGCAACCGAACTCTCATTGGCAAAAAGTTTGAGAATAGTATATAGATATGCGCGATTTATGTTTATGAAGAAGACAAGGACGCAAGGACGCATGTGCTGAAGAAACGGACAACGTTCCCATCAATAAACTAGAAGACGTACGAAGACCCGCAACTCATCTCATATTGATAAGACTCTCTAGTTCTGTCACAATGGTTGCCTTCAAAGCCACCCGGGCCATTTGGCAACCTGGAAAAGGAAACCATATGGGGCTAAGATGAAAGCCAATGACAATCTAGTTAACCTTGTTTCTTATGTGATGCGAGTTCACTTATCTCAAGCAACGAGTGCGAATACTAGAAGATGTATTTCAAAATTTTATTATCCTTATTTTAGATACTTACAACTATAGAGATACACTATTTTCCTATTAAAAATTTCAAGCTTTGCCATCGAGGAGTTCGGAAAGCAATGAGTTACTTTGGATGTAATTCTCTTCACTCATGTATACGATAAGTACCTTAAGCGAATCATGCTTAAATTTTACCCATTCGCGAATCATTGTTAAATACATCTAGCTCTGCTTTGATCAATCTATATCCTCTCGTCTATTTCAAGGTTACTATCCTATCTTCGATTCATTTCTCGTTTCTTTTCTAAGTTTCGGGACGAAACTTATTTTTAGTGGGGAGGTATGAAATACCCCAAATTATTTTTGGGCTATTTCTTCTTTTTATTTAATTGAATAAATCTATATTATATTCAATCTATAGTATATATCTTATGAATTTGGTCATAAGATATATGGTATGAATTAGGATAATTAAATTATTCTAAAGAGAAATAATATGTGATGGATCTAATTACATAAATCCTCTAAATATCCTTATTATTTAATTTATAGAGTTAAATTAAATAATTTTTATCCCGCTATCTCCATCTTTATCCGCTTCTTTTATTTCTTTTTTTCTTAAAATCGATTATTTACTCTTAATCTCTATTTTTGATTGATTCTTAATCCAAAAGAATCGGAAATCTATTTTATTTATTTATTTAGACCTAACCGTATAGATACACGTCAAATTCTTCCTAGGTTACACAAACCAAAACCAATTCAACAAAAACTCACGCCATCATCGCCCCCATCTTTCCACTCCAATCGCCCCGACCACCACTGCTCATCGCCCCAACCACCGCCGGCGGCCCTCAGCCACGAGCCAACACCGTCGGATCATCGCACTCGCCTCCAGCCGCTGCCTAGCCACCCCATTGCAGCCCTTTCCCGGAGACGCGAGCCCCATCCCTCGCCTCTGTTCGCCGCCGCCGGAGGAAGGAGCCATTTCCCTTGCCGCCCCTGTTTCCGCCGCCCATCACAGTCCGAGCGCCGCCTCCCACCACTGCCCAAGCCGCCGCCGAGGTCCTCGTTTGCGCCGCCGAGCCATTGCGGTCGCCCTATCCCGGAGATTTCCCAAGGCCGCGCCCATCACTGTCGAGCGCCCTTGCAGTGCACCTCAACCCTGTTCGTCGCCGCCCTGTTCGTCATCTTCGATTGTTGCCGCCCTTGTTGCCGTCGAGGACCATTATCGCCGCCAAGGACCCTTGCCTTGCCGCTACCCACCGCCTCCGATCGCCGCAGAGCCGACCGTCTTCGCCGCTAGCCATTGACGCTGAAGGAGGAGCCATCGCCCTTCCTCGCCCGTCCTCTCTGTACGTACTCCCGATTGAGATTTTCAATCTCTTTTTACAAAATTGCAGAAACCACCCTCAGTTCATGTTTTATTAATATTTCGGCCTCAATTAATTTTTAATTAATTCAGCCACCCATAGTTCTTAACCCTATTCAATTCTTGTCCGTTTCAGCGACACCAAGCAATCTCGAAGCACCCACGCCGGATTCCGCTCTCCGAGGAATTCATATTGGTATAGATTCTTAACTTCATAGAATTAATTCAATTTCAAATTGAATTAAGTAAAGTTAATCGTATAAAATATCAATATTAAATATTCCTTTTTCCGTTGGATTCAATAGGTGCTAAAAGTTCGTCTTGTTGTCGTCAACCAATCATCGAAGGTTAAGGCAAGTGATTTCGTTCAACGCCCTTTGCGTGTTTCGTGATTCTTTTGACGTGCCTTTTAAATTCTTTCGTGTCGAATGCGGCCCTGTGGCCAATTTCCTTGCCAATTTCGATAAATTGCATACCCGTCTGCTTGATGTAATTTATCTTTTTAATCATAAATTGGCATGAGTTAAATTAATGGGCAATTATTAAATGAATTATAGTGATATGCGTAGTAGATGGGATTGTTGTTTTATAACACGAGATAAGTAAAGGTTGCCCATTTTCTTCTTCCTAAATTGTTGCATGATACCCTGCTTGTTTCTTTCATGCAAATTAATAGCATGCGGTATTAAGATCCTTGAAATATCCGTGCTTGTACGTCCTTGTTGGTTTAATGTCATTATTATGATCACCTAGTATAAACTGGTTATGTATGATAAGTTAAGATCCTTGAAATATCCGTGCTTGCACCACGTGATGCGAGTGGCTATATGCCTTTGGCAGGTTATGCAGTAGACTAACTTGCAGGTTGTGGTTCGTTAAGCCACCGCCTTACAAGGTTTCATGAAACACCATCCTGGAATGCAGTCTCTGCGGGGTGATAAAACAACGATCTGATGTAGGTCGTGGTCCTTGTTAAAGGCCCGACCGGTGCCACGTAGTATTATTATTATTATCGTTATCATTATTGTGATTATTATCGGCTGTTAAATAGGTGATCATTTCAGTTATTGTACTCATCTGTCTCGGGTATAATTCCTTTTCTTATCTTATAATCGATCGTTATGATCATCCGAGTCATGTGTGAATTTTTACCCTTTTCATTCAGTTTCTACTATAAATATTCGTGTCATTCCCTTAACCTGAGACATACCGTTTTATGGTCACTGTAAGGTTAAAGTCTGAACATTTTCCCTATCATTTGCTAGTCTTTATTGTACTAACCATCCTATTTATTGGATGGCTGGTGTCCTTCGTTCTCACGAAACACCAGACCATATTCCACAGGTCTAGTGCAAGCAGCGGAGCAGGAGAGAGTTGAAGAGCAGACTGTCATTTATTGAATATTTTTACAAGTTTTGAACCTCTAAAAGTTTCCGCATCGCTACTTTAATTTCAGTTATTTTGGAATTATGCATACTTTATGGTTTTGGCATTTTTATCTTATTATGATCAAATATTTAAACTAATGAATTTTATTCACTTCCGCATATTCTATTGTATTTAAATTATCATCTTGTTTATGGGAGCATGGTTGCATGTCCCTATAAGCCTCAGGTGAATTCAAAGACATTAAAGTCTGCGGATTCACTGGCGCTGCAACACTCCTTTGGGATCTAAAAAGGGGGTGTTACACCTCGACCTTGGTTTGCCAATATGGTGTATTTCTTGGTCACGGGAGAATTTCCACCGAACTTCACAAAAGCTCAGAAGGACAAGATTCGACGTGATTCTCGCTTCTACGTTTGGGATGACCCCTACCTTTGGAAACATTGTGCTGATCAGGTAATTAGGAGCTTTCTGTCGGACAATAAGGTACAATCGGTCCTTACTTTCTGTCATGCTCATGAATGTGGAGGCCACTTTGGTCCTCAAAAGACTGCTAGGAAAGTTTTAGAAGCATGTTTCTTTTGGCCTCACTTATTTAGGGATGCTAATGCCTTCTGTAAATCTTGCGATAGATGCCAAAGGGTTGGGGACATATCTGCTAGGAATGAAATGCTACAAACAACTGTCATGTTTTGTGAAATTTTTGATGTTTAGGGTATCGATTTTATGGGTCCCTTCCCTAGTTCTTTTGGGAATATGTATAGTTTGCTTGCGGTGGACTATGTCTCCAAGTGGGTGGAGGCAAAGGCCACCAGAACTGATGATTCCAAAGTGGTTGCAGATTTCCTAAAAGACACAATTTTCGCAAGATTTGGGGTGCCTAAGGCTCTAATTAGCGTCAAAGGGACACATTTCTGCAATAGGACTATCACTGCCTTGTTAAAGAAATACCATCTCACACAGAGAGTGTCCATTGCTTATCATCCTCAGACCAATGGTCAAGCGAAGATATCGAATCGAGAGATAAAGACCATTCTGGAGAAACAGTGGCACCTAACAGGAAGGATTAAGGCGTAAGGCTGAATGACACTCTCTGGGCCTATCGAACGGCCTATAAGACTCCCATTGGTATGTCCCCTTATCGAATTGTCTTTGAAAAGGCATTTCATCTCCCTGTGGAACTTCAGCATAGAGCGTATTGGGCTATAAAGAATTGCAATATGAGGTTGGATGAAGTAGGTGAGTTCAGAAAGCTTCAATTGCAAGAGCTGGAGGAATTGCGTCTGGATGCCTATGTTAATGCAGTGATCTACAAGGAGAAGACAAAGGCTTGGCATGACAAACACATCCTACAGAAAGAGCTAACAATAGGAGACAAGGTCCTTCTATACAAACCACGTCTGAAACTCTTCCCTGGAAAGCTTAGATCAAGGTGGGAAGGACCCTACACCATCTCAAGGATATTCCCTCACGGAGCAATCGAACTCTATGACCCTAAGTCTCATGAGCTCTTTAAGGTCAATGGTCATAGAGTTAAGCCATACTTTGACAACATCCCGCGGAACGAAGAAGAGGAGTTGGTGCTTGCTGAACCAACCAATTAGGCCAATAAAGGGTCATTACCTCGAGCCAACGACTTGAAACAAAGGCGCTTCTCGGGAGGCAACCCGAGGTAAGTTCTTCTTTCTTTTCATCTTCATCATCATTTTAGGTAGTTATTTAGCTAGTTGTTTTAGGATTAATCAGACTCTGAAAAGGGGAAAGAACAAAACGAAACAAAAAATCAAAGGGCGAGCAGAGTCGCTACTGCCAGTATGTCGCGGCCGCAGCATAATTGCAGCGGCCGCAGCGCTTCAAACCCGCAGCATATGGCAATTGCGGCGGCCGCAGCATATGCCGCGGCCGCCGCATATCAAAACTGTGTCCCCTATTTTCCTTTTTCCCAGATAAAATAAAAAAATAATAATAAATTTAGAAGAGTCACGGGATATCTCTTTCTTAACCCTACCTCACCTTCCTCCTTTTAGCTCTGCCGCATTATCCATACCTCACATCCTCCATAGCTTTCCTCCTTCTCCCTCTCCAACCTTCCCATTCCCCGACCTGTCCTCGCCGGAATCGCCCTCCTTTCGCCGACACCGGCCACCTCGAAGCCGCCCATCACCGGATCTGCAGGCCCTCCACCTCGGTAGGCCGGAGCTGTGGTCGGACCGAAGGACTCGGCAAGCCACGCTCGCAAATCTCGCACATGTAACCACCGCCAACCCCGCTGCTGCGCCCGCCGCTTGATGTCCATGTTTTATGCCATGTTTTATATTAACTTTTATATCGATTTCTGTATACATTTCATGCATTTGGGTTTGAATAGTACAAAATCTATGCAGTTTATGCTTATTTTTCAAATTATGGAGTCTACACTAGTTTCTGTTTAATTTCGCAGAAATCGGACGCACTTTAGAGCTTAAAGGAAACTCATGACGAAGCTAAGAATGGTGCAGCTGGAAAAAATGCCATTTTTCGACATCCATCATTCTGAATCAAGTTTTGATGTCTTCATGAGAGTTATAGCCCTCGAAAAGTGCTTTCCAACGCATGCGCATATGCGTCAATCCAACGAACGAGGACTCGGGAAAGTGCGTTTCAAGAACAGAGCAGAATGCTGAGAGCTGACACGTTTACTCGACGTCGACCAAACCAAGAATTCTGCCCGAGCTCGACGAGGAGAGGAGAACTCGAGAACTGCGAAGCGAAGACGAAGTCGACGAAATTACTCGAAGTCGACCAAAACTTTCTTGGGCCGTGAGTCCGTTGGGCCAATCCGAGCATATGTGGATTACTTGGGCACGAAGGAAGGTTGGATCTATGCTGAATCTATCAAGATCTATCTATGGAAGAAGGATTTATCCACCACATGAAGATATTTAGATATTTTAGGTATTTCCCTTTTACATTAATGTTTTAATTAGTTAAGTTTTATCTTTAGAAAATAGATAGAGATTTATTTCCTTGGATAGCAAGGATTTAAAGCCTATAAATAAAGCCCATGGGGCTAATTTTTATTCATTCAATTCTAGAGAAGGAAAAGAGGTAGTAAGTAGAGAGAGAGTGGAGGCCGATTGGGAGTTAAGGAGCGAGAGCAAGTTGGCTTCGATCGGTTGCAAGCTTTATTTTATTATTAATACAATTTAGTTTTCTTTTATTATTAATGTATTTCCTTGCGATGAAGAGCGAGTAGTCCACCTACTTCTAGGGTTGGGGTGAGCCCGACGATACCCAAGCGTGTTTGAGGTCAAGATTCGATTTTTATTATGTTTTGATCATCCACTGCCTTTTATATGTGTATTGCCTATTTAATAGAGATCCATGTTAACAACTTGGATTATAAACATAAAATCGGTAGATACAATTAGGGTTTCTTGAAAGAGTTGTCTAATTGTTGGAAAAGGCGAAAGCTTGATCCTTTGATGTGATTGCATGATTATTTCTCTTTGTCTTGCCTTATGCATGTTTGGTTATCGTTGTTACAAACCCCGATCTTGGAAGTTCTTTTTTTACATTGTTTATTCCGAAATTTGCGAACTTTGGCTTTTGTTTCGTTACTGTTTCTGCTCGATTTCGGCCAACATTGGTCGACGTCGACTACTGATTCTCGATCAAGCAAGATCGCTCTCGTTTCTGTCTCTGCAGGTTCCTCGACATCGACAAGTTTACTCGACATCGACCAAACTTTCCTCGACGTCGAATTGTCTCCTCGAGATCGACCAACTCCAGTGTCTTCTGCTTGCTCGCGACTTGCTCGGCCCATGTCGACTACCCTTGGTCAAGGTCGAGTACCCCTGAAGTCGTGTTCTGTCCGTGAGATTTTGCCGCTACCTGAGATCCGCTGACATGCACGCTTCCTCGAGGATCGA
Source organism: Persicaria maculosa (assembly GCA_963922045.1). NCBI lineage: Eukaryota > Viridiplantae > Streptophyta > Magnoliopsida > Caryophyllales > Polygonaceae > Persicaria > Persicaria maculosa. The sequence continues at coordinate 59,249,669 of OY998259.1, forward strand.
TCCCGACTTCATGTTGCTACATCGGGAGGAAGTCTTGAACATTATTTGTTGGGAACTGAATCGGTTTGCTTATTTTATTTACATTCTATTTGCAATCTCAATTTCCTCCTACAACAAATTGGCGCCGTTGCCGGGGAAGCAATCATTCGCGCCTTAGGTAGTTAGGTCTCACGTTTTCCTTGAGTTTTGTTCTTGCAATGTATGCGCCGTTCTGGTCAACCACCTGAGTTTGACGCCTTAGACGACCCGGAACGTCTTATACACATCCATTCTAAACTAAAAAGGATCATGGCGACTGCAGAAACACAAGCCCAGACGATTGAGAGGCTTCAAAGGGAGTTAGAAGCCAACAATGTTGCTCTCACCGCTGAGAGAGCATGCATTGAGAAGGAAGCTAAACGTAGGAGGCAGGCAGAAGTTGAGCTTGCGCAATACCCTACCACTGCGGAGGATTACATGCACCCGACTCTAGTCGTGCCTGAATCGGCGATTCTAATCCCTGAAAACAACTTTGAAATTCGCACTGCCTTCCTTATTGAGATTAAGAATAATGTTTTTTATGGAAGATTTAATGAATGCCCTCTCAAGCATATTACTACTTTTTCTGACATGTGCCAAACTCTTGCAGAAGGTACTACTCTGGAATATGTCAAGATGAAAGCTTTCCGTTGGTCTCTTGTCGGTCCAGCATTGAAGTGGCTTGAAGGTCTCCCTGCGCAATCCCTCACAACATGGGCAGAGGTTAGGAATGCGTTCCTCAACAAGTTCTTTCCTCCCTCCAAGACAGCACTCCTCAGGCAAAAGATTACAGCTTTCAAACAGAAGCCTGGGGAACCGCTAGCACGAGTATGGGATCGATACAAAGACCTGCTGAGATCTTGCCCTACTCATTGGCAACCACCCTATGTCGTTCAGGAGATCTTCTACAATTCTCTTGATCTGGCCTATAAGGATAGGATCAACCAATTCACGCAATATGAGTACCTCACACACACACCATCAGAGGCATGGGCTACAATTGAAAGGCTGACCAACTTCGACAATACTTATGGGGCTGCTGCAAATTACGATGAAGACAACAACTATTATGCCAGGCCAGCTCCATCCATGCCCCTCTATGAGCCCTCCAGGGAGATTGGTGGTTTGATTTGGATTTGGTTGATTAGCTTGAGTTGTGTTGGAGGTTTGTTGCTGAATTTTGAATCTTTTGGGGTTGATAATTTACTGCTGAAATCTGGTGAGAATGGTGCGCCAATTGAGATCTGTGTCTAAAGAACAGAGGAAGGCATTTGATAGCTTCGATCCGAAGAGATTTGTGCAAACCAAGTTCTTTGATGTTCCTACCTTACAGACACTAGGAATGTTGGGCGTCACACCCCAGATGCTCACTCATGGCGGTTTGGGGCATTTATAGACTGTAGTGCCCCCACATATGCTGAGCTGGCGTGGGAGTTTCTAGTTACACTGCAACGTGTGGACGATTCTAACATTCGGTTTAATTTGATGGACCAGACCCACACTTCACTTCCGCCCAGCTAAGACAGGTCTTTGGGATCACTCAGGCACCCACCCAAGATTGGTATCTCATGGCGTCAGAACAACAGCGTCATGATTTCTGGTATGTAGCTACTGGATCTAGATTTGATGGACACAAGGGCAAGTACAACTGCAAGTTCGTCCACCGGTGCCTTCGTCTGGTTCACAAAGTCTTGGCCATGTCCTTCAGCGGCCAACGCGAAGTGAACAAAGTGCCCACCAGTGATCTATCCTGGTTATGAAGTCTGGCTCCCCAGTCCTATGGTACGCCGGACTGGGTTGAGATCTTTGTTGACAGCTGTCTGAGGATCCAAGGAAAGAAAAAAGGGAGGATTGGTTTGGGAGGCATGATCAGCCTCATAGCCCACCGCTTTCTGGAGCCTACACAGTGCGGTGTATCCATGTCTGGTGGGTGCACCTATGCAGAGGAGAAGCTCAGGAGGGCTTATTTGATTGAGAGCTTCGATGCGCTAGGCTACATCTGGAAGTCGGGGAAGCATGGAGAGCACCGACTGAGGCTTCCTAGGGCTCTACCTTATGGCCCTTCCAATGCCTCCCTCTACATCGCGGCCGATGCGAATGTTGATGATGATGAGGATACTGATGACGAGGACGATGAGGATGCCTCTGCACAGACCGACTATCATATGGGGGATGCACAGTATGATGTTGGCTCTTCTGCAGGGCCTTGCTTTTCTTCTGCTGATGATGACGTCTGGCGGGACCACATGTTCACAGGGTTCCATCGTATGTCCATACACCAAGACTCCTTCGAGTTCACCCTCCACGACGTCGATCGCAACGTGCGATAGATGAACTACAACATGGAGGAGATGCGGAGAGAACAGTCCTACTACCTCCGCCAGCAGTATCCGCACATTCCGCGTTACCAGTCTCCACCCTACCAGCCTCCGCACCAGTGAGTGGTTAGTTCTGTCTCCTTCACCCTGAGTTTTTATGCTTTATTTTGGTTGTCTGTACTATTTCATTGAGTAACCAGGTTCATTCATGACATCCATGTTTGCAACTTGCTTCAAAAGATGTTCAAGTGGACTTCATGTTAGTAGGTTGAGGTGTTGATAGACCGGGGCCATTCATGATACCCATATTTGCGCCCCGCGTAAAGAAAGCACCAAGACAAGAAAAAAAAGAAAAAAAAAAAGAAGAAAAGAGAAGAAAAAAAAGTTTCACATTTTATTTAGTTGTCTTTATTGTGTCCCGCAAGTAATGACATTTCGGTAGATATTTGGTGATATGGTGGTCAATGTCTATGAGTTTAGTGCATGTTGGTTTGAGTTGAGAGTTGTACCTTAAAGCCTAAACACATGAGTGAAACACATATTTCTGGTGAGGTTGGATGATGTCTACTTCTAAGTTTTGATCACTATAATACATGTTATGACGTTTGTTTGCTTGGTTTATGTTTTCACCTGCTACGATGTTGCTTTTTGATGAGGTTGAAACTTGAAGGGATTTCATGTGGGATGCATTGATTCATGTTCATTCTATCATTGCTTGAGGACAAGCAATGGTTAAGTGTGGGGGAATTTGATAATGCATATCTTAGATAGGCATTATAGGCATTTTTAGTTTAGTTAGGTTGCATTTCGTTCATACTTTGTTGTTAATTTGCATCTTGTGATTATTCTAGAAGAGTTCGGATTCTGCGCAAATTTGTATTTATCTTGCAGATTGAATCGGAACACATTTGGGAGATGCAATATCTTGGAGAGAAGTACAAAAGGCATTGGAAAGAATCAAGGAAGGAAGAGAAGAGATGAGTACTTGGAAGCTGCTCGTGGTTTCGAGAAAGAGGAGCCGACAACAGGATGCCGCGGCCGCAGCATGGATGTCGCGGTTGCAGCCAGGACCGATGTTGCGGGCTATGGAAAAGCTGCTGATGCCGCGGCCGCAGCATATGTAGCGGCCGCAACATGGGTCGTCAGCGACGCCGTTTTGTTTTAAAATACCCTAGTTTATGTTGTTTGGTTTTATGGTCGACTTAGACTTCTTATAGGCCGAATATATGTTGATAACTCCCTCCCTTGATGAAAATTGGAATAAATGTTTCAAAGGCTTTGACAGGATGTTTGTGTCAAAGGCCTTGGAGCGTTAACAGTTGATGAAATACAAAACCTATCTTATTTATTCGTATATTATTTTATCTTATTATATACTTTCGTTATATTATATATATATATATGTATGCCTAACCTTTTTCAGGAAGTATATTCGAAGATTATATCCTTCCTTTAAGTACATATTGAGGATATCTATTTCAAAATGAATTATGGCTTTGGAGTATCCATAAATAGAAGATTCAAATATCAAGCCTGATTCGAAGGAGCCGTTGGAGATCTGGTGTTGAAGATCCTCACGCTCCATGCTCTTATATAAAGGAAAGGAAGGAGAAGACAGAGAGAACAAGTGCTACACACGAGCTTTCATTCAAGCAAAATCTGTCTTCCAAAGTGTCTCTCTGCTAAGCGCTCAAGAGTTTGTTGTTTATTTCAAAGCCTTTGAGAGTCACTGTGAGCTTATAGGATATATTCATTTATAGTGTTACTCGAGAGTTTATAACTCGGGAAGTTGCACTAGGCTATTGATTTGTGAGAGTAAGAGGATTGTACTAGATAGCTGAGAGAGGTGGGGCTCTTCTAGATTGGTCTAGGACTCCAAGGGAACGTGAGTTGACTAGATTGCAATTGTATAGGAGAGAGGCTTCTCGGTGAGCTATTAGGATCCTAAGCTAAGCGAATCAATAAAGCCTTTGAATCCTAGGGTTGTGGAAGAACCCTAGGCGGGGACGTAGGCCAAGTTGTGCTGAACCTCGTAAACAATTACTCGTGTTCTTTACTTATTTGCTTTACCTTATTTCCGCACTTGGTTCAATTGTCTAACTTTGTGATTCAGGTTTAATCTCAAAGGTTTTGGTACAAGCTCCAAAAGTCTTGAGACTTTCTGCGAAAAACGGGCATACTCTATTCAACCCCCCTTCTAGAGTATTTCTTATTACATTGTTTTTATATTATCGAACCTTCAATTGGTATCAGAGCTTTACTCACTGTTTTTGATCTAACAATCTTGTGAGTTTTCGATCATGTCTGGTGAAGCAAGCGGAGGATTTGCACAGGGAAGGTCCACAAGCAGACCGCCACTCTTTGTAGGAAACAACTTTGTCCACTGGAGATCTTTGATGAAGATGTTCATCATAGACCAAGATCTAGAGCTTTGGAACATTATAGAGAATGGTCCGAAGATTCCAGAAAAAGATGGACCAAATGACACCAAAGTTGCAAAGAAGCAGTCTGAATACAACCAAGCAGATCTTGAAACCATCTCCAAAAACTACAGGGCTATTAACTTACTTTATTGTGGTCTTAGCACTGATGAGTTTAACCGTATTTCTTCTTGTAGGTCAGCTAAAGTGATTTGGGACAAGTTGGTCGTCACCTATGAAGGAACGAGCCAAGTGAAAGACACCAAGATCAGCATCTTCCTTCGAAAGTATGAGCTCTTTAAGATGAAGTCTGATGAGTCAATCAAGGCCATGTTCACACGATTCACAGAAATCACCAACAACCTTGACTCTCTCGGCAAGAGCTTTACCAACGTTGAGAAAGTAAGGAAGATACTGAGGTGCCTTCCAAAGGAGAAATGGGTCCAAAAGTAACAGCTATATAGGAAGCCCAGGACCTCACCACTCTACCCCTTGATGACCTTCTTGGAAAGCTGATCACGCATGAGATGATCCTTAATGAAGACGATGGAGAACTTTCAGCTAGCACTAAGAACATGGCACTCAAGTCTAAGAAGGATGAGCCCAAGGATGGATCTGATTCCGAAGATGAGGATGACGATGAGGATCCTTTTGCTCTTATCACAAGAGGCCTTGCTAGAATTCTCAAAATGAAGAAGCAATTCAACAACAAGGATGGATCAGAGTCTTCAAAATTTCGAGGTAAGCCGCAATACAACAAGTATGAAAAGAAGACTAAACCGTTGTCTTGTTTTGAATGTGGTGAAACAGATCATCTTATGAAGGACTGCCCTCAAAAGACAAAGAGTCAGCCCAAGAAAGGTGACAAATGGAAGAAGAAAGCCATGGTGGCTACTTGGAGTGATTCCGACTCTGACTCCGACGATGAGAAGGCCAACATTTGTCTTATGGCCTCTGGAGATGAATCCCACGATGAAAAGCTTGAAGCTACTGTAAGAGAACTTATGGAAAGTCCAAAAGAGGTATTATCGGAATTCCTTTCCAATATGATTGCCAATGAAGAAAAGCTTATTGCCCAAACTAACATTCTTATTAAGAGAACTGTGGACCAGGAAAGAACTATTGAGGATCTGTCTATGAGGGTCAAAGGTCTTGAAGCTTCTTATTCAGGTCTTGACATTAAAGTCAAGACGCTTGACTCGGAGAAATCTGAACTCAAGCAAGATCTCTCCTCTCTAAGAAATGAGCATCATGACTTAGAGAACGAGAAGATCTCCCTAAATAATAAGATTCTAGACCAACAGACAGCCCTCATAAGTTTTACCAAATCCAAAGGCACTCTCGATAAGATGTTGGGTAAGCAACAAAGCTCTCTAAACAAAAGTGGTATTGGTTACAATCCAAAGTTTTTAAAGAAGCAACACATTACCACTTTTGTAGAGGCAAAAGGAAGCAGAACCTCTCCTATATGTCACCATTGTGCTAGAAAGGGACATGTAAAAGAGACCTGCCCTTATAGAAGAAAGGATCCATACATTATTCGTAATACATTTCCTGTTCATTTGAGAAAAGAACGGATAACACAAGTTTGGGTCCCAAAAGGCACTATTTTACCAAATATGGTTTACCCCAACAATGGATCCAAATTTGCTTATTGGTCTAGCCACAAAGGTTGATGTTTGTCTTGCAGGAGATCACCAAGGTGAAAGAACACAAATGGATTATTGATAGTGGATGTTCGAGGCATATGAGTGGGAAGAGTTCTCTCTTTCATGATCTAAAAGAGCAATCCACGGGAACAATCACTCTTGGTGACAAAGGGAAATGCGACATCGTTGGTATTGGTAGTGTTGGAAGTGATTCCAGCCATAGTATTAAAAATGTCTATCTTGTTAATGGTTTAAAGTATAATCTGCTTAGTGTTTCTCAATTATGTGATAGTGGTAACAATGTCAGATTTAACAAGAAAAGATGTATAGTGTGCAGAGAAGATACAGGTGAAGTTATTCTGACTGCATATCGTTACAACAATATATACGTCGTAAATGCTGATCAAGTGGCACAAGGAAGCTTAACCTGTCTAAAGGCTTTGACGGACGATCCAAAGCTCTGGCACAGGAGACTCGGTCATGTGAGTCCACATACGCTACAGAAGCTTGTGTCCAAAGGGCTTGTAAGAGGGCTACCTGAGATGGACTTCAAAGGTATTGACATGTGCAATGCGTGCACACGAGGTAAACAAACACGTAGCTTTTTCAAACCCAAAAAGGTTGTAAGTTCTTCTAGACCCCTTGAACTTTTACATATGGATTTATGTGGTCCTATGCGAGTCAAATCTCCCAATGGTAAAAAGTACATGCTAGTTGTCGTTGATGATTTTTCTAGATATACTTGGGTTGCATTTTTGAAAGAAAAATCAGAGGCCTTATTTGAGTTTTCAAAACTTTGTAAGGAGTTGCAAACTTTAAGAAATGAGCCCATAGTGTCTATTCGGAGTGATCATGGTAGGGAGTTTGATCAACTTCAATTTGATTTATTTTGTGCTAAATATGGCATCTCCCATAACTTTTCTGCTCCTAGGACACCTCAACAAAACGGGGTTGTGGAACGCAAGAACCGCACCTTAGAGGATATGGCCAGGACTATGCTTTTAGAAAATGCATTACCTAAAACCTATTGGGCTGAAGCTGTTAACACAGCTAACTATATTTTGAATCGTTGTCTTATTCGTTCTATCTTAAAGAAAACTCCTTATGAACTTTTGAAAGGCCGCAAACCACTTATATCTTATGTTAAACCCTTTGGCTGTACTTGTTTTGTTCATAACAATGGAAAAGATAACCTTGGGAAATTTGATGCGCGTAGTGATGAAGGTATATTTCTTGGCTATTCCACGAGTAGCAAAGCTTATAGAATCTTCAATAAAAGGACCCAGGTAGTTGAAGAAAGTATACATGTTATTTTTGATGAATGCAATGACGGTGCTTTGAGTGAAAGTGTTGCAGATATAGATCTTAACATCCATGAAGAGAACGAGGAAGGTGATGATGCTGCTACCAAGAACACAGAGAAGAGGAACATGCAGGAACCGATTCTTAACACTGAAGAATTGGCCCAAGGTGTTGAAGATTCGTCCAAAGCCCTTGGTGTCCAATCTAACGGTGTTGAGACGTCAGAAACTGCTGTAATTGAATCTAACAGGACCACGGAGTCAGATGTACCACAAGTCAATCCTACAAGTGTGACGAATCAAGGAGCTGAGACTGGCAAAAGGAAATTCAAATACTCCTCATCACACTCTTTAAAGGATATCATTTCTGACCCTACTTCTAGTGTTCAAACTCGTTCTAAACTTAAAGATCTTTGTGCTTTTCACGCATTTGTTTCTCTTATTGAGCCAAAGAAGGTAGATGAGGCACTTCAGGAGCCAGACTGGATCATTGCTATGCAAAGTGAGCTTAATGAATTTGAAAGGAACAAAGTCTGGACCTTGAAGCCTAGGCCAAAGCATCAATCAGTCATTGGCACTCGATGGGTGTTTCGAAACAAGCTAGATGAGAATGGTATGGTTGTGAGGAACAAGGCAAGGCTTGTTGCTCAAGGCTACAATCAAGAGGAAGGTATTGACTACGAGGAGACCTTTGCTCCCGTAGCCAGGCTTGAAGCCATTCGCATTTTATTAACATTTGCATCTTTTATGAGCATAAAGTTATATCAAATGGATGTTAAATGTGCTTTTCTTAATGGTTTCTTAGAGGAAGAAGTTTATGTGGCTCAACCCCCAGGTTTTGAAAGCTCAGAATTTCCCAATCATGTTTATAAACTTGACAAAGCGCTTTATGGTTTGAAACAAGCCCCAAGAGTTTGGTACGAGCGCTTGTCTAAATATCTTTTAGAAAATGATTTTAAAAGGGGGTTGATCGACAAGACTCTTTTTATCAAGACCAAAGGAAAGGACATTTTGGTTATTCAAATTTATGTTGATGATATATTATTTGGTGCTACTAACACATCTTTGTGCAAGGAATTTTCTGACATCATGTGCAGTGAATTTGAGATGAGCTTGATGGGTGAACTCAACTTATTTTTGGGATTACAAGTTCATCAATCCAAGAAAGGGATCTTTGTCAACCAAAGCAAGTACACTAAGGATCTCTTGAAGAAGTTCAAGATGGATCAATCCAAGGCAACCAAGACTCCCATGAGCTCAACATTGTCTCTAGATCAAGACAAGACTGGAACAAGTGTTAATCAAAAGGAGTATCGAGGAATGATTGGTTCTTTATTATATCTCACGGCTAGTAGACCTGACATCATGTTTAGTGTTTGCATGTGTGCTAGGTTTTAAGCTGATCCAAAAGAATCTCACCTCGTGGCTGTGAAGAGGATCTTTCGATATCTCAATGGCACTAAGGAACTTGGACTATGGTATCCCAATTAAGTGTGACAATACAAGTGCCATATCCATCACTAAGAATCCTGTTCAGCATTCAAGGACCAAGCATATTGATGTAAGACATCATTTCATTAGAGATCATGTTGAAAAAGATGATGTGTCCATATCTTTTATTTCTACTGATTATCAATGGGCTGACATTTTTACTAAGCCTTTGGCAGAGGACAGGTTCACCTTCATAAGACGAGAAATTGGGATGCTTAACAAGGATGCACTTTCGTAGGGGGAGCTTTCCCTTTACGAAAGATAAATTCTACTTAGTGTCAAGACCCTTGAGAACTATGTCAAGGTGTGTGAACTAAATGGTGGAGTACATATATCGGATCAGATATTTTTGGTTAATATCTTTTTAGATATTTAATCAATTATATTTTCATTGGATTTCAAAATTACCTATTTCTGTGATTTTCTTAACCGTCAAGATATTTTATTTTTGGAACTAAATCTCGGTTTGTTCAGTCCGATTTTAATGGTTAATTTGAAATTTGAATTTGAAAACCTTTCAAATTGGCAATGTAATGATTTCTTTCCTTGGAACCCTAAACCCGTCCCATCACTCCCTCTACTTAAACCCAATACTGTACCCGATTTCTTCACACTCTCAAACTGATCCATACCCCTTCACCTTCTCCCTCTTCAACCTCTCATCTGTTCTATGAAAACCCTAGCCAATTTCCTCCATGGCACCCAAAACCAAGAAAGCTGTCACACCCAAAAGACTTGGCGCCACCCCCAAGTGACGTCAGGCCACTGCTACCTCTCCCACACCTGAACCCGCTCCTCAAGCAATCGTCCCAACTGTCGTCCAGAGCACCATCGCCGAGAGCTCGGCCTTTGTTCCCAAGGGCTCTCAAAAGCGCTCTGCTAAGAAGCCGATCAGTGCTAAACAGAAAGGAAAGAGGAAGATTTTGGCTGAGGAAGTGGATGAGGATGAGGAGGAAGATGACCTTGACGCCCTCCTAGAAAGAGATGCTGCCAAGGAAGCTGAGGAGGAGGTCTTAAGGAAGAAAAAGGCCGATGAGGAGGCCGAACTTGCTAAGAAACTGGCCGAGGAAGAAGCTGAGCGGATTCGGAAGGTAGCCGAAGCCGAGGAGGTTCCATCCGAGGAGGAGCCTGAGGAAGAAGAAGAAGAAGAGCAAGAGGGATCTGGAGAGGACGAGGAACCTGAAGGAGATGAAGCGGGGTCCGGTGAGGACTCGGGGTCTGAGGAAGAGGAGGAAGAATCTCCCTCTCCTTCTCCTCCTCCTCCCCCGTCTCCGAAGAAGCGGAAAGCCCCTGCTGCTGTCAAGCCTCCATCCCCCAAGCGTACCAGGAAGGGCACTGTCAAGAGTCTTGTAGCGCCTGTCAAGAGAGCTGCTCCAACAGTTGCGCGCAGAAAGAATGCAGACCCCCCGGCCTATATCCAGGTAAATCAATCTTTGCCCTCCTCTTCGTTTCAAGATGCTGAGACTGCTGGTAAGTGGGTAGATGAGTTTCGAACTCGTAAGATTAGCTGTTTTGATTTTTTTGATTTTGAGTTCTTTGAAGCTTTGAAGTTACCTTGCATTGACCTCCTCAAAAAATCTCCAGCCTGGACCCTTCTTAACCTTGAAACTGTCTACTACCCCCAGCTTACCCGTCTGTTTTACATAAACCTTAAAGCCAAAAACGACACTGATGGTTGGTCTTTGGAGTCTGTTGTCAAAGGGGTTAGAATCTCTCTCAACTCCAATGACGTTGCAGATTTCCTTGGCTTACCTACCCCTTTTCCAGCCGCTGACATACACCCCTCAAAAGAGAATTGCATCATCCTTGCCCGAGCCAAATATCTCCTACCCGAAGCATCCAACAGCACCTCAAAGCAACTCACCCACTCATCCCTAACCCTTGAGGCAAAAATAATTTTCAACATCATTGTTAGATGCCTCTTACCCCGTCTTAACTCTGGCTCACTCCTTACCGACAATGCTATGGTCCTGCTCTACCGCATCTTAAATGGCCTTGATCTTGATCTGGCCAACACTATCCTTGGAACCATGGCTCATGCCAGAAAAGCTAGAAAAGGCTCTCCCCTCCCCTTTGCTACCCTTTTGACCCCTATCTTCAAAGCTTCTGGAATTGATGTCAAAAATGAAGAACAGCTGCGTCATACGGGTAAGTTCGACTCTAAAGGCCTTGAAAAGATTGGCATCACTCGGTCTCCCCAAGGGACCTTGAGTCTTGCCACTCCTTCAAAAGCCTTTCCCACTGCTCTAGCTTTCGATGAACGCATGGACAACCTAGAGTTGGGCTTGGAGGAAGTTCGCCTGCATATTAAGGAGCTGCAGAAGGAGATGATGACGGAGATGAGCGGGATTTCAAAGATGCTGGAAGGACTGTGGACGAGGCTCACTGATGATGCTCCGGATGACTAAGCCTAAACCTTAACCCACCCTATCCCACCCCTGAAACTTGATACATTGCTGGTTTGTTGGAAACGTTTTCAAAACTTTTGGTGACTTTTTGGTGACTGTTTTTACCTCCGCCCTTTGTTGAAAGACAAAAAGGGGGAGATAATCTGTGGTGCTTAGACTTTGAAAACCTCTGCTTAAAGGTCTTGGATGACCTTGGTTTCTGATTTATGGTTTTCGGTTGGATGTTTTCATACTTTAAAATTTTTGATCCAACATTTGTCTAACCCTTGCAGGTACTTAGTCCGATTTCTATTGTATTATCTATTCTTGACTAAGTTGCAGGGATGCACAGGTTTTGTCTTTCATCAAGGGGGAGATTGATAACTCCCTCCCTTGATGAAAATTGGAATAAATGTTTCAAAGGCTTTGACAGGATGTTTGTGTCAAAGGCCTTGGAGCGTTAACAGTTGATGAAATACAAAACCTATCTTATTTATTCGTATATTATATTATCTTATTATATACTTCCGTTATATTATATATATATGTATGCCTAACCTTTTTCAGGAAGTATATTCGAAGATTATATCCTTCTTTTAAGTACATATTGAGGATATCTATTTCAAAATGAATTATGGCTTTGGAGTATCCATAAATAGAAGATTCAAATATCAAGCCTGATTCGAAGGAGCCGTTGGAGATCTGGTGTTGAAGATCCTCACGCTCCATGCTCTTATATAAAGGAAAGGAAGGAGAAGACAGAGAGAACAAGTGCTACACACGAGCTTTCATTCAAGCAAGATCTGTCTTCCAAAGTGTCTCTCTGCTAAGCGCTCAAGAGTTTGTTGTTTATTTCAAAGCCTTTGAGAGTCACTGTGAGCTTATAGGATATATTCATTTATAGTGTTACTCGAGAGTTTATAACTCGGGAAGTTGCACTAGGCTATTGATTTGTGAGAGTAAGAGGATTGTACTAGATAGCTGAGAGAGGTGGGGCTCTTCTAGATTGGTCTAGGACTCCAAGGGAACGTGAGTTGACTAGATTGCAATTGTATAGGAGAGAGGCTTCTCGGTGAGCTATTAGGATCCTAAGCTAAGCGAATCAATAAAGCCTTTGACTCCTAGGGTTGTGGAAGAACCCTAGGCGGGGACGTAGGCCAAGTTGTGCTGAACCTCGTAAACAATTACTCGTGTTCTTTACTTATTTGCTTTACCTTATTTCCGCACTTGGTTCAATTGTCTAACTTTGTGATTCAGGTTTAATCTCAAAGGTTTTGGTACAAGCTCCAAAAGTCTTGAGACTTTCTGCGAAAAACGGGCATACTCTATTCAACCCCCCTTCTAGAGTATTTCTTATTACATTGTTTTTATATTATCGAACCTTCATATGTTATTTTACATTCACTTCTATTCTATTCTACGTTCATTAGACACTTAAGAGATTTGAGCGATGTCTTCCATGAGGAACTAAACTCATCTGTTCTGCCTACAATTTGAAGTTTTATTTGGATTGATTGTGAGTTTCTAATTCCCGTTCCTTGTTTCCTATATTTGAATGCTTCAACTTCTTTGTGCTTGATTATCTATTGTTTTATTCTATCTAGCCCGCGCAACTAGTTAGAATCAATTCAATTGCTAAGGTTTTGTAGATTCCTGATTGGGAACCTTAACCTAAGTGGCAAACTTGTTCCTTTAGGGCTGGTTGAACTAATTGAATGAGTAGGAAGTTGAATGTGTTGTTAAATCTCTCTTTAGGGACTGCAAATATCTTGGCTAATCTCTGAACTTAAAGCTATCAATTGGGTTAAATCCTTCTTTAGGGACTGTTCAATTGATAAGGGTTGCTAGGACTGGTTGGACTAGTAACTATATTAGGTCGGGACAAGGGCATTCATAGGAAACCTTAATAGGACGAGAAGAAGTTACAAGGATCGTTTCAACCAAATAAAGTGGAAAATTGTAGGTAGAATTGCTTCTCATAATTATCTAAACCAAAATTATTTACTTTTGCTTTCTTCAATCCGCTTTGATAAAAGGTGAAACTTTCACACATAAAAACCCCCCAATTTGGTTACTTTGGTTGACATCTAAATCATACTTGAATCATAAATTTTCCTGTGGATCGACCTCTTACTTATTGCTATACTAGTTATAGGTTTGAGTTTCTTTGACGGATCAACGACAGGTTTTCCCTCCGTCACGGTGGAAGGAGCAAAACTTGCTCATGTCGCGGCTTGACGGGTCGCTCTTCATCTTGTTCGGCCACCTAAAGAATGGCTTGTCCATGAGCTGACCAAGAATCCGGTAAATTGGCACTTTGAAAACGGTATTAACAGCGACATTAAGTATCCTCGGAGGCAGACCCCCTGCCCCGGGACGGCTCTCTCTTGACGCGGGACTTAGCTCTACTATTGATGGGGTCTCCCTGTCGATGAATAGGCGATATAGACCTGCTGTCATAAGCCTTTCGCTTGTCTTCCTCCAGCTTCGAGTACAGTCGAATGCGCTCTTGTAACTCCGCAATACCCATAGGCGTCCTCAAGGTCAGACTCTCACTTAGTCGACACTCCTTCGAAAGGGCTAGTCTGAAGGCAGCCACCATAACACTCTCTTCACAAGAATCTATATCCGAGTAACATTCGAAGAACCGTGAAGAGAAACGCCTTAGATTTTCATCTCTGCTATGTCGAAGGGAGAAAAATGCATCGACGGATGCCGGATCTCTACTGTTTGCAATATACCGGGCGACGAACCTCCATTCCAACTGGTCACAAGATCCGATTGAGTCGCACGGCAAGGCGTGGAACCACTTCAACGCTGCTTTTCCTAGGCGGGCGGGGAACATTTTGCACATCATACCATCGTTTTCAATCCAAAGGGCCATTTTGTGTGTGTACAATGCAATATGATTTATAGGATCTGATTTTCCGTCGTATAATTCAAAAGTAGGGGATGAGAACTTATCTGGTGGGCGTTGACTTCTTATGCCCCTTGTAAACGGGGTTGACGTCATTTGCGAGAGCTTCACCTCGGCCTGCTCGTGCACCGAAACTAGGGACTCCTCCTGATTAACGAACAATTTTAGCACCCTCACCTCGGCGCGTTTCACCTAATCCGAGTGACTGGACCGCCTATGACTGCCCTCTATTGGGCCTCAGGAGAGATCACGATCTCGACCCCCTCTCCGTGTGGCACTCCTCTCATCTCGGTTGACCTAGTGTTTCTCAAGAGCCTCCTCATGCTCATCGTCACCTGATAATGCTCTCTCACGGTCATCGGCCCTCTCTTCCTGACGATAATAATCTCGATTCAGCTGTCTTCTTTGCCACCTCTCCTCTTCGTGTGCCTCCTCTGGGCTGCGATTCCTTTCGATTTAGTCCTCGCCCTCTCGCCATGGTGATCGATGGCGTGCTCCTCGCGCTCCCTTCATCCCTTCGCAGCCCCTACGATAACGTTGGCCACCCCGTGCTCACTTGCATCATTCTCTTCCCTCGGACCCTTGCCTTGTGATTTTTCCAAACGTGAATTTTGGAATCGTAGAGCGACGATCTCCTTTTGTGAAGCCTCTAACTAGTGGTTTCGTTTGGCTAACTCCTCCTCTAGCTTGGCTTCCCGTGTGAACTGATAGCCGCCTCCCTCGATTCGGTTGGACGGCCCCATACTTGAATTCGGGAACCTATCGTCTTGCTTTTTCGATCGAATTCCCACGGACGGCACCAAAATGTAAGTGTAATTTTTTGTATATTAGGTATCTGATTGGTTTTCCTTGGTTGTTCTTCTGTCCCTTCCATGAATTTCATTGCTCTGCCTTATACTCCTCCTCGGAGCCGTTATGAGCCCTTCACATTTATGACCCTTCCCACTTTAAATGTGCCTTGCCATTTTTCTATCTCCCTTAATTAGTCAATATTCCTTAATCGTTAACGGTTTTTATAATCAAATGAGTATATTTCATTAATTTGGGCGTTATATGCATTAATCATCGAATATTATAATAATTGGATATTATTAGCATTATCAAATTTCATGTAATATACTGGTATTAATATCTTTTTTACATATATTTATAAATGGTAATGATAAATGAACTTGAGATGAATATTATTCTAACTTAACAATTTATTGGTTGCCTCCTACTGCTGCTTAATTGAATTTGGATTTGGATAAAAAGGATTAGAGAGAGAAATGGAGGCAAAGTTTCAATGTGTGATGATAAGATTCAGTAAACACTGAATCTGTACACAACCACAAGCAATTCATGATCTACGTGACCATAATCTGTGATAACAATGAAGAAATTGAAGGAAAAGATAAACCAGAGTAAGCAATGGAAGAGAGGAAAGAAGAGGAAAAACCCAGATTTGAAATTGTACACCTTCTTCTTATTACTTGTTAACTTGCTTCTATACATGGAGGGAGACAGTATTTATAGAGGAGTTTGTTATATGATGACCTCACCTTATTCTCAACTACTAACTAAGGCTAAACTATGTTTAACAAACATAATATGATATTTAACCTATATGCTCTACCCCCCCCCCCCCCCCCCCCCCCTTCTCAAGGTGTGCGTGTAGGATGAAAGACCAAGCCCAACTTGGAAGTGAGAAGCTGATGTTACTGTATTCCTAAGGCTTTAGTCATGATGTCTAACTGGTATTTTCAATTCAGAAGCAACATGAACCATAACCAGAAACTAATCAAAAACAAAATCTTTGACATAATGACAATCGATACGAAAGTGTTTTGTGCGTTCGTGAAAGACCGAGTTTGCAACTAGATGCTCAGCAACCTTACTGTCACAACAAAAAGGAATGGGCAATTCCACAAGAAGATGAAGATCACTCAAAAACCCAGACAACCAACCAAGCTCACTGCTAGTCGTGGACATGTTGCGATATTCGCTTTCAGTAGATGACTTGGAAATAATTTTCTGTTTCTTTGTTTTCCAAGACACCAACGAATCACCCAAAAACACACAGTAACCTCTGAGAGACCGAGCCGTGAAAGGGCAGGCACCCCAATCTATATCAGAGTAAGCTCGAATCCGGAGAGAAGAAGTCTTTGGATAGAATAGGGAACAATTAACGGTACCCTTTACGTAACGAAGAATGTAAGTGACAGCATCCATGTGAGGCACTCTTGGTGAGGCGAGAAACTGAGTGAGTTGTTGAACAGAGTAAGAAATATCCGACCGAGTCATAGTTAAGAACAAAAGCTTACTGATGTCTCCAAAGTAGCCATGTCTTTATGCATATTTTAGTTCCATATTCCTTACATTTTGCATATTTCGGGTTGGGAATATGTCGGATTTATGTAGTATATGCGTATTTGTCAGAAATGGAGATCTACATAAGTTTCTGTTTAATATTGCAGAATATGGAACCATTTTGGGAGAAAATCAAGAAGCGAGAACCGGATCTCAAAGTCACTCGACATCGACAAGCCTTAGTCGATCTCGATGAATCACGCCTAGACACACCCTAGTCAAAGAGCACATATCGAGGAGCGAAAGACGAGCCAACCCGGAGCCAAGAAGGGATTATCCGGATCTAAGGAGAAATTACCCGGAGTTGCCGAGAGACTACCCGACCATGCCCGGACACCCAACTCGAGATCGAGGAGTGTTCCTCGAGATCGACGACGTCCAGGAGCCATGACCGAGCACATCGAGAAGATCTACCCGACACTGCCGAGCCACACCAGTCGACGAGCCATCTTTACTCGATGTCGACAAGGGTCCTCGAGATCGACGAGATTGGTGAGCCAGAGTCCGAGCCTGTCGAGCACCAGCTAACCGAGACGCCGAGCTAGCCCAGTCGATGACACTTCTACTCGAGATCGGGTAGGTTTACTCGAGATCGATGAAGCCTCCAGAAGCCGCGTAACGCGTTTTGATCTATCCTACTCGGATTGGGATTACTTGGAGCCGAAGGAAGCCGAGTCTATCCGAGATCCATCAAGTTCTATCTATGGAAGACAAGATCTATCAACATGAACAGACTTACCTATTTAGATTTAATTTCCCCTCATTAGATTTAATTTCTTTATGGCTTTTATTTATCATTAAGCCTTTTAGATATAGTTTTAGATATAGATAGATGTTTCTATCCTTGAATAGCAAGGTTTAGAAGCCTATAAATAAAGCCTTAGGGGCTCAGTTTTATGCATTCAATTTCAGTAGGAGAAGTAGTAGAGAGAAAGAGAGAGTGAGTGGCCAAGAGGAGTTGGTGAAGCGAGAGCGGAATTGGCTTCCTTTGGTTGTAAGCTCTATTTTATTTTATTAATGCAAGTTTATTTCCTTTTATTATTGATGTCTTTAATTATGATGAAGCGTGAGTAGTCCACCCACTTCTAGGGTTGGGGCGAGCCCGACGATAGCCATGCGCATTTGAGGTAAAAATCCGACTTTTATCATGTTTTGAGCATCTGCTACTTGTTATGTGTTTATTACCCATCTAATGGAGGTCCATGCTAACAACTTGGATTGTAAACATAAAATCAGTAGAGACAAATAGGGTTTCTTGAAAGAGCTGTCTAATTGTTGGAAAAGGTGAAAGCTTGTCCTTTGATGCGATTCACATGATTATCTGTTTATTCTTGCCTTATGTATGCTTGGTTATTGTTGTTGCAAACCCCAGTCTTGGAAGTCCTTTTTATACAGTTTAGTTCGAATCCCCAAAGCCTTTGCATTTATTTTCTATCATTTTAGTTTCTGTTTTCCTCGAGATCGAATAGCACAACTCGATCTCGACTACTAATCTTCGACCAAGGTCGCTGTAGCTTCTATGTGCAGGTAC
The DNA here is from genome assembly GCA_963922045.1 of Persicaria maculosa. Taxonomy (NCBI): domain Eukaryota; kingdom Viridiplantae; phylum Streptophyta; class Magnoliopsida; order Caryophyllales; family Polygonaceae; genus Persicaria; species Persicaria maculosa. Next base: position 59,268,050 of record OY998259.1, read on the forward strand.
TCAACAAGCCAACCCGACGTCGACGACCCTACTCGATCTCGAGTAAGGCTTTGTCGAGATCAACCAAAATCGCCGAGTTGCTGCTGCGCTGTTCGACTGTCCGATCTTCTGTTGAGTAACTGTACTCGAGATCTAGGACCCCTGTTGTCGACTTCTGTGAGATTCCACCGCTGCCTAGGATCCGCTGACACGCTTCCTCGTGGATCGATTCTGACTTCCCACTGCTGCATCGGGAGGAAGTCTTGTAATTATTTGCAAGGGACGGAATCTGGTTTGCTTTACTTTAGTTATATTTAATATTTGCATTCTCGATTTCCTCCTTACAACAAATTGGCGCCTTAGGTAGTTGAATCTCAGATCTACTTTGAGTTACTTTTCAGGTGTATGTGTCGTTCTGTTCAACCACCTGAGTTTGACGGGTTAGACAACCCAGAACGTCTTATACAAGCCCACGCTAGACTGAAAAGAGCCATGGCGGCTTCTGAGACGCAAGAACACCTGATTGCAAGGCTTATAAGGGAGCTAGCCGCAAAGGATACTACTATCACCGCTGAAAGGGCAGCGAGGGAACAAGAAGCTGAGCGCGCAAGGCAAGCAGAAGCTGAGCTTGCCCAATATCCAACTACTGTAGAGGATTATATGCATCCCACTCTCGTCGTGCCTGAATCGGCGATTCTAATCCCTGAAAACTCTTTTTAAATTCGCACTCAATTTCTTATAGAGCTTAAAAATAATGCCTTTTATGGAAAATTTAATGAGTGTCCTCTTGAACATATTACCAATTTTTCTGACATGTGTCGTACTCTTGCTGAAGGTACTACGCTGGAATATGTCAAGATGAAAGCTTTTCGCTGGTCTCTCGCTGGGCCTGCACTAAAGTGGCTTGAAGGGCTGAAACCAAGATCACTCACAACATGGGCCCAAGTAGAGCAAGAGTTTCTGAATAAATTCTTCCCACCTGCCAAGACAGCACTCCTCCGCCAGAAAATCACCGCCTTCAAACAGAAGCATGGGGAACCGCTGGCAAAGGCATGGGAACGCTACAAAGAACTGATGCGATCTTGCCCTACTCATGGACAACCACCCTACGCCATTCAGGAGATCTTCTTCAACTCTCTTGATCAAGTCACTAAAGACAGAATCAACCAGTATACTCGCTATGAGTATCTGACGATGCCACCAATTGACGCTTGGGGTGTGCTGGACAAGCTCACCAATTATGACAACAAATATGGGTCTACTACAAACTATGAGGAGAACTCCTATGCCAAGCCAGCACCATCTATGCCACTCTATGAACCAGCAAAGAAGATTGACCCAGATGTCAGGGAGCAGTTCTACAGAGACCAGAATCGTAAGCTCCTCAAGCAAGTTAAATATCTGTATGTCAACCAGCCTTGCATAGAATGCGGATCACAGCGGCACACCACTACTGAGTGCCCACACACTGAGCAAGTCAGGATGACAGAAACACATGAGGAGGCAGCCTACGCAGGGGGTCCCAATCGCTACATGGGAGATCAACGGTTCTATCAACCACAGTGGAACCAAGGTCCTCCTAGGAACCCCTCACCCTACAAAGCTCTAGGACATCCAGAAAGGGATCAAAAGAAGGATGATCTACAGCTGATCCTTGAGGAGATGCGTCGGAATCAGGGCACCATCAACAACCAGTTCCAGAACATCACTACAAAATTTGGAAAACTGGATATCTGGAAAAGAGGAATAGAAACCCAGATGGGTCAAATCGCTGCACAGATCCCACGACCATCCGGACAGCTCCCTAGGCAAACAGAACCAAATCCTAAAGGGAAGACCGGGCATGTCGCAGCTATCAAACTCAGAAGTGGGCATCAATTACACGAGCCAGAGGTCAGGAAACAGCAAAGCAAGGTAGAGCAGCAACTCGAGACAGAGCAAAATCTACTCGATCTCGAGGAGCCCGTACTCGACCTCGACAAGAAGCTGCTCGAAACAGACCAGAAGCTGAGCTCAAACTCCACTGCGCAGCCCAGCAAGTCGAAGTCGACCACCCAAGTCGATCTCGAGGAGCCTCTGGTCAAGATCGAGGAACAGCAAGCCGACGGCGACGACTCTGCAACACCTCCGACGTCTGATCTGGCTCCGAAGCAGAAAAAGCCACTGCCTTTCCCTTCCAAAGCACAGAAAGATCCCACTGCAGGTAGGTTTACCAGATTTGTTAATATGCTGCAAGAACTGAATGTTTCCATTCCTTTTACAGAAGCCCTGCAAGAGATGCCTGGATATGTCAAATTTCTGAAGGAAATCCTGAGTAAGAAGCGATCCATCTCAGAGATCGCAGGCGAATGCAAAGTACTCCACTTCCCTGAAAAGAGACCTGACCCTGGTAAGTTTTCTGTTACTGTGGGTTTTGGACAATATAAATATGATTCTCTATGTGATTTAGGAGCAAGTGTGAGCATCATGCCCTTATCAATCTGGCGGAAGGTAAAGATAGGATGCATAGAGCCTGTGGATGCCAAACTATACATGGCGAACAATACAGTGGTCATCCCTACAGGTATAGTGGAAAATGTCCCCGTCCAGGTTGGTAAATTCTTTGTTCCAGCAGATTTCCTTATTATAGACTGTGCTGAAGATCCTACTAGCCCTATTATTCTTGGTAGACCATTCTTAGCTACTGCAGATGCCAGAATTAGTGTCAAGAATCGATCGCTCACCTTCACCATAGGCGATGAGGTTTTAGATTTCTCTTTTGGTCCTGCAAAGGAAGAAATTTTATGGCTAGAGGTGAAAAGCATCAGCAACCACGGGACCAAGCAAACAGCGGAGGAAAGCAAGAGCACTGTACTCGAGGTCGACCAAGCCAACTCGATCTCGACTAAGCTTCTCCTCGATCTCGACAAGCCCTTGTCAATGTCGACAACCTCTGCTGAGCCACTGACTTGCCAAGAACCTAAGTATGGGGTCCCTACTCGAGGCCGACCAGCAGTACTCGACATCGACTAGCCCCAAGCCCAAAGATTTATGTTTTGGGTCCGAAAAGGTAAGTTCAGGTATGAATCCTACTCCCCCTCAGCCCATAAAGAAATTTTTCAATAATTTAAGAGGAAGTAAGGCCCCGTGGCGAGAAAATCTGCGAAAGCTAAGAGCTGGAAGGAAGAAAAAGAAAGAGAAGGGAGATGATGCAAGCAACCCCCTGTCAGCTGAGCTTGCATACTACCATCAGGACCTAAATGATCCAGGAGAAGGGCCAAGCATAAGCGGGCCCCACACAAATGGTCCTTGAGCACAAACGGAGAAGTCGGCCTAGTGACTCTACAATCTAGAGCATGTCGGCAAGCATATAAGGATCGCAAAAAGTGGAATAAGAAGTCCCTGAAAAACAAACAGAATCGACGAAGGCCAAGTCGACGACGACAATGAGGAGCAGCCCAGACACTCCTCGATATCTAGTAGGCCAACTCGATATCGACAAGCCTAGAAGCTCCCCGACTTCATAATCCACTGGACGCAGAAAAGCTCCTCGAGATCGAGTAAGGGTACTCGAGATCGACAAGAATATTCCCTCGACCTGCACCGATTCGCCCTCCTCGATATATTATCCTGTGAGTTCTTTCCTTTACTCTTGTTGTTATTTAATTTTTATACAGTGGGGACACTGTATATTTTAAGTATGGGGTGGGGGAAGGGATCATTATCATTATTATATGTTTTAGTCTTGCTTTTTGTTTTACATGGTGAAATTTTAATTTTTTTATGTTATGCATTCATGTTTAAATAGTCTTTTGTCATACTTTAGTCTTGTTTTTAGTTGCATGAAAAAAGAAAAAAATATATAGAAAATGTCGAAAAAAAAAGAAAAAAATGCATGTTTAAATTTTTTGCATTGTTTTAGTTTTTATACCCTAACTTAGATGTCCTATGATGATAAATAATGACTGACTTGATCATATAAATCCTATGGCATGATTGGAAGGTTTAGCCTAAGTCCTCGAAAATGGTTTTTATGTGGATTGTGAACTTGTGATGAAATTGAGCACATATGATCATAAGCTAAAGGTTAAAATCCAACAAAAATTGTCCCAGTGAGAATTTTGGCCTTATAGGGAGAACATTAAAAATCCCTCTGCTTTCTTTTGAGTGTATTTACTCTTCCTATGCATCTCTAAATGTTGTGATAGTTATTCAAAGCCAATGCATTTATATGTTTATGTTAATGAGAATTAAATGATGGATGCACCTTTTAAGCCAATTTTATCCTCTCTTTACCTACCTTGCATTATCCCTGCTTGAAGCCAGAACATTAGCCTGAGACTTTTATTGTGAACTCCACAAAATTATCCTTAGCCAAAATTGAGCCTGACCCCCATTTGGGAATTAAGACTTAGAGTGGTTAAAATGATGATTTGTGGAAAGAATGAGCTTATGTTGCATTTCAAGTAAGAAGGATTTTTGGAAATTATTGAGATATGGGTTGGTTTTAAATTTTTATCTTGCTATGCATATTATGTAAAAGGATTTTTGGCTCACCTTATAAATGCACCATTAAGTTTTATTATTTTCATTAAAAAAAAATCGAAAAAAGAAGAGAAAAAAAGTATATAAGTTTATGAATAAAGTGCATGAGCCAAATTTACCTTATTTCTTTCATTATTTCACAAGATACCTACTTTGGAGAGGTTTATTGAATTTGAAAGGTTACATACTTCATTGAGATAAATTTGGGGAGTTTGGTTGATGCATATGATTGAGAAGTTATGGTTTGGTTGTGTCGGAGATTTAGGAGTCTTGATTCCCTAATTTTATCAAGCACCACATGGCCAAATAATTCCATGCCCTTATATTTCTTACCAAGCCCCATTACAACCCCGCCGAATGGAATCTTCCTTGAAGACTTCTATTGAGCGAAGTCCTCCTGATAATTCTTGTTGCATTTTCATAATTGGTTGCAAAGTGGATTCATATTTAAATTGCAATGTTTATGAGATTGTATATGGAATTGAGTTGAGAGATGATCTACATAGCCTAAACACATTGAGAGTTGAGTGTAAACACATTATTCCTGTAAGGTTGGATTTATGTTGCCTATGCCTATGGATCGCTCATATATGTGTGATGACGTTAAATTCACTTGTCTTACATTGCTACTACTTGAGATGTTGCTTTTGACAAAGGCAAAGACTTGAAGGATGTGTTGTAGATCTTGGTTATTATTTGGTTATTGCTTGAGGACAAGCAAGTCTAAGTATGGGGTGATTTGATGTCTCCAAAGTAGCCATGTCTTTATGCATATTTTAGTTCCATATTCTTTACATTTTGCATATTTCGGGTTGGGAATATGTCGGATTTATGTAGTATATGCGTATTTGTCAGAAATGGAGATCTACATAAGTTTTTGTTTAATATTGCAGAATATGGAACCATTTCGGGAGAAAATCAAGAAGCGAGAACCGGAGCTCAAAGTCACTCGACATCGACAAGCCTTAGTCGATCTCGATGAATCACGCCTAGACACACCCTTGTCGAAGAGCACATATCGAGGAGCGAAAGACGAGCCAACCCGGAGCCAAGAAGGGATTATCCGGATCTAAGGAGAAATTACCCGGAGTTGCCGAGAGACTACCCGACCATGCCCAGACACCCAACTCGAGATAGAGGAGTGTTCCTCAAGATCGACGACGCCCAGGAGCCATGACCGAGCACATCGAGAAGATCTACCCGACACTGCCGAGCCACACCAGTCGACGAGCCATCTTTACTCGATGTCGACAAGGGTCCTCGAGATCGACGAGATTGGTGAGCCAGAGTCCGAGCCTGTCGAGCACCAGCTAACCGAGACGCCGAGCTAGCCCAGTCGATGACACTTCTACTCGAGATCGGGTAGGTTTACTCGAGATCGAGGAAGCCTCCAGAAGCCGCGTAACGCGTTTTGATCTATCCTACTCGGATTGGGATTACTTGGAGCCGAAGGAAGCCGAGTCTATCCAAGATCCATCAAGTTCTATCTATGGAAGACAAGATCTATCAACATGAAGAGACTTACCTATTTAGATTTAATTTCCCCTTATTAGATTTAATTTCTTTATGGCTTTTATTTATCATTAAGCCTTTTAGATATAGTTTTAGATATAGATAGATGTTTCTATCCTTGAATAGCAAGGTTTAGAAGCCTATAAATAAAGCCTTAGGGGCTCATTTTTATGCATTCAATTTCAGTAGGAGAAGTAGTAGAGAGAAAGAGAGAGTGAGTGGCCAAGAGGAATTGGTGAAGCGAGAGCGGAATTGGCTTCCTTTGGTTGTAAGCTCTATTTTATTTTATTAATGCAAGTTTATTTCCTTTTATTATTGATGTCTTTAATTATGATGAAGCGCGAGTAGTCCACCCACTTCTAGGGTTGGGGCGAGCCCGACGATAGCCATGCGCATTTGAGGTAAAAATCCGACTTTTATCGTGTTTTGAGCATCTGCTACTTGTTATGTGTTTATTACCCATCTAATGGAGGTCCATGCTAACAACTTGGATTGTAAACATAAAATCAGTAGAGACAATTAGGGTTTCTTGAAAGAGTTGTCTAATTGTTGGAAAAGGCGAAAGCTTGTCCTTTGATGCGATTCACATGATTATCTGTTTTATTCTTGCCTTATGTATGCTTGGTTATTGTTGTTGCAAACCCCAATCTTGGAAGTCTTTTTTATACAGTTTAGTTCGAATCCCCAAAGCCTTTGCATTTATTTTCTTTCGTTTTAGTTTCTGTTTTCCTCGAGATCGAATAGCAGAACTCGATTTCGACTACTGATCTTCGACCAAGGTCGCTGTAGCTTCTGTGTGCAGGTACTAAACAAGCCAACCCGTCGTCGACGACCCTACTCGATCTCGAGTAAGGCTTTGTCGAGATCGACCAAAAACCGCCGAGTTGCTGCTGCGCTGTTCGACTGTCCGATCTTCTGTCGAGTAACTATACTCGAGATCTAGGACCCCTGTTGTCGACTTCTGTGAGATTCCATCGCTGCCTAGGATCCGCTGACACGCTTCCTCGTGGATCGATCCTGACTTTCCACTGCTGCATCGGGAGGAAGTCTTGTAATTATTTGCAAGGGACGGAATCTGGTTTGCTTTACTTTAGTTATATTTTATATTTGCATTCTCGATTTCCTCCTTACAACACTTACCCACCAGACGCATGTATGACTCTGGATTAGAAATGAGCTCACCCACATCAGTGCTGAGGCGTAAATTCCTCTGCATTAGAAAACTGGTAGGTTTACAATTAAGAAACCCAGAATGTTGAAGCAAATCAACAATATATTTGTGTTGATTAAGGAGAATTCCATCCGAAGACCTACTGATTTCCATCTCTAAGAAGTAACGGGCAAGTCCCAAGTTCTTGATTGTGAAAGCCTTATCAAGAGACCGTTTAAGCGAAGCTTTAGTCGCCTCCTCATTCCCATACATCAAAATGTCATCAACATATATCAGAACTATAGCAACCAATGACCCTTGAACCTTAGTGAAGAGAGAGTAGTCATAGCGAGATTGTATAAACCCAAAACCAACCAAGTGCTTTGTCAATTCAATATTCCATTGTCGGCTTGCTTGCTTTAACCCATATAATGACCTTCGTAGACAACAAACTTGCCCAGGAGAAGCCTTTGAACACCCAAGAGGAGGGGTCATGTACATTTCCTCATCGATATAACCATGTAAGAAGGCATTGTTGATGTCCAATTGGTGAAGCTTCCACTCTCGACAAGAAGCAACAACAATTAAGGTACGAACAGTAGCAAATTTGGCTACGGGAGAAAGCGTGTGCTTATAATCACGATCCTTGACTTAATTGTATCCTTTAGCAACTAACAGAGCCTTATAATGCTTAACTTCTCCATTTTGTTTATACTTGATCTTGTAAACCCACTTAGAGCCAATAGGAGACTCACCAGCAGGGAGGGTGGTTAGATCCTAGGTATAATTGGACTCCAATGCCAACAATTCCTTATCCATGGCTGCTACCCAGGCAGGATCTGACTTGGCTGGAGCAAAAGTTGTAGGCTCATGAGCAGCAATAAAATTGAAAAGAGAATGAATAAAATTCTCAGAATAATGGCCCAAATCAGTGAGATTAATGACAGCAAATGCAGCAGAGAGAGATTCCTCAGGTGTAGCAATTCTGTTATGTCGAGGATAATGAAATCCCACAAAATCAGAGAACTTTGCAAGCTGAATGATTTCCCTATGCTCCATTTATTGAATCTCCAGGGGAGCAGGCACCGCCAAATCATCAATCATGACAGGACCCATATCAGGGGAATGATCATCTGGTGGAGTAGATAGAGTAGGAGAGACAGATGGAGGCTCATCCTCATGAAGAATGTGAGGGACAAGGGAATCATCTTGCTCAAGACCCATACTCGTTGTGCCAACAGGTGAGGGAGGTATGTGTATAAGAGAGGAATCACTCTCAAAAGTGACAAAAAGTAATGTACGATCAATACTAGGAGCCTACAATTTAGCATTGGAAGTACCTTTGAATGGAAATTGATCCTCACAAAATGTGACATGACGAAAAACTAAAACCTTCTGTGAGTCAATGTCAAACACCTTGTATGCCTTCTGATGTGGGGGGTAGCCTAAAAATATGCATTTTCTAGCAATAGCATCAAATTTACCCCTATGACTCTTAGAGATAAAACCATAACAGAGACACCCCGTAACCTTCAACCGATCATAATCAGGAGGCTTAAGAAACAAGGCCTTATAGGGAGATTTCCAACCAAGTATTGAGGAAGGCTTGAGATTAATGAGAAACGTAGCAATAAGGATGCACTCATCCAAAAACCTAGTTGGAAGACCTGCATTTAGTCGAAGGGCTTGAGCAGTCTCTACAAGATGACGGTGCTTCCGCTCAACCTGTCCATTATGCTCAGGGACTTCAGGAGCAGAACGTTGATGAATCACACCTTTGGAAGCTAAAAACTCTCGAAATCTATGATTGACAAACTAAGTCCCATTGTCTGTCATAATCCACTTGACTACCCCATCAAATTACTTCTCAATAAACGAAAAGAAATTCACCACAATCTGAAAGACTTCCTTGTGACGAATAAGGAACGTCCAAGTGATCCTTGTACAGTCGTCAACGATTGTAAGGATTCGAAATACTTTCCTCCACACAAGGAGGCCTCTCTATACGACCCCCATAGATCAAGATGCAACAATTCAAAAGCATTCTCAGCATGAGATAAACTAATAGAGAAAGGTGGTTTGTACTGTTTAGACAGTGCATATGCATCACAAAAGAACCCATCCAATCCCAAAGATTTACACTCATCAACATGCTTCATTTTGGAGAGAGAAAAATGTCCTAAATGGGAGTGAATGAGATGCAACTTATTGGCATCAGTGAGACCAACAAAGGATGGAATCCGATACTGAATATTATTTGAAGAAGACTCCGTTATTTTGCACCTAGTAGACTGTGAAGGCAAGCAACTGAACCCATCAAAGTAATATAAGCCATAACCCTTCTTCCTTGAGCGATGACATGCCTAGTTGAAAAGGCATGTAGTTCACATTGAAGCTTAAAAAATAAGAAGACAAAATCACCATTGTCGAGAAGCTTGGAAATAGACAGCAAATTGTGATGAAAATGAGGCATGTACAAGAAATCATGTAATGTAATTGCCTCTGTAAGTTTGATAGTTCCAGCACAGGTTACTTGTTGAATAACCCCATCTAGAAACCCAATGGTAATGGGTCTACCCAAGGGATGAAAATCAAGAAATAAGGACTTGTCAAAGGTGATGTGATCCGTGGCACCGGAATCAATAATCCACCTTGGTGATGTTGCCACATTATTGATGAAGGGAAGGGCAGTAACAATACATGCAAAATTCACTGCACTATGGTACTCAGTGGAGCTAGCAACACCCTTGCCACGGACTTTCCTAACTGCATTAGCTATCAAGGCATTTATCATGTGTTCATCAGGCATGGGCCTCTCCTGACCCCCATTGTGAGACTCTGCATTAGCAAGAGGATTCTCAGGGTGTTGTCCACCATAGTGTTTGATGCGGGACCATCCAAGACACTTTCGGATGATGTCTTTCTAAAAAGGAAGAAGAATGCTCCACCATGGGAGAAGATACTTTGTTTAAATGACGTTTTGGATTCGTTCAGAACATTGACAGCTTTTCGACATTTCTGTAAAATGGGTCGTACGGATCCAATATTGATCGGATTGAGGCGTGCCATACCTTGTCGGAACGAGGACGAAGAGATCTACAACTTTTCTGTTGAAGGTTTTTCCAGATTCGTCCTAGAGTTTGGTCGAAAATCACAATCTTTGAAGCTGTCACTGGTTTTGACGGGATTTACATAAGTCTTGGACCCATTTGCGTCTAAGTGTTCCTATTGGGCCGAATTGGGCTATTTTAAGTATTATTATTAGAGACCTTATTTACTTATGTTTTTAGGTATTTTAATTAAGTTGTTAGTTTATCTTATTCTATCTAAAAACCGGCCAGCAGCTTTACTAAGGCCTATATATTGCGTTTCCTACATTGTAATTCAGGAGGAACATTATGAATAGAATTTAGATCTCTCAAATTGTGTGAAACACATGGAGTGTCTTGTTGATCTAACTAGAGCTGTGCTCGTTGATCACGAATTGGTATCTATCTCAGCTTGGTTTGCTTTGAGTTCATCAACTTCGCAAGACTTGGTGATCCTAGTATCCACGAGCCCCCTCCTTGTGCCTTCAAGTTGTCCGCTTGATTGTGTAGGGTTGTAGAGGCGGGTTGTGTAGTCATTGGTATTGGTTCCTACCTTCTACGAAAGCCTGGGGTCTTTATCTTGTTCTACATAGATCGTTTCAGTCCTTATCAGGTCGAGTCGTTTCATTCTTTCTTATAAATTTCGAGTCTTGTTCCTGTTTGAGTCGATTTCAAGTGCAGCCTTGTTCTTGTAATCTTTATCGAGTCTTGTGTCTTTCTTATTGAGTCTTGCTGCGTTTCTTTGAGTTCTTGATCTTTCTTGCTTCCGTGCTTTAGTTTCTTGCTTGTTTGTCGAAGATCGGGCCATCTCACGGCTAACCCCGTATCAAATTGGCATCAGAGCTTTGGTTTCCGACATCAAGATTGAGTCTTTTTCCTTTTCCTAAACACAAAAACAAAAAAATTGAGTTAGTTCTTTATTTGGTTATTTACTTTTTGCATTCTTTATTGATTCTTGCACTAAACTTGAGTTTGTGATTGTTTGTGGTTGCATAGCCTAAACACAAAGCCTAGCCGAGACCGTGGAGTCGACCAAGTGGTGCGCACATAACCTTTGTGAACACCCATAGCCGACGGCAGAATCTGTCCCCATTGTTTCTCTTGGCCGAAATCAGTCCTCCACACACAAAGACAAACCCTAGTTTGTTATCCTTTCTATCCTTTGTTCTATCTTTGGGAATTTTGATATATCTTTTATCTAAATTCTATTTATCTATTGCTTTTATTATAAATCTAATTTTTGGTAGATATAATCCCTATTTATCTATCATTTATCTTTAAAGCTTTAGATAGATCCACTTACCAAAGATAACAAAAGGCTCACCTATTTATTTATCTTTAGGGCTGCATATTCTATCTTTATCACCTATTACTCCAGATTTTCGAGTCCTTTTCTTTCATTAAGTGTCTTTCTTGCATTAGGTAAAAAAAAAGAAAGAAGAAAATCAGTTTCGAAATTCCTACGAAAAAAAAAAAAAGGATTTAACTTGGACCTAGGAGGATTAAAATTCACTAGGGGCAAAAGTAAGTCAAAAAAAAAAAGGAAAGAGTTGTTGATCTAGTGCAAGAAAGCTCCCAAGGACAAATTGGTGAACCCTTTTTCTCAGCCCTAGTCGACACACCCATACCCTCAAAACACATACCTTTCTTGAAAATTGAAACCCTACCCTGCAACTACAACGTCCTAACTTAAAGGTTTTCAATCAAAAGAGGTAAATTTCCAAGTTTCTTTATTTTCTTTGTTATTTCAATTTGTGTCGAAGAGATCTCCAACTGGTCGAGTTCTCTCTTGTGTTCATCGAGTTGCTTTTGCTTGTTTCTGCCTTGTGTCGAGTACTTTCATTCCATATTGAGTATTCTCTTGTCAAAACAGGTCCTGAGAAGCTACGTCGAGTACTGTTTGGTAGTGTCGAGTACTGATTTTGCATTAATCAAGTGCTCTCCTTGTTGTGTCGAGTTAAATTCTTGCAAATTCCCATCTGTTTTGCTTGAATTGAGTCGTTTGCTTACATCGAGTTCTCTACAGCCCTTGTTGAGTACTCTTCTGTGTTGTTTCATCCATTGCATACTTTGATTGCTTAGTTCTTTTGCTTGGTTGTTGATTTGCCCAAAGCGGATTGCCCTAGCAAGCGTGATATATCAATCAGAGAGGGAGTGTGAGCGAAACACAAATTGTGAGTTGTTTATATTTCTCTAACCTTTACATAGTTCTTTGTTTGTTACTTTTTGATGTCTACTAACCAGGGAAATGATTGGTACAATACCTTCATGGAGAACATGGCTAAGATGAATGCAAGCATAGCTAAGATAAATGAAGGAATGAAGGCAACAGAGCTTCAGCGTCTTCGCTCTCACACGGTGCCTCACAATAAAAGGGAAGTAACTAATCATAATTCCCTTCCTAATCCTCATGCAAATCAGCACCATGTTGTTAATCCTCATATAGTTAAACCTTTATTTGATAAGGACATCTCTCCACGAAGGGAGAGACATGGTAGAAATAATGTGTTTGCTACTATGCAGGGACGAGGGAAAGGACGATGGCAACAAGAAGGAGAGTACTACTTCTCAGAGGACGACAACGACTTCCAAGAGGATGATCATTGGGAGCAACGTCCTAGGCAAAATGATCGAGGAAGTCGATACCATTATCGAGCACCTAGAGAGCCTACACAAGATGGCATAGGTAAGGTAAAGGTAAAGATCCCTCAATTTTATGGTAACACCGATCCAGATACATATATTGATTGGGAAACTAAAATGGATCGAATATGGATTTGTCATAACTTCTCTGAACATAAAAAGGTGCAACTAGCTTCCCTAAAATTTCAAGGTTTTGCATTAATTTGGTGGGATAACCTAGTTAAGGAAAGAAGGAGATCTCTTGATGCACCTATTGCTTCTTGGATTCAATTAAAAGCACTTATGAGAAGTAGGTTTGCTCCTCCACATTATGCTAACGAGCTTAGACAACGTTTAGAAAATCTTAAGCAAGGTAGCAAAACTGTTGAGGAAACCTTTTATGCAATGCAAGAAACCATGGCTAGAGCTAATGTAGTTGAACCCTATGAAGATACTAATGCTAGGTTTCTTAGAATATTGCACCCCGCCTTAGCTCATGAAATTAATTACTTTCCTTATTCTACGCCTACTGAACTTTTACATTTAGCTATGAAAGTGGAAATGAATGCTAGATACAGGAGCCAAGGTGGTAGAATGTCGAGTGGGCAACCCCAAAGGTGGTACCACGGCCATGTGCAGCAGCCCCAAAGGAGGTTTGATGGCAGCTCAAGGGAGAGAGCAAGCCAACCCCAAGGAAGGAGTGAAGGCCGAACACCCCAACAGCCCATCGACAAAGGTGAAGCGTCTTGGAACGGACGTGATTCGTCTAGGGTATCTACTGGCCCTAAAGGGAGTAATCCTAACTATTCTACTCTTAAACCTATGTACATTCCTTGCTCTATATGCCAAGGTAGTGGACATATTATGAAGGATTGTCCAAATAAGAAGACTTTCATGATTAACCACCTAGGTAAAAATGAACCTGAAAATTCTAGTGGTGAAAATGTTAAGCTTGTTAATAATGATCAGGATGTTAAGTTACTTGTATGTGATGATAATGTTTGCATTAAATCTGAGCATGATGATTCTTTGATTGATAGTAAAGTTTTAGGTGTTCAACCTATGCCTTGTGATAATAATCAACGAGAAGATTTGTGTCATACTACATGCTTAGAAAAAGGCAAAGTTTCTAATATGATCATTGATGATGAAAATTGTTCTAATATTGCTAGCTTTGAAATGATTGATAATCCAGTCTTGAAAAAGGAAGAAAACTTGCTAGCATTTGATGGAAACTTAGGGATTGATGACCAAGCTAAAGTGCATATTAAGTTAGAACATCATGACATTCATATGGAATCTGAATTATGCATTCATAAAGTTTCTTTTCTTGATTTTGTAGATGAAGCTGAGACAAAAACCGTTGAGGAGTGGTCAATCCCTACAACAAACGGCCTTGAGAAGAGTTTCCTCATGATCCAAGAGCTCGTGTGGATGTCTTTGCGAAATCAATTGCGACCTTGGATTCGAGGACGAATCCTTTTCAAGAAAGGGAGATTGATGCGGGACCATCCAAGACACCTTCGGATGATGTCTTTCTAAAAAGGAAGAAGAAGGCTCCACCATGGGAGAAGATACTTTGTTTAAATGACGTTTTGGATTCGTTCAGAACATTGACAGCTTTTCGACGTTTCTGTAAAATGGGTCGTACGGATTCAATATTGATCGGATTGAAGCGTGCCATACCTTGTCGGAACGAGGACGATTAGATCTACAACTTTTCTGTTGAAGGTTTTTCCAGATTCGTCCTAAAGTTTGGTCGAAAATCACATTCTTTGAAGCTGTCACTGGTTTTGACGGGATTTACATAAGTCTTGGACCCATTTGCGCCTAAGTGTTCCTATTCGGCCGAATTGGGCTATTTTAAGTATTATTATTAGAGACCTTATTTACTTATGTTTTTAGGTATTTTAATTAAGTTGTTAGTTTATCTTATTCTATCTAAAAACCGGCCAGCAGCTTTACTAAGGCCTATATATTGCGTTTCCTACATTGTAATTCAGGAGGAACATTATGAATAGAATTTAGATCTCTCAAATTGTGTGAAACACATGGAGTGTCTTGTTGATCTAACTAGAGCTGTGCTCGTTGATCACGAATTGGTATCTATCTCAGCTTGGTTTGCTTTGAGTTCATCAACTTCACAAGACTTGGTGATCCTAGTATCCACGAGCCCCCTCCTTGTGCCTTCAAGTTGTCCGCTTGATTGTGTAGGGTTGTAGAGGCGGGTTGTGTAGTCATTGGTATTGGTTCCTACCTTCTATGGAAGCTTGGGGTCTTTATCTTGTTCTACATAGATCGTTTCAGTCCTTATCAGGTCGAGTCGTTTCATTCTTTCTTATAAATTTCGAGTCTTGTTCTTGTTTGAGTCGATTTCAAGTGCAGCCTTGTTCTTGTAATCTTTATCGAGTTTTTTGTCTTTCTTATTGAGTCTTGTTGTGTTTCTTTGAGTTCTTGATCTTTCTTGCTTCCGTGCTTTAGTTTCTTGCTTGTTTGTCGAAGATCGGGCCATCTCACGGCTAACCCCGTATCAGTGTTGAACGTCTTCAACATTGGCAACAAATTTGTTGTTGTCGCTAGATTTTCCATTGTTTTGAGCCTTGTAGTCCTTGTACCAATCAGGAATTGAGAATTCCCACCAGCTTAAAGCACGTTTCCTTTAAATGACCACATTCCTTGCAATAGGTGCAAATGTGATCCATCTTAGCCCTTTTGAAATCCTTCTTGTAATCAGTCTTATATTCTCCTTTGGACTCATTCCCTTTTTCAAACGTTTGGCCCCTTTCAAACTTTGAATTTGCAAATGGGTCAGCTGCAAGAATCTCATGAGAGGCGTACAATTTGGAGGTAACTATGTCCTTTTGCCTCTCAATCTGAGTTACCATCTGGAAAGCCCTGTTGATAGAAGGTAAAGGATCCATTACAAGGATATTGTTCCTGACATTTTTAAAAGGATAATTCAATCCCATGAGAAAGTGCATCAACTTGGTAGTAGCCTCTCTTCTAATAGCTTCTTCAAAATCAAGTACAATTGTTCATGATGCCACACGTACATGTAGGTGTGCCTTGGAGAGTCTGTAATTCGTCCCAAGCGCATTTATGCTTACCAAAATAGGCTGCCACTGAGAGATTTTCTTGCTTGATATCAGTAATTTCTTTCTGAAGCTGATATATCAACGGAGCATTCGACTCTGCAAATCGTTCAGTGATTTCTTCCCAAAGCTCCTTGGCAGAGGAGACATACAAAAAGTTCTCAGACAACTTAGCTTTCATGGAGTTTAAGATCCAACACATTAATTACCATGAAATCACACCTGATCCAATGCTCCAATTCAATTGTCCCTTCCTCGGGACGAGCACAGACTCCATAAATGAAGCTAAGCTTCATTTTCGCTCCAAGAGCCATCCTGAGTCCTGACACTCCGACTCCAACTCTGAAAATTAGCACTTGTAAATTGAACTGCTACTAATTGCATTCCGGGGTGACCGGAATTGTTCATATGCAAAGGATCTGTAATATTTGCCCCAAAATTCATACGTCCTCCTCCTACACCTTCATCGCCAATGAAAGTAAAGCCAACGTTCTCGGACATAGTGCAATAAATGAACGACAAAGATAAACAAATCTACACAGAAACACAATCAATTTGACTCAGAATCAAGGAAACACGAGTTGCAATTCAGCCTGCTTATAGCATGAACATATACAGAAACACAAAAATAAGCAACCAGACGATCTCACTCAGACTAGCCAAATGAACCGCAACTGCAATTTCTTGCAATCAGAGAAATCACTCGAGTATGCCAAAAACACAAGATGTCACAACAAAATCATCAAGAACTTTCATAAAACACAAGCGATCGACCAATTAAGGAGAGAATAAGCGAGATATGCAAATCCGAAGCGGAAACAATCAGTAAAGCGCAAGAACGATTACGGAAAAAAAGGGAACCAGATCCAACTTCCTAGTTGGATGCAAGCTCTGATACCATGATAAGATTCAATAAACACTGAATCTGTACACAACCACAAGCAATTCATGATCTACGTGACCATGATCTGTGATAACAATGAAGAAATTGAAGGAAAAGATAAACCAGAATAAGCAATGGAAGAGAGGAAATAAGAGGAAAAAAAAAACAGATTTGGAATTGTACTTCTTCTTCTTATTACTTGTTAACTTGGTTCTGTATACGGAGGGAGACAGTTTTATATAGGAGTTTATTATATGATGACACCTTGTTCTCAACTACTAACCAAGGCTAAGCTATGATTAACAAACATAATCTGTTATTTAACCTATATGCTCTCTACCACTGGGTCGAGCCGGTCGGCGCAAGCCGGTTTACCTGGTACGTGGCTCTTGCCGGATGGGTCACGTGTTCGGGGTTTGCCATCGAAAGTAGGTTCCTCGTCATCAAAAAAAAATTAAAAAATTAAAAAATGAAAGAAAGAAAATGAAACAGTGGGCTGATCATAGGGGGACAATTTAAAAAGAAAATGAAACAAGAGTGGGCTAATGGAGGGAGTCGGACACGGGACGCTACGCTTTGCCCTTCATTTCCTGTTACCAAGTGGGCTACGCAAACTGTCTGATTTCATATACATTCTAATTTTACTAATACTTCATCCAAATTCCAGAGAGGGCTAAGCTAAGTAGCTGCCTAGAACGAGATGACCAAAACCGGGTACCATAAATCCAATCAATTAATACTCAACATCAAAAGCAAAGAACTAATGGAGAAGAAAAATGAAAAAATAGCGAATTATATATCTAATCTAGTACGTAGAACAAAACGTAACATGATCGAGTAAGACGACGGTAATTAAGAGTACGAGAAGGTAAGTCATCGATCGGGTAACCGGCCAAATGTCAATTTGTTGGGATTTGCAGCAGTAGACGTAGCAGGCCCAGGCTGCCCCCGCCAATACAGCGAGCGACAACAAACTCTCTTCTTCTAGGACCCTCCCGTGCTTGTTTCCGTACAACGCGGTCGTTTCGGGTCCCGGCTCAACGCTGCGTATTGCATCCACTCCTGGTGCCGCCCAGAGAAGCAAATATGAGTTGACCGCCGCAACCAACAACAATGCGAGGAGGCGGAATGCTGCAGTCGGCAGCTCCATATATGATCGCAGTGCTCGATCGCTTTTAAGGTTGAAGCTGATTGAAAATTGTGTTTGATGGTGAATCTCACGCCTAAGGGTGCCCGATCGCTTTTAAGGTTGGAGCTGATCGAAGATTGTGTTTGATGGCGAATCTCACGCCTAAGGGTGCCCGATCGCTTCGAATAGGTAGTCGAATTGGATCTGCGAAAGAACTCGAATCTCACGAATCCTCCGTTAGATCGATGAGGTCTCAATCTACTTGAATCTCACAAGCAAATCAATCTCTCAGCGCCGCTTCTCACGGTCCTTAGTTTCTTCGAATCTCACGAATAAGATAAAACGCTTCTCACGTCCGTTAGGGTTTCTCAAAAAACTTGTTTGGGGGATAATTGGGTTAATATACCTTTTTCAATATTTTTATGGGTAATTATACCAATGAAAGTTTTTTTTTTTTTATAATTGTACCTTTTTGGTTATTGATGACTGATTTGCCCCTAGAGATAACTTCCTTAAATCACGTTTAACTAGTTCCTTCTTCCCAAATTGATTACAAGTAGGGCTAATCCCTCAATACGTTCTTCTAAACAATCAATTTATTTTGATGCTTCAAGATTGAAGGTATGTAGTTATATGCTATAATTCTTGTCGTATAATTCATAGGTATTTGAGATTATTACTAGAATGATATCTGTAATATTATATCGGGTGAAATTTACCCAAAAACCTCGACGCCATTAATTACAATATAGTCATTGATTACAAAATACCCGTACTCGATAGAAGCAATCCTCCTCTCCACTATATACGTAGTCTCCTCACCACTATATACGTAATCGATAGAAGCAATACCCGTAATCGATACAAAATACCCGTAATCAATGGCTATATACGTACTAGGATTTCTATCGATTACGGCTATATACGTAGTCTTCTCCAACTCTAGTTGATTGCAATCATCCTCTCCACTAATTACAAGTTACAAGTAGATATAAATCTTGAAGGCCGTCGTTGATTACAATCCTCCTCTCCACTCTTATTTTGTGAAATCTATGGTATGTATTTATTGTAACCTATAAAAATCCTAATTACAATGAGGGTAGTTACGATACAAACTAGATACAATTAATTAATTACAAGAAACGAATTGCCTACAAGCTACAAAAAAATTAGTTACAATAATGGAACAATATTGATATATTACAATTACATGTACAATTACTTGGTTACAATCTATCGTGTGTATTTAGGTTACAATTACATGTACAATTACCTGGTTACAAGAATAATAAAGTTCGAAGAATAATTGTTACAATAATTAAGGTTACAAGAATAATAAGGTTTCAAGAATAATGGTTACAATAATTAAGTTTCAAGAATAACAGTTACAAGAATAATAAGGTTTCAAGAATAATGGTTACAATGATTAAATTTCTTGTAGCACTCTAGGGTTACAATCGGTTACAATATGTTACAATTAAAATTGAATTACCTGTAACCCATGGAAGAAGTAGCGTCTGTACGTAAAAATCAATCATCCGAATAATTTTCCTTTTCAATTTCAAAAAGTTAAACAATCTTATCTACAATCTAAACCATAAACTATTTACTTTTATTTTAATTTTAAAAAGATAAAATCTTATCTCTATCTATTTACTTTTATTTTAATTTAAAAAAATAAAAATTCTACCTTAAGGGTATTTTGGTAAAATCCACACTAAAAAAGTATAATTACTACTCCCTCCGTCCGCGAAAACTTGTCGTTTTAGCCTCGGACACAAATTTTAAGGAATTTCTTAAACTACCACAATTACCCCTAATCTTCTTGTGGCAACAAATCCTACAATTGAGTAGGATTCAAATTGTTTGTAATCCACTCCTCCATGACTCTTTACATTCTTACTAATCCCCAAAAAAAGTACAATTGTAAGAATAAAATTGGAGCCAAATTTTAAATTAGGTAGGACCAATTCAAATGCTAAACCCCAACATATATTGGAGCCAAATTTCACAATTGTCATTGTATCACCATCGAAAAATTGCTGCAATTCTACCCATTAAATCATGAATCCTCTATATCACTTTGATTTAAATTTTCTTCCACATGAAAATGATCCTACTGATTTCAATGAACCACCTACTTATGAGCATTGGGAAGAAGATGGTGTACTTGAAGGCAACAACAACACTGAGATTTTTCAGCATGAGTCCAATCAAGTGGTCGAAGGAGACATCTGAGTTACAAGTCGATCATCTTCGAGTGATGATAACCAATCAATTGATTTGAACATACGACCAAATGATGAGAATTGTGTTTTTGAATCTAATCAAGAGGAAGAAGGAAGCATTCCTATTCTAGCCACATCACCTTCAAGTGGTGTTCACCAACATGAAGAAGAAAATCACCCAACTGATAATGGTATGCCACTACTTTCAATTGCTTAATTTTGCTTTGTATGTTTTCTTATTATGAAGAGTCCAATGTTGTAGCTTCTCTGTTGGAAATTTATTTTTCCTTATCATGACTAAAGCCACCTACTTTATTTTGTAACTTGAAAATGACAATGATGATATATATGCAGAGGGTGGAAGAGAAACTAGAAGCTATCGGATGACATCAATTGAAGAAAGAAAGCTTATATATGCTGCTTTACTAGCCAAAAGTTCAAATGGAAAGCTGAAACGAAACTCAACAAAAGAGGTTGCTTCTTTATTCTCAATACCGTTAAGAGCGGTTCAACGGATTTGGAAACTCGGAAAAGCTACCCCGGAAGGTGTTGCAGTTGATTTGTCCCATAGATGGCAAAGAAACAGCGGTCGAAAGAGACTCGAAGTCGACTTTAACGGCATTAAGGATATACCATTAAGGCATAGAACAACAATAAGGTCACTATCTCATGCTTTGAAAATCAGCCACGGCTGTCTGCACTCACGTGTGAAGGAAGGCTTGCTTTGGCGTCACTCGAACGCAATCAAGCCACATTTAAAAGAGGAGAACAAGATAGCCCGACTTCAGTTTTGCATATCTATGTTGGAGAGGAGTAGTTTGCCACACGAGCCGAGATTTGTTGGGATGTACAACATTGTGCACATTGATGAGAAGTGGTTCTACATGACGAAGAAGTCAAGAAACTACTACTTGCTTCCAACCGAAAGTGATCCTTTGCGTTCATGCCAAAGTAAAAATTTCATTGGCAAAGTAATGTTTCTAACAGCCATTGCAAGGCCGCGGTTTGATGATGAAGGCAATGAAGTTTTTTCTGGGAAAATTGGAGTGTTTTCACTAGTGACGATTGAACCTGCATTAAGGCGAAGTCGAAACAGAGAAGCTGGGACCTTGGAAACCAAGCCAATCACTTCCGTAACAAAGGAAACAATACGAACGTTTCTAGTGGGAAAGGTTCTTCCTGCGATTCGAGAAAGTTGGCCGAGAGAGGATGCAAATGCACCAATTTTTATTCAACAAGACAATGCAAGAACACATGTCCGCCCTGATGACATGGAGTTTCAAGTGGCTGCGTCCCAAAATGGGTTTGACATCCGATTGCTTTGTCAACCACCAAACTCTCCGGATTTGAATGTGTTGGATCTTGGATTTTTTAATGCAATTCAGTCCTTGCAGACTAAGGAGTGCACGAAAACAGTGGATGAACTAATTGGTGTTGTTCAAAGGGCATTCAACGAGTATCCAACGAAAAAGATCAACCATGTTTTTTTGTCTTTGCAGTTATGTATGAGGATGATCATGACAGTTGAAGGGTCCAACGATTATAAAATTCCTCACATAAATAAGCTCGGGTTAGAAAGGAATGGTTGTCTTCCTACACAAATCAGTTGTGACTGTGATCTCGTAGAAAAAACCATGAGTATTTTAGGAAGAAATGGAATAGGGAATCAGAATTTTCAGCATGTCTGAATATTCTGCATTGTAATCTGAATATTTTGCGTTGTAATCTGAATTTTCAGCATGTCTTTTTGTTTATGTTTCCCCTGGACTTGTTAGATTTTTTTTCCTTTGCTTGATATTGTTACTGTCACAAAAATGACTCACAATTTGCAAATCACAACTTCAATTTTCCATAAATGGTGTAATGGAGTGCCCACAAAAGAGCATTCAGACGAAATGATTTTTTTTTATCAACTGTAATTAGATTTCTCTGTCCTATAAGCTGATTTTTCAGCACATCAAACCTTGACGATTTTTTTTCTTTACTTGGCTTTGTTATTGTCATACAAAAGACTCATAAACTTCACTTTAAAGCATGAATTTAGCATAAGTAGTGGAATGAAGATTGCCCACAAAATAGCATGACAGTAAGCTGATTTTCAGCACTCTATAATCTGATTTTTTTGGCCATAAAAGTTGAATTTTTAGAACCTCAAAATCTTGAAGATTTTTTTTCTTAACTTGTTACTCTTTCTGTCACACAAAAGACTCGGAAATTTCACTTTAAAGCATGAATTTACCATAAATAGTGCAATGAAGATTGCCCACAAAAGAGCATGACAGTAAGCTGATTTTTTTTCTCCATACTCTGATTTTTTGCCATATAAGCTGAATTTTTAGAACCTCAAAATCTTGAAGATTTTTTTTCTTAACTTGTTACTCTTTCTGTCACACAAAAGACTCAGAAATTTCACTTTAAAGCATGAATTTACCATAAGTAGTGCAATGAAGATTGCCCACAAAAGAGCATGACAGTAAGCTGATTTTTTTCTCCATAATCTGATTTTTTTCCCATATAAGCTGAAAATTCAGCACCTCAAAGTTTGAAGTTTTTTTTCTTAACTTTTTGCTCTTATTGTCACACAAGTTTTGGCATAAATTGTCATTTACAACATTAGTTTACCATAAGTAGTGCAATAAAGAGTGTCCATAAAAGAGCATGGCAATAAGCTGATTTTTTTCTCTATAATCTGATTTTTTTGGCCATATAACCTGAATTTTCAGCAGCTCAAACCTTGGAGTATTCTTGTTCTTAACTTGTTACTCTTATTGTCACACAAACCTCTTCCTTATGATTTTTTTAGAACTGCAATATGATTTTTGAACAATATTGAGAATTTTTCAACATTCTTTTCTGTATTTCCAGCACCTCTTCCTTCTTGTAGATGGTGTAACTTGTTATGCAATTGCTATCGTACTCCATTTCAGTTACAGCAGCTCAAACCACTCATAAGTAGTCAATCAAAATTGGATTGCTCCATAAGAAGTGCATTGAAGAGTGCAGAAAACAAGACTAGAACATTGTTTTATCGCTTACAAACTAGCACAAAACGTCATGACAGAAGTTTGCCCTTTACAAACAAGGCTAGACCACCATAACAGTAGTTTATCCCTTACAAACAAGTCCAAAACACTAGAAGACTGCCCACACATGACCTTAGTAGTTCATCATCTAGAAATATGATAAATAATTTTATATCTAACCAGACTTTGAGAGACTCCAATGGACCGATGGGATTAAAATATTCAGCATTATCACAAGCACTTCATTGGCCACTTGATCTTCATCGGTACCTTCTATTTCCATGGGGATTTTGTTCAAATCAAAGTCGTGATGTGCTACAGCTTTCGCGGCAGTCAACGGAAAGTTCGATTCAACACCCTCATTCAATGGAAAGTTCATACTTGAATCATGCTTGATATTTAACTCAACATCCTCGTTCAACTGAAAGTTGAGAATGGAATCCCGCTCTTCATCGAATGGTGAGAAGTTGAAATCGAGAGCATCGTCAAATTGGGTAGTTGATAATTCCATGATCCTCACCTGATGAATATGTAGATGGGCCTAAAAGAAAATTTAATAAAGCCAAAAAAAATGCTAATATGAGAGATTTGAAATATCACACATCAATACAAAAAGATAAAGATCGGATCGAAACAATAAAAAGATTCGAGTATATATGAAGTCCTACTTACCTTTGTCCCGTAAAAGGAGTATTCTTGTTGCTTTGACAGTTGTAGTTAAGGAGGAGGAGAGCTAGTAGAGGTTTTAGTTTGCAAATTCAATGTAAATAGAATAATTAGGATTCAAATTGTTTTTGGCGGGGGAAGATGAGAGGTCATTGTGCCTTGTGCCTTGTGTACCCAGCCACTGTCCTTTTTCCATAATTCAATCACATTAAATGAGGCAAAGTAACTAAGGGCAATTTAGGAAATAATGGGGGTTAATGTCTAAAACGACAAGTTTTTGCGAACAAAATTCCGAGGCTAAAACGACAAGTTTTCGCGGACGGAGGGAGTAAAAAGAAAAAATAAAGGGTATAGTTACTAAAAACAAACTTGAAAATGGTACATTCTCTCAAATTTTCACAAAATAATAATTGAGCGTCCTCTTTTCATTAATCACAAAAGTACTTAAATAGCAACATGTAAAAACCTAATGACTTAAAAACCCTAATGGGCTTTTCTAACAAATTCCTAAAGCCCATCAATAATATAATATAACTGAAATAATATAAAAACTAATACTTATTAAATATTCACACTTATTAAATAATAAGATGGGCTAAAATAAACTAATCAATAAAAATGTAATACAATCACGGATCATTAATCTTCATCACTTCAAATCCTTGAATAAATCTTAGTTGTCTCGTTGTTGGCCAATTTGATGTTTCCCGGATTGTATCAGTGTTGGTAGTACTGTGGTTGTCGAATTCAGAGGGTGAATTTAATACACATATAATGTATGTACTTTCCATACATCACGACTACGTACGTAATCTAAAGCCTAAATTTGGAGATGAATATCTTCTTTTCAATGCCAATAAGGGCCGCCATTGCATAATTTTGGTAAATATGGCATGGAGAAGAGATTAGAAAGGTCTATGCAAACTATTGGGGTAAAAAAAAAAAGATGGTTAGGCTTATTATGTAAGGCCCAATTACAACTTAAAAACCCCAAATAACTTCACTTTTATATTGTATATATGTACACACAATTAACCTTTTAGAAGGGTTTTTTTTTTAGAAAAATAGGGAAGTATCCGCATTTTTGTAAAAATTAGAAAAGTGTTCATTTTTAAAAGACACGTTATTTTGGAGATTGTTTAACTTGTCTCACCCGTTAACTGTTCCTCTCTAACCTCTCTCCCGTTTATCCATTCGCGATTTTCAACTTCTATCTCATTCTCTATTCGATCGTCTACTGATTCGGTTGAAAAGGAACGATTTCCTACTTGTTTGTGTTTGTAATCAAACAATCTTAAGTATGGACAGCAGTCAGGTACGCATTTTGGTGTTTTTTGTCTGGTTTGTTGTGTTAGGGTTTGGTTAACGGCGGATTATGCGAAGGGGCGTGGTGTCGTTGTTGATTTGTGTTGTTGTCATCAATTAGTTCATTATGTGCATAAATGCGGTGTTGGTGTGTGTATGTTTGGTAGTTTATAACTTTATATGCGTTTTTTTTTTGTTGGTTTCGAAAATTTATGGGATTATGTGAGTTTTTTTATGCATGTTTGTTGCTATTTATTAATCATACTAGTAGGTGTTGTTGTGTGCGTGGTATAGGGTTTGCAGTTATTATTTGTATTTTAGTGCTGACATCGGTTTTGGCATTGTAGAATGACAGAATTGATGTAAAGTCCTCCTCGGGGGTTTCATTCATTAGACAAAGATATATATATATATATATATATATATGTTACAAGGTATCGGGCCTTTGGACCCACTATACAATATGTGACCTATGTAATCTATCAAACCCCCGCAGTCGAAAGTGGAGGGTCCCGTACTGTGAGACTGGACCAAAAATCGAGGAACAATTACCGTGGTAAACCCTTGGTGAAGATATCAGTGTACTGATAGGAGGACGGGACATGAAGAACACGAACATGTCCAAGAGCAATCTTGTCCCGAACGAAGTGTAGATCGAGCTCAATGTGCCTCGTTCGCTGATGCTGGACTGGGTTGCTGACCAGATAGACGGTGGAGACGTTGTCGGTGTAGACCAGGGTGGCCTTCTAAAGAGGGCAGCGGAGCTCAAGAAGGAGATTGCGCAGCCAAGAGCATTCGGAGACAACGTTGGCGACACCTCTATACTCTGCTTCGGCGCTAGAGCGAGACACCACAGACTCTCGCTTCACGGACCACGACACAAGGGTGTCGTTGAGGAAGACACAATAGCCAGACGTGGAGCGACGTATGTCAGGACAATCACCCCAATCCGCATCAGTGTAAACGATGAGGTCAAGCCGAGAGGAAGGGGTGATTGTGGTGCCCAGCTCGAGGGTACCGCTGATGTACCAGATGATCCGCTTCAAGACCTGAAAGTGTTGTTCCCTGGGCGCATGCATGAACAGGCAAATCTGTTGAATGGCGTAACTGATGTCTGGCCTAGTGAACGTAAGATACTACAAAGCACCGGCGAGGCTACGGTACAACATCGGATCATCAAATAGAGGACCAGAGTGAGCATTGAGCTTGTTGGAAGTATCCACAGGGGTGGCAACAGGCTTGCAGTTACTCATCTTGGCCCGAGCAACAATCTCGGCAACATACTTACTCTGAGAGAGAAACAACCCAGACGTATGACGCTGTATGGTGGCGTTCATAGAGACGATCTGACGAGGTCTGAAGACACCGGAGATGATGCGGGTGTGCGGTCTGGTGGTAGGAGGAGGAGGTGGCGGTGGGGGCGGCGTAGGGGGAGAGGCAGGAGCACCGGTAGAGCTCACTCTGACTCAAACTGGGACATAGGAGGTGTCGGAGATGGGAGAATAGGAGAAGAGAATGGAAAGCGAAACTCATCAAAAGTGACATGACGGGACACAATAAGCTTATGGCTCCAAACATCGAGGCAAAGGTAACCACGATGATCAGACGGATAGCCTAGGAAGACACATGGAGTGGAGCGCGGGTGAAGCTTGTGTGGGGCGGTGGAGGACTGGTTTGGGAAGCACAAGCACCCGAAGGTACGAAGGTGATCATACCTAGGCAAGGTGCAATAGAGTGCCTGAGTTGGCGAGCGATGATGTAGGGTAGTAGATGGGATAATGTTGAGGAGATAACATGTGGTTGATAAGGTGTGAAGCCAATAGGTAAGGGGAATAGATGCGTGAAAGAGGAGAGAGCGCATCATGTTGGTTATGGTTCTAATGATTCGTTCGGCCTTGCCATTCTGCTGGGAAGTATAAGGGCAAGACAACCGAGAGGAGATCCCATATGTGGCGAAGAAAGAGTGAAAGTCTTTGTTGTCAAATTCACGGCCATTGTCACATTGGAAGCATTTGATGGATGTTTGAAACTGTGTTTTGATGTAGGCATGGAACTTGACAAAGATAGGAAACACTTGGGACTTGAAATGCAACGAGAAGACTCATAAGAAATGAGTGTAATCATCAAGAAACAAGAGGTAGTACTTGTGACCCTCCTTGCTAGGCACAGGAAAGGTCCAAATGTCATTATGGATGATGTCAAAAGGAGCAAGGGTGGAGTTCAAAGACCGTTGGAACGGCAGTCTTGCATGTTTGCCTAACTGACAAGAGGAGCATAAATTAGAGCGTAGGTCTTTATTACAGGTGACAAGACTATGAGAACGGATGACATCTAGAACGGCAGCACTGGGATGGCCCAGGCGTGCATGCCACAGACTGGAAGACGATGCCGAGAGGGCGACCGGGCACGACTGACTGGACGCAGGGGGTGGTGTGACAGGGTAGAGCTCCCCGGTGCTGTTACATCTCATGCGAGTAACCCCCGTAGTAAGATCGTTCACAGAGAAACCAAAGGGATCAAACGTAAGGGAAACATTATTGTCAGTAGTGAACCGACGGACAGAGATAAGGTTTTTTACAATCTTTGGGGCAATGAGGACATTGGTAAGGTGTAATGGGTGGGTTGGGGTCTGTAATTTGGCATGGCAAATTTCCGAAGTAGCAAGGCGACCACCATTGCCGAAGATAATAGAATGTGCAGGACCTTTAAAGGAAATAGAAGAGAGGTTACCTAAGGAGTGCGTCATATGGGAGGCAGCACCAGTGTCCATGTACAACGAAGAGTCGGGGAATCTCGGTTGCGTAGAGGAGAAGGCGGGATGCATAGCAGGCGGAACATATGTAAGGTTACAAGGTATCGGGCCTTTTGGCTCACTATACAATATGAGAACTATGTAATCTATCAGGCATCACCTTTTGTCCTATTGTAATTCATCTCTGTCCTCTTGCAATCCAAAAGGTTATGTTTAATTTCATTTATGCTGACACTGTTTTGTGGGGGGTGTTGTGTTTGTTTGTTGCTTGTTAGTGGTTGGGGGTGTGTGATTGTGTTTCATATTTATAGGTGCTGAAACCTATTTGTTTGTGTTTTATCTTTTTTTTTGCTATGTGCACAAGTCCCTCAAGTGATCTTAAGACATATAAATGCAAGTTTGATGTGAGTTTATGTACTTTATAAGCCCATTTAGTCTGTCATTATGTTTGATTTATATGCTGACATGTATTTTTGTATTGGATGTGTTTGTTTGTTTGCAGAAAATGAGGTTCTGTATTCCATACAATGACCGTTTCCATGCTAGAGATCAAACATATACTGTCATCCTGAAGTTTGTGATATCATAAAAGAACATTTGTCAACTGAGCACTACAAGATTTTGAGGAAGAGTTGTTTGGGATGGGTGCTGTCACAGTGCACTAACATGCCTGTCAATTTCAAGTTGATTCATCAAATCATGTTGCGGCAGGTCAAGACAAAGACTAAGATGGAACTATGGCTCAAAGTTGATGGACTCATATCTAGTTTGGTATGTGCGGATATGCAATGTATAGTGTAAATCCCCTATAACACTAGGTGTAACACTTGGTATTACACTTCATTATTTCGGCTATAAATTCACATTAAAAAATTTATAAAAATTATATTTATATAATTATATTCTATACACTTATATTAACATATTTATAAAACTTTATTATGAACAAATATTATTAAAAATTATGAATAATTAAAAGATTGGTTATTTTGGAAAATATTTTTTTTATCTTACTAAAACATATATTTTAATAATAATAATTTATAAACATGTTAATATAAGTGTATAGAGTATAAATATAATTGTTAAAATTTTATAATGTTAATTTATAACCGAAATAATAAAGTGTAACACCGAATGTAACACATAAAGTGTTATAGGGGATCCAAATTAGCAGATATGTGATATGGATATCAAATTTTTACACACCCGATCCCATCTATCTCCCACCAAAGAAACTCACGCCCAATGTCTTCCTCACCACCGCTTCCAGCACCACCGTCACCTCCACCTCCTCTCCTTCTCGCTCTCCACAAAAGATTCCTGGACGATCATGCTCGTTGCCCAATTCCTTCCTCCGCTCTTCAATTTGAGATTTCACTTGATTTTCTCTTCAAATTGATGCGAATTTGATTATCTAGGACTTGGATGTTCTTCCTCCACCACCGCTTCCACACCACCGCCTCCACCTACACCGTCATCGCCGCCAATGCATCCGTCTATGCTCGCCAGATGGTAGCCTGAATGGAGGACTAATATCCCTACCGAAGCAGATGAAGAAGAAGTAGATGAAGAAAGAAGCGTAAAAAGAAAAAAATTAATATCCCCAAAATTTTGGAGATATGGAATTGGGCTAAAATACAAAGAAATGGATATATGGGGATATTACTTTCATATCTTTATATTGTTATACCCATTTACCAAACACATATATGGGTATAGGTGATACTCATACCCATATATGTTATACGTATATGAATACCAAACAGCCCTACCAAACAGCCCCTTATTTGATTTGATCTTTAATTTGTTGATGAAGGAGATTGAGGTGAATGGGTGTTTTGATGGGTCTCGGCCCCTCAGGCACATTTTGTAAAATGAAAAAACATATTTGTGTAATTTGATTAAAATCATCTTGTGAATAGTCTTTTCAACGTCTTGTTAATAGCTCTAATGTTTCCAAAATGGCAAAATGAAGGGAGCAAAAGAAGCTATTTCCATAAATTTGCTTTTAGTTTTGAAACTCAAATCATAACCAAGGAAACCCTAAATGAGTATGAGAATGTATGATCCCGAAGAGGATGCATATATGAGATGAATGTCATCCCAAATAGATGACAGTATCCGTTGAGGTAAATCATTTACTTCCTGATTAAGTATCGGCGTCTTCAACATTGCACCAATTCAAACATGTGTAGCTAGCAAGATAACACTGGGTAACCCGAAAAAGATAAACCAGGGCGTACTAGGGAATCACCTCAGTTCCTGATTGCTTGGGCAGATTGCACTGTCGCGATCAACTGGGCCATCACAGTGGCATACTGGACCGTGGTATGCTGCATCCCATATTGCTCTGGCAAGCCATACTCTGTGAAATTCGGCTCACAGTGCATGAAGTGGCCAGGTAAAGTCTTCTTTGACACGGCCTCTTGCAAAGCTTCGACGAACTCTTCTAGGATTTGCCTAGATTTGTCAAGGGAAGATGTGGGAAGATACTCCACCTGCAAAGGAAAGCCAATCAAAGTTGATCTCGCAAGATGCAGGGCACTCAAACAATTGGAAAAGAATTTGTGGAATGCATAAGTATAAAACAAAAGGGTATGATTTAAAGACATTATATTAAAACATATCATATCATTGAGGCCAAGAGAGCAGCTCCCTCATCAATCATCAGTTCTTGCCCCAAAATCCATTCTTCCAACAAGCAAATATCAACAAGTGCAATTATCTTTCTTACATCCAAGTATACATACCAAAACATGTTGAGACACAAGTTGCACCAAGTGTTGGTTCTCAGGCATAAATAAACACTTCTAGCACTTAAGCACTTGTCATAAATAACCACTTCAATCATATAGAAGGTTACTTCAAGAGGCGGGCACAGTATTTATTCAACACCAAAGCAAAAGCTAATAAACTACTGCCTTACGGGCCAACCACTTACTCCCCTCAAGCTGAGAAACAGAAGTTCTTCTCTTATCTATAGAAAACCTTTCTATAGGCATTCCCAATGGCCAATACTAGCCCCACTCTCCCAATAACAATCCATTCTCACTAAATAATTAATAATACACTCATGATAAAAATGCATCTCTCATAGAAAACACCCAATAATACTATAATTGTGCATAAATGATGATGAGGATCTAACAAATGAGATTTACTACACAAGTCACGGAAAACACCTGAACAAACATTGGCAATGCTCCCACTCATCAAAATTGCAAATAAAAAGTAGAACTTATCAGCATCCTAAATCATTTTTCTTTATTGGAAACATATGCAATCATTTGGATCCATGAGGGTTACGCCAATCACACAAACAGATTAATTTATCAGAAGATGACTAAATTTCAGCAAATGCACTCTCAAGGTCTACGTTAGGTTAGGATTTGGGACTAACATGCCAATCAAAGTAATAGGTTACTATTGGATTCCATGAGCTTCTTTAAAGGCTTTCTTCCAACACAAACTCAAGCTCTGTTTGTAAAAATCCAGCTTGGTAGAAAGCCTTGAAAGAAGCTCTTGGAACCCAAGAGTTACGAATGACTACAGATATATGAGGCAAATACACACACATACCTCCATTACAATCCCTCTCATACTTTCAGATTGGTTGGGTGTTACTTTTTCCACTCTCACTTGGAAGTCTCCAAGAAGGTACTGAGTTCCCTGGTGGACAACATACAAGTAAAGATGCAAGTCATAAAACAACCTCAAGCAAGACGTCATCACATTATGTCAACATGAAGGTTTTTCTCATTTTAAGCACAAAATGTGGATTAAATTATGGATAAATGTTGAAGCAATGGGAAAGTGTTGATGTATCTTACCAAAGACATTGAATGCTCACATGCTTACTCATGTGTGTGTGCACAAAAATATATATATTCAAGAAGTATCAGTCGCCACATAACAAGTGTTTCTGAGATGATACCTTCAGTTCAAGCTGAAAATATGGGTTGGAGTCTGGAACACTAGATCCATGTCCCTTTCCGTTCCATTTATGAACCACAAAATCGATCACTTCAAAAGTCAGTTCATATTAAGTTCGATAACACCTGACCACCAACATTCCTAGAGGGACACTATGGAGCATTCTATGTGGGGATTTGAGGTGTTCCATTTGACAAAAACAAGGGCAAAGTACAATCAAAGAATTCTGCAGACTACAGTAGAACAAAGAGATCCTGATCCATAGTGTCTTTGTCAATCAAGGGTCCAATAGGGCAAGTTTAACCACCCAAATAGATATAAATTTGCAGACTAAACCACAGAATCTGCTCGACAAAGAAGGTTGATTATGTGCTATCCATTGCCCATATTACAAGTTGACAAGCACTAAACATGGTAAAAAGAACGCAATTAAGTAACTGATACCCAAGCCCTGTGCATCCTAGCAGAGTTCCCAAACTCACCTCTCTGAACCTAAAAGAAAAATACTTAGCAAGAAGATACTCCCTCCATTAAGAAATAATTGACGTTTACAGGCACAAATTTTAAGGAATTTAGTTTTGGCCCTAAAATGCCCACAGTAGGCACTGACAAATTTGAAAGCATTTTAAAAACTCATGATTATGGATGGGAAAGTGGAAAAGTCATCCTGATCAACTCCTGCAATTGGAAGATCACTTTTATCAACAAATTTTCCAGCATTGGAAAGTTGTAAGTGAAACATAAAGCTTGTGAATTCCATGGTCTGAACTCATAGAAATGAGAACAAGAAGGCATACTCAAACAGTCAGACCTCGGACTAAACACGCAAGTTTTATTTTTATTTTACTCTTTAATATGCATCAATATACGACCTAAACACACAAGTTTTTATTTTATTTTAAATCACTAATTGAAGATTTGCAACCAAAAAACCTCGGACAACAAGGCAAACTCATAACTATTTCCCTACTTCTATTTAAACAATAGTGAGTATCCAAACCTCAAAATTAAGGGAGACTCTCTGCTTATAAGATTGCAGCTTTTCCATGATTGTTTGTATCGTCGAATCAGCTTCAATAACAAGCCTCTGTCCCCGAATTATGAAGTAGTACTTGTCTGGTTGATCCGAAAAAGAGAGCCCCATAAAATCGCGGGGAAATTCGCCCGTGAAAGACTGATCTGTTTGCACTAATACCAAGAAACTCACATTTAACCCATACCCGCCCATAAAAAGGATAAACAAGTTCCAAAAATAAATGGACTGGATGAGATTGAAACCTCGTAGGATGGGCTTGTAGAATGTAAGAACAGCTTTCCACCTTGCTCCCTTGACGCCATTCAAGCTCTCCACAGACTGGGAAATTTCGCTTAAAATCTGACTATTTACTGTCACCCCAGAATTAGGGACCCAA
The DNA here is from genome assembly GCA_963922045.1 of Persicaria maculosa. NCBI lineage: Eukaryota > Viridiplantae > Streptophyta > Magnoliopsida > Caryophyllales > Polygonaceae > Persicaria > Persicaria maculosa. Next base: position 59,301,352 of record OY998259.1, read on the forward strand.
TGTAGAACCCTAGGTGTGAGAGAATGATTTAACAAATTAATCTGATTGTTTAGATAACCAGAAAATGAAATTAATTAGAAATCCTTGGGTTTTCTGATTCTCACCATTTTACAGGCATGCTGCCAACCGCCTTTTACCTCCAATAGCACAGCACCAGCTGATCAATAAAAAACTTCGGCCTTCAATATCAACCCAAAAATCAATTTTGCTTGATTCTTAAGCATAAAAATGATCAGAATATAACAAAACACACCCTATTAGAACATGTTACAAACAAAACCAATTCCCTTAAATATTGGGGAAATGTACAAAATTAGTCCAAAAATAAAACCATGTAGAAAAATGCACATACACAACCCAAACTTGTTCACTACATAATGGTTGACATGGACACTAGAACACTTAAGTTGGATTTGTGGCAGTGACGGACCTAGGGTTTTTGGGGCTGAAAACTATAATGAACTATAATAAAATTCATTTTGCGAGTTCAATACACAAACAAGTTCAATACTACAAATAAGTTCAATATTACAAACAAGTTCATTGATAATCACCCACTATTTCTCCAATCGAGCTCTTTTTTTCTCATTACATCATCTCTATGAATACTAGTAATATCATCTCCACTTCCAATCGCTTCAACATTCCGAGATGGATTAGGAATAGCATTGATTGAAGGAGTTGAAGATCCAAAAGTAGGAATAGATGACTTAGAGCTAATAACAAACTTGTTCATATTATATATTCCTATAAAAAGAAAAAACAATTCCCAAATCATAAATTCAAACACAACCCCAAATTCACAAAATCGATTCTCAAAATCACAAACCCTAATTTCGTAAAATTGGTTTACAAAATCAAAACCCTAAACGAATTATCATATCTTACCTATAACTAGAATATCAAATCAAAATTTAGAGTACAAATGGACAAGGTATGAAACACTAACCTTTTCAATTCAACCTTCAACGAATTCGGATTTGGGAATTGCCGAATGGGGACAAGCCACTAGTAAGTGGCCAGCTGCAGAGGGGAGGCCTGAGGAACCAGCACTCAACAGCTGTAGAGAAGGAGTCGAGCGGAGTCGGAGAGGAGCCGCAGCGCCGGCAGCGGGGTGCGAGGAGGACTGGAGAAGGGAGCCTTCTCTTAGGCTTCGCTTGTCGGCCTGTCGGGAGTCGGGGCATTGTGACTTGTGAGGAGTGGCGGATCCAGGATTTTTGCCTAGGGGGCTGAAAACTAAAAGAACGATACTAGAATTCATCTTGTGAGTTTAATACTACAAACATGTTCAATACTACAAATAAATTCAATACTACAACCAAGTTCACTTTGACGGTAGAGGAGATAAATTCATCTTGCGAGTTTTTATGTTCTTTTTTTTTTCAATTATTTGCTCTAGTTTTTCAATTGACCGAATTTAATGGTGCTTTTGATTAGAAAACTATGCCTTCTAATTTGAATTCTTTCATAGCATAGTTTTATATAAAAAGTGTGCACTTGACTTACTAAACCAAGATGTTTTACAGGGTGAATACATACTTTGCCTAACTTTCTCTACCTTGTGTGAGATATTAATTATTGTTTTTTAGTTGATGTCTGCCTTTTAAATGTCATGACTCACCTAGAAATATCTAATTGATATAAGCAAAGTTTTACAATACCGATCCCTCTCATTTGGAGTTGATTCTTGTTGACATTGTGTGAGATATTAATTCTTGTTTTTTTTTTCTTTTGCAATGTTTTCTTTTGGTAGAACATTGTTTTCCCTAACAAGAACTATATCTTCATAATTTGCATCTTCTTTACAATGCACTCCATCTTCTCTATTTACTATGAACTTTCTAGTTGCGAACTTTGAGATTAATTTTTCTGAATTTGATGTTACATCACAATGTCAATTACGTACAATAATGAAATGAAAAAATTGGTTTTCAAAATCACAAACCTTAATCTGAATTTCACAAAATTGATTCTCAAAATCACAAACCCTAATTTCACAAATTGATTCCTAAAATCGAAACCCAAAACAAATTCTCATATCCTATTTACAAATTGAATCTCAAATCAGAAAGAATAAGGTATAAAAAACTAACCTTATCAATTTAGCGAATTCGGATCTGGGATTGGGAGGGGAAGAAGAAGCTACTGGTTGTTGTACTGCTGCATTCGTTGTACAGGAGCCAGGAGGGCACAGGCCGGAGACAGTTCGATGGAGGAGCAGGGTGGAGCCAGAAGCGGTGATCGGTGGAGGAGGAGCCGACAAGATCGGCCGGAGGTGGAGCCGGCAGCGGCGGCCGGCTCGGGGACTCGGAGTTTCGCCTTCGCTGGGTGTCGGGAAACTGAAATCGACTTTGCTGTTCGGCTATGTTAAAAGATAACTGTTCGGCTTTGGACAAAACAAATTTAGGGATTTTGATGTTTTAAAAAGAAAATTAAATATGTAAAAGGTGGATTCGAACCCACGAATTAAATCAACTAGTGAGCATTATCGGGTGTCCTGATCGAGAGGATCGTGGCTGTGTTCGTGGTCTTCGAAGATCCCTCATTTAGGTGGGGGCAACGTCGGTGGTCCGCACATCTCAGGATTCGCCGTGTGAGTCATCGCACTCGCCCGTGTTTTCGGCATTCGTAGCTCGTCTTGGATCTTCATCAACTCCTCCGCTGATTGACGTCTTGTATGAGTTGTTAGGGTTTTTCTTTCTTCTTTTGTTGATTTGTGTTCCTTATGGTGTATGTTGACGGCCGTCTGCCGATTCGTCAGTCTGTCTGAGCTCGAATTTTTACCTAATCAAAAAAAAAAAATATCAACTAGTGAGCATGTTTTTTCTCAATTAATATCGAGACTCTTTTCTTTTTTTCTTTAGGTAACTATGAACTTTTCCTCACACATATTTTTTTATTCCAACGATGAATGTCTTTTCATCTTCATATGATCCAATAAAAATACATGAATAAAAAGTCATATATTATTATTTCAACAAAATAATAACTAACATATATATTAAAATTATGAAAAAATAGTATTCACAATCTCTATTGTATAAAATTAGCAAATTGAAACAAAATGAGAGAGAAAGGAATAAGAGTTACATATAATATTTTCGGTCACTAATATATTTCTATATGATTAAGATTAACGTCTACACTCAAATATTATTATTATTATTATTGTCGCCGTCGTCCTCTTCTTCGTAAATTTAATTAACCAAATAACACTCGGTAAACAAAAACCATCTAATATTAACAGTGCATGATCTTCAAACATGGTTATAAAATTTATCTTCAATTAAATTGTGTGGGATTGAAGTTATTGTGTATTGAAAAATAATATAACTATATATTTCATCTAAAACGTTAATATCATGTAAATTATTATTTTTTTCCACAATTGTTTTCTTGCAATACAAGTTTTACTATTATTTCAAACTAAATCTTTTAGTTTTAAATGGATGCAACTACTAAACATTTATAAACTAAAAACAAAAATATTTTCATAGTATAGAAAAAATATTAGTAACAAAGTTTCACATATTTAAAGACTATTTTATTTTTCATTTGTTTTTATTATATTTATTATTATGACACTATCCATATTATTGGTTAAATCTATGACATGATGTTCAGACATTTAACGGAATATTATAAAAAAAATCAAACATTTTTAAATAAAAAAAATTAAAAAAATATTTGTTTTAAATTAAATAATTATCAATTGACTCATAAAAAATAGCTACAAAAACACATAAAAACTCTTTTTTTTTTATCAATAAACTCATAAAAACTACAATAGAAAAGCTTAATCAAACATAGCTACACTGTAATAAAATAATACAAAACATTTACAGATGGGTAAACTCCTGAAAATTTCGTTAAAAAATACTAAAAGAAAAAACATAATCATACATACTTACCTCTATATTGTGTCTTTTAAATAAAAATTCAATAGTTAATAATTAGCGAAAAATAAAGCAAATATAGAATAGGCCGTCGACGCCATCGACGGCACCATCCGTGTTCGCCTTCACCCAGTTGACACTAGGTTTCTCCCAGCCTACCATCAACGTTGTTCTTCCAAGCACGCTCCTGCTCGGCCCCGCCGTACTCCAAGCATTAGCATACTCTTTAACTCTCAGGTCAATGAAACCAGCCTTAGCAACTTGTGCCTCGCTATTGTTGAAGACGCGATCGTTCCTCCATCTCCAAATCCACCAAAGCGCCGTAGCGAACCAGCTGGCCCAGTCGACACCACCATCTATGGTATTGCGGCTTGTCAAGTTGCTTCTCAACCATTCTGCAAATGGCACACAAAAGAAATTAGTAGCACCTACTATAATCGAATTCCACATGCTAACGGAACATCTGCAGTCACGGAGAAGATGGAGTAGCGTCTCCGGTTGGCCCGGGCACTCCTTGCAGTCTTCATTAATCGCCAAGTGCCTCCGTTTTCTTTCTACATTCGTTAGGATCACCCCCTTTAACACCAACCACATGAAGTATCGGACTCTTTCCGGGACCTTGAGCTTCCAGATCGCTTTGTAAACCTGCAGATCCAATCCACAGTAGTCAATGGAACCTATGATATACGCATAACCATTGCCAATATTATACTTCCCATTAGCCGACCCTTTCCAGCAGAGGGTATCCGGCACCGAGCCATCTTCAACGACTGCGACAAAAGCCAAGCTCATCAGGGAGCCCGCCGGCAGCAACGGGGAGAGAGAGCAAGAGGGAGAGGGCGGTCCAGTTCCACCCCACCCCATTAGACTAGTAGTCCCTAACAAGGGCTTCCTTCATGTTCTCGTCCATTGTCCCTTGCACCACCTCCCGCAACTTTCCTTCGCTGAGTCATTCATCGCTCCATAATCGGATAGACGTACCATCCCCAACCTGCCATCGGGATCCTGAGAGCACAACATCATTGAGGCCTTTCAACAGGCTAGTCCAGACGGTAGAAGGAGCTCTCACCACCGAGTTCGGGTTGCGAGTATATTTAGCCTACAAGATGAGGCTCCAAGAGTCAGTGCTCTTGCTGTTAAGAAACCTTCAAGCTAACTTACCAGATATGGCTAAGTTGAGGTCGGTCATCGATCGAAGTCCGAGGCCTCCGACTCGCTTAGGTTTACAGAGATCCTCTCGCGCAACAAGATGGATTTTTCTGCGATCCTCACTATCTCCCCATATAAATTTTCTGCACAGCCCATCAATCTTCTCGCAGGTGGATCTTGGCAAGGACACCGTTGCCATGGTATAGACCGGAATGGAGCAAATGACAGACTTAGCGAGGGTCACTCTTCCGGCTAGGCTCAAGCGTTTCCCCTTCCATCCTGTCAACTTGCTTTTCACTCTGTCAAGCACGTGGGTAAAAGTGTCCCCCTTGACCCTCCCATGTAAGACGGGCATGTTGTAACTGCCCGGATATAAATACCCGAGTTACGTTTCGAAGGTCGGATACCTTCGTTCGGATCTTGCAATACAGGTACGGGTCGTGGTTTCAAACCTCTTTAAACATCAGTAATTAAAGAGGGGATTTCGAACTCCAAAACCATCGCAGGGTCGTTGGGTACCCTTAACCTGTCCTTATGACTAAGTTGCGGAAATTCGTTTAAGGAAAGCGGAACGGAAAACGAAAGTAAGGTACAACTTGCTCACGGCGGAGCCGGATCAAAACCAAAACCATAAAACATAATGAAATACACTTAGCCAAATTAGCGGGTTAGGCGGCCGATTCTGCAGTCAAATGCTCTACCACTAAGCTATGGACCCTTGTTAGCAGTTTTCATTTATTTATTTCTTTAACCATTCCGAAATAGCTCGTTGGAAAGGTATTGCGGGTAGTACCCAAAGGTCCCCAGTTCGAACCCCGGATATGGTCGCTCTTTATTTACAAATTCAAGGGTTAGGCCGGTTCTTCGCTTTCGCCCAGGAGGATCTCCGTCATTGAAGCATGGAGCAAGCAAGAAGCAAGTACCTAACACTATCCACGAAGTCAGGCCCAGAAACGCCTGCGGGCCCTAAAGACCGCGCTGAGGCCATATAATATGCCTATATGATGAGACCCGAGGATCGGATCGACCAAGGCTCGAGCTTTCGAACACTCTTTTTGTGGGGCTAATTTTTGGGGTTTATAGAAACTGAAAAAAAAAGATATGTGGAGCAAGATTCGCATGCCTCTCACCCTTGAACCCCATATACTCAATTTCAATCCTCTCGGAATCGCACTTCGAGGATCTCGACCCTTTGACACCTTCGTCTCTCACTAGGGTGTCACCCTCGGCCTCTCACCAAAGGTTTCGCTCTTAGCCTCTCGCCAAGAACTCGATCCTTAACTCGGAATCATAGGAAGCTATTTAGTGGCTTCACCTTTAACTCAACTAAACTTGACTTGATTAAAATGAAGGTTTTACAAGCAATATATAGGATGAAAATATAGTCCCCAAGCATCTCTAATCGATGTGGGATTTATTTTGATAGAAATAAACACATGAAAATCGTCCAGATTTGAGCTGCTGAAAAGAATGTCGAATTCGAGCATCTTGAAGGCTGATTTAGGAGAAGTGTTCTTCATGGAAGTTGTATCCGCTTAAAATAGCTTTCCAACAAGTTCTCATCGGCTTCAATCGGAATTTTATACAGTCCGAAAGAGCAAACACACCACGGTGTCGCCATGCTGTTTTCTCAAACGAGAGTTGATATTCGGCTCCAGCGACAAAACTGTGTAAGATAAATGAATCAAGCTCATTGACCACTAGGATCACATCACTATACCTAGAATAAAGGATGGTCTAATGCAGTATAGGATTTAAACACATAAGTCATGCTTATCAGGATATATAAATATAAGTGCAGAAAGACTGTAAAGGCGCCCAAAGAATGCCAAATGGCATATCCCTCTCCTACCCCGCCCCCTTTTTCATGAGCGGACCTGGCCAGTACGATACCCATTGTTTCATCATCATATCATATCATCATCATCATATCATATCATACTCATGCCCGATGGTGCTGGGCTATCTCATCATGCTCATGTAACGACAATACTGACTCAGGACAAACCCGATAGGGCTGGCTACCCTATGACCCTAGAAAAAGACTCTAGGACTCACATATAACGGTCGTTCTCTTTTCAAACGCATAAAGAATAGGGATGCTCATTCATAAGTACAAGTCCTAAGCATGATACTACATGGCATGCTTTTATGCATATGCAGCGTGAGGTCGGAGAGTGGTGCGAAGTCGGAGCTATAGGAGGGAGCATCTTCGCCGCGAAGTTAGGGAAGGAGGACTGGAGGAGGCTTCGGTGAGGACTGGGGAGAAGACGAGGGTTCGCGTAATTACCTTCATTTAAAAAAATATATTTTTTAAACAGGATATTTAAGGCATATATATATACCCCGGATATTTTTATGGGGAAAAAAGTTATATGTACCTATTCTTTCCGGGGTAAAAGAGTATATAGCCCGGATTTCTTTAAAAAAAACGCTCGGGGTATATTCTTCACTTTAGGTAATACCCCAAGATAATATAGCCCGGATATTTTTTATTTGGTCCGGGGTATATTTATTTTCAAAAACAAAATGAAATGAAAACATGCCATTTATGACTTTATATCCCATAAATTGAGATCCGGGGTAAACTATCACGGGCTATAATCATGATTTTGTACTAGTGTACACACTATATGACACATCAGGCAGGAGGCCCGAGTTGTTGAGTAAGATCCCGCAGAATACTTACCTCGAGGCGTGCAGAATCCAAGCAATCAACACCAATAGCAAGCAATGTCCAACATATCACAAATCACCTAACAGATATACAAATATGCATAAGTCTATCTAAATCACACAAGGCGCCCCTAATCATACTTAACTTCACATATCCCATTTTAGATCAATCCGTCTTATCTCATCATATATTATATATCATATATCATTTCATATTCATCTCATCTCAACATATAATATCTCATCTATCAACTCATCTTGCATCATCATCACATAACATTTCATATCTTATTTAAAATTCACAAAATTCTCAAGCAGGATTCAACAATAAATTCACCGAGTTAAATCAGGTAAATCATTTTCCCAAAGTTTTCCAAATTCTTAAATCTCAAGTTAATGCAATTCAGAAAATCAACAATAGCCCAATCCCGATATTAAACATTTAAACCTTAAAACCAATATCTCAAAATCATATAACCTTGACTTTAATGTTTCAAGTAATTTAAGACATTGATAAACATTTCCAAAATAAATCCATCTTTATAAACCCCATTTATAAATCAAACCCGACGAATCACTTTAAAATCCCATTTATAACAACATCTAATAACATACTCCAAATAATTTTAAAATATAAGAAATCACCAAAACAAATCCATCTTACTATCCCACATTTATAAAACAACAATACCCATTTACTTTACCATTTCCAAAATCATATGTTAAAACAGCACATAATGTCATAATAATATACATAATAATTTTCAGAATATATATATATATATATATATATATATATATATATATATATATATATATATATATATATATTCAACACAAAACCATATTATATAATAATAATGATAATCTCACAATCATAAATATAAATCATAACACGTGATATAAACAATTGACAAAACAATTTAAAACCACACCCAGTAGGCCCCAAAGATATAACCCGGACTGAAGCCCATACCGAGCCCAAGGTAGAAAAGAAGAGTCGGATCCTCAGCCCAACCCTCTCTTTGATTTCCAATTAAACAAAACAGAAGGAAATAAAATTAAAATAAAAGAAGGAGGGCCCACGACCCGTCTTCTTCCCTAAAAGAACGAACATGGCATCTCATACCGGTGGAGAACGGGAGTTGTTTTGCTATGTTTTGAGTCTAGTTCCGTATATTGCTTGTGAGGTATTTGAGTTCGGAATCTATGCGTTTTTAGTGTTTATTCTGCAGAATTACATTCCGACCTTAGATGGACTTTGGGAAGAGCTTAAGAAGCATGTTTTGGAGCATATATATGGAGGCTAAAGAAGAGCTAGAGAGGAGCAAGGAGCCATAACATTGGGATTTATTGAAGACAAATTAGGAACGACGGACACTGCATAGGCGGCGCCCGCCGCCCTTTTGCACGGCGCCCGCCGTTGACCTGTTTTCCGGATACACGGTTTTGGATTCGAATACATTATTTTATATTATTCTATTCTATTTTCCACTAGGGTTTTGCTGACTTTAGAGAGGCTTTATTAATTGTTTTTCAGTTCTATTCATTGGGGGTGTTCATTGAGAGAGAGTTATTGTGAGACTATGAACACAATTAGAGAGAATTGGCCTATGAGTTGCTAAACTCATAGTTTCGCTTGTGATTCGAAGACATGGTTGTTTGGATTGTGAGGATTTGATTCTATTTGATTATTCATGTTCTTATAGTTATCATCTTGTGCTTAATTTATATTTGTGTTCCTTTCTATGTCTAATCAACATGTTAAGAATTGCATCTTAGCTATGAATTCGTTGTTGTTTTCTCGATAGCAAACAAAGGTATTGATGATAGTGATGTCTCTTTGTCTTTGTAGTGGATGATTTCAATTGATCTATGTTGTGTAGATTCGATTAGGGCTGAGTTCGGTATGCGCCTATTAGTCTTAATTGAGTTGAGTCAATGTGTCAATTGGTCTTGATTACTTGAGTCATTAATGCTATTTTTTAGTGATATTGAATAAGATGAGTGAATCTCTGCGGATCTCTCAACTTTAGTCAAGTAGATCTAGGAATATGAATAATTAATAGATCAATTTGAGGACCATGAATTCCAACCATTGTCAGAGAATTGTAGGTGAAATGTTCTTTCTACCTTGATATCAATTTACTTTGCGATCATAAATCTGGTTACTTTTACATTGTTGCTACTTGTTACAAATCATTGCTTTGCTATAAGAGTCTTTGCTTAGAGTTATTGAATAGGAAATCGCTTCTCCATGTGGGTTCGACACCGGACTTCATCGTTATACTAGTAGTTATTTGATTTATCAAGTGATTGATTGCCTAACTTATTCGTTTTGTGTTTAAGTTTGGATATTATTACTATTTGGCAAAGGGCGAAAGTGTCAGCGACGTTCTGATAGCATGCATTTAGATGGTCATAATAGGTTGCATTTAACTTAGTTAAGATGCATATCATGCATGGTTTCAGTACAATTTGCATATTTGCTCTTTATATTGGTGGAGTTGGAATCTACACACTTTTATCGATTATTTCAGGTAATCGTGGATCCGAGGATGAGACATGGGTTGATGACGCATTGGATGAGAATGTCTAGTTGATCGAAGAAGCTTACATGAAGATCTCAAGAGGTCATGAGAAAAAAAAGCGAGCCTAAACGAAGAACAAGTATGCAGAAGTTGTCGCCAGACATGCTGAACTTGTTTTGCACTTTCTGGAGGCCTCGGTTGTCCGATTAACTATTATGACCATGCGTTAGAAAGCTCTTTCAGAGAGCTGCAACTTTCTTGTTGACGTCGAGAGCTGATTCAAAGTAGATTTTTTGTAGAAGACCATTGCAGCGGGCACAGCACATATGCCGCGGCCACAGCACATCAATTTGCCGCGACCGCCGCATTTGCCCAGAGCGCCGCGTTTCGATTATTAAAAACCCTAGTTGTTATGTTTTTGTTTCATGGCCGACTTGAATTGTTATAAGGCCGACTTTAAGCTATTTTTCCATGACTTCTATTCTATTCTACATTCATCAAACAATTGGAGAGAGAGAGAGCGATGTTCGCTATGGGCGGCTAAACTCTCTTCGTTCTACTTGCAATTTGAAGCTTTATTTGGATTGATTGTGAGTTTCTGAATCTTGTTCCTTATTTCCTATATTGAATGCTTCAACTTCTTTGTGTTTGATTGTTTATTGTTTTGTTCTGACTTGTCTGGCCAACTAGTTAGATCAATTCAATTGCTAGGGTTTTGTAGATTCCTGATTGCGAACCTTAACCCAAGTAGCAAACTTATCCTTTTAGGGCTGATTGAACTAATTGGATGGGTAGGAAGTTGGATGTATTGTTAAATCCCTCTTTAGGGACTGCAAATACCTTGGTTAATCTCTGAACTTAAAGCTATCAATTGGGTTAAATCCTTCTTTAGGGATTGTTCGATTGATAAGGGTTTCTAGGACTGATTGGACTAGTAACTATATTAGATCGGGACAAGGTCATTCATAGGAAGACTAAAAGGACAAGAGGAAGTTACAATATCAATTCAACCAAATAAAGTGGATAGTTGTAGGTAGATTGATCTTCTCTAAATTGTTTTGCATCAATCTGTTTATAGTTTATTTTGCTTTCTTTCTTGTTTCAATCACCAAAACCCCCCTTTCTACTAATTGGTAAATACACTTTGCTGAGAAATACTTGATTCTCTGTGGGATCGACCTCTTACTTACTTGCTATACTAGTTTGTAGGTTTGAGTTTTATTTTGATACGGTTTACGCGACTAAAAACCGTTCATCACGTTCGTCCCGCACCAATCATAATGGCTTATAAAGATATTTTCCAAATCAAATATGGACATTATAATGATATAAAATATCCATAACTTTAAAATAAATGAGAGATATCTTATAATGCCGTTAGCATATCGAATAGGTTGATTATGAATCGGAATTGATAATGGAAGGAATCATGAGCCGACTTCGGTAGTTGTAAACTCGAACCTTATATAAGTATGGAGTATATATGAATGATAGTGGAGGATGGAAAGTTGTCCAAGGCAACTCCATATTTATTCTAAATTGCATCCAGTTAGAATGCAATACGTGGGAGGGCACATGTAGCTCAACAAAGGCCTACTGATTTCAAGCCAATCTATTCTGATGTGGTGAAGAATTCCACTTTGACCCACTTTATATCATAATTGTAAAAATTATTCCGCGTTGAATGAGTTTAAATATTTTACCCTAGAGTTGGGCAAAATTTGGATCGGATCGGTACCAAATCGGAAATTACAGGCCTGAATCGGTCCGAAAATATTATGGTCTGATCCACGGTTTAAGAAAAATTATATTCCGGGTTTCGGTCCGAATTCGGGTCAAGACCGGAATTTCCGGTACGACCAAGTGGGCCGAATTTATTCAAAAAAATTCTCACATGCCTAGGCGCCTAGCTTGCTGTCTCTTTTTTAGTACTTAAAAAAAGTCTAGTGAGTATAGCCTACATGCCTAGTCCGAAAGTCAAAGCAGCAGGCCTAATACTCGATACTCTCTTCTACTCACTCTCCATTTTACTTCTTTTTAATTTTTTTTTAAAACAGAAGCCGAGTTCGATTTCAAATCAGTCTCTTCTTTCCTCTCTCTCCATTTTCAATTCAACACAAAGTCGTCGCCTTGCAACCACGGCACCGCCCAAATTTCGTCCTCGCCATGACGTCAACGCCCCTCACCACCGGCCCTTTGTAGTCCGGTTCGACCTTAGTTAAATGTAAATGTAGAATGGAAAAACGGTCCAAACGGTCCACAGACCGGAAAACCCAGGACCATATATTCCGGTGCGGTCCGATCCGCGGTCCATGTTTTGAAAGTTTTTGGTTCGTCGGTCTTGGATCGGACCGGAAATTCTGGTTCAGTCCAATCCGATCAAGACCAAAAACCTAGCCCTATTTTGCCCTCCTTAAATATATATGTTAATGTCAGCAATCTTCCACTCTACCACTTTGGAATATTTTACCAACTTATTATCAAGTGTGTCTTAAATATCAAATTAATAAATTTTATAACCTCTTTACTTAACCCTTACAAAGTGATGTCATAAAAGGGAAAAATACAATCAGGGTATTTCAAATGTAGCTCAATTGATCCCGCAAGGGTTTGACTCTTATCTTGTAGAGGAAATCTTATGGCTGTTTTGTTCGAGCTTCATGCGGCTCTGCTTTCGATGTTTCTAGGAGGTCTTCTGCTTGGCTGGGGTGCGTGGAGTCTGGAGTCAGGACTGGTTGGGGTCGAGGTGGTGTGCTTAGGGCGACTTCGTATCCAGGATAGAGTTTCCTTGGAGTTCGTCTGCACTACCCACAGGAGATAGAGTCCTGCTGTATCGTTGGCCCGCACCACCGAAGACGCCGTGCCACTCTTCGGTGGTGCTTGGCTTCGTTCTTTGGCTGCTTCTTCAACTTCTTGGGAGTTGGTCTTCTTGAGTCATCTTGTTGTAGACCTTTTTGTGCTTGTTTCATTTCGCTTGTTTTATGTATTTCTGTATTGTTAGGTTGTATGCTTGACGGTTCGCCGTCTGCCGACTTTGTCGGTCTCTCGTTGAGTCAGGCCTGTCTGACCTTCGAATTTTTACCTAATCAAAAAAAAATTCAAGCAAGGTGAAATTATGGCAAGTGAGGCCCAAAAGAGAAGAGTGTGGGATCAAAGAGCAATTGATTTAAAAATTAGAAAGCATAATGATATGATCATTTCAATGGATCTCTCAAAATTGTCTACAAGCAAACAACAATACTTTAGAAACGAATAAGTTATTATCATGGAAAAGAGGAGGAACGACAATTAAGAGGATTCAAGCTATTTTCCAAACTCTTTAAGCTCTTATTTCAGTGATGCGGATGATTATGGAAACGATGGTTACATCCCTCACTATAATGGCGTTGCTCAATTGAGAAGCGCCTATCGTCCAATTCAAGGCAAATAGTTGCACTTATAACCAATATTATTATTTAGTCGATGACATTTACCCTTCATGGACCACGTTTGTCAAAACTATTAGTAGTGCAGATACTATTGAGAAAGCTCTATTTCCTTAATTGCAAGAGGCATATCGCAAAGATGTCGAAAGTGCTTTTGGGATACTTCAAGCTAGATGGGTAATTGTACGTGGTCCGGCTAGGATTTGGAATACCTAAACTCTAGGCGAAATAATGCTTGCATGTATTGTTCTTTATAATATGATCGTTGAAAACGAGTTCATGGAAGATGAACATGGTGAGGTTGCAAGTGTAGTGGTTGACTATGAAATAAGCCCACATGCGTCTTTTGAAGTTGGTCAGGATAGATCAACATTAGAAGAGCATATGCATAATCACAAGCGTATTCGTGACACAAATATCCATCACTCCATCAGGAGTGACCTTGTTAAGCATATTTGGATGTGTTTTGGATCACATTCCCAAAACTATTAGCATGTTTTTATGTCTCGAGAGCCATTGTTTTTGGCTAGTTTCATTTACGCAGTTCCTTTGTTTTGTTAAGTTTTTTTCCCACAAATATCCATATTTGAAAATTTTACTGTTGTCAATCTTTGTATGCCTCATTTGTTTTTATTGTTCTTGTTTTTATTTTGTGTTTTTTTATTGCTCTCATTTTTCTATGCCTTGTTTTTTAATAAATGATTTGTAATGCCTTCAAAATTACATAAAATTATGTTAAACTAAGCTACAAATCAAATACTATGGAGCATCCTAGGGTGTTTAGATCGTTATTAGATCTAGAAGTACCCAAAAAAGCATGTCAAATCCAAGTGTCATACGACGTCACAACCTTAAGGACGATGGTCGATTTTCCTTTGAACCCAGTGTATTGCTCGTCATGAGCAGTAGGACAATTCTTCCACTGCCATGCAATCTATATATGGATCCGATCATTCCTGGAAAGCCCCTGTTATTGGCCTTGTCCAACAACCTTTTAAGATCAGTTTGGTTTGGTTGTTAGAGGTAACAACGATTGTAGATGTTTAGTATCACCTTACAAAATTTTTGCAAGCACTTTAGTGATGTGGTCTCCCCCATCCGACAATACTCGTCCATAGAGTCAGTTGAACAATTGTTGACCAACATCCGTAGGGCGCTTGTTAGCTTTTGATGAGGTGACACTGAGACCCTCTTTGTCGAATCTCTTGTGAGTTGAAAGTAGGAATCATGTGGTATTACATCACTCATGATGCGGTTGAAGAAGCTTGGTTGCATGCGATAGCTCATTCGAAACATGAGAGAATCATAAGTTGGGTTAGGATTAAAGCAATCCTTCATCAACCGAAGATGCCTTTCATTTCTCTCTGTTTATGTATTTACGCTTATTTCTAAGACCGCCATGGATGGATTGATCCTCTTCCTTTCTCCTTTGATGTTAACTCATCACGAGTGCCCTCATTGAGTGCATGTGAGCTTCCATGTCAATGGAAGCTCCATGTAAGACATCTCGAAATAGTTTTTGTTTAAACTCATTTAATGTTGTAAAGTGGAGGGAGAAGAAGAGAAGAGATGAAAATATTCGGGTACGTTATTTTAATCTTGAGGTTATGTTATGGTATTTATAATGTAGATGAAGATAGCACTATTAAAACTTAAACTACTATATATTTAATTCCTTATCTAAAGTGAATTTGTATTTGAGAAAAACATTTGCATTGAAAATAGTATTTAGTGAACATCATTTAAATATCATTTAAATGTAGCATATTCTCAAAACATTTGACTTGGACTATTTTCAATACAATTTCAACTTAGGACTCGTTTGGTATCGATATCTAGATATCAAGATATCGGTATCAATATCAAGATATCGATATCGGTTGATATCTTGATATCAAGATATCGGTATCGGTATCAAGATATCGATATCCAGTGATACCTCCCCTCAAATCAGTATATCAAATTAGGCTAAAATTGATATCTAGATATCACTTCATATCGATACCAAACACATGATATCTTTTGGATACCAAACGCTAGATATCGATATCACTTTAAAGTGATATCGATATCTAGCCATACCAAACACTAGATATATCAATACCAAACGGGCCCTTAGACTATTTTCAACACATTTAATTAATTTTAGGTGGTAATTTGACAATTATAAGATAATGACAATCATTGTAATTTTTTTTTTAAACGGAAAAAATTTGACCATAGAGCTGAGCTCTATCAGCCAAGAGCATCCTTGCGGATGAGACTACGCAGCAGAGAATCATTAGGAGTCAAGGATCCGTTAGAAGCAGAAGCGATACGTGACAAGCGATCAGCCACCAGATTTGCCTCACGGAAGACATGACGAATCTCAACAGAACCAAAGAAGCCCAGCGAGACTAGACTGTCCGAGACAATCATTTTAGAGTCTCCACTAGGCTTCCCCAAACCTTTCAGACTTTTTATTATTGTTAAGTTGTCTCCTTCAATGATAAGGTTGATTATTTTCAGTTCTTTTGCAGCCAGAAGTCCCTTCCAGAGACCCAAACTTTCACAGCCACAAACCGAACTGATTAGTGATGGTCTGTTGCCAGTGAAAATAGGAGAACCTACGGAATCCCGAAGGATGTAGCCATAAGTGCCCTTACCATCAGCAGAGAGGGACCCATCAAAATTTAGTTTATAAGTTCCATTTGATGGGGGTTCCCATTTGGTTCTCTTTTTCTTCGATATTGATCTTGGTTTGTCAACATTTGTGGATGATTTTTTGTTGTTTGCACAGTAGTCCGGGGAATCCAAATGTGATGTTTTCCAGATAAATATTTGTTCTTTTATGAAGGATAAGATGCGTCTTATGTCTGGGTTTATGTTTTCAAATAGCGTTTTGTTTCTGAAATACCAAATACCCCACCATACAAAGGCCAGCTCTTCAAAGCTTTTTGTTCCAATTGTATTTTTGATGTCCCAGAGTGTGTCGTTCAAGTGTTCATCTTTGCTGAAACAACCATTAATTTTCTTAAAGGCACCCGGGTTATTTGCAATCAGGGTTTCCCTCGAAACAGGACAGTTCCATAGCAGATGGTTTAGGTCTTCATAACAAGAGTCGCAGTGGGGGCAGTTTATCGGAATACCAAGGTGTCGAGAAGCTAGTCTGACAGCAGTGGGCACTCCATTCTTTAGGATTTTCCACAGGAACGATTTTATTTTTGGGGGGATATCTAGTCCCCAAACCCAGTTTATATCTGAAATTTCATGGTTTTTTTTATGTATCATATCAATAGCAGACTTCGTGCTGAACCAACCATTTTTGCTCCATTTCCAATACAGTCTATCGACCTGGATGTGTTGTGGTATCGGTATTGTCTTGATCGTTTCAATTAGATTATTTGGAATGATGTTTTGTAACTCTTCCTGTAGTTTTTCTTGGTTCAATGTTTTGTTATCTTTGAGGAAATGTTTTATGTTGATTGTTTCGTCTATATGTTGTGTTCCTAAGATAAATGAATCTATAGGCGTTTGGCCTAGCCATAGGTCTTGCCAAAAATTGATAGAGGAGTCGTCCCCTATAGACCAATTTATACCTTGTTTGAATAAAGGGATTAGTTTTATTAACTGCGTCCATTGCCAGGATGAGGTTCCATGCTTTCGATACGTGAGAATGTTTTGGTTTTTAAGATATTTTTCTTTGATTAATGTAACCCAGGGGCTAGTTGGTTCCGCTAATAGTTTCCAAAGTAATTTCATCTGAAGGGCTTTATTCATGTCCTTAGAGCTACGGAGACCAAGCCCTCCATTTTCCTTGGTTT
The DNA here is from genome assembly GCA_963922045.1 of Persicaria maculosa. Classification (NCBI taxonomy): domain Eukaryota; kingdom Viridiplantae; phylum Streptophyta; class Magnoliopsida; order Caryophyllales; family Polygonaceae; genus Persicaria; species Persicaria maculosa. The sequence continues at coordinate 59,318,832 of OY998259.1, forward strand.
TACAAACCTCATACCAACCGATGAGGGGCTTATGGTTCAGGCCCTTGTTCCAGAGGAAGTTCCGGTTGATCCTATCGAGTTCCGTATGAACGGATTTGGGTAGCATAAAGCATTGCATTATGTGTAAAGGTTTGGCTGCTAGCGTTGTTTGGATTAATGTGCAACGACCCGCTTATGAGAGGCAATTTGCCTTCCATCTGTGAAGCTGTGACTTGGTGCTTGTTAGAAGTTCTTTGAATTCTTCCTTCGTCATTCTTCCTTCTATGAGCGGGCAGCCCAAATAGCTACCCCTTTTACGGGTGTGTGCTATTTCAAGCTCGTTTCTAATAAGATTTTTTTGGGTGGCTGAAACATTTTTGGATGTTTGGAATTGGGATTTATGCCTATTTACTCTTTGTCCTGATAGATCTGAGTATTCTTGCGGTATTTTGTTAATTTGGTCACATCCGGTTTTGGTTGCTGATGCAAAGATGATAATGTCGTCTGCAAAAGCTAAGAATGAGATTTTCGTACCTCCGCGCGTTAGTTTGATTCCTAGGTGGCTTTGTGGTTTTTCCGATTCTTGTTGTAACCCACTTGCTAAAATTTATGAAATTATTAAGAATAGATATGGTGATAGCGGGCATCCCTGGCGTAATCCCCTCTTGGGGAAGAATATATCAGTGGGTTCATTATTCACTAGTACCGAGTATGTGACTGTAGTTATGCATTCTTTGATCCATTCCGTGAATTTGGGTGAGAAGCCAAGTTTAAACATGATTGAGAGTAAAAAGTTCCAGTCAACCATATCAAATGCTTTTTCCATGTCAAGCTTGACAGCCATCCAACTTGATTTTCCATTTTTCTTTGAGAAAGAGTGGAAAATTTCGTTTGCGATTAAAATGTTATCTTGTATAGATCTGCCAGAAGAGAAGGCACTTTGAAGTGGATTAGTTACTTTGGGGATAACCCTTTTGAGTCTTGATGCTAGTATTTTGGATATAATTTTGTATGTTGTTGAGCATAGACTAATAGGCCTATAGTGAGATGTTGTGGTCGGGTTGTCTATCTTTGGTATTAATGCTATGAACGTATGGTTTGTCTGTTTCAGAATCCTTCCGCTTAGAAAGAAGCTTTTAACCGCTTTGATGACAGATGGTTCAACAATATGCCAGTACTTTTTGAAGAAGCCAGCTGGAAAACCATCAGGTCCTGGTGATTTGTCGTTGGCAAGACTGAAAACAGCATTTTTAATTTCAGAATTTGTGACTTGATGAGTTAGCCATTCATTATCTTCGTTTGAGATTTTATTTCCTACATAATGAAGTAGATTGCTTTGTGTTTGTTGTCTAGGATGTTGCGTAAATCTTTGGCTAAAATCGTGCTTGATTAGGTTCCTAATTTCTTCTTCATTGCTAGGTGTTATACCAGCCGTGGTTTGGAGATGTTTTATTATGTTTCTATTTCGTCTTCCGGTTGCTATTTTATGAAAGTATTTAGTGTTGGCGTCAATGGATTTTACGTGCATTCTTTTCGCCCTTTGCCCCCAATATTTTTGTTCGAAGGAAAGGAGAGAAGAATGCTTTGAAGTGAGCCTTTTGATTTTGTTATCCAGATTTTGGTCATAAGCATTACAAAGATTCTTTTGTAATTCTAGAAGTTCTGTTTCAACTTGTTTAATTTGGCGAAACACATTTCCAAAAGTTACTTTGCTCCAAAGCTTGCTTTTTCTTTTAACCTCTTGCAGTTTTTTCGTCAATTTGAACATTTTCGAGCCAGGAGAGTCTAGCCTCCATGTAGATCGCACAACTGCTTCGTAGTCTGGTTTCGTAGTCCATGTCATTTCAAATTTGAAAGGTTGTAATTTTGGTTTGCGGTTATCCATGAGGTCCAAGGTGATCTGCGCGTGGTCTGATTTAAGGAAAGCATGGTTTTTCATACAAAGGTTCGGGAATTGTTTTAGGATAGGGTGGCTAATCATAGCGCGGTCTAGTTTTTCAAAAATATTATCATTACCATATTCATGTTTTCTCCAAGTGTAATTATTTCCACACGTTGGGGAGTCCACTAGATTGTAAGTACTAATAGTATCTTGGAGTCTTGCAAATCTATTTGCAGATGGAACCCTACCCCCCATTTTGTCGGTTGGCTCTAATATTTCATTAAGGTCTCCTAGGATAATCAGCGAGTCCTTTGCATTGCGGATATAGTCTGAGAGAGAGGCCCAGAAAGAGTTTTTGTCCTTTGCGTAAGGTGTTGCATAAACGAATAAGATTTCGATGTTAATATTAAGTGTTGTGTTTGTGTAGTCCGCCTGAATGATTCATCCGTAGAGTTTCTAATAGTAAAGGTTTCATTATGGAAAATGGATTATTTCCAAAGGAGGCAAAGCCCTCCTGCAAGTCCATTGGATGGACAGAAATGCATTCTATCAAAACCCGGTTTTCTCCAGCATTTGTTCGGAGGAGGGTTTGTTAATTTTGTTTCGGCTAGCATTAGGATTTTTATGTGCTCCGCTTTAGTAGTCGCTTCGATGTGGGTTCAAACATTCTTTCTGCTTAGGCCTCTAATGTTCCAAAAGCTAAACTTCATTATAACCTTTTGAGGGGGAAACGGTAGTTAGAAGGTTGAGAACCTTATTTAATTATCATAGTAGAGATTCTCCAATTAATGGGGATTTTGGTTTGTTCATGATCAATGTTATAAGTTTCATCTATCCTTGTGAGTGCATGTGTAAGTTTTTGTTTGAGGATCACTAAAGCCGAAAATTCTTTGTTTTGGTTATGTTTCGAGCTGTTTTTGTTAAATGATGTATCATTAATATAACAATTGATATATAACTTAGGAGTGATGGGTCCAAGGCCTAAAGGATTAAATTGGGTCCTAAATAATTTAGAACCCAAATAGTGGTTTTGGATCAAGCATGAAACGTTAGAAAAGCTAATATTCATAACAGAATCTGGGTAAATAACCACATTTATTAATCTGAATGACTTGTTGAAGAGTTTGTATTGTCCATTATTTACATTGAGGATGCAAGAGTTGGTTAGTGAATAAGTATCCACTAGATAGGCTGTTAGATAAAAAAAACATGAGTATGCAAGTAAATATGTTGCTCAAGGGAATGACTCCCTCTAGCAAGATCAGTAGAGTGTTTTATAATGGGTTCATATTTGGAATTAGATAAATAGGTTTGGTTAATTCTAACCAGTATAGGACAGTGATGTAGGTGTAGGTTAGGTGGTAACATGACAATGCAAGTTTCCAGCAGTAAATAGGTATGTCTAAACTGAGATTGGGACCTGGAACAAAAGTAGTAGGAAGCCAGAAATCTAGCAGCTGAATATTTAAGTAAGAGATCTTCATGACCAATGCCCAAGCACATAATCGAGGAGTAAATAAGGTTAAAGTTAAGTGTAGCTATACAGTTATGATTGAAGCTAGTAGTGAAGTTATTATGGGTTTGTGACAATCTTACAAGTAACAAATTAGTGATCTGAACAATAAGAAGCAATAAAAGCATGCGCTGGTAATACCATAGTTCATAATATGGATTTTGATTTATGACAAGAGATAGATTGCAAGCATTTGGAGAAGCAAAGTGAGTAGGATAGAGGCAAGCCCTAGAAACCCATAGCCAACAACAAACAATGCTCAAGTAGTTATAACTAACCAAATACCAGGATATTATGGATTTTTCACAATACAAATCAAGATTTTGCCAGCAATTAGAACTAGAGTTTTTTGCAAAAGCTATTGGATTAGTAGAGTGTTTTATAGTTGGTTCTTGTTTTGAATTAGATAAATGATCTAGATTGATTCTAACAAATATTAGACAGTTGTGAAGTTCTAAGTTAGTTGACAACAGGACTAAGAAAGTTTCCAACATTAAATTAGTATGGCTAGTCTGAGAGTGGGATTTAGAACAGCTAGAGTGGGATTCCAGAAAATCAACAGCAGAGGATTTTGGTAAGAGTTCTCCATGATCAAGGCAAAAGCACCCATTCATAGAAGAAATAAGGTTAAGAGTAGGTAGAGCTGTGCAAAGATGGTAGAATACAGAAGTCGAGTTATGATGGGTTTGTAACACTCTTATAAGTAACAAAATTGAAATCTGGTCAACCAAAAACCATAAAAGCATATTTTGACAGTATAGTAGTTCATAATATAGATTTTGATTCATAACCAAGGATAGATTACATGCATTTGAATTAGCAAAGTAAGCAGGACACAGGAAAGCCCTAGAGTACCAGCATACATGGGTAGTGCAGTTAAAATTAACCAAATACAAAGAGGCTTTAGGTTTGCCAAAATACAAATCAAGATTTTGCCAAAAAATAGGACTTGAGAGTTTTGCAAAAGTTAGTGGATTATTCTCAAAAGGTGATGGAGATAAGCAGAAATCATCACAGCAGACCCATGGGCCAGGTCCAGTTATCCCATTGCTTGGCAAAAGCTAGTATTTCATAAGATTACTCATTGTTTTTGCCCCTCTTCAGGATGGAGCTAGCCGTGTCATCATCCCCACCCACAACCTTCCTTTTGAGAGAGCCAGAAGTGGAGGAATCCTTCACTACTAGAATTCTGTTATTTAACATCGGTTTATTAACATCGGTCAGAAAAACCTGCCATGTAAAACATTTTTTTGACATCGGTTAATAAATTTGTGATGTTAAAATTAAAATAGACCCCATATTATTTTTTGACCGATGTTAAAAAAAGGGTTTTTTAGAAAAAAATTAAGCGGGACAAATCCCGCCCATATGAAATACACTTGGAAATTTTTTAGAAATTTTGGGTGGGCTAGAAAACCCTTTTCATCCCCTCTTCCAAACCTTCCTCCTCCCGGTACTGCAAAATCCCCAAAATTCTCTAGATCTGAAAAGTGAGAAACACTCTCCTCCATTCTTCATTCATACGCTCAGAAGGAAACCCGACTCTGACGTCCTCCACAGCTTCACTCGCCCATGGAACCCAGGAACCCTAACCTCTCCGTTGGCCATATCCCATCTCCAGCTCCATTCTCTTCGCTCGATCTGCAACAGGTCCGTATGCTTCTTCTCTTCTCTTTCTTTCCATCTCTTGTTTCTCTTCTCTTTTGCTTCGTTTTCTCGAATCTATGGCCAATTCCGATTTGGATATCTACGATTCTTGGTCGTGCGATTTTTTTTCTGTAGACCTAGGGTTTGTTGTGTTTTGGGGTCAAACCGTGCTCGAGGAAGACGGGGGAGGCCAGGCACGCAACATCTGCAGAAGATCGTGCTCGAGAAGATGGGGGAGACAAGACCAGGCACGCGGCATCCCGATTCGCGCAAGACAACTTTCAATTTTCACTTCCTTCTATCAGGTAAACCACATTTGAAAACCTAGAAATCCTTTATTCAATTCTAATCGAATTTCAATCCTTCTTTCAATCTTCTGCTTTCATATTTGTTTTTATTTTTTATTTTTCAATATTTCATTGTTGATTTAATTTTCCTTGCCAGATCGAAGTTGGAGGGAGATGTTGAGCATCATGGATGCCTAAATGCCTGACTGTGTGGCTGGTTAACATACATCTCCCCAGAGCTTGTTGCATTAACCAACATATATGTCTTGACTCTTGAGTATAAAGAGTTCATCTGATGGCAGACACAGGTATGGTCATTTTAGTATTTGCCAAAAACCTAATTGACATGTAGCTAGATGTAGAAGAAAGTGAGCTCTTGCCCTGTGACTGAGATTGATGTTCATTAGTCTTGAACTTAAATAATTTCAGCTTATGCTAGTGAGCTTTCTTTTTTCCATTTTTGAAGCATCCACAACCAAACATAGAGGTTTGTTGAAATCTGAGAAGCTATATGAGTAATCTTATTAACATAATGAATACTATAGGCATAAATTTATATTTTTTATTTATAAATGTTGCTTGCTTTTTCTCTTGGACATGTACTGAAGTATCGAACTTTTATGTAATTGAATTGAATTTTAGATTTATAATTGTTATTGACAAATGTTGCCTGCCTTTTCTCTTGGACATTGTACTTAGGTATTGAACTTTATGTCATTGAATTGAATTTTAGATTCTATCTGCTTCCAACATATTGCAATTTGATTCTAATGGTAGTATATATGTAGCCAAGTATCTCCTGATTATATGGGGTTTGTTGTTCAATAAAGTATAAAGCCTTTCTTATTATCAATATATATGGTGTGCCTTGCGACTTCTTGTTTTTATGTGCCAAGCCCAGCTCAACCATTAAGTCCTGAAGACTAGGCATGGAGAATAGTTTGTTAATGCTACTTGTTTATCATCCATTTTCCTGTTTCCCCTCCAAATGTATTGTTCATACAGAGTTAGTTTACCTGTTTAAATTATGTTATCTACTGTATTCTGTTTGCAATACTTGATTGCAAATAATTTGTCCGTCTTTGCATCTCATCAACTCCTAGTAGCTGTCTGCTTATTCATCTCAATGTAAGTAGTGAAGAGCTGGCAAGTTGGTGAATATCAAGCTTCATATCAGGCGATCTCAATGTGTGGTAAAGGAGTCAAGATCCCAGTGTATTTGCGATTGCAGACGTGCTAACTTTACCACTGTTTGTACACAAGGTCTCCTGATTGTCTCGAATTTGCTCCTGTTGCTACTCAGGTTTCTATTCTTCTACACTAGCTAGCTTCAAGCCAATTCTCTTTATGTTCATATAAACTCATTTAGAAAGATATATGTTTGAAACAAATTTGATGAGTCAATATACAATACAATATAGTTTAAGCTTTCTCATTTGAATCAGTTGATTATTAATCGATGTTTAGCTACTGAAATTAAAGAAAAACAAATTCATTTGGCTATGGTCTGTACTCTGTATTTGGCTAACTGGCTAGCAAAATCCTAGGTTTGGGTTGATTACCTCAAGATACATGGACACGAGTTCAAGATTACCTTCTATACATTTATCTTGATTCTAGGAGGGAGTGACTTTCTACAAGCTTATCATGTTACCGGCAATCTCCACTCAATTATTGTTAATGGTTCTATTTTTCTGTCAACAGGCTACTCAGGGAAGTGTTATCTTAAACATTCTCTCAAAATATTCAGAAGGTAAGAGTCCAAAAATTGCTGCCTTTACTCTTGTTCTAGCATCTTTTTTAACTCAAGTGACTTTTTTTTATGTGTTTGTGAACAGCTTTTCCTTCAATGATTGAAGGCTAGAATGAAGAGATATCTACTTATGTAGCTTTGTATTTGTTTTAATGTTTGATCTATAGTGGGTGCAACATATTGAATATCTATAGTATTTTCAGTGTTACTCTTGATTCATTCTTATGCTTGCACATTTTCAGAATCATCTTTGTAGCTCTGTTGCTGCGTTTTCATGGAAGTTTAACATTATTAGTGTTTTAATCCTTGAAGGAATTACTGGTATTGTTGTTTAAAATGGCTGAATTTGTGTCTGAGTCTCTATTTCTTTGGTAAGGAAGAATTCATGGAACACCATAACTTGGTGAAACATATAGAGAATTTTATTCTGATACTCATAATTATTAATAGAATCCTGATATGATTTCTCCCTTGATCTATTGCAGCAATGGAATTGCATTATCACTAGATAAGCTTGTAAATGAGAAACTCCTGAACTTGTATAGTGTAAGATTTTCTGTCTGCCATCATCTAGATTTTGCTTTTTTTGTTGGATATGGAAGCATTCATTCCGATGCCTGTTCTTGAATCTTTGTACCACAGGTGGCTGACAAGAACAATGATGTCCATCTGCAAGAATTTGTTGAGGGAGAGTTTCTGAATGAGCAAGGAGGCAGCTTGAGCATTTGAGATCATCTGTTAGTATGTCTCAAAAATACGTGTTCAGGTTTTTATTCTCAGAGTTGATTGAGATTCTGTGTGCAAGGGATTTCTTATGACCATACAAATGATTTCTGTCTTAGTATCAGGTTTTTATTCTTAGAGTTTGTACTCAAACAATATGACTTGAATTACTTTGTCCTTATTGAGTATAATCAGGTAGATTTTAGGATTGAGTAGCTTCAATTTATGATGAATTTCCTACCTTAACCTGGAACTTGCCTCTCTTTATGTTGCTTTACTTTGATCCTGAAAGGCAAGTAGGATTTTCCACTCCCTCTAAACCTATTGATACAAGTTAGAACTAATTGGTTAGAAGGATCAACTTATCCAACAAGGGCTATAAGACGCCGAGGCAGTTCTATTCAGTGCTCAATGATTGGAATGCACGGGTTGGCTAGTTACTAATTAGAGAGCTTGAAGAATTTAGAAATAATAGTTTGGTTGATCTTTGAATAAGCATCAGTGTTGTTTTTACTTGTTTTAACTTAGCTGCTCATTTAATTATGCCAAGGAAACATTAGTTAATAATGTAAACTAGTTGAAAGTATTTCTAGCCGGTTCTGTAGATTCCTTCCGGGCAAGGAACATGGATTTGGTTTCTTCTAATGTTGAACATATATCGAGGAAGTATGTCATCCCTGACCATGAGTTTGCCTGTATATATGATCTCTTTCTTTCTTGCACTTTTTTTCCTATTACTTTGGGGTTTTGTGATTTTGAACAAGATAAGCTTTTGTTCTTTTTAAAGTGGTAGTTTTAAGGTGTACAGAGGTGGGAGTTTATTGATCAGATTAATGAAATTCAAACACATTTATCAACTTTTGCATAATATAAAATCATTGCCTTTGTGGTTGTTTTGCCTTGTTTACCCTGTTTGCCTTCTTCCTTCCTTTCTTTCTTTCTGCTGTAAGTTTTTCTGTTTTCTTCTTTTTCAGAACCTTACAATTACAATGCATACTTACACCAAATGAACCTTCTAATGTGATTATACAAAAAAAACATCCAACCTGAATTTAATAACACAATATATTTGATTTTACTCCTAAGTACGTAAGACTTTGCTTTCTGTTTTCTTCTTTCTCAGAAACCATGGCCGGTTGCTGTTAAAAGCTAGAGTGCTAGACTTTTCTGAATTGTTTTCTGTCGTTACGTCGTCATATCTGGCTTCATGTGTGTTGATGATGGTATAAGATTTAGTCCTTGGTAATCTTTTATTGGCTATTTTACCTTCATTTTTTGTCTATTACCTTTGCAGTCACGTTTTGACATCTTGAAGATTCATTCGAGAAAGATGAACAGTGCATCTGGTGCAGAGCTTCTACTTCGGTTGATCATTAACAACAACAACAACAACAACAACCCAGTATATCCCACAATAAAGCGGGGTCTGGGGGGTCGGGATGTACGCACTCTTACCCCGAACTAGTCGGGAGAGTGTTTCCGGAAGACCCAAAATAGAGCAAAGGAATCACGTCCCAGGACACATAGTAGGAGATTAGGAAATAGACAGCCGATAGACGGAAAACAGATACGAAGATAACCGACAGAAAACAGATAGACAGCAGAAAGAGAGGTAGAAAGGAAGCGAAAAGAAATGACCCAGCACCCATCCTAGGGATTCTAAACATCCGAAGTCCGAATGCATCTCCTCCAGTGGTCCCTATCCGAAGTCATATCCTCCAAGAGGTTCAGCGCATTGAGATCCTGTCGAATAACCTCCATCCAGCTCTTCTTCGGTCTACCTCTCCCTCTGCAGTCTGCACAAAGCTCCAAGCTCCAAACTCTCACACCTACGGACAGGCGCTGATAAATGCCTCCTACGAACGTGCCCAAACCACCGCAATCTGGACTCCCGTAGCTTGTCAACGATACTCACAACTCCAACCTTGCTTCTAATGTCCACATTTCTGATTCTGTCCAGCCTCGTGTGTCCACTCATCCATCTCAGCATTCTCATCTCAGCCACCGCCAACTTCGGTTGATCATTAATGCTCTAATTGCCAAGGAGAGAGACTTCAATGATCAAGGCCGTAGGTATGCCGGTTTTGTTTATTCGGGATGTTTTTATTTTGTTGATTCACTTTGCCTAATGGTGTTGGGCATGCTCCATTGCATCCTCTACAGGTTTATAGTTATATATAGGTTCATATATGATCATGTATTTGGCACTTGGTTTTACATGCTCTTTTTGCTATATGATATATGTAAGAACTTTCAATCTAATTTAAAGCCTATTAGCTCAAATGGTAGAGCATTGCATTGAAACGCAAAGATGCGGGTTCAAATCCCGCATAGGCTACGATAATAATTAAAAAAAACGCAAATATGTCATTTCACATCAGGTAATAGCCGATGTCTTTCAAAAAACAAAATCGATGTCTATGTGGGGGATGTAAAAAGTCAAAACTGTTTAACATCGGGTGATAGCCGATGTCTTTGTACGTTATAACATCGGTTATATTTTATAATCGATGTTATAGGATAACAAAGACACCGGATTTAAAAATGTAAATGATGTTATAACATACAAAGACATCGGGTTCTGGCCGATGTGAAAAACTTTTGACTTTTTACATCCCCCACATAGACATCGATTTTTTTTTGAAAGACATCGGCTATTAACCGATGTTAAATAACAAATTTCTAGTAGTGCTTTGGTGGAGCATCAGAGGTAGTGAGCATCTTCATCAGGGAAGTGTTGGAGTGGAGGGAGTGAAAAGATGGCTAAGATATCAGATCAACATGGTGATCAGTCATAGGTTCATCCAGCAAGTAGTGGCCCTCATCATACTCTCCACCAAGCAAGTCATCCTCATCATAGTCATAGAGGAGACAAGGAAGGATCTCTGAGTTTACTTCAGCTCCAATCTCATTGTAGTGTTGTGGGTTAGGGAGAGGGTAGACAGCTTCCATAGGATCATCATCAGAGGTCTTTGTATTCTCAAAGTCAGAAATCACAAGTGGTTCAGAACTAGGAAGGTGCTCAGTAGAGTGTACATCAGAAGCAGAGGAACCAGGCATGCCAACCCCCCCAGGCCAACACTGAAACCAGCTGCAGGTATCCAACCTGCAGGGTTACCAGTGAGGCCAGCCAAGGAGGGAGAAGGGCCTGGACCAACCAACCCAGCAGAGGGAGGCATCACACCAGGTGGAGCAGGCACAGATGGGGTGTCAGGGAGAGTACTTGTATCAGTTGGGGATTTGGATCCAATAGATGAGTTTGAAGAGTTTGAGATGGTTTCAAGAGCAATGGTCACACCCCCCCTTCCAGATAAGTAAGGTTTGTTGCCAAAGGCATGGATAGGGTTAGGAAGCTTTAGAATCTTCCCTTTTTTCCCAATGGTAGCCCAGTCATCACCTATAGCAGGTTTAGGGATCATGTTGTTTGGTTTCTTAATTGTAATTTGGATTTTTTTGGTTTGGGAATAAAGTTAGGGCAGTGGTTGAAGATATGGTCCTGACCCCCACAATTGCCACAGCCCTCAGGGAACTCTTCAAACCATATGATGTGGGCAGACACCTCAAGTTGGTTGACAGGGATGAGGATGGTGTTAGATACAAGAAGAGCAAGATCCAAGTTGATACAAACCCTAGCATATCTAGCACTGGGATCTACCGTTGGATCAGTTTTGGTAAGGGTTCCAAACTTGTTTTTTTCAATGATAAGGGCTAGGGCATCAGGCTTTTTATACACATCAGGGATAGAGGTAATTCTCACCCACATATCAATGGCTGAGGAGTTCTCAGTGATAGGATCAAAAGCATCTGACCAGTGCCTCAAGATGATAAGTTGGCCATAGACATGAAAGGGTCTAGCTTCCCAGATAATAAGTAAATCATTTGGGTCAGTAAATCTCACCTCAAACCAATGGTTTGGAAGCTCCACAATATGAAGATCACCAGATAATCCCTTCCAGTCGAAGTTAAGCTTGGATTCGAGTTTCTTGAAGTCTATGGGAGCACCAAAGGCCCTCCCATAGCCTAGCATTGGTTGGAAAGCGGTATTGTGGTTGGAACTGCTGAAGTTGGGTGAAGAAGGAGCTTAAATCAAGCTTTTCTTTTCATTTGTCACTTTTCAGTGGCTTAGGAACTTTTGGTTTCTTGTGGGTTTTTCTGGGTGTCGGTGGTTCCTCAGAAAGGACCCCCTTCCCTTTGGTTTTGTTTTTTTTGGTGTCGGTGGATCCTCTAAGAGAATCCCCTTCCCTTTGTCGATTTTGTTTGACTCCATTGGAGCAAGGAAGAGTAGGTACAAGTGCAAATAGCAGAACCCAGAGAAATCAGAGGGAGATTGGTTAAGAGCAGAGAAGAGCAGAAGCAGAGAAGTAGTTGTGTGAGCATTTAATGTTAGAACACAGAAGCTTAAATAGAGGATGCAAGAAAGAAGCCGCTTATGTGAGTTTGCACATCCAGAAAGCAACTGGAAATCCAAATAGATGGGGGAATTAGAGCCATACCTGCCAAGGCCGAAAATAGAGCCTTGGGGAACCATCAGACTCAGCAAATGATGATGGCAAAGGCAAATTCCGAAGGCCAAAGTTGGGGTGCCATACTTGCAAAGACGAAGAAGTCCACGCCGGTCAGAGGACTCGTCAAATCGAGTCAGTCGTCCTAAGAGAGGGCCAAGAGAGAGAGGATTGCTTATAGAAGCAATGATTGCTGCAGAGGCTTCCCATGGATGAATTTGGGAGAAGATAAAGCCAGTGGAAGCTCGAAACCAACACCACACTCCACCCCATCTGTGTTTCCAGATTTTGTGCCAGATCCAGAAGACTAGAGACTTGGATTTGAATAGACTATACTTGTTTTGATTATTTGGAAGCTTGGAAGTCAGATTTGCAGGGGGTTTAGCAGAGAAATCACACGAAGCTTTATCGTGCAGTCTGGATCTAGGGGTTATGGTTTGGGGATTTGGGGGAAGAAGGGTAGCACGCGCTGACGCGTACTTCTTGGCCAAAAAAGGGTTTTCAGATACCATTTTTTTTAGGTCATGAAATGTGTTATTCGGATCGTTGGGAACAGTTTCGGATCCAACATCATTGCATTTAAATTTTGGAGGCACCACTGAAAAGGAGAGTGTACCATTATTTATTTTTTACATCAAAATATTCGTAATAAAAAAATAAAAGATATTATTATTTATTTTTCAAAAAATAATTATTATAATTAAAATATAAAGATACACATAAGTTAGTTAGGTAATTAAAGGAGAGTGTATTGCCCCAGTCGGGGTGGCTCAGTGGTAGGGAGAAAGGGGAGAAGTCAGGAGGTCTCGAGTTCGATTCCTACCTCCGCCCAAAAAAATTAAAGGAGAGTGTACCATCATTTATAGGGATCAGGATCCTCTCATAATATCTACCTAATAAATCAATAACAAAAGGTCATCCCCGAGCTCTTCCCTAGTAAATCCATCATTACTCGGAGGGGTCGATTCACCCATCCACTATGTTCCTCCGGTCGAGACGGGGCGTTATTCACATGTGGGATCTTCATTTGCTTGATCTGGTTGCTCATGAATTCATGGTTATTTTGGCAGTTTCCCAGTGTTCTATATATCGATTCTTTTGAGATGGGTATGAGATCTTCTGATTTCGATTTTCAAGTACTGGGTAACCATTTTTTTCTTCCAATAGTTTTGACCTCCAGTCACAATGAACTTGGAGGGGATCCTAAGTGGTATACGAGAGGAGCTCAAAGCCTCGGACCTTATGATTGATCGAGTCATGCTCCCGCAAGACCTCAAGGTGTCTCCAGGGTTCTCAGTTGTCGATGGAGGTGGTAAGGAGCTTTGAGTTATGGTGGTACGGTGGTGTTTAGGCTGCTAACCTTAAGGAATCCATAGGATTCGACCTGTCAACGGAGGTGGTGAGGAGGTTGGGATTATGGTGGTGGTGGGTAAGGCGGAGGATCTAGGCAAGCAGCAGAGGCAGAGCATTCAAAATTTGAGATAATTGAAATGGTAAATTGGGGTTAATTGTTGGGTTTTTTTTTATAATTAATTGATTAATTAATAGAAGAAAATCCTGACCATTGATTTTTATTAGGAAGATACAAGAAGATCTCTTAGTAGGAGAGGATTCAGATCCCATTTATAGAAGGTTTGCTCATAGCTGACACTACAATTGCAGTCGTAACGACTGCTCCATACTTTATAATATCGAGAAAAAAAATCATAATGAACTATTGGAGTAAAAACACAAAAAAGTGGTGTGAATTTTTGTATGCATAATGTGTAACATAATACAATTAAAGTATCATATGTTCATATATGGTTGTAAACTATGTAATTTTACTGATAGACGAAAGATAGAGCACTAGATCAGGGAATAGAATCACTCTCCTTCCACCGCTCTCTCAGACTCGACTGCTCGCCGTCCGTCCTCTGCCCGGCACCGACTGCCTTCCTCGCTGCTCAGTCCTCCTCCTCCGTCGGCCGCCGGCCACCGGCCCCCTTCCCTGGTAAGCACTCAAGTTCCCCGTCTATAAACCCTACTGTGCGTTCAAAGGGAGGGAATTTTTGACAAGTAGGGTTTCTTCCCGTGGATACAACAAATCCATATCCCATTCCGATTATGATTTCAATTGCGAATTTTTAATCAGAGCCGAGAATCGGGATGGGTTTTGTGTACATCCCAGTCCAGAACTCCGAAGAGGAGGTTAGGGTTAACCTCGACCAATTGCCCAATGAAGCTGCGGACATTCTTGATATCCTCAAGGCCGAGCAAGCTCCTCTTGATCTCTGGCTCATAATCGCGGTACACACAGCTCTTCTTCTTCTCTCTCTCTCTTAGGGATCGTAATTCATTCTCCGTTTGTTTTCTTAAGAGGCCTTCGAAATTGGATTGCTGTTTTTTTTTTCTTTTTCTCTGCTTCTTCGATTTTTTTGGTGGCATGTTTGGTTAGTGAAATTGAATGGTAATGTGTGGTTGCAGAGGGAGTATTTCAAGCAAGGGAAAACCAAGCAGTTCGTGCAAATTCTCTCCGAAGGTTCTGGTCCAGGTCTATATTTTTGAGATGGATTTGGGGTTTATAGTTGTTATAATTTGTTTGTTAAGGGTAAATGTATTACTGATAGGTTTGAGGTGCTCCTATAAATTTCAGATGTTGAGGAGTACTATGCCGATGTGAAATACGAGAGAGTTGCAATTCTGAATGCAATGGGGGCTTACAACAGTTACCTCTGGAAAATCGAGACCAAACAGAGGGAGAAGGAAGAACATTTTATCAATGCCACACATTTCTATAACAGAGCTACCAAAATTGACATGCATGAGCCTTCTACTTGGATGGGCAAAGGTACTTTGTTCTTCACTTTGTCTCTCTCTCTCATCGAATGTCTCCCCGAGCTGAAGACTGTTTTGAATCAATGATTCTTGAAACTCTGAAAATGTGCCCATCACTCTCTGATTTTTGTTTTATGACAAGACAATCAGGCCACAATTGTTTTGCCTCTAAAATGGAATACTGTACCCCCCTTAACTCATTATTAGTCTATTTCAAACATGGGAAACATGATTATTTTCATCCTTTAAAAATCGGCAGAGATGTTTTTCACTTTAGAGCCCAAGTCCCAAGTGTAGCGATTTTCCTCTTCTCCCATGCAAGATAGTAATCTTCTCTGACCTTACCTCCTTTAAGGTGATGTTAAGAGAGAGTGTATGTTTCTCTACCTAATGGATAGTGTGTATGGGCGAAGATGAATGTGGGTGAAGGTGAGAGAGTTAATCTCTCTCACCTAATAGATAGTGTATGCACAAAAGGTCTTGTATGATTCAAGGTAAACATCCATATCCCTGGAGTGGAATAGGGCCTGCGGTTGGGCGACCATTGAAGGGTTTGTTCACTGAGAAGATGTGGCAACCACACGGAATATTTCTCTTTTTATACCACCAAAAATAAGGTTCTATAAAAATACTGCATACCGGTGGTTTTGGCAATGAAAGGGTGCTGGAACCAAGGATAGAGAAAAGGTTACTTGTTGATTCAGGAATTGATGATGTTAATGATCTCTAAAGATTGAGGGGTTGCATGAAGCAGGATATAAGCTTCTATTCTTAGTTGTGTGTGCTGTTGAGGCTGAAAAATTAACAGGAGTCATCTTGTTCAGTGATGGAGCTTTGTCTGGCCATTGGAACAAGGTGTAGATCCGGGCAAGGTTGAGGACTTGTAGTTCATGATGGTTCTTATGTCGAGTGCAAGACACTGCACTTCCCCGGGCAGTGACTTCTGATGGTCATCCATCGGCGGCGCGACATTTATGGCGCTTTATTTACCCCATTCCTAGATTCTTTATGCCTCCCATTTCCATAGTTGTTTGTCTCTCTTTTGAAATTGGCCCTCCTTGGTGATGGTTTGTTTGCTTTCGCCTGCTTGTCTGGTTTTTTATTTGATTTGGTCCTTTGATGTTCTAGATTTGTGTGGGACATCAAATAATTTTCCTTTTCTTTTCTAAAAAAAGCTCACAAATATTTATTTTAGGACTCAAAATAAGAATGTCTGAATTTTCTAAAAAATTAAAAATTTACCCACTGTTCCCCTTTTGCAAGAAAAAAAAACCCTGATTCAATCGGTTGGCAATGCATAATTTTGTCTCTAAAGCAATACAGTCTGCCACAGGTCAGCTTTGTTTGGCAAAGGGTGAGATAGATCAAGCGTGTGCATATTTTAAAATTGTATTGGACGGTGATCGTGATAATGTTGCTGCCCTTCTTGGCCAGGTATTTTGTTTCAGCTTTCTTCACTTCCGGGCATTGTTCAGTATTCGCCTAGCATGAAATAGAGAACTGTTTAGTTCTGAACTAGTGTTTTTCTCCTTGCCCCTTTTCTGATGCTAACTTTTGGGAATGAATATTGCAGGCATGTGTGCATTTTCATCGGGGGCGCTATTTAGAGTCATTGGAACTTTACAAGGTCTGTTGTGTCATCGTGTGCACTTTTTTTTTTAATATATGTGAAAGAATGCCTGATAATCCCTTAATGTTGAACAACTGTTAAATTTGTTCTTCTACTTATTACTCCATTGCTAACCATTGTCTCCTGGTAGAGAGCCTTGAGAGTCCATCCTAGATGTCCCGCAGCAGTTCGACTTGGGATAGGTCTATGCCGCTATAGGTTGAACCAATTTGAAAAGGCTCGTCAAGCCTTTGAGCGTGTTCTGCAGGCAAGTCAGCTTTTGTATTTAACATATTTTCTATATGATGTTTTCTCTTCCCTCATTTACATTTTTGATTTCTTGGCTTGTAGTTAGATCCAGACAACGTTGAAGCCCTTGTGGCACTTGGGATAATGGATTTGCAATCAAATGACGGTTGGTCTCATCTGAAACTCTATGGTGGTCTTGTACCACAGTTTAGTTGTTTCAAAATCTGAATTTCCCTAATTTTGTACACTTTCATTTGTGTTTCCTTTGAGCAGCTGTTGGCATCAGGAGGGGGATGGAAAGAATGAAAGAGGCTTTTGACATTTATCCTTATTGTGCGATATCATTGAATTACTTAGCAAACCACTTTTTTTTCACTGGGCAACATTTTCTGGTTGAGCAATTAACAGAAACAGCTTTGTCTGTTACAAGTCATGGACCAACGAAGGCTCATTCCTATTACAATTTGGCTCGATCTTATCATAGCAAGGTCTGGATTTACCTTAACATTTTTCTTCTTCATGTACATGGAGAGGCCAATACCTTACATATCTATTTAAAATGTGGCATCAGTTTTGCCTTGATGATGACAGACATGTATTTTTGTTTCACAAGCTGCTGCTGTTTCCTATGGTTTTGGGTAGAAACAACATAATAGGATAGGTTTGCTCACTTTGCTGGTAGCAATGTCACCACCATGATGCAACAAAGTTAAGGATGTATACCAATTATGTGGATATGATTGAATATTTATAGATGGAAGAATAGTTCCATGACACATACCATTCCCTAGTTGCTAGAATGCTATGGTGGATTGGAAAATTTATATATTTCAGTGAACGGTAGAATACACAACTTACATATTTCAATGAACTGAAGAATACACAACTTTCTCTATAGTTAATTTCTTTTATATGTTTTAAATCCTTTTAGTTTATATTTTTTCAGGGTGATTATGATAAAGCTGGGCGATATTATATGGCTTCTGTCAAAGAGGTTAGCAAGCCACAGGACTTTGCGTTACCTTACTATGGTGAGTGATTACTTTATAGTAGGTTCTAGAATTTGGTTGGCAAAACTAAAATGTTGTTGAATATGTATATTTTCCTGTAAAGTTTAAAGTTGTTCTATTTCTTCTATGTGTAATTCCAGTTATTTTGCTCTTTGATTTGTTTGTTTTTTCTTCTCTATTTTCATATGAGCTATATTTGCTTGGAGCCAATGAGAATGATTACATCTTGTCAAAGAATCCTCAATATCTGACGGCTTTTGAATTCATAATAAAGTTCAGCATCTCTCGACTGTGAATGTATTCTTGGACACTGTTTGCATAAAAACATTACTCCGTATATTGTATCATCATAAAATGAGAGGTTTGGAAACTGAAAATGATTAGTAACAGATATAGTTCATAAAACAATGACTGCTTTTCAGCATTTGAAATTCTTTCATCAATAGCACCAAAAATGTAATTGAAGTTTGGAAGAATACTTGAGTCTAATACCCAATTCATATAAATTTCTTCCATATACTATCCTAGAATTTTTCAGTGCCATGTCATATTGAACAGGTTTGGCAACATTGATGGACCATGTAAAAATATTAAAACGTAGCGAACCTTGTTAACTCTAGTTCAGTTTGTATCTAATATATTTGATCCTCTTTCCAAGATGCCAGTCCTCTGTTGCTATTCCTCTCTCTTCTTCTTCCACGTTTTTTTGAAGGACTTGGCAGTATGGATTATATATATAAATACTTTCGCCATAACTAGGCTGGAAATGAGCTAAATATAGGAGTAGTATAAACTAAATCAAACCTCATCAACGAAAAAGGCTATTGCTTAGTACCCGTAACTCTATGCCTCTTACTTATTGACATAATCCTTGCACCTGTCATCTGTGAATAATTTTTAGTTTGATGACGGGGCAGTTCATTTTGCTCTCTCAACTCTTATTTCTAATCTCCTGCATCACTTGTTCTTGAATCTAAAGGAAGTTACTTTGGGTATACATTCCTCACCTATTGTGACAAAATTGGGTCATGGTAAGAATTGTGGCATATATTAGAGAAAGGCCATTGCATCTTTGAACCTCATATTGCCTTTATTGTGTTGTTAGACCTGGTAAAGTAACTCTCATTAAAGTGCAATCTCTTAGGCCTGTAGCCTCCTCTAAGCAGTTAGCAAGCTCACATATCACTTCAAAGATGGCACCATCTCTGGCATTTCTTGTTGGTACATTGGGTTTTTTAGTGCTTTGAGGCGTGAAAAAGATCACTTTCTTTTAAGTGATATTTGTCCCCACTAGTTGCTGTTGGGTTATAGACAAACTCACTCCTAAGGATACAACAAAGCCCTAAAACAATCAGACAGCAAATCTGAATTGTTTTCTTCAAGTTGTCTGAGGAGTATAATTTTAAGTATTTATAGAAGAGGAAAATAACCACTGAACAGCAGTTAATAGGCAGTTAATGTAGTTATGGCAGTTGGCGGGAAAGTAACCAACTGATGGATCTGAGCCACAGATCAATAACAGCCCTTGTGCCATGTGTCCACACCACATAATTTCCAAAACCGAAAAACATAAATCCCTCTTCTAATCCTTGTGGAAAATTAATTAATTATTAGTCTAATATATAAAGACTCTCCAACATTTCTGTCATATTATAAAGCAACAAGGCCACATAGATTTTATGTCATTTATTATCGTGTTAAAGTCCCCCATTATAGTCCAGGGATCATTAATACTTGTAGAGAGAGCATTGTGTGGGCAATATCCTATTTTTACTCTTGTTTCCGTGATGGTCTTTGAGCTGATCTTGGGATCCCTACCAAGATTTCTCATGGCAGCTGGTGTGCACCATCTTTAAGACCCTGATATTTCAACCCCCAACTGCCCAAGCTTGTGTTTATTTGTGGGCTGTAGTGCTGAACTGTGCATGGTTTGTTTATCTCTCTCTTTCAAACTGTCCGGAGCAGCCTCAACAAGGATCTGAGTTCCCTTTTTTTTGTTTGCACAATTTCTTATAAGTTAGTGTCTTGGTGATATAGACCCGGTGTTTGTAACTGCTTTATCTCGGATGTATTAAATACCTTCTAGCCATTTCTGCTTCCATACTTTATCATACGTGTTAAGATTATAGATTCTAATTATTGTCATATATAATGCAGATTGTTTGTCTTAGTTTTTTTTTTTTATCCTCATGCTGATTTATTCCAACCAGTCTTGGAAAAAAAAGGTGTAGGTTGTGCAACTTGCTTATTCTTATTCAGATTGTTGTCTCATATTTATGTTTTTGAGCAGGTTTAGCACAAGTACAATTGAAATTGGGAGATTATAGAAGTGCTATCATTAACTTTGAAAAGGTGTTGGAAGTCTACCCAGAAAACTGCGATTCACTAAAAGTAAGTGGAGATACGAACAAGTTGCACTGCTTAATTTTTTCATAACTTGTCCTACCCTGGGAAACCCTATAGGAAGGGAAAAGTGGGTTCTTGCCTTTTTTGTTGGGCATATCTCAAGCAATCATGTCCTCATTTTTTTGGGTTTCTTAGTTTATGTTTTCGTTTATGCTGATATAGGCACTTGGAGACCTCTATGTTCGACTTCAGCAAATTGACAAAGCCATAGAGGTTTTGAAAAAAGTTATTAAAATTGACTCACGTGACGCACAGGTAATCTATCCTTTCTTTTATCTTTATTTTGATTTTGTTTTCTAGTAATACCTTGGAAATAATCTTTGACAATGTAGGCACTAATCTTTAATAAAACTACATCAATCAACAACTAAGATCCCAAGTAGGAAATTAATGACACAATATGCACTGTTGTGGACTTGATAACGTTATGAGTTTTTTTTTTTTAATAACGCGGTTTATACTGTATAATAAGCTTGTGAGCATTACTCTATGCCTAACAGATTGTGAGTTATTTAGGTCTTGTTGACGCTGGAAAATGAGTGTATACAATTCTCCTGCATGCATGTTTTTGCAAGCTAGTTTAATCCTCCTCTCAGCATTAAATATTTTGATTTCTCAGCTTTTAATATTGTTTTAATCTAAATATTGTGCAGTCGTTTCTTGATCTTGGGGAACTGTTAATTTCATCCGACCCTGGTGCTGCGTTGGATACGTATGAAACTGTAAGGATCCTGTTTCCTCGATTTGGTTTCACACTTCTTCGGTGTAACGAAGTAATTGTCTGCCTTAATCCAGTTTGATGCACTTTTTTTGTTCCAAATGATTTTACAGGCTCGTGGTCTGTTTAAAAAATCCGGTGAAGATGTACCAGTCCAGCTGCTAAACAACATTGGTATTCTGCATTTTGGGAAAGGAGAATTAGAGGTTTGTATGCAATGATTATATTCAAAATTAGATCCTAATCTGATAACTCCAATTCTTCTCTTTTCATTCTTTTGCAAATGTAAGGTAGTTGGGTAGATCATGTATTCATGATCTCATACCCAATTTTTGTTGTACTTTGTCTTATTTGCAGCTTGCAGAAAGAGCATTTAGGGATGCCTTAGGTGATGGTGCATGGCTTCTTTTTACTGATGAAAAAGAAAAGAAATATGCTGCTGACTTGTGTGCAGCATTGGACCAATACAAGGATGTACAGATATTTCACCGTCTCGAGGAAGATGGTATTTCGACGGAACTTCCTTGGAATAAGGTCGCAGTAGTTTTCAACTTCGGCAGATTACTTGAGGAGATGCATAAGAGTCAAAGGGCAGTTATGCTTTATCGCCTGATACTGTTTAAGGTAATTCTTCATTTCTTTTCAGCTATCAGGCTTGCTATCCAATTTCATTGTATGACATCTTTACAAATGCTGATGTTAATCCTGTATGAAGGGAATAGAATACAAATAGCAATAATGTAATAAGTGTGACTATCCCTTTTTTGTCCATAAATGTTTTAGTATGTTACTTGTCATCATATCCCGACTTTCTATCTTTCTATTTCGATTTCCTTTAGATATAATAGTTTTGTTCCTTGTGTAGTACTCCATATTTGTTATATTTTTCTATGCAAAGGGTTCTGTTTATTCCTAAGACCATGTGCAACCATGGGTTTTACTTACCTTATAGGTCTTAAAAAGTAAACCCATGGTTGCAACCCAAACCTTAAGGGAAGAGGTTGGAAGGGGTTACCCCTTCCTACTAAGGTAACCTCTTCCACCACAAGTGGCCCCCACCATTTTATTACTATATTTATTTGATGTATTAATTATTCAAATGTATTTATAATATATATTTATTATTATTATTTTCAAATAATAATTATATCATTCATTTTATTTTATTTTTCTCCATAATTTGAGTATAATTTTTTCCTATATACATTTATCTTGACCTATTATATTGTTTGCACTTCTTTTTCATATTTCATTCTCATACATTAATGTAATTATTTTTGTTATTTGCTTATAATATAATGTTATTATTATTTTTATTTTTCATCTAATGTAATAAAAAAAATATTAATATCAAGCACTTTTTAATTTTATTTATAAATAAAACTAATGAGATGGAAAAAGTAATAGAACAAGGTTACCCCATGGTTGTAAGGTAAACCTCTTAAGAAGAGGTAGAAAAGGTATAAAATTATTTAAAGAAAAAAATAAATGAAGTGTCAAATGATGATAAGGGGGTGAAAATAAAAAAGGGGAAGAGGTAACCCCATGGTTGCTGATGCTCTAACCAACATTGTTTGTTCTGTATTTTTTTCTCCATATGTTTTTTTAAATCCCCCCATTTTAGTTTTAAAAATGATGATTATCTTTTATTTGTCTTCTGGTTTTTCAAATTTGTGTTACTAGTTGATGATCTAAAATTTGATTGATGGTAGATGAATAGAATTTGATTGAATTTAGAATATTCCGTGGAAAAAATTGCTAGGATTAAAATAAGCGTAACCCAGTTCAAAATAATTTATCTTTCTAACTTCTTATGACTAGTTGCTAGCTGACCTCTTATATGTCCTCCATATTTCCAGTATCCAGATTATGTTGATGCTTTTCTAAGGCTGGCTGCTATTGCAAAGGCCCGGAGTAATATCAGATTAAGCATTGAATTGGTATGGTTTGCTGTAAAGCATATACTTTATTACTGCATTTTGCCGCTGCTTCTGCTTCTTTCTAGTGATACTAAATGGCCCTCAGGTTGGTGAGTCATTGAAGGTGAAGGAAAAATGCCCTAATGGATTGTCAATGCTGGGATGTTTGGAGCTTAAGAATTCTGAATGGGTCAAGGCAAAGGCAACTTTTCAAGCTGCTAGTGAGGCAGCTGAAAAGGATGATCCATATGTTACTGTCTGTCTGGTATACATTCTTCCACTTGTCATCATACAATGAAAATTGAAGATGCAGAACTACTGATATATATATTTGTCTTGTTTCAGGGGAATTGGAATTATTTTGCTGCTCTAGAAGCTGAAAAAAGAAAAGATTCTAATTCGGAAGCTATTCATCTTAACAAGGCTGGAGCTCTTTACACAAATGTAAGTTCTTTTTCTTGAAGTTACATTTTGGTGATGCACTGGATCTATCGTCATGAGTTATAACCCAACGTTTCCAGCTATGCTGATGTTCACTAAAAATCATGTTTTGCACTCCCAAGTCTTTGAAATTTTATTGTTTCTGATGCAAATATATTCATTGGTTTTATTTTCTAAATGGTTTATACTATACCTGTTATTTGTTTTATAATATTAGGTTCTGAAGCAAAATCCTGCTAATTTATATGCTGCCAATGGTACTGCACTTGTGCGCGCAGAGAAAGGTCAATATGATGTTGCGAAAGATATATTTACACAGGTATTATTTAGAACATTCTATATCATATTTATAGATGTTAATATTGTTAAAAGCTGAATGAATTATTGTTATTTAGGTTCTCGAGGCAGCAAGTGGAAATAGTTCTGCTCAGATGCCAGATGTTTGGATAAACTTGGCACATGTGTACTTTGCTCAAGGCAACTTTACATTGGCTGTGAAGATGGTTATATTTCCCTTTAATCGTTTATGTGTTCTTTCGCTTTTATTCTTTTGAAGGGACTTAGTTCCCCTTTTTTTAATACACAGTACGAAAACTGCTCGAGGAAGTTTTATTTCAATACCGACAGTCAAGTTCTTCTCTACTTAGCCCGCACTCATTATGAATCCGAACAATGGCAAGACTGTAAAAGGACATTACTGAGGGCAATTCACTTGGCACCTTCAAATTATGCTCTAAGGTTTAATGTTGGTGTTGTGATGCAAAAGTTTTCAGCTTCTACCCTGAACAAGGCAAAGAAAACTGCAGAAGAGGTGATTTATGGTTTATGTTATTAGTTATTACATTAACCCCTTTTGGTCATTTAAATTTATTGAGTAGAATAACGATGACATAAAATTTTAGATAAAAGTGGCATCTCAAAAAAAATAAAATTATATGATCCATACCAATCACTATTCAGGTATATTTGTAGCACGTGAATCTTCAGGTGATGAAAGGATGTCTACCTTAGAGGAAATGCTTTTTTTTTTGGTTGGGGTCTTGCTTTTCTGTCCAGTTACTGGGTGAAATTGGTTATCTTTTTTTTCTCGTTGTACTTATCAGATTTTTACATAGCTTGTGAGTTCTTGATACTACCCAAGTCTGCACCTATTTACTTTGTGGGATTAGTGTGTAGTGCATTAATGTAAACAGAGTACAATAGTATATTGGTAGTTATCATTCATATTTAGGCGTCTGAAACCTTGAAATAAAGTCTGTACTCGTATATTGGGCAGATTATTTGAAATACTATTTTCCGGAAGAGCAGTTTTTCTCAAGGAAAACAGAAAATTACGCATCTATTTCCATTCCTTCAGAAGCTTGTGCTTGTGATCTTTATTTGCATGTTCTTGTTGACTAACCAGTTTCCTTCTGGAAAATACTTTGAAGGTTCGCTCAGCAATCTTGGAGGGGCAGACTGCTGTTCGTGTTTTTAGTCAGTTATCTCACCTCCATGGGTTTGATGAGAAGAGAATCGACACACATGTAGAATATTGCAAAGATGTACTTGACAAAGCCAAGATACATCGTGAAGTGGCCGAACGCGAGGAGCAAGCAAATAAGCAAAGACTCGAGCTTGCTCGGCAGGTGACGTTAGCTGAAGAAGCACGCCGGAAAGCTGAAGAACAGCGGAAACTTCAGGTTGGCTGACTTTCTGCATATTGTGATTCTTGTGCAATATTTTGTTATGTCTTTTCTGAGCCTTAAATTGAAAACAGTTAGAAAAGAGAAAACAAGAAGAAGAGCTAAAGCGAGTCAAGGCAATGGAGGAGAATTTCCAACGTGTTAAGGTAATGTTTCTGTGGGTAACATGCAATTTTACATTCAATTTTTACATCATGCCTGAGGTTCCGTTTTAAGTGACACCTAGAATCTCTAATTAAAATAATTATTTGAATCTGCTATTTATGCTTATCAATTTGGATGCATGGTTCTCATTCGAGTGTATTTGAGATGATGTGGTTGAGGGTTTGAGGTAACAGTGCTGTTTTTGTTCTTCTGTTTTTAGCTTATTTGTCAGGAAAAAAATCAGCTTAGGTGCCTACTTTTAGCATTAATTACACATAATCAAGGTGCCATTTCTGAAATGAAGTTACCTCTGAATTTGGTTCATTAAAACGAAAATTATTGAGTCTGCAAGAAAGGCACTGTATTAGGATTATTGAGGGTTCTTTTGACCTGATCGTAAGTTCGGTCACTGATTGTAAGAATCTAAAAGAATAATAATTCCAACCTAATATATTTTAAAAATATTACAAATCTCAAATTGTCAAACTAATAAATTAGCCCTATATAGACACGTTATACTTTAAATGGTGTGGACCGAAACTAAATCGAATGGGATTACCATTTGTCCCTTTAGTTTTGAGTGATGTGATTCGAATGTCATGGTACTTGAATGGTTTTTCTCAAATGGAAGGGTACCTTTGATCATGCCAAGTGTCATGGTATGTAGGTGGAATTGTCCCTGTTTGATACCATGAGAATATGCTCCTCACATGGGACCTTAAGAGTTTTTTTGCACCCTTCTTCAAGTCAAGTGTTTCATAAACTAAGCAGAAGCGAATGAACATTTAACCATTTATTCCTTAATTTGAACAATTTGCTGAACGTGCATTAATTTTGTAATATCTGCCTTGTTTGAAATGCTGTTGTTGCCCCTGAGCCATATCTCAACTTCAAAGACCATCCATACCATATGGAAAAGTTTTATTTGATGTAAGATAGGGCTTTAAAGGATTAAAAGTCTTGACTTCTTGATGTTGGAGGCTAAAAACTAACATATCAAAGAACCAGTTTGTCCCGAATGCCTGAGCATTAAAGAGAAAATCCATGAATGTTGTATTGAAGCCATGATGTTGGAAATGAACTTTGTCATAGTCTGAATTTCTTTTGGTGGTTCATTTTCCCCCGTTTCCTTTTCTAACTGTTCAGTCTTTTGGATTGAGCTGTATCCCCGCCATTCAAGTTTTGACTTTAAGAGCTAGTTTGCTTAAGTAGCTAATCAACTTCTCCTATAAACAAAACTTCTCCTATAAACAAAACTTCTCCTATAAACAAAAGGAAAGAAATGAAGGTGATATGTCTAAAAGCATAAAGTTCTGCGCCAACAGAATTTATGTGCATGTGAGAGGTATATTGCTGTTTGTGACATGATATGCTGTCTTCCCCTTCTATTCGCGTACTTGTACAAAAAGAGCATACTTGCAAAAGCCATGAAGCTTAGCTTCCCTAAAAATAGCTCTTTTGATCATCTTACTTTCCTTCCTTTTAACGAATGTTGCCATGCGTGGGTGTTCCAGGAGCAATGGAAGAGTACAAGTCATTCAAAGCGTAAGGACAGGACTCACAGTGATGATGAGGAAGGTGAGCATGGTGAGAAGAGGAGGAGAAAAGGTGGGAAGAGGAGAAAGAAGGACAAGAGCACAAAAACTCGTTATGATACAGATGAAGGGGATGCTGATAGGGGAGATGAAGAGGACAGGGTGGAGGATGAGGAACCCAACAACAATGGTGAAGACAATCCTCATGGCCATCTAGCAGCAGCAGGACTTGAAGATTCAGATGCAGATGATGATCCGGTAAGATCTTACTCAAGTGTTTTCTTTCCGTGTGTGTGTGTGTGTGTGTGTGTGTTTATTTTTAAGGACATAATGGCTTCATTCATGCACTAGAGGTTTCCGGTTAAAAAGTGCGGGCTACCTAAATCCCTAAAGAAGGAAAGAATATCCATTTACACCCTGAAGATATATAAGCGATATCTATTTATATGATTCCCTGGAACAATAGAACACATTTATTTCAAATAATACCGCTAATGTGTTTTCTGTGTTTTGCTCATTCCCCTGATGAAGTCCACTATCCAGTGGCACATTGTATTAACTTGACAACTGGCTAAGTTGATCTGTGTGCTCTTAGCATTCTCACGAACTCGCTCAATTTTTCATTGCATGTGTGTTGCATGTCCAATCATTTGTGGTGTCTCAATGAGAACGAATCTGTCTTTTTTATGTTTTTGTTTTGATTGGGAAATGACCTGTGCATCCTAACATTCTTCTAGGCTGCACAATCAGCTGCAAACCGGCGAAGGTGGGCATTATCAGAGTCTGACGATGATGAGCCTGTGAATAAAGATCCAGTATCCAGCCCAGTCAGAGAGGATTCTCCTGAGCGGCCAGAGAGTGGGGAAGTTTAGGAGAAGCAGACTGATGAGGCAGATGATAACTGAATTGTTTCAGCAAACAGATCAACTGACGGACAGGGGTACGGTTCCGCTCCCTTCAGGTTGTAAAATCAAGCATGTTTCTTTCATTTCCTGTACATTGAAATTTAGAAAGGGACGTTTCATAGATGTTCTGTGTATGCTGCCAAGATGCTGTTTATCTTAGTACTCAAAAGACATTCCTTCGGAAGAGATGCTAGTTTGGAGAATATGCAGCATAAATCAGAAAAATCACGATTGAGAATGGAGAATGGGGCCATACTGGGTAGTGGTGTCAATTCGGTTGTTCGGGTATACCCATTCGGGTTCGCCGGTTTGGTCAATGTCAGGTCAGGTCATATGTCGGCTATATTGTATCTTCGTTCGGGTCGGGTTGGGTCAATTTTAGGGTACAGTTAGTTCGGGTCAAATGGATTTTGGGTCGGGTTGGGTCAAGTCGGGTCACATTATGTTTTATTATAAAATGATGATTTTTTTAATCTTAATTATTAATTATTAAACTTCATTTATTTAGTATATTAGGTTTCATTATATGTAATTCACGTTATTTGAGTATTTAAAAATAAGAAAATTAAAGCAATTAGAAGGAGGAGTCGGGTCGGGTTGAGGACGGGTCATGTATGGGTCGGGTCGGATTTGTCTATGTTCGTGTCCATTCGGGTATTGGGTCATAATGGGTCGGGCTCGAGTTTGGATTCGGGTTGTGCATGACATTAGATTTTCGGGTTTTGGTCGGGTTTGGGTTCGGGTGAGTCGGGTCCGATTTTCGGGTCAGATTTTGCTAGCTCTAATACTGGGTCGTCATCGTTTTTGTTCATTGTGTAGTGGAAGTCGAGGGCTTATTAGTATTGTCTTTACCGTCATCGTCATGGCCGTAAGAGAGTTTAAGACCCAGGCAGGGGAGGTAAGTTTGATTCCTAATGGCTTTAGCATATAACTGATTCAGGTTGAATACTCGATAAGACTTGGGGTGGTGTGTTTTGTGAAGTTATATATATAAAGGGCTATGAAATGAAATTCGCCCTTTATTTTTGATATAATGCATGACATTGGACATTAATTAGGCAAGTGTTATATAAATTAAAACAAATTAATTGTGCCAAAAAGAAGGATTAACCTGGGTCAATAAGTGACCCATGTCATATTTACCACAAAATATTTACCACCCTTGTTTGAATTGAAGCCACAAAGCCCACAAGCACATGGATCATATGAAGCCATAATGAAAACCCAGAAGCATACTGACACATGTCCATATTTGTCTCATTCATTGCCCCTTTATAAACAGTAAAGTAATAAATCATGTTAGTTTTCTGTAAATATGTTTTTTTTTTAATCTCCTTCTTGACTAATGTATGTAATGTATGGCTTAACCACTTTTCAAGTGATAGAAAAAACATGATAATGGAGATGGGAATGGGACAAAGGGAAAGGAGAAGCCAAAACAAGGAGGTGGGGGGTGGGTGGGGCCCACAACTTTTGGTCACCAAAAAAACAACACCTCCCAAAAAGGACTTAAGAGAAGTTTGAAAGCAACCACTGGGGCATGCCAAAACACTTGAAGCTGTCATATGTCTCTGCAACAAAAATAGTAAAATACCCACTTCACACCAAAAGAAATAAAACCCACTAATTAAATTTGGTAAACCCTCCAGCTTTAGGGTTGGCATGGTACGGTAACCAACAAAAAATGGTGATTACCACGTACCAACCACAAACTGATGGTACACAAATTTTCATACCACGTACCAACCACAAGTCGTGGTTACCGCATATGTGGTAACCACGGCTTGTTGTTACCATCGGTACATTACCATGGTTACCAAGCTGTAATTTTGTTTGTATTTTTTTGAAACCCCTTGGCTACCTTCCGGTAGTCATCAAAGTTATCGAACGAAAAAATATAATTACAAAAAATAATATGGTTACGACCTATTAAAAGTTCAAATAAATCAAGTTCACAACCTAACTTACAAACCAATTCACACCAACCAAGTTTAAAGTCTTGAAATAAACCAAGTTCAATTGTTCAAACATTCAAAATGTTTCTGCAAGTTCAAACAAAACAAGTTCAAAGTCTTCAAACATTCACAATGTTCCCAGTTCCTACTGTTTCTAGTAGAAAACGTAGAAATGACCAATTTAGGTCAAAATCAAAACACAAAATATAAATAAAAAACTTAAAACTTAAAGGCGATAACAATAAAACACTAAATAAAAAAAATTAATATATATACTTGGTAACCATGGTAACCATGGTATTCAGATTTCATTACCATTACCGTACCACCTTCACGTGGTTACCACCAAGATGGTTACCACCATGTTGGTTACCACAACTGTGGTTACCAACATAGTTGGTTTGTGGTTGGTACGTGGTTAGTATGGTAATTTCCGTACCATTTGCCAACCCTATCCAGCTTGCTCTGTCATTATGAATCCCTTCAAAACATTTACCCCTCGTTACTCTTCCGAATCTAGTCAATTTTTAATTTAAGATTCATTAATCATTACTCTAATCATTACCATCCTTCTCTCATTTTACCTACAAAATCTATTTTCTTTTCCCCCATTTGATTACCTACTTTGAGCATAGGGTAACCATATCTAGAGGCGGAGCTAGGGGGTCCTAGAGGGTCAGATGACCCCCTCCTTATCCGAAAAATTACCTAGTTGTATTCTCCTCGTCGACAGCTTCGTTTTGATATATAATACGCCATAATCCGACATCTGAATAAAAAGTTATGAATGTTTGAAAATTACAGCAGTATTAATCACTTTAGTTTTATTTCAATATACTATAATACTTTAATATTTTACTTAAATTGACATTCACATATTATAATTCATCTCAAGAGCTTCGAAACCATAGATTATATTATTTATTTTGAGAATATGGTAAGAAGTTACGCAAATTTAAATTTTTTATATCTAGTTATAAATTATTATATGTTATTAATGCAATGTTTATTTATTGCGTTTTATATCTGTATTTTTCGTTTTTTATCCTTATTTTCATTTTATATATTTGTAGTATTTTCGAAACCATAGGTTGACACTACTTTGTACTATCGATCGCGTTGTGTTTTGCGATGTTTTTCTTGATCTTATTATCGGCTATTATGGTGACCCCCTCCTAAAAACTTTCTGACTTCGTCCTTGACCATACCCTTTAGGATGCTCTAACTATTGCCCTCTCCCCTTCTCCAGACTCACAAAAAGTGTTGATCATACAAATTTTCCATATAAAATTTAATTCCTTTCCCTTCTATTCCTTTCTACTCAAACAAACAAGTCCTTAATGTTTTTGTTTTTGTTTGGACCAAACTGTTCACCGTGGGTTTGTCAAGTGACATCAATTTACAAGCATCTCATTTGATCGAGTGCCATCAAGTTTTAAGAACGATCGGAGGGACTTTCCATGAATTCAACAAAACGCAACGTTTTGGGGCTAGGCATTGCCAAACGACGTGTTCTGGTCTCCCCTGGGCAGCAAAAACGCACGCTTGTCGCACGTGGCTTCGGGCTTAGCGCTTGGGGCCTCTTCAATCCGGGCTTCTGCTGGCTTCAATTTGGGTTGTTAGCTCTTTTGAATTAAGGGATAGTTTGTTTATATAAGAGGGAAATAAAAAGGAAATGTATTAAATTTTACATATAAAATGTATATGATCACTATTTTGTTGTGAGATTAGAGAAGAGGGTGTTGGAGATTATTAAACTATCCTAGGGGTATTAGTTATCATCTTTAAAATTAGGGAATAGAATGTGGAAAATGTTAACAAATTTCATTTGAAAAATGGGAGAAGAGGAATGATTAGAATAGTGATCAATGAATCTTAACTTAAATATGAACTATGTTCATAAGAGTAATTAATCATTACCTTTCTCCACACAAAAATAAACGGGTAAATCTTTAACTTTCATTGAAAATACCCATTATGAATAAATAAAAAAGGATGTTTCTAACATAAAACAAATCGAGTATGATCCTAATTGCTTTCTGTTATTTTTAAAGATAAAAGATCTGTATATCTTTTATTAATTTTTATTTTTATTAAATATATACGGAGTACTCCATTAAAACATTCATACTTCCTCTGTTCCAAAATAAAAGTCACTTTCATTTTCGGCACGCGTTTTAAGGAGGTAAAAACTCTATCGAATATTATTTTTTTAATGAATTTGTTTTTATAAGTTCATACTTAAAACTAACAAGTATGAAATTATTTAAAAAAATTGATTAAAAAAAAATATTTTATTATATTTTTACCTCATTGAAAAACGTGCACTTCATGACAAAAGACACTTATTTTAGAACGGAGGGAGTAATTTTTTTTTTGGTGAACTAAAAACATTCATACTCCGTATTATAAATATGTTTAATTTTTGTTATAATGTACAGTGTACGTGTTGTATGTCAGAATTGTCGTGTTCTGTATCCGTGATACAGTCTTCGTTCAATTTTTGCAGGAAGAAAGGAATATATATATATAAGAATAAAAAAGAAAGGCGATAGAGGTGGAGAGATGAGAGAGCACAAAACATAATTATTCACTTGAGAATCACAAAGAAGCATCAACTAACTTTCCCTCCTTTGCACAGTCCCACTGCACTGCACTGCCCTGCCCTGCCCTGCCTCCCTCCATTACTGAAATTCAAAGCACCCAACCGGGCACAGGTGTACTCCCCCCCTCCTGCACCCCCTACCCTCTGCACTCTGCACTGGACTGGACTGGAGGGATATTTTTTCCATTTTTTTTTTTTTGGAATCCCTTCTGAAGAAAATAAAATTAAAAAAGAAAGAAAGAGAGAAAAAAAACACTGACCCCTACCCACCAAATTTCTGCAGTCTTTTTCTTTTGGGGGGTTGTGGCTTTTTGGCATTTGATTCATCAGAGACCCACCACCACCTCCTCCACCCTCCAGCACCACCCACCTCCTCTTCTGCAAACCTCACCCATCTGCCAACAATCACACACCCGATGTGTCATTTTTTGTGACAAGATTACAAACCCATCAAACAAACAACTAGAAAGAATTTAAAAGAGAGCACAGATTCTGGTCCACTTTCTTGCTCTTTTTCTTTTGTTTTTTTGTTTTGTTTTGAAAAAACAATTAAAAACAACACATCCAAGTATGAGTGCCAACCATTCTTGGAATCAATGTGATGATTTCCAGCATATAGATTGTTAAAAAAAAATTTTAATTTAATCTTTGAAATGCAGTAATTTAGGGAATAGAGAAAGATTGAATTGAAGGAATGTTTACCATTGTGGGGTCTGGAGCTGGACAGGAAGAAGTCATGTGAAGAAGTGGGCATGGAGATTGACAGCTGAGTAGTTGAATTGGATTCATGCCATGGCGATGAATCTCGACCCCCCTTGGGTGGCCACTCATCGAAGAAGTGATGAATCGTCTTCCTTGGTTCATTCCCGTCTCTTTTCACCTCCATTGACGATGGCTCAGAGCTCCCCCACATCTGCATCTGCTTGTGATCTTGCTTGCAGATGTCAGTTTTCAGCTCCAGATATGGGTATCCGCTCTGCATATCGGAGCATCTGGATGCTGAACCCATCCTCAAAGCCTGAGATTGTTGTTGGTGTTGGTGTTGTTGCCATGATTCATCCATAGAGGAAGAGCTGGAGAATCCCCTGGTTGTGCCGGAGCTCTCTGTGAAGAAGGCGTGTTCGCCAACTGCCAATTCATCTTTCACTCCATGAAGATACCTATCTCTACTGTAAAAGCAAGCTGATTTGGAAACAAAGAGTGGGAGATATGTAATGTAATGTTGCACACAAGGTGTTTGTGAAAATACCTGAATGAGTTTCCAGAGTCAAAAAGCAGGTGGGCGGTGCTGTCCTGGCTTGACAAATCAATGCTGCCAGGAGATCTGGAAGATGATGAATGGGGATAGAGGAAGTGAGGGTCAAAGGAGGAGCCATGGTGGTGGTGGGAGCGCCCATAGTGGAAAGAGGAGCTGTCAGTAGAACCCACTGGTTGGAAAGAGGAGATGGAGGAAGGTGAATTTGAAGAGGGGTTAGGTAGTTTGTTGATTGACAAAGAAGGGGAAATGATTGATGATGGGTGTTGGTGGTGGTGATGGTGGTTGCTGGTGTTGCTTGGCACCACAGCAGGTGTTTGGTTAGGCCCTGTTACTGCTGCTGCTGCCACTGTTGCCATAACTTCCACAGGCTTTCTTGAACGGTTCTTGCCTCTGTGCATGTGTCTCTCACAGTACTTGGAATCTGGGTATGCCTCTTTTGAGCACCTCCACTTCTTTCCATCTGTTCTCCTGCACCTCCCTGGCTCTGGGTCTATCTTTTTACCCCCATAA
Organism: Persicaria maculosa; assembly: GCA_963922045.1. Classification (NCBI taxonomy): domain Eukaryota; kingdom Viridiplantae; phylum Streptophyta; class Magnoliopsida; order Caryophyllales; family Polygonaceae; genus Persicaria; species Persicaria maculosa. Next base: position 59,352,884 of record OY998259.1, read on the forward strand.
CCCATCTGATAGGGACTCCACCCAACTGCAAAATACCAAGTAATAAGCACTTTTTATGCTTGATTCATTGCATGTTCAATGATGAATTAATCTTGTTTTCCTTACTTGGTGAGGTTTGGTATGGGAAGAGCTTGGAGGAGAGGGAGGAATCAAGGTTCCTCTTGATGGAGAAGAGGAGATCAGGAGGGATGGGGATGCCAGCAACCATGTACTTGTAGATCAAAGCCTGGTGCTCCAGCTCCTGCCATTGAGTGGCTGTGAATGGGAACTTGTTGCTGCTTCTACCAGGTGTGGTGCTCATCATTTGTGTGTGTGTGAGAGAGAGAAGCCCTAATTAAAGAAATCAAACAAACATCACATGTATGTTACACATATAGGCCAAGCAGAAAGTAAAAGAAACAGCTCCAACTTACACTAATCTGATCTGAACAATAAGAATGTAAGTGAGAGTGAGATAAGTAGAGATAAAGAGTCAAGAAAGAGGGTCAAGTCAACCCTAGATACCTTACCTTCTTCCCCTATGACTACTGTATATCTCACTCAGTAGTACTCTGAAAAAGAAAGAGATGGAAATTGGAGAGGAGAGGATGAGGGGATGAGGATTGAAGTTAATAAGAGTGTATAGTATAGTCTCTCCTGGAAGTGTAAATAGGCTAAAAGACTAAAGAAGAGGTAAGGCAAGGCAAGGTGTGAGGGGGTATATTTAATTTAATTTTTTATATATATATATATAAAAAAGGGTCCACTGGTGGGCTGCAGAATCTTCTGTACATGGATTAAAAACTAATGGTTCTGAAGACAAATGCTGCAGCAGCTGCAGCTGCCACCCCCACCCTCCCCTCTCCTCTGAGTCTGAGACTGTGAAACTGATGCCCCCTCTTATTATTATCAGTCTCTCTCTGTTGCCTCCTGTTGCTATGCTGCAGACTGGCTGCAGCTATTGTCTCTGCCATCTTTCCAAAATCCCATAAACTTAATAAGCTCTGATGCTGTTTCAAAGCTGTATTCAGACTCTGTGGGGGGTAATTTCAGATTTGCACAAGTAGAATCTTACGGAGTATGCATTTTTTTATATTACAATTGTTTGTATAGTTTTTAAATGATGCTGTTCTATGATGCCCCTTTTGGCTGAGTATTTATTTATTTGAATGAGGTCATTTGATAATTGTTTCTGCTCCTCTCAGGTTATTAGATCCTACAGTATTGGAAATGAAACATTTAGAAACTCGATTAGGGGGAAAAAGGTGCCCTTTTTGTCTTAGCTACCTTCTATCCGGTCAGCAATACACAGTCTACTCCATACACAGCATCAAGATTCAAACTTGTAACTTGTAGAGTTTTAGTGTACACATTAATATGAAAAGGGGTTTTAATTAGAAGGGGATTGGTTGCCCTCTTTTTTAATTTATTCGTGTCAGATTTATCTGAAGCTCCAAAAAGAAGAGATATCTGTGCATCAAATATCTTATTAAAAAAAATCCCCTAAAATTAAGTTTATGAGAATCTGCAGGGTGATTCACAGATTAGAACCCTGCAGATGTTTGAACAGGTTTATTAAGTAAGGTAGTACATTAAGTAAGGCAAGCCCTTTTCATTTGAAGAAATGGAGTTTGTTTGGCTCTTTAGTTTGGAAGGGGGGGATGAGTGAGCAGTGAACACTGAGCATTAAAAGTGAAAATTAAATGAGCAGATGGGGAAGTCAGAGAAATTACAGCGAGGCAGGCAGCCACTGACTTTAACGTTACTGTGGAATTACCTCAAAACCCCCTTCACCACCCTCTGAATGGCAGACTCTCTGTTTGGTTTCAGACTCCCCAACTTTTATCAGTTTGTGGTATTCAGAATTCAGATCTCAGACTTCAGAAACCCACTTTGGCCTTTGTTTTACTGATAAGCTTTCAACTAGTTTCTGCCCTTCCATGTTTCTTCCTTTCCCTTTTCCTTTTTACCCCTTTCCCCTCCTCCTAAAAAAGAAGCTAGCTACTCTTGTAAACATGTTTATTATGACAAAGGCATAAGATACTATTTTTAGTTTGTTCTTCACGATCATTATCATTTTAACATGGTCAATTATCTTTTTAAAACATTGGGAATATCTCACTAAAATGTCACGATTGTCGCAGCATTTTAGTAAGAATCAATAGCATAACCTAAGCCTTATTAGATTAATATTTTACGCTAAAAAATAGCTAGGGAAATTTGACATATAATTTTACAATAATTTTAACATAGATAATCCAACATTCTTCTCCCAAACTGGTTTGTAAAGATCCACCTTGGAAGAAAGTCATTGAGTAAACACTGGGTTTTCATACTGAAAGATTTATGTCGTCGATGAGTGAGGCAAAAGGACAACTTCATATCATCTAAATTAAATGAGATTTCTCAAATTTCATTTCACATTATTAAATGAGGTGTGTCCAAACTCCAAACCTCAAGACATGTCTCAAATAGTCAAATGAGATTTTTCTTCAAATTTATGTATCAAGAATACTTATAACCCTGATCTTAAAACTCAAAAAACGTTATCAAGCCTAAACTCGAAACCTAACTTAGCTAAGTCTCTTGAAAGGTCTATTTAAACCTAGGATCTACTCCGTTCGTTCTAAAATATGTCTCTTGAAAGGTCTATTTAAACCTAGGATCTACTCCGTTCGTTAATTGTAAAACCTAGATTCGTCTAGAAATCGGTTTTGGATAGCGGAAGCGAAATAGATCTAAAGCGATAAAAGAAAGATCAAACAAAGAATCACATGCAATAGAACACTCAAGCAATTTTACGTGGTTCGGTATAATACCTACATCCAAGGGGCCTCAAGAGTTGGCCGAATCCACTATAAGAGAGTTCGTACAAGGGATGATACAAGCAATGAAAGCAAGCAACCCTAATCTAACATGCATGTGAATCAGAGGTACAAGGAAGAAGAAGAAATCCCCCTGTATGGGATAAAACCAGAAGATCGATGAAGAAATCGATCTCTAGAACCCGAGATCTCAGAAGACGAGGAGAGCGGCCACCCAGGAGGACGCCGGAGCTCGATCCACCTTCCAGAGAAGCCACCAGCAACCTTTCTTCTCCGAGCGCTCAAGAACCGAAGGCAAGAGAAGGAGAGAAAGCTCCAAACCCTAGAGACCCTAATCGGAGAAAGAGAGCGTTTGTGAGGAGAGAGAAAAACAGAAGCTGAAGTGTCTCAACCCGAAGCCAGGAAGCGAAGCTTTATAGCTAGGTTAAGCGCCCATCACCAAAACGCCGCGTTCCAACTAAGAGAGGTAGGTCAGGCTTCTAGCGTCGCTGGACTGGGCTACCACTCAATCCGGGCTTTGAGATCTCTGGGCCAGTAATGGGCTAAAAGCCCAATACCAGTTTATGACCCAATCTTCCTATCATACCTTATACGAGATATATATATAGTATAGTATATATGTATATATGTTAACTCCGCTATAGTATGGTCTCATTAGAGGATCAAGCCTAAATAGGCTCAATACGACTCAGTCGAGACACATACCTATAGTGCAACATATATGTATAACATATACTATAATATACCTGTATAATCATCATACACACATACATGTCCAATCATACATATAAAACAATATTACATGCCAAAGGAAAAGCTTAGGAAAGTAAACACATAACATTACAAACACCCCTCTACTTTTCTAAGTCTTGCACTGGGCAGACTCAGACTCAACATGTAAGTGGATTCTTCAAGGCCAGGTCCGTCCTCAGCCCAAGCATACATCACACACAGAGATCACTCAAGTTCCTCCAAGTGGAGGAAGTTCCTGCAAAACACAAATTTATCATGAGGGACAATTTTAGTGCCAAAATCTGCAGGATTTAATCTACCATCAATTTTCTTAACATGAATGATGTTATCTTCAACTTTTTCACGAATGAAATGGTATCTAACATCAACATGTTTAGTACGCTCATGGTACATGGGATCTCTGCACAAATATAGAGCACTTTGGCTATCTATATGCAGCACAGATGTATAATGCTTTAATTCCACTTCTTTCAAAATACCCTGCAGCCAGATAGCCTCTTTACAGGCCTCTGTAGCAGCAATGTATTCTGCTTCAGTGGAAGATAATGCAACTATAGGCTGTTGTTGGGACTTCCAGGAAATACAATTACCTGCCCATGTATAAACATAGGAAGTAATAGATTTCCTAGTGTCCTTGTTACTAGCATAGTCAGCATCAACAAAGCCATGTAATTCAGATGCAGAAGTATGCTCAGAATACAATAATGACAGATTAACAGAGCCAAGCAAGTATCTTAACAAGTATTTCATGGATAACCAGTGCTTCTCAGAAGGATTAGACATAAATCTACTTAGAGTACTGATAGCAAATGCCAGATCAGGCCTAGTACAGATCATAGAGTACATAACAGACCCAACATCAACATCATATGGTATATACTTCATATTTTTCATCTCAATAGCAGACAAAACATCCTTAGACTTAGTCAAATCAAGATGAGGTCCTAAAGGAATGTTATTCACTTTGTCACCAGAAATATGAAATCTATCAAGCACCTTATGAATGTAATCACATTGATGCAGCCATAATTTTTTATGCTTTCTATCTCTAAGAATGGACATTCCTAAAATTTTCTTAGCAACACCCAAATCTTTCATGTCAAAATGCTTCTGCAAGTTATTTTTAATATCTAAGATGCAATCTTTAGATTTAGAAATCAACAGAATATCATCAACATATAAAAGCACATAAGCAGCATGACCATGTCTTTTAACACCTTTAAAATACAAGCATGTATCAAACATACTTCTTTTAAACCCTAAACTGAATCTCATACATCTATCAAACTTAATGTTCCATTGTCTAGGAGACTGTTTAAGACCATAGATAGATTTATTCAGCAGGCAAGCATAGTTAGGATGCACAGAATCAACAAAGCCTTTAGGCTGTCTCATGTATATGGTTTCATCCAAATCACCATGCAAGAAAGCAGTTTTAACATCCATTTGCTCAAGTTCAAAATCATGCACAACAGTCATAGCAAGTAAAAGTCTAAGAGTCTTATACTTAACCACAGGAGCAAAGATTTCATTATAGTCTTCACCCTCTCTTTGGGTGAATCCTTTAGCAACAAGCCTGGCTTTATATCTAGGTGGATCAGTTTTAGACACACCATCTTTTAGTTTAAAAATCCATTTGCAATCAATAAGTCTTGCATTTTCAGGTTTAGCAACTAAAGACGAGGTTTGGTTAACCCTCATAGACTCAATCTCTTCATCCATAGCCTTTTTCCAATTCTTATAGTGAGCACACTTTAAAGCCTGTTCATAAGTTTCAGGTGTAAATGATTTAACCACATCAGAAACAAGGCAAGCAAACTCAACAATGTTATTTATGAACCTTTTATTTGGAATGACAGTCCTAGGACTCCTATCCCTAGTCAATTGCCAATAAGTGAGATCATGTCTTTCAGCAACTGAAGAACTAGAGGAACCAGAACCAGAAGCAGGCATAGACTCAACAATAATTTCCTCATCCACAGAAATAGGAGAAACAGAAGAGGAAGGCAAAACAGCAGGTTCAATAACAGGTTCATTAGCTTCCCCACCCAATTGGTGAGGTTGCACAACCACAGAATCAGAAGGGGTAGAAACAGAAGAGAGAGTAAGAGGAGGGGAGGAAGAATAACCAGTATCAAACTCATCATCATAATCAGTGTCATTATTCTTAGGAACAAAAAACTGATCACCATTGTGTTCCTGCAGGTTAGTATCATGAACAGTAGGAACAGAAGTCATTTTAAAGTGAAATTCATTCTCATTAAAAATAACATTCCTACTCACAATAGTTTTATAAGCTCCAGGTTGAACAAGTAATAATTTATAGCCTTTAACACCTTGAGGGTATCCCAATAGGACACACTTTTGTGACCTGGGATTCAACTTACCTTGCTTAATGTATGAATATACAGTACAGCCAAAAGGTTTAAGATGATCAAGGTGATGCTTCCTTTTATACCATAGTTCATAAGGAGTCTTAAAATCAATCACAGAAGAAGGGGCTCTATTTATCAAATATGCAGCAGTCATAACAGCTTCACCCCACAAACAATGCTTTAAACCAGAGGAAATAAGCATGCATCTAGCCTTTTCAAGAAGAGTCCTGTTCATCCTCTCAGTAGTACCATTCTGCTAGGGAGTTCCAGGAATTGTCAAGTGTCTTTTAATGCCATTTTGTTTACAATAAGCATCAAACAAGGAATTACAGAACTCAAGACCATTGTCAGTTTTTAAGCACTTAACAAATAAGCCAGTTTCCTTTTCAACCATAGATTTCCAATGTTTAAAAGTTTCAAAAGCTTCATCTTTAGTTTTCAACAAAAACACCCAAACTTTTCTACTATAATGGTCAATCAAGGACATAAAATATCTTTTCAAACCAACAGTAGATATTTGAGCAGGGCCCCATAGATCAGAATGAACATAATCCAAAGGAGCAGTTGAAACATATGCAGAAGATTTAAAACTTTTCCTAGTATGCTTACCTAGAACACAGTTTTCACATAATTCAATGGAACATGGTTTAGCAGGAATAACACCAGATTTATACAAGTTCTCAAGACCTTTATTACCAATATGACCTAACCTAACATGCCATAACATAGAATCATGCATAGACATAGGCTTATCAATGGCAGTAAAAGCAGTAGCAGAGGAATTCACAATAGGAGTAGCAATCAGTTCATATAAACCAGCTTTTCTTAAGCATTTAATCACAGGTTTACTATCCTTAGTAACAATCCTCACACCATCAGAACTGTACACATCATATTTCAATTCCTCAAGAGCACTTTCAAACAACAAGTTCCTTCTCAAATCAGGCACCCATTTAACATCCTTTATAACTCTAACAACATTGTCAAACATTCTCAAAGCAACTGAACTAACACCTTTTGTTTTAAGCACAGAATGATCACCAAGCATGACAGTACCAACATCATAGCATTTAAGGTCAGAAAACCAAGATTTATGAAAGGTAGCATGCATAGTACATCCAGAATCTAATAAGGATGAGATTCAAGCACAACAGAGATATTAGGCTTTTTACCAGCAAGCCTTTCATCTTTCTTCCTCTTAAAGCAGTGTTTCTCAATGTGACCAGATTTAGAGCAGTAAGAACACATAAGGTGAGATTTATCAGGTTTACCACTTTGATGATTTTCAGTTTTACTGGAATCTTTCTGAGGTGGTTTATTGTTGTTATTGTTGTTATTATTCTTATTGCCTTTAAACCTACCTCTAGCAACAAACACTTCATTCTTATTGTCAGGTTTATGGTCATTTTTAAGCTCATACTTGTTTTTAAAGACCTTTAATGCATCATTTTTCTGAATAATGGACTCAAGAATAACTTTCTTTTCCAGTTTATCAGTACTGTATTGCACAACATCTTTAAAAGTGTCAAATTGAGTAGGCAAAGAATTTAACAACAAAACACATTGCTGAGTTTCCTCAACTTTATCACCACATCTTTGTAAATCTTGAATAATAGTAAGGAACTTATCAAGATTATCAGACAAGGGGCAGGAAACATCCATTTTGAAATTAAACAATTTATTAAACAAATTAACACGAGAAGGAAGAGATTTTACCAAGTACAAACCTTCCAGACCTTCCCAAAGCTTATCAGCAGTGTCAAAATTTAATACCTGTCTAGCAACTTCGTCACTTAAGCGAAGCATGACTTCACTGTGAGCCTGTTGATCAGTCTCAAAGATTTTTTCCTTAGTTGTCCCCTCTGGAAATTTGTTGGTTACAGCAATCCAACATTTTTCCTTGATGAGAATTGCCTTCATTTTCAGCTGCCACATAGCAAAATCAGTGTGGCCATTGAAGGGCTTTAGATATGTGCCTTTATCACCCATTGCTGTTTTATTGTACCTGTAATACAACTAAACAGTTAGTAAATGACTTTAAAGAACACAAAAACGATTCAAGATAGTATGAATCAGACAGAGCAACTACAGATCCTAACAAGCCAAGCAAAAAAGGAGAAGACTTGAAGATCAAAAGCACTCAAAACACAAGATCCAAGCACAGAAGACCTAGATCTAGCAAGCAAGGGTCTGGTACGTCACGCAGAGGGGGGGGGGGGGGGTGCGGCGCCAGCGATGTCGCCTTTTAGGCCCGCTCGAGGCCTTACGTCCAATCCCTATCCCTAGATCTCAAGAATGAGCCAGGAAATCAGGATCAGGACACTCAAGCTCTGATACCACGTTGTAAAACCTAGATTCGTCTAGAAATCGGTTTTGGATAGCGGAAGCGAAATAGATCTAAAGCGATAAACGAAAGATCAAACAAAGAATCACATGCAATAGAACACTCAAGCAATTTTACGTGGTTCGGTATAATACCTACATACACGGGGCCTCAAGAGTTGGCCGAATCCACTATAAGAGAGTTCGTACAAGGGATGATACAAGCAATGAAAGCAAGCAACCCTAATCTAACATGCACGTGAATCAGAGGTACAAGGAAGAAGAAGAAATCCCCCTGTATGGGATAAAACCAGAAGATCGATGAAGAAATCGATCTCTAGAACCCGAGATCTCAGAAGACGAGGAGAGCGGCCACCCAGGAGGACGCCGGAGCTCGATCCACCTTCCAGAGAAGCCACCAGCAACCTTTCTTCTCCGAGCGCTCAAGAACCGAAGGCAAGAGAAGGAGAGAAAGCTCCAAACCCTAGAGTCTCAACCCGAAGCCAGGAAGCGAAGCTTTATAGCTAGGTTAAGCGCCCATCACCAAAACGCCGCGTTCCAACTAAGAGAGGTAGGTCATGCTTCTAGCGTCGCTGGACTGGGCTACCACTCAATCCAGGCTTCGAGATCTCTGGGCCAGTAATGGGCTAAAAGCCCAATACCAGTTTATGACCCAATCTTCCTATCATATCTTATACGATATATATATATATATATATATATATATATATATATATATATATATATATATAGTATAGTATATATGTATATATGTTAACTCCGCTATAGTATAGTCTCGTTAGAGGATCAAGCCTAAATAGGCTCAATACGACTCAGTCGAGACACATACCTATAGTGCAACATATATGTATAACATATACTATAATATACCTGTATAATCATCATACACACATACATGTCCAAGCATACATATAAAACAATATTACATGCCAAAGGAAAAGCTTAGGAAAGTAAACACATAACATTACATTAATTAAGACTTGATGTTTTACTATTCATGCATGCTATTTGAGTATTTGTGGTGTTAAAAACTATATAAAATATTGACTTTTAAAATATATTTTTAAACAATTTCATACTTATTACTATTAAGTATAAATTTATAAAAACAAATGTGAAAAATTTTAATATTCTATATAGTTTTTATTATTCTAAAAAAGCGTGTGTGAATAGTAAATGACAAGTTTTAATTAACAGAGAGAGTATTTTTTTAGGAAAAAAACTTTTTTTTTTGCAAAACATCAATTTTAATGTAGTTTTTGTCCTTTCTCTTCTTGAATTTTTCACCTGATAGAACACTATACTTTATATAAAAAAAATTAAAAAGCTAAATACACCACTAAATGCAATTTATTCGGTTGGTTATTTACACTTACAAAATGCAATTTTCGCCAATGAAAATGTAAAAATGTAAAAATTAAAAAAATACAAAAATACTAGATTCATTTTTCTCTACTTATAGACATCAATTTTGAATATGTTTGACTGTAGTTTTGAAAAACTTATTTTCTTTTGAATACAATTATGTATAATACCCCCTCCGTTAATTAAAACATGTCGTTTTAGACATTTGCACATTTTTTTAAGAAAGCAAATAAAAGCAAACAAAAATACACTTATACCCCTAATTATTACTTTACTTTTCCACTTCATTGAAAACTAAAACTAACAAATCTCTAATCATTACAAGGTTAATTTTGGAAAGTGAAAACCAAAATACCTAAAGCGACATGTTCTTCTTAACGGATGGAGTATTACTAAAAAAATATTTGTGATTATCTTTAATTAGTAATAATGATAATTTGAAGAATTTATTTTGTTGTTTTGAAATAAAATATTATAAAATATGTCATAGATGCTAGTAATGTTCGACTTATTTAAATAAAATTTATATATAATAAGTTAACCCGGTTTGGTTAAACCCAACCGGGTTTAACCAAACTGATCCAAGGGAAGTGAAAGAGGAATCGGCTTCGGCCAAGGCTAAGAACAGGGGTTCGCCGCGACAAAATCCCTTTCTTGGTTCCTCGCGGGTGGTGGCCCTCGCCCCTACGAAAGACCCCTTTCGTTGCTGTAAAATGGGTTTTCGCCGTGGTGAAAGCTGCCATCTTTCACCTTCTACATAGTTCTTGTTCGCCGTGGCAACCATGGTTTCGCCGCAGCGAAACAAGCGACTCTTGGCTCGTCTTTTTTGAAATCCAAACTCAATCGTTTCTTTTACAACCCACTCTCATCATTTCCGACACCATTCCCCGACCTCAAACATCAAGAAGAGAATCAAACGAGGACCAGAAGGGGAGAGCGGAAAAGGGATTACCAAAATTCTCCGAAAAAAAAACCTTCAAGGCCTTCAATGGTCATCGAGCTTTCAAGACGTCAAGGGAGTTTGTTCAGAGCCTAGGAACATGAAAGGATGAGTAAATGTCCTCTTTTATAGGGTTTTGAGGGGAGAACGAAAGGAAAAAGAGGTACACAATCTTACCTTCAAAAAACAGAGGAAGAGAGGTGGAATGGACTCGTTCAAGCTTTTGCAAGGCCAGATCTCCTTTTACTTGGCCTAGCAAGGTGGAGAAGTGAATAATGATGCACCTTTATGAAGACTGGAAGCAAAAGAAACGAGGAAAATGAGTTTTAACACGAGAAACGAACAGGGGAGGTTGCTGGATTCTTCCTCGTGGTGGCAAAATGCGGCTAATGCTTCTGTTTGCTATGTAGACGACATCAATGATGGGGCTTGGTGGCTTCTTTTCACTTGAACACGAAAGGAGAGGGACAGGAGGTCCCTTTGGTGGTATTTTGGCTTGAAGAAACACAAGAACAAGGAGATGTGTTTGGATTTCAAAAATGGAGAAATAGGGAAAGGTTTTTGGGTGTCTTATTTGGATTTCAAATGAGAGGGTGAGAGTGTGTTTGGGGTTCTTAGATTTTGGAGAGAAGGGTTTAGGGTTTGAGAAACCATGCCATTTATAGGGGACGCAAGGTGTTGGAAGAGAGGGTGTGGTGTGGGTGTTGTTTGAACAAAAGGGGAAGAAGACTTGGAGGAGAGAGTATGGAGAGAGAGAGAGAGAGAGAGAGAGAGAGAGAGGTGGTTTCAAGGACCCAATTCAAATACCCGAAATTTGAATCCCGACTCGAAAGTTCAAATCGAATTTCCAAAACCAAATTAATTAATTTGATAAAATGTCGCTCATATTTCAAGATCTCAAGTCAAAGTAGAAAAATTTAAATCCATCGGAAAATCCATTCAAAGCAATGGCGGAACTTAATTTAGAAGATTTTCAAATAATCCGAAAGATCGAGGACAGAATTTTCAAAAATCCAATTTTATCCCATTTTAAATCATTTAATCGATTAACATATTATTTAAATATTTCCGGTCTTTACAATATCATAAAAAAATGCAATATTAATATCATTATTAGTACCTAGGATTCTGAAGAAAGCATGCTTGATACGTAGGTGATAGGGTGCAATGACCTCAAGTATAATCGTTCAGTGATCATGATCTCCATGAGCAAATTTACATTTCCATGAAACATGGCAATTCTTCCATGCCCAATGCATACAATCAATGCTACCCAATATCCTTGAAAAACCACGAGACTCCCCTACTATGGTGATACTTGTCTCTAAAATATTGGATGATTCCATCAACGAAACGTGACAAGCACACTATGGTGGTACCCCTAGATAGACGAAGGTACTCACTACAAGCATCAGCAGCAAGGCCATAGGCCAAAATTTGAATTGCATTTGTGATTTTCTACAAAGGAGACATGCCCGTCGAACCCGTGCAATCCGGTCGTTGTTGAAAGTACACCATTGTCGACTCTAATAGTTGAACAGTATGACTGAAAACCCTTTTATGCATTCAGAATCGTCGTCAGAAGACCTCATCTTCCACATCCGAGAAGTAACCGTTGGACGATTGAGCAAAGCCTCTCTCCCTTCCTCTTTAAATGTGGGTACGACGACATCTCCTTCGAGAACTTTTAGGTTGATGGTAGGTTTGGTGTAGAGCATTAGTTGCAGCTTCCCATTTAGAATAGCATACTTGTAGCTTGCTGGAAAGAAAAAGGCTTATGTTTTAAGAATTAGTGTTGGAGCCATTTTGGGGGTTGGAGAGAAATGAGTTTGGTGTGCCTTTTCCTGAAGGCTACATTGCCAACTTATATAGAATGGATTAGACAAGAGGACAAATCAATATAACATAGAACCTTTAGAGATAAGATTCCCGAAGACTAAAATACACTGGACAACTCTCTGGCACAAGGGGACAAGGCAATGTCACATGGAAGATTTACAAATAAGATTCCCTAAGACTGAAATAGATTTGAAAACTCTTTGTTAGAAAGGGTGGTGTGTGGAATGTCGTTAGGTTTTCACCACGCCAAAAGAAATAGCTCAAACTAACAACTAACTAGTAAACTAGTAACTAGTATAGCGGATAAGTAAGAGGTCGAACCCACAAAGAGAATACCTCTCCTGTCTACTTAAATTGCTACCAAAGGGAATGGGATCAAAGCGTAATTGAATGGAAAGATAATCGAATATTGTGAAAGTAGTATGGTGAATTTGTGGTAATTAATAATGATGAGATAATTTTCCCTACAATTCATCAACAATGGTTGGGTCCTTGATCCTCGACTCTATTCTACTTATTCTTATTTGATTCATCTAACATTGGATGACTCCAACCCTAAGCAATTAAGCACTACCAGTTAATAACATAAACAATTAAAGATAGAGGCGCAACTCCCTAAACCTAATCGATGCAATTGATAAAGTCTCATTGTCAATATCCCCTAAACACCCAATCGATGCTTTCACGGGATCGGTTGGCTATATATGCTTGCTACCTAGATTCAATTAAATTGCAAGGGATAATCAAATCTTAGCAAGAGAGCAAATTTCGCCAGGCCAATCAAGAGGGAATACATGCAATCAATCAATTGAAGAACAACGATATTGAATAAATCAAACATGGAATAGAAAGAAATCAAGTATCACAAATCATCTAACCATGTCTCCGAATCACAAGCGAAACAAAAGAGGTTTAGTTCCTCATAGGAGTTTTTCATCTCAATCTCTCCATTAGGTTTTCTCCAAAACTAGGTCTGAATGAATGAACAACCCTTTTTTTCCCCCTAAAGTCGGCATAAACGAAAATAACCTAAAGCATAATAATTTGTCCAAAGATAGAATTAGAAAAATCCCGTGTCCGTACTGACCGGCGGGCGCCGCACCTAACAGTAGCGACTTCTTCATCCAATTGCTTCTGTATCTATGCTTAGCTCCTTTCTACGTCTCTTCTTGCCTTGGTGATGGTTTCCTCAAGTTCCTAGCTCCTCATGCTCATCCTTAGCAAAATAAAAAATGCACCCTCCAAAGCATCGGAACATAAATCTGCGAATAAGCACAAAAAGAGCGTAGATTCCACACTTGCAAGATAAAATACTAATAATGCAAATTACTCAATAAACATACCATATACTTATCTAAATGCAATAACAACTACCTATAATGCCTATCTAAAATATGAATTATCAAACTCTCCCACACTTAAGCTTCGCTAGTCCTCAAGCGAATATTAGAAACAACCTATACCTACGAACTCACCATTCATGCAATAGCCTTACAAAAAGAAACCAAATTTCAGATTTCAAGGAGCAGATGATCAAGTGAATAAACATCGTCGCATGTATTTAATGATCAAAGAAGAAAAGCAGAAATATATCATCCAACTGTTGTAGGAGGAAATCGAGTTCAAAATATAGCAATAATAAATCAAACCAGATTCGTTCCCACGCAAATAATTACAAGACTCCCTCCTTATGTAGCAGTGGGAAGTCAGGATCGATCCACGAGGAAGCGTGTCAGCGGATCTCAGGTAGCCGTAAAACTCACAGACAGAAAAGCAAATAGAAAGACAGAAAGAAAGATAGAAATAACAAACAAAAGCAGAAACTAAAGCAAAGCACAGAAGCTTGGTCGATATCGACAAAGGGGTACTCGATATCGACTAAACTCAGTGACGACAGAAAGCAAACTTAGACACAGAAACTCGATCTCAACAAACCCTTACTCGATATCGACAAAGCAATACTCGATATCGACTAACAACTCCCCGAGATCGACAACACAGAAACTTAAATTGCAAAGCTTTCGAACACAGAACGTAGATTTCGATGAATAAATTCAATAAACTAAAAGACTTCCAAAGCCAGGGTATCAACACCACAACGATAACCATGCAAAATAACGCATAAAGGCATAAAAGATCATGCTTTCCATCAAATAACTTTCGTTATTAACAAATAGGAATATAGAGGCTTTTGCATAAACCCTAATTGTTACTAACCCTTTTCACATAATTAACTCAAGTTGCATTAAGATCACTTTCGCTTCAATAACACAAACAAGGATCACCTTCAACTTTCGCAAAAGAATAATGCTCATAGGGATAGAAGACGAATTGCATAAAAAGCTCAAACCTTTACAGCATCATCTTACATGGCTACCGTCGGGCTCACCCCGACCCTAGAAGTGGGTGGACTACTTGCTCTTCATTATCAAGAAACTCATCAATAAACAAAAGAAACTAACTTGCATTGAATAAAACTAAAAAGAAAGCTTACAACCGAACAAGCCAAATCCGCTTTAGCCTTTCCGCCTTGCTCGCCACAAACTCTCTCCCTCTACTACTACTACTCACTTGTTCTCTCTGAAATTGAATGACTAAAAATCAGCCCCTAAGGCTTTATTTATAGGCTTCATTCCCTCTCTAATTAGGAAAGAAGATCCTATCTATATCTATATCTACTTACTTAAGATAAATAAATGGAATAAAAGAATTAAATCCATAAAGGAAAATATATCTAAAGTAGTAAAATATCTTCTTGTGTGGTAAATCTTCTCTCCATAGATAGAACTTGATAGATGTGGATAGAATCGGACTCCTTCGGCTCCAAGCAATCCCAAACTGTGTCGGACAGCTCACCGCGTAACGCGGCTCCAGAAATCTCTCCTCGATATCGAGTAAAGTACTCGATATCGAGTAACTGTGTGTCGTCGACTTGGCTTGGCTAGGCATCTCGAGTAGCTGGTTCTCAATCTGGCTCGGACAGGTGACTTAGGTTTTGTCGATATCGAGCAAAGTACTCGATATCGAGTAGATGGTGCTCGGTATGTTCGGTCTTCGACTTCTCGACTTGGCATCCTTCCCCAACTCAGGGCATGACTTTCAGGTGTTGCCGATATCGAGTAAACTACTCGATATCGAGTAGAGCTCCGGAGTCGGGTTGGCTTCGTCTTCAGCTCCTCGATCAGCTCTTACTCGACCAGGCACTGCTCGGCTTCCTTGGTCGATATCGAGTAAAAGTACTCGATATCGAGTAACTCTTGGCTCCAGCTTGATTCGTCTTGGTTCTGTCGTTCTTTGACCTTCGACTTCTGTAGTTGATTTCCGAGCTTTTCGTCCTTTCTCAAACCTGCTGTAAATTGCCTCGAATTCTGCGAATTTAAACAGAAACTGGTGTAGATTCCATAATTTGGCAAATACGCATAAACTACATAGATTATGTACTATTCTAGCCCAAATGCATGAAATGTATGTAGAAATCGATATAAAAGTAAGTAGAAAACATGGAGAATTAGGCTCACAACACCAACCTCACAAATATGTGTATCAATCATGCTCTCATGTGTTTAGGCTTTTAAGATAAACTCTTAACTCAACCCAAAATGCAACTAAACTCATAAAAATTGACAACAATATCATCAAGTCTCCACCGGAATGTCATCACTTGCGGGAAATAATAATAAAAAATAACCAACTTATCTCTAGCATAACTCTGTTTTTATTTTAGCTTACTTTTACCCCTAGGTGAATTTTATCCACCCTAGGTCTAAGCTTTTGATGGCCTTTTTTTTGTTTCGAATTTTTTTCAAGCTTCTTTCGATTTGGATATCTTTCGATGCCTCAACTTACTAGAGTAAAGTCCACTTGATTATCTCTTTATGCGAGTTGCAAACATGGATATCATGAATGGACCCGGTTACTCAATAATCAAGCTTTCTTTATTAGTGGATAGCTTTTGACACTGCTTTATGCGAATCATACCCATGGGTGTAATGCGTAGACCCGATTACTAGGTGTCTCAACCATCGCCACCTTATTTCACTCAATTCTCACATGCAACTAAAGCAAAAGGATTATGAATGAATCCAATATGGCTAAAAACAATCTCACAAGGTTCATATTGTGTAGGATACTCAATCATACTCAATCTTGATCATACATACTCAATTACATCACCAATCCTGCTCCTCAAGTAAACATTTTAAAGCAATAAGGCTAAGCACTTCAAATAAGTCATAGGATTTACAAGTTCATGCCATAATGAAGCTTAAAGTTTTAACCAAGGTGGGTATTTAGATAATAACATATATGCAATGCATGATATTTTTGTGATTTTTGACATATTTCAAGTTTTTTTTTTTGAAATGAAACAACAACTAAAATAACAACTAACATAATAACTAAAAGCAATAACCATAAACATAATCAACCATATAAATAGAAATATCCAAACATAGGAAATATCCAAGTACAAACCAAATATAAAAACAGAAATATAAAAATGTCTCAAACAAACTCTGAAATCCATAATACCCCTCCCCCACACTTAAAGATGACATTGTCCTCAATGCCTAAACATAAGGACAAAAGCAGAAAATGAACAGAATAAAGTGTAAGGAAGGTCATAGTACGACTCACTGGGGCGGTGGTGGGAAAGGATAGTGCTGCTAGATTTGCTGAATGAATGAGTCAAGCTGCTTTGAAGTTCGGAGAGTGCACGGGTATGCTCCTCCTGCCTCTGGTAGATCTCATCCTACTACTGACAGAGATCATGATGGTATTGTCTGAACTATATACCCTGAGCAATGTACAACGGATGAATCTCGTCTACTCGGTAGTCATACCAGCCAGAGCATCCAGAAGAAGAAGAGGGCACATAACTCATGTCAGTGTCATAATCTCCAGGCCTAGCCCGGCTTGGCTCTCCTCTCATGAATGTAAACAGTGGAACGTTCCACCCAACAGCATCAGCAGCATTCTGGTCATCATCGTCGTCGTCGTCATCATTAGAAAGCTCTACAACCTTCGACGGAATGTTAAAGTCAGCGATCGTCGGACCCATATGAAGCTGAGTAGGCAGACGAATGATGTGGCCGTTCCTACGACCAGAGCGCCAGATATAAGGGGCATAGCTGCCCTCCAAATGCCTCATCCGAATCAGCATTTGCATAGAGATACGCGAGTCCCCATCCATCGAAACTAAATCAGTAACTCTCACACGACAACGCACAACAATCAAAGTGATAAGTCCTTCAAAGCCAATCATACGAGTGTCTCTTTGAGCTCCCCCAATCATCATGTTAGCACACGTGTCTATGAAAAGCTGGGCCCAATCTGGAGCAGCCTCTGCCTTAGGCATTAGACAATACATCGCCGCTTACGCCCTCTACGAAACCTTGTACAACTTGTTCTGCCTAAAAAATGTGTTATTCAGCACCATATGTCAAAGATGCAGAGTGGGGTGGGTGATGGAGAAGTTGTAGTCACCCCCTCCAATAATCCAGTAGGTGCCTGAAGCAGCGGCCCATGTGTCAGAAGGTCGGGGCCTCAACATGTTCGTCCTCCGATCAGCAGTAGGAGGCCAAGTGGTACCAAGATAACGCCTTAGACAAATCATAGAAAGCTCATAAACTCACCCTAACATCGAAAACTCAATCGAATCCTCTTCATCATTGACCTCTAAAGTAGCCAGAAACTCTCGAATCAAATTCGGATAGGTCAATCCATGCAAGATAATAAAATGTCCAAGACCACCCTTGTCTAAAAGGTCAGCACATGATTCCATCAATTCTAACTCATCTAATGTCAGATGATCAAAAAACTTCGTCATCGAATACTCCCGAAGCCTCAAACTATTCCATCTCACTAACTCATCCTCACTAAGGGTTACCGGAGCAATCATGTTTGGAAACAAAGTCATGATGATGAAAGAAATCGATAAAATGGAGCAAGACTTACAAAAGTTGTCGAGATGTAACTTTTTGCAAAGGGAAGCGGCCGCTGGTGCAGGAGCGGCGGATGCCGGTGCTTCTGGATGGTGAGAAGTGCGATGATTCTTCATGTAAATTCCTCCTCCGACGTCAAAATCAGCCAATTATTTCTTCCTTGTTTCACGAAAATTGCTCCTAAGAACCTTGGGGGACAGATTTCGAGGGAAAAGTGGTCGGAGGTGGAGGTATGAGATTTTGGTGGAATTCAGAAGTGGTGGAAAGTGAAGAACGAGGATGAAATCTATTAGATCGGAATTTCGATTGGAGCAACGATATGGATGGAATGTGAAGAATAGTGATGAAGGATGATGTTTGGAGGTATGGAGGATATGGAGAAGGGTTTGGAGGTTAGGGATGAATAGAGGGTGTATTAAAGTAGTTTTTTTAAAAAATAAAATAAAGTGGGTCCCGTTCCTCAAACTAACAGCGGGCCAATAACGTGAGGATCACCCCAGCAGTTAGCGCTGGTTTTAAAGAGGTGGGCCCCGATTTTAAAGCTGCGGGCGCCGTTATCTGTTTTTGTGTACCTTTCGTTCTAAATCCCGAAACCAAATTCCTTCCTGTTAAACTTATTCCTAACATCTCCAAAATGCATTAAACTAACAAACCTAATACTGATATAATAAAAATGAAAGAAAATAAAGAGAGAAGAAAAGAAAACTTGTGTTGCCTCCCGAGCAGGGCCTTTGTTTTACGTCCTTGGCTCGACGTAATGAGGTGATTTCTATTCCTCAGGTAGATCCTCCCATTTCCAGGAGTCCATAACTTATCCAGCGATGTCCTCGTGATATTTCTTGACCCTTTGACCATTCACCTTGAAGTTATGATCATCAGTCGGGTTCTGCAAGTCAACCACACCATAGGGATAAACATGGACGACGATGTAAGGGCCCGTCCATCTAGATTTGAGCTTCCCTGGGTGAAGTTTTAGGCGTGAAACATACAACATGATCTTATCTCATGGATGAAATTCTCTCCTGAAGATGTTTTTGTCATGCCAAGCTTTAGTTTTATCCTTGTAGATCATGCCAAGATGTTTTTGTCATGCCAGGCTTCCCAAAAACCAAGCGAAACGGTGACATCCCAATGGGTGTCTTGTAAGCAGTACGGTAAGCCCATAGAGCATCCTTTAGTTTGAGACTCCAATCCTTCCGATTAGGTGCAACAGTCTTCTCTAGAATCCTCTTCACTTCCCTATTGGACAATTCTACCGGTTCGTTGGGTTGAAGATGATAGGCGGTTGAGACCTTCGGAGTCACGTTGTCCTTCCTCAAAAGAGCGCTAACGATCTTGTTGAAGAAATGAGTTCTCCTCACACTGATATTAGCCCCGGGAATCCCAAATCTAGCAAATAGGCTCTTCAAGAAACTACAACCGTTCGAGCATCATCAGTCTTAGCCACCTTTGCCTCAACCCACTTAGACACATAATCAACTGCAAGCAACATGTAGACATTCCCAAATGAACTATGAAAGGGTCCTATTAAATCGATACCCCATACATCAAAGATCTCACACACCATAATCGAAGATAATGGCATCTCATTTTTGCCTAAAATATTCCCTGCGCGCTGGCATCAATCACAAGTTCTGCAGAAAGCATGCGCATCGAGAAAGATGTGAGGCCACTAGAATCCATCTTCAAGGACTTTCCCAGCTGTCCGTTGTGGTCCCAAATATCCTCCGCTTAGATGTGAATGACAGAATCTCAAAACAGAAGTTACCTCATTGTGGAAGACATCGGCGAACGATTCGATCAGCACAGTGCTTCCATAAAAAAAGATCATCCGAAAGATAGCAGCGAGCATCGTCCCAAATTTTGTCCTTCTTGGCTTTTGGACAATTTGAAGGGAAGATTTCAGCCACCAAATAATTAACAATATTAGTAAACAAAGGTTGCTTAGTTTGAATACCCATAAGCGAAGCAAGCGGTTCTTTGTTCTACTCATCAAAGGAATCACAATTAGACAAACCTTCAAAGAGGCGGGCGTCGGTCATCTCAGTGTCATCATATGATTAAACTCTCATCAATTCTTTGTCAGGCAATTCTCCTAGCCTCTGTGGTTGTTCTTCCCCAGCATCAGTTCTGTAAATCCTACTTAGGTGGTCAGCTACCAAGTTTTCTACTCCCTTTTTTATCTCTGATTTCCAAATTGAATTCCGTCAGGAGTAAAATCCATCGAATTAGCCTAGGCTTTCCGTCCTTCTTTGTCATCAAATAACGGAGTGTTGCATGATCGCTATTGATGTACGCCTATTTTGCCATGTTTTGCATTAACTTTTATATCGATTTATGCATGTATTTCATATCAGTGGGTTAGATTTATACAGAATCTGTGTAGTTTATGCTTCTTTGCCAATTATGGAGGTCTACACTAGTTTCTGTTTAATTTCATAGAAATCGAGACACTTTACAAGCAATTCGAAGAAGGAAGAAAACTATGGAAGTTCTCGAGGTCGACTGCAGAGAATCCAAGGTCAAGTAGGAGCTTAACCATAACACATCGAGTAGAAGAAGAGAAAAACACCACTCGACAGGACTAGTCGACGTCGACCACTATGGTCGATGTTGAGTACTTTTGGTCGAAATCACCTCCTCGAGCACGAGTCGAGCACAATATCACTTGAGCAGACAAATTCTACTCGATGTCGAGTACTCTACTCGAGGTCGAGTACATGTCAAGTGCCCAATCCGAGCCGATATCGAGTCCGAATTCGAGGAGGAGTTATCTTCTACACTAAGGCACAAATCTAGTCGATATCGACTACTTCTAGTCGATGCCGAGTACCACACATGCGTTGTCCAAGTCAAAATTGAGTGGAGATCCGAGAGAGTGTTTACTTTCAAATGAAGACACGAGATTCTATCAAGTTGGAGAAAGATTTATCCACATTAGTAATTCCCATATTTACTTTAGGGAATTTAATTTGTCATATTTAAGAGATAGTTAGATATAGATAGAGATAGAATTGTTCTTTCCTTGGAGAGCGGGGATTGAACACTATAAATAAGGCCCTAAGGGCTGAGTTTTAGGATCATTCTATTCTCAAGCAATTGAGCAAACACTAGTTAGGAAATTTAGAGGTTTTATTTGGAGCTTTGGCCGAGTGGAGTTGAAGAGGCGAGAGCGGAATTGGCTTTGTTCGGTTGCAAGCTTTGTTTTGATTTAATGCAAGTTAGTTCTTTTATGTTTTTTTATGATGAAGAGCGAGTAGTCACCCAACTTCTAGGGTTGGGGTGAGCTCGATGGTAGCGATGTAAGGTAATGCATCAAAGGTACAACTTTTATTACGATTTCATCTTCTATCCCTGATTTACATGATTCTTCTGGGACAGTCGAAGGTGATCCTTATTTGTGTTATTGAAGCGAAAGTGATCTTAATGCAAACTTGGAATAATTATGTGAAAAGGGTTAGTAACAATTAGGCTGTATGAGAAAGCCTCTATTTTCCTATTTGCTAATGCCGAAAGTTATTTGCTGAAAAGACATGATCTTTTATACCTTTAGCATGATTCTTATATAGTTATCGTTGTGGCGTTGAAACCCCGATTTTGGAAGCTTTTAGTTTATTGAATTCAATTCACCAATTTTGTGTTTGTTTCTGTCTTTCTTTTATTGCGAAAAGTCACGTTTTCTGCACAGACACAATCGGCATCGATTACTGCTTAGTCGACATCGAGTACCGTTAGTCGATATCGAGTACCTTAGTCCACTTTGAGTACTGCCCTACTCGACATCGGCTTGTTTTCTGCACAGACACAATCGGCAGGGAGGTCGACAAGGCTTAGTCGATATCGAGTACTTTACTCAACATCGAGTACTCTTCTGGTCGATTTCGAGAGCATCTTGGAACTTGAAAGGCGAGCGCTGACACACTTCCTCGTGGATTCGATCCTGAATACCCTACCACTACAACAGGAGGGATTCTTGTATTTTATTTGCTTGGACAGGGAGTTGGTTTTGTCATTTATATTTGATATTCTTTTTATAACTTGATTCCCCTCCACAACAGCTATAAACCACCACCTTAGCACCCAATAAATAAGGACAAAACTTCTCTAGAGAGAATACCACAACTAGCAATTTCTTCTCTGTAGTAGTATAATTCCGCTAGGCCATATTCAACATTATAGAAGCATAATATATAACATGAGATGCTTTATCAACCTTTTGTCCTAAAACAACCCCAACAACATAATCACTAGCATCACACATCAACTCAAAGGGTAAAGTCCAAATAGGAGCTTCGATAATTGGTTCCGAGGTTAACTGATTTCTCAACTCATTAAAAGCTTTCTTGCAACTATCGTCAAACACAAAAGACACATCTTTCTTAAGGAGTTCACAGAAGGGCGAGGTTATCTTAGAAAAATCTTTGATAAACCTATGATATAATCCTGCATGACCTAATAAAGAACGGATTTCACGCACATTAGTAGGATAAAGTAAAAACTGAATAAGATCTATCTTTGCTTTGTATACCTCAATGCTCTTCTTGGACACAATGTGGCTAGGATGATCCCCTGTTCAACCATAAAATTGCATTTTTTAGAGTTTACAACTAAAATTGCATCCTTCTTGGACACAATGTGACCTAAGAAAGACATTCTACTATAAGAAAAAGTACCAAAAGGACATGTAAAAGTAGTTTTCTCCTGATCCTCGGGTGCAAAAGGAATTTCAAAGTATCCAGAATAACCATCTAAAAAGCAATAATAGGAACGGTCGGCTAGGCGTTCAAGCATTTGATCAATAAAAGGCCAAGGAAAGTGGTCCTTACGTGTTGCAACATTGAGTTTGCGATAATCAATGCAAACTCTCCAACCTGTTTGTACCCTCATAGGTACCATTTCACCTTCTCGATTCTCAGAGACTGTGATACCTCCCTTTTCAGGGACTACCTGTATAGGACTAACCCATTGACTATCAGAAATAGGGTAGATCATACCTGCTTGAAAGAGCTTTCAGACTTCCTTTTTGACGACCTCCATCATCGGTGGGTTCAATCGTCGCCGAGGTTGTCTTGTCAGCTTTGCATCGTCCTCCATGAGTATGCGATGCATACACAACGTATGACTGATTCCTTTGATATCAACAATGGTCCATCTCAAAGCATTGCGATGTTCCCGAAGGACATCCACTAGCCTTTGTTCCTGGTCAAGAGTAAGCTTGTTAGATATAATAACATAAAGTGTATTATCCTCTCCCAAAAATGCATACTTCAAATGATCAGGGAGGGGTTTTAGTTCAACTTCAGGCGCCTGAATGACAGATGAAAGAAGTTTCTCACAAGAAGGATTCAATGATTCAGTTTTATAGAAAGGGGACCAATTGTCTAAATTGGCATCCATAGCCACAGATAATTCCTGCAGGTTGTTAGGCAAAGCATAATCAAGAGATAATTCGCCCAAAGGGGCTTCGAAAACAACATGTAAATAGTCAGAATGATCAATACTCAGAATATACTTAGTGAAAATTTCTACCACATCAACTAAATTTAAAGAATATCCGACAGATTTCTCATCAGAGATTAAATATTCAGCTTTTTTCCCATCAACTTCTACAGTTAAGGACCCAACATAACAATCAATTTTTGCTTTTGCAGTTCGCAAGAAGGGCTCTACCTAGTATGATAGGTGTTTCAGGTATACCAAGTCCCATAACAATGACATAAAAATCAGTAGGGAAATATCAAGTCATCGACCATAATCAACACATCTTCAACTATCCCCTTAGGGTGAAGTTGAGAGCGATCAGCAAGTTGTATAACAACTCTAGTTTCATTCAGAGACCCTAATCCCAACTCATTATATAATTTGTACGATATCACATTAATAGATGCACCAAGATCAAGCATGACAGTTTTATACTTAACTTCTCCAATCGTACACGGAATAGTAAACATACCTGGGTCTCCGCATTTTCATGCAATCGCTGTTGAAAAACCAATGATAAATTTTCTTGTTGTTCCTTACCTTCTTTTTCTTTCTCCCACTTTGTTTGTTTGGATGTGCATACTTCCCTAAGAAATTTTGCATATCGAGGAAAGGAATCAACTAGATTTAGGAGATGAATGTTTACCTGACATTTAGTTAAAGGGTGGTAAGGTCTTTGAACCTCAGAAGACCACTCCTTCGATGATTTCTCAGCAGATGGATCAACGTCAGAAATCAGATCACTCACTGACAGGTGCGGCGGGCGCCGGTTTTGGGGGCGACGGGCGCCGTTCAACGGTGTTTTATCTTCCGAGTTTTCATCAACTTCATCATCCACGTCCATCACCTCCTTAGGCCCTTTTTCCGAATTCCTTGTGGGTGAATTCACTTCTTTTCCTCCTCTAAGAACCATAGCCATAGAATCTTCTTCAAAGGACTGTCCTAAAGAACTCTTGAGCCATTTGTTGCATTAGTTCTCCTTGATTCTTTACCATTATCATCAAATCTCTCAAGGCACCTTTGTTGAGAGTTTAAGAGCTTATATTGATAGCTCCCTTGCTTCTCCTTGATTAAATACATTTGCTATAATACTAATATTGCAGGATTGATGAATGACAAAAGTATAAGGTATTGTAGTTTATGCAAATTGGATATAGTTTTATGTAGATTATACAGATTTATTTTCGATTTAGATTTAAAGGTTGTTTTAAATCTAATTATATTTAATAGAGTCTTTGGTATATATTTATTGTGACAAAATATCTTTTCAGTATTTCAGTTAAGGTAAAATTGGATAAGATCTTGTGGTGTTCTAGAATTAATATTGCAGGGTTCTTTTAAATTTAAAATGGAGATGATCAAAGATCTCGAAAACAAGAAAATCTCAGCAAATTGATCAAAGATCTTGGAAACATGAAAACCTCAGCAAATTGAACAAAGATCCCGGCAACAGCATCTCAGTTGTTCAGATTTAAAAATTCTAGAACATTCCCAGCGATTTCAAAGTTCAAAGAGGACGCTAAACTGTTAAGAAAATCTGGGAACAAAATTAGCAGGGTATTCGACTATAAGAAGAGAAGAAGGAAGCGACTCTATATACAGACTTACGAAGCCTTCTCTACAATTAAAAGAGCTCTCAAGTTTCCATTGCCGCATGCTGATTTATTTCTTTCCTGTCTCTCTACTGTAATTGATTTATTTCTTTGAGAGTTAGGAAGAGTTAGAGCATTATATTATAAGTCAATCTCTGTTGTACTAAGAGTATCACATACTCAAACGTATCACACTTCGGTGTGGCAAAGGGGAATTTTATTTCTCTGTATCTTGGGTTGACTAGATAGAAGCGAGGTAGGCTTCGGGTTATAGAAGAGAGGAAGTTCTTCTAGGTTGTATCTAGGACTCATAAGGAAAGAGAAATAAAAGTTGTTTGAATCCTAGGGGTTGGACAACCCTAGGCGGGGATGTAGGCTGGTTTAGAGCCGAACCTCGTTTACAAGTGAAGTGTTATTTAGTTCTCTGTTTTTCTTTACCTTTTTGATTTCTGTTGACAGCTCAAGACACTTTAAGATTGGTTCAAGACCTTGAGATTCGATATCAAGCCCTTGACGTTGCCTGTTCTAGAGTGTTTGCGAAAAACGTTCATACTTTATTCAACCCCCCTTCTAGAGTATTTGTTTATTATTGTTATTTACTTTAAGTACTCAAGTCTTCAATTGGTATCAAATCTTAACTCACTTATTTGATTTAACAATCTGTGCGATCGATCATGGGTACTATAGGAGAAGGTGGATTCGCTCAAGGAAGGTCATCTAATCGCACTCCTCTCTTCTGTGGTGACAACTTTGTGCATTGGAGGTCATTGATGAAAATATTCGTCATTGATCAAGATATAGAGCTTTGGGAACACATACAGAAAGGACCGACCATACCAATGAAGCTTGGCACTTCAGCAGGAGAACAAGTGGCGAAAACAGAAGAAGAATATAACCAGACTGATCTGGAGAATATGGCCAAAAACTTTCGAGCCATGCATGTACTGTATTGTGTTTTGAATACTGACGAGTTTAATCGTGTTTCATCTTGCAGGAGCGCTAAAGAGATCTGGCATAAATTGGTGGTAACCTACGAAGGCACAAGCGAAGTTAAGGAAACCAAAATCAACATCTTCTTGAGACAATATGAGCTATTCAAGTTGCTCTCCACGGAAACAGTAAAGGAAATGTTCACCAGATTCACTCAGATCGTAAACAACTTGGATTCTCTCGGCAAAACATTCACAAATGAGGAAAAGGTGAGAAAGATTCTCAGGAGCTTGCATAAAGCTAAATGGGGACCAAAAGTAACTGCAATAGAGGAAGCTCAAAATCTGTCAACTTTGCCATTGGATGATCTCCTCGGTAAGTTGATTACCCATGAGATGATTCTTGGTGAAGAAGATGGAGAAATAGCCCCTGCTGTAAAGAACTTGGCCCTAAAAGCAAAAAGGGAAGAAGCTTCCTCGGATGACGACGAGAGTGACGATGAAGAAGATCCATTTGCACTTATCACAAGAGGATTAGCAAGAATACTCAAGATGAAAAAGCAATTTGCAAACCGGGAGTACAGCGGCACATTAAAACACAAAGGTAAGCCATACAATTCTAATAAGAAAACTAAATCTATGGCTTGTTTTCAATGTGGAGATACAGAACATCTACTCAAGGATTGTCCACACATGAAAAGGAATAAGTTTCGAAAGGACAACTGAAAGAAGAAAGCTATGATGGTTGCAAGGAACGATTCCGACTCCTCAAGCGATTCTGAATCCGAGACAGAACAAGCAAATCTTTGCCTAATGGCCAGTCACGAGGAAACTCCAAAGAAGCATCTTGGAACTATCGTAAGGGATCTAATTTCTAGTCCCACTGCTGTTCTATCTGAATTTCTTCAAAATATGATTTTAAATGAAGAACGTTTTATTTATGAAACTAACATCTTGAAAGAGAAGCTTTTGGAACAGGGAAGGAGCCTGAGTGAAATGTCCCTGGAAATGAAAAATCTCAAGGCTACTCAGTCAGCCCTTGACAGTAAAGGCAAGGCCTTGGAGGGAGAAAACTCTGTCTTAAAGCAAGATCTCTCCTCTCTAGACCTTTATACCAAGGAGCTAGAGAAAGAGAAGATATCGCTGACTAATAAGTGTAGAGACCAGCAGACCTCTCTCGTGCTCTTTACCCATTCCAAAGCCAATATCGATAGAATGTTAGGTGAGCACCAATCACCCCTTAACAAAAGTGGTATTGGATACAACAAAATTTTTCCAAAGAAAGCCCCTACCACTTTTGTGAAAGCTAAAGGGAATTGGCGAACACCCACATGTCATTTTTGTTGTAAGAAGGGTCATGTTAAAACTACTTGTCCACATCGGAGAAATGATCCTTACATTATTCGTAATACTTTTCCATTGTGCTTAAGAGAACGGGTAAAGCAAATCTAGGTTCCTAAAGGGACTAGACCACCAAACATGGTCCATCCCGATTATGAATCTAAATTTATAATTTGGTCTAGCCGGAAAGGTTGAATTTGGTTATTTTGTAAGATATCACCAAGACCAAGGAATACAAATGGATACTTGATAGTGGTTGCTCATGTCATATGAGTGGAAAAATTTCATTTTTTTCGGATCTAAGGAAGCAATCCACCGGTACAATTACTCTTGGTGATAAAGGAAAGCGTAACATAATTGGGATAGGTAAAACTGGTAAGGATTTTTCTAACTATATTGATGATGTCTACCTTGTAGAAGGATTAAAATATAATTTACTTAGTATCTCTCAATTATGTGACAAAGGCAATATTGTCATTTTTTATTCCGAAAAATGTCAAGTCAAAAATAAAAATTTAGAAGATTTAGTCCTAACGACCCCTCGCAATAATAACGTATATTCTATGAGCACTAACCAAGTTGCAGGAACAAGTTTGAAGTGTCTCAAGGCCTTAATAGAAGATCCAAGGCTTTGGCATAGAAGACTTGGGCATGTAAGCATGCACACTTTGAACAAGCTACAATCAAGGGACTTGGTTTATGGTCTTCCTGATCTAATCTTTAAGGTAGATGAGTTATGCAATGCATGCTCACGAGGTAAGCAAACTCGAGGGTCTTTCAAGCATAAGAAGGTAGTAAGTACATCTCGCCCTATTGAATTATTGCATATGGATTTATGTGGACCAATGCATGTCAAATCTCCCAAAGGTAAACAATATATTCTTGTCATTGTTTATGATTTTTCACGATTTACTTGGGTTTCTTTTCTACGGGAAAAATCAGAGGCTTTATTTGAATTTTCAAAACTTTGTAAGGAGTTACAAACTTTGAAAAACATGCCTATTTTTTTTTTGATTTTAACGGTTAATATATTGCATGGAAAATAAGAGTATATACAATGTACAAAAGGTGGAACCAAGTGTTGTGTGTACACTTGTCCAATACTACAAAAATCATGGAACAATGTAGTTGTTCCAATCGATGGGTGTGTTGAGCAAGGCTCGGGGTAACTCCTGTCTCCTCAAGCCATGGCTATCAGAATTCGGACCTACCCTCTAAGTTTGTGTGAAAATAAACCCCCCTTCGGCTCGGCCATCAAGGGGTTTACATCAACACAAACTTAGCACACCATAGCAATGAGCCTATAGTCTAGATCAAGGGATGCATTACAATACAAAATATCATCCCTGGCATGAAAGCCCTGTGGGGTGCCAAGGCTATGTAAGGTTTGAGATAACAAAAATTACAAGGTGAAAAGCAGGTCTTTCCATATTCTTTCATGGCTTGGCATTAGGAGTGACCAGGAGCATCATTGGGCTGTTGTAGACCTCCTTGCAGCTCCCTAGATGGTGTGAAGTGTACTGCAAACTCGTAGCTTAGTACTTTGTGAACATGTGCTTTGATCATATGGACAGTCTCCTCGGCACTCTTGCTAGATTCTTCAAAAGCTTTCTCATTCCTCGCTTTCCAAATGAAGTAGATGGTGGCTGCTAATGCTACTCTTTTGGCTTTGGAGAGCCAACCTTTCCCTCTTGCTTTCTTCTTGAGCCACTTTAGTCCACTGTTGAGGGTGGTCATTCCTCTCCATATTCCTAGCCATGCTTTAACCTGTGACCAAACATTTGAAGAGTAATTACAAGCAAAGAAAATGTGTTTATGTGATTCTATATTTTGGTTGCACAAATGACAATTTGGATTCACTTCCCTTGTCTTGATCTTGTCATTTGTAGCAAGTCTTCCTTTTGCAGCTAACCATAGCATGAAAGCATGTTTAGGGACAATTTTGTTGTCCCAAACAATTGTTGTCCAGGGGGTTTTGGCGCCTTTCTTCTAAAATGATTGTATGCTGTTTCTATGCTGAACTTCCCACCAAGACACCAACTATTGAGCATTGTAGAGGCTTCTTGTGCACTTCCTGTGAAGGTTAGTAGGGCATGTCGAATATATAGAATTTTTTTAAATAGAGGAGAGTCATTTTTGTCATGAATTTGCCAATTCCATACATCTCCTTGATGTAGATACTGGTGATGCACCCATCTGACCCAAAGACTGTCTTTTTTTCTATCTATGTCCCAAAGCATTCTAGAAATAAAAGCAATATTCCAGGTTTTAAGATCTTTCAAACCTAAACCTCCTTCATCCTTAGGTAAACAAACATCTTTCCACTTTATTCTATGTGATTTCCAAAAGAAATTTGGCACAGAGACTGTTTACCTTGTCAATAAGCGTAGAAGGTGAGGGAAGGATTGAGAACCAGAAAGCACTTATCCCTTGAAGCATTGTTCTTATAAGCTATACCCTTCCTGCATAAGATAGAGTTTTCGAATTCCAATAGCTTATGTTGGTTAGTATCTTATCCAGAAAGGGGGAAAATTGAGAAACAGTTAGCTTCCCTGAGGAAATGGGAATTCCTAAATATCTGAAAGGGAAAGATCCCTGTGTGAATCCTGATCTATTAGCCAGGAATTCCTTGTCTTCAGCTTTAACCCCTGTAGTGAAGTAGGAAGACTTCGAGGGATTGACCTCCAGGCCTGAAACCTCAGAAAAGTGGTTAAGATCATCCAATAAGATAGTCATGGAATTTTTATCACCTCTTGACATTAAAATTATATCATCAGCATAAGCAAGATGTGATATTTGCAAATTTCCACATTTTGGATGGAATTTAAAACCTGGAAGCCTTGTCTTGCATTTGAGGACTCTGGACAGGTAATCCACAGACAATACAAAAATGAGCGAGGAGATAGGATCTCCTTGTCTTAACCCTCTCTTGCCATAAAAGTAACCATGCAAAGAACCATTGAGGCTAATAGAGAAAGAAGGTGAGCATATGCATTAAAGAATCCAGTGTATAAAGAGAGGAGGAAAATTCAGGTGCAAGAGCATTTGTCTAATGCAGTTCCAAGAAATAGTATCATAAGCCTTTTTTAAATCAAGGTTTAGGATGCATCTAGGACTGATTCTCTTCCTAGTATATCTCCTAATCATTTCTTGCAAAAGTAGAATGTTTTCATTCATGATTCTGCCTTCAATAAAACCTATTTGAGAAGTGGAAATGATGGATTTCAGAATAGGAGATAATCTGGCAGCAAGAATTTTTGTGATGATTTTATAAGAGATGTTGCAACAGGATATGGGTCTAAAATCACCAACACGTTTAGGGTTTGTAGTTTTAGCTATAAGGGCAATAGAAGTATGGTTGGTTTGTTTTAGAAGATTGCCTGATCTGAAGAACTCCATTACCGACCCAATTAATTGATCTCCTGTAATGGACCAAGTGTCTTTGAAGAATCTTGAGGTATATCTATCTAGTCCAGGAGACTTGTCGTCTCCAATACTCCAAAGTGCAGATTTAATCTCTTCTGGTGTGACAATTCTAAGCAGCTCAGGGTGTCGGTCAACATTCAATATAACTCCTCCATTTCTAACATATCTTTCATCAACCATTGCTGTCTGCTTTTCAGTTCCAATTAATCCATTGTAGAACTTAACAAATTCATCAGCTACTTCTTGCAGTGATAGAGTTTCTAGTCCATCCTCTTTAGTCAGAGAGCTAACATGATTCCTCTTTAGGTTTTTCTTCATAAGCCCATGGAAGTATGCACTACATTTGTCACCTTCAAATGTGTGTTTTGATTTAGCAAGTTGTGAAAGGAATTTGAATTCTGCTTCCTTAAGCCTGGTAGCCTTTTTCTTTCCCATTTCCAGTGCTTGGATCAGTTCTGAGGATGTGGAGTCGCCTCTCAGTTCCATGAATGCCTTTTTATAGTCAGTCTCAGCCATCTTAGCTCTATTACTTATATTGGAAAACTGGGATTTATTGAGGTCCTGTAGTGGTTTTTTAAGTCTTTGTAGCTTCTTGCATAATAGGTATTGTTCTGAACCACCACCACTATGAACCCAGTGTTCATTGACTATCTGTAGAAAGTTCTCACTCTGTCCCCACATGTTGAAATACTTGAAAGGGCCTCTCTTGTGTCTCTGTTGCTATAGAACTTCCACCAAGACTTGACTATGGTCACAGTAAGATTTAGGCAGTAGAAAGGAGGCTTTGCAATATAGATTAAGAGTATCCCAACATCCATTTACCATAACCCTGTCAATTTTAGTCGATTTAGATCCTTTAAACCATGTGTGATCAAGCCCCTCACTGATTGTATCATGTAGATCAAGCTCTGCACACAATTCCCACATGTCAGAAGTCTCATAGGTCGTAACTGTGGCACCATTCTTCCTCTCACAAGATCTCATTATAGCATTAAAATCTCCTTGCACTAACCAGGGGGAGCTTGTCTGTCCTATTTCTTCTGCTAGATTCCTCCATAATCCCCTTCTTTTAACTATTGTGTGAAGTCCATATACTTGTGCTATTTGAACACATTTTCCAGTGGCCTTACATTGTATTTCACCATAGATAAGTTGCTCAGTGGTCCTCTTGTGTCTGAAATCAACTCTCAATGGATCCCAAATGATGAGGATTCTTCCTGCTGTGCTATGCTCAAAATTGTGCATATAGCTCCACTGTCTGAAGCTTGAACTCATTATGGACTGAAGTTTGGTAACATTCAACTTGGTCTCCGGGACTCCAAGAAAACAAATATTTTTCTCTCTAAAAAACATGCCTATTGTTGCTATCCATAGTGACCACGGGCGAGAGTTTGACTAACTTAAGCTTGATTTATTCTGTTCAAAATATGGTATTTAGCATAATTTTTCGGCTCCTAGAACTCCTCAACAAAACGGGGTTGTGGAACGAAAGAACCGCACCTTGGAGGACATGTCTAGGACTATATTTTTAGAAAACAATTTATCAAAATCACTTTGGGCCGAGGCTGTAAACATTGCAAACTATATTTTAAACAGATGCTTAATTCGTCCAATTCTAAAGAAAACTCCTTATGAAGTTTTCTATGGAAGAAAGCCTACCGTTTCCTATTTCAAACCTTTTGTGTGCAAATGTTTTGTTCGCAACAATGGCAAAGATAATCTTGGAAAATTTGATGCTCGTAGTGATGAAGGGGTTTTCCTCGGTTATTCATTAAATAGCAAAGCATATAGAGTCCTTAATAAACGCACAAGGATTGTGGAAGAAAGCATTCATGTCCTTATAAGCCAATGAAACAAAAAATATATAGTTTGTCCTTGACAAGCAGAGAACATGAAGGTCACGACGGCCCTCCAATCCGTCAAGAAAGCATATATTGACTACATGTATTGTCAATAAATTATGAAGATATTATATATTTTAGTTAACTTGATGATTAAATATAGTGCAAATTAAAAATGTGGAATATATTTTGAGTTAAATTGAGTTTTAAGTTGTAGGGGAGTGGCTGGGGGCATAGGAAGAGTGAAGGTGGTGGGGTCAAGGGGTAGTCAAAAAGGAAAACTGAAAGGCAGCAACGAGAGTCATGTTTGTATGTATATATGTATATATGATATGGATCATGGATGGCTTTTCAGGTCTTCCACACAGAGCTGGCTCTGGCTGGCATGGCGGTTTGAACCTCTCAAAGCCAATTCAAAGGGTTGAAGGCTGACAAACTCCAAAGGGAGAGGAGAGGAGGAGGTGATAACTGAACCCATACGTACAGTCACAGACTCACACAGGGCCATCTCTCTCTTTCTCTCTCTCTCTCTCACTCTGCCTTTCAAACGTGTACGTACCATTAGCTGCAGTGCGCATGCCTCCCTCCCTCCTATTTTCGTCCCTTCTTAGGTATCTTAACTTGTTTTACACTTTTATCATCCCTCCATTCTACATTCATACGTATATATCGTACACTTCTTTCCACATATATCTGATCAATCCTGAATTTGTTTACCTTTCTGAAACTTAGGGTTGAATCAACAAAAATAAATAAAAATTAAGCTTTGAATTTTGAATTTTGAAAATGTGGCAATGTACGTACGTTGCATCTTTTCCTTTTCCTTTTTTTTTTAATCTCGCTACAAGGATTTCACATGTTTAGAGAAATTAACCTAGTGTTCAATAGAGAAGCAAGTTAAATCTATGGTATTCCAATATGCCTGATTTTCCTCTCTCAAAAAAAAAAATTGAAGCAATTGACTCTATGTAAGGATGTCATTAATTAATGGGTGATCTAATTACTAGCAAGGTCTTATACACACTCAAATATTATCTTATTTAAAAACAAAATTATATTACCAAAACACAAATCGGTGTTACTAATATGTAAAGATGTGCGCTCTAAAGCGCGGAGAGGCCCGCCTCTCCTTTTAACCAAAAAAAAATATAAAGATGTTTGAGCAGTTTTAAGTTTGGATCCCACCATGCCCACACTTTGATATATTACTAGGCAGATTTTTATTTTATATTAAACACTACGTATTATCTTGATAAACAAGAAATTATCTAATACGGATACTTAGTTTCAATATTAATTAAAACTACCTTACCGCACTGTGTCATAAGAAGAACAACAATACTAATTTGGTAAACTCTAAAGAGATTTCATATACTTTAAATTTAGCATATACGACCCCCTTTGTCCCGACCTATCTTTTTTTGCATTTGAATTTAGCATAACTGAAATCTAAATTTTGATTTCATCCCTGATAACCTATAGACATAGCAATATTGTTATACTCACCCCATAAATAATTAAATATAAGATACCCTCATGTTTTCCAGTAATTAATTTACTTAATTTACACCATCTCTGCTCCCCCGTTAAGAAAAATATGTCATTTTAAAAGTAAAATCTTGTTAAAAAAACATGTCATCTTACGTATTTTGGTATTAACTTTCCAAAAACTACCCTTGTAATGATTAGGGATTTGTTAGTTGTAGTTTTTAATAAAGTCGAAAACTAAAGTACTAATTAGGAGTATAAGTGTATTTTTTTTTTGCTTTTATTTAATTTCTTAAAAGATGTGCAAATGTTGATGTAATAAGTAGTTGTAGAACACAGAGTTAAGTGTGTGGTGCATTTCAGAGGATTCATCCTCTTGTAACAAACTCTCCTCAACTATAAATAGGAGAGTTGTGTACTCAGTGATTCAATCAAGAAACACATTTCATTGAGTTGAGCTTGAGTCTCCCTGTCATGGCGTCCATTGCCCGAGTATCTCCCTCTCGCTCAATCTCTTTCTCTGAATCTCTACCTTCCTCAATTCATCATCATGGTATCAGAGCAGGGAAATTACCTCCTGCTTCTCTGTTAACGTTTCCGCATCTCCTCGCATCTTCAACTTCTAATTGTCGTCGCTGATTGCTGCTCAGAGGAGTTCCGATCAAGAAAATGGCAGATCGGATCGGAGACAGATCAGGCGAGCGCCGACGTGATCAGATCACAACTTCAGATCTCCAGAATCCTCTTTTCGTATATCCATTAGACAACTCAGGTATGATTGTTTCTACAATTAAACTTACAAGCGACAATTACCGTCGCTGGAAGAATTCCATGATCAAAGCTTTGTCTGTAAAGAATAAATTGTTGCTAGTTGAAGGCTTAGATCTACCAAATGATGAGAATGGATTACAGTGGATTAGATGCAATGACATGGTCTGTTCTTGGATTCTTAATACCATGTCTAGTGAAATCTATAACACCTTAGATGAGTAAGACAACGCTCGAGAAATGTGGAAGGATCTTGAGGAGAGTTATGGCCAGAAAAATGCTCGTCTGATCTTCTAAATCAAGAAAGATATACAAAACTGTGATCAAAAGACATCATCCCTAACTGATTTCTCTACCAATGTGAAGGGGTTATGGCAACAATTGAATGCTGTTGTCACTCTTTGGTATGCAAGTGTGGAAAATGTGAGTGTAATTTGCAGAAGCTCATTGAGGAATCAGATCAGGAGGACAAGCTAATGAGGTTCCTCATGGGGCTCAATGAGAGCTATGACATTGCTCGTCGTCAAATTCTGATGAGCACTCCTTTGCCAAATGTCAGTTCTGCGTATTCTCTTCTTATGCAAGGAGAAATGGGGTCAAAGGTGTCCACTTCCATGTCTGATATCATTGTCATGATGGCTAAGCAAGGGACCACTCCTACTTCCTCTGATGAAAGGAAAAGGGAGAGGTGTGCTCACTGTGGTGGGAACCACAAGTATGAAAGGTGCTGGGAGCTAGTTGGCTATCCTAGCTGGCATCCTAAGAGTAAGGACAAGTCGTAGGCACTGAGGACTAATGATCAGAAGAGGTCAGGCAAGAGCACTGATAAGAGGAAAGGGGATGTGAGGCCCAACACCTCTAAGGCAAATTCTGCAGGAAAGTCATTTGTGCAAGACTTCCTTTTGTCACAAAGCTCCAACAAAGGGTCTCTGTCTGCAGATCATCACAAATTGGTGGCCAATTTTATCAATTTTCTTGAGCAATCCAGTCCTAGTCATGAGTCTCACCTTGCAGGTACCTTGTGTTTAAATACTTTCAGAACTGGAAACTTGTGAATCATGGATATTGGGGCAACAGACCATATTACTTCTGACCTTTCACTCCTTTATCAACCAAAACCCACCCCAAATACATTCATTCATCTGCCTGATGGTAATATGCACCCCATCACTCACATTGGCAATCTAAAGCTACCCCACTTTACATTTACTAATGTCATGTGTATACCTACTTTCCACTTTAATCTCCTTTCTCTCACTCAGCTAATCCTTGAAAATAAGTGCAAGATTGGCTTAGATGATTAGTTTTGTGTTGTCCAGGACCGAGAAAGGTAGAAGATGATTGCAGTTGGTAAGCTTTGTGGCAGGTTGTTCTACATGGATCCCTCCAGATGTGATTCCATACAAGCTTGTCAACAGGTGTTCTCTTCACCAACTATAGCGCATACCACTGCACCTCAACTACCTTTGTTTCTTCCCTCTATCATTCCTGATACTACTGCTTTATGGCATCTCAGACTTGGTCATGCGCTTGTGGCCAAGCTCAAACACATTACTGTTTTACAAGACCAAATGTCCAAAACTCATTCTCAAATATGCTCAATTTGTCCTATGGCTAAACAAACTCAAACATCTTTTACAGGTAGTTTGTCTAATGTTGATCATGAGTTTGAGATTTTACACTGTGATGTTTGGGGGCCCTATGCCACCCCAACTACTGATAACTTTCGCTTCTTTCTTACTATTGTGGATGATAAGAGTCGTGGGGTTTGGGCGTTTCTTATGAAACACAAAAGTGAGGTGTCTGACCATCTATCCTTTTTTATTCATATGGTGCAAACTCAGTTTGATCAAACTGTCAAAATAGTTATAATGATAGATTACATAGGTCTCATATTGTATAGTGGGCCCAAAGGCCCAATACATTGTAACCTATATATATATATATATATATATATATATATATATATATATATATATATATATATATATATATATATATATATATATATATTTGTCTAATGAATGAAACCCTCAAGGAGGACTTCACATCAATTCCATTGTTCTACATGGTATCAGAGTGTAGGGCTTTATTACAGGTGACAAGACTCTGAGAACGGATGACATCTAGAACGGCAGCACAGGGATGGCCCAAGCGTGCATGCCACAGGCTGGACGACGATGCCGAGAGGGCGACCGGGCACAACTGACTAGACGCAGGAGGTGGTGTGACAGGGTAGAGCTCCCCGGTGCTGTTACATCTCATGCAAGTAACCCTCATAGTAAGATCATTCACAGAGAAACCAAAGGGATCAAACGCAAGAGAAACGTTATTTTCAGTAGTGAACCGATGGACAGAGATAAGGTTTTTGACAATATTTGGGGCAATGAGGACATTGTTTAGGTTTAGTGGGTGGGATGGGGTCTGTAATTTGGCGTGGCCAATCCCCGAAGTAGCAAGACGATCACCGTTGCCGACGATAATAGAGTGTGCAGGACCTTAAAGGAAATAGAAGAGAGGTTACCTGAGGAGTTCGTCTTGTGGGAGGTGGCACCAGTGTCCATGTACCAAGAAGAGTCGGGAGATGTCGGCTGCATAGAGGAGAAGGCATGATGTTGGTGCGGAGAGGGCCCAAGGAGTCCCTGTTGGCTCGGGTATGGCCTCGTTGGAGAGGCCGGGTAGCCCTGTGGATGGGCTCCAATGGGGGAATACCCCCTCTATAAATGACTTGGAGGGGCGATACTCCCGAAGAGAGGTCGTTGGTGATTGTAGAAGGCCATGGTAAGGGTTTATTTTTTTTTTGTGGAAGAAAAAAGAGGTTGGGGAGGGGGGGGGGGGTCACTCGGATTTTGCAAGAACAAGGTAAGGGTTCTTTTTTTTTCAGAACAGGTGGGGGATGAAAGTCGAGGGCGAGAGAGATGACCGGTGGTCGGGGAGGGGAGAGAGGGAGAGATCGGCGGCGAGGGGACGACGTCGGCGGCGGTAAGAGGAGGGGTGGGGCGGGAGGATCAAATTAGGGTTCCGTGGGGTGGTTGTCCTGACACACGTCGCTCCACGTCTGGCTATTGTGTCTTCCTCAACGACACCCTTGTGTCGTGGTCCGCGAAGCGACAGTCTGTGGTGTCTTGCTCTAGCGCCGATGCAGAGTACAGAGGTGTCGTCATAGTTGTCTCCGAGTACTCTTGGCTGCGCAATCTCCACTTTCTCGATTTTCGGTCCAGTCTCACAGTATGGGACCCTCCACTTTCGACTGCGGGGGTTTGATAGATTACATAAGTCTCATATTGTATAGTGGGCCCAAAGGCCCAATACCTTGTAACCTATATATATATATATATATATATATATATATATATATATATATATATATATATATATATATATCTTTGTCTAATGAATGAAACCATCAAGGAAGACTTTACATCAATTCCATTGTTCTACAGTTAACGATATGTTTTAATTAACGGATTAAGTATAAATTTCACTTTTGTCTTTTATCTTAATTATTTTATGCATATACTCCAACTGGATTGGAGAGAGAAAGTTAATCTGTGTAGAAATTAAGTAGTATATAATATAATTTCCTATTTTGGTTGAAATATAATTTCCTGTTGCTATGCCTTTTTTTTTAATAAGCAACGATGATTTTAGATGATGGTAATTAACTTTGGTGAACCATCATTCGAAAGTATTTTTTTAGATGAGAGCGTCGAACTCTAAATATCAGTCTACGATCCACCGTTATGTTGTCTTATATGAAATGAAAACGTGAAAATATATATGTACACTAGCTTCCATATGGCAACATTTTCTTTTTATTAAATACTCCTTCAAGTAAAACTTAATATTTTATTATTTATACACGCTTTTTTAAATGTTAAAAATTATATAAAATATTAATTTTTTTAGTAAAACTTCATACTTATTATTATTAAATATAAATTTATAAAATTAAATATAAAAAGTTAATATTTTATATAATTTTTATTATTTAAAAAAAACATACATAGATAATAAACAACATTTACTTGTATAGCAAAGTTGACGTGATAATAGTAGGGTACGATATGTGCATTTGGTTCAACATCTAGCTAGGAAGGCTAGCTAGATGCTAACGTGAAGTCATTGGAGGTTAATTAATGTCGCTTATTTGTCCACATAGATGCTTACCAAATATTATTTTATTTTATTTTATTTTTCCTTTCGAACACATACACTTCCAATTCAATTCAATTACAATCCTCAATAAGCGGATTGATAAGATTAAAAATTATCAATCCTCAATAGGGTAATAAAGTTTTTGCAATCGTATCTTAAGAAATCTATAACCCTATACGAAAATCGATACATAACGTATTACGTAATGTATTATGGTTAATTCTATAAAAAAAAATTGCCAAAAAAATAATTAAAATAATATGTTTTCAAAATACATAGAAAGTACGTAATTATTATAAGGCAGAATCTATATACATGTATTTTAGTTGATTAATAAAAATATTTATTTAAAATATTTTATATTTCCATACTTTAATCGATATAAGTTTAATTATCACATTATAATTCAGGTGTTAGGACGTCTTGAATCTAACTGGTTTAGATTTGAGCTTTGTTGATAGAACAAATTTAGATAGAATTAGGTTTATCCATTTGTGCCTAACTGATATATTTATCCTATTATAATTGTGTCATGTTTACCGTGAGGTTAATGTTGTAGCTGACAGCTTTGTATCCTTCGCATTTTCTTTAACGATTGGCTCCCACGAGCTACTCGAGCCACCTGACTGCACTCAACAATTGCTGCTGCTTGATGCCAATGGTGGTTCTAAGGCTAGACTCTGTATTGTTTAAGTTTTCTGTTTTTATTTAGGGAGGTGTCCTCCCAATTTTCCCATAAAAAAAATTGGTGGATCTGTGGGGGGCTGAAGCCCTCTGCTCGGAAGAAAAAACTTTAAAAAATCAAATTATTTTGGACTATTTTGGTAATTTTTATCAATTTTATGGATAAAACAGTGTAAAAGGAGTAAAAAATCACAAATACAAATTAAAATAGTTGGTAAGGGGCCGGTGTATTTATTACCTTGAGGTCATGAGTTCAAACACCTTTAGCCTCATTTTTCTACAATAATTTTTGTTTCTCTTAGTTTTCTTCTACTAAAAATATCTAATTAAATAACAAATTTAAAAATTTCTCCAATATATTTAAACAAAAACATTATGTCCTATATATATAAAAATATAAATATAAAAAAACTAATTTTTTTGATAATATTTATTTTTCCTACCAATACTGACTATTTAAATAACAAATTTAAGGAGCTTCAGCTTCCTAGCATCATGATTGAAGGCGACAGCCTAACCGTCATCAATTGTTTGTGAGGCCTGTGGTGCTGCCCGTGAGAGATCGAGATGCTGATTTCTGGTACCCTGATCCTACTTCAACACTTTGCCAGGGTGCAATTCGGCCATATCTTCAGGGAGGTCAACTCGACCGCCGACAGGATCGCGCATCTAATCCACACAATGCCCATGCAGGACCTTCTCGTTGATCCTGCTCTGCGCGTACTCATCCGCAAGGATGCCCTTGGGTGGTGGTCCAGCAGGGCCTGACCTCATCCAAATCTTTAGCCCCCCCTAAAAAATAACAAATTTAAGTTTTTTTTCCCTAATATATTTATAAATTTTTTTTTCATATATACATATATGTGACAAAAAAATTTCTCAAATTTTTTTTAGCCCCCCCTAGAAAATTTCCTAGATCTGCCACTGATTAGATTTATTTTAGGCTATATATAATTTCCTATAGGCAAAACCCTAGAAGTATTTAACTCAATTCAACACAATTAAATTGAGTCTTGACTGAGTGACCGGTAACTGCCAGCGGTTAGGGATAAGGCCCCCAACCAGCAGAGGGTCCAAGGGGCTAGCGGTGGTTCAGTAACGATATTCTATGTTTCCAGGTTCAGAGTTTTATCATTTATCAGTCAGTGTAGGTGACACATCTTGTAATCCCCATTTGGTTTTAGGAAACTCCTTAATACAATCTCTCAATGTGAATGTAGCCAATTTAGTGAATCACGGTAAATTTTGTATGTTGATCTTGTATGTTTGAATATCTGTTATTTCGTCAAAACATCATATTTATTATTTTTTCATATTTTGGTAGATTTATTTTATATAGATGTGTAGAAGATATAAAATAAGTATCCCACGTTGATAATATTAGAAATGCAAATCTTGCCTACAAACCAGTGGGCTTGATTAGAGCAAAATATAGTGATTCTTGTATATAAGACGGGACACGCGCGCACTAGTTAAGACCCTAACTGAAGGATGCTTCATCATTTGATTCATCCAATCTTTTTCGGTCAACATCTCCCGAGTCCAGTTCATACTCGATGAAAAACAAAAAGATCAAAAAGGGAAAAAAAAACATATAATGAATCAATGGAAAAAGGGGGAAAAGGGGAGGGAGATGGTAAAAGACGTACGTAGCAACTTGCAAATGGGAATGGAGGAGGGCTTTGTAGTAGAAGCTAAGATTTGCTGCAAAACGCCCAACAAAAAGCTCTCATGAAGACCAAAGAGGAGACACATTAAATCTTGCAAACATCGGTGCTGATTGTAATGTAATTGTGGTCCCTTCGCCTGTGTTCTCTATCTAGTACAGTCCCCCACCCCTACCTATTAAAGGGGAGGTGGATTCACAAAACCAAACTCTTATTTCGGTTATTTTGCACTAAAATGCCCTTTGTCGTTCATATTGTATTTAACCAGCCCTTTCTTCATGTTTTGTTTAAAAATCACCCCTATTAGGGATGTTAATTATTTGAAGCTCGATTCAAATTGAGACCCAACTCGATTTGAGTTCGAATAGCTCAAATTTTATGAAAGTTATAAAATTTTCCTTAATTAGTATGTCGATCATGAGCAAGTGTAGCTCGAATACAGCACACATGGTCTAGCTCCCGTTCATTTACCAAACAAGTGAGTATGAATATATTTTAAAATCCAAGTCCAAATCAAGGCTCGATTTGAGCTCAACTCGTTTTTACATGAGATAAATATTTAAAATCAGCAATTGACTCATTTGGTTTGAATAGCTACCTGAGATGAAAGGTTCAGCATAACCTCCACTAAGAAATATATAGACATTTGGGCTCGTTTGTTTATACAATAGGAGAATGGAAAGATAAAGTATTACATTTTACATATAAAATGTATATGATTATCATTTTTTTTTGTGAGCTTGGAGGAGATGGTGAGGGAGATTATTAACTCATCCTAAATGTATTAGTTACCCTCCTTCAAATTAAGGAATAGAAGGGTAACAAATTAATTTTGTATGAAAAATGGAAGAAGAAAGGTTAGAATAATGATCAATGAATCTTAATTTAAATATGGACTATATTTATAAGGGTAATCATTACCTTTCTCTACCCAAAAACAAACGGGGGGTAAATCTCTATTGTTTAGAGTTATTTTCACATTTCCCCTTCCCCTTGTATAATGTTTTAAATAAGAATTAAATTAAATGGGTGTGGCGATGTTGTAAATAAAACAAGGTGATTTTTTTGCAAAATGATGTAAATAAAGGACAGAGGCAAGACGTCCAAATGGCTATTGACAAGAAAATTTTAACTAAATTACACAAAGGTTCTTTTCATTTTTTCCAAACAATTACTCTAAGAGAGAAGGCAGAGAACCCTACTGTCAGCCGCCATCCATGGCTGAGATATGAATTGTCCGACGCCCACCTCTTACCTCCTAGGGCTGCTTGCTCGGCATCGCCTACCAGTCGCCTGCGAATCCCATGGCTGAGATCGCCGGCTTTCTCGGCAAGCTCTGCGAATCCCAGGGCATCGCCTACCAGTCGCTTGCGAATCCCAGTCGGCAAGCTCTGCGAATCCCAGTCGCCTCAAGAATCGCGTTTCGATCCAAGATGATATCGCCGTCGTTGCCCCCACTCACGTCTTCAACGCCGCCGGCGTCACCGGCCGACCTAATGTTGATTGGTGCGAGTCGCACAAGGTTGAGACTATCCGTGCCAACGTCGTCGGTGCGCTAACCCTAGCCGAGTTTCTTAACCACGACCAACCAAGACGGGCCCCTGGCGTTGCCTCGACCAACCAAGATGAGCCTCTAGCGTTGCCTCAGCCAGCAGCAACGAGGCTATGGAGTTTCCTCATCCAACATTGACGAGGTTATGGAGTTGCCTCTTCCAGCCGTCGATGCTCAACAATTTCCTCGCCCAACCGCATCGAGCCTCTGTTGCCCTTCAACGCCACCATTCGAGCACCTCCCACTCGACAGAAGAGTCCCAATTGAGTTCAAACACCCCCAAATTGAAAACAACTAGCAAGTTCGTCAATTTTGATTCCAATTTCAACTCATAAATCAACCCCCACAACACACATATCAACAATAATTAAACTAAAATTATAAACACTTGTCCATCTTATCAATTTTAATTCTAATTTCAAAAAACCCTAACTCAATTTCATAGAAAAAAACCGTATAAACCAATTATAATCAAACATCTAACATTAAATTCGATAGATCGAACGGAATTTCTCTTAAATCTACCAAAAAACCAATCAATGGGACCTTCTTCGGCTTCTTGGGGTGATGAATCT
Source organism: Persicaria maculosa (assembly GCA_963922045.1). Classification (NCBI taxonomy): domain Eukaryota; kingdom Viridiplantae; phylum Streptophyta; class Magnoliopsida; order Caryophyllales; family Polygonaceae; genus Persicaria; species Persicaria maculosa. Next base: position 59,396,747 of record OY998259.1, read on the forward strand.
CGTTCAAGGAGACCGAGCTTCTTTTCCAAATCATTCACTGTGAATGAGAGGGCTATTGAGCCTATTTGCAATTTTTTAGCAAAAAATGAAAAGGATTTGTGTGCAATTTAGTTAAAATTATCTTGTCAATAGCCGTTTTGGGATCTTATCTAAAGCCCTTCTGATAGTAAAAGCTTAAAAAGATCTGTTCGGATCTTATGTCACACCCCTTTAATTATTTTGAACATAAATTTACATTCACAAAATATATTTATAATATATAAACTTATATTAACATCTTTATAAAATTTTATTATAATTTAAAAATTATTAATAATTAAAAATTAATATTTTAGAAAATAATTTTACTAAATTTCTAAAACATTATGCTTTAGGAAATTAAAAGTTTATAAACCTCTAAATAGAAGAGTATACAGATTATAAATATATTTGAAATAATTAAATATCACACCCAGTGTTAGAGCAACCCTAACAGCTCTTGTAAAATAGAGAAAGTTGGAACTTTTAGAGAAAATATGGGTTTTTAGGTCTAACAGTTCATCTATATTCATTTCTAAAATAAAGAAACCTTAGCAGAGAGAAAAAATTTCTCTAAATTTAGAATAAGATGATAAAAACTCTAAAATTTGATTCGTCTCGGTACGAATGCAAATTCATTTCATCAACCATTGGACAAGTTTGTTATATATATATATATATATATATATATATACACACACACACACACATGCAAATTAAGTTAGGAGTATTTGTTATAATTAAATTAAATTGAATGTTTTGCTAGAATTAACTCGATATTTAATTTAAACACGTTAATTTAAAGTTATATTAAAACTCATGTTTTACATGAATTTCAAACTTATACTAGTTTACATTTTAAGTTATGTTAAGCTTGAATGTTAAACTTTGTATTTCAATTAAACTTATCTACGCTTTTGAAAATTTCAAATTAAAATTCATGTTCGTCTAGTTGTACTAAATTATTTCACAATTTGCATAAAGTTTAAAGATATCTAAAATTGAAATTGTTTTAAATAGAGAATACATTACTATGTAATAAATGCAGAAATTTGTAAAATAAAGAAGCCGTTAGTTGAAGTGTAAATTTTTTAGAGATTTTGATAATTTTTCATCTATTTTAAAGAAGTGTTTGAGGAGCTCTAGTTGCTCTTACAAGGTACGAAAAAAAGAAAAAGAAAAAAAAGGAGTGACCACTGAGCAAAGCAACGTTACAATAAACAGTGGAAAAGGCAGAGGAAGCAACAACAATGGCCTCCCTGATACAACACGTACGTTCACACAGGACAGGCCCCGGCCCCCCACCCTCTTTAACACGCCCGAAGCCATTCGAAAGCAAATTATGAGAGAGCGCCAAAAGATGCAAAACAGTTTACGACTCCTTTTATTTTTATATTTGAAACCCCTGCCTTATGGTTATAACTTATAGGAAGGTTGAACGCCTTGAATTGAGTGTAGGTAGGTTGAGGAATGAGGAGGGCATATATGATATATGAATATGAGTTGAGGCTGTAAAGCGCAAAATGCCACAAGGAAGAGCTCTGGAAGGGTCACTGTTACTGCTACATAGTATGTGTTTTGGATTGGCCCATCTCATATATACATATATATTCTCAGGCTCAGGCTCAGGCTCAGGCAGGAGCATGCTCTATTTCTAAAGCAACTTGGTTTTCAGATCTATGCATAGATTTGGTTTCTCACTTTTACCCACTTTTTCAAGAGTGTCCACCGCTTTAACCACTTGGGTACTTACGACCCCTTTTAACATATATATATATATAGATAGAGTGTAGATGATATGTACTCAAAGCTTAATGTGTATCATGTACACACATCTAGGCCGTTGATTGAGTTGATCGGATGGCTGTGATAATTAGGCAATTTTTGAATTTTTTTTATTTTAAAAAACGTGGGACCCACATTGGATATTGAGTTACTTGCCAACTTAGGCGCGTGTTTGGAATTGTAGTTTCTCTCTCCTTTGAATCTCGCCCTCAACCGTTGCTCGTTGCTCACGAAGTTCCTCAGGGGACCCCCCGTCGCCGGCGTCGCCCCCTCCCCGCCTACGCCGACCCCCCGTCGCCGACCCCACAGCCCCTCCCCGGCTCTGCTCGCACCTCCACCTTCCTCCTCTCGACCTCTCGCCCTCCCTCCCTACCCTCCGCCCACCTCTCCACCGCCCAGATCCGACCACCCACCGCCTCCTTCAGCCACCGGTAGCCTTCCCCGAGCCCGGATCCGGCCTCCCTGAGCCCCCTCGCTACCCACCCGTAACCCCTCCTCCATCTCTCAGCACACCCGGGTCCTCCCGCTCTCGCTCTCCATCGATTTCTGACCACCGCCAGTTCCGATCATCTCCCACTATCTCCGAGCCGCAATTGCCCCCGCCGCCACCACCATCGCCTGTTTGCATCTTCTTGGGGATTCCAACGATACCCCCTAATTACCTTTATTTGCAATTTCAATCCCATTATTTGCTACTCTCTTGTGCCTCTCTTCCCAAGCCATTGGTGTTCGCTGTGCCCGGGACGACTTTTCGGCTTGGAACTTGGAAGGACTCCAAATCCCCATAGGTGCATCCGTTCCTTTGAATTTTTTTTTTTAAAAAAAATTTGGGTTAAACCATAATAAATAGATTTGATTTGTTAAGATTTTATAATAAAAAATTTCCACAAATAAGTTAACCTTTAAGATGTCTAACGGAAAAAATAAGTTAGTCGAATTAAAAAAACTCCATATTAAATTATGTATTCATAATTTTCATAAAAAAAATAGATTATGATTTGGTTTGAATTAACGCTCCATATTATTATTGTGAATTTTCCTAAAAAATTACATTAGTCGAATGTATCGATATTTGAAAGATTATTCAAAGGTATTGATAGATTATTCGATGGTATCGATAGATTATTCGATTATATCAAATGATTATTCAGTACTACGACCGACTTTACATTGTTAATAGTTGCTAAATTTCTAACCGACTAACACCCTCAAATTGTCATGAACTTTGTCAAACTTCATTTTCACAAATAATTAACAATTATTCAATGGTATATCTTGATTATTCAATGGTATCACTTGATTATTCAATGGTTTTCGACGGACTTAATACTATATTATTTGAATACTGATCGATTATTCGATGATATCGGTGGATTATTTGATGGTATCGCTAGATTATTCGATTGTATCAATGGATTATTCAGTACTACGAGTGACTTTACATTGTTAATAGATGGTATTGGTGGATTATTCGAGAATTTTCCTAAAAAAATACCGTCGAATAATTGAGTGATACGATCGAACAACCCGCATTTCACTAGAAGATTAGAATAGATACACCAATGAAAATCCCTTATTATCTATGATAAATCTATCGATACAATCGAATAATATCCAAATACCGTCGAATAATTGAGTGATGCGATTGAACAACCCGCATTTCACTAGAAGATTAGAATAGATACACCAATGAAAATCCCTTATTATCTATGATAAATCTATTGATACAATCGAATAATCGCAAAATCCTGTCAAATAATTGAGCGATACGATGGAAATCCCTTATTATCTATGATAAATCTATCGATACAATTGAATAATCTTATAATACCGTCGAATAATTAAGCGATACGATCAAATAACCCGCATTTCACCACAAGATTAGAATAGATACACCAATAGAAATCTCTTATTGTCTATGATAAATCCATCGATACAATCGAATAATCTCATAATACCGTCGAATAATTAAGCGATACAATGGAATAACCCCAAAATCGTTCACCCACATCAATTTCGCACATAAATCCACTAAAGTCATCATATAATGCAATTCTTAAACAAACACCTAAATTTCGACCCTTAAAAATCCACAAAAAAAAAACCCAAATTCATTCAGAGAAATCAACACGCTTACCCATTGTTCAAATCCAACAGCGTCAAATATGTGGTGAAGATCGGCGGCTCTTTCTTTAAATTCGATCAGCTTCAATGACGGCGGCTCCCTTCTTGCTACTCCGTCACCTTCAAATCGAAAAGGAGAAACGATGTCCTGCGCTGGTGTTTGCTTCGGTGGTGCAGGCTGCTCGTGGTGATCGGAAACTGCCTTCGATTGCCGGAGTCCCACCCGATCGAATTGGATCAGCCCTAGCATCGATGGTTTTCGCAATCGCCTGATCGAAGGTGCTTTCTCTTTCTTCTATGGATAAAACTTGCAATTGGGGGTAGGGTTTGGATACAGTGTGTTTACACGCGCATTTGGTGGGTTTGTTTATGTGTATTTTCCTTTTTTTTTTTTTTTTTATTCAATAGTACGAAATAATCTCAGCCATTGGATGTCACTAAATCAATGGCCTAGATGTGTGTACATGATACACAATAAGGCATTAGTACCCCGGAACCAACCCCTATATATATATATAGAGAGAGAGAGAGATAGAGAGAGAGAGAGAGAGAGGACCTTTAAAACATACGTTCAAGGAAGCTTTTTTCCCAAACACCAAACATTGACGATTAACATGTGTAGGTAGGCATCAAGCTCATATATATGATGTAAAGCAAACAACGATAAACAGGGGCGGATCCAAATTTTTTTTCGGGGCGGACACAATTTTGTATAGATAATATTTATATTATTTTTTATTAGAAATAATTTTCTAAAAAAAACATACAAAGAGAATATCTTAAATTTGTAAGAAAAATTATTATTATTTAGTTATAAAATACCAAATAAATTATAAGAATTTTAAAATAATTAATGGGAAATAGATTGAGGAAAAAAAAATGAAAATATAGAGTGTGTGTTCAACAACTAAGCCACTAAAGATGCTTTATATTATCTATCTAGAGAGAGAGAGAGTTCGATCTTTACTTTCCAACTTTTTTGAATACCACATGAAGTGATTATTTATCAATTGAATGCCGAAAAGGATGTACTCACTACTAGAATTATGTTCATAGACATCGGGTAGAAACCGATGTTAATAAAAAAAAAGCTTCCTTGCCCTATTGGACCCTTGATTGACAAAAACCTATGGATCAGGATCTCTTAATTTGTTTTACCGACTACCGCAGTCTGCAAGACTTCTTTGATTGCACTTTTCCCTAGCTTGTTCTTGTCGAATGGATAGAACACCTCAAATCCCCACATAGTGTTCATCTAGGAAAGTTAGCGTCAGGTGTTATTGAACTTAATATTAGCGGAAGTCTTTTGAAGTGATCTATTTTGTGGTTTCATAGTGCAAAACGCTTAATTGTGGAGAGAGATTGACATAACCGTGTCGGAATGGTTGAGCCGCAAATATCTCAGGGCAGTACCCGATGGTCTCCAGTTTGACTCCCAGATATGACCGCTCTCTATTTACCAAAATTAAGGAGAGAGATTGACATGGGAGGTTAGTGAGGTGACTATAACAAGGCGTCAAGGCAGATCGATTTGATGTGTTGGGAAAAATATCCTGAAGAAGAGATGCAAGCGAGGAACAATCAAGATTACTAAAGAGTTTGAGGAGACATATATTAGAACTAAAGGACATATATATGTTGATGGATTTATATTATGATCGTTGTAAATGCTGTCTATCCGTAATTTGGGCTTTCCACTTGAACTGGAACATGGTGGCTATATGCATCCATTACGGGTGCTATATGCACTCCAGTTGAACGGATCTAGGATCGGTTTCACCCATAGAATGAGATATGTCTATCAATCATTACAAGTTATAAAAAAATAATACATGGACGGATTTAGGATATGCCCATGTTTTGGGTTATATAGGACGGATCATGGATCCGTTTAGCAATAAGTGTCGTTTGGCTTTTTGACGCGTTTTTTATAGAGCTACAAATTATATAAAATTTTAACTTTTTTTTTTTTTATAAATTTTTAGAATTAATTTTAACAGATAATACAATTCAATATATCAAAAAAATCCGGCTTGGCAAAAGTAAACCCCCCCCCAATCAAAAATTGCAAAAGTAGCACAAGGGGTAAAATTTTTGCAAGAGAGTAGCCGGTTGTCATTACTGGTGCCCAAGGGTAACCATAATGATGAGAATTATTAATTAACCCACCAAATCAACTACAAGTAAAAACGAAACCTCTCTCTGAGAAGTTTACGGTTTAACCAGGCGATAGAGAAAGGGATAACCCTCCGAAGAGAAGATACAAAGTTTGGAGATTTTGAATAACCATTGGACGACCATGTGGCGGATTTGGAGAGAGGGAGAGAGAAGAGCAATCGATGTTTGGAGAAGGAAGAAGTCGACGACGAAGGGAAGGAAAACACAATAATTTGAAGAAGAAGCAGAGGCATTTGAAGAAGAAGACCCCCCCCCCCCTCAAACGAAATCAAGTAAGCTTTCACACACCCTCTCTCTCCTATGGTGGAAAACGGTCTAGGGATGTTGCATTCTAGAGTTTTAGGCAAGTTGGGGAGAAAGAGGAATGAAATTTTGGTGAAACCCTAGGTTGGGGTGTGATGGGTGAAGGTCTAATCTGGGTAGATTGTAGTTTTAAATGTCGAATAATTTGGAGAAATAGGATTTGGGGAACCTTTGGATGGAGTTGAAGTGGATGAGAATGGTAGTTGCAACCCAATTTCTAGCATATGTACAAAATCAGTGTTTTAGGCTATGGGGAAGGAAGCATGAACCAAAAAGAGAAGAAAATGAGATGATTGATTGACTTCGTTCGATGATGCAAAAAAATGTAGAAGCAAATAGGTTCATGGCACATGGTCATAGTTGTGCAAAATGGGTTAGAAGAAGGAAGGCATTGGAAAAATGTACGAAAAAAAGATGATTGATTAACTATCACTTGTTTCACAAACCCGTAACATGCAAAATGAATGATCTTGATTAACAAATGTTTCTTGCAACGTTTAAAGTGGGAAAAATTAAGAATTTGGGTGGTAGGAAACATCAGACAAAGGGAATGTAAAAAATATACCGGCTCACATTTTATCGTAAATGCTAATGTTTTTACTTGGACTGGCATGCATTTTGTAATTACTAGCATCTTTGTTATGAATGAGTAACCCAGTGAACCGAATTTTCTCTCAGGTTTGGCGAAGAGTGATCCGTGTCCAGAGTGAGAGGATGGAAGATGTTGCCAACTCCGTGGAGCAAGAAGGTAAAATTCATGCCCACTGCATCATCAAATACTATGGGTTTTCGTGATGCGAAGTATTGAAGTTTGTTGTTGTTGCTCCAACTCCTCAATTTACCTTTGTTCTTCATATGTCCCCCTACCTGACCTCCTATTTTTGGCTTATTCATTGCATACGTAGAGGGCATTGTGTTTGCTATTACTTGGCTCGGGATTAACCAATAATGGCACAACATGTGCCGTTATGGGCAGGGTAATCATATTGGCTGGCACGTAACAATCTCTTAAACTGTGTTGTTTTAATGGAATTGATTTCGTTTTTTCTATGACATGTTTTAAGAGTAATCATGTTGTTTTACTAATGTTTACGGACTTGATTTAGTTTTTCTTATGACTTGGCATGAGAGTAACCAATACTTGTTTGTTGTTGTTCGCGTTTTCTAGTTATCTGTGGGACTGACAATACTTATTTGTTGTTGTTCGTGTTTTCTCGTCCATCAACATTGCTCTGTTCGATATTTAATGGCTAGTAAGCATAAATCGAAAACATTCATATTTCGCATCTTAGGCAAACAAAATGAACAACCCCATAGTGTAAATTACGTAAATGCAAAATAACAAAAACTATACTTTGCCTCCGTAAAAGAAGAGACGTCCTTAAAACGAGTGTCATATGATGGCCTTACCATTCCACACTTGCTTATGTCAGCCCCATACATAATATCCTCCGACGATGAGCTCCCCAAGTGGAAGGAAACCACCCTTCTCCTAGGGTCACCCCCCGTACATAGTATCCTCGTCATCACTACTAATACATAGTATCCTCTTGCATCTCATCATCAGATGATATTTCCCAATAACCCCCAATGACGTTGCCTCCGTAACCTCCAATTTGATTGGTCGGGGGGGGGGGGGTGTCATCTCCCTCATCGGAAGAGCTCCCCAAGTGAAAGGCACTGCCCGTTCCCGAGCCCCAACTCCGTACATAGTTTCCTCATCATCACTACTGACACAGATGACCTGTTTCTCATGGTCCACCTCAGTCACTTTTAGTGTCATCTCCGGTTCAATGGGTTTCGGTAATGTCCAGGTTTCATGGTTTCCCGTGCTAGTTGTGTCAATCTCTATCCCAGATGAAGTTTTTTCCATGCCATCTACAACATTTTCCGAGACATTCTCAGAATTCAGATCGACTTGAGATGTAGATGCATCATTGAACATTAAATGGCCTACAAAATCATCTACAACATATTTCCCTCTTTTTTTTGGGCGGGAAACGTTGAACAATAAATGGCCTAGAAAGCATTTAATGCTTTGTCACCTCATTCCCTCTCTCTCACTCTGTTGTTCCTGCAGATTCTGACTCCCTCCTTTTCTTTTCTTTTTTCTCTCGCCTCTCACCTTCATGACACATGTTCCCTCTCTCTCTATGCTTTGCTTTTTTAATTTATTCTTTATTTGATTACCTACCACATACTGTTTTGGTCAACATATTAATTGCAAATATGGCATATTTCAGCCGCCCTGCAATTTTTCGCATGACAGGTACATTTTTGCAAACATCACCCTTTTTTGGTATATTTATGAAATTTAGCCTAATTTTAAACTTATAAATAGTAAGTATAAATTTAATTAAAAATTTAATTAAAAAGTTATTTTATATAGTTTTTTAGCTCCTTAATAAACATGTTAAAATTAAAAGTCAAATGACACTTATGAGTGAACGGAGGTAGTATATGTTTTTATGGAGACACATCCGTCCTACCATTATATAAGGTCATATGCTTGTTTGAATTCATAGTCTTTTCTTTCTATAGCAGTGAACTAAAAAGATCGTCAGGGAGTCACCTAGCACTAGGAGAAGGCTGATTTTTTTACAACACTCCTTTCTACTCTCAAAAATGCATTCATGTGGTTTTATTCTGGAATGTATTCATGTAATGTCTATCGACATTTTTTACAAATGCTTCAAAAGTTATTCATAATTTCATCCATATTTTGAGCCTAAAATGAGTAAAAACCTTCGTGTTGTAACGGTGTAATGTGATGACGTCTTGCTTGAGGTTGCTCTATGACTTGCATCTTTCACCAGGGAACTCATTATAATTACCTTCTTGGAGACTTCCAAGTGAGAGTGGAAGAATTAACACCTAGTCAATCTGAAAGTATGAGAGGCATTGTAATTTTAAAACATAAAAAATGATCAAAAATGGCTGAAGAGAACAGATCTCGTCTGGGAGAGAAACTGATTAATTGATCAATTTGTTTGTTACAGAACAAGGAACCTTTATCTACATACCCCCCCTCAAGCTGGACGTGTAGAAGGAAGCACAAGACCAAGATTGGAGCACAAAATATGATGCTGATGAGCCCCTAGCTTCTTAGCCATGAGATCAGCAAGTTGATGGATTGTAGAGACATGATCAGTAACGATGAATCCTTGTTGAACTAATTCTCGAATGAAATGACCATCAATTCGAACATGTATGGTTCAATCATGGACAACTGGATTGGATGTTAAACATTGAGCCGGCCTATTGTCACAAAACAATTAAGGTGATGGGAGTAGGCACGGACAACTGAAAATCACAAAGAAGGCCATGTAACCAAATGATTTCACCTAGCTGCATATGACATACTGCGATATTCACTCTCTGTAGATGCCTTTGAGACCACTTTCTGCTTCTTAGATTTCATGGATACTAAGGAAGAGCCTAAGAACATACAATACCCCAAGAGAGATCGGCCAATATAGGGAAAATTGCTCCAAATTTGCATCACATTACGCCTTTAATTGAAGATCTAATTGAGCAGGATATGATAAAGCCAAATTGAAACTTCCTTTAAGATAATGAAGTGGATTTTGCAAGAACTGGCTGAGTTGTTGCACTGTAAAGGAAATGTCAGGTCTAGTTAATGTCAAATACAACAATCTTCCTATTAATCTCCTATAGCTTCCAAGAGAGCTGATTGGATCTTCTTCATCAATTGATAGCTTGACTCCCTTTTGCATATGAAATGAGGCAACCTTGCACTCTGTCATGTGAGCATCCTTTAAAATATCCCAGATATATTTTTGTTGATTTAAAAGAATGTCAGTAGAGGACATGGATATTTCCATCCCTAAGAAATAACGAGCAATACCCTAGTCCTTAATAGTGAAAACAGAGTAAAGAGCATCTTTAGTACGTGTCATCATTGCATTGTCATTTCCCATAATCAGAATATCATCAACATAAACCAATGCCACAGTGAATGAAGTACCAGTAGCTCGAGTGAAAAAGGAATAATCATGCAAAGATTGAGAGAACCCCAAAGAAGTTAAGAACTTAGTGGGCTCTAAGTTCCAGTGCCTACCAGCTTGCTTCAAACCATAAAGAGATCTGTGTAATCTACAAACCTATCCGGGAGAGGCTTTGGTATATCCTGGAGGAGGAGCCATATAAACTTCTTCATCTAGAAAACCATGAAGAAAGACATTGTTTACATCCAATTGATATAATTTCCAATTTCTGGATGCAGCAAGAGATAAGATAATACGAACTGTAGAGAGCTTAGTTACTGGTGAGAAAGTTTGCTTATAGTCCTTGTCTCCTCTAAAAATCTTTTTATTTTTATTAATGGATGGAGGAGAGGTAGGGATTGTACCTGATCTTACCTTTTCGTGCCCAAGACAACAATCTTCGGGCTGAGGGTTAGTCGACGTCGGGTATAGGTGGTCGACGTTGAGTATAGGGACCCCATACTTAGGCTTTTGGCAGGTCCGGAGCTCAACAGGGGAGGTCGACGTCAGGTGGGAGTAGTCGACGTCGAGTGGAGTAGTCGATGTCGACCAGATGCAGTCGATGTCAAGTAGCCTCTTAGCGCTTTCCTTTGTCGTTGTTTGCTCGTCCACGTGGTTGCCTATGCTCTTTACCTCCAACCATGGAATTTCCTCCTTTGTAGGGCCGAAAGAGAAGTCTAAGACCTCGTTACCTATCGTGAATGTGAGCAATCGCTTTTTGACGCTGATGTTGGCATCTACAGTAGCTAAAAAAGGTCTACCAAGAATAATAGGACAAGCAAGATCTTTCGCCATATCTATAACAAGAAAATCTGCGGGAATATAGAACTTACCAACCTGGACAGGGACATTATCAACCATACCTGTAGAGATGACCAATGTATCTTCACATATGACCAGATTGATAAGGGCATGATGCTCACGCTTGCTTCTAGATCACACAGTGCCTCATATTTATGTTGTCCAAATCCCACAGTAATAGAAAACTTACCAGGGTCAGGTCTCTTCTCAAGGAAATCCATCCTTTTGCAGTCGCTGGCGATTTCTGTGATTGATCGCTTGTTGCTAAGGATCTCCTTAAGGAACTTGACACATATGCAGACATCTCTTGAAGAGCTTCTATAAAAGGAATTGAAACATTAAGTTCTTGAAGCATCTTAATAAAGCGTTTAAACTTACCTGCGGTGGGATCTTTCAGCGCCTTGGAAGGGAACGGAAGCATCTTCTTTGGTTTTGGAACCGGATCAGCTGTCGGAGGTGATGCAGAAGAGTCGATATCGACTGGAGGAGACTCCATATCGACTGGTGGGGTCGGAATTGAGTTTTCTTGTGCATATGGGTCAATATCGACCTGGGTTTGGTCAATATCGACCTGAGTTTGGTTGATATCGACCAGTGCTTGGTCGATATCAACCTGTTGTCCAGTTTCGTCATTTTCTTCTCCGATCTCTGGTTGGTGCAGTTTGTGACCGCTCCTCAGTTGTATTGCAGCGACTTGTCCGAATTGCCCCTTAGGATTTGGATCTGTATGCCCAGGGAGCTTTCCGGATGGTCTTGGGATCGGTTGCTCGAGTTGACCCATTTGGGTCTCCATGTTCTTTTTCCAGATGTCCATCTCCCTAAATCGTGTATTGAGGCCGTGGAGTTGAGTCTGGATGGCGTTGTTGGATTGCTACTGTTGTGCCTGGTTCCTCCTCATTTCATCGAGGATCATCTGTAGATCATCTTTCCGCTGGTCCCATTTTGGATGTCGTGGAGCTCTGTATGGGGGGGGGGGGGGGGCTCCTAGGGGTACCTTGGTTCCCTTGTGGTTCATAGAACCTTTCGTCCCCCATATGGCGATTGGGACCCCCTGCGTAAGCTACCTCTTCATGAGTTTCTGCTAACATGACTTTCTCCGTATGTGGGCACTCTGGGGTGGTGTGCTAGGGCTGTGCAGAAAAATACGAAACAGTTGACACGACACAAAACCGCAACAAAACGATACGAAAAAACACGAAACGATAAAGATACGACACGATTATGACACGAAACGGTAAAACACGACAATAATCGTGTCGTGTTCGGATCGGTATTTTTCCCTTGTCGGGTATCCGACACGACACGATTATTTTTTATTTTTTTTTAAATATTAGTTTTCTGTGATAATACATATATAATAAAGCGCGCAAGGGATCTCGGGATCTCGCGTTCGAATCCCAAATTTTTCATCTTTTTTTTTGGTTTTTCCAGCCTTTTGTTTTTTTTTTCCATCTACTTGTCTACGTCTAGGGCTTCGAGGTTCCGCCTTCTTCTTTCATTTTCCAGAATCGCCGCCCACTGCTAGTGCTCAGTCCGCTCCAGCCCACATGCCACGACGTCGGCTCGAGCTTGCCTCTCCTCTCCTCTCTCGGTCACTCTCAGTCCGCTCCAGGCCACGGCGTCGGCTCGATCTCGCCTCTCCTCTCTCGGTCAGTCTCGTCTCGACTCTCGAGTTCTCTCTCCTTTTATCCAGATCAGTTCTTCAACTCTTCTCCTTCTACTCTCCCCCATTCTCTGTCATCCAAAAATTTTGGGATCTCCATTTCTCCAACCGCCAATGATTCTCTAATCAGTCAACCCGACCTCTCCCTCAACGTCCGATCTCTCTCTCTCACACAGTCCTGAAATGACGCCTCCGCCTTTTAGTTTTGATTCCGGATTCAAGTTCTTTTGAGAAAAATCAGTGTTTCAATTTCAAGAAGATCTAGCCATGGTTTCCGGATTCAGGTTCTTTGGGGCGATTCGTGATTTTCAGAGAATGAGCCATATATTTTTCCATCAATTTGTTCATTTTAGATTATGTAAATTCAAGAATTGTAGGTGGTTTTGGGGATTTCAGATTTGGGATTTTGGGCAACATTGGAGGCTAGGGCAACAGATTCAGAAAAAAAAATATATAAATGGTTCGTGTCGTGTTACACGGGTATCCGACACGGAACCATTTCGTGTTTTCGTGTCGGATACCCGGTAGTTATCGTATCGTGTTCAGATCGGCACTTTTCCCCTTATCGGTTTCGTGTTTTTATCGTGTCGTGTCATGTCATGTCGTGTCGTGTCGGATACCCGGTTATGCACAGCCCTATGGTGTGCCGATGTGAGCCACATTCAATGCAAGGTTGGTTAACAGATAGAAATTTGGCTTGCTTGAGGAGCTTGAGGATCTGATCTTTGTAGAGCTGCTACTTGACATCAAGATCAATCTCCTTAGAAGGCTCATATAGGGGCATGGATGAGGTTGGCCTCGCATAGATGTTGTCGTCGTAATTCGCAGGAGCCCCATAGGTGTTGTAGAAGTTAGTGAGTCGTTTGATTGATGCCCATGCCTCTGCTGGAGTTTGTGTGAGGTATTCGTATTGCGTGTATTGATTGATCCTTTCCTTGCTGGCTAGATCAAAAGAATTGTAGAAAATCTCCTGAATGACATATGACGGTTGCCCATGAGTAGGGCAGGATTGCAGCAGATCCTTGTATCGATCCCATGCTCGTGCTAGTGGCTTCCCAGACTTTTTTTTGAAAGTTGTAATCTTTTGTCGGAGGAGCGCTGTCTTGGTGGGAGGAAAGAATTTATTGAGAAACGCATTCCTTACCTCAGTCTATGTTGTGAGGGATCGAGCAGGAAGTCCTTCAAGCCACTTTAGTGCTGGACCTGCAACAGATCAACGAAAAGCTTTCATTCTTACATATTCAAGAGTAGCATCTTCAGCAATAGTTTGGCACATATCAGCAAAAGTAGTAATATGAGCTAAAGGGCATTCATTAAATCTCCCTTCAAAAACATTATTTTTAATTTCAATAAGGACGGCAGTGCTAATTTCAAAGTCATTAAGAGGCACTAGAATAGTCGATTCATGCACTATCAGAGTCGGGTGCATGTAATCCTTTGCAGTAGTTGGATATAAAGCAAGCTTAGCTTCAGCCTGCCTCCTTTGTTCTATTTCCCGCTCGGTGCGTGCTCTCTTAGCGGCGAGAGCAGCATTGTTGGCTGCTAGTTAGTTCCCTTTGAAGCCTCTCGATCATCTCAGCTTGTGTTTCTGCGTTTGCCGTGATATTTTTCAATCTAGAGTGGATGTGCATAAGACGTTACAAGTCGTCTAAGGCGTCAAACAAAGGTGGTTGACCAGAACGGTGCATACACATGCAAAGTAACTCAGAGAAAACGTGAGATCTAACTACCTAAGGCGCGAATGATTGCTTCCTCGGCAACGACGCCAATTGGTTGTAGGAGGAAATCGAGTTCAATAAATATAAATATAAACCAAACTAGATTGTGCCCATGCAAATAAAGTTCAAGACTTCCTCCCGATGTAGCAAAAGGAAGTCAAGTTCGATCCTCGAGGAAGCGTGTCAGCGGATCTCATATAGCAAGCCGAATCTCACGAACGGTAATCGACCGCAGAAGTACTTGACCTCGACTAGGTGGCAATCGATAGGGGTCAGTACAGTCGATTTTGAGCAGCAGAAGGCACTGGGGAGCAGTCGACGTCGACTAGGTCTCCTCGACATCGAGTAGGTGGTCGAAGTCGAGTGGCTTGGTCGTAGTCGAGTACCCGCATAAACACAAACGACAACGATCTCGCTTGATCGAGTGATTAGTGGTCGGCGTAGACTAGGTTTAGTCGAAGTAGAGTAAAACGCACAAACGTAACGAATTGCATATTTCGAAATAAACAATATAAAAGAAAACTTCCAAGACCGGGGTTTGCAACAACGATAATCAAACATGGATAAGGCAAGATAAAGAGAGATAATCATGCAATCACATCAAAGGAATAAGCTTTCGCCTTTTCCAGCAATCAGACAACTCTTTCAAGAAACCCTAGTTGTATCTACCCATTTTATGTTTATAATCAAAGTTGTTAACCTGAATCTCTATTAATTAGGTAATAAACATATAAAAGGCAGTGGATGATTTAAAACACAATAAATGTCGAATTTTTACCTTAGGCATGCATGGCTATCGTCGGGCTCACCCCGCCCCTAGAAGTAGGTGGACTACTCGCTCTTCATCATAACAAACATTAATAATAAAAGGGAAATAACTTGCATTAAATAACTAAAATAAAGCTTACAACCGATCGAAGCCAATTTCGCTCTCGCCAAATACAACTTCTCTCGACTCCAAGCTCTCTCTCCTAATCTCCTACTTGCTATTGTCTCTCTGAACTGGAATGAATGAAAAACTAGCCCTGATGTCCATGATTTGTGCCATGTTTTTATATCTATTTTAGCTTCTTATTCTATCATTTTATATATTTGGGGTTAGAATAGTACATAACCTATGTATTTTATGCTTATTTGCAAAATTATGGAGTCTACACTAGTTTCTGTTTAATTTCACAGAAATCGGACGCACTTTGGAACTTAAAGGAAAGTAATGAAGAAGCTAAGGATGGTGCAGCTGGAGAAAAGGCCATATTTCGACATCCATCATTCTTAATCAAGCTTTAATGTCTTCATGAGAGTTGTAGCCCTCGAAAAGAGCTTTCCAACGCATACTCATATGCGTCAATCCGACGAACAAGGATTCGGGAAAGTGCATTTCAAGAACAGAGCAGAATGCTGAGAGCTGACGCATCTACTCGACGTTGACCAAATATCCTCGACATCGACAAGACAGAAAAACTACCCGAGTTCGAGAAAAGAAAGTTACTCGAGGAGCTGTGAAGAGAAGCCGAGTTCGAGGAGTTCTACTCGAGGTCGACCAAATTTCCTCGACGTCGACCACATCTGGAAACCAACTCGAGCTCGATAGGAGAAGATTGCTCGAAGATATCGAAGGCCACCCGAGATCAAGGACTTTACTCGATGTGGGCCAGACTTGGTCGACGTCGACCAGACTGTTTTTGGGCCGCGAGTCCGTTGGGCCAATCCGAGGACGTGATGATGACTTCGGCACGAACAAGGCCGGGTCCATCCAATTCTATCAAGATCTATCTATGGAAGGAAGGATTTATCCACTACATGAAGATTTAGATATTTTCTTTTTAGGATTAATATTTCTTTTATCAAAATTATATCTTTAGGACTAGATAGAGATTTATTTCCTTGGATAGCAAGGATTAAAGCCTATAAATAAAGCTTATGGGGCTAGTTTTTATTCATTCCAAGCTAGAGAGAACAAAAGTAGAGAGAGAGAGAGAGAGAGAGAGAGCGAGTGGAGGTCGAGAGGAGTTGGAGAGCGAGAGCAATTTGGCTTCGATCGGTTGTAAGCTTTGGTTTATGATAACTCCCTCCCTTGATGAAAATCGGAATAAATGTTTCAAAGGCTTTGACATGATGTTTGTGGCAAAGGCCTTGGAGCATTAACAGTTGATGAAATACAAAACCTGTTTTATAAGTCCGTATATTATTTAATCTTATTATATACTTCCTTTATATTATATATATATGTATGACTAATCTTTCAGGAAGTATTTCGAGATTATTTCCTTTCCTTGTGGTGCATATTGAGGAGATCCAATTCAAAGAAGATCATGTCTTCGAAGTGTCCTAAAATAGAAGATCCGGGCGCGCCATAATCTTTACTAGCCGTTGTTGAAGATCTGGTGTTGAAGAACCTCACGCTCCACATTACTTCTATAAAGGAAAGGAAGAAGAAGACGGACAATAGAAGTGCTACACGAGCTTTCATTCATTCAAGCAAGATCTGTCTTCCAAAGTGTCTCTCTGCTAAGCGCTCAAGAGTTTGTTGTTTATTTTAAAGCCTTTGAGAGTCACTGTGAGCTTATAGGATATATTCATTTATAGTGTTACTCGAGAGTTTATAACTCGGGAAGTTGCACTAGACTATTGATTTGTGAGAGTAAGAGGATTGTACTAGATAGGTGAGAGAGGTGGGGCTCTTCTAGATTGGTCTAGGACTCCAAGGGAACGTGAGTTGACTAGATTGCAATTGTATAGGAGAAAGGCTTCTCGGTGAGCTATTAGGATCCTAAGCTAAGCGAATCAATAAAGCCTTTTGAATCCTAGGGTTGTGGAAGAACCCTAGGCGGGGACGTAGGCCAAGTTCGTGCCGAGCCTCGTAAACAATTACTCGTGTCCTTTACTTATTGCTTTACCTTATTTCCGCACTTGGTTCGATTGTCTAACTTTGTGATTCAGGTTTAATCTCAAAGGGTTTTATACGAGTTCTGTTGGCGGGTAAAATTTCATGGGTTCAAATCAGCCATGATCAAATTAAAATGTACGTCATGAGTATGTTTTAAATCTAAAACCCGACGTCATAAAATTTACATGACAAGAACGTTTTCCGAAACTAGATCCCCAAATATGGGATGGGCTACACTCAGTATATAGTCGTAACCCACGTTACTAATATATATCATCATATGTTATATATTAGTGGTCATTATATAAATATACACATATAAAAGACGTTATTTGGTGGATTAGTGATCTTTATGTTTACACCATTGATGGGTAGACATTAAATGAAACCGTGGAGGCCGGTTACGAAAGAGAGACGTCTAGCAACTATATCCTAATCAAAATTAAAGAAGATATGTTAATTTGGGGGCATGTAACGGTGGAAATAAGGGAGTGAATTAACAGCTGAGTTAATGTGGTACGTTTATACCTTCCAATTCCAACGGCTGATTCAAGGGCATGTTTTGTGTCTAGCTCCTCCTGTAGCGGTGGTATTATATATACACATACACTTGTTTCAGGGAGGCCGAGGCCGGAAGGCCCGAATCGGAAACCAGAAAAAGAAAGAAGAAGAGAGGAAAAAAAAGAAAGCCAGAGAGAACTACTGTAAATAAAAAAAAAACAAGGAAGAAATACAGTAGAAATCCAATCCTCCATTGCAAACGGCAGAGGTTCAAAACTCCTCACGCTACTCTATTTTTCTATGATGGTTTTCGGTGGGACGCTAGGCTCGAAAGCTAAATTTTTCGCCTAGCGTCAACATAATTGTGTAGTTGGTTTGAAAGCTAAATTTTTCGCCACTACACCGACCCTACGGGTCATATACATTGGAATGAAATGCTGCTAAAACTTGGGATGCTAGGCTCGAAAGCTAAATTTTTCGCCTAGAGACAAAACAATTTTGTAGTTGGCTTGAAAGCTAAAATTTTCGCCACTACACCGATCCTACCGGATCGAACCAAATGCAAACAGAATGCTGCCGAAATCTACACAGATTCGTTTCCCACACAAGTCACAAACTAAGCTATGCTTAATTTCAGGAGCAATATTGAACTAAAAGCTCTAAAAAGTTAAAACGGATAATGACCATCCAAGGAACAATATTGAACACTCAGGCAGAAATCCACAAATTGGAGATAAAAAAATTGTATCTCTTATTTCCAGATGAATATGTTCAAACCCGTCTCAGTATATGTCGAACACATTCGACAAACCGGTGCCAAATTGCACTAAATATGTGAGCCCCAAAATTGACAATCTTAGCTAGCAAGTACAAGACTCATGAGGGAGTGGGTCGATTAAGCAGAAAAGGAGAACAGACCTGAAAAATATATATTCAAAATTCAAGGGGAGATTTCTTGAGTTCGGGTTTTTTTTTTCTTCACCTTCTTCAAAGATTGTCCTGCTTCCAACCAACCGACGTTATTCCCTCTTCAAAAGCTTGCCAGTTCTCCCTGATGAGAGGTCTCCCAGTTGATGCCCAATTTTGACTGCCTAACCAAAACCCAAATTGGGATTTTAGTTAAAAAATATGACTTCGGATTACTTTTGCTCCGAAGATTATGCCCCTTCTATGACGCTAAGTTGATCTTCAAACGTAGATCAAAGGATGGACGTGATACGTGTCAAATAACACATCTTTCCGCCCCTCTCGATCGCTCACCGATGGTCCCGGCGAGCCCATGACCCAAGTTCTCAAGCCTATGCCATGCCACCTACCACCGAAGGCCTACAACTTCCTCTAAAGAATGGTCGAAAATGGTCTCGAACGCCCGACAAAGAGGAGTACAAAAAAACAGGCCTGAAATCATGCTTTTACGAAGGGAGAACGACTGCTCAAGCAGTCAAGTTATGGGCCGTGGTACGAAAAGCTCGATGTGTATCCAGGACCATGACATGTTGAGGCTAAAAGAAGGCTATGCAAGGAGTATTCCAGAAGAAACGGCGGCAAAAACGGAGCTCTGTGGTGGCCGCAGCAAACGCCAGAAGTTGGCCTGTCGACCACCTTTGGAGGGTTCCTGCACAACATAGCATATTTTGTGCGCTCCTCGAGCACCCGATGATGATCTCCGCGTACCCCCGACTCAAATCTCCAACTTTGCGCCATGCCAAATACAACCAAAGGTCAAAAACGTCCCCCGAGGATTGATCCAGTCAGTCTCGAACACCGCGCAAAAGGAGCCATAAAAAAGCATATATATGTTACATAACAAAAATATATATAGCAGTCAAGTTGGCGATGCTTTCGTGAACACCTCAGAATGCATCTAAGCATAAAGAGAGTTGGGATCAATAGATGGCACTGCAAAGAACGTGTCCAAACAAAGAGCATCAAAAACAAAGCTCTGTACCAGCAGTGGCGGAGCTATGAAGTCGATATGTTCATGCTGTTTCTGCGAAAGGGCTGCCCAGCAGCCCACTTTGAAGCTCTATTGCGTTCAGCTCAGAGCATATCGAAGCCAACAAAAAAACTTGTGATTGATAGAGGAAATCACAAGGAATGTGAGAAACAAAAAAATTAACAAAAGCAGGGCTCTGTAGCAGCAGTGGCAATGCCCGAAAGATGACTGCCGACATCATTTTTCTGCAGTCTTTCCTATGTTGCTAAGCTATGCATAAGTGCAAATGCAGCTCAATTGACGTTAAAAAAATTGAAATAAAATGCAGATATGAGCTTGAAAACATCACAGCCGAAAGGGCATTCGACATCTGTATAAATATGCCCTGAAATCCTATTTCCTCAAGTTTAAATCAAGAGGAAGAACTACGTCATGACTTGATGCTCCTTTATGAGCTACGTAGGAAACTCGATGCATATAAAATTCTCATCGAGTTCAGTCGCCCCAAGCCAAATCTCAAGCTTTCATTAAAGCCAAAGTGTTCATGTGAACTCAATACAAAGCTTTTGCTCGTTGAGTTCAATCGTCTCAAAAATCAAATTTCCATCAAATTCAAAGTGTCCACTCTAACTCGATACAAAGCTTCCGCTCGTCGAGTTTGGTCACACCAAAAATCAAAACCAAGTTCCACCAAATACAAAAAAAAAAAAACTCCATATTTCAGAACTACGAAGGCTTGATGCTCTCAAACGAGCTACGTAGGAAACTCGATATCAAGTCATACAAATCTCGAGTCCAGCCGCAAGTTTCAAATCAAATTCATACCATTTGAACTACGAGTGATTTGATTCCATCATCACGGATACGTAAGAAACCCATGTCCGGGTCCAATCACAAACCTCAAAGAACACAAATCAAACCCGATACTTTATCGAGTTGAAACCCAAACACACAAACCTAAACACATATACCCTAAACACACACCAAAAATCAAATCAGACACCAATGCAAGTCTAAACCAAATCAAATCAAAACACCTTACTATATACCAAACCAGACACAAAGTCTACCCAAACAAACCCCAAATACATAAAACATATATCTTCGAACTACGTTGGACTTGATCCTTCCCATGAAGGTACGTAGGCAACCCTCATCAACGGGTGCAGTCCAAACCACCAAAATTCCAAATCCTTGTCCTTTTAAAGTATCCGCATAATTTAAAATTGTGAGGAAGTACAAATAAGGGTCGAACTCTAAAATAAAAAATTTCAAATTAAAATGTGTTATGCGAGATTGTTCCTTTAACAATTTTTTGTTTAACAAGCTCCAAAAGTCTTGAGACTTTCTGCGAAAAACGGGCATACTCTATTCAACCCCCCTTCTAGAGTATTTCTATATTACATTGTTTTATATTATCGAACCTTCAATTGGTATCAGAGCTTTACTCACTGTTTTTGATCTAAAAATCTTGTGAGTTTTCGATCATGTCTGGTGAAGCAAGCGGAGGATTTGCACAGGGAAGGTCCACAAGCAGACCGCCACTCTTTGTAGGAAACAACTTTGTCCACTGGAGATCTTTGATGAAGATGTTCATCATAGACCAAGATCTAGAGCTTTGGAACATTATAGAGAATGGTCCGAAGATTCCAGAGAAAGATGGACCAAATGATACCAAAGTTGCAAAGAAGGAGTCTGAATACAACCAAGCAGATCTTGAAACCATCTTCAAAAACTACAGGGCTATTAACTTACTCTATTGTGGTCTTAGCACTGATGAGTTTAACCGTATTTCATCTTGTAGGTCAGCTAAAGAGATTTGGGAGATATTGGTCGTCACCTATGAAGGAACGAGCCAAGTGAAAGACACCAAGATCAGCATCTTCCTTAGAAAGTATGAGCTCTTCAAGATGAAGTCTGATGAGTCAATCAAGGCCATGTTCACACGATTCACAGAAATCACCAACAACCTTGACTCTCTTGGCAAGAGCTTTACCAATGTTGAGAAAGTGAGGAAGATACTGAGGTACCTCCCAAAAGAGAAATGGGGTCCGAAAGTAACAACTATAGAGGAAGCCCAGGACCTCACCACTCTACCCCTTGATGACCTTCTTGGGAAGCTGATCACGCATGAGATGATCCTTAATGAAGACGATGGAGAACTTCCAGCTAGCACTAAGAACTTGGCACTCAAGTCTAAAAAGGATGAGTCCAAGGATGGATCTGATTCCGAAGATGAGGACGACGATGAGGATGATCCTTTTGCTCTTATCACAAGAGGCCTTGCTAGAATTCTCAAAATGAAGAAGCAATTCAACAACAAGGATGGATCAGAGTCTTCAAAATTTCGAGGTAAGCCTCAATACAACAAGTATGAAAAGAAGACTAAACCGTTGTCTTGTTTTGAATGTGGTGAAACAGATCATCTTGTGAAGGACTGCCCTCAAAAGACAAAGAGCCAGCCCAAGAAAGGTGACAAATGGAAGAAGAAAGCCATGGTGGCAACTTGGAGTGATTCCGACTCTGACTCCGATGATGAGAAGGCCAACATTTGTCTTATGGCCTCAGAAGATGGATCCCACGATGAAAAGCTTGAAGCTACTGTAAGAGAACTTATGGAAAGTCCAAAAGAGGTATTATCGGAATTCCTTTCCAATATGATTGCCAATGAAGAGAAGCTTATTGCCCAAACTAACATCTTTATTAAGAGAACTGTGGACCAGGAAAGAACTTTTGAGGATCTGTCTGTGAGGGTCAAAAGTCTTGAAGCTTCTTATTCAGGTCTTGACATTAAAGTCAAGACGCTTGACTCAGAGAAATCTGAACTCAAGCAAGATCTCTCCTCTCTAAGAAATGAGCATCATGACTTAGAGAACGAGAAGATCTCCCTGAATAATAAGATTCAAGACCAACAGACATCCCTCATAAGTTTTACCAAATCCAAAGGTACTCTCGATAGGATGTTGGGTGAGCAACAAAGCTCTCTAAACAAAAGTGGTATTGGTTACAATCCAAAGTTTTTAAAGAAGCAACACATTACCACTTTTGTAAAGGCAAAAGGAAGCAGAACCTCTCCTATATGTCACCATTGTGCTAGAAAGGGACATGTAAAAGAGACCTGCCCCTATAGAAGAAAGGATCCATATATTATTCGCAATACATTTCCTGTTCATTTGAGAAAAGAACGGATAACACAAGTTTGGGTTCCAAAAGGCACTATTTTACCAAATATGGTTTACCCCAACAATGGATCCAAATTTGCTTATTGGTCTAGCCACAAAGGTTGATGTTTGTCTCGCAGGAGATCACCAAGGTGAAAGAACACAACTGGATTATTGATAGTGGATGCTCGAGGCATATGAGTGGGAAGAGTTCTCTCTTTCATGATCTAAAGAAGCAATCCACGGGAACAATCACTCTTGGTGACAAAGGAAAATGTGACATCATTGGTATTGGTAGTGTTGGAAGCGATTCCAGCCATAGTATTAAAGATGTCTATCTTGTTAATGGTTTGAAGTATAATCTGCTTAGTGTCTCTCAATTATGTGATAGTGGTAACAATGTCAGATTTAACAAGAAAAGATGTATAGTGTGCAGAGAAGATACAGGTGAAGTTATTTTGACTGCATATCGCTACAACAATATATACGCCGTAAATGCTGATCAAGTGGCAAAAGGAAGCTTAACCTGTCTAAAGGCTTTGACGGATGATCCAAAGCTCTGGCACAGGAGACTCGGTCATGTGAGTCCACATACACTACAGAAGCTTGTGTCTAAAGGGCTTGTAAGAGGGCTACCTGAGATGGACTTCAAAGGTATTGATATGTGCAATGCATGCACACGAGGTAAACAAACACGTAGCTCTTTCAAACCCAAAAAGGTTGTAAGTTCTTCTAGACCCCTTGAACTTTTACATATGGATTTATGTGGTCCTATGTGAGTCAAATCTCCCAATGGTAAAAAGTACATGCTAGTTGTTGTTGATGATTTTTCTAGATATACTTGGATTGCATTTTTGAAAGAAAAATCAGAGGCCTTATTTGAGTTTTCAAAACTTTGTAAGGAGTTGCAAACTTTAAGAAACGAGCCCATAGTGTCAATTCGGAGTGATCATGGTAGGGAGTTTGATCAAATTCAGTTTGATTTGTTTTGTGCTAAATATGGCATCTCCCATAACTTTTCTGCTCCTAGGACACCTCAACAAAACGGGGTCGTGGAACGCAAGAACCGCACCTTAGAGGATATGGCCAGGACTATGCTTTTAGAAAATGCATTACCTAAAACCTATTGGGCTGAAGCTGTTAACACAGCTAACTATATTTTAAATCGTTGTCTCATTTGTTCCATTTTAAAGAAAACTCCTTATGAACTTTTCAAAGGCCGCAAACCACTTATATCTTATTTTAAACCCTTTGGCTGTACTTGTTTTGTTCATAACAATGGAAAAGATAACCTTGGGAAATTTGATGCGCGTAGTGATGAAGGTATAATTCTTGGCTATTCCACGAGTAGCAAAGCTTATAGAATCTTCAATAAAAGGACCCAGGTAGTTGAAGAAAGTATACATGTTATCTTTGATGAATGCAATGACGGTGCTTTGAGTGAAAGTGTTGCAGATATAGATCTTAACATCCATGAAGAGAACGAGGAAGGTGAGGATGCTGCTACCAAGAACACAGAGAAAAGGAACATGCAGGAACCGATTCTTAACACTGAAGAATTGGCCCAAGGTGTTGAAGATTCGTCCAAAGCCCTTGGTGTCAAATCCAACAGTGTTGAGACGTCAGAAACTGCTTTAACTGAACCTAACAGAACCACGGAGTCAGATGTACTACAAGTCAATCCTACCAGTGTGACGAATCAAGGAGCCGAGACTAGTAAAAGGAAATTCAAATACTCCTCATCACACTCATTAAAGGATATCATTTCTGACCCTACTTCTAGTGTTCAAACTCGTTCTAAACTTAAAGATCTTTGTGCTTTTCACGCGTTTGATTCTCTTATTGAGCCAAAGAAGGTAGATGAGGCACTTCAGGAGCCAGACTGGATCATTGCTATGCAAAGTGAGCTTAACGAATTTGAAAGGAACAAAGTCTGCACCTTGAAGCCTAGGCCAAAGCATCAATCAGTCATTGGCACACGATAGGTATTTCGAAACAAGCTAGATGAGAATGGTAAGATTGTGAGGAACAAGGCAAGGCTTGTTGCTAAAGGCTACAATCAAGAGGAAGGTATTGACTACGAGGAGACCTTTGCTCCCGTAGCCAGGCTTGAAGCTATTCGCATTCTATTAGCATTTGCATCTTTTATGAGCATAAAGTTATATCAAATGGATGTCAAGTGTGCTTTTCTCAATGGTTTCTTGGAGGAAGAAGTATATGTGGCTCAACCCCCAGGTTTTGAAAGTTCAGAATTTCCCAATCATGTTTATAAACTTGACAAAGCGCTTTATGGTTTGAAACAAGCCCCAAGAGCTTGGTATGAGCGCTTGTCAAAATATCTTTTAGAAAATGATTTTAAAAGGGGGTTGATCGACAAGACTCTTTTTATCAAAACCAAAGGAAAGGACATTTTGGTTATTCAAATTTATGTTGATGATATATTATTTAGTGCTACTAACACATCTTTGTGCAAGGAATTTTCTGACATCATGTGCAGTGAATTCGAGATGAGCTTGATGGGTGAACTTAACTTCTTTTTGGGATTACAAGTTCATCAATCCAAGAAAGGGATCTTTGTCAACAAAGCAAGTACACTAAGGATCTCTTGAAGAAGTTCAAAATGGATCAATCCAAAGCAGCTAAGACTCCCATGAGCTCAACATTGTCTCTAGATCAAGACAAGACTGGGAAAAGTGTCAATCAAAAGGAGTATCGAGGAATGATTGGATCTTTATTATATCTCACGGCTAGTAGACCTGACATCATGTTTAGTGTTTGCATGTGTGCTACGTTTCAAGCTGATCCTAAAGAATCTCACCTCGTGGCTGTGAAGAGCATCTTTCGATATCTCAATGGCACTAAGGAGCTTGGACTATGGTACCCAAAGCAAAAGGACTTCACATTAATTAAATATTCTGATGCAGACTTTGCAGGCTATAAGGTGGATAGGAAGAGCACATCAGGATGTTGCCAATTCTTAGGAGCATCTTTGATCAGTTGGCACTCAAAGAAGCAAAACTCAGTTGCTCTATCCACTGCAGAAGCCGAATACATTGCAGCTGGAGCCTGTTGCTCCTAAATCCTTTGGATAGCTCAACAAATGCGAGATCTTGGCATCAACCTCAAAGGTATTTCAATTAAGTGTGACAATACAAGTGCCATATCCATCACTAAGAATCCTGTTCAGCATTCAAGGACCAAACATATTGATGTAAGGCATCATTTCATTAGAGACCATGTTGAAAAAGGTGATGTATCCATTTCGTTTATTTCAACTGATTATCAATGGCTGACATTTTTACTAAGCCTTTGGAAGAGGACAGGTTCACCTTCATAAGACGAGAGATTGGGATGCTTAACAAGGATGCACTTTCGTAGGGGGAGCTTTCCCTTTACGAAAGATAAATTCTACTTAGTGTCAAGACCCTTGAGAACTATGTCAAGGTGTGTGAACTAAATGGTGGATTACATTTATCGGATCATATATTTTTGGTTAATATCTTTTTAGATATTTAATCAATTATATCTTTTATCGGATTTCAAATTGCCTATTTATGTTATATTCTTAACCGTTAAGATATTTTTAAATTTGGAACTAAATCCCTCAGATTTTCAGTCCGATTTTAATGGGAAAATTTGAATTTGAATTGGAAACTCTTCAAATCTTGCAATGTTATCATTACCCTCCCTTGGAACTCTAAACCCGTCCCATCACTCCATCACTTCTCTCTACTTATACCCACCTCTGTACCCGAATTCTTCACACTCTCAAAACTGATCCAAACCCCTTCACTTTCTTCTTCTACAACCTCTCAACCTTTTCTAAAGAAACCCTAGCCGATTTCCTCCATGGCACCCAAAACCAAGAAAGCTGTCACACCCAAAAGACTTGGCGCCACCCCCAAGGGACGCCAGGCCACTGCTACCTCTCCCACACCTGAACCCGCTCCTCAAGCCATTGTCCCAACTGTCGTCCAGAGCACCATCGCTGAGAGCACGGCCATTTTTCCCAAGAGCTCTCAAAAGCGCTCTGCTAAGAAGCCTCTGAGTGCCAAACAGAAAGGAAAGCGGAAGATTTTGGCTGAGGAAGTGGACGAGGAAGAGGAGGAAGATGACATAGATGCCATTCTGGAAAGAGATGCTGCCAAGGAAGCCGAGGAGGAAGCCCTGAAGAAGAAAAAGGCCGATGAGGAGGCCGAGCTCGCTAGGAAACTGGTCGAGGAGGAAGCTGAGCGGATTCGGAAGGAAGCCGAAGCCGAGGAGGTTCCATCCGAGGAGGAGCCTGAGGAAGAGGAAGAAGAGCAAGAGGGATCTGGAGATGATGAGGAAGCTGAAGGAGATGAAGCGGGGTCCGGTGAGGACTCGGGGTCTAAGGAAGAGGAGGAAGAATCTCCCTCTCCTTCTCCTCCTCCCCCGTCTCCGAAGAAGCGGAAAGCCCCTGCTGCTGTCAAGCCTCCATCTCCCAAGCGCACCATGAAGGGCACCCTCAGGAGTCTTGTAGCGCCTGTCAAGAGAGCTGCTCCGACAGTTGCTCGCAGAAAGAATGCCGACCCCCCGGCCTATATCCAGGTAAATCAATCCTTGCCCTCCTCTTGGTTTCAAGATGCTGAGACTGCTGGTAAGTGGGTAGATGAGTTTCGAACTCGTAGGATTAGCTGTTCTGATTTTTTGGATTTTGAGTTCTTCGAAGCTTTGAAGTTACCATGCATTGATCTTCTCAAAAAATCCCCAGCCTGGACCCTTCTTAACCTTGAAATTGTCTACTACCCCCAGCTTACCCGTCTGTTTTACATTAACCTAAAAGCCAAAAACGACACCAATGGTTGGTCTTTGGAGTCTGTTGTCAAAGGGGTTAGAATCTCTCTCAACTCCAATGATTTTGCAGACTTCCTTGGCTTACCTACCCCTGTTCCACCCTCTGAAATACACCTCTCAAAAGAGAATTGCATCATCCTTGCCCGAGCCAAGTACCTCATACCCGAAGCATCCAACAGCACCTCAAAGCAACTCACCCACTCATCCCTAACCCTTGAGGCAAAAATAATTTTCAACATCATTGTTCGATGCCTCTTATCCCGTCTTAACTCTGGCTCACTCCTTACCGACAATGCCATGGTCCTGCTCTACCGCATCTTAAATGGCCTTGATCTTGATCTAGCCAACACTATCCTTGGAACCATGGCTCATGCCCGAAAAGCTAGAAAAGGCTATCCCCTCCCCTTTGCTACCCTTTTGACCCCTCTCTTCAAAGCTTCTAGAATTGATGTCAAAAATGAAGAACAGCTGCGTCATATGGGTAAGTTCGACTCTAAGGGCCTTGAAAAGATTGGCATCACTCGGTCTCCCCAAGGGACCTTGAGTCTTGCCACTCCTTCAAAAGCCTTTCCCACTGCTCCAGCTTTCGATGAACGCATGGACAACCTAGAGTTGGGCTTGGAGGAAGTTCGCCTGGATATCAAGGAGCTGCATAAGGAGTTTATGACGGAGATGAGTGGGATTTCCAAGATGCTGCAAGGACTGTGGACGAGGCTCACTGATGATGATGCTCCGGATGACGAAGCTTAAACCCTACCCTACCCTATCCCACCCACTTGATACATTGTTGGTTTTTGGAAACGTTTTCAAAACATTTGGTGACTTTTTGGTGACTGTTTTACCTCCTCCCTTTGTTGAAAGACAAAAAAGGGGAGATGATCTGTGGTGTTGTTTAGACTTTGAAAACCTCTGCTTAAAGGTCTTGGAAGACCTTGGTTTTTGTATTTATGGTTTTCGGCTGGATGGTTTTTGCATGCTTTAAAAATTTGATCCAACATTTGTCTAACCCTTGCAGGTACTTAGTCCGATTTATACTTTATTATCTTTGCTTGACTAAGTTGCAGGGATGCACAGGTTTTGTCTTTCATCAAGGGGGAGATTGATAACTCCCTCCCTTGATGAAAATCGGAATAAATGTTTCAAAGGCTTTGACAGGATGTTTGTGTCAAAGGCCTTGGAGCATTAACAGTTGATGAAATACAAAACCTGTTTTATAAGTCCGT
The DNA here is from genome assembly GCA_963922045.1 of Persicaria maculosa. NCBI lineage: Eukaryota > Viridiplantae > Streptophyta > Magnoliopsida > Caryophyllales > Polygonaceae > Persicaria > Persicaria maculosa. The sequence continues at coordinate 59,425,867 of OY998259.1, forward strand.
ATATTATTTAATCTTATTATATACTTACTTTATATTATATATATATGTATGACTAATCTTTCAGGAAGTATTTCGAGATTATTTCCTTTCCTTGTGGTGCATATTGAGGAGATCCAATTCAAAGAAGATCATGTCTTCGAAGTGTCCTAAAATAGAAGATCCGGGCGCGCCATAATCTTTACTAGCCGTTGTTGAAGATCTGGTGTTGAAGAACCTCACGCTCCACATTACTTCTATAAAGGAAAGGAAGAAGAAGACAAACAATAGAAGTGCTACACGAGCTTTCATTCATTCAAGCAAGATCTGTCTTCCAAAGTGTCTCTCTGCTAAGCGCTCAAGAGTTTGTTGTTTATTTCAAAGCCTTTGAGAGTCACTGTGAGCTTATAGGATATATTCATTTATAGTGTTACGCGAGAGTTTATAACTCGGGAAGTTGCACTAGGCTATTGATTTGTGAGAGTAAGAGGATTGTACTAGATAGCTGAGAGAGGTGGGGCTCTTCTAGATTGATCTAGGACTCCAAGGGAACGTGAGTTGACTAGATTGGAATTGTATAGGAGAAAGGCTTCTCGGTGAGCTATTAGGATCCTAAGCTAAGCGAATCAATAAAGCCTTTTGAATCCTAGGGTTGTGGAAGAACCCTAGGCGGGGACGTAGGCCAAGTTCGTGCCGAACCTCGTAAACAATTACTCGTGTCCTTTACTTATTGCTTTACCTTATTTCCGCACTTGGTTCGATTGTCTAACTTTGTGATTCAGGTTTAATCTCAAAGGATTTTATACGAGCTCCAAAAGTCTTGAGACTTTCTGCGAAAAACGGGCATACTCTATTCATCCCCCCTTCTAGAGTATTTCTATATTACATTGTTTTATATTATCGAACCTTCAGTTTATTTTAATACAAGTAGTTATTTCCCTTTTATTATTGATGTCTTTTGCTATGATGAAGAGCGAGTAATCCACCTACTTCTAGGGTTGGGGTGAGCCCAGCGATAGCCATGCATGTTTGAGGTAAAGATTCGACCTTTATTATGTTTTGATCATCCACTATCTTTTATATGTTTATTACCTAATTAATGGAGATTCAGGTTAACCACATGGATTATAAACATAAAATTGGTAGATACAATTAGGGTTTCTTGAGAGAGTTATCTAATTGTTGGAAAAGGCAAAAGCTTGTTCCTTTGATGCAATTGCATGATTATTCCTCTTATTCTTGCCTTATGCATGTTTGGTTATCGTTGTTGCAAACCCCGGTCTTGGAAGTTTCCTTTTACATTATTTAAATCGAAATTTGCAAATTATTTTCGTTACTGTTTTCTCCTCGACGTCGACGTTGACTACTGATATTCGATCTAGGGTTTCTGCTCGACATCGCTGCTCATTTTTGTCCCTGCAGGTCCTCGACTTCGACCAGCCTTACTCGACATCGACGACTTCTACTCGACGTCTAAGACACCTAGTCGACGTCGACCACCACCAGTGATGCTTTTTGCTCGAAATAGACTGTGCCTGACCCCTGTTGACTACCCCTAGTCGAGGTTGAGTACTCCTGTGGTCGATCACTACCCGTTAGATTCTTCTGCTACCTGAGATCCGCTAACACGCTTCCTAGAGGATCGATCCTGACTTCCTTTTGCTACATCTGGAGGAAGTCTTGTAATTATTTGCGTGGGCAAGATCTGATTTGATTTATATTCTTATATTTTGAACTCGATTTCCTCCTACAATAAGCAACATGGGCTTTATTTATAGTGTTCAATCCCCGCTAATCAAGGAAAGAATATCCTATCTATATCTAAATCTTTCTATCTAAAATTATAAGATAAAACTATGAAATTAAACAATTAAATCTCTAATGGAAATATATCTAATGCGGATAAACCTCTTCTATCTTGATAGATCTTCACGTGCAAGGAATCTTTCAACTCGGAATCAGATAGACTTGGAATCGACTCGTGCTCGACGCTGGGAAGTTGGTCGATATCGAGTAGTGTTGCTCGGCTTCACTTCTGATCACTCAATGTCGGCGTCTTGCAGTGATATCGAGTTGATTTTGGTCGATACCGACCACTACTGGTCGAAATCGACCTATCTTCGTGTCTTCTTGTCATGTGGAGTCGTCCTAGAAATTTCGACTGGAATCAGGTCGATATCGACCAAGTCTGGTCGATATCAACCACTCTTCAGTTCTCAGCATTCTGCTCTGTCTTGAAACGCACTTTCCCGAGGCCTCGTTCGTCCGAATGACGTATAAGAATATGTGTTGGAAAGCTCTTTTCGAGGTCTACAACTCTAATGCAGACATCAGAACTTCATTCAGAATGATAAATGGCAAAAAGTGGGCTTTCCTCCAGTTGCACCATCCTTAGCTTCTTCATGAGTTTCCTTTAAGCTCCAAAGTGCGTCTGATTTCTGCGAAATTAAATAGAAACTAGTGTAGACTCCATAATTTGGCAAATATGCATAAACTACATAGATTCTGTACTATTCTAACCCAAATGCATGAAATGTATACAGAAATCGATATAAAAGTAAGTGTAAAACATGGCAATTTAGGCTTACATTAGAAGACAAGGCCAGATGGCTTTTCAATGCCGACCAAAAGAACAATGGAGGGCGGGACAAAGGCATTGCAAACGTCGCTAAAGGTGGTGCTCCTGAAGTCATTGTTGCGGTGGTCACTGAAGCTAACATCGTTGGGAGCATGACTGAATGGATAATGGACACTGGAGCCACAAAGAACTTCTGTGCCAACAGAGACTTGTTTGATGAGTTCGAACCTACAAGCGGAGCCGAGCAAGTCTACATGGGGAACTCAATTCAATCGGAGGTGTTGGGCAAAGGGAAGGTCTAGCTGAAGCTCACCTCAAGTAACATCCTGAGCCTACAGAATGTCTTTTATGTGCCTTCCCTGCAACGGAACCTGATCTCTGGAGGGCTCTTATCTCGAGTCGGGCTAAGGGGAGTCATGGAAGGTGACTCTATAGTCTTGTCTAAGAAGGAGAAGTTTTTAGGGAAGGCTTACAAATTTGGTGAATTGTTTATTTTGCAAACTGTTGTTGATTATGCTAATATAGCTTCTACTTCCGCTTATATCGTTGTTGATGTTGATCTTTGGCATGCTAGATTAGGTCATGTGAATGTTGAATCTGTGAACAAATTGCATAAAATGGGCCTAATTACAAACTTGGGTAATAATGATCATAAAAAATGTGAAATTTGTTTGGAAGCTAAGTTTACCAAGAAACCTTTTAAACCTGTAATTAAGAGGTCCACCAAATTGCTAGAATTAGTTCACACCGATCTAGCTAATTTAGGAACTCTGAGAGCAGAGGTGGTAAAAGCTATTATATCACATTTATAGATGATTATTCTAGATATACCATGTTGTATTTGCTGAGATCTAAGGATGAGGCAGAGAAAGTGTTCTTAATCTACAAAGCTGAGGTAGAAAACCAACTTGACAGAAAAGTTAAAAGACTTAGATCCATGAACGTACATCACCCTATAGCCCTCAATCGAATGGAGTAGCAGAGAGAAAGAATAGAACTTTTCAAAACATGATGCTTTCTATGCTTTTGAGTTCTGGGTCACCCGACTCTTTGTAGGGTGAAGCTATTCTTTCTGCAAACTACATTCTTAACAAGGTACCCTGTTGTAGGAGGAAATCGAGAGTGCAAATAAAATATAAATAAAGTACAGCAAACCAGATTCCGTCCCTTGCAAATAATTACAAGACTTCCTCCCGATGCAGTAGTGGGAAGTCAGGATCGATCTACAAGGAAGCGTGTCAGCGAATCCTAGGTAGCGGAGAATCTCACGGCAGAAGTCGACCACAGGCTGTCGATCTCGACTAGGGTTAGTCGACAGAAGATCGGAAAAGTCGAGCATCGCAGCAACAGTCGCAGGTGGTTGTCGATATCGAGGAAGCTCTACTCGATATCGAGTAACGTTGTCGATGTCGAGGATGGCTTTGTCGGGTACCTGCACAGGAGAAGCTACGACGATTTGAGATCGGGGATCAGTAACTCGATATCGACCAGAAGTTGTCGATATCGAGGAAGGCAAAAACTTAAAACGAAAGAAAGTAAAAACCAAAGCTTTGGGATTCTCGAAATAAACTTTATGTAAAAGACTTCCAAGATTGGGGTTTGCAACAACGATAACCAAGCATGCATAAGGCAAGAATAAAACAGATAATCATATAAATTGCATCAAAGGACCAAGCTTTCGCCTTTTCCAACAATTAGACAACTCTTTCAAGAAACCCTAATTGTCTCTACTGATTTTATGTTTACAATCCAAGTTGTTAGCATGGACCTCCATTAGACGGGTAATAAACATATAACAAGTAGTAGATGCTCAAAACAAGATAAAAGTCGGATCTTTACCTCAAACATGCAGGGCTATCGTCGGGCTCGCCCCAACCCTAGAAGTGGGTTGACTACTCGCGCTTCATCGCAACCTCAGACATTGATTGAAAGGAAATAACTACATGCATTAAATCAAACAGAGCTTACAACCAAAGGAAGCCAATTCCGCTCTCGCTTCACAAACTCCTCTTGGCCACTCACTCTCTCTCTCTCTACTACTTCTCCTACTGAAATTGAATTGCTGTCTGTTGGAATTCATAAAACTCAGCCCCCTAAGGCTTTATTTATAGGCTTCTAATCCTTGCTAATCAAGGATAGAAATCTTTATCTATATCTAAATTTCTATATCTAAAAGCTTAAAGATAAATAAATGGAATAACATAAATAAATCTAAAAAAGAAATTATATCTAAAAGACTAAAATATCTCCGTGTGGATAAATCTTCTCCTCATGGATAGATGTTGATAGACACGGATAGACTAGGACAACTTCGGCCCCAAGGAATCCAAAACCGTATAGGACAGCTCAAACCGCGTACGCGGCTCCTGGATAGATCTCCTCGATATCGAGTAAACTACTCGATATCGAGTAGAGTTGGCGTCGACTTCAGCTTTAGCGGCATGGTCGAGTAGCTCTTCCTCGGACTGGCTCAGTTGCGCGCTTCTGGTGTTGTCGATATCGAGAAGTTTCCTCGATATCGAGTAAGGTGGCTTCATCGGCTTGGCTGGCTCGGCATGTCGGGTAGCTCTCTTCGACACTGCTCGGACATATCGACTCTGGTCTTGTCGATATCGAGGAGTTTCGTCGATATCGAGGACTGGTGTTGCTCAGAGTCCGGTTGTCTGGTCAAGTCGAGTAGCTCTCCGCGGCTCCTCGATCATATTTCTTCGTCGATTCCAAGCATGATCTTCAGCTTTGTGGATATCGAGTAACTAACTCGATATCGAGGAGTGTCCTGGAGTCGGGTGACTTTGTTCCTAGGCTTCTCGACATGGTGCTCCTCGATCAGGGTGTGTCCGGACATTGTTTGTCGATATCGACAAAGACTCGTCGATATCGAGTAATCTTTCAGCCTCCGTCTTTGCTTCTTGGTTTTGTCCCGAAATGGCTCCATATTCTGCAATATTAAACCAAAACTTATGTAGATCTCTATTTCTGGCAAATAAGCATATACTACATAAATTCGACATATTCCCAACCCGAAATATGCAAAGTGTATAGAATATGGAACTAAACTGCGCATTTCAACATGGCTACTTTAGTAGACATCATACCCCATAAAAAGTTAGAGAAAACCCCTTATGAACTATGGAAAGGATATCCTCCTGCATTTAAGAGAGATGACCTTGGATCTAAGATTGTCGATGCCATGTTTGTTTGTTATGCTGAGAACAGTGCTGCTTATAGGTTTATGTGCTTGCATGACAGATATATGTGTGAATATCATGATGCTAAATTTTTTGAGCATATTTTTCCTTTGAAGAAAGATCATGATAGTATTTCTGTTGTTCCTGAACCTGCATCTTTGTGTTTACCTGCTTTTATCAATGTTGATGAACCTAGTGAAATTAGAAGAAGTAAAAGACGTAGAACTGAAACTAGCTATGGTCCTGATTTTGTGATTGCATTCTTAACTGAACTCCGTGATTTAGATGAAATCAATGAAGCTCTGGTTTATCCTCACATGATAGAGGATGAACCTAAAACAAATTGAGAAGCTATGAGCTATGTTGACGCTAGTTTTTGGAAAGATGCTATAAACAGTGAAATTGAATCTATCACAAGTAATCACACTTGGGAACTAGTTGATTTGCCTAGATGTTACAAGGCCATTGTTGTAAATGGATCTTTAAGAGAAAATTTAGAACACATGGTTCTATAGAAAGATTTTAGGCAAGACTAGTAATCAAAGGATTCACAGAGAAACACGTAGTAGATTATTTTGACACGTATTCTCTTGTAATAAATATTGCGACCATTAGAACATTATTTGCTTTAGCATCTACTTACAATATTTTGGTACATCAAATGGATGTAAAGGCTGCTTTTCTGAATGGTGATCTAGATGAGGAAATATACATGGAACAACCTCCGGGTTTTGTGATTCCAGGTAAGGAGAATATGGTTTGTAGGTTAAAGAAATCTCTTTATGCATGGTATAAGAAATTCCATAACATTGTGTTGAGTTTTGGATTTGTGGTTAGTGGATCTGATGCATGTGTTTATACCAAGATGTACAATTCTGGTTGTTTTGTTGTGTGCCTATATGTTGATGATATATTGTTATTTGGCACTAACATGCATGTGATAAATGAAACCAAAAAGTTTCTTTCTTCTCGCTTTGAAATGAAAGACTTAGGTGAAGCAGATGTGATTTTGGGTGTTAAAGTAAGTAGAACTAAAAATGGCTTTACTTTGTCTCAATCCCATTATGTAGAGAAGGTACTGAAGAAGTTTAACAACTATGTTGTGACGCCAGTTAGGACCCCATATGATGCTACCATAGAGTTAGTAGAGAACTCAGGTATAGGGGTTTCCCAAGAGGAATACGCTAAAGTTATTGGGAGTCTAATGTTTTTGATGAACTATACTCGGCCTGACATAACTTATGCAGTAAGTAGACTCAGTAGATATACACATAATCCTAGCAAAGAACACTGGATTTCACTTAGAAGGTTAATGAGATACCTTAGAGGCACTCTTGATTGGGGATTACATTTTAGAGGGTTTTCCCTGTGTTCTAGAAGGATATTATGATGCAAACTGGGTAACTGGGACTTATGAAATTTGCTCCACTAGTGGATATGTTTTTACATTGTGTGGTGCAGTTGTCTCATGGAAGTCTGCAAAGCAGAGTTGCATAGCCCGATCGACAATGGAGTAAGAGTTTATAGCTCTAGACCTAGCAGGGCAAGAGGTTGAGTGGCTAAGAAGCCTACTGGCAGATATACCAACGTGGGGGTGTTTGTGCATAATGCCAGCCTAAATGGTTTTTATGATTGGTTCTTGTTTCATGCTCCCTGTTTCCATTTCGTTTTCACATTCGGCCTCCTTCCCCACCGTATGAATGAATGTATATATATATCTAATATGATAAACCTAATCTAACTATTCTATCTATCCTATTATGAATATATATAATATTATTATATCTAATCTATCTAAATATAATTTTCTGCAGCCAAAGAAACTCCAATTGCATAGTCCTAACTAAATTAGGAATGTAGCTACCGAATTCCACTTGCAACAGCTTGAACGCTACGAACCGGCCGATATTGTCCTCTAATTTATAAAATCACCACGATCAATCTTCGAATTCATCCGATCCAGCCCGAAAATACCTGAAATATATAAAAGCACTAGTGTAGACTCCGAAAATCAAATAATACCAAATAAGCTATAAAAATATGTAAAAACACTATAAATTAATATGCAAATCTATACTTAAAACATGACTAAAATAGACTCTATCAAACTACCCCATGCTTAGACTTTTGCTTGTCCTCAAGCAAACTATCACAAAACAAAGACACCTTGTACTTAAATCGTGCATGATATGCATCATAACTAAGCTAAATGCAACCTATTATGCCTACCTAAATGCATGCTATCAGGGGGCATCCAGCTCCTGCGATTTCTCTACACTATGATTCACAAGCTTCCATTGGAGTAGCAAAAAGTGGAGCGTATAAAGGCAAGAAGAGGCATATACGCATCCGACATGAGGTTGTGAGGCAGTTGATAAGAAATGGGGTACTCTCTTTAGAGTATGTGCGGTCAGAGAGGAACATCGCAGATCCATTGACCAAAGGACTTTGCAGAAGGCTAGTACTTGACACGTCGAGGGGAATTGGGCTAAAGCCCGTGAGATGAGGAATATGTGGCAAAAACTATTAATTTGGTCGAACGCAAGCCATGGAAAGACTCATATGAGATACACATCTCTCATTCCTATGGCAAGTGTATAGTGAGGTTGAGCTAATGCTCTTAATGATTCTGTAGCCCAGGCATTGGGTGGTCCTTTGAGACGGACTTGATAGATCACCGAACAACAAAGGAGAGGTTGAGCCTTAGAGCTCTGTTGTAAGGAGAAAATCGAGAATGCAAATTAAAATATGAATAAATCAAGGCAAACCAGATTCCGTCCCTTGCAAATGATTACAAGACTTCCTCCCGATGCAGCAGTGGGAAGTCAGGATCGATCCACGAGGAAGCACGTCAGCGGATCTCAGGTAGCTGTAAATCTCACAGACAGAAGTAACAGACAGAAGGAATGACAGAAACAACAAATAAAAGCAGAAAAGAAAACGAAAGCACAGAACTACTCGATATCGACAACAGTAACTCGATATCGAGGAACTATATCGACCAACAGTAACAGAAATCGACAACAGAAATGAAGACCAGCAGCAGAGACGAATGTCGAGTAAATATCTCCTCGATATCGAGTAAACACTACTCGATATCGACAAGAAGCTGCTCGGAATCGACAAAGAACATAAACTTTAAAATTGCAACTTTCGAACACAGAACGCAGATTTTGATGAATTAGATCAATAAACTAAAATACTTCCAAGGCCAGGGTATCAACACCACAACGATAACCATGTAAAATGACACAATAGGCATAAAAGATCATGCTTTTCATCAAATAACTTTCGTTATTAACAAATAGGAATATAGAGGCTTTCGCATAAACCCTAATTGTTACTAACCCTTTTCACATAATTAAACCAAGTTGTATTAAGATCACTTTCGCTTCAATAACACAAACAAGGATCACCTTCAACTTTCTCAAAAGAATCATGCTCATAGGGATAGAAGACGAATCGCATAAAAAGATCAAACCTTTACCGCATCACCTCGCATGGCCACCGTCGGGCTCACCCCGACCCTAGAAGTGGGTGGACTACTCGCTCTTCATCATCAAGAAAGACATCAATAATAAAAGGAAATAACTTTGCATTAAATAAAACTAAAAAGAAAGCTTACAACCGAACAAGCCAAATCCGTTTTCGCCTTTCCACCTTGCTCGCCACAAACTCTCTCTTTCTATATGTAACTACTTACTTCTTCTCTCTGAAATTGAATGCTTAGAAATCAGCCCCTAAGGCTTCATTTATAGGCTTCAAATCCTTGCTAATCAATGAAGGAAATATCTATCTATATGTATATCTCTTTATCTACTTACTTAAAGATTAAATAATGAAATAAAAGAATTAAATCCAAAAAGGAAATATATCTAAAGTAGGTAAATCCTCCATGGAGTTGATAGATCTTGATAGGTCTTGATAGATGTGGATAGACTCGGACTCCTTCGCTCCCAAGCAAGCCCAACTCGACTCGGACAGCCAAACCGCGTAACGCGGCCCAGGAGAGTTTTCCACTTTTCCTCGATATCGAGTAGTTTACTCGATATCGAGTAACTTCGTCGTCGACTTCGGCTTCACTGGTCTTCTCGATCACCTGTTTCTCGATCTGGCTCGGACAAGTGTCTCAGTTCTTGTCGATATGGAGCAGTTTCGTCGATATCGTGTAAGTGGCTCGGACTTTGGCTGGCCTGGTCAACTCGAGCAACTTCTCCCCGACCTGGCTCGGACATGCGCTGCTAGTCTTACTCGATATCAAAGAAAGGCTTGCTCGGTATGTCTAGGTCTTCGGTTACTCGGTCAGGTGCGCCTCCTCGACTCCGGGTATGGCTTCAGGGTATTGTCGATATCGATTAAATTACTCGATATCGAGTAAGGCTCTGGAGTTGGGTGGCTTCGTCTCTCAGCTTCTCGATATGGCGTGTCCTCGACCAGGCTTGTGTGCACTTTTTGTCGATATCGAGGAGAAGTTGTCGATATCGAGTAACACTGAGCTTTAGCTTGATTTGTCTTGGTTCCGCTGCTCTTCGACCTTGGACTTCTGTAGTTGACTTCCGAGCTTTTCTTCCTTTCTCAGAACTGCTGTAAATTGCCTCGAATTCTGTGAATTTAAACAGAAACTGGTGTAGATTCCATAATTTGGTAAATAAACATAAACTCCATAGATTCTGTACTCTTCTAGCCCAAATGCATGAAATGTATGCAGAAATCGATATAAAAGATAGTGTAAAACGTGGCAGATTCGGCTCACAACAAACACCCCATACTTAAGCTTGCTTGTCCTCAAGCAATACTTATATTTGTCATTCAGGGGAAGAATTTAAAACTCTCAACAACTTAGATTCATTCTCATATATCCCTGCAGTCAATTACCATCATCGAAAAGGTACTAGTGTCACAACTCCCTGCATGTTTAATTTTAAAAGCAACATCTACTCACAAAAGGAGGGTTATGCAAAACATTCATAAGTGACAAAGCATTAATAATCAAGAGGACTTTAATTTAAGCTTAATAAGAAGTAGATTGGCAAAAGGCTAAAGGTGGGCAAATTTTTGGCAATGTGGTGCTAATAATCCGGGGAAATGGAGTATTTCCAAACTTTCTTTACCACATTCCTTATTCATAAGAATCATCACCTTTCATAATTCTTTTATCAATAATAATGCTTTTACCACTCTAACCTCAGCACTTCCTTCTCGCGAGTCGCAAACATGGGTGTCATGAATGGCCCCGGATACTTAGTGTTTTGGACTCCTCACCTGTGTGTCCCATCTCGTCGAACTATTATCTCAGCGAGCAGGGTCAATCTACCTTTATCCCCTGAGGTGATTGGATTTTTTCTCACTCATTAAATTTCCATATTTTTCAAAAATTTCCCTACCAAACTCCAATAATGATAACCACAACATAAACACCATATGATAATCTCCATAATGTAACATCATTCTCAACATAATCCCCGGATAGGAAATAAGGTAAAGAATGAGCAATATTTAGAACATGTGGAGCAATATATGAAATAAGGCATATTATGGCTTTTTGTGATGCATAAGCATAGGTATGGCTAGGAATAACAATATGAGCATTATATGGAAATATAAAGTCCTCCATCCTCTTATCATGCAACATGTCAAAAGCAACTTCAAATTTTACCCCATTTCATAGTTTTCAAGAAAATATGCACTTCATTGCGACTTCCCTTTACTAGGCAATTTCATGCTATATCTCTAATGAATCCAATTTTGCATCGTCGAGTTTAATAAAGCTTCCATGACATTATTCAAAAAATTTCAATGGGGGTGATTTTTCTTTAAACTTTGGAAAATATGCATATAAGCCTATAAATCAATAATGAATTCCAAAATAGCCATGTATAAGCAATTCAAGAATTAAGCTTTAAATGTGCACACATAATGTCAAATGATATGGGGGTGATTTTTCTTTAAACTTTGGAAAACATGCATATAAGCCCATAAATCAATAATGAATTCCAAAATAGCCATGTATAAGCAATTCAAGAATTAAGCTTTAAATGTGCACACATAATGTCAAATGAATCAAATATGCATAAAGTAAGCCCTTCCCCCACCCCATACTTAAACATTACAGTGTCCTCACTGTATATAAAAAAATAAGGGTAAAGAAAGAAACTCACTAGACAGATGTGCAGGGCTTCAAAATCGAGTGTAATGCCTGGGCCGAGTCCGATTTAGCTTGCTTCTATCCCCATGGACCTGAAAAATGTAGAAGAGAAATACCCACAATAGAAAAACTAAAAGTTCAAAACCAAAAACAAACAAAAGCAACAATGTCCAAAAGTCTCAGAAAATAAATGTCTATTTACAAGCTCTAGATTTTATAGTCGATAGGCCGACTTCTCTTTTAAGCTCAAGGTGGCATTTGCAGGGCCCATGTAGCTTGGGCTTCAAATAGGACTCCATTTTTGTCTATCAGCTGCAGTCCTCTAGAATGGATCTTGTTCACCACGAAGGGCCCCATCTTCTTCTTGTTGAATTTGTTGGGAAACCAATGATCCTTTAAAATTGCAACTTTCGAACACAGAACGCAGATTTTGATGAATTAGATCAATAAACTAAAATACTTCCAAGGCCAGGGTATCAAAACCACAACGATAACCATGCAAAATAACACAAAAAGGCATAAAAGATCATGTTTTTCATCAAATAACTTTCGTTATTAACAAATAGGAATATAGAGGCTTTCGTATAAACCCTAATTGTTACTAACCCTTTTCACATAATTAACCCAAGTTGTATTAAGATCACTTTCACTTCAATAACACAAACAAGGATCACCTTCAACTTTCGCAAAAGAATCATGCTCATAGGGATAGAAGACGAATCGCATAAAAAGATCAAACCTTTACCGCATCACCTCGCATGGCCACCGTCGGGCTCACCCCGACCCTAGAAGTGGGTGGACTACTCGCTCTTCATCATCAAGAAAGACATCAATAATAAAAGGAAATAACTTTGCATTAAATAAAACTAAAAAGAAAGCTTACAACCGAACAAGCCAAATCCGCTTTCGCCTTTCCACCTTGCTCGCCACAAACTCTCTCTTTCTCTATGTAACTACTTACTTCTTCTCTCTGAAATTGAATGCTTAGAAATCAGCCCCTAAGGCTTTATTTATAGGCTTCCAATCCTTGCTAATCAAGGAAGGAAATATCTATCTATATCTATATCTCTTTATCTACTTACTTAAAGATTAAATATTGAAACAAAAGAATTAAATCCAAAAAGGAAATATATCTAAAGTAGGTAAATCCTCCATGGAGTTGATAGATCTTGATAGGTCTTGATAGATGTGGATAGACTCGGACTTCTTCCCTCCCAAGCAAGCCCAACTCGACTCGAACAGCCAAACCGCGTAACGCGGGCCAGGAGAGTTTTCCTCGATATCGAGTAGTTTACTTGATATCGAGTAACTTCGTCGTCGACTTCGGCTTCACTGCTCTTCTCGATCATCTGTTTCTCGATCTAGCTCGGACAAGTGTCTCAGTTCTTGTCGATATCGACCAGTTTCATCGATATCGAGTAAGTGGCTCGGACTTTGGCTGGCCTGGTCAACTCGAGCAACTTCTCCACGACCTGGCTCGGACAGGCGCTGCTAGTCTTGTCGATATCGAGTAAATTACTCGATATCGAAGAAAGGCTTGCTCGGTATGTCTAGGTCTTCGGTTACTCGATCAGGTGCGCCTCCTCGACTCCGCGTATGGCTTTAGGGTTTTGTCGATATCGAGTAAATTACTCGATATCGAGTAAGGCTCTGGGGTCGGGTTGGCTTCGTCTCTCAGCTTCTCGATATGGCTTGTCCTAGACCAGGCTTGTGTGCACTTTTTGTCGATATCGAGGAGAAGTTGTCGATATCGAGTAACACTGAGCTTTAGCTTGATTTGTCTTGGTTTCGCTGCTCTTCGACCTTGGACTTCTGTAGTTGTCTTCCGAGCTTTTCTTCCTTTCTCAAAACTACTGTAAATTGCCTCGAATTCTGCGAATTTAAACAGAAACTGGTGTAGATTCCATTATTTGGTAAATAAACATAAACTACATAGATTCTATACTATTCTAGCCCAAATGCATGAAATGTATGCAGAAATCGATATAAAAGATAGTGTAAAACGTGGCAGATTCGGCTCACAACAAGCTCTGAATGACTTCTTAACCCATTGTGGGGGTATTCTGTATTGAGACAGATATATTGAAGTCACCTACGTGAGTGTGAGGGATTGGAAACCCTCCAAGGTGAGACTCAGGGCAGTCCTCACTAGAACACTCATGAGCATTCAATGTGTGCCAAACTTGGATGTCTTATGTGATAAGACTTAGCGGAACGTTACAGGATCCCGTGGAAGGTATGTGTTGCTGGTTTACCCCTAAGTGGAGGAATTCAAGACCTCTGGCCATTCGCTCTTTCGAAGGGATCGCCAGTTTCACTATTTGCTGATTCAAGTCATAAGACATCAGCATTTAAGCACTAACCTCGTCATGCTCAGAACTTGTTTTTAAAACCTCAGGTTTTAAACCCTTCTATCTGCATTTGGGAGGGGTTATTGGAGTTAATGCATATAGAAGGTGGTTTTAAGAAAGGTTCCCTTTGGACTTCCCACATCCCACATGGAAAGTTCAAGGGTACCCTAAAGGGTTTTTATGGAGACTCTTCCACCATCTACATTCAGAGGTAGATGAGAAGATGGGGCACAGGCACGTACATCCGCCACCGTCGTTCGCCCGGCTCGTCTCATCTCGTCTCGTGCTCCGAGATTAGAGTTAATTTTTTTGCGGAAAATCTTAACTTGAGGCCGAAGATATTAGGAATAGAACTGTTTGTGTTTATCCGCGAATATCTGATTTTTCACTGGATTTATTTTTGAGAATTTATCCTTTCAAACGGTTATGGATGAGCCTCAATCTTCTAATGATAGACTCGAATCTTCTCTTTGCTTACGGGTGAAGGAAGATTTCACATCTTATATAAGGAGGACAAGGGCTTCGCTTTTCAACAAACAGTGAACACAATTGCCTCTCTCCTGTTTTCTCCTACCCTTTTCCCATTTTGAGCGCCTGTTTCAGTTCCAACTTCTCTCCCTCGAGTGCACTTGTGAGAGAAGCCAGTGAAATCCTTGGGGGACGTTGCCTCGCATACGATATACACTACTGTCGGGGGCAAATACGTTTCTCATTCAGTGGCTCCCATACCACGCTTCACCGCAGCCCTAAGCCCTTCACAAAAACTAAGTTCGGCCTACTTCCGCTAACGCCCATTCGGGAGTTGTTGCTTTTCGCATGTTCCAGCAGGGTCATTGTCCAACAACGTTGCCTATGTTTGTTTAGGTGTTTGTCGTGGTTTAGTAAGTCGATCATTTGTACGTTTTTAGCTGGCTAAAAATGTTTTAGATCCTCACCATCATTTATACACAGTACGTTCTTGTATTATTCGGGTGTTTTATATTAGAGATGTGTTTTAACATGAGTGTATTATTCTGCAAGAAGCGATTGGTATTGGGAGATTGGGAGTATTGGTCCTAGGAAATGCTTATCGAACATTTTTGTACACATAACAAAAGAACTTCTGTTTCTCAGCTTGATGAGTTTAAGTGGTTCGCCCATGAGGTAGCAACTTATTTGTTTTTTCTTTGGTGTTGAGTAAATATTTTGCCTTGATTCTTGAAGTAACTTTCTATATATGTGATAGAAGTCATGAGGTGGATATACAACAACAATCATCCCACTCGTCATACTGAATATGTAGTGGATATTAACTACCTATTTAGTATGACCACAAGTACTTTAGTGCTATAAGTGTTTCTTCATGCCCGAGAAGCCACACTTGGTGCAAGTGTCACAAATCATCAATTAACTTACGCAAAAAGATAGTCAATTCGATCAGGAGAACTCTATTATGGATTTCAGACCACATTCTCCATATGGCCCTCCTATCGATCTCGTCCTTCTCCGAACTCTAGTTATGGAAGAAAGAGGCGAGAAGAAGGTAGCAGCAACAACAGATTTTATTATCGAACAGCTCATGATGTTCATATCGGTCTATTATATATACACCTCTGCATCTAGCATTAGGTAGACCTTATACAATAACTTTTCTAGCTCTACCCTATATTTTGTTTAATTTCATTTTGAGCAATCATTTTGATTATGGATCTACTACCAGAAATTCAATGCATAATATCAACATTCAATGTGTATTCCTGAATAATCTCATTTTTCAATTGTTCGGACATTTCGTTTTATCAAGTTCAATGTTAGCCAGATTATAATCAACATTTATATGTTTCGATGCAACAACAAGATGTTATAATTTGTAACAAGTATCTAGTTTTGTCGGTTTCTTCTTAATTTTAGTATTTTTTTAACCAATTGCATTCCCCCATTAATTAATACTCCCTCCGATAATAAAAACTTATCGTTTTAGGAATAAAATCTTGTTAACAAAAACATATCATTTTAGGTATTTTGGTGTTCACTTTCCAAAATTATCCTTGTCATAATTAAGGATTTGTTAGTTGTAGTTTTCAATAAAATGGAAAAGTAAAGTAATAATTAGGGGTATACATGTATTTTTGTTTTCTTTTATTTGCTTTCTTAAAAAATGTGCAAATGTCTAAAACGACATGTTTTAATTAACGGAGAGAGTACAATATAGCAATATATAGACTCAAGATAAGATTTTACTAATTTTTTTTTATCCAATTATACTTAATCAATATAGAAATATATGGTTAAGATAAGATTTTGCCCAATTTAGTTACATATCGATATATTTTTAGAAGATCAATATAGCAATATATGCTTACGATAGTATTGTGCCAAATTTTGTTAGATATCGATATATTTTTATAAGATTTTACCCATGTGTGTTAAGTATGGATATATTATATTATATATATTTTTATTCGTAGTCAATTTTTAGAAAATTAATATAGCAATATATGCTTAAGGTAATATTTTACCAAAATTTGTTAGATATCGATATATTTTTTTTATAAGATTTTACCCTTGTTTGTTAATAATTACTTGCTTTTAAGTATTTTATCCTATAAAAGTAAAGGAAACATATGTTTTATTAATAAGTGTGCATAAAGCCAAAAAAAAGTTTTTCGAGACGGAGGGAGTATATTATTAATTAGTTAAACATGTGTTAGAGGGAATAGCACAAAATGACCCAAAAACCCGAATTTATTGCAAGGTTAACCCAACCTGGTTATAAATTGGGCCAAATCGGATATTGGGGTAAACCTTGCAACCGGTAGTAGGTAAGAGAGGGGGGTGCAACCTTCCATTGTGCGACACCTGGCAGAATCAAACAAAGAGAGAGAATGTGGGAGGCGGAAATAGGAGAGAGAGAGAGAGAAAGAGAGAGAGAGAGAGAGAGAGAGAGAGAGGAGTGAAAAAGTGTACAGACCTCAGAGGAGAGAGGCAGAGATAGAGAAAAGCTAATGGATCTCCATGACAACTTGGATGAGAGAGAGAGAGAGAGAGAAAGAGAGAGGGGAGCTTGAAGGTTGACACTGACGGGGTGAACAGTGAGGGGATGGCCAAAAGAGGAAGACGAGGGAGGAGGGGAAGAGTATATAACCATTGAAACCCACCTCAACCCAATGATTAATCCACATTAATGCACTGTAGGGGGAGCATTAAATGGAGGAAGGAGAAGCGTCGGCAGAGATTGAAGAAGGAGGGTTGATGGCCAATGATGTGTGGATCTATAAAAGGAGATGGGAAGGAATGATGGGTGTCGCATTTAATGGGGGCCAGGGGGAACTAAATATGAAGATTCAGATAGAAACCATCGTAGAAGAAGCAAGTGGGCCGGGGTTTATCTTAAAGTTGTCTTGTTACAAGTTTAAATAACTGGCCGCCCCAGGGCGAACAAAGTGACAACTAGTGGCATATACTGGACAGACTCGCCACCACCTGCAGATAGAAAATGGGTAAGTAGTCTCTCCATTAAGATTATGACAAAAGTGTGTCGCAACTGCTCTTACATCTTCCTGTAATACTGACTGTACCCCCCCTCCTATGTAAATGTATAGGGGATAAGTCAATCGTATGTGTGACTGTTGTGTTTGGAGGATGGTGGGATTGTGAAGGGGGCACTTGGGTCTTCAAGGGGTCACAGAGCCAGAAGGCCGTGCTGGTAGACGAACGTATCGACTACGTCGCACTGAAGAAACACGTGATGGAAAAGTTTCACGTCGATGGGAGGAGGCATGAGGTGGAGCTCACATATGTCAAGCCGAAGAAGGGGTGCAATCCACTTGCAATAGGAGATGGCGAAGACCTACAGACCTTCAAGTTTGTAAACAGTCTAACTGGAGAACGATCCTAGCCTATCGACCTCCATGTCTCCCTGCGAAGCAAGTTTGCTTGGGATGTGGCACCTACACAAGGATCGACAACGGGTGACTTAGTTGGAGTGGGTATCTATGCGTTATGTGGTGAGGAATTTATAGTACCATTAACTGGGTCGCGGGTGACCCAAGTAGATCACGCACATCCGGCCCCCCGATTGGCTGGTGATAAAGAAGACAAAGTAGTGGCACCCGGGGGTGTCCAGACAAACCAAACCGGCGTCCAGTTAGATAAGCAATGCCTTCAGTTAGATCAAAGTACTGACGAGTTCGGGATAAATGACGAGTTGGAGTTGGAGTTGGCGCATAAGGTAAAGAAAGCCGAGGCAGTTAGACGTGGGAAGCTGAGAATGCATATTTTATATAGGCATTATAGGTAGGTCTTAGGTGCATTAGGTGTTCGTATTGCATATGTATTTAGCTTATTTGCATTTTTGGTCATTTGGTATTCGAAGTGCGGAATCTATGGTTTCTAGTGTTTATTTGTAGGTTATAAGATCCGACCGAGAACGATATCTCCTTTTTTGCTCTCTTGTTCAAGTTGGTGACATCTCGACTCGATACTTGATTTTTATTTTAAAATGAGATGTTGAGATATAATTTATAAATCTATACGATTTTCAAATAAAATAATTATTTTTGTAAGGATATTGGGATTTTTTTTTGTTTGAATATCGAATTTGAAAGACTTGTAAGCTTGTTTTAGACATTGTTGAGGGTTCTAACCTTGTAATGGAAGTGTTTGCTTGTGTCAACATCATTCGAATCCATCCTCCATGGCATCAGCATTTGGTTTCCATACTCAATTCCAATGGTCACCGTTAATGAAGCAATCCCATCATTTCAATGCATATCTACTGGGATCGGGAACAATGACAAGATATACCGCACTACTTTCAAACATGTCCATGTTGTGCAGCCAAATGAAGCAGTGTCTCCCCTTTGGAGTTGTGTCAACGACAATAACAGATGGTATGAAATATACTATCATGTTGCCTTCTCTCGTGACTATATGAAATATACTATCTTCTTTAAGCCCTTGACAATGAGAGAAGTACACACAAATTTGAGGAGAATTTTATTGTTGGAAGTGCATAAATTCATAGAAGTGTAGCCTTGTTTATTTATTAAATTCTAATGGATGCCATGAACTTCTAGAAGCTCGTCAGCAGTATGTTGGTTGGAGTTGATTAAGGCAAGATGCAATGGTGCGTTGCCATCATCGTCAACCTCAATGAAGAGCTCCTTCATTCTTATGTATTTTAAGCATTCGCCCAATAGACAAGCGTCCACCTTGACAGTGTGAAGAACCGTTTGACCATGGCTTCTATCACGAATTGATATTGACTGGGGAGACAACTCCAAAATGATCTCGAACATTGAAAGCAAACACATGCTAGATGCTTTATACAAAGGTGTCAAGCCATCTTCATCATGCATATATGCAAGTGTATTGACAACCTTTAATAAAATATAAACCACTAAATCCCTCTTTTCTTCTGTGGCATAATGAAGTATGATCTTCTCTTTGTTGTCTCGGACTTTCGGTTCTTTCTTTTGATTTTGACATAAGACCTCATGCACGAAAATTAATTTCCTTTCACTAACCTATTTTGGATCATTAAAATTTTGAGTAATTATCCTAGCTAAAATTACATAGATATAATAATTTTCTATAGATAAATTCAACAATACTAGCCGTAATCTTTCACAAACTAACAAATGTTTATATATCATTTGAAATTTGGTTTCAATTTTGCAAATGCTCAACTGGAGTAAGGTTTAAGTTAATTGTATGTTTTGATATCCAAGCATTATAACTAATAATGCATAATATTGTATTATAGTGCAATACTTTTATGTAATTATTTGGCTATGATAATTTTGAAAAATGATTTTTATAATTTTTTTAAAAAAGATCGCTATATAATTGGTCATATAAAATTATCAGCTACATATTTTGAAAAATATTTAGCTAGTTATTTAGGAAAATGATCAACTTTTTTATATAATAATATGGCTTAATGACAAGCAGGCTATAATAATTTAATTCATAAGAATTATTTGATTAAACTAGATATACATAAAAAATTATAAAATTTGCCCCATTAGATAGATACTCAAACTTAATTTATAAGAATATAATAATTGAAATATTAAGATAAACTAGGTAGGTGTGTGAAAAAGACTTACCGGTCAACTTCCTTGTCAGATGAAAAGCAGTCTGACCAAACAGTCCTTAGAAATTTGAACAACATTCCCCGTCAGGATCCGCAGCCAAAACTGCAATTAGAAACCTCGTGTAGAAATAATAATCTACAAGATATGTGGGGCTTTCACCCACATTGTTGTCGAGGTCGGGGATTTTAAACTTTCATGGTGTCGATATCCCATCCAATATGGATTATGTGGAGAGCTTTCATTGACTTATCCCAAAACATAAAAGCATCTTTGCAAATAAACAAGTTTACAAACATACTTGATTAGGTCTCAACCTCTATTCATAATGATCATCTTTGCAAATAAAACTGCAAATTATGCAATACGTTGATCCCTTGCACCTTGTTGCTCCATTTGGGGACATGAGAACCTCAAGGCTCTCATTTATGCCCATGACAACGATCACTTCGCACAAAAGTTTATCAATCTAAAGAAGAAGAAAATCTCATATTGGAGTGTGAGGAATAACCAAGCAGACACTCCTCTTCATACAACTCTTAAATATGGCCACACACCTACCTACTTAGATATGACAAGTATCACTCCGGGAAGAAAGTTGACCGGTGAGTCTTTTCCACACACCTACCTAGTTTACCTTTATATTTCAATTATTATTCTTATAAATTAAGTTTGAGCATATATTTAATGGAGCAAATTCTATAATTTTTATGTGTCTCTAGTTTCATTGAAATAATTCTTATGAATCAAATTATTATAGCATGCTTGTCATTAAGCCAAATTATTATATAAAAAAGTTGATCGTTTTCCTAAAAATGTAGCTAAATATTTTTTCAAAATATGTAGCAAATCATTTTATATGACCAATTAGATAGCCATCTTTTAAAAAATAAATTAAAAATCACTTTTCAAAATTATTATAGCCATATAATTACATTTAAAAAAAGTCGACCATTTTGTTAAAATAAATATGTAGCAATTTTCAAAATATTAGGTATCTTTGGATAGCCAAGGAGTATAATTTATAATTTATAATAATGTATTGCACTATAATACAATATTATGCATTATCAATTATAATGCTTGGATATCAAAACATATATACAATTATCTTAAACCTTACTTCAGTTGAACATTTGCAAAATTGAAATCAAAGTTCAAATAAAATATAAACATTTGTTAGTTTGTGAAAGATTACGCCTAGTATATTGTTGAATTTATCTATAGAAAATTATTATCTATGTAATTTTAGCTAGGATAATAACTCGGCATTTTAATGATCTGAAATAGGTTAGTGAAAGGAAATTAATTTTTTTTGCATGAGGTATTATGTCAAAATTAAAAAAGAGAAATGAAAGCATGGGACAACAAAGGGAAGTGATAGGGTCTATTTTAGTCATGTTTTAAGTAGATATTTGCATATTAATTTATAGTATTTTTACATATTTTATAGCTTAATTAGTATTATTTAGTTTTCGGAGTCTATACTAGTGTTTTTATATATTTCAGGTATTTTCGGGTTGGATCGTATGAATTCGGAGATCGACGATAATTTCAGGTATCTAATTATGTTTTCCCTTATTTTCATAGAGATCTAAACTCTCCCGTTTCGTCTACAATTTGAAGCTTTGTTTGGTTTGATTGTGAGTTTCTAAATCTTGTTCCTTATTTCCTATATTGAATGTTTCAACTTCTTTGTGCTTGATTGTCTATTGTTTTATTCTATCAAGCCCGCGCAACTAGTTAAAATCAATTCAATTGTTAAGGTTTTGTAGATTCCTGATTGTGAACGTTAACCTAGGTAGCAAACTTGTTTCTTTAGGGCTGATTGAACTAATTGAATAAGTAGGAAGTTGGATGTGTTGTTAAATCCCTCTTTAGGGACTGCAAATACCTTGGCTAATCTCTGAACTTAAAGCTATCAATTGGGTTAAATTCTTCTTTAGGGACTGTTCGATTGATAAGGGTTTCTAGGACTGATTGGACTAGTAACTATATTAGGTCGGGATAAGGGCATTCATAGGAAGACTAAAAGGGCAAGAGGAAGTTACAATATCAATTCAACCAAATCAAGTGGATATTTGTAGATGAAACTATTTTCTTAATCGTTATCTGCATCAATTTGTTTATAGTTTATTTTATTTTCTTTCTTATTTTCACCACTCAAAACCCCCCGTTTCATACTAATTGGTAAATAAACTTAACTTAGGAATAACTTGATTCTAGGTGGGATCGACTCGTGCTTACCACACTACATTAGTTAGGTAGGTTCGAAATTATTTTGATACGGTTTACGCGACTAAAAACCGTCCATCAGGAAGACCGTACTTCATTATGTCGTAGAAGAAAAGAGGGATTTAGTGGTCGAGATTTTGTTAAAGGTTGACAATACACTTGCATATGTGCATGATGAAGATGGCTTGACACCTTTGCATAAAGCATCTAGTATGGGTTTGCTTTCAATGATCGAGATCATTTTGGAGTTGTCTCCCTAGTCAATATTAATTTGTGATAGAAGCCATGGTCAAACGGCTCTTAACACTGTCAACATGCATGCTTGTCTATTGGGTGAATGCTTAAAAAGCACAAGAATGAAAGAGCTCTTTAATGAGGTTGACGATGATGACAGCATACCATTGCATCTTGCCTTGATCTACTCTGACCAACATACCGTTGACGAGCGTCTAGAAGTGCATGGCATCCATTGGAATTTAATAAACAAATAAGGCTACCCTCCTATGGATTTGTGCACTTCCAACAACAAAATTCTCCTCAAATTTTTTAGAAGGGTTTAGCAAGAGCATCCATGATCAAGCAGATGATGAATATGAAAATATTCTTCCATAAAGATGTGGTTAAATTGAGTGATGCTTTGGATCACTATACTTGCGGGTTTAGGATTTAGGGTAAAATATATGTTAGTATACTCAGAGACAATATTTTCCAACTTAATTGACAATGAGAGAAGTACACATAAATTTGAGGAGAATTTCATTGTTGGAAGTGCATAAATCCATAGGAGTGCATGTAGCCTTATCCCGCAAATCATGTCCCGTCCCTGACAAGAGGAAAACCTGTCATTGTTCCTGCCAAAGAATACTCAAATTCACAACTAGTATAGTGTGTAAGCAAGAGGTCGATCCACGGGGAAATCTACTCAATTCAAGTGCAAGTCTAATCGGTAAAAGAGAATATGGGGGGTTTTGGTGAGAAAAAGATCCGTCTTTTATCAAAGCGGAAACAATGCAAACAAAGTAAATTGGTTTTAGAATGCAATGGAGAGAATTAGGTTCACCTACAATTTATCACTTCGATTGATGAATTCGATCCTTTTTCAACCTCTAGTTCTTGTCTTTTCCTATCAATGTCCTTGTCCAGATCTTAGGTAGATTACTAGTCCTACGAGTCCTAGCAACCCATATCTCTAAATAACTCTAACACGGTTAAGATTCAACCTAGAGATAGCATTAAGAATATGAATTAACCAAGGTACATATAATATCAAGCTACGAGTCGATATTCAACATGTATTCAACTTCCTACACATCCAATTAGTCCTACGAGTCCTAAAGGGATATGATTGCCACTTGGGTTAAGGTTCGCTACGAGGAATCTACAAAACCCTAGCAATTGAATGAATCTACTCTAACTAGTTGATCAGGCCAGAGAGAATAAAACACATTCAAGGAATTAAGAACAAAGAAGTCAAAACATTCGAATAGAAATAAGAACTAGATTAAGAAACTCACAATTCAACAATCAAAGATCCAAATCGTAGGCGAAACCTCGATAGTTTAGTTGCTCATGCTCAACGGCGCTCTCTCAACAATTGGATAAAGTGCATAAGGTAAGTGAAAGAATAACCTAAAATGTCTCTTAAAAGCCTTTAGAAAGTTGGCCAAGAATATTATTAAAAACCCTAATTAAAGTCCAGTCCTGAATCGGCGTTTCTATGAAGGCCGCGGGGCAGCCACCACAGGCCACGGGGCGGCAAGGCGAATAGCGAAATCGTTCGTCAGAGCTTCGAGCCGCGGGGCGGCCTTACTGTTCACATCGATTTTTCCTTTTCGAATTTGGTCTCGATGTCAACATGAAAGTTGTAGATCTTGAAAAGCGCTTTCCAACGCGTACTTATAATAGTCAATCGGACCACCGAGGCCTCCAGAAAGTGCGAAACAAGTTCAGCTTGTCTGGCGACAATTTCTGCTGACTTGTTCTTCACTTAGGCTCTCGAAATTCGACTCCGCCCCTGTTCTCTTCACTTTTCTTCCTCAACTTGAATCTTCCTTCATTCAAGAGTCTCCTCATTCCTCGTCGGATCTACATTTACCTGAAATTAACCATAAGCACGTGTAGATTCCGACTCTTCCAACACCACAAGTAAACATGTAATTGTAACTAAAATATGCAATATTCACAACTAAACTATGCTAAATGTAATCTATTATGCAATACTAATTATGCTCTATCAGTCCCACATATATATAAAAATATATGTGTGTGTGTGTGTATTTATTTATTTATTGTATATTGTGTATAAATATATAATGTACATATATTTGCATACATTATATATTATATACACCCATAAGGGATAATGCCTTGATTGAATCTATGTCGAGAATGGCAAAGTGCAATGTTGTATTCCCGTCATTATCAGCTTCATTTAGTAATCTTCGCATCCCTTCACTCTTCATGAGAACGTTTAGTGACCGTCATTCACCGACTTTTGCAAGGTGAATCAATGCTCTATTATTGCTAAGATCTCGAATCTCTGTAGAATGCGGGCATAATCAAGTATTGCTATGACATATTCAAAATATCCTAATGATGCAACTCTAAGCAATGGGGTAAAGCCTTCGTTGCCATAAAAAAATGTTGCTGATTTGTCTTGCTTAAGAAGCAACAATGTGTCCTTACTCATATTGTATTCTACCACATAATGTAATGGAGTCTTGCCATTGAAATCCCCCTCATTGAAGAGATGTGGTTTCTTTATCATCAAATTCTTGTAAGCATAAACTCCTACAAGACGCAATATCCATCATCTCATCCTTGGTGTTCAATTATCATATTCTAACACTTTTATACATTTATAAATTAGTAAAATAAATATAACATATTTCTACTATATATTGTAAACTAGTAATTTATGAAACCATAGATTTACTTGATGTCCTTTAGCAGCATGAAGAACGTACATTTTCACCACCTCTGCCACTTGTAATATACTCTTGATCTTTCAATAGTATGTGTCTTAAAAATATCATAGCAGCCATTGTCGACATAAAGATAGACGAACAAACTTCCTTCTACATTATTACTAAAAGAAGCCAACTCAATATATGTTCGCATTAGCTCTAATGCAATGGTGGCATGTCTGTTTCTAACAGCTTTGTGGGCAGGTGTGTCACCATTATTCGACTTCATCCTCCATGGCATCAGCATCTAATTTCCATGCTCAATTCCAATGGCCATCACTAATGAAGTAATCCCATCATTTCCATACAAATCTACTGGGGTCGGGAACAATGACAAGATATATTGCACTACTTTCACTCATGTCTATGTTGTGCAACCAAATGATCGAAGCGGTATCACCCCTTTGGAGTTTTGTGTCAACATACAATAATAACAGATGGTCTGAAATATGCTTCTAATTGATATAAGTTTGGAAAAAAAAGCCTAAAATATATGTTAATATACTCAAATACAATATTTTTCAATTTAATTGACAATGAGAGAAGTACACACAAATTTGATGAAAATTTTATTGTTGGAAGTGCATAAAATACATTATGCAGCAGAATACAATACGAGCAAGGACATACTGTTGTTGCTTAATCAAGATAAATCAACAGCATTTGTTTATGACAACGAAGGCCTTACCCCATTTCTTAGAGTTGTGTCATTGGGATATTTTAAATATGTCATAGCAATACTTGATTTGTGTCCACATTCTACAAAGCTATGAGATCTTAGCAATAACAGAACATTGATTCACCTTACAAAATTTGGTAAACAATGCTCACTGAACTTTCTCATGAAGAGCGAAGAGATGCAAAGTTTACTCAATGAAGTTGATAATGACGAGAATACAACATTGCACTTTTCCATTCTCGACCTAGATGCAATCAAGACATTATCCCTTACTGGTGTATATATAATATATAATGTATGTAAATACACACACACACGCGCACGCACGCACGCACGCACACACGCACAAAGTATACAATAAATAAATAAATAAACATACACACATACACACACACACATATGCGGGACGGGATGAGATTTGCGGGATAAGGAATCCTTCGGACCACATAATTTTTATGGGACGGGACCGGGACAAGATTTTTTTTTTCAAATCTAACCGAGATCGGGAAGGGGTCAGGGCAGGCCCGGTATTTGCGGAATTTGTGTACACCCCTATTATCCCTACTAGAAACTACAAGCATCATAAATTGAAGGATTCAAAACAACCAGCATCAGTCGCCCACCAGATTATGTAAAGAGCTTATGAGAATTAGTGAAATGGAGGAGGTATGTACCATATATCTTTTAGAAAAATCACACTCAAGGGCTTGAGCTTTAAAGAAATTTCATTCAGGGTACCGTGATTTGTGTGATTTCACCTAAATATCAAGATTAAAAATGTTTCAACTAGACTATAAAAATCAGGAGACCTTTCACCAGGATATCATGATTTATTAATACATTTTCCGACATCCTTTTCCCCAAGTATAAGTGACATTAAAATGGAAATATGTATGTACTTGTGTGTGTGTGTGTGAGAGAGAGAGAGAGAGAGAGTGTGTGTGTGTTTGTAAAGACCGGAATTTAATTAATATTTATAAAATATCAGTAGGATAATCCGAATATTATCCTCCCTTATGATTATCAAAACCCGGAAAATTTAAAATTTACGGATGGCTTTACATTGGTTTAATTATTTATGAAATAAATATATACCCGAGCCACTTTTCACGAACTCGGGATTTACGTCTTGCTAATATAAGGGCAGCCGCCCAATCCATTCCTTGCATACATCTCACTCACTCCCTTTGATTTGATCATATGACAAGCTAGGATCCTATTCATCTCACCCACTCTCTTTCCCATCACCCCTCCCATGCTTTGAGCAAAGGAACCCTCTCCCATTCGTTAAATCTGATCCCCAAGGCTCAGCCTCACTCATTCACAAAGAACAAGCCGTCACTTGAGAGGATAGGGAGAGAAAAGAAGCCTATCTCCATTGCTAGTCCTTTATGGCTGCCTTCCATTCAAAAAGCCATAACTCCCTCAATATTGATCCAAATGGAGTGATTGTTGAGCCCTTAGCTCCATCTTTGAATCCGATTTCAATACATATATCAAGCATCCAAATCCAAGGTGATTTGTCCCTCCAAATAGACCAATCTTTGGGACTGCAGTGGAGTGTTCTGGAGAGAACCTTGGGTTTTTCAACTTGATCTTTGGTAAGTCCTCTTGGTTCCTTTCAAAACTGAGTTCCAATATGTTTTATAACTTCTTTTCTTCAACTTTGAGTAAGAATCTAAATCATGTTTTGGGATTTTTGGTGACAAAATGGCAAGGTGTTTGGAAGGTGTTCCGAAGGACTCCCGAGGGTGTTCTTGAGTCGTTTGTGTGGGACTCTTCGAAGGCAATCTCTCATCCGCCTCCCCCTCTCTAGGATATATGTGTTTTGGTGTGGAAAAGGCTTAGAAAGTGGAGCCTCTATGTGTTTTGGTTGCGTTTTGTAGCAAAAACGTCAAAAAACAAAATGGATATATGTGCATCTGTAATTTGGACTTTTTTTCCAATCCAACTATCTAATTTGTCTGAAATCTTAATATGATGTTCATGGAAATGTTATCTAACTGCCCTCTGAAAATGAGGAGGATCCAACGGTTGGATCAAGAGTTATTATAATTTTAGTAAACAATGTTTATAATGACTCGATTAAAAACTTGGTTAAGGGAAAGCTAAGAATATGGTTAAATATATGATGGCATAACCGAAAGTTAGGGCATATAAAATACAAAAATGAAGTATACCCATAACTTGGCCAATAATAAGGATGAAAAGGTTAGGATTACGTGATGATATGACCCGGATTATAACTTGTTAAGTATGGATACTTAACCAGGCTTATAAGTCCTTAAGCCATTAACCTTATGTGAATGTGTGTGATTATCTTGAGGTATGGGTTTATGTGATGCATTAATAAGAAGAACCTAATGTGAAATAATTACAATTGTTAGGCGCTTGATTCGTGTTTACAGTTGGTGCTTGTTGGTTTTCGTGCTTACCTTCGGATTTCAGGTAAGTCCCCTGGACTTACTCATGAGGTTACTCGTGACACGTGAGTGTCGTAACGAGATAGATTCATCATATTTTACGACATAGAATTGTTGTAGGGTATAAACCGGAATTATAACATAGAACATAACATAGGGAATGAAATGAATCCTTGTCTTCTCTTTGTCTTTGTTATAATAGGCGGCCATCCTATTCTATGATGTTGTGTGGTGATTATCGGGATTGCCTAAAGGCTGCGGCATAGCCGAACCTTCAAGCATTCGATAAAGGTTGGCACATCCTCCAAGAATTTAGTGATAAAGGGTGGTGTAACCTCCAAGCATTTGGAAAGGGATTATATGGTTGATTGTTATCATTTGGGTACCCATTATCGCATTCATTTATATATTCAGATTATGCCTTAGGAGCATGATAGTGTATTTACAGTTTTATCGCATCACGTTTATATGCCTTTTTACGTACTCGCATAGTATGCTGGTGCATACTGATAACTCCACTCCATTTATGAAAATCAGAAATGGTTTCAAAGGCTTTGACACATAGCGTGTGTCAAATGTCTTGAAGCTACAACTGTGTTGATGAAACACAAAACCTGTATTTCTTGCATATTATTTCCGGATGTTATTATATATTATTATTATATATATTTCCAGATATTATTATATATATTATGCATTAACAATGCAGCAAGAATTTCGAATGAAATCTCCTTCCTTAAGCTAAAAGACATGAAGATCGAATCTGGTGGATCATGGCTTCGGAGTTTCCCAGAATAGAAGATTGTGAAGATTGTCGTGATCTGTTCTAGCCGTTGAAGAGAAGATCCTTCTTTGAATAGAGGCGCCGATTTGATCTACTATAAAAAGGAGAAGAAGAAGAGAAGACTGCACAAGCGTTGAACGAAAACCTCATTGATCTACATCGCACACAAAGCCCTCAAGTCAATCTATCTTCTTCGTTTACTCTCTGCTAGGCGTTAAGAGTCGTATCTTTTGTTTCAAAGCATTTGAGAGTTACACAGTGAGCTTATAGGATATATTTTGGGAGAGTGTTATACTCGAGAGTTTATAACTCGGGAAGTGGACACTAGGCGATTGATTCACGAAGTGTAAGAGGATTGTACTAGATAGCTGAGAGAGGTGGGGCTCTTCTAGATTGGTCTAGGACTCCAGGGGAACGTGAGTTGACTAGATTGCAATTGTATAGGAGAGAGGCTTCTCGGTGAGCTATTAGGATCCTAAGTCTTCTGAATCAATAAAGCCGGTTGAATCCTAGGGTTGTGAAAGAACCCTAGGCGAGGACTAAGCCTTTAAGGAGCCGAACTCGTTAACAATTCGTTGCGTCCTTTACTTATTGCTTTACCATATTTCCACACTTGTTTCGTATTGTATAACTCTTCTGTGATTCAGGTTTTCCAGAGGAAAGAATTAAGTCTAATCTCAAAGGGTTGTGCAAGCGTTTCAAAAGTCTTGAGATTATCAGCGAAAAGTTGGCATACTCTATTCAACCCCCCTTCTAGAGTATCTTTATTATACTTTGTTATACATTATCGAACCTTTAATTGGTATCAGAGCCTTACTCACTGCTTTTGATCTAACAATCTTGTGAGTTTTTTTATCATGTCAGCAAGCGGAGGATTTGCACAAGGGAGATCTACCAGTAGACCACCACTCTTTGTAGGAAACAACTTCGTCCATTGGAGGTCCTTGATGAAAATGTTCATTATAGATCAAGATCTGGAACTTTGGAACATTATAGAGAATGGTCCGAAGATTCCAGTGAAGACCGAGTTGAATTCATCCAAGCGGATCTTGAACTCGTCTCCAAGAACTACAAGGCCATTAACTTACTATATTGTGGTCTTAGAACTGATGAGTTTAACCGTATTTCATCTTGTAGGTCGGCTAAAGAGATTTGGGACAAGCTGGTTGCCACCTACGAAGGAACCAGTCAAGTGAAGGACACCAAGATCAGCATTTTCCTTCGAAAGTATGAACTCTTCAAAATGAAGCCAGAAAAGTCTATTAAGGCCATGTTCACACGGTTCACGGAGATCACGAACAACCTTGACTCTCTTGGCAAGACCTTTAAGAATATTGAGAAAGTAAGGAAGATATTGAGGTGCCTCCCAAAAGACAAATAGGGTCCGAAAGTGACAGGCATAGAAGAAGCCCAGAATCTCACCAAGTCACCCCTTGATGACTTGCTTGGGAAGCTGATCACACATGAGATGATTCTCAATGAAGACGATGGAGAACTTCCAACAAGCACTAAGAACTTGGCACTCAAGTCTAAGAAGGATGAGCCTAAAGATGTGTCTGATTCTGAAGATGAGGATGAGGATGATCCCTTTGCTCTTATTACAAGGGGTCTTTCTCGAATCCTCAAAATGAAGAAGCAATTCAACAACAAAGATGGATTAGAGTCTTCAAAATTTCGAGGTAAGTCTCAATACAACAAATATGACAAGAAGACTAAACCTTTGTCTTGTTTTGAATGTGGTGAAACATACCATCTTGTGAAAGACTGCCCTCGAAAGAAGAAGAGTCATTTCAAGAAAGGTGATAGATGGAAGAAGAAAGCCATGGTGGCAGCTTGGAGTGATTCTGACTCAGGTGACTCGGACTCCGACGATAAAAAGGCCAACCTATATCTCATGGCCTCAGGAGATGAACCCCACGATGAGCAACTTGAGGTAATTGTAAGAGAGCTTATGGCAAGTCCAAAAGAGGTACTATCGGAATTCCTTTCTAATATGATTGCCAATGAAGAGAAACTTATTGCCTAAACCAACACCCTTATTAAGAAAACTGTGGACCAGGAAAGAACTATTGAGGAACTGTCTATGAGGGTCAAAAGTCTTGAAACCTCTTATTCAGGTCTTGACATTAAAGTCAAGACTCTTGACTCAGAGAAATCTGAACTCAAGCAAGATCTCTTGTCTCAAAGAAATGAATATCATGACTTAGAGAACGAGAAGATCTCCCTGAATAAGAAGATTCAAGACCAACAGACAACCCTCAAAAGTTTTACCAAGTCCAAAGGCACACTTTATAGGATGTTGAGTGAGCAACAAAAT
This sequence comes from Persicaria maculosa, assembly GCA_963922045.1. Taxonomy (NCBI): domain Eukaryota; kingdom Viridiplantae; phylum Streptophyta; class Magnoliopsida; order Caryophyllales; family Polygonaceae; genus Persicaria; species Persicaria maculosa. The sequence continues at coordinate 59,457,586 of OY998259.1, forward strand.
TCTATAAACAAAAGTGGTATTGGTTACAATCCAAGGTTTTTAAAGAAGCAACACATCACCGCTTTTGTGAAGGCAAAAGGAAGCAGAACCTCTCCTATATGTCACCACTGTGCAAGAAAAAGACATGTAAAAGAGACCTGCCCCTATAGAAGAAAGGATCCACATATCATTCGCAATACATTTCCTATCCACTTGAGAAAAGAACGGATAACGCAAGTTTGGGTCCCCAAAGGCACTATTTTACCAAATATGGTTTATCCCAATAATGGATCTAAATTTGCTTATTGGTCTAGTCACAAAGGTTGATTTTTGCCTTGCAGGAGATCACCAAGGTGAAGGAGCAAAAATGGATTATTGATAGTGGATGCTCGAGACATATGAGTGGGAAGAGGTCTCTCTTCCATGATCTAAAGAACCAATCCACTGGAACAATCACCCTTGGTGACAAAGGAAAGTGTGACATCGTTGGTATCGATAGTGTTGGGAGTGATCCTAACCATAGCATTAAAAATGTCTATCTTGTTAATGGTTTGAAGTATAATTTGCTTAGTGTTTCTCAACTATGTGATAGTGGTAATGATGTTGGATTTAACAAGAAAAGATGTTTAGTGCGCAGAGAAGATACAGGTGAAATAGTTCTAACTGCCTATCGCTATAACAACATCTATGCTGTGAATGCTGAGCAAGTGGCACAAGGAAGATTAGCCTGTCTAAAGGCTTTGACGGATGATCCAAAGCTCTGGCACAGGAGACTCAGTCATGTAAGCCCACATACACTACAAAAGCTTGTGTCCAAAGGGCTTGTAAGAGGACTACCTGAGATGGACTTCAAAGGTATTGATATGTGCAAAGCATGCACACGAGGTAAACAAACACGTAGCTCTTTCAAACCCAAGACGGTTGTAAGTACTTCTAGACCCCTTGAACTTTTACATATGGATTTATGTGGTCCTATGCAAGTCAAATCTCCCAATGGTAAAAAGTACATGCTTGTTGTTGTTGATGATTTTTCGAAATATACTTGGGTTGCATTTTTAAAAGAAAAATCAGAGGCCTTATTTGAGTTTTCAAAACTTTGTAAGGAGTTGCAAACTTTAAGAAACGAGCCCATAGTGTCAATACAAAGTGATCATGGTAGGGAGTTTGATCAACTTCAGTTTGATTTGTTTTGTGCTAAATATGGCGTCTCCCATAATTTTTTTGCTCCTAGGACACCTCAACAAAATGGGGTTGTGGAACGAAATAACCGCACCCTAGAGGACATGGCCAGGACTTTGCTTTTAGAAAATGCATTACCTAAAACCTATTGGGCTGAAGCTTGTTGATAGGAGGAAATCGAGAATGCAAATAGAATATAAATAAAGTACAGCAAACCAGATTCTGTCCCTTGCAAATGATTACAAGACTTCCTCCCGATGCAGCAGTGGGAAGTCAGGATCGATCCACGAGGAAGCATGTCAGCGGATCCTAGGCAGCGGATAAATCTCATGGTAGAAGTCGACCACAGGTTGTCGATCTCGACTAGGGTTAGTCGACAGAAGATCAGGCAAGTCGAACAGCGCAGCAGCAGTCACAGGCGGTTTTAGTCGATATCGACTAGCCCTTACTCGATATCGAGTAGAGTGGTCGATGTCGAGGATGTCTTTGTCGATCACCTGCACAGGAGAAGCTACGACGATCTGGATCGGGAATCAGTAACTCGATATCGACCAGAAGTCGTCGATATCGAGGAAGGCAGACAGTAAAACGAAACAAAATAAAAACAAAGGCTTTGGGATTCTCGAAATAAACTGTATAAAAGACAACTTCCAAGATTGGGGTTTGCGACAACATTAACCAAGCATGCATAAGGCAAGAATAAAACAGATAATCATATAAATCGCATCAAAGGATTAAGCTTTCGCCTTTTCCAACAATTAGACAACTCTTTCAAGAAAACCTAATTGTCTCTACTAATTTTATGTTTTCAATCCAAGTTGTTAGCATGGACCTCCATTAGATGGGTAATAAACACATAACAAGTAGTAGATGCTCAAAATACGATAAAAGTCGGATCTTTACCTCAAACATGCAGGGCTATCGTCGGGCTCGCCCCAACCCTAGAAGTGGGTGGACTACTCGCGCTTCATCGCATTCGCAGACATCGATTAAAAAGAAATAAATTGCATAAACTAAATTCAAAGTTTTTACAATCCCGGCCTTCCAACTTTCGTTGAACTCCAAAACCCTAAAACCTTTGAACTCCTAAAACTATATGTGGAATTGTGTCTCTGAAATTGAATTGCTGTGTGATGGAATGAATAAAACTCAGCCCCCTAAGGCCTTATTTATAGGCTTCTAATCCTTGCTATTCAAGGATAGAAATCCCTATCTATATCTAAATCTATATCTTAAAAGCTTAAGGATAAATAAATGGAGTAACATAAATAAATCCAAAAAGGAAATTATATCTAAAATGCTTAAATATCTTCAAATGGATAAATCTTCTCCTACATGGATGGATCTTGATAAACTTGGATAGAATCGGATAGATCTTGATAGACTCGGACAACCTTCATCCTCAAGGAATCCAAAACCGCGTCGGACTGCTCAAACCGCGTAACGCGGCTCAGGGTCTTTCAACTCGATATCGAGTAAACTCCTCGATATCGAGGAAAATGGACGTCGACTTCAGCTTGGCTCGGCATGTAGGGTAGCTGGTGCTCGATCTGCTCGGATGCTGGCTCTCAGGTGTTGTCAATATCGAGTAAATAACTCGATATCGAGTAGGGTGGCTCCATCGACTTGGCTGGCTTGGCTTGGTCGAGCAATTCTCTTCGACATGCTCGGACATGTGACTTCGTCTTTGTCGATATCGAGGAGTTTCCTCGATATCGAGGACTGGTGTTGCTCAGTGTCCGGGTGTCTGATCAAGTCGAGTAGCTCTCCGCGGCTCCTCGATCAGGTTTATTCGTCGATTCCAGGCATGATCTTCAGCTTTGTCAATATTGAGTAACTAACTCGATATCGAGGAGTGTCCTGGAGTCGGGTTGCTTCGTTCCCCAGCTTCTCGACATAGCTGTCCTCGATCAGTGCTGTGCCCGGACATCTTTAGTCGATATCGAGTAAAACTCGTCGATATCGAGTAGCTTCAGCCTCCGTCTTTGCTTCTTGGTTTTCTCCTGAAATGGCTCCATATTCTGCAATATTAAACAGAAACTTATGTAGATCTCCATTTCTGGCAAATAAGCATATACTACATAAATTCGACATATTCCCAACCCGAAATATGCAAAGTGTATAGAATATGGAACTAAACTGTGCATTTCAACATGGCTATTTTAGAGACATCAAATCACCCCATACTTAGACTTGCTTTTCCTCAAGCAATAACCAAACAATAACCAATACCTACAACACATCCTTCAAGTCTTCGCCTTTGTCAAAAGCAACATCTCAAGTAGCAGCAATGTAAGACAAGTGAATTTAACGTCATCACACATATATGAGCGATCCATGGGCATAGGCTATATAAATCCAACCTCACCAGGGTAAAGTGTTTACACTCAACTCTCAATGTGTTTAGGCTATGAAGATCAACTCTCAACTCAATTCCATATACAATCTCATAAACATTGTAATTTAAATATAAATCCACTTCGCAACCAATTATGTAAATGCAACAAGAATTATCAGGAGGACTTTGCTCAATAGAAGTCTTCAAAGAAGATTCCATTCGGTGGGGTTGTAATGGGGCTTGGTAAGAAATAAAAGGGTATATATGGAATTATTTGGCCATATGGTGCTTAATAAAATTCGGGAATCAAGACTCCTAAATCTCCAACATAACCAAACCATTACTCTTAATCATATGCATCAACCAAACTCTCCAACTTATCTCAATGAAGTACGTAACCTTTCAAACTTAATTAACCTCTCCAAAGTATGTATCTTGCGAAAATGAAAGAAATAGGGTAAATTTGGCTCATGCACTTTATTCATAATCACATTCTTTTATTCTTTTGCTTTTTTTTTGAAACGAAAATAAAATAAAATTAAACTAGTGCATTTATAGGGTGAGCCAAAAATCCTTTTACATAGTATGCATAGCAAGATAAAAATATAAAACCAACCCATATCTCAATAAATTCAAAAATCCTCCTCACTTGAAATGAAACACAAGCTCATTTCTTCCACAAACCATTATTTCAACAAACTCTAAGTCTTAATTCCCAAATGGGGGTCAGGCTCAATTTGGCTAAGGATAATTTTGTGGAGTTTATAATAGGAGTCTCAGGCTGATGTTCTGGCTTCAAGCAGGGATAATGCAGAATAGGTAAAGAGAGAATAAAATTGGCTTAAAAGGTGCCTCCATCATTTAATTCTCATTTACATAAACATATAAATGCATTGGCTTTGAATAACTATCACAACATTTAGAGATGCATAGGAAGAGTAAATACACTCAAGAAAGCAAAGGGATTTTCGATGTTCTCCCTATAAGGCCAAAATTCTCACTAGGACAATTTTTGTTGGATTTCAACCTTTAGCTTAGGATCATATGTGCTCAATTTCATCACAAGTTTACAATCCACATAAAAAACAATTTCGAGGACTTAGGCTAAACCTTCCAAACATGCTATAGGATTTACATGATCAAGTCAGTCATTATTTATCATCATAGGACATCTAAGTTAGGGTATAAAAACTAGACAATGCAAAAAATTAAACATGCATTTTTTTCTTTTTTTCGACATTTTTTTTTATGTAACTAACAAAAAACAAGACTAAAGTATGACAAAAGACTTAAATGCATAAAACTGAAACATGAATTCATAACATAAAATTTCACCATGTAAAACCAAAAAGCAAGACTAAAACATATAATAATGATAATGAGCCCTTCCCCCACCCCATACTTAAAATATACAGTGTCCCCACTTTATAAAATCAAATAAAAACATGAGTAAAGGAAGGAACTCACCGAATAACGCATCGAGGAAGGCAAAACAGGGCATATCGAGTAACTATTCTTGTCGATATCGAGTACTGTACTCGATATCGAGTAAGCTTGTCTGCGTCCAGTGGAATCTGAAGTCGAGGAGACTCATCTGGCTTAGTCGATATCGAGTTGGCCTACTCGATATCGAGGAACTTCTGGGCTGCTCCTCTTGGTCGTTGTCGACTGGCCTAGTCGATTTCGACTGTTCTTCAGGGACTTCTTATTCCACTTTTCGCGATTCTTTTATGCTTGCCGACCTAAAAGTGTTAGATTGCACACAAAAACAAGACTTTCCACATGAAGTATTCTAAACTAAAAAAACCAAAGACAAAAACCAAAACCAAAATTAAAAAGTTTCAAAGCCCCAAAATTCAAAAAGTTTTATATACATGCTCTAGATTTTAGAGTCGCTAGGCCGACTTCTTCTTTTATGCTCAGGGACCATTAAGGTGAGGCCCGCTTGTGCTTGGCCCTTCTCCTGGATCATCTAGGTCCTGATTGTAGTATGCAAGCTCAGCTGACAGGTGGTTGCTTGCATAATCTTCCTTTTCTTTCTTCTTTTTCTTTCCAGCTCTCAGTTTCCGCAGATTCTCTCGCCACGGGGCCTTACCTCCCCTTAAATTATTGATAAATTTCTTAATGGACTGAGGAGGAGTAGAACCCATACCTGAACTTACCTTTTCGGACCCAAAACAGAAATCTTCGGGCTTAGGGTTAGTCGATATCGGGCAGGACTGGTCGATATCGAGTACAGGGACCCCATACTTAGGCTCTTGGCAAGTCTGGTGCTCAGCAGTGGAAGTCGATGTCGATGAGATTTTATCGATATCGAGTACAGCTTTGGTCGATATCGAGTTAGGCTTGTCGATATCGAGTACTGTTCTAGTGCCTTCCTCCGTTGTTTGCTTGATCCCGTGGTTGCTGATGCTCTTCACCTCCAGCCATGAAATTTCTTCTTTTGCAGGGCCAAAAGAGAAGTCTAAGACCTCATCGCCTATGGTGAAGGTGAGCGATCGCTGTTTGACATTAATCTTGGCATCTGCAGTAGCTAAGAATGGTCTACCAAGAATAATAGGGCTAGTAGGATCTTCAGCATAGTCTATAATAAGGAAATCTGCTGGAACAAAGAATTTACCAACCTGGACGGGAACATTCTCAACTATACCTGTAGGGATGACCACTGTATTATTTGCCATGTATAACTTAGCATCCACAGGCTCTATGCATCCTATCTTCACCTTCCGCCAGATTGATAAGGGCATGATGCTCACACTTGCTCCTAAATCACACAAGGACTCATATTTATATTGTCCAAATCCCACAGTAACAGAAAACTTACCAGGGTCAGGTCTCTTTTCAGGGAAGTGGAGTACTTTGCATTCGCCGGCGATCTCTGAGATGAATCGCTTCTTGCTAAGGATTTCCTTCAAGAATTTGACATATCCAGGCATCTCTTGCAGGGCTTCTGTAAAAGGAATAGAGACATTCAGTTCTTGCAGCATATTAACAAAACGGTTAAACCTACCTGCAGTGGGATCTTTCAGTGCTTTGGAAGGGAAAGGCAATGTCTTTTTCAACTTCGGAGCTAGATCAGACGTCGGAGGTATTGCAGAGTCGTCGACATCGGCCAGGTTTTTGTCGATATCGACTTGAGCTTCCTCGATATCGAGTAGGTTTGTCGATCTCGAGTTGCTGGGCTGTGCAGTGGAGTCCGAGATTGGCTTCTCCTCTGTGTCGAGGAGATTTTTGTCGATATCGACCACGGGCTCCTCGATATCGAGTTGCTGCTGCTCGTTGTCGAGTTGCTGCTCTGCTTTGTCTTGGTGCTTCCCGACCTTTGGCTCGTGTAATTGGTGCCCACTTCTGAGTTTGATAGCTGCGACGTGTCCGGTCTTCCCTTTAGGATTTGGTTCTGTTTGCCCAGGGAGTTGTCCGGATGGTCGTGGGATCTGTGCAGCGAACTGTCCCATTTGTGTCTCTATGTTCCTCTTCCAGACATCCAGCTCTCCAAATCTAGTAGTGATGCTCTGAAGCTGGTTATTGATGGCGCTTGTAGACTGCTGATTTTGTGCTTGATTTTTCCTTATCTCGTCGAGGATAAATTGTAGATCGTCCTTCTTTTGATCCCTTTCTGGATGTCCTGGAGCTCTGTATGGTGGGGGGTTCCTAGAAGGACCTTGGTTCCACTGTGGTTGATAGAACCTTTGATCCCCCATATAGCGATTGGGACCCCCTGCGTAAGCTACCTCTTCGTGTGTCTCTGCCATCCTGACTTGCTTTGTGCGTGGGCACTCAGTAGTGGTGTGCCGCTGTGATCTGCATTCGATGCAAGGCTGGTTGACAGAGAGGTACTTGACTTGCTTGAGGAGCTTGCGATTCTGGTCTCTGTAGAATTGCTCCCTGACATCTGGGTCAATCTCGTTGGAAGCTTCATAGAGGGGCATAGATGGTGCTGGCCTGGCGTAGGAGTTCTCCTAATAGTTTGTGGTAGACCCATACTTGTTGTCATAGTTAGTGAGCTTGTCAAGTACACCCCATGCGTCAATTGGTGGCATCGTCAGGTACTCATATCGAGTATACTGGTTGATCCTGTCCTTAGTTACTTGGTCAAGAGAATTGAAGAAGATCTCTTGAATGACGTAGGGGGGCTGTCCATGAGTAGGGCAAGATCGCAGCAGTTCTTTGTATCGTTCTCATGCTTTTGCCAGCGGCTCCCCAGGCTTCTGTTTAAAAGCTGTAATCTTTTGGCGGAGGAGTGCTGTCTTGGCAGGAGGGAAGAATTTGTTGAGAAACTCTTGCTCTACTTGGGCCCATGTTGTGAGGGATCTTGGTTTCAGCCCTTCAAGCCACTTCAGTGCAGGTCCAGCGAGAGACCAGCGAAAATCCTTCATCTTGACATATTCCAGAGTGGTACCTTCAGCAAGAGTACGGCACATGTCAGAAAAATTTGTAATATGTTCAAGAGGGCATTCATTAAACTTTCCATAAAAAGCAATATTTTTAAGCTCTACAAGGAATTGAGTGAGAATTTCAAAAGAGTTTTCAGGGATTAGAATAGCCGATTCAGGCACGACGAGAGTCGGATGCATATAATCCTCTGCAGTGGTTAGGTATTGGGCAAGCTCATCTTCTGCTTGCCTTGTGCGCTCAGCTTCCTGTTCCCTGGCTGCTCTCTCAGCGGCGATAGTAGTATCCTTTGCGGCTAGTTCCCTTGTAAGCCTTTCAATCAGCTGTTCTTGTGTTTCTACGGCCGCCATGGCTCTTTTCAGTTTAGCTTGGATATGTATGAGGCGCTCCGGTTCGTCTAAGGCGACAAACTCAGGTTTTTGACCAGAACGGCGCATATACCTGTAAAATAATTCAAAGTAGATGTGAGATTTAACTACCTAAGGCGTGAATGATAGCTTCCCCGGCAACGGCGCCAATTTGTTGATAGGAGGAAATCAAGAATGCAAATAGAATATAAATAAAGTACAGCAAACCAGATTCCGTCCCTTGCAAAGGATTACAAGACTTCCTCCCGATGCAGCAGTGGGAAGTCAGGATCGATCCACGAGGAAGCGTGTCAGCGGATCCTAGGCAGCGGATAAATCTCACGGTAGAAGTCGACCACAGGTTGTCGATCTCGACTAGGGTTAGTCGACAGAAGATCAGGCAAGTCGAACAGCGCATCAGCAGTCATAGGCGGTTTTAGTCGATATCGACTAGCCCTTACTCGATATCGAGTAGAGTTGTCGATGTCGAGGATGTCTTTGTCGATCACCTGCACAGGAGAAGCTACGACGATCTGGATCGGGAATCAGTAACTCGATATCGACCAGAAGTCGTCGATATCGAGGAAGGCAGACAGTAAAACGAAACAAAATAAAAACAAAGGCTTTGGGATTCTCGAAATAAACTGTATAAAAGACAACTTCCAAGATTGGGGTTTGCGACAACATTAACCAAGCATGCATAAGGCAAGAATAAAACAGATAATCATATAAATCGCATCAAAGGATTAAGCTTTCGCCTTTTCCAACAATTAGACAACTCTTTCAAGAAAACCTAATTGTCTCTACTAATTTTATGTTTTCAATCCAAGTTGTTAGCATGGACCTCCATTAGATGGGTAATAAACACATAACAAGTAGTAGATGCTCAAAACACGATAAAAGTCGGATCTTTACCTCAAACATGCAGGGCTATCGTCGGGCTCGCCCCAACCCTAGAAGTGGGTGGACTACTCGCGCTTCATCGCATTCGCAGACATCGATTAAAAAGAAATAAATTGCATAAACTAAATTCAAAGTTTTTACAATCCCGGCCTTCCAACTTTCGTTGAACTCCAAAACCCTAAAACCTTTGAACTCCTAAAACTATATGTGGAATTGTGTCTCTGAAATTGAATTGCTGTGTGATGGAATGAATAAAACTCAGCCCCCTAAGGCCTTATTTATAGGCTTCTAATCCTTGCTATTCAAGGATAGAAATCCCTATCTATATCTAAATCTATATCTTAAAAGCTTAAGGATAAATAAATGGAGTAACATAAATAAATCCAAAAAGGAAATTATATCTAAAATGCTTAAATATCTTCAAATGGATAAATCTTCTCCTACATGGATGGATCTTGATAAACTTGGATAGAATCGGATAGATCTTGATAGACTCGGACAACCTTCATCCTCAAGGAATCCAAAACCACGTCGGACTGCTCAAACCGCGTAACGCGGCTCAGGGTATTTCAACTCGATATCGAGGAAAATGGACGTCGACTTCAGCTTGGCTCGGCATGTCGGGTAGCTGGTGCTCGATCTACTCGGACGCTGGCTCTCAGGTGTTGTCGATATCGAGTAAATAACTCGATATCGAGTAGGGTGGCTCCATCGACTTGGCTGGCTTGGCTTGGTCGAGCAATTCTCTTCAACATGCTCGGACATGTGACTTCGTCTTTGTCGATATCGAGGACTGGTGTTGCTCAGTGTCCGGGTGTCTGGTCAAGTCGAGTAGCTCTCTGCGGCTCCTCGATCAGGTTTCTTCGTCGATTCCATGCATGATCTTCAGCTTTGTCGATATCGAGTAACTAACTCGATATCGAGGAGTGTCCTGGAGTCGGGTTGCCAGACATCTTTGCTTCTCGACATAGATGTCCTCGATCAGTGCTGTGCCCAGACATCTTTAGTCGATATCGAGTAAAACTCGTCGATATCGAGTAGCTTCAGCCTCCGTCTTTGCTTCTTGGTTTTCTCCTGAAATGGCTCCATATTCTGCAATATTAAACAGAAACTTATGTAGATCTCCATTTCTGGCAAATAAGCATATACTACATAAATTCGACATATTCTCAACCCGAAATATGCAAAGTGTATAGAATATGGAACTAAACTGTGCATTTCAACATGGCTATTTTAGAGACATCAAAGCTGTTAACACAGCTAACTATATTTTGAATCGTTATCTTATTCGTTCCATCTTAAAGAAAACTCCTTATGAACTTTTCAAAGGCTGCAAACCCCATATATCGTATTTTAAACCCTTTGGATGTACTTGTTTTGTTCATAACAATGGAAAAGATAACCTTGGGAAATTTGATGCGCGTAGTGATGAAGATATATTTCTTGGCTACTCCATAAGTAGCAAAGCATATAGAATCTTCAACAAAAGGAGCAAGATTGTTGAGGAAAGTATACATGTTATATTTGATGAAGGCAATGACGGTTCTTTAAGTGAAAGTGTTGCAGATCTAGATCTTAACAGCCATACAGAGAATGAGGATGGTGATGATGTTGCTACCAAGAACACAAAGAAGAAGAACTTGCAGGATCAGATTCTTAACACTGAAGAATTGGCCCAAGGTGTTGAAGCTCAGTCCAAAGCCCTTGGCGACCAATCCAAAAGTGTTGAGACTTCAGAAACTGTTGTAACTGAGCCTAACATATCCATGGAGTCAGATGTACCACAAATCAATCATATTGATGTGACGAACCAGGGAGCTAAGACTAGCAAGAGAAAGTTCAAATACTCCTCATCACACTCATTAAAGGATATCATCTCTGACCCTACATCTAGTGTTCAAACTCATTCTAAACTTAAAGATCTCTGTGCTTTTCACGCTTTTGTTTCTCTTATATAACCAAAGAAGGTAGATGAGGCCCTTCAAGAGCCAGACTGGATCATTGCTATGCAAAGTGAGCTTAACGAATTTGAAAGGAACAAAGTCTGGACCTTCAAGCCTAGGCCAAAGCATTAATCAGTCATTGGCACACGTTGGGTAATTTGGAACAAGCTAGATGAGAATGGTAAGATCGTGAGGAACAAAGCAAGGCTTGTTGCTCAAGGCTACAATCAAGAGGAAGGTATTGACTACGAGGAGACTTTTGCTCCCGTAGCCAGGCTTGAAGCCATTCGTATTTTATTAGCATTTGCATCTTTTATGGGCATTAAATTATATCAAATGGATGTCAAGTGTGCTTTTCTTAATGGTTTCTTAGAGGAAGAAGTCTATGTGGCTCAACCCCCGGGTTTTGAAAGTTCGGAATTTCCTAATCATGTTTACAAACTAGACAAAGCGCTATATGGTTTGAAACAAGCCCCAAGAGCTTGGTATGAGCGCTTGTCAAAATATCTTTTAGAAAACAATTTTAAAAGGGGGTTGATCGACAAGACTCTTTTTATCAAGACCAAAGGAATGACATTTTGGTTATTCAAATATATGTTGATGATATATTGTTTGGGGTTACTAACACATCTTTGTGCAAGGAATTTTCTAACATTATGTGCAGTGAATTTGAGATGAGCTTGATGGGTGAACTCAACTTCTTTTTGGGGTTACAAGTTCATCAATCTAAGAAAGGGATCTTTGTCAACCAACGCAAGTACACTAAGGATCTCTTGAAGAAGTTCAAGATGGATCAATCCAAAGCAGCCAAAACACCCATGAGCTCAACCTTATCTCTAGATCAAGACAAGACCGGGAAGAGTGTCAATCAAAAGGAGTATCGAAGGATGATTGGATCTTTATTATATCTTACTGCTAGTAGACCTGACATCATGTTTAGTGTTTGCATGTGTGCTAGGTTTCAAGCTGACCCTAAAGAATCTCACCTCGTGGCTGTGAAGAGGATCTTTCGATATCCCAATGGCACTAAGGAGCTTGGCTTGTGGTACCCGAAGCAAAGAGATTTTACACTAATTGGGTATTCTGATGCAGACTTTGCAGGCTATAAGGTGGATAGGAAGAGCACGTCGGGATGTTTCCAATTCTTAGGAGCATCCTTGATTAGTTGGCACTCAAAGAAACAAAACTCAGTTGCTCTTTCCACTGTCGAAGCCGAATACATAGCCGTTGGAGCATGTTGCTCCCAAATTCTTTGGATAGCTCAACAAATGAGAGATCTTGTAATCAACCTCAAAGACATTCCCATCAAGTGTGACAATACAAGTGCCATCTCCATTACAAAGAATCCCGTTCAGCATTCAAGGACCAAGCATATCGATGTAAGGCGTCATTTCATTAGGGACCATGTCGAAAAAGGTGATGTGTCCATATTCTTTATTTCAACTGATTATCAATGGGCTGACATTTTTATTAAGCCTTTGGCAAAGGACAGGTTCACCTTCATTAGACGTGAGACCAGAATGCTTAACAGGGATGCACTTTCGTAGGGGGAGCTTTCCTTTTACGAAAGATAACTTCTACTCAGTGTCAAGACCTTTGAGATTCATGTCAAAGTTTGTGAACTGAATAGTGGAGCACATATAACGGATCATATGTTTGGTTGATATCTTATTAGATATTTGATCAAATATAGTTTTAATGGTTTTTAAATTTCTTTATTTGTTACCGATTTCATTTTCCAAAAATCTTATATCCGAGTATATTTTATTTATGGTAATTATTTTTTCGGATATATTCTCTCTTGCTTTTAAAAAGTGAAAGGATGTTTTTGAACTTTGAAATTTTGGCAAATCAGATCTTTTAATTTTGGCAGTAGTGTTATGATTATCGCCATTGGAACCATAAACACGTCCCATCGACTTACCCTCTTGCCCCTTTTTAAACCACACCCTCTTACCCTAACTATTCACCAACTCTCTAGAACTACCTAAACCCTCCGTCTTTTAACCTTCTCCTTCAACCTTTTTCTGAAAGCTTCACCGAATCCCATCCATGGCACCCAAATCCAAGAAGATCTCCACACCCAAACGCCTTGGCGCTACCCCCAAAGGATGCCAGACCCCTCTTGTGATTTCCCCTCAACCCTAACCTACTCCTCAAGCAATTGTCCCAAGCATCGTCCCGAGCACCGTCCCTAAGAGCACCATTGCCGAAATCAAGCGGTCTTTGAAGCACCCGACGAAGAAGCCTCTCAGTGCAAACCTAAAAGGGAAGAAAAAGATCATTGCTGAGGAAGAGGAAGAAGAAGAGGAAGTGGATGATCTTGATGAGATTCTAGAGCGAGATGCTGCAAAGGAGGCCGAGGAAGAGGCCCAGAGAAAGAAAAAGGCTGAGGAAGAGGCTGAGAAAGCAAGGAAAAAGGCCGAGGAAGGGGCTGAGAAAGCAAGGAAAGAGGCCGAGGAAGAGGCCCAAAGAGCAGCAAAGAAGGAGGTTCCCGATGTAGAGGAACCAGAGGAAGAGGAAGAGGACGATGAAACTGTTGATAATGACGAGGAGGCCGAGGGAGATGATGTTGTAGTGTCTGCTGAGGACTCGGGGTCTGAAGAAGAAGAGGAAGAGGAGCCAGAACTTGTTCCCTCTCCTACTCCTCCTCCTCCTCCCCCGTCTCTGAAGAAGCGCAAAGCCACTAAGGCCAAGAAGTCTCCACTTCCCAAGCGTTTAAGGAAAGCCACTCTCAGAAGCTTTGACGCGCCTGTCAAGACGACTGCTCCCACTAAAGCTCGAAGGAAGAACGTCGATCCCCCTGCACTTATCCAGGTAAACCAATCCTTACCCTCCTCCTGGTTTGAGAATGCCGAGATGGCTGGAAAGTGGGTAGACGAGTTTAGAACTCGTAAGATTTGTTGTTCAGATTTTATTGATCTTGATTTCTTAGAAGCTTTGAACCTACCCTCCATCTCTCTTCTCAAACAAACCTCTGCCTGGACCCTTCTGAACCTTGAATCTGTGTACTACCCCCAACTCACCCGACTATTCTACATAAACCTCAAAGCCAAACATGTTGTTGATGGTTGGTCTCTGGAGTCAGTCGTCAAAGGAGTTAGAATCACCTTCAACTCCCTTGACTTCACTGATCTCCTTGGCCTTCCTAAACCTTGTCCACCCTCTCCTGAAACCCCCACAAAAGATCAGTGTGTTGCTCTTACCCGATCCAAATACCTGCTCCCCGAAGCATCTAACAGCACCACCAAACAGCTTACCCGCTCGTCCCTCACCCTCGAAGCCAAAATCATCTTCAACATCATTGTGAGATGTCTTTTACCCCGTATCAACTCTGCCTCCCTTCTCATTGACAACGATATGGTCCTCCTATACCGAATTTTGAATGGCCGTGATCTTGATCTGGCCAATACCATTCTAGGATCCATGGCTCACACCTACAAAGCCATAAAAGGAACTCCCCTCCCCTTCGCAAACCTTTTAACCCATGTCTTCAAAGCTTCTAAAATTGATTTTGAAAATGAAGAACAACAACATCATATGGGTAAATTTGACTCCAAGAGCTTTGAGAAGATTGGCATCACTCAGTCCCCCCAAGGGACTTGGAGTCTTGCCTCTCCCTCAAAAACTCTTCCCACTGCCTCTGCCATCGAGGAGCGTATGGAAAACCTGGAGTTGGGTTTGGAAGAAGTTCGCCTGGACATCAAGGAGCTGCATCGAGAGTTGTTGCTGGAGATGGGCGGGGTGGCTAAGTTGCTGAATGAGCTGAAGTTGCTGTTCACGGATGGTGCTCAAGATGATGAATCCTAAACCCCTACCTTACCCTACCCTAGACCATGATCTAAACACTGCTGGTTTTATTGGTTTTTTTAAAACTTTTGGTTACTGTTTTTTTTCCTCCTCCCTTTGTTGAAAGACAAAAAGGGGGAGATGGTTGGTTTAGACTTTAAAACTGTTGTGAACCAAGGTCTTGGAAGACCTTACTTTGCTTTTTTTTTTGTTGGATGTTTCTCTTTGGCTTTAAAAACTTATGATCCAACATTTGTCTAACCCATGCAGGAACTTAGTCCGATTTTACCTTATAATATATCTGCTTGACTAAGTTACAGGGATGCACATGTTTTGTCTTTCATCAAGGGGGAGATTGATAACTCCACTCCCTTTATGAATATCAGAAATGGTTTCAAAGGCTTTGACACATAGCGTGTGTCAAAGGTCTTGAAGCTACAACTGTGTTAATGAAACACAAAACCTGTATTTCTTGCATATTATTTTCGGATGTTATTATATATTATTATTATATATATTTCCAGATATTATTGTATATATTATGCACTAATAATGCAGCAAGAATTTCAAATGAAATCTCCTTCCTTAAGCTAAAAGACATGAAGATCGAATCTGGTGGATCATGGCTTCGGAGTTTCCCAGAATAGAAGATTGTGAAGATTTTCGTGATCTGTTCTAGCCGTTGAAGAGAAGATCCTTCTTTGAATAGATGCGCCGATTTGATCTACTATAAAAAGGAGAAGAAGAAGAAGTGAAGACAGCACAAGCGTTGAACGAAAACCTCATTGATCTACATCGCACACAAAGCCCTCAAGTCAATCTGTCTTCTTCGTGTACTATCTGCTAGGCGTTAAGAGTTGTATCTTTTGTTTCAAAGCATTTGAGAGTTACACAGTGAGCTTATAGGATATATTTTGAGAGAGTGTTATACTCGAGAATTTATAACTCAGAAAGTGGAGACTAGGCGATTGATTCACGAAGTGTAAGAGGATTGTACTAGATAGCTGAGAGAGGTGGGGCTCTTCTAGATTGGTCTAGGACTCCAAGGGAACGTGAGTTAACTAGATTACAATTGTATAGGAGAGAGGCTTCTAGGTGAGCTATTAGGATCCTAAGTCTTGTGAATCAATAAAGTCGGTTGAATCCTAGGGTTGTGGAAGAACCCTAGAGGGGGACTATGCCTTTAAGGAGCCGAACCTCGTTAACAATTCGTTGCGTCCTTTACTTATTGCTTTACCATATTTCCGCACTTGGTTCGTATTGTATAACTCTTCTGTGATTCAGGTTTTCTAGAGGAAAGAATTAAGTCTAATCTCAAAGGGTTTTGCAAGCGTTTCAAAAGTCTTGAGATTATCAGCGAAAAGTTGGCATACTCTATTCAACTCCCCTTCTAGAGTATCTTTATTATACTTTGTTATACATTATCGAACCTTCACATATGTGTATGAGTAATCAATGATTTACCCCGTTATCTTTCTTGTTTTTAGATTCAGGTACCCCCGATACCCGATATGCGTGATCATATGTGGATGTTTGTCGGGCATAGCCTATGGAGAGAGAGAGAGAGAGAGAGAGAGAGAGAGAGAGAGAGAGAGAGAGAGAGAGAGAGAGAGAGAGAGAGAGAGAGAGAGAGAGAGAGAGATTATGTGTGAACAAATCTTCTAACCTCATTTTTTGCTTTCTCAACATTAGAGCTTACTCTACATAGTATATGTTCAGTTGTCAAGATATGAAGTTGGAGAATGGCTTAATTCAATAGCTCAAAAGTTGATTTTCTATCTGAAGACCCAATGGTTCCTTTGTTATTCTGAGTTGTTAATATCAGGGGAGAATACCAAGAAAGTTGTAGACAACATAGATGTGGTTGCGGGTCTTTGGGTGACCATCACTTCTGCTGCAACATTCACCATTCGAGGTGGATATGACCTGAACATTGGAGATACGATGCGAGTTAAGCAAGCCACTATAAAAGTATTCTTATTTGCAGATGTTTTTGCCATATGCTTATGTGTGTTGGCATCCTGATTAGATACACACTACGCCGAAGATCTAACCATTTAAACAAGTTGGTGGTTTACAGTATATGCGTCTTAACATTTCTCGTAGCCGCAATTGTGTCTTTTCTATCAGGTGCATATGCAGTTGGTTCGGGCCCCCTTCATGTTCTTAACCGTTGATCTCGTGATCTTAGCAATTATCTGACATTTCATTATTATTTTTGTTGTTTAATTTAATGAATTAGGGCCCTTTAGAGACGGGATTTTGCATTTTTGTATGGGAGATCGGTT
Organism: Persicaria maculosa; assembly: GCA_963922045.1. NCBI lineage: Eukaryota > Viridiplantae > Streptophyta > Magnoliopsida > Caryophyllales > Polygonaceae > Persicaria > Persicaria maculosa. The sequence continues at coordinate 59,474,744 of OY998259.1, forward strand.
AGGAATTCTTGGATGGTGATCCGCTTAATTGGTATTAAGGAAGGGATCTGTTTGTGTCACTGGTGGATTCGTTGATCAATCGAAGCTTTTCATGTTAATGATTTGATCTATTGATTTCTATATTTGGGTCAGGTAAATGTGGCTCAACTCTTTGAAAATATGTTCATTGCTTCAAGTCTTAACAGGTTGATCAACCCCATACATGAAATCGAGTATTCAGTGAAAACTCTATGGATACACAACAAAGCCAACAATTGTGAGTATTGTACCTCTGCTTCATATGTTTATGATGATGTTAGAATCTGAGATCGATCTTATGGAATAATACATCACATTCATGATTAATTGGTTCTAAAACTCGATAAATATAAGAAGTGAAGTGGGAAAAAAATCTAAGCAACACTGATCTTCTACATGTACACCACAAATTTACCGTTATTTTCCATACTGACGCATTTATGGTTATGGAGGCAACTGCAAGACTTTCATTCATTTGGATAAAGAGAGATTATGATATGTATGTACTAAGAATAGTTGTGTATGGTTTCTTCTTTCCCACGGTCATCTCTCTTGAGCATCTTTAATGGTGGTACTCTAGTTGAGTGTCATGAGGTATTAAAAAAATTAATGTGCAACGCTCCCTGCACCACTTATTTCAACCTTGTATTTTCTTATAATCTTTTATTTTCGATTTAAAAAGATAAACACTCCCCTCTTTTATTTAGGGTTATTTTGGCAAATGACACATTATGAATATCTCATTTGCTAACTAGCACCCAAACAAAATTAATTAACTAACCTAGCACCCTTCCCAATTTGACTATTGAGGGTCAACGTTGACTGGTCAACGTTGACCGTTGACCAACTCCTTCAGATTTTTTTTTTGATGCCATTTTTCCCTATTTTGATGCCACTTTTTTTTATTACATTTTATTTTCGTTTTAATGTCACTTTTATTACATTTTATTTTCGTTTTAATGCCACTTTTTCAAACTTTGATGACATTTTTTGTTTAATGTGATGTCACGTTGACCATTGATGCCACTTTTTTTCAATGTTGACTATTGATGACATTTTTTTATGTCAAATGTTTGATGATATTTTTTTTACTGTGATGCCATTTTTTATTACATTTTATTTTCGCTTTGATGTCACTTTTCTAATAAAATGAATTGATGACACTTTTTTAATGTCATTTTTTCAAACCTTGATGACATTTTTTGTTTACTGTGATGCAACGTTGACCATTGATGCCACTTTTTTACTGCTGACTACTGATGACACTTTTTTTATATCAATTTTTTGATGATATTGTTTTTTAACATGATGCCATATTTTTTCAAGGTAATATTTTCGTGATGCCATATTTTTTCAAGGTAATGTTTTGATGGCATTTTTTCTTTAATGTGATGCAACATTTTCAAAGCAGTGTTTTGATGCCATTTTTTCTAATGTAATGATTTGATGCCATTTTTTTTAATCAAATCGTTTGATGCAACTTTTTTTTTAAATTTAATCAATTGCATATCGATTCTACTTTTATTCACTGATGACACGTTTGTGATTACACTTCATTGATGCAATCACTTGTGGTGACATGTTCATTACATTTTAATCAAGTTATGACACGAGAGCGTAAAATGTGATTAAACTTGATTGATGACATATTTTATTGATGGCCCAAGCACCAAGACCAAAGAAAAAACAAAGTTCATCCTTTCCTGCAAAGATGGCCTTTACAGATCTCGACACCAACTTAAGTTCAAGCCCTTTTGACAATTCATGCATTTTATTTACCCACACTTCTTAGAGGACACATAAGAAAGAACTTTTTGTTATGATGAAACAAGTTTAAAAAGATTCAAATCTAAACAACATTGTAGACCATACCCAGCACCAGGAACCGGCATCAGTACTTGTGGAGGGACATCGTGGCCAAATGGAGGACCACGCATCTGCTGTCCACTAAAATTGTCAAACATTGGTCAATGTTTGACAATTTTGGAGGCCTTGACAGTTCCGGAAGGTCTTAGGAGGGAAACCCATTTGCCCTTAGACTAGTAAAGATTAAAATTAAAACTAAGCAAATTCAACTGTAAAACATAATTCAAACAAGAAGCGGACCGAGAACATACTTCAAACAAGAAGCCGACCGAGAAAGTTACTTGGCATCAACACTAGTAAAGATTAAAATTAAAATTAAGCAAATTCAACTGTAAAACAACTACAAAATGAAAGAAAAGAACAAAGATGCTAAAGGGAAGCCCAGCATCTCTCTTTACAAATCTTAAATAACCCAAAAGATCAGTATTTCTTGCCCTTAAACATGCATATTATTGTCCGGCGATCCACCGTTTCAATTTCAGTGCCCGTTTAAAGGCCTGAACACTGTGTAACCATTTACCCCACACGCAAGATTTGAGTACTCTTGAGCCCCGTACTGAAAATCTGTTTCTGGTCCATTCCCTCGACGAGTGGCTTGATCATCTTTCAACCGGTTGTCTAGAGGATTTCATGCTTGACAGCTCCAGAAGCAGAAACCACCTGCAGGAAGGTTTACATTACCTCCATTCCGAAACTCAATTACACAAAGCTACCTATACAACTGATGATGAACGGCATACCATTCTATGAGCTGAGTATTGAGTCGAAATGTATTCTTGAATGTCCGCATTTGTAATCGAATTTAGCATGTCCTGTGATCCAATCACTGGTTTACCCAGCGAAGTATACTGGAACCCAGTAGAGTGTAGATGCTCAAAAACAACTTCATCAGCTACCTCAGCCACTTGTATGAAGGTTTGCAATTCGTAAACAAACAAAGCTATATAACTGAGTTTAACTGCAATTCAGGAAATTGATTACGCATTCGATATACAATGGAGTTTTCAATTGATACCAATGAGTAGCAATATTGATGAATTGAATTTGATGATTGATGGAAGAAATTACGAATCCGGATATTACCTTCTCCCTTTCGCGGATGATCAATTCGCGCTCGTGGCTGATAACGCTTTCGCTGAAATTCGAACTCTGAAAAACATCTGCCAGGATCTCAACCCCCTTGGCGACGCTCTGATTCATCAAATTGACATGATAACCGGTCATCTCTCTCGAAGTAAACCCGTTCAATTGGCCCCCAATGTTCTCCATCTCCTAAAAACCCTAGCATTGTCCCCCTTTCCTTTCAGAACCAAACGATTCAACAAATTGGAAACGTCGTTAACTTTTTCCCTCTCAAATCGGCTCCCGGCGTCGATCCATATGTCGATTGACTCGGTGCTGGCGGAGAGATTCGACTCGGTGGCGACTCGGAGGCCATTAGGGAGAGTGGTGATCCGAGTTTCCGGGGAGGAGAGGATCGTTGTGTGATCGGTGACGACCGGGTGCAGGGAGGCGTACTGGAGGAAGCGTGGATCGGGGCTCTCGAGGCGACCGATCTTGGATTTGATGGACTCGGCCAGGCGGTCGTAGATCATGAAATATGAAGATGCTAGTCGCCGCCATGGACGTCTCTCCAGATCTGATTATGTGAGGGAGAGAGGAAATATGAAGATGCTAGTCAATTAAAAAAAATTGAATGACTGCTACAACGGCCAATAAGTAAACTTAAGGTGCTAATAACCTAATTAGATTAGGAAAAGGTGATATTTCACCAAATTTTCTCTTTTATTTATTGTTTGGTCCCACATTAAAAATGAAACTAGTGAACTACGGGAAAATTGAACAGAGCTCTTTTCTTCTTCCTCTTTGTAGGGATTTCTTCTTTCTCTTAAAGAAGATATAAGGTGGATGATGATAGGAGATACCGACCACAAGCCATAGAAATCAACCGGCCGGAATCGAAACCATTTCTGGTGGTCCTCAACGCCAAAAATTCAGGGATTTCCTAACCCTGTCGACTTCAATTTAAGCAATAGAACCAAGGAGAGCGTTGGTGCTAACCAATTGCTTTCTTATCCGATAACAGGGAGGTGTGTTGCTTCAATTTAGGTTTAGGTTTTGAGGGGGATTAGCCTGCTGAAATTTGAGTTTGGATTTAGTGGTTAACCTATCAAAATTGGACATGGATTTGAGTGTAAGCCCACCTGAAATTAGGGTTGGGATTTTGGGGTTTAGGTATATGGATTTAGGATTTGGGAAAGCTTTGTGAAGCAGGAAATCTGAATTGAGGGTGTGAGAGTTGAAGAAGAATGAGAGTAAAGAGAGATAGAGATTTCAATATTTTCTGTCTGTAATTAAGATTTTTTATGACAGTAAAGTTCTATGACTGTAAAATAGAGCTAAGATGAAAAATCTTGTTACAATTTGGAATCAAGATTTTCTGTCTGTTTCATCTAATTACAACCTTGGTGGTAAATTCAACATAGAAGCAGCCTACAACCACTTCAGAAGAAGGGCTACAAAACCTCCCTAGACGACAGTGGTGGGATAGACCAATCACTCCAAAACATGCATTCATTCTAGGGCTATTTGCACAAATATACATATTTTTTTGTGGGTTTGCAAAAATACCACATTTTTAGAAAATTTGCAAAACTACCATATGTGGTATTAGTGCAAATAGGATGGGGAAATTGCTAAGCCGGTTGCAGGTTGTCCCAAGGGTAGAGAGAGAGAGAGAGAGAGAGATGGGACATCGGATTTGGTGGGGGATTTTGGCGCCAAAATTGGAGAGAGAGGAGGTGAGGTGATGGGAAAGGCTTTCCCTCCATTTTTATAGTCTAATAGGAGAGGATGAGAGAGGCCATCAGTTTCGGTCTTCCCGTGGAAAAGAGAGCTGGAGAAGAAGGCCACCATTGGAGAATAACCCATCCGCATTAAGGTCCAGTTGCTGAGCATATGTCGGGCTCTTTATTCGTTCGTGTCAGTGTTTGTAAACTTCCGTGTCACAGAGGTATCTGAGAAACCCTAAATCTCAGTTGTAATGGGTAGGCTTCTCTCCTATTTCTCGTCATGTTTCGTGAAGAGTAGATACCCATTAACAATGGTGCTGATCCGAGTTTTCAATTGCAGGGCAAAACGCCAAAGTCTGTGTCACTCTCAACTTCAACGGCCGTTGGTTGTTCGATGGTGTGGGGTGGGTGTATTATGGTGAAATAGAGCGGAAGAATGTGATAATTGAAGAGGGCATCGACTTCGCCTCTCTGACTCAACTGTTGAGGCTCAAGGTCGGCCATGATTGTTCATATGAAGATTGGCGGTTGTCTTACATGCCAAAGGGGGAAGAAGCGGGTCATCCGATAACGATCGGTGATGATGACAACCTTGAGGCTTTTAAGTTTCTCAACTCGAAGTCTGGGGAACATCCATGGCCCATGGCGATATATGTTGGTCCAGTGGTGAAAGAGAGCCTTCAAGTACCACAACCCGGCGTCGGGGAAGAATGCTTGAGTGGGCCTCGTAACTCTCAAAAGGTGGACGAGCTGGAGGCAGAAGGTAAGCCACAACCAAACCCTATGGTTGTAGATGTGGGGTTATATGGTGGAGGAGGGGTTAGCCAGCCAATAGGGATGAGCAACGATATAAGGGTGAAAAACAATGTTGACACGGGGTTTGGAAGGGGTGACAAAGATATATGTGAAGGTGACAAAGGTAAGGGTCCGGAGGTGATCCTCTTGGCTGAGGTCATCGGGAAGAGGCAAGATCACGTTACTGAAATGGGTTTTGGAACTGGTGACAGACGTATTTTTGAAGGTGACAAGGGTAAATGTCCAGAGTCGAACCACATGGATGAGGTGATAGGGAAGAGACAGGAGGACGCTACTGACAGCGGGTTTGGAACTGGTGAAAAAACTTAAGAGTGTAGGTGACAAGGGTAAAGGTCCGGAAATGATCCAGTTGGGTGGGGTGATAGGGAAGAGCCAAGAGCACGCAGCTGACATAGGGTTTGGAACTGGTGACATGGATATTCTTGAGGGTGACAAGTGTGATGGTCTAGATGTCATCCACTTGGGTGACACGGACTCCTCTCCAGATGACACGGTAAAGTGTGAAGGTTACAAGTATAAGGGGGTGGATCTCATATCCATTAGCAGTGAGGAGGAGGAGGAGGACTTCGATTCCGGAGTGAAGAGGGAAGAAGATTGTTCATATTATTATGACTGGGAGGATTATGAGGAAGACCCGGGTATGAGGGTGTCGACGGAGGGGGACGAAGTTGAGGAGGAGGTGATTAGGGAACTTGAAGATCGGGTTCCTTGGTCCAGCACATCCCCACCGTCGATGGAGAACATAGAAGCTATGTTGGACAAAGCAACGCCTCGGACCCAGGAACCACGACGGAAGCTGATAGAAATTTCGGAGGGACAAATGTTCGCCTCGAAGGTAGAATTGTAGACTTGCCTGAAGTGGATTGCAGTGCAGAAGTGCTTCGAGTTTGTAGTGAAGAGGTCGTGTAACAAAACCTATTTAGTTGGTTGTTTGGACAGCAAATGCACGTGGATGTTAAGGGCGTCGACTTACCGGCGCACGACTATGTGGTGCATCCGACAGTATGTCCAGGAGCATACATGTGACCTGAGCATGATGCACAACCATAGCCGACATGCTACGTCGAACATGATTGGACGCAACCTCGTGACCACGTAAGTGTTAATTTAGTTACGAACAGCTAATGATGTCATACAACATTATTCCCCATGTCACATAACGTAACTCACCATGACACCATTATATGCAGGTTCACCGGGACTTGAAAGGACCTCGTTCCCGAGCAAGTGCAGAAAATGACGAAGTCCGAGTATGGAGTATCGTGTAGCTACTGGAAGGCACGAAGGGCACGACTGACAGCGAGGGATGTGAAGCATGGGACCGACGAAGACAGCTACCGCGATATTATGCCATACTTGCACATGTTGGAGCAGACTAACCCCGGGACATATACTAAGTTAGAGCTGGACGCATCCCAAAGATTCAAGTACGCCTTTGTTAGCTTCGGGGTATGGCGCAAGGCGATTCCCTACCTTCGAAAGGTAATACCCCATGTCGATACTATAATATTGCATGTCACCTAACATACATAACCATGTCACCTAACCAGCTAGTGTCGATATCCATGTCCAGGTGATTTCAGTTGATGGGAGTTTCCTGAAAGGGAAGTTCAGGGGCATGCTTCTATTTGCCACATCCCAAGATGCAGACCACAGTGTATACCCGATCGCTTTTGCGATTGTCGATGGTGAGAATCACGGGTCATGGGGCTTCTTCTTCAAGAACATGCTACATGTCGTCGAGGATACACCGGACTTAATGTTTGTCTCTGATCGGCATCTTAGTATCGTCAAAGGTTTGAGGGACCACTATGTGTTTGCCAAGCAAGGGGCCTGCCAATGGCATCTATTTCAGAATGCCAGGGTTAAGTACAAGGGGGTGACGGGCCTGCACACGTTGTACTTAAAGGTGGCGAAGGCGTACACGAGGGCAGAGTTCGAGAAACACTTTGCTGATTTCTACACTCAGTCACCCGCTGCGGGCCAATACCTGAAAGAGGCTGGATTCCAGAACTGGGCCCGGGCCTACTTCTTGGGGATGCGCTACAACATATTGACGACGAACAACTCCGAGTGTCTGAATTCCGTGTTCAAGGAGCCCCGCGACCTACCCATCACATCCCTGATTGATGCTGTCATCGAAACAGTATCCAAGTGGTTTTACGAGCGACGGGAAAAAAGTGCCAAATCGGCATCGACGGTCAGCGATTACGTTCAAGGTGAGCTGCAAACGAGCTATTCGTTGGCAACATTCATGGATGTCAGAGCCCTCAGCGCACACGAGTACACTGTCCGCAGAGGGTCCTCCACCTAGGTTGTGAACCTATGTGCCCGGACCTGCACATGCAAGCGGTTTCGACATTGACCAGTTTCCGTGCCAGCACGCCATAGCGGCTGCAAGGTTTCGAGGTAGCAATTTCTTCTCTCTCGTGAATGACTTCTACAAAGTCGCAGCATGGAAGGCGTGTTACGAGAATGTGCTATATCCGGTTCCTCCAAGAGCAGAATGGCGAATCCCCCCAGCCATGTCCAGCGCGGTGTGTCTCCCCCGGACGTGAAGCGGCGCCCTGGTCGCCCTAAGACTTGTCGATACCCATCTCGGGGAGAATTTACCCGTTTCAAGCGTCGTCGTTCTTAGATGTGTTCCTCCATTGGTGGTCCAACGCCTTACCTAAGCAGCTGGGTATTCTTTTGCATTTTCCGGTTCGGGTCAGTGGTTGGACCATTCTCCGTCTATGTTATTTTGTGAACGGGCTACGTATTTGGTAGTGTAATTAGGCTGTTTGTACATATGACAAACTGTAAGTAGGTTGCTGTACTTTTAGGAAGGGTTTCCATACTACAGTTAAGTGGTGAAGAACTTCGTAGTACTTTTGGGGATGGTTTCAGAAAAAACCCCTGTCACCCTATTTGTATTCCTGTGTCAGTTAGAAGGGGTTGTCATGTCACAGCTTTCAATTTGATGGTAGACATTTCGGTGGTTGACGCTATGATAATGAATTCACCAATGCATTGGCACTTCTTTGACAACATGTTTACATTCCTGAGTGCTTGTGGTAGTGGTGTTAGGAATTCACCCTTGTGAACATATTGAAATCACCTTTATGACAATGTTGAAGGGGTTATTATGTAAGGTGACACGGGATTGTAAGTTTGGTGACACGGGTGATTTCCTGACAACTTATAACCAAAGTTTCGACAATAAGAACTTAGTCAACCAGTGGTCAAAGATAGACCAAATTTTGGCCAAACTTGCAAAAATAGCACAATGGGGGATAATTTCGAAAAATTGACCCTTTCCCATTTATTTCGAAAAAGTTGCCCATAACTCAAAAGAAAAACAAAAGAAAAAAGAATATTTTCGGGTGAGTTGACACGTGTCCCGGATATCACCACACACTCTCTGTCTGTATTCATCGGGACTCCATCTCTAAATTTCCATAACTCAAAACCATTCGAAAGGGGGAGGAAGAAGAGACGCCGGCGACGAGGAACAACGGTTCGAAGAAGAGACTGCCGGGAACTGTCGGATAAGAGAAGAACGCCGGCAGGAAACTCAGAAGGTACGCCCCCTATCTCTGTTGTCCGTTATCTTCGAATCTGGGGTTCCGGGTGGGTGGATGGAACAACCTACTATGGTGGTAAGGGATTGAACGTTAAGGAGAGCGGTTTTGGGGATTGTGGAGGTGGTTGCGAATGAAGGACAAGGAGCCGGGTTTTGGGGATTGGATAGGGAAAACCCACGGTTAGGGTTTAGTATGCCCGAAGAGGATGGCTACGTTGGGGGTCGAAATAGGGAATGGGGTAGATTAGGGGTTTGATTGGGAATGGTCAAGAATTGGGGTTCCATTAATTTGAAATTCAGATTTGGGGAGTTGATGTGGAATGTATGTCGTCAGTGGTTTAGGAACGTTCTGACATTTATGACATGGGTTTACAAATTGAGTGACATGGGTTTACAAAGCTAGTGGCATTGAATATAAAATTTCTCGATAATGTATTGTTGCTCTTAAACTGCAGGAAACAAATGGTTCGGACAAAATTTACACAGCCATAGAAAGAGCGCTTCTGCGCACGAGTAAACGAAGGGTCGAGGGTGGCGATGCTCGCCAACATCACGAACTACGTCGAGGAGATGGACGCCGCTAGGGATATCGTGGTGAAGAGACTCAAGAAGATTATGGATACCTTGGAGAAGATGGATGATAGGGTACTTCAGTCTTTCGCATTATTCACTCTCATATTCTTATTAAGTTCAGTGACTAGGGTAAATAGAGTAATGACATGGGACATACAGTATGTGACACGGGATATAAAACTGTTGGAGGAGATGGTGGATTTATTGTAACAACTTCTTGTGTGCAGATAAAAGTGTTAGAGGAGGAGGTCCATGAATTGCGGGATGGAAAATTTATTGGAAGAGGCAAGGAACAAAGAGTAAGGGATAGTGAAAACGAGTTTGTACATGTTGGAATCCATGTAAGTTGTAGGTCGGTTTTGCAGGTTGTTGATGTTGATGTACCAAAGGGGAGTCGTACTGAAGCTGTGGAGAAGCCCCGACAAGTTGCTAAGGTACGCTCCTTATGGCCCATGCCATTCATCCTTTAAGTTTTCAATAGTGGCATGGGGATGTTAGCAAGGCGACAGGGGTCGTTTTGTTAGGTGACATGGGAAATGTTTTTTTGAATTCAGAGGTTGTTCGTCGACCAGGAATGTGAGAGCAAGGCGTGGAAGATTACGAAACCGCGGGCCTCTAAAGGGAAGGACGTCGTCGTTCCCGGTGAAGCCGTTGCCATGGGACTAGTTTCTGCGGCCGACTATGAGGCCCTACAGGGGTGGCTCGCAAGGTAACCCATCGTCTCATTTCAGTCTTCATTATACGGCACAGTTACCCTTTCATTGATTCCACTCCATTGTACGGTCCAGTGCCGATGGTGAGAACCGGTCAACGGCTTGCGGCAAGGACCTGTCGAAGGAGTTTTTTACCACCCTCCAGACGCCCCGCTATTGGATCGACTCAGAGGTACGAAGCTGGTATATTGTATTTCTGACATTTTATTATGATTGGCCTTGCATACGCATTTGGGTTCCTGTTGGACTATGTTGTGGGTTGTAATGGGGGTTAACTTGACGCAGCACTTCGAGCAGTCATGCTTCCTGCTACGGAAACAAAGCATGGAGAGGGGTTACGACATTGGGCGTCGAGTCATTGTGTTGGACTCCTACTTCTCCAGCTATCTGGAGAAGGAGTGGAAGGAGTACAACTCAGACGTCGGGGGGTATGAGGCGAGTGGCGTACTCCTATCATACTTCGACGGGCGGGTCCCGGCGCCCATGGCCCGTCCGTGGGCAGGCGTGGATCTCGTCCTCCTACCCCTCAACCTGAGGGGAAGACATTGGGTTGCCGTTGCTCTTAATCTGAATGAGTGGCAGTTGAAGCTGTATGACTGCGATGTGCACTGCGTGATAGACGCCGAACTCCCACCCTTGCTGATGCACGTTACCCACCTCCTCCCCATCATCATGGATGCACACGCTGAGTTGAAGGCGAAGTATGCATCGAAGCTGCCAGGCCCGTTTCGCATAATCCGCGACAAGCGCGTTCCGCAAAACAAGCTCAGGTATGATTGGTGCGACCCCTGTATTTCATTTAACTTGATGATATCTCCGCCTCTGATTTGACAAAATCTCCGTCGTTGCAGTGGTGACTGTGGCCCTTACACGATCAGATTCATGGAGCTCCTCATGGAGACCGATCCCACCTTCGATGGGCTAGACGACACTTTTATTGGGGCGTACAGACAGATGCTAGCGTCTGCCATCTTCAATGGTCGGCTCGGTGGACGCATAATCTGATAGTCGTTTGGGTGTAGTTATGGAAGTGATTTGTTGTCTTTTGTTGTGAACAATGTTGCTTTTAATCTTGTCCTTTGGTTGTTTGGATACATTTACTTTTGGCAACGGGTTACACTCTACTGGTAAGTGGTAAAGAACTTCGTAGTACTTTTGGGGATGGATTCAGTAAATAACCCCTGTCACCCTCTCTGTATTACCGTGTCAGGTTGAAGGGGTTATCATGTCACTGGTTTGAATTTCATATTTATCGATCCGGAGGTGACACTTTCATAACGAAATCACCCATGCACTGGCACTTGTTTCAGATCATGTTTAAATTCCTGAGTGTTTGTGCTACTCGTGTACATGTTCTCACCATATTCTCCTCAGTGACACGATAATTATGTAAGTTGACACGGGATTCCAACTTTGGTGACACGGGTGATTACCAAACAACTTATAACCAAAGTTTCCACCATGCCAACATCGTCAATGACTGCCTAAAAAAGATCACAAAAATAACAAGACATGATGGTGGACACATCGAGGGGCGGAGCTGAGGGGGGACTAGGGGGGCACGTGCCCCTCCCCTCTCTCATTTCACAAAGTACCTAGTAGTATTCTAGTCGTCGATAGCTTCGTTTTGACATATAATACGCCTTAATCCGATATCTTAGTACAAAGTTATGAATGTTTAAAAATTAAAGGTATATTAATCACTTTAATTTTGTTTCAGTACACTATAATACTTCTATATTTTACTTAAAATAACATTCACATACTAAAATTCATCTCGAGAGCTTCGAAATGAGAGGTTATACTAATCATTTCGACAATTAAATAAGAAGTTACACAAGTTTAACATTTTTATATTTGGTTATACATTTATATGTTATGAGTGCAACAAGTTGTATATATTAACTATGGTTGTTATTCGAGTCAAACACGTCTAGTATTGTTTGATTATATTTAGCTCATTTAGCAACAAGTAAAGCTCGAGTGAAACCTATATTTCAACTTGAGGTCACACTCGACTTGTTTAGTAAATGAACAAGCTTGAGTGAGTTTTTGTTAGTATCATGCAACTTTACTTGTTTATGACAAAGTAACTTAAAATAAAATGGTTAAATTTCATAAAATTCGTGCTATTTGAGTTTTAATTAAGCAGAGCCGAGCTTCGAATCGAGCATAAAAATGTGCTCATAATCAACTCATTTTGTACATCATATGCTCGAACCGAGCTTTTATTGAACAAAACTCGAGTCAAGCTCTAGCTACTTAGCTCATATAACAACTATAATCTTAATTTAATGTTTATTGCATTTCCTATACTTATTTAGTTATTTTTTCTGGGTATTCCATTTATATATTTATATTTCTTCTTTTTAGGCGCGACAAAATGATAGTGTTTTTATCATAACGTACAAAAATACCAACCTTGTGCCCATATTGAAATGTATATTTGTGCAAATTGCCCTATATTTAATGTTGAAGGGGTTATTATGTTAGTTGACAAGGGATTCCAAATTTGGTGACCCCCCCCCCCCCCGATGGAGCCCCTCTCTCTTCATAAATACCACTCCATCGGTCCTTTCACTTCCACTCTTCTCTTGCAAGCCACAATAAAATTCCTGAAGAAGAAGCGACGCGATCGGGATTGGTTCACCAGTGGTGCTCATCGTCATCGAAAATCTTTCAATTCCAAGTAAGTACAACCCCGATTGGCATATGTGTTGAAAAAAACTGTTTGGATTTTAGGGTTTTCATCGATTAGAAGTTTGTTTTTAATGAAATTTGAGTTGTTCATAGGGTTTTCGGCATAGAATACTAATTGACGACATCGAAAGCTTTCCGATTAGGGGCTAGGGTTTATGCCTGTTTATGCTGCAGACTTTGGGTGAATATGTCCATGGCTCACTGTTTTATGGCTTGTGCCTTGTGTAGTTCCCTGTTCAAAACATCCATTAGTCTCTTATCTTGCATGTGCTTATTACATACTTATGTTGAGTAGTTGCTTGGAGTTCCTATATGTGTTTATTGGTTTAGGCTTCATATATGCAATTACTTGGTGGAATTTGCTGAATTGGGGGTGAGAATGCAACCAGTCAAGTATATATACTGGGTGACACGGGATTACAACTTTGGTGACACGGGTGATTTCTAACCACCTTTTTGTAATTGGTCTTTGCTTGCACAAAATTCTCTCCTTATCAAAATTATAGGGTGCTTACAGTAATTTAGCTTATATATTACATTCTCCTTTAGTTATTTGGTGACATATCATCTCACTCTCCCATTCATCTTCTTCATATATATGTACTTGTTAGGCTTGAAAAAGAAATAGAACATTTTGGATCCTTTTTGTGTGAATCTAAAGCATAAATATGATTAAGCCTATGAAAGTTGCAACCTTTCTCTTTGTATGTGAAGGTTCTTAGTAGGGAAGTCAGTCAAGTATATATAGTTGGTGACACGGGATTCCAAATTTAGTGACACGGGTGATTTCTTCCCATTCGTTATATAACTTTGTGAAAACTTTATTTCAGTGATATGAGTTTGTTATCAGATTTGTGGACTCCGTTGCCACATGCATCTTACAAATGGCATCTTCCAGAAATTTCATTCATATGAGTTTCATATTCACACTTGTATTTACCATTTCCAATTTTGCTTGGACATTAATCTCTCCTTCTCAACATTATAAGGTCCAGACATTATTTTAGCTTATATATTACATTCTCCTTTAGTTGTTTGGTGACATATCATCTCACTCTCCCATTCATCTTTTTCATATATATGTACTTGTCTCCAATATAAAACATGCTTAGATATTTTTCATATGTATGTATGTTCTTGTGTTTGGTTTTCTTCAGCCATCTCACATTTATTTTCCCCTGTACTGGTAGGAATCATGTGGCCTTATTCGGATAGCGACATTGACACGGACTCAGACAGCGACCGGAGCTACAAGAGCGGTGACGATAGGAGGTACTTCTGGCTGCGTTCGGACTACGACTACGGCATGAGCCGTCGGGACCGTGGAGGGGAGGAGGAGGATGATGATCAGTCAGACATAAGAGACCCCGAGCAGGTGGCTGAGGACAATGCGCTCTGGAACTACGCCGCCGAAGAGCTCCCTGACCTCCGCCAGCGAGTTCAGTCGCTGCTGAACCGGGATGCTGCGAGGGAGGGAGCTATGGCCGCACATCGCACTCAGCTGGAGGCCGCCAACACGCAGGTCTAGACCACCACTATTCAGCTGCAGGCTACCCAGGCCACGCTGCAGGCCACCACTACTGAGTTGCAGGGTACCCAGACCACGCTTCAGGCCACAATGGAAGAGAACATGGTCCTCGCCAACAAGTTGGTGAGGAGCGAGGGTAGCAACAAGCACCTGGCGCAGCGGGTGGCCGAGGTGGGCTCCTTCCTCTGTGGGCAGTGGGTCAGGCACGCTAGCGAGCAGCTCCGCACCCGACAACTGACCCGCTGGAACAAGCTCATGGGGTAGATTCTCGTGCTGATGATGGGAGTAATGGTGCGTCTGGTCACCAGGGCTTAGGACCTCCCAAGCCAGTTCTGTTTGTTTTTTGCCAAAACTTGTGATGTTGTTGTAGTAGTTGCCAAAACTTGTTATGTGGTTTTTTGGACTTTGAACAACTCTGTATGTGGCGGATGGCCCCCATTTTGTGCAGTTAGGGGCCTATGTAAGGGTAGTTAGAAACAATGTCTCACCCATGCTCGGTTAGTTGTCGTTTTTTGGAACGCCGATTGTGGTTGCACCGTTATGAATGGTGCCTGTATGATCGGATATGGTATGTATAGGGCAATGTCCCTCCTATATTATGCATGTCTATTACATTTCCACTTGTTGGTGTTATGCATGTCTATTAATTCAATTATCCATGACAAAATGTACACTTATATGGTTTCTATTACCCTACTCACCATATTGCCATATGTGACACGGATAATCACGTTATTTGACACGGGATTACAAGTTTGGTAACACGGGTGAATTCCTTCCAACTTATAATATGCATATCAACCGAGTAAGTTTCTTGCCACATGACATTCAATCGTGCTTGACAAAATGTAAACTTATGTGGTTCCTATGATAGGGATGTAACATTTCTTATATGAACCTATCAATACATAAACAAGGTTAGAAAATCACCCTACTCACCATATTGACATATGTGACACGTATAATTCCGTTAGATGACACGGGATTCCAAGTTTGGTGACACGGGTGAATTCCTTCCAACTTATAATATGCATATCAACCGAGTAAATTTCTTGCCACATGACATTCAATCGTGCTTGACAAAATGTAAACTTATGTGGCTCCTATGATAGGGACGTAACATTTCTTATATGAACCTATCAATACATAAACAAGGTTAGAAAATCACCCTACTCACCATATTGACATATGTGACACGTATAATTCCGTTAGATGACACGGGATTACAAGTTTGGTGACACGGGTGATTTCCTTACTCATTAGAACCAATCTTTCCACCATGCCAACATCGTCAATCACTGCTTAAAAATATCATACAAATAAAGTAACAGTCCATAACACATAACCACGGACTGAAGATAAAGAATGCGAAATAGTTCATAGTAACGTACTAAAATACCAACCTAGTGAACAACCGTCCACAACTAAATGTGAGAACCAGCAACCATGTTCATAAATATCCAACACAATAAAAACGATGTTCATAAGGAGCTTCTACCATAACATAAAATTTTATAACACTGGGCAATGGTGATAACAACTGAGATCATAACCGTGTACCATTGAAGATGCGAACAGCGAGCATGTGCCTGTACG
Source organism: Persicaria maculosa (assembly GCA_963922045.1). Lineage (NCBI taxonomy): Eukaryota > Viridiplantae > Streptophyta > Magnoliopsida > Caryophyllales > Polygonaceae > Persicaria > Persicaria maculosa. Next base: position 59,490,911 of record OY998259.1, read on the forward strand.
CCCCGATGAATACGTCGTCAAGACCGTCGTAGGTGGGGGCGTCTTTCGTGAGGAGTTGCATGAACCTGATCGTGTAAGGACCGCAGTCTCCACTGCAATAGAGAATCGCAGGAGTCAGATGCATTACAGCCGGATGCCACTATGAGACGAAGAGAAATTTAAGTGTTGGACATAAATTACCTCTGCTTGTTTTGCAGAATCCTTTTCTCACGACTAAGGGCGAACGGCTTTGGCAACTTGTCGACGTAGGTGGCCATCAACGCGGGGTGGGCATTCATCAGTACCGGGATAAGGTGGGTGATGCAGCTTAAGTGTGCCGGCAGATGGCGGTCCCTCACGATGTAAACGTCCGAATCATAAACCCTTACCTGCCACCCGACCAGATCTATCGCTACTGCGATCCAGTGAATATTGTCCACGTTCAACGGTAGGAGGATGAGTTCCGCCCCTTCCCACGCTCGGCCTATCGTCGTCGGGGACCGCCCGTCAAAGTATGCAAGAAGCTTCTCGTCGGCTTGGTAGCTATCCGCATCGCTCTTGTATTTGTCCCACTCGATCTGCAGATAGCGACCGAAATATGTGTCCACAACGACAACTCGACCGCCAATGTCGCCGGCCCTCTCCGTAACCCCTTTCCGAAGAAGATAGCATGCTTGTTCCATGTGCTGCATCGATTATAACCCTAGTCAAAATCCAAAACTATTCCACTACCTATTACAGTAGATACCGTGTCATTCACTAGACAAAGGTAGTCACTTAGGCGGGTTTCGTACCTGATGGACGGTTTTTAGTCGCGTAAACCGTATCAAAATAAAACTCAAACCTACAAACTAGTATAGCAAGCAAGTAAGAGGTCGATCCCACAGAGAGTCAAGTATTCCTTTGCAATATGTATTTACCAATTAGTAGAAAGGGGGGGTTTTGGTTGATTGAAATAAGAAAGAAAACAAAATAAACTATAAACAGATTGATGCAAAACAATTTAGAGAAGATCGCTCTACCTACAACTATCCACTTTATTTGGTTGAATTGATATTGTAACTTCCTCTTGTCCTTTTAGTCTTCCTATGAATGCCCTTGTCCCGACCTAATATAGTTACTAGTCCAATCAGTCAGAAACCCTTATCAATCGAACAGTCCCTAAAGAAGGATTTAACCCAATTGATAGCTTTAAGTTCAGAGATTAGCCAAGGTATTTGCAGTCCCTAAAGAGGGATTTAACAACACATTCAACTTCCTACTCATTCAATTAGTTCAATCAGCCCTAAAGGAACAAGTTTGCCACTTAGGTTAAGGTTCACAATCAGGAATCTACAAAACCTTAGCGATTGAATTGATCTAACAAGTTGGCCAGACAAGATAGAACAATTCAATAATCAATCAAGCACAAAGAAGTTGAAACATTCAAATATAGGAAATAAGGAACAAGATTCAGAAACTCACAATCAATCCAAATAAAGCTTCAAATCGTAGATAGAACGAAGAGAGTTTAGTCGCCCATGGCGAACATCGCTCTCTCTCTAATTGTCTGATAGAACATGGAATAGAATGGAAGTCCTGAAAAATAACATAAAAGTGGCCTAATAAAACATCCAAGTCGGCCCTCCAAACAAAATAGAACAACTAGGGTTTTTCTCAAAACGGCGCTGCGCTGATGACCCGTGCGGCGGGCGCCGCAAAGTTGCGGCGGGCGCAGCATGAATACCGCCCCTGGCGGCGGGCGCAGCAAACCATGCGGCGGGCGCTGCATTGGTCTTTCACGGAAATTCCGTCTTGAATCAGCTCTCGACGTCAACATGAAAGTTGTAGCCCTTTGAAAGAGCTTTCCAACGCATGGTCATAATAGTCGATCGGACAACCGAGGCCTCCAGAAAGTGCAAAACAAGTTCAGCATGTCTGGCGACAACTTCTGCAGACTTGTTCTTCGTTTAGGTTCGCTTCTTCTTCTCAGGACCTCTTGAGATCTTCATGTAAGCTTCTTCGATCAACTAGACATTCTCATCCAATGCGTTATCAACCCATGTCTCCTCCTCGGATCCACGATTACCTGAAATAATCAATAAAAGCATGTAGATTCCGACTCCAACCACACAGAGAACAAATATGCAAATTATACTTAAACCATGCATGATATGCATCTTAACTAAGCTAAATGCAACCTATTATAACTCCATAAATACATGCTATCAAACTCCCCCACACTTAAGCTTTTGCTTGTCCTCAAGCAATCAAAAACAAATATAGAATTGATCATCCCACAAATAAGATCTTCATGCTATAGTTTTAGAAAAGCAACATCAAACAATAGGAGCCATGAATAAGAAAACAAATATCCTAGCAAATATATGAGCGATCCAATAGTAAAAGCAAATTTAATCCAACATCACCGGGATAATGTGTTTCACTCAAGCTCTCATGTGTTTAGGCTTTAAAGTCCAACTCTCAACTCAATCCAAAATGCTCTGTACACCGTGAAAGTTATCACTTGCAAACAACATCATGAGGACTTTTATAGGGTTATAATGGGGCTTTGGTAGGAACATAAGGCATGGGAAGTATTTAGGCATGTGGTGCTAACAATCCGGGAAAAAGGAACAACAACCAACCAGAACAACACCAAAACTTCCATACTTCGCAAACCATTCCAATAACATAAACTCCAATAAACATCAATAAGCACTCTTCGATTTCAATAGCCATACAACTCATGCATTTTTTCTATTTGGATGACTTCTTTTCTTTTCTTTTATGCTTACTTTTGCCCCTAAGTGAATTTTATCCTCCCTAGGTCCAAGCTTACTAGACTTTTACTCCTAAGTGAATTTTATCCTCCTTAGGCCCCTAGCAATAAGTCATCTCTATTATGCAAGAAGGGTTACCTTATTTTGGCTATGCCTCTCGCAATGCACAACCATACATACATCATCTCCACTCAAAGCAACTCCAACATAAAGATTTTTCACCAATTCTCCTCCTAATTCCCGGATGGGGTCAGGCTAATCATTGGCTATGATATATTTTTGTGGAGCTATATAAGAATAGGCTTTAAGGCTCAGATGGGCTTCAAGCAGAGGATAATATGTAAGGTAGATAAGGTATAATATGGCTAAAGAAAACATGCCTCAATCATTTGAAATTCACAAGCAACAAACATGTGCAATACGGTATTGAAATAAGAAGCTTATGGAGAGTATAATCACACAATAAAAGCAAAAGGAAAATAATTATGAATAATCCCTATAAGGCCAAAACAAACTCACAAAGGTTATATTTTTGCTAGATTTCAATTTAACCTCAACTATGAACCATACTTGCTCAATTATATTCTCAAATCATGCTCCAAAAATCATTTTCAAGCAATTCAATCAAATCATGGGATTTATCCAATTAAGATCATAAAAATAAATTAGAGGACAAACTAAACCAAGATGGGTATCTTTAATAACACTTAAATGCAATGCATGATATTTTTGGTTTTTTTTTTTCAAATGCAGTATATGAATAAAAATAAACATGACAACATAAATAAACATGATAACATAAGTAAACATGATATGCAAATTCTATCTATATGCAATGCAATCCCTCCCCCACACTTAAACCTTTCATTGTCCTCAATGAAACGTAAAAGACAACAAAAAATAAAAACATAGAGAAAGAGATGAATGAAATACTCACAATGTGGTGGATAGGTCTCTATAGGTCGGATCCGAGCATTGCGGCGGGTTAAAGAAAACTAGCTAACTAGGAATTGAAATAACTAAAACTTACCTCGGGTTGCCTCCCGAGAAGCGCCTTTCTTTAATGTCATTGGCTTGACTTATTCTCAATCTCAAGATCTTATCTCTCAGACATCGTCAAGGCCCTCAGTAGCCTATCATATTCCTGTGCACACATCTTACAAGGCACATCATAGCACAATAAATTGAAAGCATAAAATGTGGAACTCACGAACCCTTTCAATCTATTAAAGAGTCTAGCATGACTCTCTGCAGAAGGAATATGATACCACCAACACAGTTCCGCTGGTGGCTTTTCAAAATAGCAATCAAAAGGATCAACATATACACCATTAACTTCAAAATTGCAAAAGTTTACCTCTATGACCTCTTTAGCCTCAGCTGATGGCTCTAGACCTGGTTCATCAATAGGCGAGATCAGAATGGATGGTGCAGATGGAGTAGGAGACACATCACATGTAACCTCATGCGTCGACTCATGAGATTCCAAGCCAGGAAGCACTAGACCATCTCCTCCATCATCTAAGAAACTATCGTTGTCTGCAACCAATTCCTCATCTTCTTCTTCGAAGCTCCTTTCTTTCTCACCTTTTGCACTTAGAATTTGAATGAGTTGGTTCATTTGTTCCTCCAATTTTCCGATTCGGCTCATGTTTCTTTCCTCTAACTGCTGCAACACTTGTGTGAGAGTTCGGATTGATACTTCCTGCTCAACCTGTCGACTCATGTTGTAGAAAAAATCCCAAATCTCAAAGAGTCCCATATCCAATAGGCCTCCATTACTCATGGACTCAGCAAGATTCCGTGTTTCAGCATTCATCCCATCAAATATGCAAACACACATCTCCCGTACACCATATTGATAACCCCATGAACCAAGGTCATTAACATACTCATGCAATCTAGTGAAATATTGGTGAAAGTTCTCACCTTCAAACTGCAACAATCTCACATCTTAAAAAGTTAGTAGCAAGGGTGTTATGAACCGTAAGATAGGTTCACAACAAAGTTAGATATATAAACAAAAATTAATAAATACACAAAACAAAGAAATAAACTTGATTCCCCGGCAACGGCGCCAATTTGATAAGTATTCCCGCCTGTCACGCGGGTGACCCGGGTTCGATCCCCGGCAACGGCGCCAATTTGATGGACGGTTTTTAGTCGCGTAAACCGTATCAAAATAAAACTCAAACCTACAAACTAGTATAGCAAGCAAGTAAGAGGTCGATCCCACAGAGAATCAAGTATTTCTCAATAATGTGTATTTACCAATTAGTAGAAAGGGGGGGTTTTGGTTGATTGAAATAAGAAAGAAAACAAAATAAACTATAAACAGATTGATGCAAAACAATTTAGAGAAGATCGCTCTACCTACAACTATCCACTTTATTTGGTTGAATTGATATTGTAACTTCCTCTTGTCCTTTTAGTCTTCCTATGAATGCCCTTGTCCCGACCTAATATAGTTACTAGTCCAATCAGTCCTAGAAACCCTTATCAATCGAATAGTCCCTAAAGAAGGATTTAACCCAATTGATAGCTTAAGTTCAGAGATTAGCCAAGGTATTTGCAGTCCCTAAAGAGGGATTTAACAACACATTCAACTTCCTACTCATTCAATTAGTTCAATCAGCCCTAAAGGAACAAGTTTGCCACTTAGGTTAAGGTTCACAATCAGGAATCTACAAAACCTTAGCGATTGAATTGATCTAACAAGTTGGCCAGACAAGATAGAACAATTCAATAATCAATCAAGCACAAAGAAGTTGAAACATTCAAATATAGGAAATAAGGAACAAGATTCAGAAACTCACAATCAATCCAAATAAAGCTTCAAATCGTAGATAGAACGAAGAGAGTTTAGTCGCCCATGGAGAACATCGCTCTCTCTCTAATTGTCTGATAGAACATGGAATAGAATGGAAGTCCTGAAAAATAACATAAAAGTGGCCTAATAAAACATCCAAGTCGGCCCTCCAAACAAAATAGAACAACTAGGGTTTTTCTCAAAACGGCGCTGCGCTGATGACCCGTGCGGCGGGCGCCGCAAAGTTGCGGCGGGCGCAGCAAACCATGCGGCGGGCGCAGCATGAATACCGCCCCTGGCGGCGGGCGCAGCAAACCATGCGGCGGGCGCTGCATTGGTCTTTCACGGAAATTCCGTCTTGAATCAGCTCTCTACGTCAACATGAAAGTTGTAGCCCTCTGAAAGAGCTTTCCAACGCATGGTCATAATAGTCGATCGGACAACCGAGGCCTCCAGAAAGTGCAAAACAAGTTCAGCATGTCTGGCGACAACTTCTGCAGACTTGTTCTTCGTTTAGGTTCGCTTCTTCTTCTCAGGACCTCTTGAGATCTTCATGTAAGCTTCTTCGATCAACTAGACATTCTCATCCAATGCGTTATCAACCCATGTCTCCTCCTCGGATCCACGATTACCTGAAATAATCAATAAAAGCATGTAGATTCCGACTCCAACCACACAGAGAACAAATATGCAAATTATACTTAAACCATGCATGATATGCATCTTAACTAAGCTAAATGCAACCTATTATAACTCCATAAATACATGCTATCATTACCTCAGAGTTTAGCCAAACTGTGGGCGTTTTTAGTGCGGTGAAGAACTCCTTACTCAGTGCCGTGCCGTATGCAGTCTTCCAGCTGTCCTCATCCCCGCTGCACAACCACAACCACAATGTTAGGGGAATGGAGACATCTCTCCCAGTTCCTCCAACGGTCTCGTCTTTGACAGCCTCTGATATCTGGCAATTGGTTATGGTTATTTCAACTGTCATTCAGATAATATATTTGTTCCCTTGTCACATAACATATTAATACGTGTCGCTTCACTTTAACAACCGTGTCAGTTGTCTACAAAATATTGACATATTAAAAATTGTTGATTCTATTACCCCTTCACCGTGGATTCAGAAAATACCATGTCAAGTAACAACCAATTTACCTCCTCTTGTCCTTCTGGTGGCGGGACTTCCACCTTAGTTGGTCCCTCTGTCCCCCCGATCTTTTGGTCGTTATCCTCTCCACGGACATCGCCCATTGGTTTCTGCTCACCTCCTGCATTCGACTGGCCATCTCGCATCCCATTCACAGCACCTTCCAACACTTTCATCTGATACACAAAGTACATAAGTGAGGGGTGGTTACCGAATGTTATTCGGCATTGGGAGATAAGTAACCCGTGTCACCTTTGAAAAATACCCGTGTCACAAATTTCAGAAACGTACCTTGTCATCCATGCGCTGCATCCATGTTGACATGGTTCCCAGCCTCTCCAAGATCAGTTCTACTCACTTCCCCAACTTTTCTTCCCAGGATTCCCTTGTCCCATCTCGTTGCTCCGAACTCGGGCCGGACTTGGCAGAGCCTTCACCGTAATAACTCGGTGCCAACGCAGCCTCAATATCATCAAAGTACAGGTCAGGCTCCTCATGCTGGTAGAAGCACCCGAGCATCAATTCATACTCGCCGGCCTTCGGTACTAGTATCGGGTTGTCTTCGACCTTGATGCTATCCGATTTTTCAGGGTCCATGCGGGACTGGATCGTCTCATACATTAGATTGTCGTCATCGGCTGTCCACCTCAGCATGCAAGGCAACGCCGTGTTCGACACCCGGTTCGCAAACGCCTCCCCAATCCCCGGGACTGCTTCGTACAGCCAAATCTAAAACAACCAAACATGTCACTCGAGTGCATCAATTGCGCGTAATAGTTCAAGCATAACTTCGGTCAAGTAGCTAACCTGGAACGCATACGGAAAACCCATAAGCCCATATCCATATCGATCGTCCTTGTCGTTCACCTTCGGCTTCAAGTCAGCGACACGTCGTTCTATGACGCCCGACAGGGACTCGTGGGTGGCCTCGTACACAATCCTGCCCCAGGGGTAATCCAGAAATCGATCAACGTTCTCCACAAGCTTCACAATCCACCCTCGTATGGCTTTCCTGGGTTCTTCCCCCAGCAGAACTCCTTCGACGACGAGGAGGAGAGCGATCTTAAAACGCCTTCTCGCACTCGGCTCCTTCAAGATGGAGTTCTTGAAGGCGTTCTCCAGCTCACCCACCTTCATGTTGTCCGTTCCGAATAAGTCCTTGAGAGCCTTCTTTGTCTTCTTGTCATCCTCCGTCTCTGTGTCTTCCCCCCCCCCCCCGAACTCGACCACACCGCAGCCCAGTCACGAGCGCAAACTCCTTGATAGAGAATCGCCGCAGCTTGTCTTGAAGCATGTACCAAGTCTCCCACTTCTTTTCTGTCACAAGCTGCCATTGTAACACGTAATGCAGTAGTTGCGACGAGCATTGAACCCGGTTTGCCATTTGCACAATACCCCCAAATTGGCTTCGCAGCAGCTTCTCCCAATCGACGGGGTCGACCCAGTCGTCCATGTTGACGAGCAGAGACACTTTGGAACACTAGTTGACCCGCCCTCGGAAATGCTTCTCCTCCAGCACTGCGAGTCGAGGCTCCACCTTCTTCGGTGGCCGGACACCTTTCCTCCTCAAATTCTGGGACCGAACCATGTTCTTCCTGCAATTACGTGGACATGAACATAATCAATATCCACACAAAGTCACCCCCCTACTTAATAAATCTGTCTGCGACTGTTTCACGAGAAAAGGCCCATGTCACCTAATGAAGTAACCCTTGTCACCCAACAGAATAGCTCATGTCATGAATGTCAATTGCATTCTCCCAATTCTCCTACAGTACCCGTTTATGACAGGGGTTATCCTCCACTCTCACAATCTGGGTTAAAGGACCCGCAACCCTCCCACGCTCATCTTCAACCTCCCTCGCTCTTGTCTGTCAATTCCTCAGTTCCCCATATCCCTTTTACCCCAGATCTGTATTTCCCCGTATCCCCAATTCCCCACATGACCGTTAATCCAATTCCCCAATTTCCGATTTCTGTCCAATCCCAAATTGCATGCCTTTGAACGAAACAATGGAAGAATGCAAATGAAGTGGGGAAGATTGCAAATTAAGTGAAGATTCAGACTAGTAGAGATGGGTGAGGACAGATTTCAATAATCAATTGAGTTGTACCTGTATTCCTGCGCCTTCCTCTCCGGTACTGCCTTCTCCGGCGTCTTGCTCCCTTATCCGGCGACTTCCTCCCTCTCCGGTATGAAACAATGGGAGAATGCAAATTAAGTGGGGAAGATTGCAAATTAAGTGAAGATTCAGAGTAGTAAAGATGGGTGAGGACGGATTTCAATAACCAATTGAGTTGTACCTGTTTTCCTGCGCCTTCCTCTCCAGTACGGGCTTCTCCGGCGTCTTCCTCCCTTCTCTGGCGTCTTCCTCCCTCTCCGGTTCGGGCTCTCCTCTTTCCCTTCACTTCACAACCGCCTCCCTTCACTCCTATTAATATTCGGTCTCTCTCTCTCTCCTTCCCTTGTGTAGGTGGTGGTTTTATTCCCCAACTGCAATGAATGCAAGTTACTTTTGCTTTTCTTTTGTTTACCGTACCTTTTAATTTCGAGGAACACAGCATTTTCTTTTTATTTTTTTATTTTTTTGTAAGTAGGTCAAAGGAACTGTGCAACCAACTGCCACCCTGATAGATTCCTTTTCTTTTGTCGTTTTGTTCTTTTGTCCCAGTATCGGGTCCCGTCTTTCCATGGACGTGTCACCTGACAGGTTTTTTCGTGTCACTATTGATTGACTCATATTCCTACGTATAGTCTAAATGACCCATGTCACCCCTTTTAATCCTCGTGTCATCTAACGACATATACCTTGTCACCAAATTGGATAGATACATGTAGCTACACTGGCAAGTTTAACATGTCCGCATACCTACTAACATATACAAATGTTCACATTCGACAACTAGCAAGTTTCGCAAAATATCCAAATGTTTTACTTCAACTATTACAGGAGGGTGTTATGATTGGAAGCAAGTGTTCAACTCCAAAGTCTAGCATCCGAGTCGACCATGGAATACCCCAACAGCTAGCATCTGGCGGTATGCCTCAATGTACGTGTCGTCCAATCGATCAAAGTTCGGGCCGGTCTCCAGCAGCAGGTGCATGAATCTAATGGTGTACGGGCCACAATCACCGCTGCAATGGGGAAGAATCGGTCAGAGCGCGGACACCGATTCCACATCCAATCAAACGAAATTGAACCATGTCATCCAACTTACCTTTGCTTGTTCTGTGGAAGGCTCTTGTCCCGGCGAATGGCAAACGGCGTGGGGACCTTATCGGCATACTTGACCTTCAGATCGGGGTGTGCACGCATGACGACAGGGATCAGGCTTGTCACAGGCATTAACAGGGGCTGAAGCTGGCGTTCCGTCACCATGTGGACGTCGCAGTCATACACCCTTACCTCCCACTCCTTAAGATCGATGGCAAGGGCAACCCAGTGTTTGTTCCTGACGTTGAAGAGGAGGAGGATGAGGTCCGCACCTGACCACGGTCGTCCCAACGGCTTCGGCGACCCCCCATCTAAGTACGCCATCAATGCATCACTAGGCTCGTACGCTTCGGGGCTGGCGCTGTAGTCCTTCCATTCCCGAGGTAAATAAATTCCCGCCAAGCACGTATCGACTACGATGGCTCCACTGCCAATGTCACCCGCTCTGTCTGCGACCGCTTTGCGCAGAAGGTAGCAGCACTCCTCCATCTCCTGCATGAAGTGAACCGCAATTACAATCCAAAATCCTGACACGGGAAATTATAAAGGTGACAAGTGTTCATACCACAGTTCCAAACCAATCTTGGGATTTCTTTAGGCGGTTGAGTAACTCCTTCGTCATATCCACACCGCAAGGTGACATGCGCACCTCCGCGTCCCCACTGCACGGTAAGTTTCTGTCAGGTATTGTGGACGTTCAACTATCTACCTTCGTCGTCTATTCGAGAGTAAGACACATAAGCTGCGTACCTTGCCACCCAACTTGTCATGGAGTCGTTGTCCGTCCCTGACACCATTCCTAGCTGAACAACATCAACGGGAACAGTGGCTACCTTCTGGCCTCGCGGTTTCTTGGCCGGGGGAGCCAGCTCCTCTCCAACACCCTTCCTCGTCTTCTTCGCCCCCTTAGATGCATACACCTGAGCTACCCGGGGCTTCGGCCTCTCATCACCTTCAATTTTCTTTCCCCCTTCCTCAGGACCAGACCCCTTTAAACCAACCTCTCCCAACTGCAAACATATCAAACTTCAGCTAAGATTGACACTATCCCTTGTCACATAACAGATATACTCATGTCGTGCAACTACAATGTCCCTGTCACCAATAACTAATAGAAAAAACTTACATCCTTGCTCTCTCTTGCCGTCTCATCCCCTGCCTTGACGGATTCACCTTCAGCTACCTTGTCCCCGACATCAGATTGCTTGTCCCCTGCCTTGGTCTGAAAAAATTTCATGTCACTTGCCATAAACTTTCATGTCACATATATAATCACCTTTTTTTCATAAATAAACCTAACCTCCTTGGTCTTTCCTTCCCCCCCATCCACTGCCTTGACAGATTCAGCTTCATCATGCTTGTCCCCAACATCATCACCAGCTAGGTTACTCTCTCCTGATATCTCATCCCTTGCCTTCACAGTTTCAACTTCTGTGTGCTTATCCCCGCCATCATCCACTTCACTTCCCTTCTCAACAGCACCTCCTAACTGCAAATGAAATCAACATTCAATTATGCCTCAAACTTCCCAGTGTCACTTAACATAACAAATCATGTCACACAACTACAATCTTCCTGTCACATTCTTCCAGTGTCGCTTAACATAACAAATCTTGTGATGTTTACCAACAACTTACCTTACCACCTTGTCCACCCTCACCGGCTTCAGCCGCAATTGACTCTATCAACTCATCAAGTTCGACCTGTAAAATACATATTAACATTTGATATTGAATCCCCGATTTCAAGCAGGACTAAACATCGAAACGCATGTCACGCAAAAACAAACTTACAAACTCATCCCGTTTTTTCTCATCTCCAGCTTGTTCTTTATCGGTTGCTTCTTGCCAGGCCGTCCCCTTACATTGACCATCCTGCAGCTCAGTCACGGCCACCTCCAATAATTTCAGCTGCAGGTGATCAAATTATTACTTCATATCACCATAAGGTGACAAAATTCAACACAATTCACACTTCATATCACCATGAGTAATGAACACCAAACAATTCCTAATTCACACTTCATATCAGACTAAGGTCACCTAATTCAGTTCTAAACAAACACATATCAGACTAGGCCCCCCTCAATTTCATACCACATTCGTTCATTATCTACACTACATGTCACTTGTCCAATTTCACATGTCAGGAGTCCATTTACCCTAGTTCACAGTTATCCAGAGTCTCCACAAAATGAATAATTGGGAAGTTATTGCGTACCTTTTCATCCATCTTCTCCATCCTTGTTGACAGTGTCTGAAGCTTGTCCATAACTTGTTCTAAAGTCTTGGCCACGTCCCCCACCCAGCCATCCTTCTCATTGCCTCCTCTTCCCGTCCTTGGGGACCTCCCACCAGGGGCTTCGAAATGTGTCAGGAAGGGTGCAACTAGGTCGTCGAAGAAGGGGTCGGACTTCTCATCATCGTAGACACGGCCATCCATCAGCTCCAGCTCAGCCTCCTCTAGTATGAGTATTGGGTTATCATCAATCTCTATGGCCTCCTCTCCCTCAGCTTCGTTGCGGCTAGCTATATCCTTATAAGCGAGGTTATCGTCCTTGAGGGTCCATCTCATGCAACGAGAGAATGCCGTCTTCGACACCTTCGTCGCAAACCGGACCCCCCATTTCGGCATGGATTCCAACAACCAAATCTGCACCGCATCCCCACTCAAATTAATACATTTTCAGCATATGAATTACAAAATGATCATGGGTGTGGTCGAGAAGGTTACCTGAAAGGATAGCGGATAACCCATCAGGCCATAACCATTGCGCTTCTTTCGATCTTCTGCCTTTATCTCAGCCTCCCGGTGCTTTACGGCGCCGTTCAGCGACACGTGTGTTGCAGCATAGATGACCCTCCCCCATGGGAATGCCAAAAACCGATCGACATTCTCCACCAACCGGACGATCCAGCTCTGCAGCCCCTTCCTCTGCTCCTCCCCTAACAAAACGCCCTTGATAGAGCATATTTAGTGTTGCATAATAGATTGCATTTAGCATTATTTAGGTGTGAATATTGCATCTATTTAGTTGAATTTGTATTATCACTTGTTGAGTTAGAAGAGGCGGAATCTACATGAGTTTATTGTTATTTCAGGTAAAGTAGATTGGAGGTGAAATGATATTGAAAAGAGCAGAAACGAGTTACAGAAGGACTTAGGAGCTGCTGGAGATGAAAAGGATGGAGCTCGGAAGAATCGCTGGCCGCCCCGCGACATTGCTGGCCGCCCCGCGGCTCGAAGGAAGAAACGAGGAACTTCGCTGATCGCCGGCCGCCCCGCGGCCTGGCCTGGCCGCCCCGCGGCCCGTGCAGTAGCTGATCGTCAATTCCGGATTTTACTTAGGGTTTTATTATGTTATTTTGGGCCGAATTTCTCTAGACTATTTAAGGCTGTTCTAGTTATTTCGTTCATACACCTTATGCACTTTACACCATTATTGAGAGCACCGTTGAGCATGAGCAACTAAACTCTCGAGGTTTCGCCTACGATTTGGATCTTTGATTGTTGAATTGTGAGTTTCTTAATCTAGTTCTTATTCCTATTGCAATGTTTCGACTTCTTTGTGCTTAATTGCTTGAATGTGTTTTATTCTCTCTGGCCTGGCCGACTAGTTAGAGTAGATTCATTCAATTGCTAGGGTTTTGTAGATTCCTCGTAGCGAACCTTAACCCAAGTGGCAATCATATCCCTTTAGGACTCGTAGGACTAATTGGATGTGTAGGAAGTTGAATATATGTTAAATATCGACTCGTAGCTTGATATTGCATGTACCTTGGTTAATTCATAATCTTAATGCTATCTCTAGGTTAAATCTTAACCGTGTTAGGGTTATTTAGAGATAAGGGTTGCTAGGACTCGTAGGACTAGTAATTTACCTAAGATCTGGACAAGGACATTGATAGGAAAAGACAAGAACTAGAGGCTGAAACAAGGATTGAATTCATCAATCGAAGTGATAAATTGTAGGTGAACCTATCCCTCTCCACTGCATTCTTAAACCAATTCACTTTGTTTGCTTGCTTCTGCTTTGCTAAAAGGCAGATCTTTTCACACTAAAAACTCCCCCTTTTTCTCTCTTAGCAATTATAATTAGACTTGAATTTAATAGATTTCCCTGTGGATCGATCTCTTACTTGCACGCTATACTAGTTAGTAAGTTTGAGTATTCTTTGGCAAGAACAACGACAGGTTTTCCTCTTGTCAAATTTGGCGCCGTTGCCGGGGATCTCTTATTTAATTCTTGTGTTATTTTAATTGCTAACTTTTGTATATATTTAACTCTAACCCCGTCGTGGACCTATCTTACGGTTCACGACACCTTATTACTAATATTTCTAGATGTTGAAGTTATGGCAGTTTCAGGGAGAATATTTTCACAAATACCTCACAAGAGTGCAAAATTTATTTAACATCCGTTATTCACGGGGTTTCCGAGATAGTTTGCGAGATGTGGTGGTTTGCGTTTTTGAGGGCATGGCTCCTCAGACCCGAGAACTTGCCAGGTCCATAAACAATGGAAGCTTTGCTGGTTTAGGAGTGTCGGGATTATGGGATCTTCTCTGCTACATGGGTGACCAATCAGCGGAGGAAGAATCCTACACTTCGACATTTCAACCAATGGAGTACTCCGACCCATCCATGGAGGAGTCAACCATTGTCTTAATGGAGCAGATAGGGCAATTACGTGAGATAGTGAATCAAACTGGGGAAGCTATGAATCAAAATGGGGAAGCAATTATCCGACTCTCGCAAGAATTGAAAGAGTTGATAGTTAAGGTGCATTCTATTCCTCAACTTGATGAAAGCCAAGATGCAGACAACGATGAATTCTCTGGTAATGAAGAAGAGCATCGAGTGGTTATCGACACGAAATCTCAGGAGACGTCCATAGAAATTGATGATGTTTCGATGCCCCCTTCATTCGTAGAAATCATCCCCAACTCGTCTATCAAAAAGCCAAGTCTGGAACTAATTTCTGTGGTTCCTGAACAAGAAACTGGTACATTTTGCAAATTGGGAGATTTTGGTGAATATATCGATCCTTGGAGCCACTACTTCAACAAACCCCCAACAGAACTGTGTTGGTGGTCTTACATACCCTCGAGGGAGAATCAAGCTCGAATGAAGGGTAAGTTGGTAATGTTCATCATTGCTGAAATTTTAATTACCAATTGTTTCTTTTTCAGTGTGCATTCGAATATCGGTTGGGCACGAGAGTTTGATTTGCTTTTGAGGGCGCTGTCGATGTCCGCTTGAGTCTTGAATGAGTGGATGAATATAACGTCGAGCCAACGACGGTAACCAAAGGCGCTGCTTGGGAGGCAACCCAAGGTAAGTAATCTAGATTCTATTTTATCGGTGCATTACGTTTTTTTTAATTTAGTTTAGGTTGGCTTGGGCATACTAACACTGCAGGGGAAGAACGAAGTTAAAGGGCGGAAACGAAGTTGGCCGCCCCGTCGCCAGACAGGCCGCCCCGCGGCTGGGTCGCAGCGAGGTCCTTCGCGAAGATCGCAGGCCACCCCGTCGCCTGCCATGGCTGCCCCGCGGCTCGATCTCAGCGAAAAATTTCGCGAGAATCGCCGGCCGCCCCGTCGCCTGGGCGACCAGCGAAATCCTTCGCGGAATCGCCGGCCGCCCCGTCGCCCACCATGGCCGCCCCGCGGCCTAAGCCGGATAGGAAATTTTTTAGAAAAATCCACATAAAAACCCTATCTCTATCTTTCTCTATCACCCTAGCCGCCCCCGTCGCCCCCATCCTCTATCTTCTTCTTCCTTCTTCAAACCCAAATCCTCCATTAAAACTACCCTCCAAGCTTCCTTCTTCCACCCAAAAATCACCCTTCTTTACCATTATTCCCATCACCCTTCTACAAAAACTCCACCCCACCACCTCATTGTCCTAGATCTCCACACAAACCCGCACTTCAAGGCTTTTCAAGATTTTCTCTCGGATCCACCGCGAAGAAGGAAGGTTTGGGACGTCGGAGTGCAGATCCGACGTCGGAGTAGACATATCCAGACATTCTCCGGCCGCCCCGCGGCCACCTCTGTCGCCGGCCGCCCCGTCGCCTCCCTCGGCTGCCCCGCGGCCTCTGCAGAACCCGAATTCCGTGAGTTTTTTTTCCTGGATTTCCATTTCTTTTGTGTAATCTTTCTCAGCTCAGATTCATAATGTCGAGACCACATGGCATGAGTAGAAGTCAGAAAGAGAAATGGAATGGTTTAAACACTAGGAATTTCTTTGTCACGAAGTTCTTTCATGAGCCTACGTTGAGATTATTACAGATGGATATATGCACTAGGCAACTGTTAGAGCATGGGGGGTTAGGGCAGTTTTTAGAGAAGAATGCGCCCACTTATCCTAGTTTATGTAAGGAATTTTTAGCGACCTTGAGTGTGGGACGTACCGCTATTGAGTTTCGGTTGCTTGGGAGAGATTTTACGCTATCCAAGGAGAGATTGGCACAGATTTTGGGTGTTACTGCTGCGCCCACTGCTGGGTGGCTTGATGTCTGCAAAGGTGAGGGCCCTGTTGCTTTCTGGATGGCATCTACTAGGGTGCCTTTTGAGGCCAAGAAGGGCCAGTACAACTCCAGTATTCGCCATCCTGCACTCCGACTGATTCACAAGGTGCTGGCGAACACCTTCTTTGCGCAGGCTGAGGTCAACAAGATCTCGCTGAAGGACATGTCATTCCTATGGTGTCTGACGCCGGAGAGCCCTGTCGTTCCAGGTTAGGTCGATCTCTTTTTGATGAACTGTAAGGACATAATGGACAAGCGCAACAAGGCAACTATCAGCTTTGGGGGTCTTATCGCTCGCGCATGCATCGACGTGAGCGCTGTCCATGATGCTCAGCATGGATCATTTTTATATGATGAGGCCCAGCTGAGGAAAGCTGGCCACCTGGAGGGCAGGTCGCCGATGTGGATCTGGAGGGCAGGCCATCAGGGGAGTATTCAGTTGAGACTGCCCCGTCCTCTCCCTTTTGGCCCTACAGCTGCTGATTTTTATATGGGAGATGAGATGGATGAGGATGATGAGGAGGAGGAGGAGCAGGTTCCTGATTCTGAGCAGGACGATGCTGAGGATGTTCCCAGAGCTCAGACGGATTTTGGAGGAGCTGGACCTTCTGGCACGGCTGGAGGTGCTGGTCCAGATTACTACTCGCTGGCACAGCAGATAGCTGATATGTCTCTCCAGCAGAACACCATGTGGGAGCATCAGCAGATGATGTCGCGTCGTCAAGACGCAATGTGGGAGAACCAGCAGCAGATGCACCAGCGCCAGGACGCGATGTGGGACCACCACCAGCAGCTGTATGTTGAGGTCGGCGACATTCGTCGAGATGTACGTGGCTTGACTTCCCACCTCGAGAAGGTCTCTGAGAGCCAGGCGGCAATCCGACGGATGCAGGAGCAGATATGGCAGAGACAAGAGGACTTCTATCGATTCGCCTATCCACAGTTCCCACCATATCCGCCGCCTCCACCACCTCAGCAGTGAGCATGTTAGTTGTTTCTTTTCTTTTCCCTTTTATTTTTATTTTGATGTTTTTGTTCTTTTCTCTACATTGAGGACAATGTTATGTTTAAGTGTGGGGGAGAAGACTTGAAAACTCTCTGTATTTTGGTTCTGATTTGCACTGCATTTTAAATTTTAAGGTTGCATGTTTATTTCTATTGGTTGTTGCATAGTTAGTTTCTTCCATTATTTCTTACTTAAAAAAAAAAAAAAAAAACAGTTTTAGTTCTTGCATTATTAGGAATAGGTCTTATTTCCCCATATGGATGCCGTTTGTCCTCTATATTTTCTATTGAGATTTATGCCCCATGATGTGCTTGGATTGTTGAAGCCTTCGATAGATGTTTTCTATATTATTTGGTGGGCATGATTGGTTAATAATTGAGCACGTAAAATCTTGAATTTTTGGGTGATCTTGAAGTTCTAGACATGACCCTGTGAGGATATTTGGCCTTATTTGGTTTCTTTTGCTCAGTTGTGTGAATTACTCGCCTAGTGTTGCTTCCTCTTGGCATTGACTGCAGTATCTATTTTTAAAAGACCGATGCACATGTCTGATTGCTTGCGGACTTTATGTTTATATTTTGAGTCTTTTGTTTAAATTGTGAATATGTAGTGAATAAGGTGGCAATGGTTGATGCACTTAGTAACCGGGTCTACGCATGACACCCATGGGTATGATTCGTGCAAAAAGGTGTTGAAAACTATCCACAAGGAAAGGAAGCTTGATCATTGAGTAACCAGGTTCATTCATGACACCCATGTTTGCAACTTGCGTCAAAAGATGTTCAAGTGGACTTCACTTTAGTAAGTTGAGGTGTTGATAGACCGGGGCCATTCATGACACCCATGTTTGCGCTTCGCGTAAGGAAAGCACCAAGACAAGAAAAAGAAAAAAAAAAAAAAAAGTGTCGCATTTTATCTTCTTTATTGTGTCCCGCAAGTAATGACATTTCGGTAAAGAATTGGTGATATGGTGGTCAATGTCTATGAGCTTAGTGCATGATTGGTTTGAGTTGAGAGTTGTATCTTAAAGCCTAAACACATGAGTGAAACACATTCCCTGTGAGGTCTAGAATGGATATGGTTGCCTGATTTCATTGATTATTCCAATTATGTGCTATGATGTTATTCATCTTTTGTGTTTGCCAGTTTTCATGCACTTAAAGAATATTGAGGTGTGGATACATGAATTGCTATTCTGTGGGGCTACAAAGTTCAGTTTTTCTATTGCTTGAGGACAAGCAAAGGTTCAAGTGTGGGGGAATTTGATAGAGCATATTTAGTGTTGCATAATAGATTGCATTTAGCATTATTTAGGTGTGAATATTGCATCTATTTAGTTGAATTTGTATTATCACTTGTTGAGTTAGAAGAGGCGGAATCTACATGAGTTTATTGTTATTTCAGGTAAAGTAGATTGGAGGTGAAATGATATTGAAAAGAGCAGAAACGAGTTACAGAAGGACTTAGGAGCTGCTGGAGATGAAAAGGATGGAGCTCGGAAGAATCGCTGGCCGCCCCGCGACATTGCTGGCCGCCCCGCGGCTCGAAGGAAGAAACGAGGAACTTCGCTGATCGCCGGCCGCCCCGCGGCCTGGCCTGGCCGCCCCGCGGCCCGTGCAGTAGCTGATCGTCAATTCCGGATTTTACTTAGGGTTTTATTATGTTATTTTGGGCCGAATTTCTCTAGACTATTTAAGGCTGTTCTAGTTATTTCGTTCATACACCTTATGCACTTTACACCATTATTGAGAGCACCGTTGAGCATGAGCAACTAAACTCTCGAGGTTTCGCCTACGATTTGGATCTTTGATTGTTGAATTGTGAGTTTCTTAATCTAGTTCTTATTCCTATTGCAATGTTTCGACTTCTTTGTGCTTAATTGCTTGAATGTGTTTTATTCTCTCTGGCCTGGCCGACTAGTTAGAGTAGATTCATTCAATTGCTAGGGTTTTGTAGATTCCTCGTAGCGAACCTTAACCCAAGTGGCAATCATATCCCTTTAGGACTCGTAGGACTAATTGGATGTGTAGGAAGTTGAATATATGTTAAATATCGACTCGTAGCTTGATATTGCATGTACCTTGGTTAATTCATAATCTTAATGCTATCTCTAGGTTAAATCTTAACCGTGTTAGGGTTATTTAGAGATAAGGGTTGCTAGGACTCGTAGGACTAGTAATTTACCTAAGATCTGGACAAGGACATTGATAGGAAAAGACAAGAACTAGAGGCTGAAACAAGGATCGAATTCATCAATCGAAGTGATAAATTGTAGGTGAACCTATCCCTCTCCACTGCATTCTTAAACCAATTCACTTTGTTTGCTTGCTTCTGCTTTGCTAAAAGGCAGATCTTTTCACACTAAAAACTCCCCCTTTTTCTCTCTTAGCAATTATAATTAGACTTGAATTTAATAGATTTCCCTGTGGATCGATCTCTTACTTGCACGCTATACTAGTTAGTAAGTTTGAGTATTCTTTGGCAAGAACAACGACAGGTTTTCCTCTTGTCAGCCCTCCACAATGTACAGAAGCACTAGCTTGAATCGTCTTCGCGGGCTCCACACCACCATTATTGAGTTCTTCAGCTCGGTCTCCAGGTCACCGACCGTCATCTTCTCGTTTCTAAAAAACTCCTTGATAGCTTTCTCGTCGTCCTCCATGTCACTAGTTGTTGGTTGACTGCACCGCAGCCCGGTTACTAAGGCAAACTCCTTGAGGGAGAACCTCCGGAGCTTCCCCTTAATCCGGTACTACGTCTCCCACTCCTTATCGCTCGCAAGCTGTCGCTGGAGTGCATAATGCACCATTTGTGAAGAAAATTTTACGTTGTGCGCCAGCTGCACAACCCCACCAAGCTGGGAGTCAAGCAGCTTCTGCCAGTCGCTAGCGTCAACATAATCATCGATGTTGTTCAGCATTGACAGTCTTGAGCCCTGGTTCACCCGGGCCCGGAAGTGCCTAGCTTCGGGGACTAAGTATTCAGGCTCTTTGTTCTTCGAGCTCACATTCTTCGTCCTCACCATTTCTCTCCTGCAATTTCCATCACACGAACAAAGCCAGTTTACAAATTATATTCATCTCCCTCTGTCACCTAACAGACTAACCCATGTCATTCCACCCTTGTCACTCAGAGTGAAACCCATGTCACCCATTATGAATCGGAAACCTATAACCAATACCTCAAACCTCCTTCAATAGGACACCTACGACATCCACATATCCCAATTTCCACACCTCGTCAATTCCCCTATTCCGCCTACCACAACAAATTTAGAAACCCTTCTCTCCAAATTGGAAACCCCTGTCACCCAATGTCAAACCCCTATCACCCAATTCGAACCTCAAACCACCAATTTCACCAATCCATAGTTCCCCGACCGTTGCCCTAACCCATTCCGAAAACCACTGTCACCCAATTGGAAACCCTAACCACCGATTTCCCCTTTCCATACCCGAAAACCACCCATGCCACCACCACCCACCATTATCCAAACAAGAAAACCATCACCCCGACCCACCATTCAGGCCGCCATTGCCCTAACCCCTTCACCCACTGCTTCCCCGACCCACACCCGCGCACACTACCACCAAAGGGAGAAGAGTAAAAGGGCGTACCTGTTCTGTATGTCGTCGGGTCGTGGTTGCTGTGTCTTTTCCGGCGACGCTAGACTTGCCCGCTCTCTCTCCTTTGGTGTATGCAACTGTGGAGGAAGAAACCGCAACCGCCCTCTCTCTCTCTCTCTATCTTCTGGCGTCTCTGCAACTGCCGATGAAAGGGTTCCCTCTCTCTCTCTTTGCTATTGTATTGGTTTGAAATGGGAGAGAGATGGTGATTGGATTGCCTTTACTACCCCCCTACTTCTCCTTCCCGCCTTGCCTCTCTCCTACTAGGTAGGCAATGATGCCTCCATTTTATTTTTCTTTTTTTTTTGGCAACAAATACAAGCGATAGCCGGTTTGGGGGGGGGTGATAACCCGTCACTTTTGCAAAATTGGGGGGAAAATGGCATTTATGCCAATTTTTCCAAAATGGTGGCATTTTTGCAAAGTTTTTTCAAATTGTGGTATTTAGTACCATTTCCTCTTCATTCTATGGTTAGCAGCTAGAAGGAGGCTAGCAACAAATGAATTGATCAAAACAAGGGAAGTAAATTTAAATAGTCATTTATGTAATCAAGCTATAGAATCTCATGAACATATCTTCTTTGCTTGTAACTTCTCTTCACATGTTTGGTCACAGGGGAAACAATGGCTTGGAATCTGGAGGGGGGTGAATACCCTAAACAGTGGACTTAAATGGCTAAAGAAAGAAGCAAGAGGAAAGGGATGGTTCTCCAAAGCCAAAAGGGTAGCCTTTGCAGCAACAATCTACCACATATTGAAGGCAAGGAACGAGAAGGTTTTTTAAGAATCAACCAAAAGCTCGGATGAGATCTTCCACCTGATCAAAATTCATGTATACAAAACCTTATCCCATGAGTTCTCACTTCACTTCAAACCATCAGAAAGCTTGCAAGGTGGACTGGACCAACCAGATGGTGATAGGGGACAAAACTGATCGAGTTCAACGGCCTTGAATGATTGGATAACAAACTATAATTTTTGATATATCAAAACCTTCTATAGCCTCATGCTCAGTGGGTGATGCGTAGCTAGGAATTTTGGTTGTAATGAACTATGCCTTGTATTGCTCCCAGTTTCATAGTCTAGGTGTGCTAAGGTTGTGGTTGTGTAAATCTCTTAATGGCCGAGCCGAAGGGAGATTTATACTAGCACAACCTTAGGGGGTAGGTCCGACTTCTGATAGACGTGGCTTAAAGAGATAGGAGTTACCCCGAGCCATGAGCTCAACACACCCATCGATTGGAACGACTTAGTTCGTTCCATGATTTTGGCACCATTGGACAAGTGATGATATGCACTTGGTCCTCTTTTTGTACATTGTAAATATTTCTATTTTCATGCAATATATTAACCTTTAAAATAAAATAAAAAGTTACACAATATGTTGCTGATTTAGTGTTTCACAATATGTTGTCGATTTAAGATAGCCTAGGCCATTTGATTTTAAATAAAATCCATAACATTCTTTCACATTTGATTTTGATTGCCTTACATATCGGAACTCATTGAATCTTGTGGATCAACATCTTACTCATGGGTGATTTTGGGTATGAATTTTTATATTTATTCTATATGTTTCATCTATGAATGCAATTATACAAATAGTCAAATCGGAACTCATTGAATTCATACTTGTTGTTACATATTTGAATTTTCTGTCTCATCTTTTTCTTTGTTTTTCTAGGTAACTGAACTTGATGATGATTGAAAATGTAAAATGTTTAGCCTATTAGCTCAAAATGGTAGAGCAATGTGTTGCACACATGATGTGGGTTCAAGTCCCACATAGGTTGATTTGTTAACATAGAAATCTCAAGTTTGCTTCGAACATATATTTATTAATAAATTAAGTACAAGAATAAGCTTCTAATAAATAACATTAGTATATTTGTTATCAAACACTCAAAATGCCTCCTTCCAAAACCAGTCATATCAATCAACCTACTAAAAATTACATAGCTTACAAACCATAGTTTCATAGCCTTCAGTTGAGCAAAATATCTCCTTTCAAAACAAATTGGTTAAGTGTGAATTCATTCAAAAAAGTAAGCACCAAACAAATAAAGTCTTTCTTCCACAGCTTTGCACACCCAGTAAGCACCAAGCAAATAAAGTTTCCCTTTCACAGCTTTGCACATCTAGTAAGCATCAAGCAAATAAAGTCTTCCTTGCACAGCTTTGCAAACCCAGCAAGGACCAAGCAAATAAAGTCTTCCTAGCTGCTACCTTTAATTAGCATGTCAAATCTTCACATAGGTGGAACCTGTGACAATCATCTTGGTCTAATTACACTGATCTTCAATAATATGAAAATACAGTAAATACAAATACACATCCATTTGACTCTATGGCTTACCTGAGGCATTTCAATGCTCATCAATAGTGATGTATAGCTAGGTTGAGTAGCTATTTGCCCAATATGCATGTCACCTTGTGCGTACTCTAAAAATGTAGGAGGCACGTACTGAGATGGATCCCAGGGATAAGTGAAACACGCTGAATCTTGTGCAACACTCCCATTAAATTGACTAATTGGCTTCCTTGTTCCATAGAAAGATGGGAGAAATCATGTGTCAGAAAACAAAAATAAGTTTCATTTACGTTAAAATGGCTATGAACCTTTATTATACCTGTGAGAAACAAAGTTGAGCCTTGGATCTTTTGTTTCTTCTTTTTGTTGTTTCAAGAGCACTTCTACGTCTTTTACTTGACTGATTTCCAGATTTCAGCTTCGTCTTTATGCCTTTAACTTTATGTATCTTCTCATGAGCATTAACAACCAAATCATGATGTTCATTTCGTCCCATGTGAATTTGCAAGTTGGAATGGACTGGATTTTCTGTAGATCTTGAATCAACTTCTCTCATCAAATTAAGAAGACTCTCTCGGACAAGGGTGTATCCATCACTAGATTCTGTAGCTCGTGTGAATAAACAAGTAGATAGGCGAAATAAGTCCCTGAAACGCCTTCCCATTGCTGTTTTAGGATTCCCTTTAGCATTTAAGCTTTTAGTTACAACTCTGTTTCTTCCCTTCTTAACATCCTTTGTCCACCTTTTCAAAATGTACTTGGTAGGGATTTTTCGTAATACCTCTAGATGAGAAAACCTTTAGTATATGATAGCATAACAAGCCTTCAAATTCAAACTTTCTACAAGTACAACACACAGTTCCTTCTATGTCATCATAATAAAAGACAACGTAGTTGCAATGCTTCCTGGAAGGTGTGACCAGATATTTCTGAAATGTTCCTATTTCTCCACAAACCTCAAGTTGACAATCATAGGATTTCCACAACTGTTCTTGGAATGAAACAAAAACCAAAGGTGTATACACACTCGCAGCATGCTCCAAGATTGCTACATGATAAGATGGTGTTACTTTGCCTTGGCTTACCTTAAAATCTGCAACCATCTCATCATAACGACGACCCTCAAGTAATCGTTGAAAGTTTTCAAAGAATCTTGTCAAATCGTGCTTATAACTAATATAACTCTTGATGAGTTTATTCATGCTTTCACTTCGTTGTGTAGTGGTCATGTCTGCACAAAACATATCTCGCCCATAAACTAATGCCTACTTTTCTTTGATGTTAAACATTCTCTTTAACCAACTATTATCCTGCAGCTCATACTTTTCCAACATTTTGTTCCAAGCATCTATGAAATCTTCTTCATTCTCATAATCATAAATGCAATTACTAAAATCTCTAGAGAAGTCATTGGTGTACCTTGAAAAAACCCAACTCAAATGAATCGCGGTATTCTGAAAGATGTGCCAGATACAAAGACGGTGACGAGTCTCTGGCCACTGAGAAGCAAGGGCTTATGACATCGCAGGATCTTGATCTGCCAACATTGTCTTGGGTAGTTTATCTCCCATTGCTCTAGAAAACGTATCAAATAACCACACGAATGACTCTGCCTTCTCATCATAGAGTAAAGCATCACCAAATATAGTAGTTTGCTTATGATGATTCACCCCGACAAATAAAGCAATTGGCCGACCATCCTTATGCTTGTGGTACATAGTATCAAAGAAAACAACATCACCAAAATCCTCATAGTCAGACATCATTTTGGCATCAGCTTAAAAAATATTTGTGATCAAATCATCTTCGTCCACACTACAAAAAAAAAATTCAATTAGCTACCCTAGTTAGCAACGGCAGGATCTTTAGTGTCGCAATTGAGGCGTTTTTTGCCACGGGAGATGCTACCATCGCAACTTAAAGAGATTGGAAAAAAAAAATACTCCGTATTCACAATATATCTTTCCTAACCCGAAACCCTAGCATCTCATTCCTTAGTTTCCTCCCAGCCGCTCTCTTTCTCCGTTCCGCTTCTTCTTTCTCCTCTCCTCCATCTCTGCAATTC
Source organism: Persicaria maculosa (assembly GCA_963922045.1). NCBI lineage: Eukaryota > Viridiplantae > Streptophyta > Magnoliopsida > Caryophyllales > Polygonaceae > Persicaria > Persicaria maculosa. The sequence continues at coordinate 59,516,370 of OY998259.1, forward strand.
AATCCCATCTCTCTCCGCCGTTGCTGATTAATCAATTCCTCATCTCCTCATCCATCGAATCTCTCAGTGGAAGCTTCAAGAACCGCTCGAGAAGCTGAAATGGCGGTGTTCGACTCCCCGGAGCAGCAACAGAGAGGGTAACGGATTCGACTTGTGAATTTTCATCTCGTCTACTCTCTCTACCTACACTTATACAACTTCTCTCCTGTAACCGAAGCTAGATCTCAAGGTATCATCCATTGCGACCCTCTCATACATCAAGTCCAGGCAGATCTACGACAGTCGTGGTAACTCTACCGTTGAGGTTTATCTCTTTCCTAATTCCTTGCCTTCTATTTTTTTTATCAGTTTTTGGAGATACCTACCGAGGCTTCAATTTTCTATCAGTTAGTTTGATCGTTGCAATAGGTTGTTGTGTTTTTGTGTTGCGAAGCTCTTTAATTTTTTGATTTCTAGTCATTCATGACTTGATTAGCTCAGCGATTGGCGATTTTAGAGGCCTTATGATTGAGATGGCGCATGAATGTAATACTTTTGTTCATTGATCGTCTTTTTTAGGCTCCAATTTTTACTGATGTACTGTAGGAAAGGAACTACAGAAGGGGAAGATATTGCCTATCAAAACTTGGAGGAAAATGTGTCATTGAGCTTGGAGCTGGTTGTAATTTGTTTTTAGTTTTAGTTTTAGTTTTTGTGTGCTCAGTGAAATGGATAGTACATCTTAGTTAGGAGTACCTTTGGATTAAGAGGAAATTGAGTTAAAATCTTACACACATGAGTTAAATAAAATGTTTCAGTGAGTAATAATAATGGATGTAGTTTTAGGTTTTTTAAATTAATTTCAAATTTTACCATGCTGATTAATGGTGAGTTTATACGAATCATTATTGATTTCTATGCTGTTTAAATCTTTTTCTTTGGGTAATTGGCCATGGCTACTTCATTTATGAAAACATCAAACCACTTGCATAAAGCAATCACATCAGTAGGCCTATCTTGTCCTATAAACATGTTTTTTGCTACACTTCCACTTAAATTTCTTTTTCTCATTATTCTCTCCCACTTTTTCACTATATCTTTTTTTATATGTATGAAGCACAATGGTTTGTAGCTGAGATTGGTTAATGATTCAGAATTGAATCTTCTTCCAGTTGTTGTGTAAAACACTAGATATCTTCTTATATCTTTGTCTTGGTTTATTTTAATGAACAATTCCACTGATAACTCGATCGTCCCTTGCAGATTCAGTTGGATCCATCAAGGTGCTGGACTTACATTGGGGTAATATGGATCGTATACAAGCAACTGCTGAACCGTTTGACTATATTATTGGAACTGATGTAGTAAAGCATCATTGAGTAAGCTTAATCCTATAAATTTATTACTTATAATTATGAGAAAAATCTTACTCTTCTTTACATTGGAAGTTTGAAATGTCAATGATGATGTGCTGGAACTGGAAGCCTGGAACGAGGTGCTGGATTGGTCTATGTGCATTCTTTACTTCTGTGTGCATTATTTTTAAGTAGAAACAACGAAAAAATCTTCATACATTTCCAAAGGTTGAATTCTAGAAAATTTCCCAAAGCTGTTTCATAGCACATATACGTGTATCATTATGCTTGGGTTGATTCAAAATTCTTTATCTTTTTGTTTCAACATGGAACTGGGTTTTGTTGTGGATTGCTGACCTTTTCAAAAAATTTACTTAACTTCTTAAAAATATGGCTGTCAACTTATAAATCATCTTCCTCAACAAATATAGTTGTCAACTTACAATAACCTTTTTCTACAGGACATTCTAAAAACCTTGAGTCTAACTAAACCTCTAGAATAAATTTAAATTTTAACTTATCACTTTCTGATCATTTTGTATTTAGTGAGTAGAGACGCTGCCGGAGTAGAACATCACCCAAGCAATCCAAGAAAACAATGCCACAAGTGATGAGGTCGTGACGAGGACAACGACAAGGAAGAGGCTTTGGTTGCCAACTGGGGAGCTTAATGACTGGTTGGTCAGGAGATATGGTTCCATGCCTTTACGGCTTCTTCGAGATGTCAAGATAACTTAAAAGGTGAAGCTCTATACACTTTTTTTTAATCTTTATCCCTGACTTATATAAAATTCATAAGCATTCAAATTAAATTTGCCACCTTGCTTACGAATATTATCTAATTATATTTAACATCATCATTCAAATTACTTTATCTAATAATTCTGATGTGGCCATCGTTGTTAAGAACAGAATTAGTCTACATCTCCATAATAGTCTCTGAAAATAAATTTCTGTGTTGTAATAAATTGATCATTTTCATGTAAAATTATCTTTTTTTATGAAAATCCCGGGCTAGGATTTCAGTGAAGTAAATTGAGCAGATGTATTTTTCACATTGTTTCTCAATTTAACAAATTATTTTAATGATATGAATATTTTCCAAGTAGCTTCCTACGGATTCATTTTCTCCTTAGAAATAGAAATCATAGGGATGGTTCTTTCACAAAATATACAATGGACATACTGTGGATAACTTGAAAGTTGACTATTTTGCAATTGGTTTGGAAATGAGTACTTGTTCATGTTAGTTGCTTGCAATTGCTATATTAGCTTGCTTCATTTTTTCATTGATCTGGTGTATTAAACCTCCAATCCCTTCAAATTTACAGCGGAGGAATAACCAATGCTGGTGTGAAGAATTTCAAGCATCTTGGATTGTTATCACACCTAAACGCTAAACCTGTCACAGCTGCAACCTCACCGATGAGTCCCTCAAATTGATCTCTCTGGTGTGTGCGCAACTCGCCCTTATTTTGGTTGTCTTTTAAGTAAACTATAGGCAAGTACATAAACAAGGACCGATTAAGTCCTCTAGTGGATCTGTAAATAGTTTTTGGTGTTGAAGATACTGTAAAATCTCTTGCTCCTGGTGCAACTGGCGCACAGCTTGTAAATAATTTATTTGAAATTTGGATGATTATGTTATAATATTATTATATTAGGGGATGGATAAACACTTGTAAACCCTGGTTCCATATGTAGCTCCTATATAAAGGGTCCTGAAGACCCCCAATAATACATCAGTTCATTCTCTTCTTCTCCTCTTACTCTCTCTATTATCACACGTTATCAGCACGAAGTCTCTACCCACTACGATTGATTCCGATTTGCTTGCCACATCTAAACCAATTGCTTTGCCAAATCAGGAGTTAGATCTCCACTTGTTCTTGTCCTCGGCAAGATGATTTCTATTCGATCAAATTCATTGACCCTAATTTTTAGGTTATGCCACCAGCCCCAATTTGTCCGATCAGCAGTTATGGTTCTACCCTAAGTAAAATAATCCTAACCTCTGATTGCTTTTGATTCCATTTTTCACTGCCACCGAAAATCTCCCATCTATCTAAATCAACCCCAACGCTCTGGCATTCATCCCGATCGATCCGATCTCCTCTTCCTCGCACAAACCTCTTCACACTTTCCTCTTTTCGTATACAAGCCCCCGTATACAAGCCTCAACCCGGCCTCCACGGCGCCGAAATTCGGAGAGATCGCCGATCTCAATTTCAACGTCGTCGTCGGAAAGATCGGGATCGGAAGGTCCGGCGGTGATGGACGAGAAGAAGCGGAAGCGGATGGAGTCCAACCGCGAGTCGGCGTGGAGATCTCGGGAGAAGAAGCGGAAGCGGATGGATCCAATTATCCAAATGTCAACCGACGTCCTGGCCGCGGCGCCTCTGCAAAATCTCGAGGAAGAAGAAACTGTTTCTATTTAAATCTATGGTAATTACAAAATCAGCCCTGAAAGTCTTTAAAATCACATATTGGCCCGTATATTTTATGTAATTACAGAAAGTGGCCTAAAATTTTCCGGGAGGCATATTTTGCCCCTGTGAAGTATTCACACATCCCCGAAGATGATGTGTAACCCCCGGAGTGGTTTAATGAATTGAATTTGTAGTATCCCCGAAGCGGATATAGTAATCTCAATCCCCGAAGTGATTGAATCAATCGAAGTTGTAATACCCCTTGAAGCGGATGAAGTAATCTCAATCCCTAAAGTGATTGAACCAATCAAAGTTGTAGTATCCCTTGAAGTGGATAAAGTAATCTCAATCCTTGAAGTGATTGAATCAATCGAAGCTGTAGTATCCCCTGGAGCGGAATCTCAATCCCTGAAGCGATAGATCAATCGATCGTATCCCCTGAAGTTGATGTTATTTTATTATATCCCTGAAGTGATAAACGATTGAATTTCATCCCTGAAGTGATGAATTATTTATTTATTTTATCTTATTTTTATGTTTTTTTTATTATAGATGAATTATCTCCTGAGGTAGATAAAATTGTTAAATTTATATATCATCTCCAGAAATGAATGAATGAGCACATCTCCCGAAGTAGATGAATGAGCGCATCTCCCGAAGTAGATGAATGATAAATTGATCTCATCCCCGAAGCGATGAAACGATAAATCTCATCCCCGCAGATGTGATCAAGCCGATAAATTTCACCCCTGTAGTGATGAAATTATATTTATTATTTATGTTTATTTATTTATATGTATGTATGTTATTTAATTTAATTTATTTAAATTATATTTGTTTAATCTTTCATCTCCCGAAGTAGATGAACGGACCATCTCCTGAAGTAGATGTGAACGATTGAAAATCATCCCCGTAGTGATGAATTTTTTTAATTTTCAGTTTTATTATTCATTTCAATTTGTATTTTTTTTTTGTCTCCAGAAGTAGACAAACATTATCTCCCGAAGTAGATATAAATTGATAAATTTGCATATCATCCCAAAAGTGATAGTTTATCTCCTGAAGTAGATAAAATAAACACAATTTATGTATCACATCTCTTGAAGAAGATGAAATTCTTATTTATCTCCTGAAGAAGATAAAATATTTTAGCTTATATATCATGATAAAAATTTATCTCCCGTAGTAGATAAAATTTTAAAATTCATAATCATCCCTGAACCGATGATTTTTATAGCTAAACAAGCAAATTATGATTTCTCCAGCAGTCTCCAGAAGTAGACAAACATGTATTTGCAGATGTTCATTTTCTTGTCACCAGAAGTTGACAATATGCCAATTTGATTTTATTTATTTATGTTTTTATATTTTTATCAATTATATCAACTATTTATTTATTTATTTATCATTCTCTCTTGAAATATATAAAGGCATCCCCTGAAGTGGATGGACACATAATCATAAATCGTTCCTGTAGTAACGACAATCATCTCCTGAAGAGTTGTATATGAAAAGGAAATTCATAAAATGTCTCTCTCTCATCAATACAAATTTGTCCCTGAAGTGACAATATTCATTTCCTGAAGTAAATGAATGATAAGAGATATATTGTATATCTTCATAAAGATTATTTAAAATCATACCCAGAAGTGTATGAGTTTTATTTTAAAGTTGCACAAATACCCAGAAGTGTAGAAATTAAAGTGAATGTATACAACTTGTCTTCTCCCTGAAGTGAGTAATAATCGATCATACCATTTCTTGAAGAATATGGTCAATGTTTATATGACAAATTACTATATTTTTGAAATGCAACTTATCATCTTTTGGAGTATATGATCGAAATATACATAATAGAGACTAATTGTCACTCGAAGTTGACAAATGAATCATTCTATAAATAAAATCATTTCTTGAAGAAAATGATAAATTGACAAGTTTTTCTCATGGCTCCACCTGAAGTGGACAACTACAACTTTATTTTATTTTATTTATTTATTTTTATTCATTGCTTTATATTGAATAAAATTACTATGATTTGTAATTCAAAGCTCAAAGTGTTTCCCGAAGAAACTACTTATCATGAGTGTCTAATGCAGAGTTTTGTTTGGCAAATGAACATTTGGGAGAAAGGTTTACCACAATCCCATAGATTGTGAAGTTTTTCAACACCAACCTAAGAGCCTGAAGACTCTACTGATGGATTTTTATTAACTCATGAAGAGTAAAGAATATTTTATGAACTCTAGAAGACTAAAGGATTTCACAAATTCCAGAAGAATAAATGATCCTAATTTTATCATTTGTACTCCCGAAGAAGTACATGGAATGTGGGTTTTATCATATTCAGAACTATTTTTGTTTGGTTGATACAACCAATAGAAGTAACCACATAACACGATCCGGTTAAGAAGGCCACTTCCTGACTATCCTCTAAGCATTGCCTGAAGCATGCCCCTCCGGTAGAGGGTGTGAAAGAGGTTATGGTTAAGCGCTTGACCAAAGTTATTGTTGTGGCTTATAGCTAGGTCTGGTATACGGTTATTTCTAAATGTCTTGGAGAACATTATACATGACTCATACTTGAAGTATGACATCAACGAAAGTTCTGACAATACCCATTTAATGGCATCTAAATTAAATAAATGGATCACCATATACAAAGTTCAATGGTTGAATATTATGGTTTATAAGTGTCAAACAAATTTGAAAACCCAAAGTTTTCTCAAACAATCATGAATGGAAAATCAGGATAAATACCATAGAGCTCCAGAAGAGCATTGATCTTGTTACCTGAAGTAACAATGACACATATGTATGAATTGATATGGTATTGAAAACCAATATCTCATATGACTAGCCAGAAGCAAGTCTTACAGAATTGAGAATGTATATAATGGTTTATTTGACACTCATTTATCCCATTGAAACTTATCACTAACCAGAAGTTAGTTAATGATAAAATGTTTTTCTTTGTGGCATTCGGTCATTCATGTGAAACGATGATGGGCGGGATCATTGACATTCACATACACACCCACTAAAAGGGATCAGAAGATCCTAGGACCCGAAAATCCTCTATAAGGGTGACCGAACATATATGGTCTGTCATCTTGGCAAATCAACAACAAGACCATCTAAATTCAAAGTAAATGCAAAGTCTCTAATGTCTCTTGAATGGATTCAATGAGAAAGCTACGGAACACTATCATATAGACCAGTGTAATTCCAAGATTACAGATGCCTCAATACTTTGGTCATATGAAACATAAGGTAGAGAATGTTATCAAAAACATTGTTGAGCATAAGGTAGCTCACGACGACCCAGAAGAGTCGTTGGTCAAATGGGCCCATGCATGTTTGCATTTCGAATTTGACACAATAACATCTCCTTAATTATCTCCAGAAGAGAGTATGTAATTCAAAGGTTTTGAATAAGCAGCATATGTTCCGAGATATACCTCCTCCAAATGAACTACAATGAGACCACAAAGAAGTTGGATGATACATGGGGTTTGAGTCCCTATTGATATCAAATACCTAGAGCTTTATAATGGTGATCAAATGCTCGGTATTTAGGGGGAGGGGAAATGAGACTAAATATTAAGAAAGAGATTGCACGTAAGCAACTTCTCTATCATTTCATATCCACGGATGAATACAAGTGGACCAGAAGTTCAATAAATAAAATGATTATAAGGTTTAACAAATATGTCATCGAAAGCATTTACTATAAGCCAAGAAAGTGATAAAGTCACAGATACTAGCTAATTTGGAAGTTCCAGAAGTAACTCCAACTCAATGAATATCAAGTGGTTCTCAAGTACACCAGAAGTGTTGGAGATCACTAGGCTCTTAGTATACGATTCCCCAGAAGTGGAAAGAGTCTATGAGAATATGATGATCATCAAATAAATAATGGATGTCGACATGGAAATAGTAGTAAAGAGCTAGAAAAAGGAAATTCATGCAAGAATGGGTTCTTTAAGCATGATGGTATTGGACCTGTAGTTCCAACGCCGGAAAGTGTAACATCGTTTGGTTTTAAGTGGGTGTTCATACAAAATAAAATATAAAGCCAAGCTGATTGCACAAAAACCTATCAAAGGTTATATGGAGAATGTATTCACTAGAAGTGAATATAATTTTGGATCTAAATGTAAATGATGAACGTGTTACTTGCATACGCATATATAAATGAAAAGATCGATTGAAAATGCCTGAAGCATTAATATCAAAGTCTAGTCACATGCAATTGGTTAAATATCCTTATAAGAGTACCTGAAGTACCTATAATTGTGAAAATGGTGACATTGCATTAGGTCCCGAAGTACCATACAATGTTGTACTCTTTTCCTTGATCTTGGTTTTTATCCCATTGGGTTTTTCCAAGTTAAGGTTTTTAATGAGGCAACTTATGCACCATTTAATACACCAAATCCCCCATGATCAAATGGCATACTAGGTCCTGAAGTACCTTATGTTTATGCATTGAAAGCAGCTCAACGCCAGCAAATGGAAGTCAAGCATTCAAGGTCAATTGTAATGTATGAAGACATCTCAACTTATACATGTCAAAGGAAATGTTGAGACTCGGCTATGCAGCTTATATAATCAGCATCATCAAGAAGTTCAAAGAGCTTACCCGGATGAGAAGACTACAAGAAGGGTGTTGAATTCAGGGGGAGTATACGCACTGCACTCTTTTTCCCTTCGATCAGGTTTTGTCCCACTGGGTTTTCCTGACAAGGTTTTTAACGAGGCAGATCACCAAAGCGTATCAAATGTCATATGTATTTGTTCTCTTGGTCCTAGTTTTTGTCCCATTGGGTTTTCTAGGCAAGATATGTAATTTTTGTAATATTTAGAGATGTTTATCCAAGGGGGAGTGTTATAATATTATTATATTAGGGGATGGATAAACACTTGTAAACCCTAGTTCCATATGTAGCTCCTATATAAAGGGTCCTGAAGACCCCCAATAATACATCAGTTCATTCTCTTCTTCTCCTCTTACTCTCTCTATTATCACAGATTATTGGTTATAAAAATGTGATATATTTTGATTTTTTTTAGAAAATATTGGACTTTTTAGCCCGGGTCCAAATAATCCGGGTTAAAAAGCATGCTTTTTTTTTTATTTTCCATAAATAATTTAGCGATGGCTTTTATCCGTCGCCAATATTCATTTGCCACGGCACTATTGGCCACGGCTGATTTGCCGTCGCAATGCCGTCGCTAATAATCTTTTGCGACGGCAAATTGGTTTTTAGCGACGGCAATTTGCCGTTGCTAATATATTTATTTTTTGTAGTGCCACTTGAATAGCATAAAAGAAACTAGGATCTTTTTCTTTCATACTTTGCAAAAATTCAAGAACACCACCAGTATCACCTAACTTTATTTTTAAAGTACGCTTACTTCGCAAATAATTCTTATTATCCACGTGAGAAAATCCAAGATTTTCATGACTCCTGCTTGCCTAGCCATGAATTCAAATGCTTGTTTTGGAGCAATACCTGAAATATCTGCCAAGTCCACTTCTGATGCCTGAGCTGCTGAAATCCCCTATGTGATCTAAACAAATGACTCTTACTTGGGCTGGCCAAAGTATGGTTATGCTCCGCAATAAAGTTGACAACCATATATTTGTTGGTTACACGACAACTGATTTTCAACATGGCCAGGCAACCAAATATTGTCTCCAACCGGTGAGATTTGTAAAGAGTTTCTCGTTTATCACGCCCTCGTTTACCTTGGCATGAACAAACAAATTCTGTCCAAAATTGCCCCTTTGCATTTATGAGTTCCGCTTCTACGAACAGAAAATTCAGCTAACAAAGCATAGGCATTGTAGAACACATAAGCTTCCTCTTCGCATGGAGTGTATTCATCATCTCGACTTCTTGACCAGCTTGTGTCAAATCTTCATCTTGCTCGAAATCAAATCTGCGTCTTGGTTGTGTATCTTGTATTTCAATCTCCATAACTTTGACAAAATAAAATTAAAATTAAGCTAAATAGGCCACATTTCTTATAGAAAATAGAAGATTTGTTAGATTAAGTTGATGATTAACTAGCTACCATGTTCAATCTGATACATAACGAAAGAAGAGCAAATACTATCCAATTTATCAAAGTAAAATCAAATAAAAACTTAGATGAAGAAATTGAAAGTTTAAAAGGAAAAAATTTGAACATTCACCAACTTTTGATGTGATTATCAATTGTAAATGAGATGGTTTGAATTCGAGGTTACTGGATGAACGAGAAGTTCATGTTAATGGATCTTAACTTCAATAAATACCAATTAGCTAATAAATGGAGAAACAAGTAAACTGCAACCTCATCCAAATGAGGAGGGAAAAGATACATGGGGTCAAAAGAGGAGGGAAAATTAGAAAGAGAAATCAAATAGGGACTCTAGGAGTATTTTATATTCGTTTAAATTTGGTTACTAATTTAGTGGTAGGTTGTGAACAAGTGGACCAATAAGATATGTGGTGCATGATAGGTTACACTGTACGCTGCAGAAGATCCGGCATGGTACTCATAGTATCATTGTTAAAGATGGTCTAAAGTGCCCTCTCATTTGTATTTTTTACTCCTCTACCCCATCGGATCAAATGAATATTTCCAATAGTAAAAAAAAAAATCACAAGGAATGGGCCACTGACTGCCTCTTCCACCATCTTTCCAGTTTCCATTATGCTCGACGCGAAACTCATCAACCGACCTTTCTTCTCTTTACAACTCGGCGCCGACAACCATCCCACCACAACTTCGTTACCGATTTCACCATCTCTCTTCCCCAATGACCCACAATAAGAACCTCGGGTAGATCCACAATTAGAACCTCGGGTAGATCCACAATTAGACCTAGAACAACCTCGTTAGTCGGGTCAGATTATTTTAGGTAAAACGAGTCGCGGTAGATCCGGACTAACTCGAATCCAGATTTGACCCGGTTTCGGACCAATTCGGGTCAATTTTGGGTTTGTCCATTTTCTTCATTTTTTTAATAAAAAATCGTATTTTCATACTTTGCGATAACTTCAAAATGCTTCATATGTGTCTCACTCTTTAACCAAGGATTCGGTAAAAACTATAGATATATCAAAGCCAGCAGCTGACAGTATTGTGCCCTCTGCTTCATATGTGTCTCACTCTTTCGAATCTAATCTTATAAAATAATGCATCACACATTCATGATTACAAGGTTCCAAAACTCGAATATAGGTAGTGAAAAAAGATCTAAGTAGCATGGATCTTTTACACGTATATGAAATTACTAAGGATTTACAGTTGTTTGGGGCTGATGCTTTTATGGAGGCAAGCCTTTCATTCCTTCTGATAGAAAGAGAGATTAAGATCTGTATGTACTGAGAATAGTTGTGTATCGACGAAAAGCTGCAACCATTGCAGGACGAGGAGATTAGTATCATATTGGAGATTGCACAGAAATAGGTGGAAAAGATGCGATTTCTAGGATTAATCTACAGTTAATGCAGAAATGAGTATGAAGCTCAGTGCTTCAAAAATATATTAGCACCTATCCACAATCCATTTATAGATTTTGAAGCAAGACTGATGTGCAAGTTAAAGTGGAAATCATTTTGTGCCCCAGCATATTTTAAGATTTTTCAAGCTATGGCTCCTTAAAATATATAAACTGAACTTCTTATTCAACAGTGCATGCAACTGTCCACTAGGTGTTCAAGAGTCATACCTTCATAAAAGGCCGATCACGGTAAGGAAATGAATCAATGAAGCTATCCTTCAACAGCAAAGATACCTGCAGGCATATCAACAAGTTGATAATGTTTAATACTGGATGTTGAATTGTTGATAGAACTTCAGCATTAGTGTGGCTAACAAGTGCCATAAAGGATCATATGATAGAATTCCTGTCTGTCTTCGAATAAACCTAGAATGAATAATTAGTTAACTATTTTTGCCATTAAGTTTGGCTAACAAGCTGGAATTGCTATTGTTGTTGTGTTGCTTCTGTTGAAATTATCCCATCTATCGTCTTCTCTCTTCTTTCCCGCTGTCATCTTTCTTAGTGCCCTCTCATTTCTATTTCTTACTCCTCTTCCCCATCAGATAGATCAAATGAATCTTTCAAATAGTAAACTTTGAATGCTATTAAAATCGCATAAAATCAGTTAAATTGTGGATATCATGTACTGACTTCTGCAGAAAATAGATTCAATCAATGGCTGAAATATAGACAAATGTAGCATCAATACACAAGCGAGAGTTGAGAAAACCTACCTTATCATCATTTGATTGAACATTTGTGATAGTGTGTGAACGCAGATTAGAGCAAAGAGAATTCAAGTAAGTCCTCAGTACATCTAAGAAACCCTTGGCAGCATCAACCTGCATACATATGTCGAAGCATCAGCATGTGTAGGCATCAAGCTCAAAATCAAGCAATTAGAGCAGCTTTTGATCAATGACTCAACGTATGCATCTAAATGAACTGATTGAACTCTAAATATATAAAGACAGGTATAAGATATTCACATGTAAAGTCCAACTATCGAAAAGCACTCCGAAGGGTTACCAGTTCTATATGAATCAGATGTTTACAAAGAAACTTATGGACTTGACAGTAAGTCAACTATAACAGCATATGGATACCTGTACATCAGTACAATCATAGAACGGCCGTCTTTTCCCCAAGTAACTTTCTCCAACCAGCTTTGAGTAGTAAGGACTTAAAGATGCATACAACTCCTTCTGTCTAGGAAGGTGAGGCATTGATGGTGATCTCACCTATAGATATAGCAACAATTAAACAAATCATTTCTAGTCCTTCTGGTTGACAACTTATAATGCACATAAATCAAACAAACACAAGAATAAGCTTAAGGGAAGAAAAAAGTGTAAATAAGCATACTGAAGATATATTATCCCAAATATATTATGTAGATTACAGCTACCATTGTAGAAGCGTGAAACAAAAAGAATTGATATTCCATGTCTTACCTGGATGCCTATAATTCCAACACTATAATCACAAAAGATTAAACATAGAAAAGTACACATTTTTTGCATAGGTAGTTTAACGAAATCGATGCTTCTAATTTAAAAATATCAAAGCTCAGGATGATATCATTGCAATAGGTCCTGGAGATGGTGCCTTGTTGCAGTCAGGAAAGTCTGGTTATCTTGCCTTTTGGCTTCAGTACTGCCACTGCACTTTCTAATGTGCAGCCTTCATTTATCATAGTATGATCAACACTTCTTAAAACGTTTGATATATGATTGAATTTTATTTATTTATTAGGGAGATTAATAAGCTGGCGCAGTCAGGAAAGTCTGGTTATCTTGCCTTTTGGCTTCAGTACTGCCACTGCACTTTCTAATGTGCAGCCCTCATTTATCATAGTATGATCAATACTTCTTAAAACGTTTGATATATTATTGAATCTTATTTATTTATTAGGGAGATTAATAAGCTCAACTGTCATATCTCCTCCTTACCATAAAACACATCAACATCAAGTGAAAGGTCAAGTGGATCAAGTGGAAAGTGAAAACTGACATGTGTCTTCAAGTTTTGTTATAATTTGCTTTTTCCTAAAAATTTAATGATCGATTCACGGCTTTGCTTGAAAGTTGGTTTTACGAGCTACAAACCCTGGAATCGTTGGCATTATGAGCTGTGTCTTATCCTTTCTGCTAATGTGGCACTTTTGGGGACACTAGCCAGTTAAATATTTATTTCTTTTTTTCTTTTTTCTCCTTTTTTTTTTTTGCAAAGGATCAATATCACTGGCAATCTCAATAGGAGAAATCTCTTTGGAAGTTAGCACTAGCACTTGTCTTATGGAGGTTCAGCATGGTCAGTGTGGCACTTACAGAATTCAAGGAATCCACTAACAACATACAAAAGGAGATAGTTTTGTTTTTAAAAAAAAAAAACACATTGTAACTGAGAATCTTGTCTAATCTACTATCCAAGCTACAATTATCCAACTTATTGTATTACTGGCCCTCCACGTCGGTCTAATCCACAAGATTTGCATACTCTTATACCGTCAGCATACTTCCAATTCCACAAAGGTTCAACTAGGCCCCAAGGATTCATTAGTTTCTAGAGTAAAACTCGCTAATTTTCGATCAAGTTCCTCATTCCCACATTTTCTGTTCCTCTGCCATTTTTTCAACAGCAATTTTGAGCACAAAGTCTCAACAGCAATTTTGAGCAAAAAGTCATGCAGCGCAATAACACATAAGTTTGAAAATGGTTGATTTGAATAATCAAGCCTTTCTTCTTAATATTAAAGTGACGAGTTCTCTTCCTCCTTCGCTACGCTCTCTTCCCAACAACAAATGAGGATTATAAGAAATAAATAAATAATTAAATAATAAAACAGCATAGCTCATCATTTAAATAGAACTGTATTGTTTAACAATAAGAGTTTTGTGTAAGGTTGTATGAACCTGATTCTTGTTAAGATCAACCAATACGGAATTCATCTTTGATAGTTCTGAGGTTTTATTCTTGACACCAACCTACAAATCAGAGTTGCAGATTAAAATGCCAGCATGTCACCAACTACACTGATACTAAAAATAAATTGCAAATTGAACAGGCGCTAGTAAGCTCACTCCTAATGAACTTTCACATATTTAATATGCATGTAATATATAACAACTTACTATGTAAGGAACAGGAGCATCAAGAAAATCCAACATGTCATTTGGCAAAACCTGACAGCAATCATCTATGTTAATGATGAATCCATGATTGATAGATAATGCTTTAAAGAACCAAGCAATTGAAAAATATAATAAATTCTTCAAAATAAAAGGAACATACTGGCATTAAAAAGCTTTGCCACCGAAAGGGGCGGATTAAAGGAACAATCGACAAAACTGAAGCTGCCAAAATACCCTGTCTCACAGAAAAAAAAAATGACCAAATATAAATAAGAATTTCCATTGATAAAGCACAAACACAATCCTAAAAAGAGAGGAAATATCAGAGTAACTCAAGACAGTGATAATACTCATGCTCAAGGCATTTAATATCCACCATTTTTTATATCATTTTATCTGACGAGTCTACTTCAGATTTTTCTTTTGGGTAAATCACAAAAAACTACACTTTGATTAGTTGATTTTGCAAAAAAAAAAAACTACCCTTTACAAGCAAAATGTGTTTGATTGCTGAATTGCTAGCAAGGTTTAAACAACATGGGTTGCATGTATTTCACTTACAGAGGTTGACTTTGTGCAATATAGGATAAATTAAGCATGGTTTTGTGTAGTTTCCTTTATTAAGAACGTACATTTTGTTTACAGATGTCCCCCAGACACCGTTTCACAAAAGAAAATATCCAAACACAAACCTATGTACCACTTTGTGTCCCAGCAATATATTTACATTTTTTTTGGACAGTAGAATATTGAGATAAAAACATATGATTGATTTAAAGCATCAACTATATATTTAGATAGAACATATAATTAATATTAACCACTGATTATATAGAAAGACATTTCATATTAACTCAAAGAGGAAATAGTAGTTTAATACGCACCAAATTTGAACATACAACCACAATTTGCTTCTCCAAAAGTGCCCCCGCGAACATTGTCAGCACCTGCAACAACGTGACTCAATAAACTGTATTCCGAGAAAAATATTTGTTGACGGACTTGTGTTCCTACTATTTGCTAGATACATTTCTCATTTACGTCGCTGGTCTACTGTATGTATTAGGATTACCAAAGCTGTAACCTTTGAGCTTCCCAATCTTCCTATATTTATTCAAGGTAACTAGATCTAAAATGCTGCAAAATAGGTCAATTGCATGAAAAAATAGCCCTTACCCCGTTACCCGTCACATAACAGTGGCATCTAGCATCAAATATCATATATCAAGCAAGGATTCTACCCATGAAGGCTTCTCGTGTTTTCCTCCAATATATTGGAAACAAATTATTACAGAAACAAAACTACTCTGTATTTTGTTAGGAAAAAGACTTTAGAACTCAATATTTAGCAAGTAGCAACTAGACAAAAGCAAGTTATTGTTTCCAAAAGTTAGGCTTCAAGTGGCAATAGCTTTAGGCCAAAGTTCAACTTCTGAACCCTTTGTATAGATAGATAAACTCATAAATAAATAAATAAATCAAAGGGAAGTTGAGAATTGGACCAATAACAGGCATCATTTATTCCAGGATGTAGATTAACTAGACAGAGATTTACATTTTCAAGACGTAATGCACCACATATGCTTGAGATGGCCCATACAGATAAAGCAGTAGCCTCCTCCTCAGCTAATAATTCATTATATACCTTAACAGGAAAATCATATCATTGGAAGAAATGTGTTAGAACATAGTGATACTAAATAAACATGACAAAACAAAGAAAATGCAATGGACATATAATCTTACCTCTGCCCTTTCAAGGCTTGTACTACACGATTCTTGATCAATTAATGACCCATCAATATGTAACAGTCTCACATCAGGCCTGATGAATTCCAGGGGCTGCAAGTGCTCCAATGGATGAAAGTTAAGTGTAGAGCCCTTTGCAGGGCACTTTAACCGAAAATATTCACATATTATTTGCAATGACCCAAGTTTGTTTGCCTGAAGATGAGGTCATATTATAAAAGTCAAAATACAGATGCAAATTTTAGCATAACATGGGTCAGCAGACAGCTCAATGGCATCTATGATCTATCTTTGATAAATATACATACCTTAGCCCATTCAAGTACATCACTATGGTCCATGAAATCGTCCCTGCCAGAGGAAGATGTTTCATCTGTCTCTGCATCTTCAGTGTCACTTCTAAACAATCTGCCTTCACAAGGAGAGCCCTGCAAGCTGCATTAAGGGATGTACATGTAATTGATATCACAAGGAGAAATAACGAGAAACAAAAACGAAAAGGAAAAGGATACGACCACAGACAGCCATTAGCCCCATCAAAATAAAAGGCAAATTGCTTCAGAATTTTGTTTGGAGTCCTCCTTTCAAGAGAATAAGATCCCTATGATAATGTTACAACAACTTGTTTCTTAGATAATCAGAGATTCATAATGAAGACAGATACCAGGATCAGCATTAACATCCTCAATGTCTTCTCTAGTTAACATCCATAAGCAGATTTCAAAATGAATCAATTAGCATTTGAATCTATATCCAGTCTTTCTTATATGAAGATTGGGCAGGGTTTACTGCTCTATGTTTAGAGATGAATTCCCATGAGGTGTGCTCTGAAACAGAGCCAAAGTATAGAAATTCAATTTGTGAAAGTACTAACAATTATCACATCATGAGTAAATTTCATCATAAAATTTGTAGTAACATGTAAAACAGCAGGGATTGTATACCTGGAAGAAGACTCAGAACTTTCATAGTTACGGTGGCGAAGCAAAGGCCACACAGCATCAGGTAAGGTTTTCTCGGACATTTGCTTACCCTCACTGTTATAACTACAAATATCGTGAACATCAGAATTCCGTGGTGAAACAGAAGATTCTTTTTCATGTTGGGGAATGTCTCTGCTAGAAATATCAGAGGCAGGAGAATCAACAAGAGATTTTCCCTTTAAAGAGAGCGAAGTTTCTTCGATATCCGCATCTGTCAGACCACTTTCACCATCCTCCACTTGTTCAGAACTACTATTACCTAACTGGGAATCTCTGACTGCCTCATGCTGCCCATCTTCTTGCTTATCTTCAGTTGAGATTCTGTGTTCATTCCCTGCTTCTCCTAACTCAGTATCCATCTCTATAATTCCCAAATCCAAGGCATCAATACTTTGTGTTAGCCGTTCGAACCTTTCCTCGGTGAATATACTGGAATAAAAACCAGATATAATAAAAATCAAATTAATCAAAAGGGAAAATTGGGTTCCCAAGGGAAGAAAATGATCTTTCCAAAATAAAATCTTTACTAAACGGTCACAAACAGATGAAGTTGAATGTCTACTTTTTTTTAAAAGCATAAAAAGGTATTTTCTCAAAAGAAAAAAGCCAAGTATTGTACCCCAAAACATGTCAGCCCAGTTCACTTGGTATATTTTTACCAAGTGCATTTATCAAGCAAAAAAAAAAAAGTGAGTACTGTTACACTGTACACCAAAGTGATAATTTCATTCCCCAAGCAATTGCACCCTTATCCTTCAACTCAACTCCAAAGCAACAAACAATCGTATCCTTCATCATGAGTTCCAATCAAGTAAATTGGTGTTAAAAGTACATGCCTTGTCAATTGGGAGCTTTTGTACATGAAAATTATGTGATTGTGAAGACCATCTTCCAAAGGAAACTATGAAAAAGCAACTTCAGAAAATAGAGTAGTTGCAGGGATATACAGAATTTGCTCAAGTAATCTGGCTATATTAGCTATTCAATAATGTATTTGGGTAATATAGTACAATAAGCCTCTCTTTCAGCACGATCAGCTAGCTGATTCATAATTTGAACCCAAAACGACGCGAACATGAAACAAACAGCACCCGAAACAATTCTAAAAGCGAAATAAAATCAGATTGACTACACTCATTTGTCATTAAATTATTCTCCCTCCGTTTGGCAAAACATGTCATTTACTATTCATGCACATTTTTTATAATGGTAAAAACTATATAAAATATCAGCTTTTTTATTAATTTTTAAAAATAATTTATAGTTATTACTAATAAGTATTAAATTATTTTTTAAAAATTATTAAAAACAGTTGATATTTAGCTCCCCTTGCCCTTTTTGTAATTAAATTATTTCTTCTATCAAGAGGACAGAAGAAAATAAGCTTCCACAATCTAGTTTGGTCCAGATATAAATATGAATACAAGTACACGGTTTGTTAATCTACGTTACCATAATCAAGGAAAATAATGAGCTAATGGCAAACCAACAAATACAGCATAGGAAATCTGCCTCAGATGGAGAAATAAATTGTATTATTCAGTAAAAACACACCTGTTTAGTACACTGAAATGCAATTCAAAGAATGGTAGCCGTGACAGTAAGCAATAACAGCGTTGAGTAGTTAACACATGCCGACTCAAGGGTGCATTGGAAGGCTGGATGTCAGACATCATGGAAACCAAACGGGAGGGTTTCTGAACTATTTCATCTACTAGTACGCAACATCCATACAATGTAGAATTATCCGCAACCTGGAGAAATACATTGGATAAGGATGCTAGATGCAAAATGAAGCATTGTTGATAAGATTTTTATTAGATGTACTTGTCTGTATGCCAAAAATAGGAAATATATGTATCTGTTAAGTTCAATTGACATTTTAGTGTATTCCTTCATGAATCAAATTAAAATTAAAGTGATTTTTCAGCTTAACCAAAAAGATACCAATGGTGAGTGGTAACATACAAGAATATATTTTGGGGGGTCCAATAAAAATTTAGGGTTTGAAGGGATATCTTCATCAGGAGAAGAGGAGATTGTTTGGGCAGCTATGGGGATTGGGGAATACAACCGGACGCCCACGAGGGATTTAATGCCAGCAAAAAAGAATCAAACTCAAATGGGTGTCTTCAAGAGCAGCCCCCTCATGGGCATACCACCGCTTAATTTGATTATGGTATACATATTTTTAAAAAGAAAATGCGCAAGCACTGTAACCCTAAAACCCCACGTAGAAATCAAATGAAGTAATAGAACTGCCTTCGTGCCTCTAATACAATTCACTTCAGTATGCTTCTGCAATTGATCTTTTAACAACAATGAATGAGTTTTTCACAGGTAACTGAGCAAGAATTCTTCACTACAGAAAGTGGTTTTGGCTAAATTGTATTTGCATACTTGAAATCACTTAAATTTGTCAAAAGGGCATTTTCTTGAATTAATATAGTACGAACTACTTCCTTAACTAATAGTCAGTAGAATATGAAATTGCTTAATAGAGGAGAGGAAATCCTCTTCAACATCCTATTATAGGCAAGAGCAAAGAGTAAATGCATGTCTAGAGGATTGATTAAATATGCATATTACCTGCAAACGGAATACAAAGGACAGATCACTCTGTTTCAAGTGTTCCTGCAAAACAAAGGAATGAAAAATAAGAAATCCACTGCCATGATCTATATCTACACAGACAACCTTGACAACCTTTTGTGTTTTCTTTTGGATAGCACATAGTTCCTTGTTCCCAATAACATAAGCAAAAACACAAGATAGGACGAGTTGAAGCTGAAAAGAAAATGCCCAAATAAGGAAAAATACAACCCTACGACAGAAACTGAGAAACCTAAACTGAAAAATTATAGAGAACAAAACCACGTGAAAACATTGGGTGGAAGGCAGAAGCAAGTTCTCGGTCCTAGACAAAGTTCTAGCTTATGATTTAATATGATGAACTGCTAGGCACAATGTCTTGCTAAAAGGGCAATATACGATATCAAAAAACAAAATTCAAATGGCATTGCTGGAAAATGAAAGAGAGAAACAGTACTCTATACGATTTCTCCTCTTAGAGAACCCATAGAGCATTGCTGGAAATAACCCGACACCTACCTGTCCAAGAAGGATCTCATTCAATTCACTCATTGACGGAGTTTTTTCCACAGCATGAACCTGAAAGAACATTGTACATGTTAAATGGACATCAAAGCAAGATATCCAGAATAAAGCCAACATTGACAGGAATACAAAACTCTTGATTTAGTTGCCATCTTGTCATATGATTGACCTTATAAGTTATAACCAAAAATCTCTAATCACATCCAAGTTCAACTGTTATATGTATGCAGCCAATTTCAATCACACCTTATAGTTTCTCAAGTACAGGTAAGTGCTTAAAATTTATAACAGATCAAGCGAGAGTGATAATACACAACAGTTAAAAACCAAGTTAAATTTTCTAGGCACTTGGCCAATTTCATTTCACAATATCTAAGTCAATGGGTTCTACATAAAGGTTCTTCTTTAAGGACTACTATGTATACGTATATCAATGCTCCCTTGTTGTTTTAATGTCCTCAAAGTTGTACTTAACATATAGCTATATAAAAGGAAAATGGAATCCAATGATATACTACTGAAACTGCTATCACTACCAAAAATATGTCATACGAGCATAGAAATTTTGAACTTGAAGGAAAAATGCTTCCTTTAACTTCAGCCATGCTGCTTTGAATTTGACCTAGTCATTTGCAAATTGCATTGTTGATATAAAAATCATCAAGCAAATCCATAAAAGCTAACTAAAATGCAAGCTATTTTACATAAGTATATTCCGAGAGGAAAAGCCTAAAGCACAATATGCCAGCAAAACAAGTTTTTCCATTACATTTGACAAGCATTAACCTAAAAAATAAACAAAATGATAGATAAATAGAAGGCAACTTATTCAACTATGTTAAATAGGGGGGAAAAAAAAAGAAACACAAGATTCCATTAGAAAGAACGAAAAATGAACCTAAAAGGCTTAAAGATGAAAACAACCTCAACGCCCCCAGGGAAGCAGAATGACAAGAGATCCTTATATTTAAGTGGCAGCTGCTTTTCTGGAGGAAAAGCAAACAGAACCTAGAAAAAGACACAGAAGAGTTAGTTGCACACGTCTCACAGTTCCAGACATGTAAGTACAAGCATATTACAGTTTCTACACACCTGAGGTTCAAGGCAGGGTTCTACACGAGAGTTAAAGTGACCACTTAGTGCACTGCGAAATTTGCCTGAACCTTCACACCTCCTTGAAAATACGAGTTTCTGTAGGGCTTGAATGTCACAGTTGGGATGAAGTCCAACAACTACTATGCTTTCAAAAAGCCTTGTTGACTCTTTAAAAGATCTGTGATCCTGCACAATAAACAGTACAGGGGAAAATAGTTACATTCCTTTTTGCATTGTTTGGGGTTGTTCTCATTCTTCTATGGCATGACAAAAAAAATCCATCCATGAAGGATCACAACATGCTACATAATCATCCCAACAAACTAAGCAAACTTATTGGCTTATTGCATGAACTGGCAGAAAGATGGGGACAATGCTTTTCATCTCACTGACCAAAAAGGAGATAGTGTAATAGAACGAAAAAGTTTTTTTTTAAGCAAGTAGTACAGTTTCAACTGACCAAGGACTGCAACTGCAAACTAGCCCATTGACGCTTTTGGCTTGTCAAAACCTCAGGATTGTATGTAATCTTCTTAGTTTCCACTGGAGGTGAAAAGCCTTTCAACACTCTTGAGACTTGATGCCGCAATCTCCTGAGTTGACTGCCACTGTTCTCCTCTTTTGATTGAAAAACCACAGACGGCCTTGGTGAATGAACAGCAATAGCAGCAGCTGCTGCATCAGCTACAGCCCTTGCAACGTCCTCTGTTGTCTGAATGAAAAAAGAAGCAGACCATCCTGGGCTTCCTGATTCTTCCTTCTTGGCCATCTTTGCAAATAATCTCCCTCCACGTGACTTTGACACTGAAAAGCTCACCTAATTCTGACTCTGAAAAAATGAATTTTAGATGTGGATTGAAGATCGTGATGTTTTTATACAGATAGTACATCAATTCATCGCTACAACCAAGCTAGTGGACTTTTACAAACAAAAAAATGAACAAGATAAGCTTAAGTGTCTTTAACCAAAGTGAAAAGGAGTAACTACTAATCAGTTCAAGGAACGACAAAGCCCTCGATTTCAATATAGATTTCAAAGCTTTCCAAAGTGAATCACTTAACTCAATGGAGTACAGTTTTTGCAAGAAGTTTGTCTTGACAATAAGAGGGCACACGGCATAGAAGAAAGATATAGTGCATCATAATCTGTAAAGAAACATAAAGCAAATGACACAAACTTTCTAAATGGAAAATCCGGCACCTATAAGCCACATTACGCCTGCCTACTGAGGAAACGCAGAGCATGATCCATACATTCATTTCCCTAATTCAACATGCCAGGGAATTACTCCCTTTTTCATAGCAGTAACAAATAAATATATATAAAACCAGAGCCCAGAGTTCTTTCTATAATACTAGGCTGGAATGAAAATTTCCAAAATGCAAATTCCTTTAAAAGAAACAACAAATCTTCACTTCAGTTGCCAGGCATCAGCAAATAAACCACCTTCAGCTTCAACACTTCTAATCTTACCCCCTGTATTTTATCTGCTTTTATCTTTAATCCACCAACCCCAGCCCAAATAATTAGTTTTTTTTTGAAATAAAATCAATTAAAATACCAAAAAGTGATAAAAGGAGGATAAACATAATTTTAGTTAGGGGGAAAAATCGGTGCTTCTGTGAGCAATAAGGAAACGATTAGCTTCTATGCTGCCTATCAAATATAATAATTTCACCCAATCCAGCTCAAAACCCCACAAACAGAGCTTTAATTGACCAGAAAACAAACTTGGAAATTTCCACGAGCTCAAAGCCGCCATGGATGTTCAAGTTAGCGGATTTGAGAAATAGATCATCCTAAAAAGAAGTAAAAGGAACCAGACAAAGAGAAACAGACCGAACGATCACGCAGGGAAACAAGAATTTGACACGACGGCCACGACGAATCGAGAAATGAAACGTCAAACGACAAATTATGACATACGTTTCCTCCTTGAGTTTACAAAATCAACAGCAGATATAGGTTGAGGCTTGTTTGAGTAGAAGAGCGAGCTCACCTTCGGCGATCGAGTAGCTTGGAGAAAGCGACGGGGAAAAGGGCAGGAGGTGAGTGCGTTCACAACAAGACGGCCATGGCAGAGCAAAAATGAAGAAAAAAAGCTGCTTCTGGTTGTCCCGAGGGAAATGAAATGAAACCCCCCACCACCACTAAGGGCTTAATTTATGTACTCCGGAGTATTTATTTATTATTATTATTATTTTGGGTTAAATATTTATTAATTCAAGATTTAATACCCGTAGATTGGACTGAAAAAATAACGGACCGCTCGCTTTGGCAGAAGGGAAAAAAAAAGTACTCCATTTTTTAAAATATTAAAATAAGTGTGACTCGCTTTTTCGTGTTTTATTTCACTGGTTAGATTAGATAAAGCGTAGATTAACCTGTAAACCTAACACGGTGGCATTGTTTACCGAACCTCACTTAACTAGTGAAAATTAATTTTTATAACAATCAAAAGGTTCTATTGTCCAGTTCTTTCATATTTTGGGCTATGAACTCACAATGATTTTTGGAGCCTTATGAATAATATGATAATTTAAAACCTTCATTGATTTGTTTATAATTATTAAACACAGTTGTGAACGAGTGAGGCCAAATTTGATATGGTTTTGTGTAGGGTCAAGGCGAATTTCTATAATTTTGTTAATTATTGATGGATATTGTGCTAAAATAAAGCAAAAAGTGTTTGTCCAATATATCCACAAGATAATATTACATATATAGTAAATAAATTATAAGTAGATACGAAAATATTATTTCAATTTTGTACTTTAGGAAATCAATTGCAAATTATTTTCAATCTAATTGAAGACTAATACTCTGTTAAGCAAAATATATAATTTCAATTTTGATTCTTGTTAAATAAAAGATGTCATTTTAAGTATTTTGATATATATTTGTAAAATTGCCCTTATAATTATTAGTAGATGGTTAGTTGTAGTTTTTGACAAAGTGGAAAAAAAAACAAAGTGATAAATAATGGTATAATTGTATATGTGTTACAGTGTTAGTCTCCTTAAAAATTGTGCAAATTGCTAAAATGATATGTTTTGCTTTAACAGATGGAGTTTCATTAATTAAATAGCATTTTTATATTAGAAAATAAATCATTCCTTAATTTGAAAGACTTGTTATTTTTTTTGCACAACAAAAATATGAGAAATTAAAAAAAACTATCTATATTTTATTATGTGATCCATAATCTATATTTTTTTATTTTTGCACAACAAAATGTTGTATTTGCACAACATATGGTTATATTTGCACAAGCACAACATACGGTTATATTTGCACGCCGAAATGTATCGACACGAAAAAAAAAACAAAAAAAAACTAGACTTTGGTCATATTTGTACAACATACGGTTATATTTGCACATGCACAACATACTTTTATATTTGCACGACAAAATGTAAAAAAAAAAAAAAGAGGATATATGCAAGATAATAAAATGACTATTGACAAGATGGAAATGGAATGGACATTTCACCAATTTATCCCAAAATGTAGACAAATCACCAATTAAGACAACTTTTTTAGACATTTGGCAAACTCTCATATAATAAAAGGTAATTAATAAAATCGAGACATCTCTTATAAGTTATAACAACTAGCTAATATAAAATTATTTGTTTAATGTCATAGCACATTAGCACCTGCAAAAGATTGAAAAATATAATTGCATTGTCAATAACATAGTGATGTTTTTTTACATCTAAATCGACTATAGCTCACTCCACATTCCACGCATAAAAAGTCTAATAAAAAAGGTCAAATTCTTTTTCTTTTTTTTTCTTTTTTCTTTTTCTAAAGCATACTACCCTATATAATAGACATTTTTTTACAAAACACTTTATATTTGTTAAACACAAACACCTTATATAATATATAATCCATTAAGTTAAGGCACCAATCTTTATTCTCCATCCAAATATTTTAAGTTTTTAATGACATTTTATGTCTCTAATCAAAATGCCATTGTTTTACTAAGGGTTTATATTTTAAAGGAATTTTATATAGTAGGTTTTTAAAATAAAACTCCTTAATTCATTTTTTTTAACAAAACCCCTTTATATGGATGCATTTTTTAACTAGTTAAAAAAATAAGTAGAATGGGTTGTTTATTTTATTAACTAGCTAGTTAAAGAGTGTATGGACACCCAAAAAATAATAAAAATGGTTAAAATTATGAGGGAGCTTATTTGGGGTTTATTTTGTTTATTTGGTTTGAAAGTACCACAATATCTCTAATAACAACCAAATAAACTCCACTTTTTACAAATAAACTGTTTTTCGTCTCATACGGAGTTTATATTTTTTCATAAATTTTTAACTATTTTTACCAACAGTTTATAAATTTTTACTCTCTTTATAATTTTAGTCAGTTTATTAACTTCGTCCCATACGAACCCACTAGTATAAATGTATAATCCATTCAATCGAACTAATTAACAACTTCTACTTTTCCAACCAAAGACTCAAAATACTACTACTACATAAAATATTACCCGGAGAGGTCAACACATCAGAAAACGAAGCGACAATCATGATATATACAATACATGAAGAAAGTGCAAATCAAATGATGAATATTTCAAACTCAACAAATCATAATAAAATTATCAATCCGCGTGAAATTTGAGAAATACTTGTAAAAGATGGCAAATGTCTTATGTCGCGAACACAAAAAAGTTTTTTTTAGAAAAAAACTCATAGAATGTCTCGTGATTTTAATTGTAGTAACTCACCAAGAATTCAAGAAAGAAGGATGTCTCTTGAAAAAGTATAGATCAACAATATTCTCCAATTAAACCTCTCTTCTCGTCTTAAAAACCTAATATGGAAAATTAAAATAGATGCTCTACCCACGACCAGCAGGCTTAATAAATACATCAACAGAGTACCAAACACATGTTCCCTATGTAACCCTCAGAAATGAGGATGCCGCTCACCTCTTTACGGAGTGCTCCTTTGCAAAGGAACTAATAGCCCAATTTGAACAAGCAACAGGTAAGCTCTTTCACAACCTCTCCTTACAAGGTTCCTTGTGCGACAACATTAGTCAAATCAAGCAGACAAATCAGTTTTTTGAAGACCTAGTGGTTATTTGGGAAATGAAATGGGAAACTAGAAACAAATTAATCTTTAAACATACAAGCGCTGACACCTTTGGTAACATGATTAAGCGAATTAATAATAATATCCAAGATTGGAGAGAAACAAATCCCAAGAGTATTAATAAAGATATCAATAAGAGGAAAAAAAGGTTTAGATCTAAATGGATTAGACCAGCAGAAGTCATCTACACAATTAACGTAGATGGTTCTGTCAAACCCACAGGCATTAGCTAGGTGGGAGGAATCATTCGTGATTCTACGGGCCATGTAGCTGAGATCTTCTACCAAGAAGTAGATCAAGGTACGATTATTCAAACTGAAGCAGCAGCAGTGCTTATAGGGATGAAGGTAGCTCGAAGATTAGGCTTGAACAAGATCGTTGTAGAATGAGACAACCAAGAGCTTATGAAAATTCTATCTAAAGGAGGAGACAAGAGATAGGAGATTATGCGACAAACAGAAGAAATCAAGATCATGGAAGCGGATTTCGAAAAGATTGAATTCAATCACATCTATAGAGAAGCGAACAAAGTTGCAGATTATATAGCCACTAGAAGCATCATTAGTGATAGATCTACAATCCCTTTTAATAGGGAACTTTGTACCATCATCCGTCAGGATGATCTAGAAGCGCGTTTATTTTCTTTGTAATAGCTCCGAATGTTTGAATACTGTTAAAAAAAAAAAACAATATTCTCCAATTTAAAATATACATTTTACGTTCATCTATATATGATTAAGGTACACGTTGGAAAAGTCAAGCTAGCTACAAGCAACTTTCAAAACTTCGAACCCACTTTTTATTTGAGGGCAATGAATTTCAAACCCACCTAAAAACATAAATAAATTTTACTACTCCCTCACTGGTCACTCCGTCAAAACATGTTTTTACTATTAATCCACGTATTTTAAGATGATAAAAATTATATAAAATATTACTCATTCCGTCTCAAAATTTAGGTCTAGACTGTAAAAGACTCGTCATAAAATCCATTTAGACCCTTGACCTTATCCAACTGCCAAGCAACCGCCAAGCGTTTTTTAGAAACATTGAGGGTTTTAATGACCTTAACAGCGGGGCAAGGGTTTAGACGGAGGTCTAGACTGAAGAGTTTTTTAGACCAATGCTTATAGTTATGCTCAATACCCCTAATTATTACTCTATTTTTTTTACTTTCTTAAAAACTACAACTAACAACCATCTAATCATTACAAAGTCAATTTCGTAGAGTAGATGAGAAAATACCTAAATTGACAAGTTATTCTTAACAAGATTTACTTTATAAAATGATATATTTTAATTAACGGAAGGAGTATTATTCTAAAAAAATAAAAAATAGTAACGGAGGGAGTATAAATTCATAGGCAGCATAGTACGACAGGTGTTAATTAAATGTTAGGGGTCATAATAGTTGGATAAGTCCTCTTTGGAGATTGGAGAACGAGAGCACATCACATGATGAGAGAGATCCCAAAGGGAAGGGAGGAAGGAACAGAAGTGGTTTCATCACGCGTGTCCCTTTGGACCATTTCCCTTATCTTATTTTTACGCCTTTTTTTCATTTTGCTTTCATTCATTTGTGTTATTCATACTGTATTCTTTAAACTAAGAGGTTAATAAATAGATCGTTAATTTTTACTTGATACACTATTAAACTCCGCAAATACATCAAAAAATTTGGAGAAAACTATTGCAACAAATAGCGAAACTATTGCAAAGGCGGCAAATTTTTGAAGGAAAAAAATTTAATATGGAATTCACACTCCCACCTATATTTAAAAAAAATAATCAAACAACACAAGTCTGTAAGATGGTGCAGACTGCACGCACCAAGCCACTAAGGACCTTTTTTTAAATAAATAGACATGGTTCATTTTTTTTGATAAGGAAATAATTCGAGGCCGGACAGACCCGGACCTCGAGAGGCCGACAAAGTCGGCAGACGACAAGCCGTCTAAACATACAACAACGAAATAGAAAATATAACATAAAATGCATCAAAACAAAACAGCACCCAAAATAAACCCGGAAAAAACCCAACACCTAAGCAAATCAGCGGACACAACATCGAGAGGAAGGAAGTCGTCGCGAAGAAGTGGATAGCGAGCGCATGGGACAACTCTAGCTGACACGATGTCTCGCTGCCGGAAAGACGGAAAGCAGAAATCCTCGTAAGGCAAAGGCGACTCCTGGGGAAGTATGGATCACACGACGTTCCCCCCACCTGGATGAGGGATCTTCGGAGACCACAAACACCACCAACACGATCACGTCGATCAACCAGGGCCGCAGAACTGCTCCTCAACCAAAAATAACCACGAACCAACAGACGGACACCAAACCACACGAGCATATGAAGCACAGCCGCAAGGAGGACGAAGAGCGCGGGAAGAATCCGGATATGCTCACATTATACAAAATAAGGTTTGCTCACACAGGAGCCAACATATATATATATATATATATATATATATATATATATTATTCCAAAATGCCTTGGTGCGCAAGCCCCCATCTAGCCAACCTAGCATGCAGGGGAGAAATTGATACACGGCACAACGACAACCAGCAGTGCGGAACGACGGCGGCCAAGGGACAGGCGGAGGTTCGTCCCCAGAAGACGCAGGAACCGCTGAAGAAACAAATTCGGCGAAGCCGACGATAGAGGAATCGGGAGGATAGAAGAACAAAATCTCCAAAGAAGGAGATAGAATGATGAATCAGGAAGATGGGGCTTATAGACGAGCGAGAAGGACACACAAGAGAAGCATCCTGGTGCACTCTCACCGCCACAAATTGTGCACAAACCCGCAACAGGACAAGAACTTGCCAGAACTGATCGGCGAAAGACGAAACCGCTCCGACGGGACAAGGACTAGCCAGAACAAGGGCACGGGGGGAGATTCGAGCAAAAATTGGAGCGATAGGGTTCGACATGCCAGATAACAAGCGTCAATTAGGAGAAAGGAAGACCTAGCATCACCACAAATTGAGCCACGATCCAAGGGGAGTCGGAGGTAATCGACCGAACTCGGAAGGATTGAGCCACAAATCAGTCGTACCGAGACGAGCAGTACCGGGGAGAAGAGGGGGGGACGAGACCCAGAGGTCAGAACGAGTTCGGGCAAGGGCGATTGAAACAAAGAGGAAACAATCAGCCTGGTATGTGATGGCATCAGATCGGAGAAGGCCGGAGCCGATTTGGGGCGGCCGGAGCCGATTTGGGGCGGCCGAAGCCAATTTGAGGCAGCCGGAGCCGTGGTTAAGCGACCGAGGCCGGTGTTTCATTACAAACTTTCAATAGAATGAGATTTGAGAGATTGAGTGCTCAGTTAGGAGTGAGAAAATGGTTTTTTCAAAAGAGAGAGTTTCTCTCTCCAGCATAGAGTAACATTGAAGCCTCTTTTTTAACATAAGAGCCACACAAATAAATAGACATGATAATTTCACATCATGTTACAGAGTTCTCATATTTAATTTTCTTTTTTTTTACCCTCCAAATTGACAAGGTATACCGTAACAAGCTGTGAATATTTACGGTATATCCAATAAAAATTAACGGTGTATTTATCAAATGCATAAACGTACTAATTGTGGAATGATCCCTAACATTAGGTACAAATACAAGTATATAAAATAATTTAAATTTTCAAAGCTTGGTTAAGTACAACCATGCTCAGTCACTCTGTATTGAAATCTGATATTTTATTAGTACTTATTAAGAGACTAACTCTTCTATACAGTATTTGCGAAAATTCAAACTTTAAGCTTCTTAAACCATCCACAATGATGGTGTGCAAATGTGTATTTTGTAGACATTTTTTAGCTCCATTGGTTGTTTTGGGTGTGTGCAAATGTGCACATTTGAGCATGTGATGTGCAAATTCGAGCACACCATCTCCCCCATGTGCAAAAACTTTTACAAAAACTAAGACAATTTCATTTGTTTAATTTTTTATGATTTTATTTTCCTTTTTATTTTAAATGAATTGTATTTCAATGGTGTGTAAAAAATGCACATTTCACCAATGGAGCAAATTGCTAAAAAATGATTTGTATTTTTACACATCTTGTGCAAATGTGTACATTTTGCACAAAACCATTGTAGATGGTCTAATATGAAATGTATCATATAACCACGTTGTGCAAACATAACCGTAAGTTGTTCAAATATGACCCAAGTTTAGTTTTTTTTAGGGCAAATTGCATAAAATAGCATGAACTTTAGGCATAGTTGCACTAAGTGGCACGAACTTAAAAAAATACAAAAATAATCACCAACTTTGGGGTTTAGTTGCGGTCGGTGGCACGTACCCCCTATCTCGCTAATTTGGCTTAGTGGGGGTGCTTAAATGGAATTTTTTTTAATTAAAAAGGCATATAGCGAGATATGGATTAGTGAGAATGCTTACATGATTTTTTTTAAATTAAAAGACATGGGGTATGTGCCACTGACCGCAACTAATTCATATCTCGCTATATGCCTTTTTAATTAAAAAAAATTCCATGTAAGCACCCCCACTAGTCCACATTAGCAAGATATGGGGTATGTGCCACTGACCGCAACTAAATCCCAAAATTGGTGATTATTTTTGTATTTTTTTAAGTTTGTGCCACAGAGTGCAACCACCCCTAAAGTTCGTGCTATTTTATGCAATTTTCCCTTTATATATATATATTTACATTTTGTCGTACAAATATAAGAGTACGATGTGCAAATATAATCGTATGTTGTGCAAACATAACATTTTTTCGTGCAAAATATAATATATTTTTTTCCGCTTTTTTTTTTCATTTCAGAACTTTTTCATGTGCAAAAATAACTTTATATTGTGCACATATAACAATTTGTTGTGCAAATATAACTTTACGTTGTGCAAATGTAAAAATAAAAATATAGTAGATGTGAATCGCATAATAAAATATAGATATTTTTTTGTAATTCCCATATTTAAGGGGTGATTTTTATAATTTAACAAAAATTACTTCTCCTTCCTCGCGTCAATTTCCATTCCAAGGATTCGAGAAGCTCGGGTGCTACTAGGACTCACCAAAGACAGTAAAATCATCCGATTGCAACAGCTCCTGAACAGAGACGAGGTCTGGATCCTCCATCTCGACTGCGTTGCCTCGTAGTTGGTATGAGGTGTGAATTTGAATGAAGAGGTCTTGAGTTCAAATCCCTATGGCTTCATTTTATGGATTTTTTTCTCTTTTAGCTTTTTAAATCATATTTTAATGTGTTTTCTACTATATTCTTTTTTAAAAAAATTTGTATCTCATATATATTCAAAAAAAAATCCTCATAAAATAGGCGAGCCCCCCCCCCCCCCACCTCAATTTTTTCCGGGCTCCGCCCCTGGAAGGAGCCACCATTGAAGGAGAGAAAGCACCGATCGGACCGGCATATATCTGATCGGAGTCGAGATCGGCGCACGTCCTCGACTTCGAATTCCTCATTCGAGATCGGCGCCGGATCGGAGTCGAAGAGGAACAGGACGAATCCGATTTCGCCATAGATCCTAATCGAATCGGAATTCGCCATAGATCGGAGCCGAATCGGATTTCGCCATAGATCGGAGTCGAATCGGAATTCGTCATAGATCGGCGCCATAGAATGGAGCCGAATCGGATTTCGCCATAGATCAGAGTCGAATCTGATTGCAACTAATCCGCCATCACCTTCAATGGTGGTCGATTGCAACTGCTCTGCCTTCGATGAAGATTGCGAATCTGCGCCGGAAAACAGATATGGAGGAAGATGGACTGATCGAGTCGCAATCGACGAGGGATGAGATTCACATTCAGGTCGCAGTCTCTCTCCCATTCAGATCACAGTCCGGAAAACAGGTCGTGAGCGATACAGGAGATGGAGGAACAACCATGAATATTTCTCTAATTTGTCCCAAATCTTGAACATTTTGCCAATTAGACCGCAAAAAGTGGCTATTTCACAAATTTTTTCAAAAAAAAAAATCATGTTGAGTGTTATCTTCAACACTAATGTTTATTGTGCGTCATATACTCATATTATATTGCTACAAGCTTTACTATTGGTTGGGCAGGTCTAATTTGCAACACACCTCGCCAGGGCCGGTCCGAGGCCTGTGCGAAAGGTGCAATCGCACAGGGCCTCAAAATTTTGGGGGCCTCGTATAGGTGTTATACTGTTATACTATATATATGTATATAAAACTTTCAGTGGGTATCAAGAAGATGCGGCAGTTCAATTGGCAAAAGGGTGTGCTAGTTCCGAATTGGCTTGTGGTTCGAATCTCACTGGCAACGTGTTTTTTTCAAAAAAACAAAACAACTTCCTTTCAATTTTTTTCCAAGTAAACTGGATTTTTTTTCAAAAAACAAAACCACTTCTTTTCAAAATTTTTCCAAGTAAAAGTCCAGCCCAATAACCCCTTTTTTTCCAATTGAAATTACCACAACCCAATAAGTACATTCCGATTCTTTTTGCCTACAGAAATTACAGTTTTCATTTTTTTTGTTTGTAGTCACAAAAATTCAACACAATCCCCTCCTCCTTCCTAGAAGAAAAAAATATGAAAAATCAATTCAACTTATTCAACCATTACAATCGTACATTTAACCTCAAAGATTTTGATAGGTAATCTCAAATTCTAACTATATATTCTTTTTTTTTTGTTAGTTTTAACTTTTTATACTCGCCAGGGATCACTTTTTAATTTGTTAGTGGATTTGGTGAATTATTTTTTCCTTTTGAATTAGTTGAAAAAAAGCCATCAACATACAAGTTGCACAGGGCCTCACAATGTAACGGAACGGCCCTGCACCTCGCAGGTTGGGAAAGGATCCGAAGGTAGCTAGCTATATTTATCACAATTTTTAAAATATAGGCTATTTTTAATAACTACCTTCAAAGAATCAAAGGAGGACTATATGTGTCATGTGTGTGTTACATAATTAGCTTTTTTAATTTTTATTGCATTCAATATTCACTTGACTATTAATTATATATGTGAGCTTTTATATTTATATATGTTTTAAATTTTGTATATTCCCTTGTCACCCTTAATAAATAAGATGGCGATGATGATGTTGGGGAGGTAGGAGATAGAGAGCTGTGTGTATCATCATAATTGGGGTCAACATTGGTGTCTAACTTCCACTATATAGAGGCCTCAACCCACTTGTTGTACAAGTCAATATTTGGAGACTTAGCCCTCATTTGGTACA
The DNA here is from genome assembly GCA_963922045.1 of Persicaria maculosa. Taxonomy (NCBI): domain Eukaryota; kingdom Viridiplantae; phylum Streptophyta; class Magnoliopsida; order Caryophyllales; family Polygonaceae; genus Persicaria; species Persicaria maculosa. The sequence goes on from OY998259.1 coordinate 59,550,085, forward strand.
TGTTAAAACTTTTAGAAATGTTATTTTCAAGCAGTGGGCATATTGGAATGTAAAATCAACTTATGTGTTTTTTCCCCGGATAAAAATCAGTAGTGAATTTATTTCATACTAAATATGGAGTAGTTTTAATAATAAGAGAGAGTAAACTTTTTTCCTACAAATTTATAATGTTTACTAGTATGAGGCCCACGCTTTAAATTTAGTTTACTACATATTACATTCCTATAGGACGTGGTTAATAAATTGATTAAAATTATAAATAGGGTAAAATTTATAAACTATTCGTAAAATAATTAAAAATTTAAACAACAAGATAATCTCCGTATTAGGTATAAAGGTGTTTTAATTGTGATAAATAAATAAACAATGCCAAAAAAGTGTGTTGATTTTTGTAGTTAAAATTTTAAACACAAAAAAAGCTCCTTCCCTTAGTTTTTTTTTTTTTGTAACTCAAGATTTTAACCACTTTTAACTATTTTTTGCCATCCATACACCTCTTTTACGTAATTAAAAAAAAACTCCACTTCTGCTTATTTTTTAACTGTTTATTTTTGGTGTCATACTCATACATACCCATTATAAGTTATAGACTGGATTATACATTTGATGATATAAAAATGATTTGAAAAATAAAAAAATAAAGTACAGAGATGAATAATAAATAAAAATAATTTTAAAATAATTTTAAAAACATAGCATTTATATATGATTTTATACTTTGAGTAGTGAGGTTAGTATGATGGTTAGTCGGGGTGTGGTGGTTATAACAACAAAACGACGATTATAACTATGGAATGGTTAGTGGGTTAATGAGGTTATAACCATTCCGGAATGGCTCACCGGAAAGGACATGTGAGTAGTGTCCATAGGTCTCCGGTTCGAACTCTGGATGACCGCTCATTTACCAATTCAAGGGTTAATGAAGTTATGGAGCAAGATAGTGGATGATGTGGCGGATGACACGAAATAACTTACAAGTGAGAGACTTTTAATTTTATTGGTTCATTTAATGACAGGGAAATAGATGGTTGACAATTGACATCATGACATGGCACGTCACGGGCTCCATCATATAGAACAAATACTTTAGTGATACCATTTACTTCAGATTTAATATTAATAATAGATAATAGATAGATTTTATTGAAAATAACCCTAACAAAAATAATCAATGAGAAGACGACATATTGGCAAATAAAATGTTTTTTGGTTATTTTCTTATATTTAACCCTTAATCATATCCAAAACTCATATAATGTAATAAACTATGCATTTTCAAAGTCATTAACATATTTAAATAAAAAAACATCATTCAAATCAAATAAACATCGCGATCATTTTAAACATGGTTAGATTCAAACATAAAATCAAACATAAAGTCACATAAACATGTTCAAATAAACACCACAATCTATAATCTCTACATTAACAAAATGAAATAACAAAAATCAAGATCAAATTATAAACAAACCGTAAAGGTGTCAATGCCAGTGTCAAGCATTTTAGCGGTGTCTTGGATGCAAGTCTGCGTTAATAGGGCTGATATTTGAGCCGAACGAGTCGAGCAATGATTGTTCATGTTTAGCTCATATAAACGAGTCGCGCTCGAGCGGAGCCTTGGATTTGAGCTTCAAAACACGTTCATACTCGACTTTTTAGTAAATGAAGGAGCAACTTAACTTTATTCAAGCCAAGAATAGCTCTCCTTACTTATAACATAATAACTAAAAAGATTTTTTTATATATAAATTCCACAATATTCGAGCTCGAGTCGAACCACGCGAGTCTCATTTAAATCGAGCTTAAAAATGTGTTCAACCTCAACTCATTTAGAAAACAAACTCTTCTCATTTCGGTTTTAACCGTATATACACACCTATGAAGACTAGACCATGATCCATTCTAGACTTCTTAGCCTTAATCCTTGCTATGTTCCTCTAGTCACTTTACATCACCTAGCTTATGCCTTTTATTTCACTGTTTTATTGTTTTTTGCTGTAATAAGCCTTAAGGACATGCTTGTCACGTGATGTAGGACATTTGGACTATATAAGGTGAGCTGTCACCTGAATCTGTAGGGTTTTGGGATCAACATTTTGCAGCTTTGCTGCTCTGCCGTCTTTGGCTTTTATCACCTCAATTGAATGAGGGTTTATTGAAGCATTTATTTTGCTTGGGATTCTTACAGCTTGCAGGATCAACTTGGACATTTGGAGTCCTTCACAACACCCCAATAGTTTTTTACAAAATACCAGTTTCGTGTTAGCCAACATTTTCCTACTCAAGCTTTCAATTATTCGGTCTAATCGATTTTTAGTATTTTCTTTTTGTCTTGGCACTTTTGGAGGCAACCTAGCTAAATTCCTCGTATCCAAACATATACTTTTATTAACCTGTTTTGATTGATTAGATTTATTTATATATAGTATATTTACGAATAAAATAACTTTTAAAATTTTATATATCAATCAATCATGATAAAAAATCACATATAATACAACATATTTTTATTACATTGATTCGGTTGCACAAACACATATGCATATACAACAGTAAATTTCTGGGTGTCTATTTCGTCCACACCTTTCGCGAAGGGAATCGGGTTGCAGACATGCATATTGACGCATCTGGGTCTCTCGACGACTTGAATTCATGTCCTCGAGCTGAGATCGAAGACTTCGTCCACCAAGACGTTTTTGGACGATGGATCAACTGCAGTTGATCATTCTCAAATACTCAACTTGTATAAAAAAAACTTGTATGCATATACAACACATTATAGATGGGACAAACGATCTACTAGTGCATATTAATTTCCTACTTTAGACGTTCTTAATTTCAGATTTATTTCAAACAAATTCTATTATTTTCAGTCGTGAAAATATGTTATTTTTTCCTCCAAATTTGAAGCCCGGATCAAGCAATAGAGTACGGCATACATCATATTATTTTTATCTTTTACTAAATAGAAAATCAACATTAAAAAAACGTCCTCAAATTTAATCTCGGTCTACAATATATAAGAGGAAAATAGTAACGAATTTCCATATATATTACTTTACTGTATATATAATTACAGTACTATAAACGCTCAAGTGAAATGAGAAAAATGTTTGGTACTGACAAGAAATGGTTAATTAATGTGCCCATTCCATTTCAACTCCAAACTCCTAAAGTCAAGCCACCCCTTTTTCAGATAAACAAACACTGACTAATTAGTGACTAATGACTAATTTTCAAGCTCTACAACCGTTTAGAAATCAATTAAGGAGTACTCCTACCTTGGTTACCCGTTAGTATGTTTTTTTAAAGTTTTTAAAATAATTTTATAAAAATAAGCATAAAAAAACCTAATCTTTTATATAGTTTTTAATTACTTCAAAACATATAAAAAAATATAAGACTTATATTTTCAAACGAATGGAATAATTAATTTTTTTTATATAGGAAAGAAAGCATTCGAGTTGAAAGGCAGAAAGTAAATGATATCGATAGACATGCGCTCACTCAAATTAATAAAAGTTTAACACCCACAAATTGCAAGGGCATAGTTGATCGGCTTGATAAATGCCTCATTTTCCAGTCAAAGGTTTGGCATTAATGGGTTTCCAACAACCTATGTAGCACGGAAACGTCTATGTAGGGCACAGTGTCGTGTCGGAAACACGGACACGACACGAAACACCTCGGAAACGCCTGGACATGGTTAAGACACGGTCAAGAAACGGTCAAGAAACGGTCAAACTTCGGACACGTATGGAAACACGACGGAAACGCCTTGTACACGGTTCACAAATAATGGACACGATTTGGAATTAAAAAAAACCCGGTTCATAATTAAAATAAAAGGGAAAAAAGCAAACCCGGCTATCAACCTTTGCCCTTTTCTTCTTGAGCGTCCTTTTGCACTAGCCACCACCGAGCGCTGTTCTACGCTAGCCACCGCCGTTCTTCGATCTGCACCAGCCGCCGTCGATCGCCGGGCTTTCTGAACACAAACGAGTGTCGTTCCTGTCAATCTTCCTTCAACTCTTCTCTCCCTATCTTACTCCCTCTCTATACCTTGATTTATTTTCAGATTTAGGGTTACTTTGATTGAGTGATGTTTGATTTCAATTTATATGAGATTTAGGTGTAGGATCTAGAAATTGATGATGGTTCAGGCTCACAAACTAATGAAGGTAGCAGAGGGGGTGTTTTTTTGAAACAAAAAGTGGAGGTGGAGTGGACCACTTTGGGATTATGTTGAAAACTTGATATAGTTGGCAGAATAGCGGGAGGGGGGTAACAAGACATGATGGTGGACCACCTTCTCTCTATACTTTGATTTATTTTTAGACTTGACAATGTTTATTTGTATATATTTTGATTTGAAATGTTATATAATTATTTATTTATATCTCATTGGTCTTAACATCTAGGTGGCTCTTATTAGTATAAATGTATACATTTTTGCAATACCTTTAAAATGATATATATATATATATATCTTTGCCGTGTCCGTGTCCTATGTTTTTTGCAATTGTTGTTTCCCCGTGTCTTCCCGTGTCCGTGTCCTGTGTCCGTTTTCATTTCCGTGCTACATAGCCAACAACTATAAAAAAGGATCATTTTCAACGTGAATATTTGAAGCAACACAATAAATTATATATGATGCTAATTTGGTAACCGTTTAATTAAATGTGTTTGATTACCTGTGTTTGGATTGGATGCTTGAAGGTACAAATGTACAATTATATAGTACTCCTTAATGTTTTTGTATATGAAAGAATATCCGGTTGTTGTCATGATAAAAAAAAAAAAAAACTAAACGCTTGAGTGTACTCATTTAGCAAATCCTATATGCTCTCAGAGAGCGTTATCTTGCCGCCGCCATCAATCCTGGCCCTTCGTCACCCGTCCACGGCGTTTTTGCCCAGCCAGCAACCTCCACCATCAACCCTGGCCCTTCGTCACCCATCCACACAGGCACACACGCCTCGCCTCCTTTTGGACCCTGCCTCCGAAGCCTATCTCCTTGACCTCCGTCGCCAACCGCGGCTGTTATGTTTGGAGAAGAGAGAATAGATGAATGAATTGCTTGTGTTGAATTGACGAACAAAGCTCCACAAAGTATTTATACACACATTTGCTTGGTCAACACACTTTGACCATAACAAACAAACTACTTGACATTGCACTATTTGATTCAACCGAAAATATAATTAAAGCAAGTATGTCAACAGTCCCCCTCAAGTTGAAGGATGGAACAAACTCAGCTTGGAAAGGATGTGCTGGTGTTGAGGGGTAGGCAAAATTTTGGTGAGAACATCAGCTAATTGCTTGGACGAAGGAATGTAGGAGAGCTCAATGAGTCCATCAAGGACTTTGTCATGGGTAAAATGACATTCCACCTCTATGTGCTTCGTCCGTTCATGGAAAACGAGATTCTTGGCAATATGCATAGCAGACCTATTGTCACAATACAAACTAACCGGTTGTAATGACTCAACACCAAGCTCTTGAAGTAGCCTGATCAACCAAGTGATATCTGTAGAAGCATTAGCCATGGCACGATATTCTGACTCAGAAGAGCTTCGATAAACAACCGACTGTTTCCTTGATTTCCAACTGATTGGAGACGAGCCTAGCAACATGATGAATCCTGTAACTGATTGATGAGTCATGGGACAAGCTGCCCAATCTGAATTAGAAAAAGCTTTTAACACTGGTGTTGTGGAACCATTGAGAAGAATACCCCTGCCAGCATATTGTTTGACATATCTCAAAGTATGCAAAAGAGCCTCCCAATGAGGAGTGCAAGGGGATTGCATAATTGGATCAAGCATTGCACGACAAAGCTAAGATCAGGACGTGTATTGGTAAGGTAATTCAATTTCCCAACCAGTGTCCTGTATGAAAGAGGATCAAACAACAAATCCCCATCAGAGTTGTTCAACTTGAGGTGAAGAGGAAGAGGTGTGGAGGCAGGCTTATCTAGAGGTTGATGAACTTCAGAAAGGAGCTCAGAAGTAAATTTGGATTGAGTCCTCGCAATCCCTGAAGGAAGATGAGACACCTCTATCCCAAGAAAGTAGTGAAGAGTGCCCAAATCCTTGATACTGAAGGTGCTGTCGAAGAAAGATTTGAGTCTTTGAATGCCGACCTGATCACTCCCAGTGATAAGAATATCATCCACATAGACTGCAAGGATGATAATCAACCCAGATGACCTCTTTACAAACAAAGATTTGATACTGAAGGTGCTGTCGAAGAAAGATTTGAGTCTTTGAATGCCGACCTGATCACTCCCAGTGATAAGAATATCATCCACATAGACTGCAAGGATGATAATCAACCCAGATGACCTCTTTACAAACAAAGAATAGTCATTCTTGGATTGAACAAAATGCAAGGACATCAAGGGTAAGGTGAGCTTGTGAAACCATTGTCTTGATGCCTGTTTAAGGCCCTATAAGGATTTCTTGAGCTTGCAAACCATATGAGAAGGGTTGGGAATACCTCCAGGCATGACCATGTATACATCCTTATGGAGATCCCCATGAAGGAATGCATTGTTAACATCTAACTGATATAATGGCCACCTCTTTGAAGCAGCAACAACAACAATTTCTCTAATGGTTGTCAACTTAACCACTGGAGAAAAGGTATCATGGAAATCAACACCTTCCTTCTGTGTCAATCCCTTGGCTACAAGACGAGCCTTATATCTCTCAAGGCTCCCATCAGATTTCAACTTCACTTTGAAGACCCAACGACAACCCACTGGAGTCTTACCCAAAGGAAAAGGGACAACATCCCATGTGCCATTAGCCTGCAAAGAATCTATTTCTTTTCTCATGGCAATAACCTAATTTGGATCAAGGGATGCAACCTTATAAGATGTGGGTTCAATAAGATTGGAAAGATGGGTAATCAAAGCAAAATGAGATGAAGGAAAAATGTAAGGAGATGAAGAATCACCACTGTGCTCAATAGAGGTTAAAGAACTAAAATTACAAACATAATCATCCAGATAAGCAGGGGTACGATGTGTTCTAGAAGACCTTCTAGTATTGCATGGAATGTCACCATTAGAAGAGACAATTGGAGGCACAACTGGTTGTGCATTGATAAGAGTAAAAATGAAGTCATAACCATGATCTGGTGTAACAGTGGGCAAAACAGGAGGAGTGGAAGGACGTTTGAGATGAAAAGGAAAGTGAGACTAATGAAAAACAATGTCCCTTGTTTGAAAAATGGTGTGAGTATGTAAATCCAGAGCCTTGTAACCTTTCTTTCCAAAGGAATAGCCAATGAAAACACAAGCATTAGCACGAGGCTTAAACTTGTTAGGACAATGAGGTTGGGGAGAAACAAAGCAAAGGCAGCCAAAGGCTTTCAAGAAAGTATAGTCATGGTCTTTATGAAAAAGTTTAGAGTAAGGTGAAGCAAACTGAAGAGAAGACAAAGGTGTTCGGTTAATGAGAAAGGTGGTAGTAAGCACACACTCTCCCCAAAATGAAATAGGAAGATTGGACTGAAAAAATAGAGCACGAGCAACCTCTAAGAGGTGTTTGTGCTTTCTTTCAACAACTCCGTTTTGTTGAGGAGTGTAAGGGCAGCTAGTTTGGTGAACTATTCCTTTGGAAGAGAAAAATTGCAAAGCATTGGAGCTGCAAAACTCAGCAGCATTATCTGATCGAATGATTTTAATAGAAGCATTAAACTGTGTATGTATGAGAGAAACAAAGGACTGAATAAGAGTAAGATCATTGCTCTTTGATGGCATCAAGTAAGTCCATGTGTAACGGGTGAAATCATCCACAATAGTCAAGAAATAACGATGACCATTGTGAGTGAGATGCTTGTAAGGTCCCCATATGTCAATGTGTATGAGCTCAAAGGTTGCAGTGGTTTTGGGAACAAAGATTGGAAAAGAGTGCATGTGTTGTTTAGCCTTGGGGCAAATCTTGCAAAGATGTGTAGGCTTGGATGAAGAATCAATAAAACTAAGGTGTTTCAACTAAGAGAATGGAACATGTCCAAGACGACAATGCCATAGCTCAAGTAAATGATCAGTCAATGCAGTAGAAGATGCACAAGCAAAATATTTAGTCAATGCAAAATTGTCAACAGAAAGCACATCATTGTTTGGTTTACAAGGAGAAATCATATTTGCAACATAAACTTCCTTAATAGCTCTACCAAGCACAAGAGGCTTCTTCATCAAATGGCCCTGGAGAAAACGAAAATTGGGAGTGAAAAGGACATCAAGATGCGTATATGTGATGATCTTTTTTACAGATAAGAGATTGAAACAAAAATTAGGCAGATAAAGAACATTGTGTAAGGTAAGGGAAGAGTTGACAATCACAGGGCCAAAGAAGGAAACTGATGCAGTTTTGCCATTAGGCATGGTTATGGAAATAGGTTTAGGCAAAGCAATGAGTGAGGTAAAAAAATGTTTATGAGGAGTTAGGTGATCGGTTGCACCACTATCAATGATCCAAACTGGATTATCAACAGAAGAAAGAAAACAGAAATTTATACCTGCTAGAAAAGCAGTAGAATCAGTAGTAGAAACGTTGGATTTGTTGAGCAAGGCAATGAGCTGACTGTACTGATCTTGAGTGGGGCCTGAAGCAGCAGTAGACGGTGAGGAAGAAGCAGAAGCTGCAGTACCACCAGAAGATGAAGAAAGACCTTTCCCAGGGGGGTAACCATGCTTCTTCCAGCACTTATCAACCAGATGGCCTCTAAGCTTGCAAAAATCACAAAACAAAGTGTCTCCATGGATCTTCCAGCAAGTGTGCATAACATGACCTCCAATCTTGCAGTGATCACAGAAAAGAGTACCACGACCACTTCCTTGTGAATGTTTAGTAGATCCACGACCACGAGGAGCAGAAAATTGACCACGACCAACATAATTAGTAGATCCTTGAGAAGATCTGGTGTCGGAAGATTTCTGAGAAGCAAGAGCAGAAGAGACCTCGGATGAAGAAGGCAATGAAGTATCGAGTTCTTGCTGCTCTTCTTCCTGGAGAATCAACTTATAGACCGCACTAAGTCTCGGAGGAGGTTGAGTAAGTAATATCTGAGCTTGGATTGCATTGTAGGACTCATTTAAACCAACCATAAACTGAATAACTTGCCGATCGTCAAGCAGATTATGAAGAAGATTCACAGATCCACACTCATAGACACGATTCTCGATCAACACAAGGTATTCATCCCATAGCTTCTTAATTTTGGTGAAATAAGCAGTAACAAACAAAGTACCTTGAGAAATTGAGAATAATTCCCTCTGAATTTGAAAATTTTGTGTGCGATTGGAACGAGAGAAGCGAGATTTCAGATCTGACCAGAGAAGTGCAGCAGATCGGAAATATAGAATTGATTCAACAATATCTTTCTCCACTGAGTGAAGAATTCAGGAGATCACCATACTGTTGCAGCGATTGCACTGAGCAGCAAGTAATGGAGTGGCAGAAGGACGAGCACAGGCACCAGTGACGAAGGCAAGCTTATTCTTCGCCATTAATGAGTGCTCAACCGAACGACGCCAAGGATCGTAATTGTGATCATTGAGCAAAGAAGTGTATAGAGCATAGTTTGGATGATCCGAGTGATGAAGAAACAAAACATCATTCGGATCAATGGAAAGCAAAGGATTGGTGGTTTCCGCCATTGAAATCCTAATGTGATACCATGTTATGTTTGGAGAAGAGAGAATGGATGAATGAATTGCTTGTGTTGAATTGATGAACAAAGCTCCAAAAAGTATTTATACACACATTTGCTTGATCAACACACTTTGACCATAACAAACAAACTACTTGACATTGCACTATTTGATTCAACCGGAAATATAAAGCATGTATGTCAACAACGACCTCCTCCCCTTGCTGCTGGAGCTCCCTCGGTTCACCTCCCTCCGGACATCCACCGCCATCTTGGACCACCTTCGCTAGTATCCACCTCGGTCGCCGCTACCCCGTTGCCGCCGTTTTCGAGCCCGTTGGTTTCCTATGTCGTCGGTTCTCCTCCAGGGGTGTGTTTCCAATGGTAACGTCGGTTTGGGAGCCTTTTCCACCGCCAACATCTTTTTAGTGTTGGATCTACACTGATTTTCCATATTTTGGCGAACCAATCTCAATCCGTTTTCCACCTCGATGCCTTTTTATTGTTGTTCATTTTCTCTTCTTTGGCCTGTTTCATCTGCCTTTTTTTTACTACCTAGTAGTCGCTCACGATCTTGTTATCGCCCTTGAGGGTTTGGGATGGGTTTGGGGTTTTAATGAATAATGGTTTGGCTTCGAGTCAGATTTGCGGGTTGATGTGCAGTGCTGTTCTTGTTTTGTTGCATGCTTCTTTGAGAGGTGTTTGATTTGGCATGTTCGATGACGTCGTGGATGTGCGTTGACATCTGATGGCTCGTTTGAGTCCATAATCCGAGGTGCCCATTGATGTTCCCAGAATTCTCTGTGTGCGTCGACCCTTTGTCCAATCGTTTCGTTGTCTCTTTGGCTTGTGATTTTCAGTGTAGAATGGCTTGTACGTTTTCTTTATAATTTCATTTCTGTCATTTACTTCTGTAATTTCCTTTATGTTTTTGCTTCCGTTATTTGCTTCAGTTGTACATGATGGTTAGTCCATCCACCGACTTGTCCGGTCTCTCGGTTTCTCTAGGCTTGCATAGAGAACCAAATCCTTATCTTGCTTAAAAAAATGATAAAAAAAAAGTTTAAACACTAATAAAAATTCACTTGTTTCACCCCTGCAAAGTAGAGGTGAACGCGCCAGCGGGTGGATCAGGTGGTGATATGGGTGGTAATGTGGTATGTTGATATATACCACGCATTTTCCATTCCTTGAATTTGGTAAATAAAGAGCGGTCATTCGGAGTTCGAACCGAAAATCTATGAGTACTACCTATGAGTCCTTTTTGGTTGAGCTATTCCAAAATGGTTCGCATTATCCATTCCATTTTCACCTTTGGTGTAAGGTAGCAAAAAGCAAGATTATTATTTATTAATTATGGTCCTAAAGCTACAATCCTCAATAAAAGCTTTAGGCCCCGTTTGACAAAGTGTTTTTTTTGGGATTATTGGGGGTTAAGGTTTTTTTTTTTTTTTGGTTTGTGGTGTTTAGGGGTCCTTTGTTGAAGGTTGAAGGTGGAAGTGAAAGAGGGTGGTTGGAGGTGGAAGAACACCAATAATCTTACATGCAAATATGAAGGTGGAGGGGATTATCGCCAAGAATAACCCCGGTCTGCCCTCTTTGTCCTTCCTTCGTCTTCCACAGTGGTGCCCAGCTACTCCCTTGCAGATGCTTCGTGGGTCTGATTAGTCAAATTTTCGTCAATTGATTTCTTCTCCTTCGTGATTCCTGTGATGGATTTGGATTTGAATCGAAAACCTGTTCAATCTCAATATTTTATGGGGAATCTCTTGCATATTTACTCGTTCAATTGGAAGACTCTCGTGGAAGCCTCCAAGAGCGTACGCGCCTTCTTGAATCCGTGCTCGTCCGCCATTGCAATCTTCTTCTAGAGGAAGACGTGTCCTCTTTTGCTGCTACACATAACAAAGGGAAGTATAAAACAAGGGTAGTTATGTCCTTTTCTTCTTCTTTTTTCTTTCCGCAAAATAACGTTACACCCTCCAAACACTACAAGGTGTTATATTGAAGTTATTTTTTTTAAACAATCTCCACTTCTTCCGCCTTCATAACTCATACAATAATCTCCATCTCAATTAAATAAAAACTAATTTCCACCCCTTAAAAAATAACATTTTGCCAAATAGGGCCTTAGTACATCTAATAAGTTGGCACTTTTAGAATGTTATGGTATGGCTATATTTTATTTTAAAGGATGATTTGCACTAATATACCAAAAAAATGCCAACTCTGCAAAAATGTCAATGGGGTGTAAAAATTGCAAGGGAGTGTCAAAATGTTAGTTTTGCAAATCTCCCTCATCGGGTAGCAGGTCACTTGGCAAAAAAAAAAAACAAAAAGATTTGTGGGGAGAGAGGGCAAATAGGATGGTGACAAGTGACAAAACTTAAGTTTTAATTGTTTTAAACTAATTTTCAATCATTTTTATTTGTTAAAATAAAAAAATAAATTTATTTTTGAACTTAATTTAACTTTATCTATCTATAGACACCCACTTTATATATGTTTATGAAAAAAATATTTCGAACTAAAGTTGGGTGTACATCGTATCTTGATCTCAATTTGGAGTATGACATGATAACCATTTGGATGGCAAAGATAATAATTTAGCTGGCACGAAAATTCACACAACTGGCAAGATAAACCATAAAATCTGGGCAGAACCGACAATCGTTGCTCTAGAGATGAAAGGTAAAGCTGCCAACGTGGACATGGAGAAGGGGCAATGCTCATAGAGGATAGCATGCCGTTTGAGTCCGTCAGGAGCATGATAATGGAGACAAACAGGTACCCGTCTCGAGGATAGTTCCTTCGCCGGAAGCGTCAGAGGACATAAGCAAGCGTGTGATGGTAAGGTGAAGAAATCAATGTCTAGTGGGATAACTCTTCTTTTGCGTAGTCGAATGTAGTATTTTGTTAGTTTGCTTCTAACTCACTAACACTTTGGGGTTTTGATGGTTTTGAATGTACATAACTGATCCTAGAAACAAACCTACATTACTCTCAAATGACATCGTCCAGTGTAACATTAATGGTTTCAATCACAACATACTTCAACACATAGAAAGAAATTTACAACGATGTATAAGTATAATCCATTGCGTTGTATACTTACTAGCCAGTAAATACTATTATCTAGCCAGTGACAATGATGTCTTAGCCAATGTAGAAGTAACCCCTGCTGGATCTATCAAGATGATAAAATCAAACACAAGTCCTCTAAAAGGTGGAAACGATTAAACAATTAAGACCTAAACCAAACACTACGAAGTACTAAAGTTCTTAACCAATACAATCCTGTCGGATGCGAAGCCCGAATATTTGCAATCTATGCTTACTAGCCAGCAAATACTATTATCTAGCCAGTGATAACGATGTGTTAGCCAATATAGGAGTAACCCCGACCGGATCTATGCTTACTGTCTCATGTGTACAGTAAAACTTCTACATGATTAAGGTTCTAGAAGGCAACAACATAAATCAGTGGCGTTATCGCTGTATCGAGATGGATTCGTTTGAATCTCGAAGAAGCCCTCACTCCAAGAGATCAGTGGCGTTATTGCTGCCAGAAAATCGAAGAGATCGATTAGCGTCTTCTTTGTTTGGGAGAGAGAATATCTCTTCGCCGAAGCGCTCCACGAACATCAATGGAGAGGTGCAGAGCGTGAAGAGGGAACAAATCTCGCAATCGGGGCTTCTCCCTCGCATGGAGTTCCTCTTTTCCGCGTCGTTTCCCTTTTTGCCGAAGTTCTTCTCCGTCGCACTGCCACTCCGCCGAACGCAAGGCCGATCCAGAAAACCGGGATCTGGAGGAAGAAGATGGATAGTTTTTTGGGGGGAGGGGGAGGGAGGTGTAACAGCCCGGGCTTCAGCCACCACTCAATCTCTATCATGGCAGAGAGAGGAGAAGAAAGAGGCGGAGATAGGCGAGGGTTTCGCCGCGGATTCAGGAGGCTGTGGCCGGATGCGTGAGCGACAGATGCGTGGCCGGCCGGTGGCTTCGAGAAGGAGGACCCCCACTCCTTGTGGATCTGGGTGGATGGCGTTGGCGCTAGCTAGGTCGAACTCACGAGGAATCCCGCAAGCCCAGCTCCTTCGTCGTCGACTTCATGAGCCGAGTGGGTTCTGGGCTCGGGGGGTGTGGGTGAGGGTGGCGGTTCGAACGATGGTGGTTGGGTGGCCGGAGGTGGCTCGTGGAGGGCAGGGAACGACCGGAGAGAAGAAGGAGGCAGGGCGGTGAGGGCTTGGTTCAACAGGAATGGTGACCTGTGAAAGGGGGTAATGAAACCGGTTATTTTTGTCAATTTTTGGGCTTATTTGATACTTTTGCAAATTTTGGATGAGAGTGTCATTTTTGCAAAGGGCCCAAACATTTGGTATATTGACTACAATTTTCTCTATTTTAAATGACCATTGTTGTGTATATATATATTGATTAAAAATCATATTATTAAAAATCAACCTAATATTCATATGAATAATTTTTATAAAGCATATTTTTTAATTAAGTTTATAAATATCTTATAATTTTTAGAATATAAATATAATTTTTTAATAAAATTATATCAATTTATAGTATAAATAAATAATTAAGTGCTCTTTCTATATATCTTTTGATCATTTGATTTTATGTCGCATTTTTTTATTATTAAGAATTCGAGATCAGACAGACCTGAAACTCGATAAATCGACACGGAAGACCGACAAAACAACAAACAGGACATAGAAACAGGTGCAATACAAATACGGAACCCGCACTATACAAAAGACGAATCTAAGCAACCTAGATCAAGCACGATGGGGACATAGACTATAGACGAAGCCAAGTACCAACGTGAAATAGCAATAATGGCCAACAATATACATGATCAAGAATCCTTGTGGGCACTGGGTAGTGAAGATGAACCTCCAAGGAAGGTCCTTCCTAGACAAGGAGTCGCCCCGTACATACCACCACGACCCCATCCAGTCTCGACTCTAAATGCCAAAACCCTAACGAAGAAAAAGATCACCAAGACACATCAAAGCGAATACACACACCACCCGAGCAAAACACACCAAGAAGAATCGGCCGAAAACGAACACGGATTTTTGTTCAGGCCCTTTTGGGATGTAATTCAAGCTCTTTTGAGTGGGATTTCAAGCCATTATGGAATTTGTAGAACTTTTATTTATGGATATATAAATACAGAAAAAATACGTATAAGTAGTTTTTTAATTAATTAATTATGTCATTGGCGTACAAGACCAAAATTTAACCTTGCACGCAAAGGGTTATCAGAAAAACAGTTGTACACCAACCGCAACAAAGGGGCAGGAGACGACCGGCACCGACGAGTCCATCGGAAGAGACAGGCACCAGACGAACACGAAACCACTAGGACATGGAGTGGCGAGGGAGGTCGAGCCAAGACGAACCATATATGAATTCTGTAGTGGGAGGCGACGAGAGGGAGATGACGGAGATAGCATAGTACCCAAACCAGCGCAACACCACCAAACTCACAGAGAGCGTCGAGGGAGGTAGTAGAAGCCACCAAACCACAAAAAGCCCAATCCAATTTTATAGGAGAAGGGAGACCCTATACACTCACCTCAGACCGAAAGAACCCTAATCCATAGAAAAGAGACCACAGACCCCTATCGAAACTAAAGTGCGACACATCTCCATAGCCCGAAGAGAAGGAAGAGAGGAAGAGAGAGGGATACTCTAGGGAGACAAGGATGTGGCCGGAGGAACGCCCCAAATCAGAAGCCGGGGGGACGACGACCGAAATAGACAGCAAAATCCAGCCATGAGACTCAAAAGGAAAGCGATTCAAAGGAGATGGATTCGGAAAAAAGTGTATGGAGGAGTTGATTTAGCCAAAAGTTGGATCGATTTGGAAGGATTCAATCGTCCATTTCGGGAGGGGGTACACAAAAGAGAGTTTCTCTCCCCTAAGAGAGAGAAACTCTCTACGGAACAATAATTTTATATCACTTTTTGATAACACTCACCATGGCTATATAGTAAGTTATCAAAAAAAATTAAAATATAAAAGGATCGATAAAATAAAGTAATGATGCAAATTTCACATATAATAGAGTGATAGTTTCTTATTTTTGAGAGAGAATATATTTTTCAAGAAACTTTAGTTTGACATTAAGAAATCCTTCTCTACAAAATCTATTTTTTTATTTATTTTACTTTCATTTATCTTTTTTTTTTAAAATATTTTAATGACTATGATGATTTGCCTTTTTTTTTATATAGGTAAGTTAGGATTTGAAATATCAGACATCACCGGTGTTTGATAAATCGAGAGGCTGAAAGAATCGACAAATGAACTAACCATCATGAAACAAAAAGTTAAAATAATCACGCAAAAGAAAATGAAAAGGAAAGACTATAAAATATTTATGTTTTTAATAGTTTTTTAATACTCATTAGTAATGAGTATGGAATCATTTTAAAAAATTAATTAAAAGGTTGCTATTTTATATAGTTTTTAGAATTTAAAAAAATATACTAAAAAATCAAATTACTTGTATTTTAAAACGGAGGGAGTATTGTTTTTCTTTTTGGATGCCATCGTTGCTCCTATGTTAAAGGTGAGTCTTTTCATTATTATCAACTCTTTTCATGAGATCATGGTGCCACCAAAAAATGCAGGCTTATTTATTTTGTTTACAAAGTTGTTTAAGAGGATCTATATAGTTACAAGCCTAAAAATTTAGGCTCAACAACAAGGTGAAAAAAAGCTAAAAGCATAGACCCAATTTAAAGATCTAAAACTATAAGGTTTTGTGGTGCATGCACATCCTATATGTATTAGTGTGCAAGATAGCTAATTTGCTTTTCATAATTTCAACACGGAGTACTACCTTAGTTCAAAAAATTGTACATTAGATCCTTTCGTAACATTCACATTGAATCCCTATAATTCTAAATTCTAATCATTCTTATCACTTTCTTTGTCTTAAAAACCCCAACTTATTTCTTCACTCATATCCTTATAATCTAATCTCTATTTTTAACTTATTTTTTCATCACCCATCATATATTTACAATATATTTTACATACAACTAGTTTTTAAGTTGTGTGCATGATGCACGGGTTTGTGTATTGGATGTATAATTGGATTGTCAAATCCATTCAATTCCGACCTTTTTTCCTCTTCAATCTTTTTTCACGTCTATAAAATTGGTCTTACTTCTTCGATGAAGTGCTTGCAAGGCACACCTGATACTCATTCTAGTAAGATAGGAGAATGAGTATAAAAGGTAGACAAGCTCGGCTTCTGTTGCTTCTCCGACAGTGGAAGCAGGGCTTCGATCTAGATTCTGAATCTCTATCTATCCTCGATATGTGGATTCGAATCCCAGGTTTGCCTTTGGAATTCATCAGCAAGGAAATTCTTACTTCAATTGTTGAGGCAAACAAGCTTGGTTCTGTACTAAAGCTGGACGCTTTCACTATGAAAGGAAATCGGGTGAAGTACCCTAGGATTTGTGTGAACGTCGATGTCAAAACCATCCCTAGGAAGAAACAAGTTTTGGTGCTAGATGAAAATGATAAAGTGGTCTCTTACCCGGTATGGTTTGAAGAATTTCCGGAAGGATGCGGATGCTGTGGAAGACCGGACCACCTTTTTGCTGATTGCCCACTAAGGAAACTGGAGGGAGCAGGTGCGGCAGGGCAGTCCAATGCGGCCGAGGCATTTGGTTCGACCATGGGTGACGCAACTGTGCTTGGAGGTGGTGACGACTGGAAGCGTGTTGCCTCCTCCTCGAGGCCTTCGACAACTGCTTTGAAAGTTGGGAAATCAAAAGAGGAAATTATGAGTTTCTTTGGCGTTGATGCGGGGGTTAGCTCGGGCTCTTCCTCTGCTGCCTCCTTGTGCCCTCCGAGTGGAGTTGTGCCTCCGCCTGTCTTGCCCTTGGCCGGCGCTGATAATGAACCCGGTGGGGACATGATGACTGCGGCTGTTCGCATCTCTGAGGATGTCCCCTCAGCCTTGGCTGAGAATGTCATGGCGGAGAACGTCTATGGTGATGCTTCGGATTTTGCTTTGAACCCATATGTTCCTGCCAATGAAGCTATGGATGTATATGCTAGTCCTTTCACACTGAACCCCGAGGAGGTTATCTATGGGGAGATTGGGGATCTTGGCCCAATGATAGCTGCGCTCGACCCTGAAGATGAGGATGACCTTTATGATGCTAACATAGAAGACATGCTGGTGGACTACGACTCCCCTTTCGGGGAGCTATAGCCGGAGGATTTGGACGAGGTCGTTCGGTGTGATCCCCCTGATAATGCAAGAATGCCTGACCTGAGTAACCCGGCGGTGCTAGCTGCCTCGATCAAGCATCCTTGTGGGTAGGTGGCTGTTTCCTCTTCAATGATGAACAAGCTAGAATCGCTTGGGATGTAATCCCCTTCCAGGTCTGAGTCGAGCAAGAGGAAAGCTGATCATGAGGACTCTAACTCCATCTCTTCCTACTTGAGGGGGGGCGGGATGAAAAAGGTGAAGCATGACGAGTAGGTTCTTTTGGAAGATGTGGATAGCGGTATGGTGCTGGTTTGGAACCCTTTATTTTGCGTACATTAGGCCCTTGATGATACCCCCACCAACGACTACTGGCAGGAGCACTTGTGACTCCCCCGTCACCATTTTGGTTTGCCTTTGTTGGGCTGTAAGTAGAAATAAAACTCTTGTAGGACTGTTGTTTGGTGGTTGTTTCATGATCTACCTGCTGTATGAACTCCATATTAGGACAATGTTTGGCTTATGTAGGTTACTATGTAAGCGGCAAGAACTTGTTAGGGTCTTTCCCCCTATTTTGTATGTCATGAATCCCCTGTTGCGGGCTGGTATTATGAATATATTATGGGTTTGTATGTATGACTGGATAACTTCATTGCATTCACTCACCTACTTAATCACTCATGATTGTTTCTGCAGAAATGAATCCAACTTGAATAAGTGGCTAAACCATATGGAATCTATATTTTATGTAAAACAGAGTTTCACCATTCTTATCAATTTAAATTTTTGGCACTTAGTGTTTGTTCCTAAGGATATTTGGAGCCTCATGCTCATAAAAGATCAGCAATACTCGAAGGTTCATGTCGGGTGTAACACCGTATTAGAACATAAAAGAAAGAATGAAAATTGTAATATGAATACTCATTGCTCAAAACCTAATTCATTTGACGCAAGCCCAAATGTCAGAGGCATAAAAAACCTTAGTAGTGTCAAATGAAACTTTGTGCTTGGAATTGCAGGGGTATCGGTAAACCAACCTTTTGGGAGGACCTTCAAATCTTTTGCCGAAATGAAGCTATTCAGCTGATGATGCTATCAGAAACAAAAACGGAGCAAATTCCAGAGGACGGTAATTGGAAGCGAGCGGGGTTTGATAATGCTGTATGGGTGCCTGCCCGCGGTCGATCGGGGGGTATTGGGGTTCTTTGGAAGGCTTTCCAGGTACCTCATATAACAATTTCAGTTACGCATATTCAGGAAAGAATCATTGGCCTTCTCTATCATAACACAAAAACATAATTCAAGTGCTCAATCTATTGTGTATATACGCCCCACCGGGGCCGGTTGAAAAACCGGAGTTCTGGAGAACCCTTCAAGAATGGGTTATAGTCGATGACAAACCATGCATCATCATTGGGGACTTGAATGAAATTCATAATAGGGAAGAAAAGGAAGGATGTGTTGATCCTAATCCTTCTAGATTTGAACGACTTTTATCCTTCAAAAATATTTGCCAGTTTGAGGATATCCCGACCACAGGAAACAAATTCACTTGGCGCAGGAAAATGGTTGACATTGATAATACTTACGAGAAGCTCGATAGAGTGCTTGTCCATCTTCAGATATTGGAGGTTTTTCCCGATATACATACCAAAAATTTTGCTTTCTCTACGTCAAATCACTGCCCAATCCTGTTCGAACTAAACGACAAGATTCAAACTAAGGCTCCGCCTTTTAAGCTGGAAAGTATGTGGTTATCCCGAAAATATTTTGAAAATATAGTAACCCAAGTGTGGCGTGTGGATTATCCCGGATCCGGCATGTACAAATTAGTGAAGAAAAGGCAGAATCTCAAAAGTCTTGCGAAGCAATGGAATAAGCAAACATTCGGAAATATTTTCACGCAATTGAAAAAGTGGAAGATAATTTGTTAAACATCCAAACTACTACTTTGGAAGCTAGAACCTCGGAATGGATTGGAAGAGAATCGAGGCTTATAAACAAAAAAATAGAACTACTAAAATTCCATAAACAATACTGGGGCCATAGAGCAAAAGCAAAGCATATTAAATTGGCGAACATGAACTCCGGCTACTTTCACCGAGTGGCTACGGGTAGAAGAAATAGGAAATCTATAAAAACCTTAACGTTGGCGAACGGATCCACAACTCATGGGGAGGAGGCCATTCGAAGTGAAATAAGGAGGGAATTCGAAAAACAATTCGATAGAAATGATACCCAAGCAGACCAGTTACTACAATACACTAGAATAATTACGCCGGATATAACATATGAAGACAACATCCATCTTACAAGACGGGTCACTAACAATGAAATTAAAAACGCTTTATTTTCCATAGGAAATAACAAATCCCCAGGTCCTGATGGAATAACAGCTGAATTTTATAAAAAATATTGGGGGATTGTGGGTCCATCGATTATCAAAGCCGTTAAAGGTTTCTTCTCTTCCGGAAAACTGCTGAGACAAATTAACCATACGTTTATTACCCTATTACCGAAGTTTGAAAATCCACTGACTATGAACCATTACAGACCCATTAGTTTATGTTCTACTATATACAAGATCATATCGAAAATCATAACGGAGAGAATGAAGGCAGTCATTGGAAAACTAGTTCACCCTCTTCAGGGCGCCATTGCATCTGATAGATCCATTTAAGACAATGTACTAATTGCTCATGAAATCTTTCATTCTCTCAGAACAAGGACGGGGAGAGAAGGATGGTTAGCGATTAAATTATACATGTAAAAGGCCTACAACAGAGTTGATTGGGCTTTCCTAAGATCAGTTCTCACAAATTTTGGTTTCTGCTCTCAATTCATTTCTTGGATTGGAGAATGTGTCGAAACTGTATCGTATTCGGTTCTTGTGAACAATGATCCGACCGACGTTTTTCTCCCTAAAAGAGGCTTGCGACAGGGGGATCCACTTTCCCCTTTCCTCTTCATCCTAACTGCAGAAGTCTTGGCAAGAAAGCTCCAAGAGGCGACTTCAGCTGGAAACAATACGATCGGATTTAGGTGCATGCGTAATGGCCCTTGTGTTCCTTTCCTTGCCTTCGCAGATGACATGCTTATATTCTCAAAAGGTAGCACTGAAGCGTGCCAGACAATTAAATCAATCATTGATGATTACTGCCAGTTTTCTGGACAAAGTGTTAATTTTCACAAATCCACTTTCCAAACATCTCCAAAAATCCCGGAAAAAAACAAGGAAACAATTCAACGAATCTTGCAAATACCTATATCAACAACATTGGAAAAATATCTTGGTTGTCCTATCATTAACGGCCGAGTTAATAAGGACATATTTGAATACATTATCATAAAATCAAAACAACAATTAACAAAATGGAGAGCTAACACTCTATCTCAGGAAGCACGAGCGGTCCTCATTCGAGCAAATCTTGCGGCAAAACCGGTATACACCATGCAGAGTTTTCTTTTGCCAGCCTCTATTCATAAAGAGTTGGACCAAATCAACAGAACCTTCTTTTGGAATAAAGACTTGTCCTTTAAGCCCCTTATTGGGTGGGATAAAATTTGTAAACCTAAACGAAATGGTGGTATGGGTTTAAGAAAATCAAAGGAAATGAATGAGTCCCTTCAGATGAAACTTTTATGGAAAATCTTAGCGGAACCAACAAATATCTGGGTAAGAATAATTTCAAATAAATACTTACGGGGAACCCCCTTCTAAGCTATAAGAAAGGTGGAAACGTATCATGGCAATGGGGAAGGCCCATGTCCTTGGCAAAGAAATTCAAAGAAGGGTTAATTTGGAATGTGGGTAACGGTCATTCGATAAATTTCTAGACTGATAGATAGCTTAGCCACAAACCCCTAATTGATCTTCTGCCACAGACCCCCCTACAAGTTCAAGAGGAGAAGGTTTCGGCATACATAGAAGAGGATGGGAGCTGGAACA
The DNA here is from genome assembly GCA_963922045.1 of Persicaria maculosa. Taxonomy (NCBI): domain Eukaryota; kingdom Viridiplantae; phylum Streptophyta; class Magnoliopsida; order Caryophyllales; family Polygonaceae; genus Persicaria; species Persicaria maculosa. Next base: position 59,571,956 of record OY998259.1, read on the forward strand.
AAGATAAACTACTTCAAAACCTGCCGCCCGACTTAGCTGGCAAAGTCTTGGATTCATTCATCCCCAACTTAAGGGTGGAAGATAGACTCTACTGGTGGCCGGATAAACATGGGTGGTTCACTACGAGTAGTGGCATGAGATTCCTCACAGAACACCCCCATGAGGAAAGCTGGAGTTTTTCCTGGATCTGGAAACTTGACGTACAACCTAAAATTAAATCCTTTATTTGGAAACTGAGCCACGATGGTTTGCCTACAAGTGAGCGCTTGATGCGTAATGGTATTCATTTACCTGCTGATTGCATTTTTTGTGGGGCTCCATATGAAAACACTAACCACCTGTTCATTGAATGCCCCTTCGCCCGACACTGCAATCACAACATAACCTCTGTAAGGAACCTCATTATGAATAATTTAGCTCATGTTTACAGCGCTGGTGAGCTGCTTTCTATAGCTGCTTCATCTCTCTCATCTACAGAAATGAGCCGGTTAGTGGTCTCCTGGTGGGCAATTTGGCATGTAAGAAACAAGATCAACTTCCTGGAAAGTCAGATTCCTAAGTTGACCGAGTTTGAAAATCTTATTAAAAGTATGATGGATAATTGGAATAAAGCTAAAACATATGAAGCTGACTCGGCTGAATGGTGTACTCAGAGACGCCCGTGTAAGCAAGTTACCAGCAAGAACGACAAATGGTCAAAACCAAGTACGGGGTGCATCAAAGTTAACTTTGATGGATCCATACAACTGAATGGAGACAGTACCACTGGATTCGTTGCTAGGGACGCCGAGGGCAATGTGATACACATACACCACAATAAATGCGGGATCCATACCCCAATTACTATTGAGGCCTTGACCGCTTGGCAGGCGGCACGCTGGGCGTCTTCAAGTGGTTACGATAACATTGAACTGGAGGGAGACTCCTTAACTGTAGTTAAAAGCATCCTAGACCAGTGGCGTCCGCCTTGGGAAATCGAAATGATTATATCAGACTCTCAAAGATATCTCAGCCGGATCAAGAAATGGAATATTCGTCATGTCCATCGTTCTAGTAATGCTGTGGCTGACAAGGTCGCTCACCTTGGCCACAACACTCCGGATAACGTCTCACTCTATGACCATACTGGTCTCCAGGACCTCATCCTTAGGGATGCTCTCGGTTAACGGCCGCCCCGTACTGAATTTTTACTTTCATAAAAAAAAGCAATGTTTTTAGTCAAAGGTATTTTTTTTTCTTTTAAGGTTCAAATTTTCTTATTATATATATTATTTATATCTTTTTTTATTAGGAAATAATTCGAGGGTCGGACAGACCCGACACCTTGAGAGGCCGATAAAACCGGCAGACGGCGAACCGTCAAAACATACAACATATGAAATAGAAAAAGGTGCAATACAAACGGTGGGAAGGACACAAATACAGTCGAACATACATACCTAACCCAAAAGAGATGGAGACAACATAGACTAAGAGCCAACGCCAAGCACCAACAAGCAGTGACACCGCTGGCCAGCGGTACATCAGAAGTCCCTGTGGGCAATGAAGACGATCCTCCAAGGAAATATCCGTAACGCAGAGTCGTCTCGATACACATTGCCTCGACCCCAGCCAAACCCGACACCGGACGCTAGAGCCCCAACTCAGGAGAGGAACGCAATGAACAACCAGACCTGCAGTCGAGAACCACCCTTGTAAAATGCACCAAAGGCCCTTTCGGGGCTTTATTGAAGCCCTTTGGGATTTCGTGAAGCCTTTTCGGGATTTAGTCAAGCCCTTTCGAGATTATTGTCAGACCCTTAAAGGGAATTAATCCCTTTCGGGATTTTTTTGTTTGTTTGTGTGTTCATGCCCAAAACAGGTCAAAGGAAGCAGTGATCTCCCAAACCACACCCAACCTACAAGGCACCAACTAGAAGGACCATCACCGCCGGCGACAATGAAGCCCACCGACGGGCGGACAGGCGGCGCCCCAGACCGAGTGAAGAGGAAACCACCGCAACCCTAGGCGAGGAGAGAGGTAGTGAGACGGCTCAAACGATGTCAACGAACATCAAATTGAGGGTTGTACGTCTATGATGGAGGACATGGAGCCCGAAATCAGCCAAAGGCCATGCCAATTGGAGGGAAGAGAAGATGATTTGTGGAAGGGAATCGAATTTAGGGTTTGGAGGGGGAAGCGATCGGCGGACGCACAAACTACAACCACCTTGGATCGATGGTGGTGGTGAGGGGAGCCGATTGAAGGCTGGACGGAGCGAGTGGTGGTGCTGGCCGGAAAATTAGATGAGATGGTGGTGGTTGTGTAGGGTGGTGGTGGTGATGGTGAAAAGGGTTAATGGGTTTGGGTTTTTAGAGAGAGGCTCTCTCCTAATTCTCGATTTATGCTATTTATATCTTGTTCCAGAACCACTAATCAACTTATTATTAATATTATCATTTTATCAAAAAAGAAAATAAAAGCCTCATTTTCCTATCTTCTTGCTCTAACTTTGAAACACCAAACCTTTTTTTACTTCTTATTTTAACAACAATAAGAAAAATATGCAACAATTGTGATAAACCGAAGATAAGAGAGGAGAGGTAGGGAGAAGAGAGGAGGAATTGATGTTCTCATTAGGGTTCCAAATGACCCATTATATAGGAGTATACAAAGGGAACTAGGGCTTCCAGTGTTTATTCATCCCAGTATAATAATATTATAACACTCCCCCTTGGATAAACATCCCTAAATATTACAAAATTACAAATCTCTCCTAGAAAACCCAATGGGACAAAACTAGGATCCAGAGAACAAATACATATGACATTTGATACGCTTTGGTGATCTGCCTCGTTAAAAACCTTGTCAGGAAAACCCAGTGGGACAAAACCTGATCGAAGGGAAAAAGAGTGTAGTGCGTGTATACTCCCCCTGAAGTCAACATCCTTCTCGAAGTCTTCTCATTCTTCTTGATGGCGCCGCTTCATGAGCTTATGGTTGAATATCAACATTGTCTTTGACCTGGAATTTCTTCATGATTGACTTGATGCGCTTGACTTCCATGTAATAGTGTTGAGCTGCTTTGAATGCACAAGCATAAGGTACTTCAGGACCTAGTGTGCTTTTCATGTTGATTAGAGGGATCTGTTGTATTAAATGGTGCATAAGTTGCCTCGTTAAAAACCTTAACTTGGAAACCCAATGGGATAAAAACCAAGATCAAGGAAAAGAGTACAACATTGTATGGTACTTCGGGACCTAATGCAATGTCACCATTTTCATAATTATAGGTACTTCTGGCAATTGTATGTGACGGGGCTTTGACATTAATGCTTCAGGCATTTTCAATCGATCTTTTTCATTTATACGTGTATGCAAGTAGCGCGTCTGTCATGTACATTTAGATCCAAAATTATATTCACTTCTGGTGAATACATTCTCCATATAACCCGTGATAGGTTTTTGTGCAATCAACTTGGCCTTATATTTTATCTTGTATGAACACCCACTTAAAACCAAATGATGTTACACTTTCCGGTGTTGGAACTTCAGGTCTAATGCCATCATGCTTAAAGAACCCATTCTTGCATGAATTTCCTTTTTCTAGCTCTTTACTATCATTTCAATGTCGACATCCATTATTTATTTGATGATCATCATATTCTCATAGACTCTTTCCACTCCTGGGGAATCGTATGCCAAGAGCCTAGTGATATCCAACACTTTTGGTGTACTTGAGAACCACTTGATATTCATTGAGTTTGAGTTACTTTTGGAACTTCCAAATGAGCTAGTATCTGTGACTTTGTCACTTTCTTGGCCTTTAGTAAATGCCTTCAATGACATATTTTGGTAAACCTTATAATCATTTCATTTATTGAACTTCTGGTTTACTTGTATTTATCCGCGTATATGAAATGATAGAGAAGTTGCTTCCGTACAATCTCTTTCTTAATTGTCTCTTTTCCTCTCTCCCTAAATACCGAGCATTTCTTCACCATTATAAAGCTCTAGGTATTTGATATCAATAGGGACTCAAACCCCATGCATCATCCAACTTCCTTGTGGTCTCATTGTATTTCATTTGGAGGAGGTACATCTCGGAACATTTGTTGCTCATTCAAAACCTTTGAATGGCATGCTCTCTTCTAGAGATAATTAGTGAGATGTTATTGTGTCAAATTCGAAATGCAAACATGCATGGGCCCATTTGAACAACGACTCTTCTGGGTCGCCGTGAGCTACCTTATGCTCAACAATGTTTTTGATAACATTCTCTACCTTATGTTTCATATGACCAAAGTATTGAGGCATCTGTAATCTTGGAATTACACTGGTCTATATGATAGTGTTCCATAGATGTCTCATTGAATCCATTCAAGAGACATTAGAGACTTTGTATTTACTTTTAATATAGATGGTCTTATTGTTGATTTTGCCAAGCTGATAGACCATATATGTTCGGTCACGTTTATTGAGGATCTTCTGGTCCCTTTTAGTGGGTGTGTATGTGAATGTCAATGATCCCGCTCATCATCGTTTCACATGAATGACCGAATGCCACAAAGAAAAACATTTTATCATTAACTAACTTCTGGTTAGTGATAAGTTTCAATGGGATAAAAGAGTGTCAAATAAACCATATATATACATTCTCACTCTGTAAGACTTGCTTCTGGCTAGTCATATGAGATATTGGTGTTCAATACCATGTCAATCCATACATATGTGTCATTGTTACTTCAGGTAACAAGATCAATGCTCTTCTGGAGCTATATGGTATTTTATCTTGGTTTTTCCATTCATGATTGTTTGAGAAAACTTCGGGTTTTCAAAGTTGTTTGACACTTATAAAACCATAATATTCAACCATTGAACTTTGTATATGGTGATCCATTTATTTAATTTAGATGTCATTGAATGGGTATTGTCAGAACTTTCGTTGATGTCTGATAAGACACATTTAGGTAGTGTTAACATATTGCATTTAGATAGATTTAGATATAATAAAGTGCATGAATTAGAGTAGTTTTCGTATTTTAGTTAATTGTATAGAGAGTCGGAATCTACATATGTTTGCATATACTTTCAGGCATTGGTGGAGCCAATTGATGACATGGGAATGACCTAGCATCGAATAAGAGGATAAAAAGCAAGAAGAAATCGGAATATTGAGGAGCTAAACCTACAAATTGATTGGAGCTGTCCAAGCTGGCGACGCTGCACTAAAATGAGTCGTTCGAAGGCTGTAGTTATCGGATCGGGGCGTACTTATACTTTTTGGAAAGAGGATTCGAAGACCTACAACTTTCGTGTTTACGACTTTTCCAAATTCGGCCTTGAAAACAGCGAAATCTGGACGTCAAGATGGCTGCTGAAAGGAACTCGGGTGGAGCAATAATAACTCGGCCGAGTTATGCAGTGGCGAGCCCGAGTTTGTGCCAAGTGCAAGTCCGGAGCTGTTACTTTCCTTCATTAATGAAATGTGTTATTTTTATTTTATTATTAATTTCAATTAGGGGAAAAATGAAACGTTTGTTCTGGGGAAGAACAAAAAGGGTTTTGTTTTGTTTTCCCAATCGAACAGGTTTTGTACATAGCAAGTTGGATCTTTTTGATTTTATTTTTGTGATTTCTCTAGTATGAACAACTAATTTTCTTTGCTTGGGAAGATTAATCGAAGCGTCGGGTTTATCATTTCATTGTGAGATTTCTCTATCTTAATACTCCTCTTTGAATATTATCGATTCTTTGCGTTGAATGTTTAGGGTTTTCATGAATTTTCATTAGCCTGATCAACTGATGCCTGTTCATGATAATCTAATGCTAGATATAGGTAATTACTGGTTGAGTTATCTATATTCTTGAGTAGCAAAGTATAAATCTCTGAAACTGGTTGATTTAGGGATTTGTATAGAGAATTGATATGCAATTGATGCAATAACTGGTTGTGCGTGTCGATTTTCTTTGTTGATTTCCTTTAGTCTTCATCAATTATCGAATTGAATCTTGATAGTTTCAAGATTGTTTGATAATTAGGGTTTTCAGGGTCTGGTTGTCCTATTAACTAGATTTGATAAGGAATTGGATTCAAAAGACCTAGTCTTTCCACAACAAAGTATTCAAGAGGAAGTTATCTATTCGCTTTCGATGATCAATGGATGAAACCTGATTGCTGAGATTGATTGACCTAAGCTATTCTATCATATTCATTCACTCAAGCTGTTTAGTTTGCTACTTATGTATATTTTTGTTTCTTTACTAGTTAGTTTGAATAATCAAAATCCCCCCTTTTTATTTCTTGTTCTTGTTGACACACTCTGACTTGCATATAAATCGCTGACTCTTTGTGGGATCGACCCGTACTTGCCAAACTACATTAGTTAGGTTAGTCGGATTTATTTGATATGATTTAAGGCGACTAAAAATCTTCTGTCAATGTCATACTTCAGGTATGAGTCATTTATAATGTTCTCCAAGACATTTAGAATTAACCGTATAACAGACCTAGTTATAAGCTATAACAATAACTTTGGTCAAGCGCTTAACCATAACCTCTTTCACACCCTCTACCGGAGGGGCATGCTTCAGGCAATGCTTAGAGGATAGTTAGAAAGTGGCCTTCTTAACCGGATCGTGTTATGTAGTTACTTCTATAATCGTTCTGAACTTGATAAAAACCCACATTCCATGTACTTCTTCAGGAGTACAAATGATAAAATTAGGATCATATACTCTTCTGGAGTTTGTGAAATCCTTTACTCTTCTAGAGTTCATAAAATATTCTTTACTCTTCAGGAGTTAATAAAAATCCATCAGTAGAGTCTTCAGGCTCTTAGGTTGGTGTTGAAAAAACTTCACAATCTACGGGATTGTGGTAAACCTTTCTCCCAAATGTTCATTTGCCAAACAAAACTCCGCATTAGATACTCATGATAAGTAGTTTCTTTGGGAAACACTTTGAGCTTTGAATTACAATAAGTAAAATCATAATAATTTTATTCAATATAAAGCAATGAATAAAAAAACAAACAAATAAATAAATAAAAGAAATTTGTATATTTGTCCACTTCAGGTGGAGTCATGGAGAAACTTTTCAATTTCTCAATTTCTTCAAGAAATGATTTTATTCATAAGATGATTCATTTGTCAACTTCGAGTGACAATTAGTCTCCATTATGTATAATTCGATCATATACTCCAAAAGATGATAAGTTGCATTCAAAACTATAGTAAGTTGTCATATAAACATTGACCATATTCTTCAAGAAACGGTATAATCGATTATTACTCACTTCAGGGAGAAGACAACTTGTATACATTCACTTTAATTTCTACACTTCTAGGTATTTGTGCAACTTTAAAATAAAACTCATACACTTCTGGGTATGATTTTGAATAATCTTTAGGAGAATATACAATATATCTCTTATCATTCATTTACTTCAGGAAATGAATATTGTCACTTCAGAGACAAATTTGTGTTGATTAGATAGAGACATTTTATGATTTTTTTTCCATATATCTCTTCAGAAGATTATTATCATTACTGCAGGAACGATTTATGAGCATAATGTGTTCATCCTCTTCAGGGGGTGATTTTATTTCGAGAGATAATGATAAATAAATACACAATTGATATAATTAATAAAATCATAAAATCATAAATAAATGATTAAAAGTAGCATATTGTCAACTTCTGGTGACAAGAATTTAAACATCCACAAATACATGTTCTTATATGATATTTATCGTCTACTTTTGGAGATCGATTTGACAAAACATGGACAGTTTAATTTGCACTCATCGCTACATTGATGATTATAAGTTTTAAAACTTTATCTACTGCAGGAGATAAGTTTCATCAAGATATAAAAGTCAACATATTTTATCTTCTTCAAGAGATAAATTTATCACTTCTGGGATAATATTCAAATTAAACAATTCATATCTACTTCGGGAGATAATATTTATCTACTTCAGGAGATAATGTTGTCTACTTCTGGAGATATAGAATAAAAAAAATGTATATATAATATAATATATGAATAGAAATACATAAAATAAATTAAATAATAAAAAAAATCGCTCATCGCTTCGGGGATGAGATTTATAGATTCACCACTTCGGGGATGATATTTATCGATTCATCGCTTCGGGGAGATTGGTTTAATCGCTTCAGGGATTATAATTAATTTATCCGCTTCAAGGGATATATCAAATTTATTTGATTAATTCAACACCAATTCGATGGATAATATCACCACTTCGGGGGTCACTACAAGAAAAATGATTTTGGGTTACAAAATATTTCGTCGCCCAAAGTGATTTTTTCGTCGCCCAAAGTGTTTTGTGACAAAAGGAGTTTCGTCCCCTGTTCATCGCCTCAGCCCTGTCGGCCAAAGTTTGGGCGACCAAATTTTTTTTGTCTCCATATGTATGTCTTTTGTGATGAAAATTCAAATTTCGTTGCCCTAGAATTTTTGTGACGATTTTTTAAATTTTGTCGCCCAAAACAGTAGTTTGGTCGCCCAAAGTACCCTATTTTTTGTGACGAATTTTTGCTTTGTCACCCATTCTACCCTGTTTTTGTGAGAAATTTTTTATTTTGTCACAAAAGATAAAAGTGATAAAACCCAATTTTTCTCTCTAAATTTACACATTTAACCTGTTTAAACCATTACCATTTGACATATTTAACATGTTTAGCTTACTATATATACAAAACATACATATATTAAAATACAATAGTACCCTTGTTAATGCTACTCATGGTGGGGCATTCCGAGAATCGAACTCGGACCTCTCGCTTTTAGGTGCGAGAATCATATCATTAGACCAAATGCCCAGTTGACAATTGAAAAAAGAAACTCAAAATTATCGTATCCATGATGAATACGACAGTGGGAAAAGAAGGTGATGACAAAGGGCAATAATCTGAAATCATCTTTTATTTCAGAGAGTAGAAACGCTAGAGCTGAAGAAGAAATCTACACCTGAAACAACCATAAGGGAGCAGTTAATGTGTCGGTGGTATTGCTTTCCTACTTCTGCCAGCTTCGATCTCTGGGATGCTTAAATTAGGATTTTGAGCTGCAAATGGTTCTGAAAGGGAAGGGCGTTTGAAATTATAAAAACATACTGTATAAATGAACATCAGATAAAAATCCTGAAATGCATCGGTAGAAGTGAAACAAAGTCACCTTTCATAGACAAATATTGCTACATCGCAAGGTGCTAAGGACTCTTTGCTAGAAAGTAGCTTTGTGATGCCTTCTTTTGGGATTTCCTGCAAAACAAGGATTTTCCCCTACACAAAAAAAAAATGCAGCAGACCACAAAAACCAAACTTTCCAATTTAAAAGCTACCATGTGATAAAAAGAAGAAGAGAGAAAACCAAAGCAAGACCAAATTACTTGTGTAAAGGATATACAAAGCTCTAGAGGATATGTTGCTAGCTGTTACTAAAAAGATAGGCGACATGTTCCATACACAATCTTGTATTTCTTGATAATAAAGGGGAAATCAAGAACCGCATAATATAGACACAAGATAGTACTTACGGTTGGCTCATCAACAAAACCTACAACATAGCTCTTCAGTTGTCAATGTGTAAGCATCTGAGAAGGGTCTGCAATTAGGAATAAAGACAAACAACTTAAAACAAGGCACTTGCAACACTAACAAACGCAATAGAAGTTAAAAACCAAAAAAATAGCAAAACAGATGGCTTCATTCATAAATCCAATTGCATGATGGCAAACAAATACCTAAACACTTGAGTTGAGTATTTTCATAGGCCTAGCATTTAACATATAATATTCATGTAATAATTGAATCTATCACTACCTGTGCTTTATCATGGGCACAAAGCAACTAACAACATAAAGCATAACTTATCAAGTTTACACCCAACAGTATACCTTCTAGGATTATATACCTTCTAGATAAAAAAAATGATTTTATCCTTCTAGATATCGATACCAAACGATGATTGAGTTAGGGTTCCATTTAGGGATGAATCTGGGAGAATGAAGAAACAGGAGAAGCGTTGCGGATCGTGGTTGATGGAGGAAAAGTCCGAATTTCACCAACACGTCATCCCGCACATGCACTCGATCCAGATCTGGATCCAGATTGCAGCCTCCAGAAGCAAAGGTTGCACTATGACCGCGAAGAAGGGGAAGGAGAGCGGGATGCTTAAGGACATGATTCAACCGGAGAAGGCGAAGGGAGAAGCAGTTCTCCGGTGGCGAAAGAAGAGAAAACGCCAAAAAGGCATGGATTAGGGTTGTGGACAGTGGAGACATCGAGATAAGGTTGAAATGGTCTGGAAGAAGAACTGTGTCGTATACATTGGGTTGGTTGTTCAGGCCCATCTTCTCCTTTGGGCCACAAATTTTCTTTTTTTGTCACTGAAAATCATAGAAATGGGCGACTAACTATACGTCTTTTGTAGACCTAGGATAAGTTGGGCAACACTTTTGAAATTTCGTCATGGAAAACCTATTTTGAGCGACAAAGCATATTTTTGTCACCAAAAGATTAATTTGGGCGACTAAACAAATATTGTCACCTTAGTTTTCATACTTTTGTCGCCCAAACCCATTTTTCTTGTAGTGGGTTGATATGATTTATATTACACATCATCTTCGGGAATGTGTTTGTACTTCACTCCTTCAAGATCGAGAATAGCTGAGATTACACATAAAACTAAGGTTACAAATACAATCTATAATTAAAACAGAGTACAAAAAAAAAAACACAATTATAAGCATACGGTGTACATGCACGAGCCATGAAGGGATCATATGAAAGAACTCGATTTGGGCAAAGAGAAAACAAATATATATAAATTCAATTCAATAAAATAGAATGTCATATTAATAAATAATTACTTCGTCCTCTAAAGCATATCAAGTCAAAGATATGTTACCGAAAATAATGAACAATTCCAATTAAAAATCATTAATCAAATCACATACTGATATGAAAAGATTAAATAAACTGTTAAGAGAAGATTTCTCTCAAGAATGAAAAATCTAAAAACACCGAAATAACATACCATATATGAAAAACATCTAACGAAACAAATGGAATTATGTGTACATTTGCGCAGTAAACACACAATTTAAATAGTGTCCACTCGTTAATTAATCGATCGAAAGCAATTATCAAGTAGGTAGACGAGCGCAGAGGGTACCATAAAATTTAAAAAAACCATTATTTTTTTTAAAAAAATCTAAAACACAGATCGATGAATAAAATAACGAGTAATCGTTGAAATGAAAAATATATATCAATCTGTATAAAAATCAAAACAGATGAAGTTCTCACCAAAGGTGAAAGTTTATATTGAACAACGGAGGTTTCAAATTCCTTTATTGAGTCAACTTAACACCATGGATTCCGTCAACGAAGGTTTTACACGGTAGACTGGAAAGCGTATATTGGAGACGGCAAAGGAAATCTACTCATCTTATACCGATTTAATTTATTCGATTGATTCTACCACTTCGGGGATTGAATTAGTTTAATTAACCGCTTTAGGGGATATCACCAATTCGATTGATTCAATCACTTCAGGGATTGAGATTAGTTTAATTACCCGCTTCACGGGATAACAATTATATATAAAAATAATGGAAGTCGTACATTAAAGCATATATAAAATATATGTGTAGTACCTATGTCTTCATCACATGTATATAGAACATGAATGATTGAACAAAGGTACGGTGCCAGTGAATTGTGAGCTAGAGAAAATACCGGATACGGGGCCAGTGAATTGTGAGAGCAAATACTGGATCCGATATGGTGTATTACTCATATACCTTTTTCTTCTTAGGAGCAACTCGTGCTGATAATGTGTGATAAACCGAAGATAAGATAGGAGAGGTAGAGAGAAGAGAGGAGGAATTGATGTTCTCATTAGGGTTCCAAATGACCCATTATATAGGAGTATATAAAGGGAACTAGGGTTTCCAGTATTTATCCATCCCAATATAATAATATTATAACAACAATCAATAAAAATTAAATCAAGTGACGGCACTAAACAAAATTCAAGATACTTATACTAAGTAATTCTCTTTCCCATTACATAATCTACTTCTTATAACTCAGCACAACATATAAGAGACAAAACCTAATCCATCTAGCTACTATGTATTTCACTAAACTAAGAGAAGAAAATGCACAGTAACCTGTCAAACCTAAATCTGTTATATTAAATGCTCGTCGAAGATAAGCAAAAATGAGCCCAAAATGTCAAAAACCAGTAGAGCTATGAGAAGGCTAGCTCTAGCTCAATATATAGACACAAGAAAGTAAGTATCTTCAACTATACATGGCATGGCAAACGTGGCTCTGGATGGGATGTTAGGAGCTTTGAACTCTAAACTATAAGGGAAGGCTTAAAACTTCACAAGGGAACAAATTGACGAAGACAATACATGACTAGGTACCTTCCGGTGAATGCACTTCATGATAGAGCTTCTTCAACCATCTCATCAACGAGAAGAAGCTCCATCATGAAGCTACAAGAAAAAGCATGACACACGCACACTAGTTAAATAAGCACTTATGGAATATTGGGAGTCTATAGACACATGCCACATCTTGGGTAGAAAGTCAAGAGAAAATGGATCCCCTCTTCTTAAAATCTTCATTGATTTAACATTAGAAAGTGGACTTGTTGTAGATAAGATTTATATATTTGAGAAATTCTCTAATGGTATGAGATAACATTGCATATTGACAATTAGATGGTGAGCAAACACAATATAATTTACACAAAACAAAACCCTTTAGGCACAAGTGCAGTATGAAGAGCCAACACTGAGACTTTTAATTGAGGTTATTATCGCATAGATTTCAACTAGTGAAGATACGAGGAAATCAATGGTCTTTTAGTCAACAAATCTCACAATTTTCCATTCTAATGTTGAAATTTCCCAATAAGAAATACAAATCTATGAAACCTTTGATATAAAATGCCATAACAATAAATACAAAAGAGAGAGGGAGTCAAGGAAATTTCAGTTTTGTAAGGTAAAAGTATAATAGAAACTACACATCCTCTTAAGTTTTAAGGGTGTGCAAAAGAAGATGAACATTACAAATGATGAAACCTTTGCTTTACATACTATTTTGGTAACCTATGTTTTTTTATGCACTTGCGACTTGTGTTCACTGTTTCCATAACTAAATTGATAGCCACATAATAAAAAAAAAACAATACCATTAAAAACCGCTCACTATCATGACCACAACATCAAAGGGTAGATCTTGCAAGCTGTTGTTGGAAGTATAAGAGACCGACCAATTCTTTGTAATTTAGATATCTCATCATCACTGTAAGACAGTGACAACACCTTTAATTTGCTCGGAGTTTGAGTTCCTCTTAAAAAAAACTCTTTGTAAATTGTATCAACGAGTGTCCGAGACAAATGAGCAAAGATTAAGTAAAAAACAAGCATCCACAATATTACTAGTACTAAATCAAATCATTTTATAGAAGATACCTAACTCAAGAAGCAACATCAACTACATAAATACTTTGTTAATAGAGTATCCAAGATCAACAACACAATCTTTCGAAGTTGCAACCAAATAACATGTTGCATAAAAGCTTGATTGATGGGCAATGGCCATAGACAGATACTCAATTTGAAGTGGTAGAATGACATACTCGAGTAACATTATTGACACCCAAAAAAGTCGAAAGCCTACAAAAACTTGCACCTAAGGAATAAATACCTCCATTATAACTTGGAGTGTAAGAGAACCATGCTATGTGAAGATTGTTTAGTTTCTTTGATCGGTTCATTTATGGATGCCAATTTGGACCAAATTGGCTCCACTATGATTGACCTAAACTTGGCTCAAAATGAATTGTAAAGGATTAGTTATGAATATACCTACATGAAGGATTATGTATGACACATGAAATTTATACATTATTACTTCCTCCGATCCAAAATACATGTCGTTTGATTTTTTAACACGTATTTTAATGAGCTAAAAACTATGTAATATATGAATTTTTTTATTATTATTTTTTTACAATTTAATACTTATTACCAACAAATATTAAGTTGTAAAAAAATAATTTTAATAAAGTTGATATTTTATATAATTTTTACCTTCTTAAAATACGTGTTGAAAAGTCAAACAACATATATTATGGATCGGAGGTAGTATTAAACTACATAAACCCATCTTTCCATAGAAAAACCATAAGTAAACTCATCTTATTTTTCAGATGCCATTACATTAATCAATGTGTTTTAAACGATGTATAAAATATAGTACTCGTCAGAATATCTCCCAGACAATTATTAAAATATGATAAACTTTTAGACAACAACAATAAAAAAAATCAAAGAAAAATATGATCATACTATACATTTAAGAAAAATTTGAAAAATTTAAAACAACAATAGTCTTAAATTGTGACACAATTGATGAAGTAAATGTTAAAACAAATAAAAGATGCTGGAAGTTTTTTTATTTTTTTTTATAAAAGGGATAAATAAGGAAATTAGGAAACAAAGAAACGTTGCGTTTACCACAAATCCAAATTAAAAGGATGAACGACGAACACTAGGGGTGAACAGGCAATCCCCCTCTCGGAGGCGCCGGTCTCGCCTGCCAGCTTCCTTCGTTCTTCACTCCGTCGACTCCTTCATGTCGCCGGCTTCGACTCTTCGTATCGGCTGGCCAAGGAAGCCACTGGGCGCTGAGTAGTTTCGGCTCACTCCACTCCGATGAAGAAAAAATCCGACTCGTAACAGTTCTAATTGTCAAATCAGGTATAATTTATTCTATTTCATTTTAGTTGTTAGAAATATTTGGATTTAATTTTTAACAAAGTAGACTTTAGGGTTTCGGAATTAGGAAGTTGGAGTTGAATTTTTAGGAGTGATTTCTGTCTAGTTTTCAATTCCCCTTTTCATTCTTTCTTTGTTTTTTTTTTAAATCATGTGGATCTTTTGTGAGATGTGTGTTTTCTACTTACAATGTTGAACAGAAAACAGATTAGGAAGAGTCTCATACCTTTGGTCCTTTGCTAGAGTGATGAGACTAATAATCTATTTTGTCTGTTTAATGCGACAATACACCTAAATTACAACAACAGAACTAAAATTGCATTGATGAAAATAGGGTGTCTCTTATTGAGATAGTGCAAGTAAAGTTGTGTCAACTTTTCCTTCTTAGAGGCTTTGGATTTTGGAGGGTCCTTTTGAAACCCCTGGAAAGCTTACAGAGATTATAATATCCTAGCAAAACCAACATGGTGGTCTACTCTTACGGGAGGAATATAGTTTACCGATAGCATTTATAGTTTTACTTATTTTAGGACCTTCTCCATTTGCATTGTCCCCATTCACATTTTCTATCATTTTGTGAAAATATCAGACAAACCCAAATGCTCACAACTTCAAAAATAGAATATGTAAATCATTCACAACTGCTCAACAACTTCAAACAAAGGGACTGAACTGGGCACTCTATTTTTGACAGCAAAAGGAACATTCACATTGACATATTTTAATTCAATGAAAGAGTGATGGATTCATGAATATCTATTTAAAGTCTATTAGCTCAATGGAAGAGCAATGTGTTATTAAACACATGATGTGGGTTCGAATCCCATATAGGCTTTCTATAAACCTCAATCACACTAATCAACTTGTTAGTTTTCCACGTGATCCTTGTGATCGTGTCAGATTGCTTTGATTCCATAACATCACAGATTTTGGAGTATTAATTGGATTTGTTTCAGATTGCTCTTGTTTATCATCTTCTTCATTATGAGATTGAAAATAAACATATTGAGAACGATCAAGTGCCACACAACATAGGAGGGATATTATATATGAATATATGACCATCCAGAATAAATAAGCACAACATTTTCCTCCTAACTGGACATATGGTCTGATCTGAATACACAGAGTAAAAAATGGCCGCTGTGAAAATAGGTGCTGGTAAAAAATATGCATTTTGTCACTTTGCTGGCAGAAATCTACATTCTAATTACAAAATCTGCAATCTTCTTTACAGTATGATTCCACATATCTAACAAGTATATTTGTTGTATTCTGACACATCCAAAAAAATATGTATTTGGTTGCTGTTCTGTCAAAATATTGGTTGTTATAAAATCTGCATTTTGTCACTTTGTTGTCACAAATATGCATCAGTGCATACCTTGACCTTAAAACATCTAAACTGTTCTGCATCATGTTGGCATAGTTAATCCAACCTAAATGCAAAGCCAGGAGAACTGCTTCTCCATGTGATATTTTGATAATTTATCAAGTGTCTAGAACATCAAATTTATGGCTCTTTCTCCACAGTATACACATAAAGAATAGAAACTAAATATATCAACTGTATAGAGAGGTGTAGATTTAGTTTCATTCCTATCATTCGCCATTACTTATTTTAGAACAATCCAAATGAATAAAGCATTATTTATTTCAATTACCAGAAAAAAGGGAAAACATATTTATTTCAATTACTAGCAAAACATATATAATGGAGTGCAAATCATAGACAAATACGATCAAAACCAAATTCCATTCATATTATAAATATGCTTACACCAAGTCCTAACAACAGGGACTACAAATTTCCTTACACCAAGACCCCAAAAGTGTGAAAATACATTTTCTTTTGCTAGCATGGCGAATTGGCGATCATACACAAAAAGGGCTAACATGCCGATACCACCCAAAAACCAAGTAATGATTGCGTCGACTATGCAATCGACCTAACATGACCATCATACACAAAAACTAACATATGATTACGTCGACTATTCAATACAACTAAGTTTACAATGCAAATCGACATACGGGACAAAAGGCTTGAACACTAAGGCAATTTTGGAGACATTGTGGGTGGAAAGAATGTGAGCATGGCATGCAAATGACGGGCATCGACTCCGACATCAGGTCAAGACATATGGTACATTGAACTCTATCGCGCTCAAGATCATAAACCTCTCGAAGGGCTACAACCGCGTCTGCAGGGGCTGGATGATTTTGATAGTCAACCTCCATGTTGGAGTCAGAGCTTGAATCCGATGAAGACTCAGACGTGTAGTATAAATTCAACGTGACGTTAGGGCAGATACCATACTCGACCAAATCAGCGTCTTAAGGAAACCATGTTCTAGTAAAATCACTTAACATTTGATTTGCTACCTGATTTCGAATAACCACCGGGATTCCCGCATCATTTAACCTTTCATCGCAGTCCTGTAAACTCATTGGCAACCCATTACAAAGGTATAGTTGATGAAGAATTAGAGCAAGGTAGTCGGATTGGATGGACACCAGCATTTCACTATCTCCATACACTTGAGATTGACTGGCTAAGAGCAGGACAATAAAATGCCCAACACTGTGATGATATCCGTGTCCCATAACCGGTGGAAATGCCATTGAAGAAGAGAAACCTACAAATAAAAAATAAATAGACATTATCTCTATGATCGAATCACTTAATCAAATCAACAAAAACAACAACTAAACACTAACCGATAACTTGGATTTTCAGAGATTGAAAGTTACTCGACCGGAGATGAAACGCCTCTGGATGAAGAAGAAGCAATCAAACCGTAATGAAGATGAAGTTGGAGGGAGAAGAAACGCCGGTGGACTACATTGGAATAGGAGATGAACGTGGGGCAGACTTGTTTGATGTGGGCCGGACCTTTCTATTCACCAATTATAAATGAAGCCCAATAACATTATTCAGAATTGTAATCACAGGGCCAACTATCCATGGATGCTATCAGCAACCAATCTTATGAATGATTAAATTCATGAATGCTAGCAAAGAGGTTGTTCAACATTATGGACTCCCTCGTCAAACACAAATCAAAGCTCATATGGACTCCTTCATCATACATAAATCATATCTCAAATGGACTCCCTCATATAATATGCAGGCATTTTTCTATCGGTTTTAATAGAAAAATGCATAATTTCGTCCACAGAGCACCAAATTGAGTTCTGAAAATTCCTACAACTTTGTAAAGAGATCATCAAACTTTTCCTAGAATTAAGAATACAACTACACAAGATATAATAGGCTTCCAACTATGATCGAAGAGTTCATATAATATCAATTGCACTTGTGTATATAACTACTTTATTTAAAAAAAAATTATAATCCTTCAATATTTAGGAGAAATTATAGTGCTTCAAGAAGATAAAAATTCACCAAAAGGAAACAATTCCTAATTAATGCTTATGAATCTAAAATGATCGGTGTATGGAAAAAAAAAGAACTTACAAGAAAAAAAAGCAACACAATTTCATAATTGAGTTTTTCACAAAACCACCACAATTTTTCTCCCCTAAACCACCTTAAATTCATATATTTCAACAAATCAACGCCCAAATGCACTAACATATGGATGAGCTCACCTAAAAAAAAAAACTAACCTATGGTGGAAAAACATGTTGGATTTCAACTATCAGTTTGATCTCCATTATTAATACCTTATTAACCAAGTTTTTGACATGAGATTGCCTATAGGTGTCATTTTGTCAAAATTTGCAAATTAGGGGTGGCTTGATGAAAACTTAATCTGTGGCCGGTTTAAGATCTCGGATGTTACTTTCTTGCACCATACATAAAACTTTCACATTTTTGTTCCTTATAAACTTTTCTCTAGGAGTAGTACATATGTGGTTGCTTTCTACTTATCACAGGCTTCTTAAAGAGAAAATGGTCAACAATCTCCATTTCAAGAAAGTTCAAAGAGTTTCAACCATCAAACACGAAATCAGGAGAGCTATTGGTGGTATCTTGATCTTCGTCCACAAAGACCAAATTGAAGTATGTTTATTTTTGGTGCTGTTGTCACAAGAAAGAGAGGAAAAATTGATCGGTTTTAATAGAAAAATGCATAACTTCGTCCATAGAGCACCAAATCTAACCCTGTAAATTCCTACAACCTTTTAAAGAAGTCATCAACCTTTTCCTTCATGAAAATTTGGCCTAGTTATATTTTTTTTTTTGCTGCTGTTGTCAGAAGAAAGCGAGGAAAAATTGATCGGTTTTGATAGAAAAATGCATAACTTCGTCCATAGAGCACCAAATCGAGTTTTGTAATTTCCTATATCTTTCTAAAGATGTCATCAATCTTTTCCTTCTTGAATTTGTCCTAAAATGAGTTATGATTTGTTTTTTGCTGCTGCTGTCACACGAAAGAGAGGAAAACGTTATCGGTTTTGATAGAAAAATGCATAATTTCGTCCACAGAGCACCAAATTGAGTTCTGAAAATTCCTACAACTTTCTAAAGAGATCATCAAGCTTATATGTAGGGCAAACGCAAACTCAATAATTATCTTATTGGAACTGATTTCACCCTCAAATAGGAATAGTAATTGGTGTCTTGGATCCAATAATTCCCATGTAATGATAATGTGCATATTTTGCCCAATAAACTTTATAAACTTAACCTCTAAAAGTATTATGTTCAATGTCACATTCACCACGTTGAATAAAATCTGTAAGGAAAAAAATGATGTGAGAAATAGACCAATAAATTGATGCAAGATCAGGAAACATTGAGGAGTTCGTTTTTGCACTGGTGCTGATCAAAATTCTGGATATTATTGCCTTCTACCTCAATTCATTACAGCTGCCACATCTATAGGTTTCTTTTCCCTGTATTGATAAATGCAAAGTTCCCTAATCAAAATTCTGGATATTATTTCCCTGTATTTTTAATTGTTTTACATTTACCATCTGAGGATTAGCTAAGATAAATGCAAAGTTCCCTAATCATACAGCTGCCACATCTATAGGTTTCTTTTCCCTGTATTGATATTGCGAAGACCTTTTATTGCTTAAGGAATGTCACACAGATTGATATTATTAGTGCAAACTATAACACATATGGTCAGATCAACCACTCAATCCAAAAACATAGGGATAATCAACCACTAATCTGTACAATGTTAAAATGCAAAACATCATTGAAAATCCATACACTATACATTGTAGAACACTTCTTTGTATACAACATTGGTAGTAGACGTTACAATCTTGGAGCGCTGATCACATATTATTATCTTTAAACCTCTCCTATACGTAACTCGAGACACTGCAACATATAATTGACCATGAGAGAGAACATGTTTAGGCAAATATAAACCAACATTTGAAAGCGATTGCCCTTGACTTCTGTTGATGGTCATTCCAAAACAAACTACTAGAGGAAATTGCTTTCTTTGAAACTGCAAAGGCATAGTAGGCTCCGATGATGCCAGAATCATACAAGGAATAGGGACCTTTTCACCCATATTAGTCCCAAAAATAATTTCACCCTCAATGATCCGGGATCCCAAGCGGGTGATGATCAGCCTAGTCCCATTACATAACCCAGAATATTGATCAAGATTCCGAAGCAGCATCACAGGGACACCAATTTTCAGCTTCAAAATATGATTAGGCAACCCAGAACATGTAATGTTGTTTAAAACTTCTTGGGTGAAATATTCTGACCCATGCTCACTTGATCCTTCTGCGGCGCAAAGACTATCACAACTCAGGTAAACCCTTTCCTCCCCGGGAAGTAAAGATAAGACGTACTCATTGACCTTTCCCACCGAATCATGAGTTGGGGCTAAAACAGCTCGCTTGTGCAAATAAGTTGAGTCAAATAGATTATGTGCCAGCGATGGATAGATTGTATCTACAATAGATGCAATAGGATCGTCTGATTCCGTGATGAGGAGGTCAGGGGGAATATCAATAACCGATTCACCGTCATTTGGCGGTCCTTCAATACCATCCCCGACACGCAAAATCCATTCAGCAAACTGCTTTGTCTCTTCCGCTTCAGCAGATGTAGCACCCATTTGCAGGCGCATATTTTTTTGTTAACTTTAGAACCTACATAGGGTAATGACATTGTTCATTACAATTATAAACATAGCTGAAGACATAAGATAGTTGGTTCAAAATCACCTGGAGACATAAGATAATTGGTTCGAAATCAGCTACATAGAGTAATGACATTGTTTGTTATAATTATAAACATGATCACAACCAGTGTACTAAAAATAATTGGTTCGAAATCAGCTAACAGATTTATATGCTAAAGAAGGAGAATACTTACACATGTGTAGAGAATTACCTTACAATGGTTCCATAAGTAAGAAGCATTTATAGTGGCCGAGACTATATTTTGGCGACTACCTTTTGTAACAACCGGCAATATTTGTCGAAAGTCTCCACCCAACACGACAACCTTTCCACCAAAAGGCAAATCCGAATCCATGACATCCCTGAGGGTACAGTCTAAAGCATCAAAATAGAACTTTTTCATCATTGTTGTTTCATCACAAATGATCAGTTGAGTTTGTTTCAAAAGATCCGCCATTGGTGTGCCCCGGTCAATATTGCAAACAGAATATTCATCCGGATGCAATGGGATAGAAAATCTAGAATGAGCTGTTGTCCCACCTCGAATGAGAAGAGCCACAATCCCACTAGATGCCACATTTAACACAATCTGACCTTGAGACCGAATCGCAGCAGATAATGCTCGCCATAAATAGGTTTTTCCAGTACCTCCATAGCCATACACGAAAAAAAATCCACCCGCATTATCCAAAATAGCCCCCATTATTTCATCATACACTCCCCGTTGTTCATCTGTGAATTGAGATACAAGATCCCTGTGCTCATCATCCAATTCATCCTGATCATACCTGAGCTCATTCTGAATGAGGTTGTTGCACACTCTGGTTCGGAGAGCTTCATCCAACACATGCATAGTCGGAAAGTGGGCCAGACTACTTCCACTGGATTCGAGCAACCTATGAATTTCCAGTAAAGTATAGTTTCTGATTTGTTCTTCACTAAGTTCCAAATCTACAAGATACAATGTTTGGTGTTACCTTACATGTTGTTTACACAAGTAAAAAATATTGAATACTATGTACAACCAAGAAAACATCATAATACACATGGAATGCGTTTGCTATGAATATTGTAGAAGAGATTCAAATACATAAGATTTCACGGACCATAAAATTAATAAATAATACTACAAATAACCAAAATTGTACCTGGAATGTTCAAAAGATTCCGCTAGTTATACAGGATGTCATCTCCCAATTCCAAGTTTTGTCAAACACGACCTCAGGTCCACACAAAGTTGAAGATAACAGAAGCATCACAAACAAATGTCTAAGATACCGTGGAGATCCCCATTCACTTGCTTCTAATATCCCATCAATGTACTCTTTTTCATCATCTAACAAACCAAGGGCATAACACGCATCTCTAAATGTGAGATAAACAATGTTATCAACCGTTCGAATCTCTTCCTAACTCCTTGGCCCTTTAACCTCATTCAACAACATCCTGAGGTAATACACCTCACCACATCCAGGAGGAACATAATACATCTGCCCCACAGCAAACCCACGCACCCGTGGTGTCCACATCATCTCTCTTTGCTTCCAAACACAATGCATCGGAAAATCAATGTATCTTAGACCTCGTGCGAAAGAATTGGACCGATTACATTTCATCCACGCCATGAATTTTGAAGAATCATTACCTGATTTATTCACAACATCTTCAATAGGCACACCATCCACATACACCACGCTATGCCCACCTTCCAAGTGAAACAGTAATCTCTAAACAACAGGTGTACGACCATGAATATCAAACCCCAAAATTCTCCAAACAGCTTCCGGAGGACAAATGTATCTACAGTCATATTGAGCTTGTATCTCATCAACCACATTGTTTCCATCAGGGTCTGTAGTAACTACTGCAGTGATCCGATCATTCCCTTTGCTGATATATTTGAACAAATACTTGACAGATCCATATTGGTTACATGCTTCAACATTGATATGAGCTCTATACTTTAAAAGGAGATCCCGGTGGTATGGAACAACAAATCTATTGTTAATTGCATTACCGCTAATTTCAATTCTCCTGCCATTATCTCGTCTTCGATATATAGAATAACCATCTGTATCAATGTTGGAGGTTTCATCAAACTTTCTTGGGTAATTCTTTCCACACCTCATGTTCGGCATACACGGCGCTCTGGTGTTATAAGCTCCACAAGGCCCATGTATGATCAGCTCACGAACTGCATCATGTAAGGCTTTATCATTCTCTGGATCAAGGATCTCAACAGATATGACACGATCAATATCTTCAACCGATGCGATCTTTGATTGAGAATCCAAAAATAACACAATACGTGCATATAGAAGGCCGCACTTTTGAAACTCTATGGTATAGATCACTATAGGAAAAAATATATACATCAATCATATACTAAAGTACATTAGTAATAGGTCAGAGTGGAAGATTTTCATTATCTTATAATGAAAGTGCACAAACTCAATAGGACTGTACAAAAAACACATCATGCCAGGCTTTACAATCACTTAACTGTTTGACATATTTATCTTACCTTTTACTAAATCAATATCTCCCTATAAGACTATATATCATAATATTTAGTGTCGTGAAATTCCTATAAAAACCCATGGACCTTGTTGTGAGCTGAATCTGCCATGTTTTACAGTAACTTTTATATCGTTTTCTGCATACATTTCATGCATTTGGGCTAGAATAATACAGAATCTATGTAGTTTATGTTTATTTGCCATATTATGGAATCTACACCAGTTTCTGTTTAAATTCGCAGAATTCGAGGCAATTTACAGCAGTTCTGAGAAAGGTTGGAAAAGCTCGGAAATTAGCTACAGAAGTCCAAGGTCAAAGAATGACAGAACCAAGACGAATCAAGCTGGAGCCTAGAAGTTACTCGATATCGATGAAAAGTAGTCGATATCGACAAATGATGTCCGAACAGTGCTGGTCGAGTAGAGCATGATCGAGG
The DNA here is from genome assembly GCA_963922045.1 of Persicaria maculosa. Taxonomy (NCBI): domain Eukaryota; kingdom Viridiplantae; phylum Streptophyta; class Magnoliopsida; order Caryophyllales; family Polygonaceae; genus Persicaria; species Persicaria maculosa. The sequence goes on from OY998259.1 coordinate 59,595,859, forward strand.
AGCTGAAGACGAAGGCAACCCGACTCCACAAGCCTACTCGATATCGAGTAGATTACTCGATATCGACAAACACCATGATGCCATACCCGGAGTCGAGGAGCTGTGCCAAGTCGAGAAGCCGAGGACCCGGAGACACCGAGCACCAAGTTACTCGATATCGATGAACTTACTCGATATCGACAAGATCATCCGCGCCTGTCCGAGCCAGTGTCGGGGAGCAGTTCCTCGACCAAGACCAGCAGCGCAGAAGTCGACACAAGCTTACTCGATATCGACGAAAGTTGTCGATATCGAGGACACCAGATCGCCTGACCGAGCCTGATCGAGCAGCAGCAACCCGACATGTCGAGCCAGCCGTAGTCGACGACACACTTTACTCGATATCGAGTAGTTTTTGTCGATATCGAGGAGATCTTTCTGGAGACGCGTTACGCGGTGAGCTGGCCGACGTGGTTTGTGGTTGCTTGGGGCCGAAGGAATCCGAGTTTGCCGAGATCTATCCACATCTATCAAGGCATATCAAGATCTATCAACACATGGAAGATTTACCTATTTTAGATATAAATTCCCTTTTGGATTTAATTCCTGTATTCTATTTATTTATCTTTAAGCTATTAGATAATTAGATTTAGATATAGATAGACTTTCTTACCTAGAATAGCTAGGGAATGAAGCCTATAAATAAAGCCTTAGGGGCTAGTTTTTAGTCATTCAATTTCAGAGGGAACAAGTAAGTAGTTACATAGAGAGAGAGAGAGAGTTTGTGGCGAGCAGGGCGGAAAGGCGAAAGCGGATTTGGCTTATTCGGTTGTAAGCTTTCTTTGGTTTATTTTAATGCAAGTTAGTTTCTTTTGTTTATTGATGAGTTTCTTGATAATGAAGAGCGAGTAGTCCACCCACTTTTAGGGTCGGGGTGAGCCCGACGGTAGCCATGTAAGATGATGCGGTAAAGGTACAATCTTTTGATGCAATTCGTCTTCTATCCCTGTGAGCATGATTCTTTTGCGAGAGTTGAAGGTGATCCTTGTTTGTGTAATTGAAGCGAAAGTGATCTTAATACAACTTGGGTTAATTATGTGAAAAGGGTTAGTAACAATCAGGGTTTATGCGAAAGCCTCTATATTCCTATTTGTTAATAACGGAAGTTATTTGATGGAAAGCATGATCTTTTATGCCTTTATGTGTTACTTTGCATGATTATCGTTGTGGTGTTGATACCCTGGCTTTGGAAGTCTTTTAATATATTGATTTATTTCATCGGAAATCTGAGTTCTGTGTTCGAGAATTTGCAATTTAAAGTTTATGTCTTTGTCGATCTCGAAGAGTTTTAGTCGATATCGAGTAAGGGTTGTCGAGATCGAGTTTCTGTTGCTTAGTTTGCTTTCTGTCGTCACTGTGCTTTGTCGATATCGAGTACCTCCTTGTCGATATCGACCAGTTTCTGTGTTTGCTTTATTTTTCTGCTTTGCTTTATTATTTCTGTCTTTCTTTCTGTCTTTCTGCTATTATATCTATGAGATTTACAGCTACCTGAGATCCGCTGACACGCTTTCTCGTGGATCGATCCTGACTTCCCACTACTGCATAGGGAGGGAGTCTTGTAATCATTTGCAAGGGACGAAATCTGGTTTGCTTTGATTTATTTATATTTTATTGCAAGTCTCAATTTCCTCCTACAACAAATTGGCGCTGTTGCCGGGGAAGCAATCATTCGCGCCTTAGGTAGTCTGATCTCACTTTTCTCTTGAGTTACTTTGCAGGTATATGCGCCGTTCTGGTTGAACACCTGAGTTTGATGCCTTAGACGAACCGGAGCGCCTTATACACATTCAAGCTAAACTAAAAAGAGCCATGGTGGCTGCAGAGACACAAGAACAGCTGATTGAGAGGCTTACGAGGGAACTAGCTGTTAAAGATACTGCTCTCACCACTGAGAGAGCACGCATTACACAGGAGGTTGCGCGAAGGAGGCAATTGGAAGATGAGCTTGCCCAATACCCTACCACTGCAAAGGATTACAGCACCCGACACTCATAGTGCCTGAATCGGCCATTCAAATCCCTGAAAATAACTATGAAATTCGCACTCCTTTCCTTATTGAAATCAAGAATAATGCTTTCTTTGGTAAATTTAATGAATGCCCTCTTCAGCATATTACGAACTTTACTGACATGTGTCGTACTCTTGCTGAAGGTACCACCTTGGAGTACATTCTGATGAAGGCTTTTCGTTGGTCTCTCGCTGGTCCAGCATTGAAGTGGCTTGAAGGGCTGAAACCGCGATCCCTCACAACATGGGCTGAAGTGAAGCAGGAATTCCTCAACAAGTTCTTTCCTCCTGCCAAGACAGCACTCCTCCGCCAGAAGATCACAGCTTTCAAACAGAAGCCTAGGGAACCGTTGGCAAAGGCTTGGGAAGGATATAAAGATCTGCTGTGATCATGCCCTACACATGGACAGCAACCCTGCGTAGTTCAAGGGATCTTCTTCAATTCTCTGGACTTGGCTGCAAAGGACAGGATCAAAACATATACCCACTATGAGTATCTGACAATGCCGCCTGCTGACGCATGGACTGCTCTAGACAAGCTGACCAACTATGATAACAAGTATGGGACTCCAACCAACTATGAAGAGAATCCCTATGCCAGGCCAGAACCATCCATGCCCCTCTATGAGCCCTCTAAAGAGATTGACCCAGATGTCAAAGAGTAGTATTACAAAGATCAGAATCGCAAACTCCTCAAACAAGTAAAGTATTTTTCTGTCAACCAGCCTTGCATTGAAGGCGGATCACAGACACACACCCGTACTGAGTGCCCACACACAGAACAAGTCAGGCTGGCAGAATACCATGAAGAGGCAGCTTACGCAGGGGGTCCCAGCCGCTACATGGGAGACCAAAGGTTCCAGTAACCACAATGAAACCAAGGTGCCCCTGGGAACCCCCCACCCTACAGAGCTCCAGGACATCCGAAAAGGGACCAGAAGAGGGATGATCTATAGACAATCCTAGAGGAAATGCGGAGGAACCATTCAGACACCATGCAGTCCTTCAACTCAGTCCACACTCAGATTCAAGGTGTCAACTCTAGGCTTGGGGAAATCGATGTCTTCAGAACCAAATCCCAAGGGGAAGACTGGTCACATCGCTGTTGTAAAACTCAGAAGCGGCCATCAACTACACGAGCCAGAGGTCGAAAAGCAGCAGGACGGAGAAGCTGAGAAACAACTCGATGTCGACCAGCAGCAAGTCGATATCGACCAGCATTTAGTCGATATCGAGAAAGACCAAGTCGATATCGAGGAGAGCCCAGTCGATATTGACTCTTCTGCAGCAAAACCGACATCTGTTCTGGCTCCGAATCAGAAAAAGAAGCTGCTCTTCCCAACAAAGTCTCCAAAGGATCCAGCAGAGAAGAAATTTCAGCGCTTCATCAAGATGCTTCAGAAGCTCATTGTCACCATACCCTTCACAGAAGCTCTCAATGAAATGCCATCTTATGTCAAGTTCCTGAAGAAGATTCTGAGCAAGAAGAGATCAATGGCTGAGATTACAGAGGAGTGCGGCCATATGGACATCCTTGAGAAGAGGCCAGATCCAGGTAAGTTTGCTATAACCATTGGATTTGGTCAATATAAATTTAATGCTTTATGTGATCTTTGAGCTAGTGTGAGTATATAGCCTTTAACAATTTGGTCCAAGATTAAGATAGGTGCCCTAGAGCCTGTGGATGCTAAGCTGTATATGGCCAACAACACGGTGGTCATTCCAACAGGCATGGTAGACAATGTGCCAGTACAAGTAGGTAAATTCTTTGTCCCTGCTGATTTCTTAGTTATTGATATGCCAGAGGACCCTGCTTGTCTCATTATTCTAGGAAGACCCTTCTTGGCGATAGTGGATGCCAACATAAGCGTGAGGAAAAGAGTGCTCACTTTCAACATCAGCGATGAGGTAATTGAGTATTCCTTTAATAAAACTGAAAGGCATACTGGTCCCATGGAAGAGGTAAAATCTATCTCAGCCGGTTACATCACTTGCTGGGAGCCTAAGGTAAGAAATATGACTCCTGAAGAGCTAGAAAAGAGGGATATGGAAGCCCATGTGGAGGAGATCATGGCCATCCTAAAGGAAGAAATAGAGAATCCACTCGACACGGACCAAGGTACGTTGTTATGGACTAACTATTTTTCGGATGCCTTGACAGGATGTAAGTATGGGGTCAAAGTCGGACAAAATTCCTCGACATCGAGTAATTTAGTCGATCTCGACCAAAATCAGAAGCCTCCACCAGCACCAGCATCGTCGAGCAGCCAACCTGAAGCTCAGAACTCCTCGATATCGAGTAGGCTACTCGATATCGACCAAAATCCGGCCGCCTCGACTTCGCCTTCCTCGACTAGCAACCCACTAGCACCAGACGGTAACTCGATATTGACAACCCTAGTCGATATCGACCAAACCATATCTTCATCGACTCCAGAATCCTCGAGCAGTCCACCACTAGAAGCGAAAAACTTGTCGATATCGAGGACTATTCATCGAGATCGACCAAACACAGTGGCTCCTGAAACCGTTTCTGCGAAGGTAAGCCAAGGTATGGATCTTTCTTCTCCTATTGCCATTAAAGATCTATCTATACATGGGAGAGGTTTGCCTTGGTATGTGCGCTTATATAGGATTTCCAATGATGAGCCCAAAGAGTATGAAGTTGGAGACAAGCTCTATGTTTCCAAATCCAAAGATCATTGGTTTCCTAACAAATTCAACAAGAAGAGGATGGGGCCTTTCGTGGTGAACAAGATCCATTCTGGAGGATTACAGCTGATTGACAAGAATGGAGTCCTATTTGAAGCCCAAGCTACATGGGCCATGCAGATGCCACCTTGAGCTTAATAGAGAAAGTCGGCCTAGCGACTATAAAATCTAGAGCGTGTACATAGACATTTACTTTTTGGACTTTTTCTGGACATTGTTGCTTTTTGTTTGTTTTTGGTTTTTGTTTTTCTATTGTGGGTATATGTCTTCCATATTTTTCAGGTCCATGAGGATAGAAGCAAGCTAAAATCGGACTCGGCCCAGGCATATTAAGAAGTCCTGCACACCTGTCTTGTGAGTTTCTTTCTTTACTCTTGTTTTTATACAGTGAGGACATTGTAATGTTTAAGTATGGGGTGGGGGAAGGGCTTATTTGTGCATATTTTCCATATTTGACATTTTGTGTGCATATTTAAGGTTTATTTCTTGAATTGCTTATACATGGCTATTTTGGAAATCATTATTGAATTATGTGCTTATATGCATGTTTTCCAAAAGTTTGAAAAAATAACCCCATTGACAATTTTGATAAGTGTCATGGAAGCTTATATTAGACTCAACGATGCAAAATTGGATTCATTAGAGATATAGCATGAAATTGCCTAGTAAAGGGAAGTCACAATGAAATGCATATTTTCTTGAAAACCATGAAAGGAGGTAAAATTTGATGTTGCTTTTGACATGTTGCATGATAAGAGGATGGAGGACTTTATATTTCCATATAATGCTCATATTATTTATATTCCTAGCCATACCTATGCTTATGCATCACAAAAGCCATATTATGCCTTATTTCATATATTGCTCCACATGATCTAAAATATTGCCATTCTTTACCTTATCCGGGGATTATGTTGAGAATGATGTTACATTATGAAGATGTTATATGGTTGTTGTGTTACTATCATTATTATTGGAGTTTGGAAGGATTGTTTGAAATATATGGAAAATTTAATGAGTGAAAGAAAATACGATCAAAGATCAACCCTGCTCACTGAGATAATAGTTTGGCGAGATGGGACACCAGGTGAAGAGTCCAAAGGACTAAGTATCCGGGGCCATTCATGACACCCATGTTTGCGACTCGCGGGAAGGTAGTGCTGAGGTTAGAGAGGTAAAAGCATTATTATTGAAAAAAAAGCATTATGGAAGGTGATGAATCTTATAAAGAAGGAATGTGGAAATTCAGTTTGGAAATACTCCATTTCCCTGGATCATTAGCACCACATTGTCAAAAATTGCCCACCTTTAGCCATTTTACCAATCTACTCCTTATTGAGCTTAAATTAAAGTCCTCTTGATTATTAATGCTTTGTCACATAAATTGTTTTTGCATAACCCTCCTTTTGTGAGTAGATGTTGCTCTTAAAATTGCACATGCATGGATTTGTGACACGAGTACCTTTTTGAGGATGGTAATTGATTGCAGGGATATATAAGAATGAATCTAAGATGTTGAGAGTTTTGATTCCTTCCCCTGAATGACAAATAAAAGTATTGCTTGAGGACAAGCAAGCTTAAGTATGGGGTGTTTGTTGTGAGCTGAATCTGACATGTTTTACAGTAACTTTTATATCTTTTTCTGCATACATTTCATGCATTTGGGCTAGAATAATACAGAATCTATGTAGTTTATGTTTATTTGCCAAATTATGGAATCTACACCAGTTTCTGTTTAAATTCGCAGAATTCGAGGCAATTTACAGCAGTTCTGAGAAAGGTTGGAAAAGCTCGGAAATTAGCTACAGAAGTCCAAGGTCAAAGAATGACAGAACCAAGACGAATCAAGCTGGAGCCTAGAAGTTACTCGATATCGATGAAAAGTAGTCGATATCGACAAATGATGTCCGAACAGTGCTGGTCGAGTAGAGCATGATCGAGGAGCTGAAGACGAAGGCAACCCGACTCCACAAGCCTACTCGATATCGAGTAGATTACTCGATATCGACAAACACCATGATGCCATACCCGGAGTCGAGGAGCTGTGCCAAGTCGAGAAGCCGAGGACCCGGAGACACCGAGCACCAAGTTACTCGATATCGATGAACTTACTCGATATCGACAAGATCATCCGCGCCTGTCCGAGCCAGTGTCGGGGAGCAGTTCCTCGACCAAGACCAGCAGCGCAGAAGTCGACACAAGCTTACTCGATATCGACGAAAGTTGTCGATATCGAGGACACCAGATCGCCTGACCGAGCCTGATCGAGCAGCAGCAACCCGACATGCCGAGCCAGCCGTAGTCGACGACACACTTTACTCGATATCGAGTAGTTCTTGTCGATATCGAGGAGATCTTTCTGGAGACGCGTTACGTGGTGAGCTGGCCGACGCGGTTTGTGGTTGCTTGGGGGCGAAGGAATCCGAGTTTGCCGAGATCTATCCATATCTATCAAGGCATATCAAGATCTATCAACACATGGAAGATTTACCTATTTTAGATATAAATTCCCTTTTGGATTTAATTCCTTTATTCTATTTATTTATCTTTATGCTATTAGATAATTAGATTTAGATTTAGATAGACTTTCTTACCTAGAATAGCTAGGGAATGAAGCCTATAAATAAAGCCTTAGGGGCTGGTTTTTAGTCATTCAATTTCAGAGGGAACAAGTAAGTAGTTACATAGAGAGAGAGAGTTTGTGGCGAGCAGGGCGGAAAGGCGAAAGCGGATTTGGCTTGTTCGGTTGTAAGCTTTCTTTGGTTTATTTTAATGCAAGTTAGTTTCTTTTGTTTATTGATGAGTTTCTTGATAATGAAGAGCGAGTAGTCCACCCACTTCTAGGGTCGGGGTGAGCCCGACGGTAGCCATGTAAGATGATGCGGTAAAGGTACAATCTTTTGATGCAATTCGTCTTCTATCCCTGTGAGCATGATTCTTTTGCGAGAGTTGAAGGTGATCCTTGTTTGTGTTATTGAAGCGAAAGTGATCTTAATACAACTTGGGTTAATTTTGTGAAAAGGGTTAGTAACAATTAGGGTTTATGCGAAAGCCTCTATATTCTTATTTGTTAATAACGGAAGTTATATGATGGAAAGTATGATCTTTTATGCCTTTATGTGTTACTTTGCATGGTTATCGTTGTGGTGTTGATACCCTGGCTTTGGAAGTCTTTTAATATATTGATTTATTTCGTCGGAAATCTGAGTTCTGTGTTCGAGAATTTGCAATTTAAAGTTTCTGTCTTTGTCGATCTCGAAGAGTTTTAGTCGATATCGAGTAAGGGTTGTCGAGATCGAGTTTCTGTTGCTGAGTTTGCTTTCTGTCGTCACTGTGCTTTGTCGATATCGAGTACCTCGTTGTCGATATCGACCAGTTTTTTTGTTTGCTTTATTTTTCTGCTTTGCTTTGTTATTTCTGTCTTTCTTTCTGTCTTTCTGCTATTCTGTCTGTGAGATTTACAGCTACCTGAGATCCGCTGACACGCTTCCTCGTGGATCGATCCTGACTTCCCACTACTGCATAGGGAGGGAGTCTTGTAATCATTTGCAAGGGATGAAATCTGGTTTGCTTTGATTTATTTATATTTTATTGCAAGTCTCAATTTCCTCCTAAAACAGACCTAATGTACACTTCTGTCTAATACGCATCAATATAAGTGTTTGGAAGATTATATTAACACTATAAACAACAGTCAAAAAGGAATAAAGGTTAGAAATGCATACTTCGTACAAATCTCCCCGAACATTTTTCCCTCCTTGAAATCTTGTAACATCTCATCCAACTTCTCTTTGAAAATTCGAGAAACCCAGAGAGGAATACCAGATGAAGCTCCAACATGAGATCTAGCCAATCTAGCAAGCTCCGGCCATTTAGGATTGCACGTGAATGTAATGAACAAATCAGGAGGGCCAAAGTGCTTGCAAATGGTCATAGCATCCCTATAACTATTCTGCAAATACCTCACACCACCAGTAAACGAAGCAGACAATTTTATACGCTTCCCTAGCGACGAAGAAGAGGTCGTACCTTCCGCAGCACAACGTTTTAGATCACTAAAAGTGGATGCCCTGTAATTCTTCTTATTGTTTTTATGAAAGTTTAGTCGACTTGACCCGATCATTGTATACCCATCAACAACATACATTTGAAACAACTCCTTAGATGCAAGAATTGTTGAAATTTCGGAATCCCTCTGTTGGATCCTATAGGCAAAAAACTCACGCATACTGATAGTGGACCTCACCGCTGTAGGGTCGAGAACTCGATAAATGGAGTAAAGTTATCTTCTCCGTAAGGATGTATCAAAGGATATTGAAGACCAAGGTATTGCGGATGCATTTCACTAATATGCTTAAGTCTCCGATCTCTAGTCTGTATCATAATATCTCTTGGTCCATAACCTTCGTCAAGATCTCCAACAATAAGAGCAACCACTTCTGATGCAGTTGGCAAATTATAGCGGCGAGGATCCTTTGTCAGAGTTCCCACGAGCTTCAAACGAACATTAGGGGTCTCGGGTAAAGAGAAACACTCTCTTGCTAATCTATAGATTTTGATTAATTGATTATGCTCATCAAACATATTTTTTAGTTCACGGACCAGAATTGGATCAAATGATTTTGATACCGAAACCTGCCACTGAAAATTAAAATATTTAAATCAGCACTACATCCACTCTTTGGACATAAATGATAAATAATGCGCAAAACCTTACCTGTACGCCTGGATCCGATTGTTTTCTTCGTGATCGGTATCATAGATATGCAACTGTGAAAACTTTGGAGAGAGTCATCTTCAGGCGGGAGCAAACTTCCGATTAGATGATAGTTTTGACCCACCATCCGAAAAACATAAGGTTCTAGACCACTCCCCGGAGAAGAAAGTTGTCCGCCCAATGAAGTAAGGGCAAACATCATGTTGTACGCTCTGATATTTTGAAGAAAATATCGACTCCTCGGATCAATATTAAACAAAAGATTATATAATAATGTTGGAGGCGTCGGCATAGGAGGCAATTCCACTTTCCCTTTCCGAAAACATATAGAAAATGTCGGTGCTGCTGATTTCTTGGATTTAACCGATCTTTCTTCATACCACATTTTAGCTCCACAAAATTCACAAGTGTAGATGGGATCACCAATATCAAAATGTTCTCCTGAAGACAAAATTACATAGTACAGGGAAAAAAAAGTAAATATCAAAACCTTGAAAATACGTCGGTTTTTTCTCGGGCTGGGATCAAATGAGGCGGATGTACTAGTGATGGATGCGGAACACGTATCTGAACCATCATCTTTACCACCTGTTCATTCACAACGTCATCAATATATAATTGATGGATTAGAAATGACTGATTGCATAAAAGGGACAATGTTAAAAATGGACGACATGTCATATTTACACTGGTTAGAACCTGAATCGTTAAATGTACCTACGGCATGCGAGGAATTAGGAGTTTCAATATAATCGGCTGCAAGTTTAAAAATTTGCATATATGTATAAAGTTAGGTTACAAAGCATTCTAGTGTATATACAATATGATTACTGTAATTCAGATATATAATTACCCATAGTAGGATTGCCAGGTGTCCGAGAGGTACTTGCACCGCAATTATTTATCGGCACAGTAAACGGTAAGTGCATCCTTGTTACTGTAGAAGAGGGTGTCGCTGTGTAGGAAATATGTGACTACCATGTCAAAGTAGAAATAGTGCAAGAGACAATCATATGCAAATATGTTGCCTGGAATCAATCAGTGTAAAAGAGACATACAAGTCAAAATGTGATCCAAGGGTTGGGTGTTTGTTGATCGAGCACTCGACCTTCTATGATTAGCCCACCCCTGGAATTGTATAATCTACTTCTTTTTTCCCTCAATGCATTCATCCTCTTCAATCTACTAGCTGCCTAACGTGCGCGTTTGGCAACTGGAATAATAGGAGGAAAATAAATTATACAATCAGTTAGTTCATGTAGCTATATTAAGTATGGAGTAGTACAAGTATATACAACTGCACCAATACAAAAAAAAAAATACCTGTCAAGGAATCCTCAGGTGTCGATAAAGTCAAATTGATATCTTCCAAGGAATGCATAGTTGACGGTGACTCCAAGTTTGTCATTGGGGACAAAATGGTACTAACATCACCCATATTAGTTTGAGTTAAAACCACCGAACTACTACTCCTACCAGTATACGTTGTATAGTGGACAATTAGCACGATAATGATATTATTAGTTTAATGAATTCAATATGTCAGATACAAAGGAAACATAAGTTAGTAAGGACGAACAACTGAATGGAGACTTACTATTGGTAATGTCACTTCAAACATGTCTGGTAACTGTTAGATCAGTCAATCTTGATGGTTGAGCAACTACAAAACATATATGAGGGACTATATTAGCTCTGGCATAATATGGATAACTTTAAGAGGACATGGAATAAACAGATATATAAAGATGACCTTCAGTACTTCCTATGCGTGCTCGTTTGAGCCTCAATGCATTTATTCTGTTCAACCTATTTTCTGCAGCCCTTGCCTATTTGTCATCCATTCTTTGAAATTTGCTTCCTCTCCACTATACAGGACCGGTTGGGACATATGAAATATGTGTATAAAAGTGAAATACCCTATACCAACCTCCATTACGAACGAATTTTAAATAGCATAAGTGTTTAGAACAACAATATATTGTTCCACTAAAAAATGAAAACATTGTTTTGAAAATATCCAGATTTACCTTAGAGCTTAATTATTCGATATAGCAGCAGTTGAATTTAGTAAATCTAACTCTCAAATCATCCAGTAATGCAATGCCATTCCAGGGATTGAATGCCAGATTCGAAATTACAGAGCTTGTAGACAAGACGAAGTTCAAAACAAACTGCAAGTAAGGAAACAGAGTATGCACATCAAAATCAGTCTATTTGAGCATAACCAATGTACTGAATAATGACCGAAATTTAACTGATGGAAGAACACACCATGACAACCTACCGGATCAAGGTAAAATTGTGGAAGGAGGGAATCTCGTTTGTTTGAATTTGTAACTGTTTCCAAGAAGAAAAGACAGCAATCTCTATAACACACCACACTCTATCAGTAAATTCCCGTCCTTAAAAAAAACAATTACCTCCCACCCACTATATAATCAACTGACATAGAGAAAAAGGAAAAAATATTATAACAAAATTAATTTATTTAAGTTTAAATACAGATTTTTATCAACATTATGGAGGATTTTTTTCGGTCATTACAAAAGCTATCCTAAAAAAACTGATTTTGGCTATATGTAAAAAAAATCTGTATTTCTAATAAATCATTATAAGGGTCTCAATTATATAAAGCTTAATTAGGCCGTTGTATAAAATCTGACAGTTTTATCAAATATGGCTTCAGATTTGATAAAACATTCAGATTTTTAAAAACAAATAGATGAATATCTACCAATATGACTGTAAAACAATATGATCTTTGAAGAAAAATCAGTCAGAAATTTTTTTACATTAGTATGAATGTTAAATTTTACATATATTAAAACAGTCAAAATTCTTTTATAATATGTTACATTTATAGTTTTCTTTATCTCGTATTTGTCTAATAAAACAGTCAAATTTAATCAGCCAGATATATCTTAGATATTTTATTATAAAGCAGCCATATTCAAAACCTGATTTGATATGAAAAATCACCTAGATTTGATAAAATCAGTACATTTGGAAAGGGGAGAATAATCTGACTGTGTTAAAGTAAAAATTTCAAATCTGACTGGAACAAATATTAAATTCACTAGGACATGACTATATATGATTTAATATAGTGATTTAATATAGTAAAAAGTTAAAGTCACTATGGTAAAGTCATAATTTAATATAGTGATTTTGAAATCTGTAATATTACTCTAAATTCACCTGTGACTTCAGATTATAAAATAGTTTGACGATTATAAATTGTGTAAGAAGATAAACATTGAGATTTCGGTTAGAAATAATGAGAAAATATCAAATTAGTTAGTCTTATAACTTTGATATCAAATTGTTATAATATATAACATGTATAGTTCTGTTTTCCATCAGTAAATGATATCAAATTATTAGAAATATTGAGAAAATATCAAATTAGTTAGTCTCAACGTTCAATAAATGAATATCTACATTTATGATTCTGTACCATAATCTGAATTGCCAACAAATATTTGCATATCAAAACCTGATTTGATTTGAAAAATCACCCAGATTTGATAAAATCAGTAAGTTTGAACAGGTGAGAATAATCTGACTGGTTTAAATATAAAATTTAAAATCTGACTGGAAGAAATATTGAATTCAATAGGACATGACTATATCTAAATCACTATGTTAAAAGTCACTATCGTAGAGGAAAAATTTAACTTAGTGATTTTGAAATCTGTAATATTACTCTGAATTCACCTCTTGAGTTCAAGGAAAGAAGAAATCCATAAACTTGACATCCGAAATAAATTAAATGTTAAAATGTTGGTGGGGAATGGAAATGGCAAAACAGTACTGAAAATGCAAACTTTATAACCGTCACATCAGATATAAAAAAAGCACTTTTTGCAACTCCTTGATGGAATGGTAGTATTTAGACATCCTTCTCAAGTTTTACAACAACCTTCTTGGATGAGGAGCCCTGATATTCACCACTCGTAGAGCAAATGTGATCATCTTCATAATCATGGGATCTCTTGCTTGGGATGAGTTGAACAGTCGAGGAATCACTGGACTGATCCTCAACTTGAACAGAAACAACATGAGGGCCAGCATCCTACCACAATCAACACTCGTAAAGGTGAGTACTTGGTAGTAGATGTAGTAAGTGTCAATATTTTACAATAACAGTAAAATACTTACATCATTGCAAATTGGTTGATGTTCTAACTGCTCAATCAAGCATGCATCCTCGGTAATTCTTTTCACTTTATAAGCCTCATCTGGTTTCCTAAGATTGAATGGTTTCACTTGAACAACCAAACCAAACTTGCGAGAGATAATCTGATTAAAGTCAGAAGGATATGCATATGTGGAATCGCTCTAAAATGCAGCCAATCCAGATAATTTACAAATGACAGAATTAGAAAGAGCTATACACATAAAAACCACATTGACTACACACAAATAGGATAAACGGGGTCTCGCCTTTACCATTTCATGGCGCAGAGTCGACACAGACTTGTTAATCAGTTGCATGACTTCTCGATTAAATAACACCACAGTTACAGACCCAGTGCTATCAGTGACTATAACTTGTAGTAAAAAGCTACACGATCATATAGAAATACTTGTAAGAACGTCTTAAACAGTGCAACAACATTATAGAATGACTGACATGTCCAAATAAATCAAAAAATACAATTAAGCCTACTTTTGAGACGGATACTTGACGGGAATAGCACAACTCCTACACTTGAACTCAGCATCCTCGTATATGACCTTTTTGTTTCAAATCTTGCAACCATTGTACCACCATTCCACATCATCGCGGATTCGTTCGATGTGACCAACATTAATAACCCCACACGGCTGTTCCCAGCAACAAAACACCAAAACACACATAAATAGACATCCCCCAATTCATACAATCAGATTGACTACCTGCATACAAACAAAATATAGGATACAAACCTCTGTGACTTCGTACAAGTATTGGACACATTTTTTTTGTAGTAAGAGAGAAATCATCCCGTCTCAATGGCTGAGACAAATCTTTTGTAGGAGAATTTTGCGACACATCTGCATTTCCTTCACTCTAACTTTCGATACAAATAATAGCACATAGAATAAGCAATCAATAGATAATAATGAATATATAAAATCAAGAACAAAAAGGATTAAAAAAAACATGTAACTTCCATGCCTCTCTTTGAAGCTAACAATCTCTGGTAAGGTTGGATCAAAATAGAGTCTAGTTCCAATGGAAGCATTGTTCAAGATGAAACCACCTACAAGAAAAACAGAAACAACACATGTTAAAGGCATGTTTTGAATTTTCAACAATTTGGTTAGACATAACACAAAAACATAATGGATAATAATTCACCTCCAAATCTCTTGACCTTTGCAAATTGTATGATTATAAAAACCTTTTCTTCTCCTGCACGAGTCAAATGATCATGCAATTGGTGGGCGAACTTGTTCCAAAATGTGCACCGAATAGTGGTATATCTGGTAGTAAAATAAAATAGGTTATGGATAATACACTCAACTAACGAAAGATTTCTATAAACAGAATATTAAGCTAGTGAACACAAACGTACTCAGCATTTTGAATGAAGAAACCAATCTTAGCAGTCTGAACAAAACCTTGGGATTCAACTTCTAGATCATTAAACTTGGATATGTATCCAATCACATCTACAGTCCAGAACAATGCAGTTAGATTGATACTTATGGATTAAAAGTCAGGACAAATTTCAAATGTCAAAACTACAATCAGAAAAGGAGACACATACCAACGACACAATCCTGATCAAATACACTGCACTTGATGTCACTAAGATTAACGAAATTAAAACCATGCAATGGAATGTTAAGATCTTTGGCTAGGGAAACAGTGGTATTATAAGTGAAAATAACTTATACTAGTGAGCAGAAAATCTATTAGAGTCCTTATTTTCAGCGAGGATGAAATTTTTCACAAGAAAGAGCCCGTCCTCTTTTAAAAGAGGAAGCCATTCACTGACATATTTCTTGACAACACAACCTTGGATGGTATCACCCTGTGGAAAGCAAAAGAATACTATAAATATTCACTTACAATGGGAATAAATGAATGTGAATACTAATAAATCAAGTAGAGTGGCCATAACATGAAATCAATCCAGTGAAATAGGCACAATACCATTTCGTCCATCATAACAAATTGAATTCCATCAACCTCTCGAGAATTTCGAAACGACGCTGTCCACAACACAGTGATTCTTCCTTGAACTGACCAAACCTTGTCAGGTGAATCATCCAACTCCTTGATGGTATGAACTGGAGCAGCCATTTGAAACCTATAGAGTATAGGGGTAACGGGAAAGAGCAATTAAATATAGAAAGGAAATTAACAATTACCAAACCTGAAAATTGAATGGAAGCTGACAAACCTGTGCAAATGATGTCCAAACAGACGAAAGTTAGTGAGCATAAGCTGCAACAATGCAAATAAGAGGTTAGAATACAAGGAATCCATAAAGATTAGAATGCCTGACAATTACAAAAACACTCAAGTAACAAGTAGACAACCTCAAAGATCACACGTTTATGCGAAAGTGCAGAGAAAGATACCAAGAAAGGTAGAGAACGATTTACATTTGCAATTACAGAGAAACTAAACGGTTAGAAAAGTAGCTGGACAAGGGGCTGGAATGGGGCGGTTGAGAATGAAGTGGGGATGAATATTCCGTACAACACAATTTAAATTTATAATTTAATTAGATTTAGTTACAATTTAAATTTAAAATTTAAATTGATTTTGTATAAGTAAAAATATTTTTTAAAAAATCCAAAAATAGATAACAAATAGTTAGTGTTATCTCCAAAGTGGCTCATATATTGTATTTTTAAAGGTAACAATACCACAAAAAAGGAAAAAAAAACATTTGAAAACAATTCATATCAAATTTATTAAAATTGATACCAGATTAGCGAGTGTTATATCCAAAGGAATGTAATTAGATTTACGTACAGAGCAATTTTAAAATTTAAATTAATTTATTATAAGTAAAAATATTAAAACAAATTCAAAAAATATATATCAAAGTAGTTAGTGTTATCTCCAAAGTGGCTCATCAATTGGTTAAATGTGAACGTCATCCCAAAGTGGCTCATCAATTACATTTACAGTTATAAATTATGTAATAGGATAAACATTGATATTTCAGTTAGAAATATTGAGAAAATATGTAACAAATTAGTTAGACTTATCACATTGATATCAAACTGGTTCGTCTTCTATCCAAAAGCCCTGTTCCATATGGAAAAAATTGATATATCCAAAGTGGCATATAAATATTTCTTTTGTAAATGAAATAATAATAACAAAACGAAAAATTAGGAATTTGGAATTGATTTAAGCGTACATTATATAATCATCCACAAGGTTGTAATATTTTTTATTTTCATTGCTAAAGCATTTATAAAGTAGAGAAACCACTTAAGGAGACATTAATTTGCACAAAAGAGAAACATCTATATAATGTCGAATTATAGTTACAATATTTAAAAGTATGAACATGCACTTCAACCACGGAAGTAACACATATAAGTTATTAGGAGTGGGGAAGCTCATGCTCCGACATTGTCTTCTAAGGGCAGGCTAAACCGACATATCGGGCAGGAATGCTGATGTTGAAGCCATGTGCGGATACACTCGGGATGGAACAGGTGTAAGCAAGGCATCTTCGTCAATGTTGAATAACCATCAACCCCTTCAAGACAGATAACACACTTTTCCCCAACTGAAGTGCAAAACCGCCCGATGTCGAGCGAATTAACTGCACTGATGGAAGCTGGTTGGTTGCGAGAAACATAATCTCTAACAACCATAGGAATGGAATCCCTAGTATGGAAAACAAACATAATAAAAAACGATTAGGTAATATACAAAGACACAATGGATACTGAAATAAATTATATAACAATAATAATTCGGAATAATTGAAGGTAGAAGCTTACGAAAGCTCTATAGCAAGCAATGCTTCCATGTCCTCCGAGTAGGAAGGGTCGTGAGCAGGAGGGGGAACATCATCAGCACGAACAACAGTGGTTAAAGTTACATCAATACTGGGGACTAAACCTACCAGGATGTTGTGGCCCTCCGTGAGAATACACTCATTTATGTAGTTGTAGATTTGATCAACAACATATAGTGTTTGAAGACACGAAGGAACATGTGCTGAAGTCAACATGTACACAAGAGAAGACACACTGATTGGCTCTCCAGACCAAGGAAAGGCACAACGAGATTCATGGCCCCCCCTTCATCTTCCTTGTAATATGAGACAAAAATACAACTCTGAATGCGAAAGTGAAGATAACAACCTGTGACTCCGATAAAGAAATCTCCAAAACAGAAATGATAGCCTTCGTATATCGCGGGAGGGGGCACCATTCTTCCCTAACAACAGAAGCAGTTGATATAAGATAACAGTAGAAGAACTGAGTTGCACAAAATAGAATGAAGAATGTAAAACTTATGAGTGAAGAGCCCGACCAGAATGGAGATGAAGTTGCAAAAATTGAAACCAAATAGATAATAAAAAACTCCAGTTATTTATACTGGATTACAAGACATAGAAAGTTAAAAAATAAAACTACCCACTAAGCAAAAAAAAAAGCATCTCAGAAACCGCATAAAAGAGAAGTGGAGGAATGGGTAAGGTGAGGTAGTTATGTATGGACAATCTGAGGTGGTTTTGAAAAATACTCCAAAAACCCTAACATCCGGATGGCAGAAAACCAATATCATATCAGGCAAAACCTCGTGATATTACAGCATTAAAAATGTGGGCAAAACAACCATAGTTGATAATTGTAAAGGAGGTGTTATATAGAGAGGGAAATTCCAAACAATTATGCTCAACATCTATGATGCATATAAAAAGGCTGACACGAGAAGGATGAAAGTTTACTCAATTCCAGGCATAGAGAAAAATGTAACAACGCCAGCAGCAGGATGACAAGTATTATACTCGATGAATAGGCAGGGGAAGTTAATAATAAATAACTACCCACTAAGCAATAGAAGTAACTTGCAAACTGCCTAAAAACTACAAAAGAAGTGGATGAGTGCGTAAGCTCAGTTAGTTATACCTGGACTATCTGAGCTGGTTGAGAAAAAAAACACATAACCATCACAATCCAGATTGCAAAAACCAAGCTCGCAAGGAATTAGGACATCAGGACAACCAGGTTGCTCAATATAATCCTAAACAACAGTATCAAGTAGCAGGAAGAATTGATGAAAGAGGTCCTCTGGGTGACCAAGGTCAGTTAGTGATACCTAGACTATTTGAGCTGGTTGAGAGAAAAAAACACATAACCATCACAATCCAGATTGCAAAAACCAAGCTCCAAATAGGTAACACCCTAATCAAATTTTGCAGAAATTACCTTGATGGATTTGGACAAAGTGCGATTCCATGGTTAATAACCTATCCCGTTGTGAATGGATACCAAGGGTATGCATAAAAATCTGGGTAGTCGTCCAACTTTGGAGTCTTGAAAAGACTATAATAAAAAAAAATTAGAAAGACAATATATATACACAATCTGCCTCATTGCAATGCAAGAATTGATAGGGTGACTGGTTGTGCAATAGAAGATGGCAATTAGCAGTAAGAATTGATGCAATAGAAGATGAAAAATACCAAAGGGATAATGCAATGAAAGTATAATTCCACATGAGGAGTCACTTCTGCCTCATTGCAGACAAATAGTGTCAATCTATTAGATGCTTCCTCGGTAGCATTGGTCAGCCTTTGAGTCACTTCTGCCTGTACAGGAATAAAAAGCTTATATAAATATGTATTGCAGACATTAAGAACTTTCAATTATGACTGATGTCATTATATAATATGATAATGTACTCAACAGTTGATGCACTTTCGGCAGGAGTTTGGCTAGTTCTACCTAGTGAACATTTAGCAAACAATATATATATACACAATTTCTGCAGTGGTGCTGCACAACAACCAAAAGATACCAATGAGTAACACTATTTCATTAAGGTTGTCTTCAAATAAATGCAACAAACATAGAGGGTAATCAAATATCAAGCCATAGACATGACATCAGAAAAGGAAAAAATATTGGTCTTCTAATTTGTTTGAACTGAAATTCTAAACAACAGTATCAATCTGCAATGAGTAACACTATTTCATGAAGGTTGTCTTCAAGTAAATGCAACAAACAGAGAGGGTACTCTAATATCAAACCATAGACATGACAATATGACATCTCAGAAAAGGAAAAATAATTGGTCTTCTAATTTGTTTCAAATGAAATCCTAAACAAAAGTATCAATATGCAAAACAGCAACACTTCCACCTTGGTATCCTGTCAGACAACCAAAAATATTCAGAAAATGAAAAAAATCCATAATTATACTGGATTACAAGACATCTTGAAGCCTAATTGCAGGTCAACACATGAGGAGCGCTGTTTTGGAGCTCGCCCACAATAAACGCCTTGCAAAGCATACACAAACCAACAGTCGAAACCATCATCAATGAAGCTAATTAAGAAGCCTTATTAAACCAATAAGAAAGCCGAACCTGCATCATTGAAGTAGTTGACCGTTCACCCGAATCACTGAAGTATGATAATTAAACGTTGAAGGAAGCACTGACCAAAACCAACCGGAAACACCAAAAACCGTAGAAAAACGAAAGCAAAATTGGGGAAATGATAGCCCGGATCAATATACCTTACAATTGCAGAACCCCCGCTGATCTCAGACGTAGATCGGAACATCTAAGGGCAAATACTAAAGGCGATAGGCGATGATGCCTTGCGATACCAACCGCCGAAGCATTCATCTTCCAGAGGCACCTTATGCAAGACAGAAAATTGCTCGACTAGCAACCTCGGCGCCCTCGTCCACCGGAGGCCGCAAGCTAATTCAAATTCCGGTTGAGAGCAGTTTGGAATGGATAAGAAGGGAGAGCAGTTTGAAGAAGAGAAGCAGGGAAGGAAAGAGAAGGTAACTGATGCATTAATCATGGAGGTTCTTAAAAAAGCTAATAAAACTCCAAGAAATCTCTGTTGGATACGTGGCAAATTCTTTTGCACAAAGATGGCTTTTGCTTTTACATTGTAGGAGATTTTTTTTCTTTGGTCTAAGAAATAAGATAGAAATTTGGTTTGGGCTTTTTTTTAAGAGTTCCGAACTTGGACCAAAATCTTAACTACAATAATATTTACCAACCCAAAAGAATGAACGATGGCCCAACAGGATCGGGTCAAGACCCGATTGTCAAAACCGGGTTGGCATCCGGATTTGTTACCAACTATTGGCATTGCTAATAAATCCTCTTCACGCCAAAGCTAAATTCCGGACTCCTCCCACACTCTCAACTCTCAAGCTCGCATCGTTTGTATCGAAGTTCCATCTTCGCCTTATCTGTCTCCAAATCTCTTCCTCTCCCTTGATTGCTTGATTTGCTTCGTCTCATCTGCTAATCAAGGTCTACTCCTGCATTACAATATTGCTTTTCGATTTCCAAATTGATGCTCGCGAGCTTCGTCTATGTTGGATGATGCTCCATTTCATTCCAATTTTATGTTAAATTGTGTTCTCGTCTTGATTTTTTTGTTGTTTAGGTTCACCAGAAATGGAAGCTTCGATGCTTTGCAAATCCGTCGCTGTACCAGTCCGTGCACCTGTAAGTAAAATCTCTTTCACTGTGTTCCTCTTAGATGTGTTGCGCATCAGCGCATGACGATTTTGTATTGAGGAGTGAGAATGAGACTACGAGTGTTCTGATTTGTGAGATGTAGACATGTTGTTTCTGATAGTATGCTAATAAAAGATCAAGAGGAACTGAGATGGCTATGATCAAGTTTGGGAGAAATATATTTCAACAGTCTTCGTGTAATTCATAATTGGAAATGCTTTATGTATTAACTGGACTTAGTGATCAATTTAGTCGATTTATATCTTGAGTTAGTTATAATGGCCGTGCCTTAGGACATGTACCGCATTTGAATTCATAAAAGGATCTCTGTCTTCTTCTCATTGGCACCTTGCACATTTGGTTTGTAATTCTCAAAAAGATCCGGAGTTTTCTAGTTTTTTTTTGGTGCCGCATTTGAGGCTCTTTGGGCTATCTCAGTTGCGAGTGATTGGATTGCTTAAAGGTGTTGTTATATATTTGGAAAATTTTGGTGGTGCACATAGAGGTATTATCAAATGTTAGTGAATATCCTGAGGCTTCAGGGACACCCAATTTTTGAATGTTGGTTGAAATCTGATATTGCTGTTGGCCATGTGGAATTATTATAATGTTCATGAACAGATAATGTGCCTTTGGCCTTTGACAAGACAACACTCTTTAACAAACTTCGCCTTCTGGTGCTTGGTAAATTTAAATTTTACCCACAAGGGACTTCAGCTATAAAATTTAGTTTTTATTTGAGTAGTTTTGTCGTAAATTTAGTGCCACATGAGCCTCTAAAATTCATAGGGTTGGATAAGTTTTTCAATGAGCTTTACTAAAAGGGGCATTTTAAATGTATAATGGTTATTAATGACAGAAGAAGAGCTTTATTTTAACAAATCACAGAAGAAGAGCTTAAGCACACATAATTGCATGCAATAACCCAATCACACTTGGAAACCAAAGAGGATCGAAAGGAACCCTACGCCAAGAGTTGCAACTAAGCTTCTAGAAGAGCAAACAACTCTTTGAATGAAAGTTGGCTAAGGCCTTTTACACATGTAATTCATAGTGTACCCGATCTAATCCACTCATTCATGCTATGGATAATTCCAACCATTATCAAAATCTTTCCCGCAACCCCTAACAAACTGATTCCACCACTGCATTCTCTTTCTAAACCCCTCACATATATCACCCTTGATAAATTATGTGAATCTTGGTCGGGCAGTCGGGCTGTATGAAACCGAAGTCGTGTCAAGTTTATTTTTGTTTTAAGATTATTAGGTCGGGATCCACCTTCTAACACAAAACTTAAGCTATTATCTAGGCATCCTACCCTTATCCTTCGTTACTTTTTCCTCTCCCAAACATTCCCAACAAACCTCTAACAATCCAATTTTCCTACGATCCTACCACTCCAGGTACCTTAGTTATTGGATAATTGGAGGCATCTCACTAGAATTCATCATCGACATTTTTTGGGCTATATTTTTCGTCTTCCATGCCCATTTCTGAAGTTGGACAATCAAGTCAGAACAGGGTTTGATGATTAACCTGATAGAACTTGGCTTGATGATTAATCCAATGAATGAATTATATTCAAATGATTGATAAAAATGTATGCATTTGTTTATCCTGATGAAATTTTAGGTAATCTGTAATCATATTAGGGAAAACTAAATTCCTGACTTTGACTCCTTTTTTGCATCACTAATATGATCTGTGGAATCACAGGGCTTAATTGTGGGACACACTGGAAAGTTTCATTCACCTACCTGCACACTTCTAGGCAGCAGGGTGAAATTTCCCACTCAGAAAGCATGTGTTCATATTGGTGGAAAATCTAAGAAACGGGGAGGAGCTCTTGCTGCTACTTGTCTGGATGACAAGATTTTGATAGCAAATCGAGGAGAAATTGCAGTTCGTGTGATTCGTACTGCTCATGAGTTGGGAATTCCATGCGTTGCAGTCTACTCAACCATAGATAAGGATGCCCTCCATGTGAAGATGGCCGATGAAGCAGTTTGTATTGGTGAAGCACCAAGCAACCAATCGTAAGTGTTTAATAGTTCAGTTTACTTATCTCTTTTGACCTTTGTTACTTGTGTTATCATGTTATATCATATTATAATAGTGATTGCTTTGATTTGATATCTATCTTTGAGAGTTAAATTGCATTAGCCTGGTTAACTGTCTCCCGGGTTACATTTTTTTTTTTTGTGACTTTATTATGAGGAAACTTTTATCAACTTAAGAAAACCAGTTTCTTTCTTTTTCAGGTATTTAGTAATACCAAATGTTTTATCAGCTGCTGTTACCCGTAAATGTACAATGTTGCATCCTGGATATGGTTTCCTAGCTGAAAATGCAACCTTTGTTGAGATGTGTAGAGAGCATGGCATAAATTTCATTGGACCCAATGTAAGTAGCTTATAATAACCTGTACCTTGGTGGCCAGTGCTTTCTTTTTGTTCATGCCCCTGGTAGTCAAAAAGAAAATCTTAATCCCTTAAATCAGGTACAATTGTTTTTGACATAGAGATATCCATTTACTTTGTTTTTATTTGGGTTCTAATTTAGGATGCAGTATCCATGGATGTCACCTGTGTGATGAAGATTCTTATGCTAGATTTCACTTGCCTGCTACTTTATCTTATATTGTAAAATTGTGACAAAAGCAAAACTTAATTGACTATTGGACTTAGTGAGAACAACCTTATCTTTTAGCAAAAAAGAATATGCAGTTTTTTTTTTAATCTTTATCTGTAATTGATTTCTTATAGAAGAAAAAGAGTTCTGGCTATGAAGGCAAGACAATCTTGCCTTTAACTATGAATTTGAAGTTTACTTGCAAATGCTTGGTTCACCTTGCACTGGATAATTGTTTATATAGCATCAATTGTCTGTAGAAAGGGATGGATGTTTTCTAGAAGGGTATCCTTAAGACGGAGGAATCCTTGTATTTGGTGAGGTCTTTTGTATAGGAATAGTTGCACTCAAACTATTTCCAGTTGTAATACTTTTTGACTTGTAGTGCTACTGGTCAAAGGTTTCCATTATTAAATACTCCCTCCGATCTTTAATACATGGTCTTTTAGCAAATGACACAAGTTTTAATAAAGCACTTCAATTCCAAAAGAACATCATCATTCCATTAACTTTTTCATAAATTTTACTATTCTTTAATACCAACTTTACTAAATCTAACCAATCAATTTTAAAAAAAAACAACAACACACAAACCATTACTAATTATTACTATTCATTAACTAAATCTAAAAGCCCATGTATCGTTGATAAAAACATTTCTCCTAAAAGGCCATCTAATATAGATCAGAGGGAGTATTAAAGAATAAATACAGCTCTGGATTTTGGTGAATCTTAAAACGGGTTATAAGTTTGCAGCTCATAAAGACTTTGGTTTCACCTAAAAAATATGCTTGGAATAATGCTCATCTGTTTGTAGAACTGCATCAATATACATATTCTTGTACAGAAATTACAGAAACCTAGCTTATGTTTGGTTTGTGAATTGAATAATTGATTTTTATAAAACCTGATTCTGAACAAAGGCTGAAACCTTCTTAAAAAAGAAATAATTTTGTCAAATTGAAATTACGTAGTGTCAAATCAATTTTGTTCTGCATAACTAAATTTGTCTCTCTATAAATGTGTAAATTGGCATAAGAACTTGCCTTTCAAGTCATTAACTTGATCTGTAATCCAATATGTTGCTACCTCTGACCAGAGCCAATTGCAATCTTTTTGATGGCAAATTAGAGTCATCCTTGTATATTTTCACTTTGTTGTAGAATTGTAATAATTAAATCATAAATGCAGCCTGAAAGTATCCGTGTCATGGGTGATAAAGCAACAGCCAGAGAAACAATGAAAAATGCTGGTGTGCCAACTGTTCCTGGAAGTGAAGGTTTATTGCAGGTATTTTATTAATTGCTGTTTTTCTGAATATCCTTATTCATGATTCTCTATGGGAAATTTTGCTAAGATTGCTTCTGCATTGCTAATTTTTCCTAATATAGAGCACTGAAGAAGCTGTGAGGCTGGCTCATGAAATTGGCTTTCCTGTTATGATTAAGGTACATCCATTCTCTTTCTTTAAATCTGATATTCATACTTGATGAAAGGGTCCTGCAAGAAGATGTAAACTAGGTATATTTATCTATTGATGCCCAAACAAAGTGAACTCGTTAATGTTAATGCCAATTGCCAACCTATACTTGTATGATTTTTTTGGAGGATAATCTATGCATTTATTACATAGTCTTTGTGAAGGAAATCTTGGCAATTTTTTTTTTTATTTTTTTTATTTTAAGGTTAAAATATATTCAAACTTAGGAAATATATATGGGTAATTTACAGGAAACCACCCTTAAAATAGGGGAGTTTTCACAAAACCACCCTTAAAATAAATTTTTACAGAAAACCACCCATAAACTTAAACATGGACTAGATTCATTTTTTTTACCATTATCTTTCCCTCCTAACAACAAACGGGGAGTTCGTTTAATCTGCTATACTAATGTATGTAGCCATTGCTAATGTCATAGAATCATAGGCCAAAACACCCACCCCCCTGAGGGGAAAAAAAAACAAAGCGTTATACTGCCAACTGAATTTTGACAGTATTTTGGAATTCGGGCGACCTATTTTGAACAAATCTAGATACCTAGACCAAAATCATACTTAACCTTGCTTAAGTAGGGCCAGGGAGGAAAAAAACAAATTAGTGAACTAGTGATAACATTTTATTTGGTCTGCTGTACCTAAACTTTTAAATCCCTTGTATACATTCTCACAGTAGTGATCCAAGGCTTGTTTGTACAATGCTGAACTATCATGTACAAGTATAACTTCTATTTTGTAGTGAAAAATTTGCTGTTTTAACGGTACTGATTTCTACATTACAGGCAACTGCTGGTGGAGGTGGACGTGGAATGCGTCTTGCTAAAGAGCCAGATGAATTTGTGAAACTTTTGCAGGTATAGGCCCCATATCAATTTTTTGAGCATTTAAACTAAATTCAGCCATTTTTGTCACGTAACTCTCACAGAGCTGAACTCAATTTATGTCTTACTCTTGCCATCTCTGGGTTAAACACAACCTATCGATTTGTTTAGGGGTAAGGGTGCATATATCTCAACTTGAAAGACCCTGCTTTACGCGGGATTAAATTGGGTTTATAAATATTTTTTTCTTGGTAATGGTTGAGTTCTTAAGCAATGTTTTCTTGATAATAGTTGCTATACCCTCCATGGTGTATTTCTTTCTGTATTCTAATGCTGAAAGTCTGTGTAGTTTGCTCAAATTCCCCAAAATTTTCAATTGTTCACATGTATTTATTCTTCTAATATTGGCATCTGATCTTCTTACTTGTTTTTTTTTTTGTAGCAAGCTAAGAGTGAGGCAGCTGCTGCATTTGGCAATGATGGAGTTTATTTGGAGAAGTACATCCAAAATCCAAGACATATAGAGTTCCAGGTACTATGTTTTTCTTGTTAGAATTGGTTTAATGATGAATATTAATAACTACATGTTTCACTGTCATTTATGCTAATTATTAATTACAGTCTTCCAAAACCATTTCATGGAGATAAGTAAAATCTGGTTGCAGTAGGTCATATATGTCATTTTATCCTATAAGAATAGATTCAATTTGATGGATCAAGAATGTGGCCATTTTTCCTATCACTTGTTCATGCCTTCCAGAATACATTCAGGGACAGATATTGTTGTATTTAACTAGAATCTTCTGCATGCCATTCTCAGTTTCTAAAAGAGGAAATAAAGGTAAAAAAAAGTCTCGCAAAAAAAAAGGAAATAAAGTTGAAGTGCTTTTACAGAAGCTCCAAATGTGATATGCTAACATGGGTTGCCATGGCCTAGTGTCTTTGATTGTCATTGTGATCTTAGGTAGTTGCCCTGGCCGTGAGTCTACATCTTCATTTCTCTCTTATTTATTCATTTTCCTTTTCTTACTAAGAAATAGATATTGATATGGCAATTGATCTTATTCATTATCAACTAAGATCTCAAGAGATATTTTTATTTATTTTTATGTTCAACTGCTTATTGAAGTGAACTAAGAAGTTATATTGGAAAATCCCTTTTGTTTTCAGGTTCTTGCTGATAAATATGGTAATGTGGTTCACTTTGGGGAGCGTGACTGCAGTATTCAGGTATCATTCCTCATATTGTTCTGTTATGATTGCTCAACATTAGCATAATATTACTAGTTGTATAAGAGAACTTCCAGGCCAGTACTCGAATGCTGCTCACAGCCTTAATGGACATGCTTGTCATCCATTCATTTTACAAGAGCCAACATATTGTTTAAAAAACAGCTTCTTCTTAGATGTTCAAACCAAAAAAAAAATGTAAAACTCAACGTAACTATGCACTAGCAATGTTTAGGTAGATGCATGTGATTACTGGAACTATTGACAAGCAAGGTTCGACAAATATGTCATCAAAGCTCTCAGATGTCATTCTGCCTCTTCTGTTTAGTAGTCACGAGTTTGTATCATTTTTAAGTTCAGTAGATGCTGGATAGAGAAATTCGACTTATTATGACGCCTTAACTTTTTTTGTCTTGAGGGTTGTAACCTGATGTTAAAGGAGCACCTATTCACTAAAATGTTTATATTTACATGACAAAAAAATTCCCATTTATCCTTTCATGAATTCATGATCATCATGAATTGGATCTTGTGTGCAGAGAAGAAATCAGAAGCTTCTTGAGGAGGCTCCCTCTCCTGCATTGACCCCAGAGCTGCGTCAAGCCATGGGTGATGCAGCTGTGGCTGCTGCAGCGTCCATTGGGTACATTGGTGTTGGAACTGTAGAATTCCTATTGGATGAAAGAGGTTCATTTTACTTCATGGAGATGAACACTAGAATCCAGGTAAAAATAAATCGATGGAGTTGTCTTCTCAGATTTGCTTCTTTGTAATTTCTAATTGGTCAAGAATGGATTTCCCGCAGGTTGAGCATCCTGTCACAGAGATGATATATTCTGTGGACCTGATTGAGGAACAAATCCGTGTGGCTATGGGGGAGAAGATCCGCTTTAAACAGGTTGGAAGAACACATATCTAAGCTTTTGTTGTACATGTTTTTTACTTTAATATATTTGACAATAAATGTTTTCAGGAAGAGATAGTCCTTAAAGGACACTCAATTGAATGTCGAATTAATGCAGAAGACGCTTTCAAGGGATTCCGTCCTGGACCCGGTAAATTTCTTACATTTAGTTGCATGCTAGTTTAATTTTCATGTTTTAAAATGTTTTTCTCTTTTCTCTGCCGAAATATATTATTGCCAGGTGAGCATGATGTGCTTGTATCATTATCTAAAGCAAAATAAGTCTATATATGTTTTGCATATTTGTCAGAACTATATCTTATATTTTCTCCCTTAAATATTGCACATCTGTAACTATACGGTGTCATCGCTGTTCCATTCCAGTACCCTGGTATCACTGGAAAATTTCATTCTATACTACTTAATACTACCTCCATCTCAAAATATGGGCCATTTGACTTTTTGGCATGTTTTTTAAGAAGCTAAAAACTATATAAAATATTAATTAATTTTTTAAAATAATATGATAGGTATTAATAATTATTATAATACAGTATTATTTTAAAAATTGATAAAAAGTTAATATTTCATATAGTTTTTAGCTCATTAAAAACATGCCAAAAAGTAAAACAACTTATATTTTGAGACTGGGGGAGTATTGAATAAAGACTGATGTATTGTAGGAAATGTTTCAGAAATAGATTTTTTTATAAAAAAAAATCTAGCAGATGGTGATTTGAAGTTTGGCGTTTTGAAGTTTGGATTCTTGAAGGTCATTATTGAACATAAAGTCATAAGTTGAGGGACATTAGATTCAGATCACAGAATTGGATCCGCACTCCAAAAATATAATATTAATAATTAAAATATTTCTAAATGTCGCAATTTAAGCGTAAAGAACACATACTCCTTTTTATTTCCTAATTTCTAACACAAAAAATTATATTTCTTACCTTTTGGATCACATAAGCTTAGTGAATGTCCGAGGAAACATTAGAAGGAAAGAATAAAGAACAGAAAATTCCTCATCAAATACAAACCAACATGGCCACTGATTGATGGGAGGGTGTGTATATAATAAATGAAGATCTCATCTCATATTCACCCAAGAAATGTCAAAATCGAGTGTCTTGGGTAGTTAGGTGATAAACTGCAAAGATATCATAGCATTTCATATATAGTATTATTTTGCTGATTCTATTATTCATCATTCATCCAAAACAAACATTAATCTACTGCGTTGGGGTACTTGTGTCGTTTGAACTTCTATGTTTGATGTGAGATGAAAGAATTTCAGGAATTAATGCATCCTTTCATAGTATCCTACCCCCAGGGATAGATATTTCTAGTTTTGTCTTTATTGTATATGTTTCATGCTTTTTGGTTGTGGATATCAGATTGAAGTAATTGAGTCACATGCTAATTTCTCACGTCCGCCCCCCACCCTCCCAATTCTTTTCCAGGAAAAATTACAGCTTATTTACCATCTGGGGGTCCATTTGTGAGGATGGATAGCCATGTTTATCCTGGATATGTTGTACCTCCAAGCTATGATTCTCTGCTGGGCAAGGTAAATCTAGTTTTTCTCTTTTGTTTTTTTGCCATCTTGCTGGGTACTTCTCATCCATAGCACTTAAATGTATGTTCATGTTAGCAGCTTGTTTCTAGTGCTGCTACCCTTGTATTTTTTTAGGTCAACTCTTGTAATAGCTTGCTTGAACATAAATTTTTCATCTTTGATTTTCCAAAAAACCAAGTGTTTGATTATAATTTTTACAGCTGTAATTTTTTGGATCTGTAACTAAATCTGAATTTCTCAAGTTGGAATGCAAAGAAAACCTGTATTTCTGTGTTGGGAAGGAAAGGAATGTGAAGAGACCAAAATAGTCCTACATTGATTACATGAACAAAGAAGCCTTAGCATATAAGCTAGTAGGCTACCCCACCTAATACCAATTGCTTTTAGGATGGAACCCCGCTCGGCTTATGTGCTAAGCTAATAGCGCAAGGGCGCACGTGTGCACACAACCCCCGATTCCGAGTCCCAATGGGCTAGACCCGATGTCCAAGTGTCAACTAGAGGGGAAAGACGACCTTAGTTGCACCCACCATTGATTACATAAACAAAGATTTACATAAACAAAGAAGCCTTAGCATATAAGCTGGTAGGCTATCCCCACCTAACACCAATTGGTTTTAGGATGGAATAGGCTAATAGCGCAAGGGCGCACGCGTGCGCACGACCCCCGATCCCGAGTCCCAACGGAATTCAGTATGTATCAATGTCTTGTTCTGCATTATAGTTGAATCACCGTGCAAGATTATTCATTAAAGAACTGTTTTTTTTTGAGTAATGCAGTCATTGATGAATTATTTGTTGGTGCAGCTAATTGTATGGGCTCCTACTCGGGAGAAAGCTATTGCTCGCATGAAAAGGGCTCTTGAGGATACCGTTATTACTGGTAAGTCTAAAACTTCTTAGTCATGGATTGTTGGAAATTGATCATAGCTTGGAGTATTATTTTGTTGAAATTTTGTCCATGATCTGCTTAGTGTGTTGGCAACATTCTGTTGTTCCCTTTGGGTGCAAAAGATAGTATTGTTGCATTACATATAATCAAATGTACGAGGATTTTAATCCTTTTCCCTTTTGGTATATATGCTTGGTTTGCTTTATCTGTTGATTGGCCAGCCTATGTGTTGCAGAAGATTAGAACTGCTTATTGCAGAGTGTTTCTTTGCTGGGCATTTTATGTGCTTTTAAGATAGAATGTTTTGAATATCAATCCTTCATTTTGATGTAGCTTAGTTCTTCTGGTGCAGACTTTTTTTTATGCATATTTAATTTGGTTGGGGTGAAAGCAGAATTGTTTGTTATTGGCATGTTCATTTAGCCATAACTTGCTATATGGTTGCATTTTGATTTTCGATTCATTAGAAACAATAGGGTTTTTCTTATAAGTTATATGGGTTTGGATCTGTTATGTTGGTGTTGTCTATCATTTTTAGTGGCTCATGCTTTCCTGTGATTTAACAGTGTTGTTAAAATATGATGTAAAACTTATGTTCCATATCTGGTATTTGCTTCTTTTTTCCTTTTTTTTTTGGTTTTTTTCTTTTCTTCTCGGTGAAGTTTTTTTTTTTGACGAGAGAAAATGGGGGAAAATGATTTCCCACTCTGTTTTGGTGTGCTAGTCCTCTGTTTATACATTTTACAAGAAAGTTTTCCGATGTCTATATTTTCGTGGGGCCAAACTGACCCAAATTCTTTTGGCAGGTGTTCCAACTACTATTGATTACCATAAACTTATCCTTGACATTGAGGTAAGTATTCTTACTTGTGTATGTTGGTTCTCAAGGTTTTACTGGAAATAACAAGGAAAATTGACATTGCTGCTTCTGGCAGGACTTCAAGAACGGCATAGTTGACACCGCTTTTATCCCCAAGCACGAGGAGGAGTTGGCTGTGGTAATAACCTAATGCACTCTATGTTTACTTCTGAGTCTTCTTACTGCATGTGGCTGATTTGGTCGTTTCGTTTTCTTCTAAATCATAATATTGCAGTCTTATAACTCTATAAAAACCTACAAGGCTATAACCCCTCTTTCATGTGACTTGATTAATTAGACTACAATGTTAACATCTTACTCCTTAAACTTCCTTGCATAAATTATGAGATTTGATAGGCAGAGTGCCTGCTTATCAGCTATTATTACTCACATCTTGTTGAAAGATGTTGACATGGTACCGAATTTCTGTTTTGTGTAGCCCCAGAAACCTGTTCTAGCAACTGCCAAACATCTAGCTGGAGCTTCTGCTTAGGTTATGATTCAGGAATAGTGTCTTCTAAGTCGTTCATCTGCTGCTGTGGAATCTACGATACAAAGCAGCTGCAGTGGAAATTCCTCTCCAGTAGGACCGATTTCTGTGCGCCTATGTTGTGTTCCATTTTGTCACATAGAGGTAATATTTTTTAGTTGTTAATTAATTGTGTGCATCAGTATAAAGGGGCTTAGAGCTCTGTTTATGACACCATGGGAGACGATTCTTTTGTTATTAACTTACATAGCTCATCGCGTTGTTTCCATTGCGCAGAGTGACTTTGAGATTAGGGAAACAAATGTTGTATCTTATACTGATAAATGAAAACTGTGAAGTGCTTTTTCGTGTGTTTATATGCGTTTTTGAACTTCGTGTAGGGGAACTTTGCATAAACTTGAGTATCGAGTTGGACAGGTGTTTGGGTTATAACATGATAGGTTTTGATAATTTAATCACATTGCGCCCTTCCTATCACCACAGCGCCATCACCTCCGATGCTCCTTTGACGCCACCTTCTTGCCTTTGTGTTCATCGCAAAACAAGATTCCCAATTCGATCTTTGTACCGTTCCCTTCAAGAAAGAACCACCACTAACCTCGTCTCCCTTCAACTTATGCCCACCACAACTCTATCCTCTCATTCCAGCAGTCCAAACCCTAACCCTTAAAAAAAAATATCCAAGGAATGGTATGGTAACCCAGTATGAGAGGTTAATTTTTATAGCTTAGAAATCATCAACCAAAAAACATGAATTATGGAGTTTCGTTGAAACTGGTTTTGAAGATGTTACTGACTTGGATGCATGAGTCGTTACATGAAAAGAGAAAAAAGGACCAAAAGGCTATATATTCAAAATTTCAAGTAGTGGAAGAATCGTTATTTCAAAAAATATCGATGGAAGAAACCTCGACAGAAGCGTGGGAAATCCGTAGAAATCCTACAAACGCAACGATCGTGTGAAGCAAGGGCAATTGCAAACCCTTAAAGCATATTTTGGGTCTTTATGAATGAATGACTTTGAATCGATTTGAACATATTTTGACCGAGTTCAAGCAATCATTAACAATTACATATTAATGGTGAGACAATTGATGATAAAATGGTCGTAGAAAAAATTATGTGATCTTTAACTGCAAATTTAGATTATGTGGTCACTATTATTGAAGAAGGGCATGATCTTTCAAAGTTAACCTTTGAGAGATTGTTGGATTTGTTGTCCTTGCATGACCAATCATGGGAGTAGGGCAAACATGACCAATCATGGGAGTCATAAGGTGGTCGGGGCCGTGGACATGATTGTTGAAGAGGAAGAGGAGGAAATGCTCATTCCTCTAATAGAGATGGACATAGAGAAAGCAGTTCTACAAGAGGTGGTAGAAGAGTAAATTTTGCACGTGACAAATCGACAACCTGTTAAAAATGCCGAACAAGGTTTGGGCATTATGCATTTGAATGTCGAACAAGGTTGCAAGCAGAACAAAGAGATCATGTCAATGTAGTTAAAGCGGAAGAAAATTTGCTTCTGGCTTGCAAAGAAGGACTAGATACCGAAAATTCTAATATTTGGTATCTTGATACATGTTGTAATAATCACATGTTTGGAAAACGAGAATTGTTCTCAATTTTAGATGAATCCATGCAGAGAGAAGTCAGTTTTAAGAAAAAAATCTAAAAGTCCCGTGAAAGTTAAATATAACATTAGTTTTCACTCGAAGAATGGGACTAAAATATTACTATTGCAAATGTTTTCTATGTATGTTTTGGAATTTATTGAGTTTAGGGCAGCTTTCAGAAAAAAGGACACAAAGCTCACATCGAAAATACATTATGAGCAACATTATGAGAAAAAGTAGAAAATACATTACAAGGGTGAAAATGACAAAGAATCGAATGTTTTCTCTGTCTCTTCAAACAAGAGTTGCCATGAACTTACAAACAATGATGAAGAATAGTAACTAGCTATGACATATACGAATTGGTCATTTGAATTTTAGAGGGGTGACATTAATGGCTCAAAAAGAAATGGTGACTGGTTCTCCCTCTAATCAATGCTCCTGATTGTCCTTGTGAGTGTTGTATTCTTAGGAAGCATCATCATGACTCATTTCCGTTTGGGAAATCTACTAGAGCAAAGCAACCAATGTGGCTAGTGCACACATATATTTGGGAACCTGTGGGAGAGGACTCACTCGAACAAAAAAAATATTTTTTACTTTTTATGGGCGATTTTTACAAGGAAAAATTGGGTCTATTTTCTAAACGAGAAATCTTGAAGCATTGTAGAAGTTTTAAGAATTCAAGAAACTTGTTGAAAAACAATGTGGTTTCTCTTTGAAGACTTTGAGATCCGATTGAGGCGGAGAATTCACATTAATAGAATTTAATGAGTTTTGCAAGAAGGAAGGAATTCATCATCAGCTAACCACCAATTATACACCTCAATAAAATGATATAACTGAAAGGAAAAATAGAACAATATTTGAGATGACTAGAAGAATGTTGAAAGCCAAATCATTGTCAAAACTTTTATGGGCATAGTTTTTTTTTTATATTATGTATATGTACTGAATAGATGTCCAATAAAGAGCGTTCATGATAAGACTCCAGAAGAAGCTTGGAGTTGCAGACAACCAGCTGGATCTGATTTATCCTTCTTCACATACACATTTCTTTATTCGTATATGGTTATGTACAATCTCTTTATTTATGTACAAATCTAAATTCTCATCAATCTATCTATACGAGTAGGAGCCGCTCTTCCAAGCTCAGTGACATATTTTCATTGATCACCAAATCATATGGCTAAAATCCCTGAAGAAAAGATTTGGCAGGCTGCAGGTTTTGACAACGCTTGCTGGTCCCCTGCCATAGGTAAATCGGGGGAGGGGGGGGGGGGGATATTGGAGTACTCTGGAACTCTCAACTACTTACCGATGAGACAATCACCTTGGATATGTGTAGACAAAGATTCCTCAGTGTAGAATACTCTAATTTGAATTCAAATTTCAAATGCAAAATCATAATAGTACGACCCTCCCAAGAGCGGGATAAAGACTCTTTTTGGGAGAAAATTAGATCAATTATGAATAATTCCTCACTACCGTGCATACTCATTGGGGATATGAATGATATTGGTTCAAGTGAAGATAAATGTGGTGGTGCGGAGATTTGCTCCGCCTGCAGAGACTACTTAATATTAAAAATGATTGCGAGTGATTTGATCTTCCTTTCTGCGGGAATCAATTTACTTGGAGAAAAAAGAAAGAGGGCCCAGATAACATTCATGGACGTCTTGATAGGACTCTAGTCCAAATCGGTACCATTGAAAAGTTTCCAAACCTGTAAATTCAACATCACACATTCTCATTCTCTGATCACTGCCCAATTACTCTTGACCTAACTAATGGTGAAACTACCAAAGCGACTCCATTTAAATTTGAGATTATGTGGATCCAAATAAAGGATCTGAGGAGTGTAGTGAAACAAGCATGGAGAGCCAACTGTAATGGATCCGCTATGTTCCAATTAACCTTCAAGACAAAAATTCTAAAAGCCAAAATTAAAGATTGGAACCACAGAACCTTTGGAAATATTTTTAGACAACTAAAAGAAGTGGAACAGGAACTTATAAATATTCAAGGTTCGTTAATACATAATAATGATGTCAGGTTTACTAAAAAGAAAAACAATCTAATAAAAAAGAAGGAAGCATTCATTAAATTCCAAAAGTTGTATTGGACCCAACGTGCTAAGACCAAACATATAAAGCTAGCAGATACCAACTCTGGTTACTTTCACAAGATTGCTTCTGGAAGAAGAAATATAAAAATCATTAGGCAAATTTCCTCGTCAGAAGGAACTCAGATCCTAGGAGAAGAAAACATTAACTTGGTAATTCAACGTGATTTTGAAAAACGATTCAAAAAAGATAGTTCGTCTAGAACTTCTTGGTCTAACCATTTAGATTTAATTACCCCTGCTGTAACAGATGAAGAAAATGCTTCTTTCATCATACCAATCCTCAACAGTGAAATAAAAAATGCAGTGTGCAGTTTAGGTAAAAACAAATCTCCTGGTCTAGATGGATTCACCGCAGAATTCTATAAAACCTACTAGGACATTGTTGGTCCTTCTGTCATCAGGGCGGTGAAAAGCTTCTTCCTATCTGGTAAATTACTTCGGCAAATAAACCATACCTTTATAACCCGTCTGCCGAAAGTTGATAACCCAGCTTCAACAAACCACTATAGACCAATTAGTTTGTGTTTAACAATCTATAAAATTATCTCCAAAATCTTAACTGAAAGATTAAAAAAGGTCATAGGAAAACTGATACACCCGCTTCATGATGCATTTGTATCTGATAGGGCTATCCAAGACAATGTTTTAATTGCCCATGAAATTTTCCACTCTTTCAAAAATCGTAGACATGGGGATGGTTGGATGACTATTAAATTGGACATGAAAAAAAGCTTATGACCGACTTGATTGGGACTACTCTTTTGAGATCCTCAAAAGATTTGGGTTTTATCCAACTTTCATTGGCTGGATTAAAGAATGTGTTTCTACTGTCTCCTTTTATGTCCTGGTGAATAATTCTCCTACACAAATTTTCCACCCCTCTAGGGGCATTCGCGAGGGTTATCCTTTATCTCCCTTTATTTTTATTCTGGAAGCTGAACTTTTTGGATTCCGATTTGGTCGTTGGGGCCCAAGTATTCCTTTCTTGGCCTTTGCGAACGAAATTTGTATTTTTGCAAAGGCTACTTGCTCCGCAACCCAAAAAGTTGAAGACATTATTGATGAATATTGTCTTCTCTAGGGTCAAACGGTTAATTTTCACAAATCAACTTTTCAAACCACGCCAGGGGTTCCTGCCTCTAGATTACATATGCTAGGTAATTCCTTGCAAATTCCACATAGGGCAATGGATAAATATCTTGGTTGTCCTATAATTAGCGGAAGGGTAAACAAAGACACGTTTTAGAACATCTTGTGTCAATCCAAATCCCAATTATTGAAATGGAAGGCTAATGCCTTGTCGCTGTCGTGAGCCTAATTCGCCATGTCTTCTACTTACTTTTATATCGATTTCTACATATATTTCATACATTTGGGCTAGAATAGTTCAGAATCTATGTAGTTTATATTTATTTGCCAATTATTGAATCTACACCAGTTTCTGTTTAATTTCGCAGAAATCAAGGCAATTTACAACAGTTCAGAGAAAGGAGGAAAAGCTCGAAGTCAACTACAGAAAGTCCGAGGTCAAGGAGTAGCGGAACCAGGACAAATCGAGCTGGAAACGAGAAAATCGACTCGACACCATCTGGTCGATATCGAGTACACTAAGTCGATATCGAGGAGTCCAGTCGATTTCCACCTGAAGAAGCCAGAATCGACTAAGTAAGAAGGGAGTTGGTCGATATCGACTACTCTAAGTCGATATCGAGTTGACCAAAGATCGAGTCAAGATCCGGAATCGACCAAGAAATCTGAAGAAGGAAAATGAAGGTCGATATCGACCTAACCAAGTCAATATCGAGTTGAAGCAAATCGATCTGTCTCCTGGAAGCCGAAATCGAGTAGCAGAAGTGAAGTGAAGAAAATGCAGGTCGATATCGAGTGAGGCAATTCGATATCGAGTGGTGCCCAGTTGGCCGATTTCGAGCTAATCCGAGTTCTAATCAAAGTTTTATCCAAAGTCCATTGGAGATATCCACAATATCAAATTCTATCAAGTTCTATCAAGATGGAAGAGATATTTATCTACTTTAGATATAGTTCCCTTTTAGATATTATTTCCTTTATCATAATGTTTTATCTTATATTATTAGATAGATTTAGATATAGTTGTTCCATCCTAGAATAGCTACATGGAACACTATAAATAAAACCTTAGGGGCTGAGTTTTATTCATTCAATTCCAGAG
The DNA here is from genome assembly GCA_963922045.1 of Persicaria maculosa. Classification (NCBI taxonomy): domain Eukaryota; kingdom Viridiplantae; phylum Streptophyta; class Magnoliopsida; order Caryophyllales; family Polygonaceae; genus Persicaria; species Persicaria maculosa. The sequence goes on from OY998259.1 coordinate 59,633,871, forward strand.
AAAATTAGTTACATAGAGAGAGTAGAAAGAGAGAGTTGGAACCGATTGAGGTTGGAGAAGGCGAGAGCGGGATTTGGCTTCGATTGGTTGTAAGTTTTCTTTTATTTCATTAATGCAATTTAGTTTCCTTTTATTATTGATGTCTTTCTTGATGATGAAGAGCGAGTAGTCACCCAACTTCTAAGGTCGGGGTGAGCCCGACGGTAGCCATGTGAGGTGATGCGGTAAAGGTACAATCTTTGGATGCAATTCGTCTTCTATCCCTACAAGTAGGGGTGTGCATCGGCCCAAAACCTAACCGAACCGGGCCGAACCAAATCGAACCGAACCGAAAATCTCAAAATTTCAAAACCGAAAGCCGAACCGAAAGCATTAGGTTCGGTTCGGTTATTTGCCGGTTTGGTTTGTGTTCGGTTCGGTTTTAACATGGTTGAACCGAATTTCCATAAAAATAAATTTTAAAAAAAATTCTCTTAAAAAAATTCAATTTAACACAAACCGAACATAAAAAAAATATTTGTATTAGCATATATATATGTGTGTGTATACACACTGTATATATGTGTATATATACACACTACACAAAAAAAAAAAATATGTGTATTATTGTATATGTGTATATATACACTGTATAGTGTATATATGTATATACACTTTATATAAAGTATATGTATAGTGTATATATGTATGTATAAAGTATACCAATATATGTATATTGTATTTATGTAGTGTATAAAAAGTATTGTATATATATATAGTGGAATATTAGAAAAAATCGGTTTAACACAAACCGAACCGAAATCGAAAAATGAAAATTCTCGAACCGAAAACCGAACCGAAAAACTTCAGTTCGGTTCGGTTAGGTTCGGTTTGTGTTGGTTCGGCCCAAAAATTCGGTTTGGGCCGAATCATGCACACCCCTACCTACAAGCATGATTCTTTTGCGAAAGTTGAAGGTGATCCTTGTTTGTGTTATTAAAGCGAAGTGATCTTAATACAACTTGGATTAATTATGTGAAAAAGGGTTAGTAATAATTAGGATTTTTGCGAAATCCTCTACCTTCCTATTTGTTAATAACGAGAGTTATTTGATGAAAAACATGATCTTTTATGCCTTTATGTATTATTTTGCATGGTTATCGTTGTGGTGTTGGAACCTTGATCTTGGAAGTCTTTATTTTATTTATTTATTTCACAAGTTTCGAATTCTGTCTGCGAAAAGTTGCGAGTTTTAAAGTTTCTGTTCAAGTCGATATTGAGTTAATGTCAGTCGATTTTTCTACTCGATATCGAGTTAGCCATGTCGATATCAACCAAGTTTCTGCTGCTTGTTATTTTTCTGCTCTTCTCTCTGTTTTACTGTTTCTGTTGAGATTTGAAACTGAAAAGGCGGGCGCTGACACGCTTCCTCGTGGATCGATCCTGACTAGCTTCTACTACAACGGGATGAAGTCTTGTAATTAATTTGCGGAGATCAGGGAGTCGAATTTGAGATTTATGTTTCATACTTGATTTTCCTCCTAACAAATTTGGCGCCGTTGCCGGGGAAGCCATCAATCGCGCCCTTTTTAGTTCTTTCTCTTTTCTTTATATTTATTTTTGCTTTTTAGTTTCTTTTTGTTTTTTCTTCTCAGGAGACTCATGTTGACATCCTACAACAATAATGCGGGCCAGCTCACACCTGCACAGGAGCTTGAGCAACTCCGCCAACAGATTGAGGCATTAACCACCAGAGAAGCTGAACACGCCCGACGAGAGGCGGAATATGTACAAAACCAGCAGCGGTGGGAAGCAAGGGTAGATCGCGAAGTCAGCACGAGAAGGGAACTAGAGGAGCGGATTGGGCATGTCCCAGCCAACGCAAAGGAATATCTGCATCCTACTCTGGAAGTTCCAGAATCAGCGATCGTTCTTCCCGCTATTAATCTTGAAATTCGCCCTTCTTTTATTACTAAAATTTGAAGGAGTCAATTTAGGGGAAGAATTAATGAATGTCCTTTAGAGCATGTCACCACTTTTATAGACTTATGCGAAGCTATAGCTGATGGTGCTAATCTTGAATACTTAAAACTAAAGGCTTTTCGTTGGTCCCTTGCAGGAATAGCCCAACAATGGCTGGAAGGATTACCTGCACGATCAATTCGCACATGGAATGAACTACAGGACCTGTTCCTCAACAAGTTCTTTCCCCCTGCAAAGACAACTGCCCTCAAACAACAAATCACAGCTTTCAGACAAAAGCCAGGGGAACCATTAGCACAAGTCTGGGAACACTACAAGAGGCTTCTGAAATCCTGTCCTACGCATGGACAACCGCCCAACGTCATCTAAGAGATCATCTTCAATTGCCTGGATACGCCTACTAAGGATCGGATCAGCAACTACACCAACTATGAGTACCTTGGATACACTCCACGCCGAGCATTGGAGGTATTTGAGACACTGGTCAATTACGACAACACATATGAGACTTCTACGACCGCTTCTGACGAAAGGTATGAAAGGCCTGCCCCATCTATGCCGTTGTATGTGCCACCCAAGGAAGTCGATCCAGACGTCAAGGAGCAATTCCACAACGATCAGGTACGCCGTCTCACCAAGCAAGTTAAATTCCTCTCTAAAGATAAACCTTGTTTGGAATGTGGGTCTGTGAGGCACAACACTACTGTGTGCCCACACATCGATCAAGTACATCAAGGAGAGACCCACGAGGTGGTAAGGTATGCGGGGGGACACTACTCATGGCCACATCAGAACCAGAACTGGAGCTATTATTGCCAGCCCCAGCATCAGAATCCCCCTCCCTATAGAGCCTCTGGTCTCCCTGACAAAGAAGGAAAGAAGGATGACCTACAGACCATTCTTGAGGAGATGCGGAGGAATCATTCAAACACCAAGCAGTCTATCAATTCTATCTACACTTAGATGCATGATATCAACTCTAGGCTTGGGGAAATCGATATCTGGAGGAAATCGATTAACACAGAGATTGGCCAGCTAGCAACATCCATCCCCAAACAGCCAGGTACGCTCCCTGGAACCTCTGAACCTAACCCTAAGGGTAAATCTATTGGACATGTAGCTGCTATGAACCTAAGGAGTGGGCGACAGATGCAGACGCCAGAGCAAACGACGAAGGAAAAGGGCATTGGAGACCAGTCGATATCGACCAACCCAGTCAATATCGACCAGTCCTCAGTCGATATCGACCACCCACAAGTCAAAATTGACCCAATTCCTCTTTAGATCCCGAGGCCATCCAATCCCGTCGATATCGACCAGACACCACTCGATATCGACCAAGGACCAGTCGATTTTGACCCTCCCCACTCGACATCAACACCTCCGGCGAAGAAAAAGCTGCCTTTCCCGACAAAATCTCCAAAGGACCCTGCAGAGAAGAAGTTCCAACGCTTCATTAAGATGCTTCAAAAGCTCAACGTCACAATACCCTTCACAGAAGCTCTTAATGAGATGCCATCATATGTCAAGTTCCTCAAGGAGATTCTGAGCAAAAAGCGGTCAATGGCTGAGATCGCAGAGGAGTGCAGCTAGATGGACGTTCTTAAAAAAAGGCCAGATCCAGGTAAATTTGCTATAACCATTGGATTTGGTCAATATAAATTTAATGCTTTATGTGACTTGGGAGCCAGTGTGAGTATAATGCCTTTATCAATCTGGTCCAAGATTAAGATAGGTGCCCTAGAGCCCGTGGATGAAAAACTTTATATGGCGAACAACACAGTGGTCATCCCAACAGGCATGGTGGACAGTGTGCCAGTACAAGTAGGTAAGTTCTTCGTCCCTGCTGATTTTCTAGTTATTGATATGGCGGAGGACCCAGCTTGTCCAATTATTCTAGGAAGGCCCTTTGAAGGTTTGATAATGTATAACAAAGTAATATAAAGATACTCTAGAAGGGGGGTTGAATAGAGTATGCCGGATTTTCGTAGATAATCTCAAGACTTTTGAAGCACTTGCAAAACCCTTTGAGATTAGATGTAATTCTTACTTCTGGCAAACCTGAACACAACAGAGTTATACAATTCGAAACAAGTGTGGAAATATGGTAAAGCAATAAGTAAAGGACGCAATGAATTGTTTATGAGGTTCGGCACGAACTTGGCTTACGTCCCCGCCTAGGGTTCTTCCACAACCCTAGGATTCAACCGGCTTTTATTGATTCACAAGACTTAGGATCCTAATAGCTCACCGAGAAGCCTCTCTCCTATACAATTGCAATCTAGTCAACTCACGTTCCCTTGGAGTCCTAGACCAATCTAGAAGAGCCCCACCTCTCTCAGCTATCTAGTACAATCCTCTTACACTTAGTGAATCAATCGCCTAGTGTCCACTTCCCGAGTTACAAAACTCTCGAGTATAACACTCACTCGAAATATATCCTATAAGCTCACTATGTAACTCTCAAATGCTTTGAAACAAAATAAATGACTCTTAAGAACAAGCATAGAGCACACGAAGAAGACAGATTAGACTTGAAGGCTTGAGTGTATGAAAGTTTGTGTTCAACGAATGTGTATCTGTCTTCCCTTCTTCCTTTTCTTTATATTGAACAAATCGGCGCCTAAGGATCTTCTTCAACGGCTAGAGCAGATCGTGGCACTAGAGGTAATCTTCAAAATCTTCTATTCTTGGAAACTCTGAAGCCATAATCTCCGATTTTATTCTTCACGTTATTCAGCCCGAGGAAGGAGATATTATTCAAAAACTTGCTGCATATGTTAGTGTATAAAATATATAATAATATCTGGAAATAACATACAGTAATATTCGGACATAATATAACATAACGTACAGGTTTTGTGTTTCATCAACACAGCTGTAGCTTCAAGACCCTTGACACAAACTGAGTGTCAAAGCCTTTGAAACTATTTCCGATTTTCATCAAGGGAGTGGAGTTATCAATCTCACCCTTGATGAAAGACAAAACCTGTTCATCTCTGCAACTTAGTCAAGCAAATACATCATAAGCAAAATCGGACTAAGTACCTGCATGGGTTAGACAAATGTTGGATCATAAGATTTTAAAGCCGAAGAAAAAAAATCCAACAAAACAAAACAAGGTCTTCCAAGACCTTTGGTTCACAGCAATTTTAAAGTTTTAAAGACTAAACCAAGTTTTAAAGTCTAAACCATCAGCAGATCATCTCTCCCTTTTTGTCTTTTAACAAAGGGAGGAGGGTGAAGCAGTAACCAAAAGTTTTAAAGCAATATCCAAAAAACTAGCAGTGTTCAGATTGAGGGTTAGGGCAGGGTAGGTTAGGGTTTAAGATTCATCATTAGGAGCACCATCCGTGAACAGCACCCTCAGCGCGTGCAACAGCTTTGACACCCCGCTCATCTCCAATGAAAACTCTCTATGCAGCTCCTTGATGTCCAGACGAACTTCCTCCAAGCCCAACTCCAGGTTGTCCATGCGCTCATTAATGGTAGAGGCAGTGGGAAGAGTTTTTGAGGGAGAGGCAAGACTCCAAGTCCCTTGGGGGGACTGAGTGATGCCAATCTTCTCAAAGCTCTTGGAGTCGAATTTACCCATATGATGCTGTTGTTCTTCATTTTTGAAATCGATTTCAGAAGCTTTGAAGATATGGGTTAAAAGGTTGACAAAGGGGAGGGGAGTTCCTTTTCTGGCTTTGCGAGTGTGAGCCATGGATCCTAGGATTGTGTTGGCCAGATCAAGATCATGGCCATTCAAAATTCGGTATAGAAGGACCATAGCGTTATCAGTTAAGAGGGAGCCAGACTTCATACGGGGTAAGAGGCATCTCACAATGATGTTGAAGATGATTTTTGCCTCGAGAGTAAGGGACGAGTGGGTAAGCTATTTTGTGGTGCTGTTGGATGCTTCGGGGAGCAGGTATTTGGATCGGGCAAGAGCAACGCACTGCTCTTTTGTGGGGGTTTCAGGAGAGGGTGGACAAAGTCTAGGAAGGCCAAGGAGATCAGCGAAGTCAATGGAGTTGAAGGTGATTCTAACCCCCTTAATGACTGATTCCAAAGACCAACCATCAGCATTGTGTTTGGCTTTGAGGTTTATGTAAAATAGGCGGGTGAGTTGGGGATAGTAAATGGATTCAAGGTTTAGAAGGGTCCAAACAGAGGTTTGTTTGAGGAGAGAGATGCAAGGTAGGTTCAAAGCTTCCAAAAACTCAAGATCAATGAAATCAGAACAACATATCTTACGAGTTCTAAACTCATCTACCCGTTTTCCAGCCATCTCAGCATTTTCAAACCAAGAGGAGGGCAAGGATTGGTTTACCTGGATAAGTGCAGACGGATCGGCGTTCTTCCTGCGAGCCTTTGTGGGAGCAGTCCTCTTGGCAGACACGTCAAGGCTTCTGAGAGTGCCTTTCCTTGTGCGCTTGGGAGAGGGAGGCTTTGCTGCAGGGGCTTTCAGCTTCTATGGAGACGGGGGAGGAGGAGGTGGAGAAGGAGAAGGAATAGGTTCTGGCTCCTCATCCTCTTCATCCTCAGACCCCGAGTCCTCAGCGGACCCTTCAGCATCGTCTCCCTCAGCATCCTCGTCGTCTGCAGTCCCGTCTTCCTCCTCTTCCTCTTTCTCTGGTTCCTCTTCAGTGGGAACCTCCTTCTCTGCAGCTCTTAGGGCCTCTTCCTCGGCCACTTTTCTGGCTTTCTCAGCCTCTTCCTCGGCTAATTTCCTTGCTAGCTCAACCTCTTCCTCGTCCTTTTTCTTTCTTTGGGCCTCTTCCTCGGCCTCCTTTGCAGCATCTCGTTCCAAAATCTCATCAAGATCCTCCACTTCCTCCTCTTCCTCTTCTTCCTCAGCAATGATTTTCCTTTTCCCTTTTTGCTTGGCACTGAGTGATTTCTTCGTCGGGTGCTTTAGAGACCGCTTGATTTCAGCAATGGTGCTCTAAGGGATGGTTCTCGGGACAGTAGCTGGGATAATGGCTTGAGGAGTAGGTTCGGGTTGAGGGGAAATAACAATGGCCTGGCGTCCCTTGGGGGTAGCGCCAAGGCGTTTGGGTGTGGAGGTCTTCTTGGATTTGGGTGCCATTGATGGGATTCGGCTAAGCTTCCAGAAAAAAGTTGAAGGAGTTTGAGAGAGGGTTTAGGTAAATCTGGAGAGGTGAGAAATTAGGGTAAAGGTTGTGGTTTAAAAAGGGTGAGAGGGTTAAGTTGATGGGACGGGTTTAGGGTTCCAAGGATGGTAATCATTACACTGCCATTTTGAAAAAATTTGATTCCCAAAACAATTCAAATTTCAAACTATCTTGTCACACTTCAATTTAAGAGGGAATAATTCCGAAAATATATTTTCCATAAATAAAAAATACTCGGATATAAGAATTTTTGGAAAATAAGATGTGTACTGCATAAAGAAGGTTAAAAATCATAAAAACTATATTTGATCAAATATCTAATAAGATATTAACCAAATATATGATCCATTATATGTGCTCTACCATTCAGCTCACAATTTTTGACATAATTCTCAAAGGTCTTGACACTGAGTAGAATTTATATTTCGTAAAGGGAAAGCTCCCCCTACGAAAGTGCATCCCTGTTAAGCATTCCAATCTCACGTCTAATGAAGGTGAGCCTGTCCTCTGCCAAAGGCTTAGTAAAGATGTCAGCCCATTGATAATCAGTTGAAATAAAGGATATGGACACATCACCTTTTTCGACATGGTCTTTAATGAAGTGATGCCTTACATCAATATGTTTGGTCCTTGAATGCTGAACATGATTCTTTGTGATTGATATGGTACTTGTGTTGTCACACTTGATGGGAATACCTTTGAGGTTGATGCCAAGATATCTCATTTGTTGAGCTATCCGAAGGATTTGGGAGCAACATGCTCTAGCTGCTATGTATTCGGCTTCGGTAGTGGATAGAGCAACTGAGTTTTGTTTCTTTGAGTGCCAACTGATCAAGGATGCTCCTAAGAATTGGCAACATCCTGACGTGCTCTTCCTATCCACCTTATAGCCTGTAAAATCTGCATCAGAATACCCGATTAATGTAAAATCTTTTTGCTTTGGGTACCATAAGCCAAGCTCCTTAGTGCCATTGAGATATCGAAAGATCCTCTTCACAGCCACGAGGTGAGATTCTTTAGGGTCAGCTTGAAACCTAGCACACATGCAAACACTAAACATGATGTCAGGTCTACTAGCCGTAAGATATAGTAAAGATCCAATCATCCCTCGATACTCCTTTTGATTGACACTTTTTCCAGTCTTGTCTTGATCTAGAGATAAGGTTGAGCTCATGGGTGTCTTGGTGATAGACGGTTTTTAGTCGCCTAAACCGTATAAAAATAAATTCGAACTTACTAACTAATATAGTGTGATAAGTACGAGTCGATCCCACAGAGAATCAAGTTATTCCTAAGTTAAGTTTATTTACCAATTAAGAGAAAGGGGGTTTTTATGTGGTGATAATAAGAAAGAAAATAAAATAAACTATAAACAAGTTAATGGAGATAGCAATTAAGAATAGAGTTTCATCTATAAATATCCACTTTAATTTGACCGGTTGATCCTTGATTCTTCTTCAAGTTCTCTTTTCATCCTATTATTGTTCATGTCCTGATCTTGTGTAAATTACTAGGCCTACGAGTCCTAGTAACCCTTACTAATTAGATAAACCTAACACGGTCAAGATTTAACCTAATAGTAGCTATAAGATTAAGGATTAACCAGGATACATGCAGCACCAAGCTACGAGTCAGCATTTAACATATAATTGATTCTCTACACACCAGTTTAGTCCTACGAGTCCTAAATAGGCATGATTACTACTATGGATTAAGGTTCGCTACGAGGAATCTACAAAATCCTAGCAATAATCTCAACTAGTTGTACGGACTAGAAGAAATCAACAATATTTGCAAAAGAATCAATACGAATCAATAGGAATAGAACAAGAATAGAAATCTCACAACTTTATCCAACCAAAGCTTCAATCCATAGACGAAACGGAAGAGTTTAGCTCTCCATAAAAATAAAACAAAACAAAAGACAATTAGGGTTTTGGGTGGAAAGTTACGGTAGTCGGCTACGGTCAGTCACTTCGGCTCCCATATGAATGTATATATATAATAGAACTAACGCCTACCTAATTCTTTTCTATCCTAATATAGATATACAAAATTAATATAACTAATTCTATCTAATCTAATTTCTATCTAAATACGGCTAAACAATAAAAAATAATAATAAGCAGCTTGATGCAAGCCATGAGACTCCTTCCGTATCCTTTCGTGTACAATTTGATTAGCCCATCTCTCGATCCACGCCGGTCACTTCCAAATTGCAAAATAATCCCAAAAGTTATTATCAACCTCCAAGTTTATACGATCCAGCCCAAAAATACCTGAAATATATAAAAATACTAGTGTAGACTCCGAAAACCAAATAATACAAATTAACTATAAAATATGTAAAATATGCATGAATATGACCTAATATACTATGCAATTATACGAATAAAATAACCTTATCACTTGGCTGCTTTGGATTGATCCATCTTGAACTTCTTCAAGAGATCCTTAGTATACTTGCTTTGATTGACAAAGATCCCTTTCTTAGATTGATGAACTTGTAATCCCAAGAAGAAGTTGAGTTCTCCCATCAAGCTCATCTCAAATTCACTGCACATAATGTCAGAAAATTCCTTGCACAAAGATGTGTTAGTAGCTCCAAACAATATATCATCAACATATATTTGAATAACCAAAATGTCCTTTCCCTTGGTGTTGATAAAAAGAGTCTTGTCGATCAAACCCCTTTTAAAATCATTTTCTAAAAGATATTTTGACAAGCGCTCATATCAAGCTCTTGGGGCTTGTTTCAAACCATATAGCGCTTTGTCAAGTTTGTAAACATGATTAGGAAATTCCGAACATTCAAAACCTGGGGGTTGAGCCGCATAGACTTCTTCCTCTAAGAAACCATTAAGAAAAGCACACTTGACATCCATTTGATATAACTTTATGCTCATAAAAGATGCAAATGATAATAATATGCAAATAGCTTCAAGCCTGGCTATGGGAACAAAAGTCTCCTCGTAGTCAATACCTTCCTCTTGATTGTAGCCTTGAACAACAAGCCTTGCTTTGTTCCTCACGATCTTACCATTCTCATCTAGCTTGTTCCGAAATACACAATGTGTACCAATGACTGACTAATGCTTTGGCCTAGGCTTCAAGGTCCAGACTTTGTTCATTTCAAATTCGTTAAGCTCACTTTGCATAGGAATGATCCAGTCTGGCTCTTGAAGGGCCTCATCTACTTTCTTTGGTTCTATAAGAGAAACAAACGCATAAAAAGCACAAAGATCTTTAAGTTTAGAACGAGTTTGAACACTAGATGTAGGGTCAGAGATGATATCCTTTAATGAGTATGATGAGGAGTATTTGAATTTTTGTTTGCTAGTCTCAGCTCCTTGATTCATCACACCAGCAGGATTGATTTGTGGTGCATCTGACTCCATGGATCTGTTAGGTTCAGTTACAACACTTTTTGACGTTTCAACACAGTTGGATTGGTCACCAAGGGCTTTGGACGAATCTTCAACACCTTGGGCCAATTCTTCAGTGTTGAGAATCTGATCGTGCATGTTTCTCTTCTCTGTGTTCTTGATAGCGGCATCATCACCGTCCTCGTTCTCTGTATGGATGTTAAGATCTAAATCTGCAACACTTTCACTCAAAGAACCGTCATTGCATTTATTAAATATAACATGTATACTTTCCTCAACTAACTTGGTCCTTTTGTTGAAGATTCTATATGCTTTGCTACTTGTGGAGTAGCCAAGAAATATACCTTCATCACTACGCGCATCAAATTTCTCAAGGTTATCTTTTCCATTGTTATGAACAAAACAAGTACAGCCAAAGGGTTTAAAATATGATATAAGTGGTTTGCGGACTTTGAAAAGGTCATAAGGAGTTTTCTTTAAGATGGAACGAATAAGACAACGATTCAAAATATAGTTAGCTGTGTTAACAGCTTCAGCCCAATAGGTTTTAGGTAATGCATTTTCTAAAAGCATAATCCTGGCCATGTCCTCTAGGGTGCGGTTCTTACGTTCCACAACCCCATTTTGTTGAGGTGTCCTAGGAGCAGAAAAATTATGGGAGATGCCATATTTAGCACAAAACAAATCAAATTGAAGTTGATCAAACTCCCTACCATTATCACTTCGAATTGACACTATGGGCTCGTTTCTTAAAGTTTGCAACTCCTTAGAAAGTTTTGAAAAATCAAATAAGGCCTCTGATTTTTCTTTTAAAAATGCAACCCAAGTATATCTAGAAAAATCATCAACAACAACAAGCATGTACTTTTTACCATTGGGAGATTTGACTCGCATAGGACCACACAAATCCATATGTAAAAGTTCAAGGGGTCTAGAAGAACTTACAACCTTTTTGGGTTTGAAAGAGCTACGTGTTTGTTTACCTCGTGTGCATGCTTTGCATATATCAATACCTTTGAAGTTCATCTCAGGTAGTCCTCTTACAAGCCCTTTGGACACAAGCTTCTGTAGTGTATGTGGGCTCACATGATCGAGTCTCCTGTGCCAGAGCTTTGGATCATCCGTCAAAGCCTTTAGACAGGTTAAGCTTCCTAGTGCCACTTGCTCAGCATTCACACCATATATGTTGTTAAAACGATATGCAGTTAGAACTACTTCACCTGTATCTTCTCTACGCACTAGACATCTTTTCTTGTTAAATCCAATATCATTACCACTATCACATAGTTGAGAAACACTAAGCAAATTATACTTCAAACCATTAACAAGATAAACATTTTTAATACTATGGTTAGGATCACTCCCAACACTACCAATACCAACGATGTCACACTTTCCTTTGTCACCAAGAGTGATTGTTCCAGTGGATTGCTTCTTTAGATCATGAAAGAGAGAACTCTTCCCACTGATATGTCTCGAGCATCCACTATCAATAATCCATTTTTGCTCTTTCACCTTGGTGATCTCCTACAAAACAAACATCAACCTTTGTGGCTAGACCAATAAGCAAATTTAGATCCATTATTGGGATAAACCATATTTGGTAAAATAGTGCCTTTGGGGACCCAAACTTGCGTTATCCGTTCTTTTCTCAAATGAACAGGAAATGTATTGCGAATGATATGTGGATCCTTTCTTCTATAGGGGCAGGTGTCTTTTACATGTCCCTTTCTTCTATAGGGGCAGGTGTCTTTTACATGTATTGCCTTTACAAAAGTGGTAATGTGCTGGTTCTTTAAAAACCTTGGATTGTAACCAATACCACTTTTGTTTAGAGAACTTTGTTGCTTACCCAACATCATATCAAGACTGCCTTTGGATTTGGTAAAACTTATGAGGGCTGTCTGTTGGTCTTGAATCTTATTATTCAGGGAGATCTTCTCGTTCTCTAAGTCATGATGTTTACTTCTTAGAGAGGAGAGATCTTGCTTGAGTTCAGATTTCTCTGAGTCAAGAGTCTTGACTTTAATGTCAAGACCTGAATAAGAAGTTTCAAGACTTTTGACCCTCATAGACAGATCCTCAATAGTTCTTTCCTGGTCCACAGGTTTCTTAATAAGAGTGTTAGTTTGGGCAATAAGTTTCTCTTCATTGGCAATCATATTAGAAAGGAATTCCGATAATACATCTTTTGGACTTTCCATAAGCTCTGTTACAATTACCTCAAGCTTCTCATCGGGGAATTCATCTCCTGAGGCCATAAGACAGACATTTGCCTTCTCATCATCGGAGTCTGAGTCAGAATCGCTCCAAGTTGCTACCATGGCTTTCTTTTTACATTTATCACCTTTCTTGGACTGGCTCTTCGTCTTTTGAGGGCAGTCTTTCACAAGATGGTCTGTTTCACCACATTCAAAACAAGACAAAGGTTTAGTCTTCTTGTCATATTTGTTGTATTGAGACTTACCTCGAAATTTAGAAGACTCTGATCCATCCTTGTTGTTGAATTGTTTCTTGATTTTGAGGATTCGAGAAAGACCTCTTGTGATAAGAGCAAAAGGATCATCCTCATCGTCATCCTCATCTTCAGAATCAGACACATCTTTGGGCTCATCCTTCTTAGACTTGAGCGCCAAGTTCTTAGTGCTTGCTGGGAGTTCTCCATCGTCTTCATTGAGAATCAACTCATGTGTGATCAACTTCCCAATCAAGTCATCAAGGGGCAGAGTGGTGAGATATTGGGCTTCCTCTATGGTTTTCACTTTAGGGCCCCATTTGTCTTTTGGGAGACACCTCAATATCTTCCTCACTTTTTCAACGCTCTTAAAGCTCTTGCCGAGAGAGTCAAGGTTGTTGGTGATTTCTGTGAACCGTGTGAACATGGCCTTGATAGATTCATCATGCTCCCTTTTGAAAAGTTCATACTTTCGAAGGAAGATACTGATCTTGGTGTCCTTCACTTGGCTAGTTCCTTCGTAGGTGACAACCAGCTTGTCCCAAATCTCTTTAGCTGACCTACAAGATGAAATACGGTTAAACTCCTCAGTGCTAAAACCACAATATAGTAAGTCAATAGCCCTGTAGTTTTTGGAGACGAGTTCAAGATCCGCTTGGATGTATTCAGCCTCGGTCTTTGCAACTTTGTTTCCATTTGGTCCGTCTTTCTCTGGAACCTTCGGACCATTCTCTATAATGTTCCAAAGTTCTAGATCTTGATCTATAATGAACATTTTCATCAATGATCTCCAGTGGACGAAGTTGTTTCCAACAAAGAGTGGTGGTCTACTGGTAGACATTCCTTGTGCAAATCCTCTGCTTGCTTCACCAGACATGATCAAAACTCACAAGATTGTTAGATCGAAAGAAGTGACTAAAGCTCTGATACCAATTGAAGGTTCCATAATGTATAACAAAGTAATATAAAGATACTCTAGAAGGGGGGTTGAAAAGAGTATGCCGGATTTTCGCAGATAATCTCAAGACTTTTGAAGCACTTGCAAAACCCTTTGAGATTAGATGCAATTCTTTCTTCTGGCAAACCTGAACACAACAGAGTTATACAATTTGAAACAAGTGCGAAAATAGGGTAAAGCAATAAGTAAAGGACGCAATGAATTGTTTACGAGGTTCGACACGAACTTGGCCTACGTCCCCGCCTAGGGTTCTTCCACAACCCTAGGATTCAACCGGATTTTATTGATTCACAAGACTTAGGATCCTAATAGCTCACCGAGAAGCCTCTCTCCTATACAATTGCAATCTAGTCAACTCACGTTCCCTTGGAGTCCTAGACCAATCTAGAAGAGCCCCACCTCTCTCAGCTATCTAGTACAATCCTCTTACACTTAGTGAATCAATCGCCTAGTGTCCACTTCCTGAGTTACAAAACTCTCGAGTATAACACTCACTCGAAATATATCCTATAAGCTCACTGTGTAACTCTCAAATGCTTTGAAACAAAATAAATGACTCTTAAGAACAAGCAGAGAGCACACGAAGAAGACAGATTAGACTTGAAGGCTTGAGTATATGAAAGCTTGTGTTCAACGAATGTGTATCTGTTTTCCCTTCTTCCTTTTCTTTATATTGAACAAATCGGCGCCTAAGGATCTTCTTCAACGGCTAAAGCAGATCGTGGCACCAGAGGTAATCTTCACAATTTTCTATTCTTGGAAACTCTGAAGCCATAATCTCTGATTTTATTCTTCACGTTATTCAGCCCAAGGAAGGAGATATTATTCAAAAACTTGCTGCATATGTTAGTGTATAAAATATATAATAATATCTGGAAATAACATATAGTAATATTCGGACATAATATAACATAAAGTACAGGTTTTGTGTTTCATCAACACAGCGGTAGCTTCAAGACCTTTGACACAAACTGAGTGTCAAAGCCTTTGAAACTATTTCCGATTTTCATCAAGGCAGTGGAGTTATCACCCTTCTTGGTGAGGGTGGATGCCAACATAAGCGTAAGAAAGGGAGTGCTCACTTTTAACATCAGCGATGAGGTAATTGAGTATTTCTTCAATAAAACTGAAAGGCATACAGGTCCCATGGAAGAGGTAAAGTCCATATTAGCCGGATACATTACTTGCGGGGAACCTAAGGTAAGAAATATGACCCCCGAAGAGCTGGAAAAGAGGGATATGGAAGCCCAGGTGGAAGAGTTCATGGCCATCCTAAACGAAGAAGCAGAGAATCCACTTGACATAGATCAAGGTACGTCGATATGGACTAACTATTTTTCGGATTCTTTGCCAAGTATGGGGTCGAAATCGACTAGAGCACAAAGTCAGTCGATATCGACGAACCCAGGTCGATATCGACCTGCCCAAATCGACCCGATTCCACCTGTTGAGCCGAAGCAACCCGATTTCGAGCAGCAGAGCTCGATATCAAGTGACCCTACTCGATATCGACTAGATCCCCAAGAGGTCCCGAATTTTGAATCTGCGAAGGTAAGCCAAGGTATGGATCTTTCTTCTCCTATTTCAATCAATGATTTATCCATACATGAGAGGGGTTTGCCTTGGTATGTGCGCTTATGCAGGATTTCCAATGATGAGCCCAAAGAATATGAAGTTGGAGACAAGGTCTATGTTTCCAAATCAAATGATCATTGGTTCCCCAACAAGTTCAAAAAGAAGAAGATGGGCCCTTTCACGGTGAACAAGATCCATTCCGGAGGACTGCAGCTGATGGACAAGAATGGAGTCTTGTTTGAAGCCCAAGCTACATGGGCTCTACAAATGCCACTTTGAGCTTAATGGAGAAGTCGGCCTAGCGACTATAAAGTCTAGAGCTTGTAAATAGACATTTATTTTTGGGATTTTTGGACATTGTTGCTTTTGTTTTTGGTTTTGGACATTATATTTTCTATTGTGGGTATTTCTCTTCTAAATTTTTCAGGTACAAGGAAGGATGCAACAAGTCGATTTCAAGTACAGTAGGTCGATATCGACCATGCCTACTCGATATCGACCAAGGCCTACAGCAAAGCACTCGATTTTTGATATCCTGAACATCTGTCTAGTGAGTTTCTTTCTTTACCCTTATTTTTTATACAGTGAGGACACTGTAATGTTTAAGTATGGGGTGGGGGAAGGGCTTACTTCATGCATATTTGACATTATTTGTGCATTATTTCTTGAATTGGTTATACATGGCTATTTTGGAATTCATTATCAATCTAAGTGCTTATATGTATGTTTTCCAAAGTTTAGAAAAATGACCCCCATTAAAATTTTTGATTAATGTCATGGAAGTTTAAAATTGAACTCGACGATGCAAAATTGGATTCATTAGAGATATAGCATGAAATTGCCTAGTAAAGGGAAGTCACAATGAAGTGCATTATTTTAATGAAAATCGTGAAAGGAGGTAAAATTTGATATTGCTTTTGACATGTTGCATGATAAGAGGATGGAGGACTTTATATTTCCATATAATGCTTATATGTTTATATTCCTAGCTTTACATATGCTTATGCATCACAAAAGTCATATTGAGCCTTATTGTATATATTGCTCCACATGATCTAAATATTGCCCATTCTTTACCTTATTTCCATCTGGGAATTATGTTGAGAATGAAAGTACATTATGGAGATTATTATATGGTGTTTGTGTTGTTATCATATTTAGAGTTTGGCAAGAAGTTTGAAAAATATATGGAAAATGTAATGAGTGAAAGAAAATCCGATCACCTCAAGAGATAAAGGTAGATCGACCCTGCTCGCTGAGATAATAGTTCGGCGATATGGGATACACATGTGAGGAGTCTAAAGCACTAAGTATACGGGGCCATTCATGACACCCATGTTTGCGACTCGCGAGAAGGCAGTGCTGAGGTTAGAGAGGTAAAAGCATAATATTGAAAAAAGCAATGAGCGATGAGAGAAAGGTGATGATTCTTAAGAAGAAGGAATGTGGTAAGAAAGTTTGGAAAGTACTTTATTTCCCCAGATTATTAGTACCACATGGCCAAAAATTGCCCACCTTTAGCCTTTTACCAATCTACTCCTTATTGAGCTTAAACTAAAGTTCTCTTGATTATGAATGCTTTGTCATATGAATTGTTTTGCATAACCCTCCTTTTGTGAGTAGATGTTGCTTTTTATTGCACATGCATGGATTTGTGACATTAGTACCTTTGCAAGGATGGTAATTGATTATAGGGTTATATGGCAATGAATCTAAGATGTTGAGAGTTTGAATTCTTCCCCTGAATGACCATTAAAAGTATTGCTTGAGGACAAGCAAGCTTAAGTATGGGGTGTTTGTTGTGAGCCTAATTCGCCATGTTTTATACTTACTTTTATATCGATTTCTGCATATATTTCACACATTTGGGCTAGAATAGTTCAGAATCTATGTAGTTTATGTTCATTTGCCAATTATGGAATCTACACCAGTTTTTGTTTAATTTCGCAGAAATCAAGGCAATTTACAGCAGTTTAGAGAAAGGAGGAAAAGCTCGAAGTCAACTACAGAAAGTCCGAGGTCAAGGAGTAGCAGAACCAGGACAAATCGAGCTGGAAATGAGAAAATAGACTCGACACCATCTGGTCGATATCGAGTACACTAAGTCGATATCGAGGAGTCCAGTCGATTTCCATCTGAAGAAGCCAGAATCGACTAAGTAAGAAGGGAGTTGGTCGATATCGACTACTCTAAGTCGATATCGAGTTGACCAAAAATCGAGTAAAGATCTGGAATCGACCAAGAAATCTGAAGAAGGAAAATGAAGGTCGATATCGACCTAGCCAAGTCGATATCGAGTTGAAGCAAATCGATTTGTCTCCTGGAAGTCGAAATCGAATAGCAGAAGCGAACTGAAGAAAACGCAGGTTGATATCGAGTGAGGCAAGTCGATATCGAGTGGTGCCCAGTTGGCCGATTTTGAGCTAATCCAATTTTTAATCAAAGTTCTATCCAAAGTCCAATGGAGATATCCACAAGATCAAATTCTATCAAGTTCTATCAAGATGGAAGAGATATTTATCTACTTTAGATATAGTTCCCTTTTAGATATTATTTCCTTTATCATAATGTTTTATCTTATATTATTAGATAGATTTAGATATAGTTGTTCCATCCTAGAATAGCTACATGGAACACTATAAATAAAGCCTTAGGGGCTGAGTTTTATTATTTCAATTCCAGAGACAATTAGTTACATAGAGAGAGTAGAAAGAGAGAGTTGGAGCTGATTGAGGTTGGAGAAGGCGAGAGCGGGATTTGGCTTCGATTGGTTGTAAGCTTTCTTTTATTTCATTAATGCAATTTAGTTTCCTTTTATTATTGATGTCTTTCTTGATGATGAAGAGCGAGTAGTCACCCAACTTCTAGGGTCGGGGTGAGCCCGAAGGTAGCCATGTGAGGTGATGCGGTAAAGGTACAATCTTTGGATGCAATTCGTCTTCTATCCCTACAAGCATGATTCTTTTGCGAAAGTTGAAGGTGATCCTTGTTTGTGTTATTGAAGCGAAAGTGATCTTAATACAACTTGGATTAATTATGTGAAAAAGGGTTAGTAACAATTAGAGTTTATGTGAAAGCCTCTATCTTCCTATTTGTTAATAACGAGAGTTATTTGATGAAAAACATGATCTTTTATGCCTTTATGTATTATTTTGCATGGTTATCGTTGTGGTGTTGGAACCCTGATCTTGGAAGTCTTTATTTTATTGATTTATTTCACAATTTTGGAATTCTGTCTGCGAAAAGTTGCGAGTTTTAAAGTTTCTGTTCAAGTCGATATTGAGTTACTGTCAGCCAATTTTTCTACTCGATATCGAGTTAGCCAGGTCGATATCGACCAAGTTTCTGCTGCTTGTTATTTTTCTGCTCTTCTCTGTGTTTTACTGTTTCTGTTGAGATTTGGAACTGAAAAGGCAGGCGCTGACACTCTTCCTCGTGGATCGATCCTGACTAGCTTCTACTACAGCGGGAGGAAGTCTTGTAATTAATTTGCGGAGATCAGGGAGTTGAATTTGCGATTTATATTTCATACATGATTTTCCTCCTAACAGTTGCCACAAGGTCGATCAATCCTAATTAACTCGAATCTATTATCTAAACCATTATATACAATGCAAAGTTTTATGCTGCCAACGACTATCCATAAGGAATTAGACCAAATAAACAGAACTTTCTTCTGGAATAAGGATCTCCAGTATAGACCACTTATAAGTTGGGACAAAATTTGTAGACCGAAAAAGAAAGGAGGATTGGGAATTCGGAAATCTCAACACATGAACGAGGCTCTTTAAATGAAATTTCTATGAAAAACTCTTGCTGAAGCGGAAAACATATGGGTTAAAATAATTAGGCATAAATACATGAAAGAGAATGACATTTTAAATTTCCAAAACACTAAAAATGCTTCATGGCAATGGAGAAAGGCAACATCATTAATCAAAAATTAATAGAGGGACTTATATGGTCAATTGGTGATGGTAAGTCAGTCAGGTTCTGGATAGATAAATGGGTCATCAACTCTCCCCTTGCCAATAAGATCATTGGGAACCAACAAGTTGATATGAACACAAAAGTAAGTGAATTCATATTAGCTGGTAGATGGTGGAAAGAGAAGTTAAGTAATATTTTGGATCAAAACACAATTCAAAAGATAGTAGACATTCCGTTACCTGTTAACCCAACCTCGGATCGTCTATATTGGTGGTCGGATATGCAAGGTTGGTTCACAACGGCTAGTGCGATGAAACTTATATCAAACCAAGAGTGCCTCACTGATGACCCCAATTATTGGATTTGGAAGATTGATACTATCCCTAAAATTAAAAACTTGTGGAAAATTTCCCAGAGTGATTTACCCACAAGGGAGCAATTAGCACGAAGGGGTACACCTGTTCCAAATTGCTTCTCTTTTTGTGATGTCTGATCGGAAGACGAAGCCCACTTGTTTGTGGATTGTTCATTTGTACAACACTCCAGTTTAGGAAACCAAAAAGTCCGATGCATTATTCGTAACCTTCCCAACTCAACAAGTGATGCCAGACTTATCATGGAAAAACTAGGCCAATCGCTTAATAAGGTTGAAAAAGAAGAAATGATAATTAAATGGTGGACAATATGGTTCTATAGAAATCAGAAAAAACCAACGAACGCGGAAATACAAATTTTTGAGCACTCTATCAAGGAAAATTGGAAGAAAGCATCGACCGGTGACTTCCACATTGACATTGAGGATAAAAGAGTAAGGTCGACATAATGACGAAAAGTGAGTAGGAAAAATGTTAGATGGAGAAAACAGGATCGTGGGTTCTTGAAAATAAATTTTGATGGTGCTTCATTCCCTGAGGAAAATGCAAGTGCAGGATACATTGTTAGAGATTGGGAAGACAAAACAATCAACATTGGGTATAGACGCCTGATGATCCACTCACCACTAATGGCGGAAACGATTGCCCTTCGCGAGGGCATAATGTATGCAGTCAATACTGGGACGCATAGTATTGTTGTTGAGGGTGACTCGGAAATTATTATAAATCATCTTAGCTCTAATGGCTCATGCCCCTGGGAGATCAAACTAATGGGGGACATTAAAAGGATTGTTCAATCCTTTCAGGGAGTAGTTTTTTCCCATGTGAACCGCGAAGGTAACAAAGTGGCTGATAAGGTTGCACACCTTAGCTGCTTTGTTAGCGGGCCTGCACTGGTATCACATACAGATCATTTAGATCTCATCCATCAGGATGCTATAGGTTAGATTTTCCAACTGAATTCTTACTTAATAAAAAAAATCCAGCAGATGTCCAGAATGCAGATCCACGAAACATGATTACCTCGTGCAAATGACAGCTTCATCTATCATGTCTTCAAATGCTAATCAACGGCTGAGATCAACCCAAAATTTCTCTATATTTTGTTTATTTGGTCAATGACGCACATGCCCAAAGGGCATCTTCATCTACCATGTCTGATCATCACGATTCACGAGTCAACATAACGATCCCTGTCCGTGTCCGATCAAATCAACGGTCACAAATCCATCTACCTAAACCTTTTCGTATGGCGCGGAGCACCGGATCCCCTGTTCCACTTCTTCCGTCTAGCGGCCCCCACACACTCTCCTTTTCGTTCTCTCTCAAGTGGCAGTCAACTTCCATCAACCGGTATCCTTCCGCCAACAAAAATCCCAATTTCTCCTATTTAGTGCGATCCATCGATCCATCCATCTCTCCCTTCATCTTCGGAGATCTCCAAATTTCTCAAGTAGCTGCCTCTGCGTTGCAATGTCAGGTAACAAGACGATGACCACCACCACTGCTCTCTTCACTCCTTACAAGCTCGGCGCATTCGATCTCTCTCACAGCTGAATTCAGTGCTTTTGTGTTCATGTAGCGATTGCTTTGATAATTTGACTTTGTTTGATGGATCCGTTGATTGCTTTGTTGTTTTCAGAGTGGTGATGGTGCCGATGACGAAGTGTAGGGCGTTGAATGGGATCCCTAATGACGTGCTGGCTGAGTATTATACTGAGAGGGCTACCGATGGTGAATTTCTTATCACTGAGGGCACTCTTATCTCTGAAACTGTCACCGGGTAATTTAATTCATATAACTACTCATTTTTGTCAATATTTCCGTGTGTTCAATCTTAAGTTTTGTATCTTCACTTGTAGTTCCTAGCAAAGCGGCTTGGTGTTCTCAATTAGCTGAATTTAGGTTTTGAATGTTTGTGATTTCTGCTTGTTACCGAGGGTTTGATAGGGATCCAACGAGTAGTAGTACTTTTTCACTATTTGAAACAAATAAAGCAATTGGTGTTTTGTTCATGCGAGATACAAAGTATATATCGGAATTTTAGCTTGTATTTGCGAACCTTTGCAAACCTAGGCTAGAACTCGTAAATGGCTGTTTTGGATGTTTGCTTTTGTGCACTATGAAGAAACAACAATTCAGGTTGTTTCTTCTACCAGATTCAACACAAGCACAATTCAAGGAGTTTCCTCCATGGAACCGAGACAAGCAAAGTTTGTTGAGGATTTTATGTATTTTCTTATTAGTCCTTGCAAGCTGTTACAAGCTCTATATATATACAAGTCTAACCACTCCTTAACTAAACCAAAGTTATCTAATCTAACCAATGTTTAACCCATATAGCTAACCAACATCTAACCAACATCATCATCTAACTATATCCTCCAGATACCCCCCTCAAGGTAGGCGTGTACCATGTAAAACAAGTCCCATCTTGGAACTCAAATTGAAATGTTGTTGGGAACCCAGGGGCTTAGTGAATAAGTCCGCCAACTGCAAATGTGTGGGAACAAATGCAGGAATCACAAGCCCTTCATGAACCAAATCCCGGATATAATGACAGTCAATTCGCAAGTGCTTCGTGCGTTCATGGTATACCGGGTTATTAGCCAATTGCAAGGCTGACTTGTTGTCACAAAACAACTGAAATGGACTCTGACAGGTCACCCGAAGATCATCCAAAATGCCCCTGATCCAGACCACTTCACTGCTCGTCTGAGACATACTCCTGTATTCACTCTCTGTTGACGATTTGGACACAATATGTTGCTTCTTGGTCTTCTAGGACACCAGACAATCGCCCAAGAACACGCAATATCCCGTTAATGATCTGCTTGTGTCTCTACATGTGCCCCAATCTGCGTCTAAATAAGCCCTGACCTTTAACGAACTGGAGCTCGGATAGAACAAAGAACAGTGTATAGTTCCCTTGAGGTATCGAAGCAGGAAAAGAGCATCTCTCAAGTGAGGAGCTCTAGGGTTGGCCATAAATTGAGTCAGTTGCTGTACCGTGTAAGCAATGTCCGGGCGAGTCATGGTTAGATACAACAGGTGATAATGCATATTTAGACAGGCATTATAGAGTAGTTTTAGGGTCATTTAGATGTATATATTGCATTTTAAAGGGTTAGTTTACTTGTTTGCTCATTTGGTACTTAAGGGCGGAATCTACACAAGTTTAGCAAGTAATTGCAGATTTTGGACTCGAAAAAGGGAGGAGATCATTCATTAGAGTCATATGGATCATCTGGAGGCAAGAACGAGCTAGAGATTCCAAGTTGGAATCCACAAGGAAGAGACAAAAGGCATACAAGAGAGAAAACGGCACCCGCGGCCAGAGGAACAAGGAAAGACAGAAAACCGCACCCGCGGCCGCACCCGCGGCCATTACAGCAGATCGCCAATTCTGGGCAGCACCCGCGGCCTGGTCGCGGTTTTCCTGGGCCGGATTCAGCGCCGATTTTTCTATCCTCTTAAGTTGGGCCTATCTTTGGGAAATACTTTCTAGGTTTTTATGATGGTATTCTTAGGTATTTAAAGACTTATTTTAGATGTTTTTAGGTTATCTTTTATCCTTTGAAGAATTGAGAGACGACGTTTTAGAAGCATGAGCAACTAAACTCATCTTGTTTTGCCTACGATCAAGACTTGGTTTTGTTGAATTGTGAGTTTGGAATTCTAGTTGTTTTCTATTATCTACTTCAATATCTTTGTGCTTTAATTGCTTGTAGTGTTGATTCTACCTTGATTTGCGACCTCGTTAGAATTGCATCACTGCTAGGGTTTTGATTCATACGTTTGTGAAACTTAATCCAAAGTAGCGAATACAATTGAGTGGATCTCATAGAAAAACTTGATTGTATAAGAAATTGACTATAGGTTAAATGTTAGTTATTTAGGGAATTAATATTGCTTATAAGCTTAATATATCTTTAGACTTAATGCTATTCCTAGGATTAAACCTTAATCTGTGTTAAGATTGCCTAGGAATAAAGGATTATTAGGACTCATAGGACTAATAATCTATTTAAATCAAGATAAGAGTGGATATAGAAAAGATACAACTAAAAGGAAGAACTATGATCAAGTAGACGAACCAAAGTTGAGATTCGTAGGTGAAACATCTCATTCATCATTATTTACAACCATCACCATTATTCACTTCTTGAGTTCTTTTCATCTTTACATCTCTACAACCCCCGTTGTTTACTCTTGTTGGTGATTATAACGCTTAAAGTAACGGTAGTTCCTTGTGGATCGACTCCAGACTTACTAGCTATACTAGTTGGTTAGCTTGGATATTCTTTTGATAGGAACCCGACAATTTTGTCCTGTCAGCAGGCGCCCTACAAGTCTTCTATATGATTCTGGATCCTCCAACAGATTGCCATCATTGACGCTCCAATGTAAATTCCGTTGCATCGGGAACTTGGCAGGTTTGCAATTCAACATAGACGCATTGGATAACAGATCAACTACGTATTTTCGTTGATTGAGAAAGATGCCCTCTTGAGATTTAGAGATTTCCATGCCCAAGAAACACCAAGCGAGACCCAAATCTTTGATTGTAAACGCCCTTTCCAACGATATCTTAACTGAAGCAATCAAGGTGTCATGACTGCCAGTGATCAATACGTCATCAACATAGACCAAAGCTATCGTGAATGCACCCTTTGAAGCCCAGAAAAATAAGGAATAATCATGCCAAGACTGTCTAAAACCCAAGCCAACCAGGTGCTTTGTTAGTTCGCCATTCCATTGCATACTGGCTTGCTTAAGCCCATAGATTGATCTATTCAATTTAAAAACCTTCCCAGGTGCAATACCATACCCTGGAGGGGCCTTCATATACACCTCTTCCTCAATGTATCCGTGCAAAAAGGCGTTGTTCATTTCTAGTTGGTGTAAGTTCTACTCCTTCACCAAAGCTAAAGCCAAGAGAATCCTAACTGTATCATACTTAGCCACAGTTGAAAAAGTTTCCTTGTAATCCCTATCCTTCACTTGATTGAATCCTTTAGCAACTAGGCGTGCTTTATACCTCTCAATCTCCCCATCAGCTCGAAATTTCACCTTGAAAATCCATTTACAACCGATAGCTTGCCTACCAGTTGGTAACTCTGTGACAGTCCATGTGTTGTTCTTTTCCAAGGCATAAATTTCTTTGGCCATAGCCTCTCTCCATTCCTGGCTCTTATGTTCTTGTGAAAAAGATGACGGCTTAGGGACAGAGAGTACATGAAACAAGGAATGAACATAGTTGGAGGAATAACCAACTAAATCATGTGGACTGACAACAGAGAAAACTGGAGAAAGTGTGGAGCTTGTACTGTCATCAGGACGTCGTGAAGGTAGTCCATGATACACAAAATCATGGAGGCATTTTGTCGAACTATACGCCTCATATGTCATTCAAAGGGTTGACTTACTGAATCAGGAGACACATCTCCAACAGGATCTGTCTGTGTGAGAGGTAGAGAGTCAGCTACCTTATCATGTGGTGTGTGCTCTTTAGTCTCTATCATGGGAGACAGTTGAGTAGGAGAAACATGCTCCACTCTTTCAGAGGGCATCAGATGACTGCCATGTGGGGTTGGTAAAAGAATGGGGTGACAATTACCCTCATCTCCAAATAACACTGGAGGCAAAACAGACGGTCCTTGCTCATCAGAGGCAATATCAATGTCTGACCTACCTTTAAAGGGAAACACTTGCTCCTTGAACACCACGTCTCTACTTACAAAGACTTTATGAGTGTTCAAAACAAAGAGCTTATATGCTTTCTATCCTGGCGGGTAACCAAGAAGCACACATCTCTTTCCAGATGCTTCAAGCTTGCTCCTATGAACCCGAGGCACATGAGCATAAGCTAAACAACCGATTACTCACAGTATTGAGTAATCAGGAGGTTTGTGGAAAAGGATCTCATAGGGTGTCTTCCAACCCAACACTGATGAAGGAAGGAAGTTAATGAGAAAAGTGGCTGCCAACACACACTCCCCCCAAAACCTAATTGGAAATCCAGCATTCAACCTAATAGCCCGAGCAGTTTCCACAACATGCCTGTGCTTACGTTCCACAAGACCATTTTGCTGGTGAACATAGGCTACAGATTTTTGATGCACTATTGGTTGCAACCAGTGCTAGAAAATCTGATATGATCCTACCCACCTGACCTTTTTCACGCTAAAGAAAAGTCTAGGTGGACCTGGAGTGATCATCCACAACAGTGAGAAAGTAACGAGCTCCACATGGAGATGGTACTGAGTAAGGTCCCCACACATCCATGTGTATTAAAGAAAAAGGAGAATCAGCAACTGTAACACTTCTTTCAAATGGAAGTGAATGAACTTAGCAAGATGACATGTCCCACAATCAAATTGAGTATTGTTTATACCCTGAACACCAGAGATTCTCTTCAATTTCGACAGGGATACATGCCCTAGTCTAGAATGAAATAAGCTTATTGAATTTAAAGAAGGAAGATATGCAGTAAAATGGTCACTAATTGAGTCACTCACATCCGTAGCTACTCTCTTGATGCCTGATGACATTGCTAGGAAACACTGAAACCCAGAAAATCTGTAAATGCCTCTATCTCGCACTCCCACAGCTAGAGTTTGATTAATTGAAGTGTCCTGCAACCAACATTTGTGTTTAGAGAACACAAACAAACATCCATCATCATCCAAAATCTAAGATACTGACATCAGATTTTATCTAAACTTCGGCATGAACAACACATCTTTCAACACGAATGAATTGTTCATCCTAATCGAGCCCGAATGATACACCGATTGTTTGACACCATTTGGGAAACCAATCACCACAGGTTTGGCAAGAAGATGTAAATCATCGAACATCTCCTTGTTGCACACTATGATATATGAGGCTCCTGTGTCAACAATCCAAGTGCTCGGCCACTGTGAAGTATTCTGAAAAGAACTAAGGCAAGATACCATACCTGCAAAGTTCATCGAGCTCATAGCTCCATCCATGAATGTCTGAATTAACAACTGACTTCCCTTTCATTGCCTTGAGAACTTCAGCAACCACTGCATTAATCAGCTTAGAGTCTGTCACTTCTGCATCACTACCAGTAAGCGGTGTCTCATCAATAGAAACATCTTGAGCACTAGCAACGATCTTGTCTTCATGTGGACGCTTAGGACCTGTATACCAGTCGGGAAACCCGAGCAGTTTGAAGCATGGCTCCTTGACATGTCCCCTTTCCTTGCAATAATTGCAGAACATTTCCATTTTAGCTTTCTGGTGGTCCTTTTTCTGATCTCCTCCTTTCCACTGGCCAGAATTGCTGTTGGATCTACCATTGGATGAATTGGAAGATGGCGCTCCCTTTCCGGTGTTTGAATTCCCATAGTTTCTCACTGCTAGGACTTCATGATTCTGAGATCCGGTGCCAGTAATCCCTTTCTGGCGTTCGATCTGTAAAACCATGTGGAATGCACGATTCACAGATGGAAGAGGATCCATAGCCAGTATATTGGATCGTATTCCTTCATAAGTGTCAGATAATCCCATAAGGAATTGCATCAATTTCGTTGTGGCATCACGATCCACCAGCAATTTCAGAATTCCACATGAACACGATTTCAATACTCCTCACTTACGGATCGGAATTCCTTCCCGCTCTTGCAATTCGTCCCAACCTCGCTTCCATTTACCAAAGTAATCCGAAACCGACGAGTTTTCTTGTTTAATATCGCTGATTTCTTTCTTAACTTGGTAGATCAACGGAGCATTTTTCTCGGCAAACCTCTCATGAATGTCTTCCCAAAGATGCTGAGATGAATTCGTGTACATGAATCCTTCTGTCAGATCTGATTTCCTGGAGTTTAATATCCAGCTGGACACCATGAAATCACATCTCTGCCACCTATCATAGTCATCGTGCACCTCGGACGGTTTCTCGACCTTGCCGTTGATGAATCCGAGTTTCATCTTGGCGCCGAGTGTCATACGAATCGCTCGAGTCCAGCTATGGAAGTTTCTACCGTTGAACTGTGTGGACATCAGCTATATACCTAGATGGTCAGAGTTCGAGAGGAATAGCGGATCCGACTGATTGGCTCCGAAACTCCGACCATCGCGGCTCTGGTTTGTATTCTTCGACGGGATCTGATCAGCGACGTTCTCCATATCACAAAATTGAACCGAAATCTCTGCTTCCTAAGCCTTGGAGCTCTGATATCATATGAAGAAACAACAATTCAGGTTGTTTCTTCTACCAGATTCAACACAAGCACAATTCAGGGAGTTTCCTCCATGGAACCGAGACAAGCAAAGTTTGTTGAGGATTTTCTGTATTTTCTTATTAGTCCTTGCAAGCTGTTACAAGCTCTATATATATACAAGTCTAACCACTCCTCAACTAAACGAAAGTTAGCTAATCTAACCAATGTTTAACCCAATTAGCTAACCAACATTTAACCAACATCAGCATCTAACTATATCCTCCATATGCACGAGTAATCAAGTAATGTGCTTTTATTGTTTATATACATGGCGAGTGATCAGTTCTATATTAGAGGGGATTCGAACTTGTAAGTTGAGTTCATATATCTTATTTGCTTGTTAACGCTTTGTAGGTGAAATTTGATCAAGTACGAAATTGGTGGCCTGGTGCATCAAATAAACATTAATTCATTTATAAAATATTTATTGGAAAATTATGAATTGTTCTAAGCGCTAATTAAGGTCGGACTTGTCACTCTTAGATATATGAAACCTCTTGCAAGCTTATGCTAGCACTATATATATTGTTAACTGCATATCTTTCTTGTTATGTATGTGTTTAATGCAGCTTGAAAAACTACAATTTGTCATGCTTTTTTAATCCATCATTAGCATTAGCTTGATTCCTGACATTTTGTGTCAATCCTATGATTTCCTCATATATTTTGAAACACGACTTGCTGAGGTGGAACCAAGATTGATGACTGGGTTCATAAGTTGGCCTTCAATAACAATTTTTTACTAGTTATATCATGCCTAACCTATGAGTCTGAATTAAGTTGTTGTAGCTTATTTTTGGTGAGGAAAATAATTTATTATATAATGCCTTCGAACCATTGATTTATTGGATTCGATGGGATTGAGATCCATGGGGCCCATGGATACCTAATCGATCAGTTCTTGAAGGATGGCATCAATGACCGAACAGATGAATATGGTGGTTCGCTCATGTAATGTTATGTGTTTACTTTCCTAAGCTTTTCCTTTGGCATGTAATATTGTTTTATGTATGCTTAGACATGTATGTGTGTATGATGATTATACAGGTAACTTATAGTATATGTTATACATATATGATGCACTATAGTGTGTGTCTCGACTGAGTCGTATTGAGCCTATTTAGGCTTGATCCTCTAACGAGACCATAACTATAGCGGAGTTAATATATATGCATAAACTATACTATATATGTTATTTGTATAAGGTATGGTAAGGTATGATGGGAAGATGTAACATAACCTGGTATTGGGCTTCAGCCCATTACTTGGCCTAACCGGATCTCAAAGATGGATGAGCTGGTAGCCCAGCCTAGTGGCGCGGAGCTTAACCCTACCTCTTTAGCTGGAGCGCTGCGTTTTGGTGTTTGGCGTTTGACCTAGCTATAAAACGTCGCTTCCTGTCCTGGGAGCTACACTCTTCAGCTTCTGTCTTTCTCTCTCCTCACAAACGCTCTCTCTCCGCTAGGGTTTCTAGGGTTTGGAGTTTTCTCATTCTCTTGCCGTCGGTTCTTGAGCGCTCTGAGAAGAAAGCTTGCTGGTGGCTCCTCTGGAAGGTGGATCGAGCTCCGGCGTCCTCTTGGGTGGCCGCTCTCCTCGTCTTCTGAGATCTAGGGTTCTAGAGATCGATTTCTTCATCGATCTTCTGGTTTTATCCCATACAGGGGGATTTCTTCTTCTTCCTTGTACCTCTGATTCACATGCATGCTAGTTTAGGGTTGCTTGCTTTCATTGCTTGTATCATCCCTTGTACGAACTCTCTTATAGTGGATTCGGCCAACTCTTGAGGCCCCATGGATGTAGGTATTATACCGAACCACGTAAAACCGCTTGCGTGTTCTATTGCATGTGATTCTTGCTTGATCTTTCGTTTATCGCTTAGATATTATTCGCTTCCGCTTATCAAAACCGATTTCTAGTTGGATCTAGGTTTTACGACGTGGTATCAGAGCTTGAGTGTCCTGATCTTGATTTCCTGGCTCATTCTTGAGTTCTAGGGATAGGGATTGGACGTAGGGCCTCGGGCGGACCTAAAAGGCGACATCCCTGGTGCCACACCCCCACCTGCGTGACGTACCACACCCTTGCTTGCTAGATCTAGGTCTTATGTGCTTGGATCTTGTGCTTTGTGTGCTTCTGATCTTCAAGTTTTCTTGTTTTTGCTTGGCTTGATAGGATCTGTAGTTGCACTGTTTGATTCATACTATCTTGAATCATTTTTTGTGTTCTTTAAGTCATTTACTAACTGTTTAGTTGTATTACAGGTACAATAAAACAACTATGGGTGATAAAGGCACTTATCTAAAGCCCTTCAATGGCCACACTGATTTTGCAATGTGGCAACTAAAGATGAAGACAATTCTCATCAAAGAAAAATGTTGGATTGCTATAACCAACAAGTTTCCAGATGGGACAGCTAAGGAAAAAATCTTTGAAACTGATCAACAGGCTCACAGTGAAGTTATGCTTCGCTTAAGTGACGAAGTTGCTAGACAGGTATTGAATTTTGACACTACTGAGAAGCTTTGGGAAGGTCTGGAAGGTTTGTACTTGGTAAAATCTCTCCCTTCTCGTGTTAATTTGTTTAATAAGCTGTTTAATTTCAAAATGGATGTTTTCTGCCCCTCGTCTGAAAATCTTGATAAGTTTCTTACTATTATTCAAGATTTACAGAGATGTGGTGACAAAGTTGAGGAAACTCAGCAATGTGTTTTGTTGTTAAATTCTTTGCCTGCTCAATTTGATACTTTTAAAGATGTTGTGCAATACAGTACTGAAAAACTGGAAAAGAAAGTTATTCTTGAGTCCATTATTCGGAAAAATGATGCTTTGAAGGTCTTTAAAAACAAATATGAGCTCAAAAATGATCATAAACCTGACAATAAGAATGAAGTGCTTGTTGCTAGAGGTAGGTTTAAAGGCAATAAGAATAATAACAACAATAACAACAATAAACCACCTCAGAAAGATTCCAGTAAAACTGATAATCATCAAAATGGTAAACCTGATAAATATCACCTTATGTGTTCTTACTGCTCTAAATCTGGTCACATTGAGAAACACTGCTTTAAGAGGAAGAAAGATGAAAGGCTTGCTGGTAAGAAGCCTAATGTCTCTGATGTGCTTGAATCTCATCCTTATTAGACCATCCGCAACCATGGGGTAACCTCTTTCCCCTTTTTTCCCCATCTTCCAATCACAATTTTACAACTCATTTATTTTTTTGTTTAAAATAATTTACACTTTTTCTACCTCTTTCTAAAAGTTTTACTCTACAACCATGGGAAACCTCTTTTACCTCTTTTCAAATTTATTTTCATTTTTTCTTTTCTTTTATATTTTTCCCTTTATTATATGTGTATCATCATATATTATTGTGAATTATTTTTATTTGTAATGTTATAAATAAATAAAAATAGCAAATAGTTAATATAAATATATTTTATTAGATCTAGATTAAAATAAAAAAAAAGTTAAAAACATTATAACATACGTAAATACTAATAGAACTACCTATAAATTTGAATCATAGCCTTGGAATTGGTTCCACAAGTGCTCAACCAAATCATTCTTCAAATGTTGTTGGTTTGGAAAAAAAAAAGAGGATTGTATACATTGGCAGGATTATGTGGGGTATAATTTTGATATTCTGGTGTTCAAGAATTGTTAAACATTTGCAACATCACTTGAAATTGAGAATTTTTTAGAAGATTTGGATCAAAAGACATATTTGGAATGGGTGGAGTATTTGGATTATTGTGATCCATGGTTAAGAAAATAGGTGCAACTACAATAGATCAAGATGGGGTTATATATAGGATAAAATTGCGCTCAAATTATAGAAAAAAATTGGGATATTTTATTTTATAGAAAAAAATTATAGAAAAAAAAATATGATAAAATTGGGCTCAAATTATAGAAAAAAATAAAATTAAACCAATGGGATATTTTTTTTAAAAAAATAATGAAATATAAATATAATTTTATTTCATTTTAAATCCCATTACAACTAATAAATCTAAATGTAAAATATATCAACCTACTTTATCATAAAAAAAAAAGAAAAAGAAAATTAGAAAAGGGAAGAGGTTACCTCTCCCTATCAAGGTAACCCCTTTCCACCTCTTACCTTAAGGTAAAGGCCACAATCATGGGCTTACTTTTTAGCAACCTTAAGGTTGCTAAAACCCATGGTTGCTCATGCTCTTATACTACTGAAGTGCTTGCTTTGTTAAATTCTGGTGACTCCAATGCTTGGATTTTAGATTCTGGATGTACCATGCATGCTACCTTTCATAAGTCTTGGTTTTCTGACCTTAAAAGCTATGATGTTGGTACTGTCATGCTAGGTGATTATTCTGTGCTTAAAATAAAAGGTGTTGGTTCAGTTGCTTTGAGAATGTTTGACAATGTTGTTAGAGTTATAAAGGATGTTAAATGGGTGCCTGATTTAAGAAGAAATTTGTTGTCTGAAAGTGCTCTTGAGGAATTGAAATATGATGTGTACAGTTCTGATGGTGTGAGGATTGTTACTAAGGATAGTAAACCTGTGATTAAATGCTTAAGAAAGGTTGGTTTATATGAATTGATTGCTACTCCTATTGTGAATTCCTCTGCTACTGCTTTTACTGCCATTGATAACCCTATGTCTATGCATGGTTCTATGTTATGGCATGTTAGGTTAGGTCATATTGGTAATAAAGGTCTTGAGAACTTGTATAAGTCTGGTGTTATTCCTGCTAAACCATGTTCCATTGAATTATGTGAAAACTGTGTTTTAGGTAAGCATACTAGGAAAAGTTTCAAATCATCTGCTTATGTTTCTACAGCTCCCTTGGATTATGTTCATTCTGATCTTTGGGGCCCTGCCCAAGTCTCTACTGTTGGTCTAAAGAGATATTTTATGTCCTTAATTGATCATTATAGTAGAAAAGTTTGGGTGTTTCTGTTGAAAACTAAAGATGAGGCTTTTGAAACTTTTAAACATTGGAAATCTATGGTTGAAAAGAAAACTGGCTTATTTGTTAAGTGCTTAAAAACTGACAATGGTCTTGAGTTTTGTAATTCCCTGTTTGATGCTTATTGTAAACAAAATGGCATTAAAAGACACTTGACAATTCCTGGAACTCCCTAGCAGAATGGTACTGCTGAGAGGATGAACAGACCCTTCTTGAAAAGGCTAGATGCATGCTTATTTCCTCTGGGTTGAAGCATTCTCTGTGGGATGAAGCTGTTATGACTGCTGCATATTTGATAAATAGAACCCCCTCTTCTGTGATTGATATTAAGACTCCTTATGAACTGTGGTATAAAAGAAAGCCTCACCTTGATCATCTTAAACCTTTTGGTTGCACTGTATATTCATACATTAATCAAGGTAAGTTAAATCCCAGGTCACAAAAGTGTGTCCTATTGGGATATCCTCAAGGTGTTAAAGGCTATAAATTGTTACTTGTTCAACCTGGAGCTTATAAAACTATTGTGAGTAGGAATGTTATTTTTAATGAGAATGAATTTCACTTTAAAATGACTTATGTTCCTACAGTACATGATACTAACTTGCAGGAACACAATGGTGATCGGTTCTATGTTCCTAAGAACAATGAAACTGATTCTGATGATGAGTTTGATACTGGTTATTCTCCCTCCCCTCCTGTTACTCTCTCTTCTATTTCTTCTACCCCTTCTAATTCTGTGATTGTGCAACCTCACCAATTGGGTGGGGAAGCTAATGAACCTGTTGTTGAACCTGCTTTGCCTTCCTTTTCTGTTTCTCCTATTTCTGTGGATGAGGATGTTATTGTTGACTCTGTGCCTGCTTCTGGTTCTGGTTCCTCTAGTTCTTCAGTTGCTGAAAGACATGATCTCACTGATTGGCAATTGACTAAGGATACGAGTCCTAGGACTGTCATTCCAAATAAAAGGTTCATAAACAACATTGTTGAGTTTGCTTGCCTTGTGTCTGATGTGGTTAAATCTTTTACACCTGAGACTTATGAACAGGCTTTAAAGTGTGCTCACTATAAGAATTGGAAAAAGGCTGTGGATGAAGAGATTGAGTCTATGAGAATTAACCAAACCCGGTCTTTAGTTGCTAAACCTGAAAATGCTAGACTTATTGACTGCAAATGGATTTTTAAACTTAAAGATGGCGTGTCTAAAACTGATCCACCTAGATATAAATCCAGGCTTGTTGCTAAAGGATTCACCCAAAGAGAGGGTGAAGACTATAATGAAATCTTTGCTCCTGTGGTTAAGTATAAGACTCTTAGACTCTTACTTGCTATGACTGCTGTGCATGATTTTGAACTTGAGCAAATGGATGTTAAGACTGCTTTCTTGCATGGTGATTTGGATGAAACTATATACATGAGACAGCCTAAAGGCTTTGTATGTTAAGACTGCTTTCAGGTGATAAAGTGAATAACATTCATTTAGGTCCTCATCTTGATTTGACTAAGTCTAAAGATGTTTTGTCTGCTATTGAGATGAAAAATATGAAGTCTATACCATATGATGCTGCTGTTGGGTCTGTTATGTACTCTATGATCT
The DNA here is from genome assembly GCA_963922045.1 of Persicaria maculosa. Classification (NCBI taxonomy): domain Eukaryota; kingdom Viridiplantae; phylum Streptophyta; class Magnoliopsida; order Caryophyllales; family Polygonaceae; genus Persicaria; species Persicaria maculosa. The sequence goes on from OY998259.1 coordinate 59,668,438, forward strand.
GTACTAGGCCTGATTTGGCATTTGCTATTAGTACTCTAAGTAGATTTATGTCTAATCCTTCTGAGAAGCACTGGTTATCCATGAAATACTTGTTGAAATACTTGCTTGGCTCTGTTAATCTGTCATTGTTGTATTCTGAGCATACTTCTGCATCTGAATTACATGGCTTTGTTGATGCTGACTATGCTAGTAACAAGGACACTAGGAAATCAATTACTTCCTATGTTTATACATGGGCAGGTAATTGTATTTCCTGGAAGTCCCAACAACAGCCTATAGTTGCATTGTCTTCCACTGAAGCAGAATACATTGCTGCTACAGAAGCTTGTAAAGAAGCTATCTGGCTGCAAGGTATTTTGAAAGAAGTGGAACTGAAGCATTACACATATGTGCTGCATATAGATAGCCAAAGTGCACTATATTTGTGTAGAGATCCTATGTACCATGAGCGTACTAAACATATTGATGTTAGATATCATTTCATTTGTGAAAAAGTTGAAGATAACATCATTCATGTTAAGAAAATCGATGGTAGAATTAATCCTGCAGATTTTGGCACTAAAATTGTCCCTCATGATAAATTTTTGTTTTGCAGGAACTTCCTCCACTTGGAGGAACTTGAGTGATCTCTGTGTGTGATGTATGCTTGGGCTGAGGACGGACCTGGCCATGAAGAATCCACTTACATGTTGAGTCTGAGTCTGCCCAGTGCAAGACTTAGAAAAGTAGAGGGGTGTTTGTAATGTTATGTGTTTACTTTCCTAAGCTTTTCCTTTGGCATGTAATATTGTTTTATGTATGCTTAGACATGTATGTGTGTATGATGATTATACAGGTAACTTATAGTATATGTTATACATATATGATGCACTATAGTGTGTGTCTCGACTGAGTCGTATTGAGCCTATTTAGGCTTGATCCTCTAACGAGACCATAACTATAGCGGAGTTAACATATATGCATAAACTATACTATATATGTTATTTGTATAAGGTATGATGGGAAGATGTAACATAACCTGGTATTGGGCTTCAGCCCATTACTTGGCCCAATCGGATCTCAAAAGTTGGATGAGCTGGTAGCCCAGCCCAGTGGCGCAGAGCTTAACCCTACCTCTTTAGCTGGAGCACTGCGTTTTGGTGTTTGGCGTTTGACCTAGCTATAAAACGTCCCTTCCTGTCCTGGGAGCTACACTCTTCAGCTTCTGTCTTTCTCTCTCCTCACAAACGCTCTCTCCGCTAGGGTTTCTAGGGTTTGGAGTTTTCTCCTTCTCTTGCCGTCGGTTCTTGAGCGCTCGGAGAAGAAAGCTTGTTGGTGGCTCCTCTGGAAGGTGGATCGAGCTCCGGCGTCCTCCTGGGTGGCCGCTCTCCTCGTCTTCTGAGATCTAGTGTTCTAGAGATCGATTTCTTCATCGATCTTCTGGTTTTATCCCATACAGGGGGATTTCTTCTTCTTCCTTGTACCTCTGATTCACATGCATGCTAGTTTAGGGTTGCTTGCTTTCATTGCTTGTATCATCCCTTGTACGAACTCTCTTATAGTGGATTCGGCCAACTCTTGAGGCCCCGTAGATGTAGGTATTATACCAAACCACGTAAACCCGCTTGCGTGTTCTATTGCATGTGATTCTTGCTTGATCTTTCGTTTATCGCTTAGATCTTATTCGCTTCCGCTTATCAAAACCGATTTCTAGTTGGATCTAGGTTTTACAGCTCACCAACAGGTGCAAATTCTTAATGGAGGTGCTTGTAAGATCACGAGATTGATTGTAATGTCCTCCCTGAGGGTTTCCATTCATTGATCAACATATATATAGGTTACAAAGGTATTGTGCCTTATTAGGCTTTGAGCCCACTATACCTGAGGAGACCTATCTAATATATTAAACCCCCGCAGTCGAAACTGGAGGGGGCCGTACAGTGACACTGGAACGAAAATCAATGAACAATTGTCTAGGTAAACCCTTGGTGAATATATCAGCATACTGATAAGAGGACGAGACATGTAGAACGCGGACATGTCCAATGGCAACCTTGTCCCTGACGAAGTGGAGATCAAGCTCAATGTGCTTCCTGCGTTGATGCTGGACTGGGTTGCTAGCCAGATAGACGGCAGAGATGTTGTCAGTGTAGACGAGAGTGGCCTTCTGAAGAGGGCAACGAAGCTCAAGCAAGAGATTGCGGAGCCAAGAGCACTCGGAGAGAACGTTGGCAACACCCATGTATTCGGCCTCAGCACTAGAGCGAGACACGACGGACTGACGCTTGGCTGACCACGACACAAGGGTGTCGTTGAGGAAGACACAGTAACCAGGCGTGGAGCGACGTGTGTCAGGACAACCACCCCAATCCGCATCAGTGTAAGCAACAAGATCAAGCTTAAAGGAAGGAGTGATTGTGGTGCCGAGCTCGAGAGTGTCGCTGATGTACCGAATGATCCGTTTCAAGGCCTGAAAGTGGGGTTCCCTGGTGCATGCATGAACAAGCAGATCTGCTGAACGGCGTAACTGATATCAGGCCTGGTGAAGGTGATATACTGAAGTGCACCAGCGAGGCTCCTGTATAACATCGGATCATCAACCAAAGAGCAAGAATGAGCACTGAGCTTGTTGGATGTATCGACAGGGGTGGCGACAGGATTACAGTTACCCATCTTGGCACGAGCAACAATCTCAGCAGCATACTTACTTTGAGAGAGAAACAGGCAAGACGCATGACGCTGAACCGCAACTCCCAAGAAGTAGGACAACTGACCTAGATTAGACATGGCAAACTCCGCACTCAACTAAGAAATAATAGACGTCCGAAGAGCATCAGAAAAGGCGGTGAGAATGATGTCGTCGACATAGAGTAACAGGAAGGCCAAGTTTGAGCCTCTAGGATAGATAAACAGAGATGTATCAGAATGGCTGCCAATGAAACCCAATCGTAGCAGATGAGAAGCAAAGCGTTGCAACCAAGCCCGTGGAGCCTGTTTCAGACCATACAGAGAGCGCTTTAGGAGACAGACGTGCTTTGGACGATTAGCATCAGCAAACCCCGGCGGCTGAAACATGTAGACTCTCTCATTCAGATGGCCATGCAGGAAGGCGTTCTTGACATCTAACTAGTGGATGGCCCAGTTGCGCGACAGAGCGAGAATCAGGACCACTCAGATAGTGGCAGGCTTGACCACGGGGCTGAACATTTCATCACAATCAATACCTGCCTGTTGAGATCGACCGTTGACTACAAGACCGGCTTTGTAGCGCTCCAACGTCCCATCAGAGCGGAACTTGTGATGGAAGAGCCACATACAGCGAATGACGTTCGCCGTAGGAGGGTGAGGGACAAGAACCCAAGTACCATTTTTCTTAAGGGCCCTATATTCGTCGAGCATAGCCGCCTACCAATTCGGGTCGAGGAGGGCTGTTTTGTGGGAGGTGGGTATGGGGGAAAGGGAGGTCGGGATAAAGGCAGGGGGGATTGGGAGTCGGGAGGGACGGAGGCAGGGACATGAGAAGCAGCGGGGAATGCGGCGGGCGCAGCATGCCCGCCGCTTATTGATTGGCCGCGGCCGCAACATGATGTTGCGGCCGCCGCCAGTAGGTGGGGCGAGGGTGGGGGGTGGGATTTTGATGGGTTGCGGTCGTAGCATCTTGTTGCGGCCGCGGCATTGGTTCTTGGCGAGGGTTCGGTGGGGCGAATTCATGGGTGTGGATGGCAAGGCGATGGGCGGTGTTCATGGAGATGATCTGACGGGGTCGGAAGACACCGGAGACGCTGCGGGTGTGTGGTCTGGTGGTAGGGGGTGGTGGTGGTGGTGGGGGAGGGGGAGAGGCAGGAACACCGGGAGAGCTCTAGGGAACAAGGAAATGTGGGAACGATGACTCGGACTCTAACTCAGACTAAGACACAGTGGGTGTAGGAGATGCAAAGGGAAAGCAAGATTCATCGAAAGTGACATGACGGGACAGAATGATTTTGTGGGTCTTGATATCGAGGCAGAGATAACCGCGATGATCAGACGGGTAGCCAAGAAAGACACAAGGGGTGGAGCGTGGGTGAAGCTTGTGAGGAGCAGTGGATGACTGACTTGGAAAGCACATGCATCCAAAGGTACGAAGGTGATCATACCTAGGCAAAGTGCAATAAAGTGCCTGAGTTGGTGAGTGTTGGTGGAGGGTAGTGGAAGGGAGGATGTTTAGGAGGTAGCACGTGGTGGCTAAGGCGTAAGGCCAGCAGAGAAGGGGAATGGATGCGTGGAAGAGGAGAGAGCGCATCATATTGGTAATGGTTTGGATGATTCGTTCGGCCTTGCCATTCTGTTGGGAGGTATAGGGGCAAGACAAGCAATATGAGATCCCATTGGTATTGAAGAAAGTGTGAAATTCTTTGTTTTCAAATTCGCGACCATTGTCACATTGGAAACACTTGATAGAGGTGTGAAATTGTGTTTTGATGTAAGCATGGAATTCGGCAAAAATAGGAAACACTTGAGATTTAAAGTGCAAAGGGAAAACCAATAAGAAATATGTATAATCATCCATAAACAAAAGTTAATACTTATGACCCTCCTTGCTAGGCACACGAGATGTCCAAATATCACTATGAATAATATCAAAAGGGGCAAACGTAGTGTTTAAAGACCACTGAAAAGGAAGTCTGGCATGCTTGCCTAATTGACAAGAAGAACATAAACTAGAGCGAGGCTCTTTATTACAATGGACAAGACTCTTAGAACGATGTAAATCTAAAACTGCAGGACTGGGATGACCAAGGCGTGCATGCCAAAGACTGGATGATGATGCCGAGAGGGCGACTGGACTTGACGGGATGGATGGTGAGGGCGACGACACAGGATAGAGCTCCCCGGTGCTATTACATCGCATGCGAGTAACCCCCGTAGTAAGATCCTTCACAGAGAAACCAAACGGATCAAACACAATAGAAACATTACTGTCAGTGGTGAACCGACGGATAGAGATAAGGTTTTTGATGAGTTTGGGGGCAACAAGGACGTTGTTAAGTTGTAAGGGGTTGGTAATGTGGCGTGGCCAATGCCCGAAGTAGCAAGGCGACCACCGTTGCCGACGATAATAGAATGAGCAGGACCCTTAAAAGAAAGAGAAGATAGAGTACCTGAGGAGTTCGTCATATGAGAAGTGGTGCCAGTGTCCATGTACCAAGCGGAGTCAGAAGGTGCCAGCTGCATCGAAGAGAAGGCGTGATGCACATCAATTGGAGTGTATGCCGGATCAGACGACGACGGGTAGGCCTGATGCCCGGCAGGTCAAGGAGCAGGACCTAATAAGCCCTGCTGACGGTTGGGATACGAGGCTGGTGGACGATATGACGCATCGGGGTAGCCAAAGGGCATCCAAGGGGGATAGTCGGGGTTGGGTACCAGAAGGGGCGAGGGGTGTCGTAGTGCTGCGGTCGCGGCCGCCGCCTCTCGATCCCTGCTTGTCGTTGCTGCGGCTGGGCTGCGAGGCATAGGTCTCGTTGATGTCGCTTCAAGAGACCAGTGTCGTCTTGTCCTTGGCGGCTTCGGTGGTCTGACGTTGAAGGCGAGTCTCCACCAGGATCAATTGAGACCGGGTCTTTTCGAATGTAGGGAGAGGTTCCGTCTGCTGGATATGAGCATCAGCATTGTATTCAGAGGGAAGACCCGAAAGTACCTGGAGGACAAGGCGGGTGGCGCTGGGTTTGGAGTCGACGGCGTCTAGTTGATCAGACAGGGTCTTGATGTGCTGACGATAGGCGGATATCGATGGAAAGAAGGAAAACTTGCAACTTGAAAATTCGTGCTCGAGATAGACAACACGGGTGGACTTGTTCTCTTGAAAGAGATTCTGAAGTTTCTTCCAAGCATCCAAGGCGGTGTCTTTGGGGTTGAGGATGGTGGTCAATAGATCTTTTGAGATGGTGTTGAAGATCCATTTAAGGACAATGGTGTCGAGTTGAGTGAAGAGATCATCGTCTTCACTTTTGGTGCGATTGACGGAGGAGTCAATGTGGTGGAGGACTTTATGAGCTTTAACATGGGTCGTGAAGAGGTGCGACCACATGGTGTAGGAACTGGATTCGTGATCAAGGATGATAGGGATGCAGTTTTTGATATTAGAGATCGTGAAGGCGGGATGGAAGGGCGGTTTGTTGGTGGTAGGAGGAGGGTCGGCCATTGCAACGGGAGGGAGAGAGAGGGGCGAGAGAGAGGGGAGATTGTCGGCGGCAAAGGGGTGGCCGAAGGGGGGGGGGGGGAGTGTGGCGGCGCCGGCGGGAGGGTGGCGGCAAGGGGGAGGTGGCGGCTAGGGTTTAGGACTAGGAGAAAAAGGGAAATTTAGGGTGTGAGGATTTTAGGCTGTGATGCCATGTAAGATCACGAGATTGATTGTAATGTTCTCCCTGAGGGTTTTCATTCATTGATAAACACATATATAGGTTACAAAGGTATTGGGCCTTATTGGGCTTTGAGCCCACTATACATGAGGAGACCCAGGCGTAGCCACGGGTCACGGGTCAATGACCCGCCGGGTCCGGGTTGACGGGTTGGCTGGTGGGGATGGGTAGCGGGTTAGTGCTAGGGTCGGGGAATCCTCAACCCGTGACCCGCCGGGTCGACCTATTTTGAAAAATAGATCCGTTGCCGTGGGGCCCACAGGTCGGATGTTTTTTATTTTTTTTTGAAAATGTAGCCGTTGTAACTTGTAACGGCTAGTTGAGTGCTCGGGGCTATAAATACCCGACTCCTTCATGTCACAAATCCCATCTAATCCATCAATCACCTATCAATTTGTCAATTTGATTTTCATAAGCTCGTAGGTCGTAATCATGTCCGGTGAAAACCTTCGGGAGGCGTTGTTCCGAGATCATTACGAGAAGGCGGATGAATAAGCCGATCGATCATTCGTAGCCGTTTGTCGTCATTGTGATAAAAGGTACAAGATGAAAAATAACCTTGGATATGGTAATTTGAAGCTTCACATCACCAACAAGCACCCCGAAAAGATGAAGAACGATGGCGCTTCGGGCTCAAGTGGGACGAGTGGTGGTAAAAACTAGTCTATTATTCCCAAGTCCTAAGTCTTAATCCTAAGTAGTGAGTATTGTGGTAATGTAGTAAGTTTATGTTTTTAAGTTTTTATGTTATGTGAATCGGTGAATGTGGGTCGTACATGGGTGTTACTTGCCATTGAGTCGTACATGGGTGTTACTTAGACGGTATAACACCCGTAAAAATGAATTAATCGAATATTTTCAAAAAAACCATGATTTACATGTTTCGATTCGTAGTGACATTTGGACCGACCATTGGCAACATCACTCATACATGGGTGTTACTTGCCATTGGGTTGATCAACGTTTTGAATTGCACAAACGTGTTTTAGCTTTTCGAGTTTTCAACGAAGCACACACGGCACGAAACATAGCACATGTCCTTTTAACAGTTTTACAAGAATATAGATTAACTAAAAGAGTTTTTAGTATCGGTTTTGACAACGCTTCTGCCAACACCGCATCTATCCCGGATTTAATCCAAAACTGTCAGCCCGGGATAGGTGGCAAGTTTTTCCACATCCGTTGCGCCCCTCATATTTTAAACTTATGTGTGTAAGATGGTTTAACCTATTTACAAGGTGTTGTTGAACCAATTCGATTTGTTTTGCGGGCACTTTGGCGAAGCAAACAGCTTCGACAGCAGTGGAGCGCTTATTGTCGTGCTCACCAAACTCGCCCAAAAACGTTCCCCAAGGACGTTTGCACTCGGTGGAACTCCACTTACACAATCATTTATGATTCCATCGCTTACAAGGAACTTCTTTCCGGTTTTGCAACACAAAACATCCCGGAATCAAACATCTTTGCTGAGGTTTGGACTCAGGCCCGGGATGTTGTGGAGGTTTTCAAAGTTTTTTACGACGCAACTCGGACGTTTTCCCACGTTTACATGCCTACATCAAACCTTTTTTGTTTTATTGCAATGAACGTAGCAATAGCCCTTCATGAAGGGATTAACACGCCATCCGTTTCCCAAGGCACTATGGAGATGCGGCAGAAATGGGTCGCATATTACAAAGTTATACCCGACATTTTCCTCGTAGCGTGTTGTTTCAACCCTAGATATAAATTAAACGGAGTTCAAATGTTTTTAGAAAACTATTATCCGACTTTAGGAATTGTGGATGATCCTGATTGCAATGTTCCAATTATTATTGCTAGAGTTAGAGGATTGTTAGAACAATTATATACTGAATACTCGACGGGCGATAGAGCGCCCTCCGTTCGTCCTCCCGTGCCTTCCAGTTCAAGCGGGTCACGAACCAGCATCACCGCTAGAACTAAGGCACTTGCCCGAGATATCTTTGGGTCAAAGAGGTCGAGATCTTCGTTGAGCCCCCACTCGGAGCTCGACGAATATTTGTAGACTTTGTAGTTTTGAAACAGGTAAAAGAACTATGTGGGCTTTGATTCCTCACCCCCGGGAGGATACGTAGGCAATCAGGAAACCGATAGAGTTATAGTTGTAGACTTTGTAGTTTTGAAAATTATAAGATGCAATATTACATATTGTATTTTGTACCTAAAGACTAAAGTTATGATTTTTGAACACGAAGGATATTTTTCAAACATATAGGCGTTCAATTCCCGTTCCCGTGCTCGACAAATCCGACACTTCCGATTCCGAACTAGTGCAAACCCGTCCAACCCGGGCTAAACTCGTCGGGTCGACCCAGCGGGTACCCGGCGGGTCAGAACCGCCGGGTGACCCGAACCCGCCAACCCGTGGAATTCCCGGGTTAGGGTTCGGGTCTGACCCGTGGCCACGCCTAAGAAGACCTATGTAATCTATCAGTGCTTAACGCGGTGGTCTCATCGATCGGTGGTAGCAAAGTGGCTCTGAGAATCTCACCAGCTATAGACCATCTCGATGCATCTCATTCTAACTCGCTTGCCCTAGGCCTGGCAGTGGTTCATAGAATCAACCAGCTCCAGTTAGACGCAGGCTAACAACTTAGTTACGTCCATGTCACCCAACCCAAATATGTGGCGCGTGGTCAGTCTGAGTCTCGTATGCAAGGTAGCGAGGAGGAGGAAGCTGAGCTGGTGAGGACGCTGAGGAGGACGTACAATGGCCCCTTCATGGCTAGTGGTGGCTACACCCGGGAGCTAGGCATAGAGGCAATTGCCAACGGGGATGCTGATCTGGTTTCATATAGGCGACTTTTCATATCGAACCCAGATTTGGTGAGGAGATTCACGGTGAATGCACCCTTGACAAGGTATGTAAGATCTACATTTTATACACAGGATCCTCTAATTGGCTACATAGATTATCCTTTCTTGGGCCAGAAAAGTGAGAGGTATAAGCCAATCTCGCGGTTATAAGGCGAAACATTTCGTTTTATACTGCTACCATGGTGTATGGTTGGTTTGATCCAATCAAAGCTTGAACCCTATGTATCTCTTGTATAATGTTTATAGTACTTCTCTTCCTCTTCCCGCCTTTGCCTGGAACCATAATTCAAGTTGAGGAATATACAAACAATTATCTTGAGATTAAGGGTTTAAATTTTACTAGTGGCATTTGCGGGAAGAATGAGGGCTGTGAGGTGCTCCTTTGTTCCTCACTCCTACAAGATTGGGATCAAAGTCCACTGGTGACATTTGTACTTATGTACTTATCCAGTTATCCCTTGGCAAGGGTTGAGCCTGTTTAGTGGTTTGAAGACTAGTGCTCCGATCTATGGATGATTAGTTAATAACCTCGAAATCTCAACGCCATTAAAAAGAACAGACAATTATCAACATTGTCTAATCTTGAATATCTATTTGTCGGACATTAAAATTAGATCGACTAGTTAAAATGCCTTGACCGACAAATATTGTGTTTTGCCTATGTTGGATTAATCAATAACCTCATTACCTTCCTATCATTAAAAAAAAAAGGACAATTATTAACACTGTCTAATCTCAAATATCTATTTCTTTGACATTAAAACTAGATCGACTAGTCAAAATGTGACCCGACCGGTGAATATTGTGAATATTGTGTTTTGACATTAAAACTCATAAAATTTTGGGCTGGGTCACAGATCAACATGATCACACGACTTGTTTGATTTGTAAAGTTTGCTGCAATTACCGAAATGATTGATATATTTTTGTACATTTCTAAAATGGTGGATCTCTCAATAATACAACAACAAAGTTGTATATTGATATATAAAACTGAGTTTTATATATCGATTATTTTGGGATTTTCTGATGTGGAGGATGAAAAATAATCTCCCTAGACATGTCAAATGAGAAATTACTTCTTGAAGAGGGACGGAGAATGAAGAGGAGTATAAGGGTTCCAAATCATCTCTCCCCTAGTTTGTCTCCTCCTCCTATCCCTCAATCCCCTCCCCTCACAAACTTCAAATAAAAAAAATAAATTAAAATTAAAATAAGAAATTAAAAGAATAAAAAAAAAATTTTATGAGAGAGGATAGTGTAAGGGTACATCACCGAAACAGAAGATTCAGACCGAGTATAAGTAAGGAAGGAAGGGATCACATGTTGTTCAACAAAAATAAAATAAAAGTGCGTATACTTTTTAATTAACCAATCACATCACTTTTTTCCTTCTTATTGAAAGCGCTACTTCTCACACCAACCCTATTCTCTCTATATATTATCAAGAATTTAAATATAAGTTAAAAAATCACTATATATAGAACGAAATTAAAGTGCATCAATTTGTTTCCATAAAAAAAAATCACAAGCAAAGGAATTAGGAAACTGTTTACAAACACTTTCCATACAACGGCTGTAAAGTAATTAATTAATGGACCCAATCTTAATTACTACGGAGTAATTATTATTTTTAATTAATTATTAATTAAACGTACTTGCCCCTAAACTTGTGCTAAAAACATCCCTAAAACAAATGTAGCTAGAAAGGGTTGTAGTTGGGTTGGCCGGAGGCCTTAAACACACCCCAGAACTGCTCCACTCCGGCGGCCTTCCGATCTTCATCGAACATCGCGAATATGTATCCTGACATGTACCTATTCGGCCTCTTCGGAGTCCCCACCCCGCTCCCCAGATGCCTCACCAGCCTCCTGTTGTAATTCGCCGCCAATCCCACCGTCGTTATCCGACCATCACCCCCTCCGTGCGGCCACCCCGTCTCCGCCACCACCACCCACACTCCCCTCGCCCCAACCTTCTCCAACGCCCAGTAGAACGAGTCAACCATCGCGTCCAACAAGTTTCTGTACCCGTATATTCCATCCTGCACCACCACGCCCGCCGCCGTGAATTGCGCGTAATCCAGCCGAATCTGGCCGGGGTTTGACGCATACGGGAAGAACGGGTACACGTTGGCCAGCAGCTCCGAGCCTTGCTCTTGCAAGAAGCTCGCAATTCCCGCCATCGAGGGATCGATGAAGACGGCTCTCGATGGCGGGAAAGTGTCAGCAAGAACCTGCATGCTGACAACGGTGGTCACTTTTATGGCGCCATGGCTCCCGGCGGCGTCTATGGCGGCTTGTAGGTTCCGCATTGCGGGGACGAGGTCCGAGCTTGGAAGGCTCGGGTAGATCTCGTTCCCGACGCTGATGTAGGTTATCTTGACGCTGCCGAGGTAGGGCTTGATGTGGGCCCCGAACCAGGATTGGGCGGCCCCGGGGCTCTGGGCGAGGAAGGCCACGTCGGCGTTGTAGGTCCCGACGATGACCTCGATCCCGGTGCCTCGGAGGGCGTCGAGGACAGCCGGGTCGGGTTGGTATATCCGCATTCTGTTGATGTTGTATTGCTTGTAGAGCGCCACCACTTGGTGTGGCGGCGGGAGGTTGTCGCCGAGCTGTCCGTAGCACACTCCGATGCCGTGAGCCTCGCCGCCGACGAGATTGGTTGTTATTTGTAGAGTTGTTATTAGGATGAAGGAGAGGGCTAGAAATAGTGTCATGGCTGCCTATCTAATATATATTTTGGGGGAAAAAGGATATCTTTTTTGTTTTTCAATTACAAAACCTCGAAACTATGAAGTGATTTGGAGAGCAATTAGATTGAATCTTTTGGTCGACTTGAGATCTAATGAGGATGTTTGGATGGTTTATATAATAGACGGCGTATGTAATCAAGGCTTAATATATGGAACATACCATAATTAAATGTTAAATCATTCACGAATATGGAGATTGAAGAATTAATTGGTCCTAATCCATTCATCATATCCATAAATATCTTTATATCATTAATTTGTAGATCCGGTTAAAAGAAATTTAAATTTTATATATATATATATATATATATATATATATATAAACTAGTTTAAAAACACATGAGATAAATACACTACTATATTTTACTAGATATATTGTAAATATGCGTAATTTGTGCAGACTTAATTACTAGTTTACTACGCAGCTTGTTGCGAAAAATCCTTGTTAGATCGATGTGCCAAAAATTCAAAATAGAAAAAATAATAATATAAAAACTCCGCAACTTACCATCCCTAGCTAATTTTTTTTTAAAAAGGAAGAAGAAGAATTAAGTGAAAATGCATGTCGCCCTACTTACGGTTTGGTTTTTATATGGATGAGAACTCCACAACTAGTTAGTTGCAGAATTTTCATATCAAACTTTTTTTTTCTCTTGAATTATTAGCGCATTTGTCAAGGGTCTCCATAACTTGTTGCGGAATTAGTTCATATCACGTTATAGAGTCTAACAATGTATCATATAAAAATCATATCAATTCTTAAAAGAAGAATTAAAATTTTTAATGGAAAATTCATATGATACCTCGAGGTAAGGCCTTTTTTGGGTGAGTGATGTATATTTTGTTAAATGACCTTGAGGTTTTGATTTTTTTTTGTCTTGTATGCCTCAGTTTTTCGCGTGAGTGAACCTTTTGCATTCAGGTAAAGTTTTGATATTTGGGGCTTGAAGATTTCGGTGTTTCGGCCGTTCTGATTGTTAGAGGTTTGAAATTGAGGGTTTGAATTGGTTGCTTATGATTTCTAGGTTTGAGTTTAGGTGTTTGATTCTTATTTGTATTGTTATATGATTGAATTCAAATTTTAGGATTTTTTTTATTTTTGTAGATGGAATTTGGGTACACTAGTCAAAGGCAGTTGCAGGTTGCTAGTTGTGGCTGTCATGGTGATTTGTAACTGAATTTCTGGGCTATGGCTATACTGTTTTTTACTTCATAATTGACTTGGACTAGGGGTGTTATTTGATGCTTGATTTGGACTGCCTTTGGATCCCATAGAGTTTGTAAAAAACCCTTTGGGCTGAGTTGAGAGGATCTCAACCATTGATTTTAAAATCAGTGGTTAAAAACCCCCCTCCTCCCCCCACCATCCTCAATTTTTTTGGACTTGACCCTCCCTTTTTTTTTTGCAGTGAACTGAACCAACATCCGACCGAAATTTGTGCTATTTTTAGGGGGTTGTTTTAGTTCTAATTGCTTAACTGTTATGCTGAACTGTTTTAGGCCTTGATTTCACTTGAAACTATAAGCACGATGTTTGGTTTTTAAAAAACACACTCCTTTAAAAATCGAGATATTATCATACATTGATCAAATTAGTTTAGGTTTAGAAATGATATTTTTGCTATCATTATATTCAAAGAATCCATCCTTAGTTTTAAGTTTAGAATTGATATGTTTTCTATAATCATGATGTGTAATTTATGGTCATGGTATTTAGGATATCTGTTATGGCCAAGGCTATTACAGATTCTGTTGGTTGTTCGAAACCAGAAAGAGAGGAGAGGTGAGAAGTAAGAACAAGGTGAGGTGAAGAGTGAAAGAGAGATTGGTAGGGAAGATATGATTTTATTTTTAGTCATACCCCTCCTTGAGGCAATTACAAGTCTATTTATAGACTACAATCAAGCCATAACAGTGCCTCACCCATATTAAGCTTTGTCTCAAGGCTTAAGGTGGTTCCATAACAATGCCTCACTACTAGTATTTGCTAGAAGCACATCCAATAAGAGCTAAGGCTCAATGTGAAAATCTGGAAACTGGTGGAGGATGTGAGCAGCAGGTTCCCAAGTTGCCTCTGAAGATGACAAATTTTTCCATTTAATGAGCCACTCAGTCACCGGGTCTCCATTCGAGAGCTTGTGCATCCTAGTGTCCAAGATCTTCTCAGGGCCATTCAGTATCTGTCCATCTTCATCAGTCACAGGCATTGAATCACAGCAGTCACTCAACCCTTTGTGTTTTACCTTCAATTGTGACACATGGAAGACAGGGTGTATCTTAGAGTCCACTGGCAACTGTAACTTGTAAGCAACCGGGCCAAACTTTGCCAATATCAGATAAGGGCCATAGAACTTGGAGCTAAGTTTGACATTCCTTCGAACTGCAGCAGAGGTCTGCCTGTAAGGTTGCAATTTGACAAATACCCAATCCCCAACATTGAATGTTCTCTCGGTTCTGTGACTGTCAGCAAGGGTCTTCATGCGAACCTGTTAACAACCAATTATCCACCATTGATCCCGAAGCTGACAGTGTAGGGAGACCATGTTGGCTTGGTGGAAATCCATACAATGCTTCAAAGGGAGTCATTTTGATTGTTGTGTGTGCAGTGGTGTTGTACTACCACTCAACAAGGAACAACCATTGACACCATTGCTTTGGATTGCTCGAGGTCATACATCTCAAATATGTCTCAAGACAATGATTGACGCCTTTTGTATGCCCATCTGGCCGAGGGTTATATGCAGTGCTCATGTCCAGTCTAGTGTGTAATGCCTTGAACAAATTTTGCCAAAACTGACTGACAAACACTTTGTCACGGTCAGACACAATGCTAGTAGGGATTCCATGGAGTTTATACACATGCTCCATGAATAGAGATGCCACTTTAGCTGCAGTGAAAGGATGGCATAGAGCAATGAAATGTGCATACTTAGTTAGTCTGTCTACCACCACTAGGATAGTATCCTTACCCAGAGATCTAGGGAGACCCTCCACAAAATCCATACTAATGTGGCTCCAGGGCTTCTCAGGTATTGGCAAAGGTTGTAATAACCCTGGATAAGGAACTGATTCAAACTTGTTTCTCTGGCACACATCACAAGCTTTCACAAAGGACTCAACATCACCCTTCATTCCCTGCCAGTAGAACAGGCTCTTGAGTTTGTTATAGGTGGCATGAATCCCTGAGTGTCCACCCACAGGTTCTTCATGTAATGCTGCTAATAGGTTCTTCCTCAATTCTAATGCAGGTCCAATGCACAACCTATCTTTGTATCTCAGCAATCCATTCGAGACAGTATAAGGACTTGGATCAGGTGATAGTGCTTGAGCAATGTGTTCCTGGATTCCTTTATCCTCCATGTAGCTTCCTACAATTTTAGACATCCAAGTAGGTTGTACCACCAACAATGAAGCAGAAGAGCTGTATTCAAATACTCTTGAGAGGGCGTCTGCAGCTTTATTTTCTACTCCCCTTTTATAAGCAATCTCATAATCCAACCCAAGCAGTTTTCTCACAACCTTTTTCTGAACTTGTGTAGAAAGTTTCTGATCAAGCAAGTGCTTCAATGGTTGATGATCAGTTTTGATTATGAACTTCTGCCCTTCTAAGTAGTGTCTCCACTTATCCACTGCAAGAAGGATTGCCAAAATCTCCTTTTCATATACTGCTAATAGTAAGTGTCTCCCATGGAGAGCCTGACTGATGAAAGCAATAGGATGACCTTTCTGCATAAGAACAGCACCCACCCCAGACTCACAGGCATCAGTTTCAACAACAAAAGTAGAAGAGAAATCAGGCATAGCTAAGACAGGTGGGGAGCTCAAGATATTCTTTAACTGGATAAAAGCTTTCTCATCCTCTACTGACCAACTGAACCCATCTTTCTTTAGCATATCAGTCAATGGTTTGGCAATACAACCATAGCCTATAATGAACCTCCTATAATAACCAGTGAGACCCAAAAATCCCCTTAAAGCCTTAATATTATTGGGGGGAGGCCATCTCAACATAGCTTCCACCTTCTTAGGATCAGTAGACACACCTGAAGAAGAGATGATATGACCCAAATATTCCACCTTCTCCTGGGCAAATTCACACTTAGACTCTTTGGCAAAAAGTCTGTGATTTCTCATGACTAACAATACCTCTTGCAAGTGCTTAGCATGCTCAGAAATTGACTTGCTGTATACCAATATATCATCAAAGAATACCAACACAAATCTCCTTAAGAAAGCTGCAAATACATCATTCATCAAGCTTTGAAAAGTTGCAGGAGCATTTATGAGACCAAATGGCATTCCCCTAAACTCATAATGTCCATGGTGTGTACGAAAGGCAATCTTAGCAATGTCTTCTTCCACCATTCTGACCTAATGGTAGCCACCACGCGAATCCAATTTGGAAAACACACAAGCTCCACTTAATTCATCCAGTAAGTCTTCAATGTGTGGAATAGGAAATTTATCTTTGATAGTGATGTCATTCAACCTTCTATAATCAATACAAAACCTCCAAGTGCCATCCTTCATTTTCACAAGCAAGGTTGGAGAGGCAAATGGACTATGGTTGGGTCTGATAATCCCACTTGCAAGCATCTCAGAGACTTGCTTTTTTATTTCAGTTTTTTTGAAAATAGGGATACCTGTAGGGCCTTGTAACAACTGGTGTAGCTCCTTGCTTCAATTGGATTGAGTGGTCGTGGTCCCTCATAAGAGGTAGGTCCTTAGGCTCCTGAAATATGTCCCCAAATTCAGCTAGTACTGCAGCAATTTCAGGTGGAAGGTGGTCATGTGTCTTGCTGATGTTGCAAACCTGAGCTACCTGGACCACTAGTAAGGAGTTATCCATGTGACAAAGCTTACTCAACTCTTTCCTTGTCAACATTTTTACACAAGCAGTTTGAACATCCTTTTCTTCTTTGAACCCCTTGATCACCACTCTCTTGCCCAACTTCATAAAAGAAATCTGAACCTCAATAAAATCAAATAACACAGGGTTGTAACCAGCTAGCCAATCAGTGCCCAAGATCATGTCACAACCTTCCATCTTCAATAATCTGATATCATGTTCATAGCTACTACCATGCATTTCCCAAACAAAAGCTTTGCAAATGTTGTTACTAAACATGGTACCACTGATGGTGTTGACTTGCATAATCCCAGCTTTGCAAGCTTCAAAACATGCTTCCTTTGCAACCCTTGAATCCAGAAAGCTATATGTAGCTCCACTATTAATTAGGATTGTGTTTTCTTTCCCTTTAACTGCCCCTTTCACACGAATTGTACTGCCTGATTCATCTCCAGTGAGGGCATGAACATAAACCTCATCTTCTTGCTCATCCTCTGGGCTCCAGTCATGTCCCAATTCCTCACTCACATGATCATGTTCTTGCACCTCTTGTGCAATCAGACTAAAAAGGGACCGAGTCTTGCACTTATGCCCATGAAAAAATTTATCTCCACATCTATAGCATAGACCTTTTCTTGCTTCATTGGATCTACCTGTGCTAAATTCTGAAGTCGGTGGTGTTGAACCTTTACTGGACTCACTAGTACCCCCGGCATTGCTCAACAGATTCTTGGAATCGCCTTTAAAGTTGGTGTTTCTTGACCAAGGATAGCTTCGACTCAATTGAGATCCCCCATTTGCATTTCTCCATGGTGTTCTTGAGACCCGAAGCAAGGCTTGAACAACTTTGTAGTGAAGGCGCGCTTGCTCTAGAACTTCTGCCATTGAACTTGGTCTGCCCAATTTCACCAGTGATTGAATCTCGCTCTTGAGGCCACTGATGTAACTTGACACAAAATATGATTCCGTGAGTTGTGGATTGAAGGAGAGCATTCCCGCTCTCAGTTCTTCAAATTTCTCATTATATTCCTCTAGATCCTCTTGCTGTTCTAATTTGTTGAACTCGCCGACGATCTCAGCTTCCCGGCGATCTCCATATATCATACAAATCGCGTCGCAAAACTCGCTCCAATTCACACTATGGTTCTGTATCAGGTACCCCTGCAGCCATGTGTCCGCCTTATCTGTGAGGTACATTGCTGCTATCTCCACCTGTTGCCTTGCCAGAATTTGGAAGATGCGAAAGTACTTCTCGCATTTCCGAATCCAATTTCGCGGTTTCTTCCCATCAAACCCCGAGAAATCGAGTTTTGGCAATCTACTGAAGCGATTATCTGTTCCATTGACTCCCGATCGCTCTATGCCGCCATCTAGATCCTGGAATTTCTTGCTCGTTTGGACCATTTCCCATTAGAGATGCACTTCGTTGGCCACCTCTTGGTCCTGACGCACCTCCTCGCGAACTACCACCCCTCTCTGATCCGGAGTGCTGTTCTTGATGATCGCCAAAATGAGGAGGATGATGCACGAAATCCGCTAGCTGCTCCATTCTCTGGTCATTCAGTTTCTTGAATTCTTCGAATTATTGGGCCTGTTCCTCTTGCAATCTCTGCAGATTTGCCAACGACTCAGATGTTGATGCCATATACGCCCTTGTATAATCACGGAGCTCCTGGAATTGTAGCTCCATCGTCTTCGATCGGGTGCCGTCTGCCATGGAAGCGTGCCGAGGTCAAGCTCTGATACCAAAATCTGTTATGGCCAAGGCTATAACAGATTCTGTTGGTTGTTCGAAACCAGAAAGAGATGAGAGGTGAGAAGTAAGAACAAGGTGAGGTGAAGAGTGAAAGAGAGATTGGTAGGGAAGATATGATTTTATTTTTAGTCATACCCCTCCTTGAGGCAATTACAAGTCTATTTATAGACTACAATCAAGCCATATCAATATCATATTTCTATGCTTTATTAATTCTATGTAACAAATTTAAGTCTATTTATATGTCTCGATCTTTGTTCTCATGCACATTGCTTTACTATTTAAGCTAATACGCTTAAATTTGTTAAATAGAATTAGAGCATAGGCTAAATCAATTTAAGCCATCATTAATTTGTGCTATATATTTTTCAAGAAGCTTTGGTTTATTTTTTTGTTTTGTTTTGGTAAACAAAGAGAGGCAAGCCTCTCCGAAAAGCTTTGTTTTACTAAAGTTTAAATTAAGAGATTACACAATTTGAGTTCTCTTATGTTGACTCCACCTTGATGATAATATGTGATATATTTTTGTAGGGTTGATGGAAGACAAATAAGGTAGTATTTTATGCAAATATCAATTATATTTTGGGGTGTTTTATTTGATTTATTATTCTCGGAAGATATTTATTTGGCTCACAAAATTATATGTGCTACGGAGTATATATTTTAATTAGGCCAATGTGCTAAATATTTTAAATGTGGCTTACGTGAGATTTGGTATTTGATTTGATTTTTTATTAATTTGAATTTTAAAGTATTTGAATGCAACATTGAAAGCTTACGTGATCTATCTATATATATATTTTCGGATGAGTTGATTTGGTTTTTAAAGATTTTGGTCAAAGGTAGTTACGTAAGATTTGTGTTTGAATTGCTTTTGATTTGAATATTTTGTACGTGAGATTCTATCCATATATTTCTAACGTGCTTTTTAAAGGTTAAGTTTTAATGATTTATTCTATCCCTATGTACATATATTTTCGGTTGGAATTAATTTAAATTGGTTTAAATTTTATCTCACATCTTTTATTGGATTTTCGGTTAAGAATATATTGGATATATATTTGTTTTGGTCTAGAATTTTGTTACAGGAGTGATTTAAATTGGAGAACAGCGTAATTTAAATTGGAAAGAAAAAACGTGGAGTGTCAGTTGCTCCAAGAGGATATCTCGGCCAAGAAGTCTCAATGGCAGCAATTTCAATTTCAAACGCTAGGAAGTCTCGGCAACAGAAGATCTCCATATTCAACGTTTAAATTTCTGTTACAACTTCTGAAGATTTGGAGAGATAAAAAATCAGTAATCCATTGGGGCTCTCTGCTATAAAGCAGAAGGAGAAGAACGTTCAAAGACACATCTTCTACCAAGCCGTCTCTGCGCATCAAAAGCTCTCGAGTTTACAGACGCTGCTGATTTTATTTGCTTTCTTTCTCTCTCTATTCTGTATTTGATTTATCATCTTTGAGAGTTAGGAAGTCCTGAGCTTCATAGTTTATATTCAATCCCTGTTATACTAAGAGTATCACATACTCAAACGTATCACACGTCGGTGTGACGAAGGGGACTTTTATTTCTCTATATCTTGGGTTGTACTAGATAGCTGAGAGAGGTGGGGCTCTTCTAGATTGGTCCAGGACTCTAAGGGATCTGAGTTGTGACTAGATTGCAATTGTATAGGAGAGAGACTTCTCGGTGAGCTATTAGGATCCATAAGGAAAGAGGAATAAAAGTTTTGAATCCTACGGGTTGGATAACCCTAGGCGGGGACGTAGGCTGGTTTAAAGCCGAACCTCGTTAATAATTCTCGTGTTCATCTATTTAATTTCCGCACTTACATTTATTTGTTCTGTTTGTTTTTAACGCCTGATTACATTGCAGAACTAGCAAAGCACGAAAAATTTGTTCAAGATCTTGAGACTGAGTTCAAGGCCTTGAAACTCTCTATCCAGCCCTTGAAGTTGCTACTGCAGAAAGAATTTGCGAAAAGCGTTCATACTCTATTCAAGCCCCCCTTCTAGAGTATTTGTCTCTTACTGTTAATTACTTTACGTACTTAATTCTTCAATTGGTATCAGAGCTTGACTCACTATTTGATTTAACAATCTGTGAGATCGATCATGAGTACTGTAGGAGAAGGTGGATTCGCTCAAGGAAGGTCGTCAAATCGCCCTCCTCTGTTCTACGGCGACAATTTTGTCCATTGGAGATCTTTGATGAAAATGTTCATCATTGATCAAGACATGGAGCTCTGGGAATGCATAGTCAATGGACCAACTATTCCAATAAAGCCCGGCGCTACAGCAGGATCTCCACAAGTTGAAAAGACGGAAGCCGAATTCACTCAGACCGATCATGAGAATGTGACCAAGAATTTTCGTGCCATGCACATGCTATATTGTGGTTTGAATATTGATGAGTTTAATCGTGTCTCAACTTGCAGGAGCGCCAAAGAGATTTGGGATAAACTTGTAGTAACCTACGAAGGTACTAGCCAAGTTAAGGAATCAAATATCAATATCTACCTACGCAAATATGAGCTATTCAAGATGCTCTCTATGGAAACGGTGAAAGAAATGTTTACCAGATTCACCCAAATCGTCAACAACTTGGACTCTCTCGGCAAAACCTTCAGGAATGAAGAAAAGGTGAGGAAAATCTTGAGGAGCTTACCAAAAGCGAAATGGGGGCCAAAAGTAACTGCAATAGAGGAAGCTCAAAATCTGTCAACTTTGCCATTAGACGATCTCCTCGGTAAGTTGATTATCCATGAGATGGTTATTGGTGAAGAAGATGGAGAAGTAGCCCCTACTGTAAAGAACTTGGCCCTACGAGCTAAGAAGGAAGAAGCATCCTTAGACGACGAGATTGAAGATGAGGAGGATCCGTTTGAACTCATCACAAGAGGGCTAGCACAAATACTCAAGATGAAGAAGAAATTCTCAAATCGAGAATATTCTTAATCTTCAAAGCATCGAGGTAAGTCTTCTAACCCTCGTAAGAAATCAAAGATTCTAACTTGCTTTGAATGTGGTGAAACAGGTCACTTTGCAAATGAGTGTCCTCAAAAGAAGAAGAACAAACACCGAAAGAATGATTCAGATTCCTCCAGTGAATCGGACTTGAAAAATGATCCAGCAAATCTTTGCTTGATGGCAGATCATGAGGAAACTCCAAAGAAGCATCTTGGAACTATCGTAAGAAATTTGATTTCTAGTCCTATTGTTGTGTTGTCTGAATTTTTGCAAAACATGATTATAAATGAAGAGGATTATATTTTGGAAACTAATACCTTGAAAGAGACGCTATTAGAACAGGAGAAACGCATGAGTAATTTGTCGCTGGAAATGAAAAATCTCAAAGCCTCTCGGTCAGCCCTTGACATTAAAGTCAAGGCCTTGGAGACAGAAAATTCTGTCTTGAAGCAAGATCTTTCTTCTCTAAGTCTTTACACCAAGGAATTAGAGAAAGAAAAGATCTCGTTGACTGAGAAGTGTAGAGACCAGCAGACATCGCTTGTTCGTTTTACCCATTCCAAGGCCAATCTCGATAGGATGTTAGGCGAGCACCAATCATCCCTCAACAAAAGTGGTATTGGATACAACAAGAATTTTCCAAAGAAATCCCCTACCACTTTTGTAAGAGCCAAAGAGAGTTGGCGCACACCAATTTGTCATTTTTGTTGTAGAAAGGGTCATGTTAAAACTACTTGTCCATATCGTAGAAATGATCCGCATATTATTCGTAATACTTTTCCGTTTTATTTAAAAGGACAGGTAAAGCAAATTTGGGTTCCTAAAGGGACTAGACCACCAAACATGGTCCATCCCGATTATGAATCTAAGTTTGTAACTTGGTCTAGCCGAAAAGGTTGAGTTTTGTTGTTTTGCAGGATGTCACCAAGATCAAAGAGCATAAACGGATCGAAACAATCGCTCTTGGTGATAAATAATTTATTTTATTATATGCTACTAATGATTATCTTTGCTTAGTATTTCTCTTTGGAGTTTGATATGTTGAACAGGGAAGCACTATCGTAGGGGGAGCAATGACTGCTGTATTTCAAATCTTATAATGCTGTCTCCTAACATCTCAAGGCCTTGAGATCATTTTCAAGGTCTTGACTGTAAGAGATTACTTGGTTGTTATCTTTTTAAACTTAATTTCTTCCCTTGCTTGTTGTAAGACAAAAGGGGGAGAAATGTTATATGGTGCTTATGCTTATACTTGTTATATGATGTTCCACATGTGCTATATTTATTTACATAATTGATATTTGTTTTGTCTTCCATCAAGGGGGAGATTGTTGACTCCACCTTGATGATAATATGTGATATATTTTTGTAGGGTTGATGGAAGACAAATAAGGTAGTATTTTATGTAAATATCAATTATATTTTGGGGTGTTTTATTTGATTTATTATTCTCGGAAGATATTTATTTGGCTCACAAAATTATATGTGCTACGGAGTATATATTTTAATTAGGCCAATGTGCTAAATATTTTAAATGTGGCTTACGTGAGATTTGGTATTTGATTTGATTTTTTATTAATTTGAATTTTAAAGTATTTGGATGCAACATTGAAAGCTTACGTGATCTATATATATATATATATATATATATATATATATATATATTTTTGGATGAGTTGATTTGGTTTTTAAAGATTTTGGTCAAAGGTAGTTACGTAAGATTTGTGTTTGAATTGCTTTTGATTTGAATATTTTGTACGTGAGATTCTATCCATATATTTCTAACGTGCTTTTTAAAGGTTAAGTTTTAATGATTTATTCTATCCCTATGTATATATATTTTCGGTTGGAATTAATTTAAATTGGTTTAAATTTTATCTCACATCTTTTATTGGATTTTCGGTTAAGAATATATTGGATATATATTTGTTTTGGTCTAGAATTTTGTTACAAGAGTAATTTAAATTGGAGAACAGCGTAATTTAAATTGGAAAGAAAAAACGTGGAGCGTCAGTTGCTCCAAGAGGATATCTCGACCAAGAAGTCTCAATGGCAGCAATTTCAATTTCAAACGCTAGGAAGTCTCGGCAACAGAAGATCTCCATATTCAACGTTTAAATTTCTGTTACAACTTCTGAAGATTTGGAGAGATAAAAAATCAGCAATCCGTTGGGGCTCTCTGCTATAAAGCAGAAGGAGAAGAACGTTCAAAGACACATCTTCTACCAAGCCGTCTCTGCGCATCAAAAGCTCTCGAGTTTACAGACGCTGCTGATTTTATTTTCTTTCTTTCTCTCTCTATTCTGTATTTGATTTATCATCTTTGAGAGTTAGGAAGTCTTGAGCTTCATAGTTTATATTCAATCCCTGTTATACTAAGAGTATCACATACTCAAACGTATCACACGTCGGTGTGACGAAGGGGACTTTTATTTCTCTGTATCTTGGGTTGTACTAGATAGCTGAGAGAGGTGGGGCTCTTCTAGATTGGTCAAGGACTCTAAGGGATCTGAGTTGTGACTAGATTGCAATTGTATAGGAGAGAGGCTTCTCGGTGAGCTATTAGGATCCATAGGAAAGAGGAATAAAAGTTGTTGAATCCTACGGGTTGGATAACCCTAGGCGGGGACGTAGGCTGGTTTAGAGCCGAACCTCGTTAACAATTCTCGTGTTCATCTATTTAATTTCCGCACTTACATTTATTTGTTCTGTTTGTTTTTAACGCCTGATTACATTGCAGAACTAGCAAGGCATGAAAAATTTGTTCAAGATCTTGAGACTGAGTTCAAGGCCTTGAAACCCTCTATCCAGCCCTTGAAGTTGCTACTGCAGAAAGAATTTGCGAAAAGCGTTCATACTCTATTCAACCCCCCTTCTAGAGTATTTGTCTCTTACTTTTAATTACTTTACGTACTCAATTCTTCATCTTAGTTGAAATATATACGAGTTTGGTACGTTCTAAATAATTTTATAGCAGCATCATGTAGACACCTAAATTCAAGCTGCATCATTCATAGGCCTCATAACTCGAATCAAGAAATAAAGTTTCTTCTTGTTACTTACTAAAATTTGGCCTATGAGGGATATGTACATTTGAACCCCTCATCTATGTGTATGAAGACATTGCTTTGCCTTTTGAGCTAATAGACTTGCAAAAATTCACGACAAATTGATATCATAACTGAATTTCCAAGCATAAAAATTCAGTGCCACCTCCATTTTGTGACTTTTTCTTTGAGTTGATCATTTTTGTGATTGAGAACAAACCTACACGTACTACAAGAAAGTGGCCAGCAAGCGGCCCCCAACTATCCCCAAACAAAGCTAAATTCAATCTTTCAAAAAACAGCACAAAAAATCTAGATGTGAATGCTGAAAATCAGGTCGCACCCTCCCAAAAAAAACCCAGAAGCAAATTTCAACCCCAAACAAAGTAAAAAAGAACATAGAAGTAGCACCAAATGTACGGAAATTGTGGCTAGAAAAGATGCAGAAGTATTGCTATATATTGATCAGATGTTTCAAAACAGTCCCAAACAACACCATCAAGAGCTGCAACAGTAAGTAGAAACGTCCAGCGGCAAACTCCTTTAGCGACTTTTCAAGCATATAAAACATTGAGCAAAAATCCCCTCATTTTTGTTGACTGAAAGCATCCGTGACTACTAGTAGAAATCCTCAATTCTTGATATATTTCAAAATAAGAGTTGGAAAGGAAATGAATTAAATTTTACATATAAAATGTACATAATTATCATTTTTGTATGTACATATCATTTTTTGCGAGGCTAGATGAGGGGTGTAAAATATCAAAAAATATTTTTGGTAATTTTATTTTAAGTAAACATATTCTTCTTAATAAAAGTTCTTTTATTTAAACTTAGAAAAAGATTTTTTGATTTAATTATATATAAAGTTTTATAACTATTCTTGATATATTTCATTTTTATTCTTATTTATTTATGTACACTTATAATAAATAAATTAGTTTTTAAGTTATATTATTTAAGGCGAAACTAATTAAAATAACCCGACCTTTAAGGGTGTGTTAAAAATATATCTCAATCTTTCAAATGTAAGATAAATATCCCGACCTTTAAGGATATCTTAAAAATATATCCCTACCTTTCAAATGTAAGATAAATATATCAACCTTTATAAGTGATGTTCAAATAATATATAAAATAATTCTCTACCAAAAAAAACTAACATGGCATACATATGTGGCAAACTAAATTAATAAAAAAATAAAATTTAAAATAAAATATAAAAAATATCAATAGAAGGGTTTAAGAAATCAAGTTTTTTCATTTATTATTTTAAAAAAAAAATTCAAGACACTTTATTAATATTTCAATTTTCCATATTATTCTTCTTTGTTCAATTGTCCCATTTTTTTTACATAATTTATTTACTAAAATTCTAACTATTCTTCTTTCTATTTTAAATTTTCATCAAAAATGCAAAATTAGTTAAATGGTCCATTATACGAATATGGGTGTTATCCCTCAAATATAAAAATAATCTAAATAAAATATTAAACACTTGTAAATATATCATTTTTTATATATATTTATATTTTATTAATTTATTTCTTTCCCTTGATAAAAAAAGAAAAGAAAAGAAAAGTGGTTTAATAAAACAAGGTTTTTAATATAGAGTTCTAAGAAAATAGTGTGTATAAAATATAAAAGACGAAAGATATGTAAATCTATAATTTTTTTATATAGATTTTTTAAAGTTTTTTTTATTAATTTTTTTTGTCATATATGCCTGTCCTGTTAGCTTTTTGAGATATTATTTTAACATCACCTATAAAGGTCGAGATATTTATATTACATTTGAAAGGTTGAGATATATTTTTAACACCCCTTTAAAGGTCAGGATATTTATCTTACACTTGAAAGGTTGGGATATATTTTTAACACACCCTTAAAGGTCGGGTTATTTTAATTAGTTTCGCCATTATTTAAAGGCAAAGTTGTATATTTTTCTTCAAACTAAAGTGGGATTTATAATTATAACTTAATTTAATAAAGTATTTAATATAAGGCTTAATTTAGAAAGTCGTTGCTACATCCTATGGCTAACTTGTTTTTTCATACCCAATAGCCAGGGCAAATCACAGCCGTTGCAACCACCCGTGGCTAATTTGTTTTTTTTTTTTTTTGTAGTGTTTAGAAAAGTTTTATTACATAAAATTAAATGTATTATTATTTTTATTATTTAATATGTAGAATTTTAAACTAAAAATATTTGGATATATATATATAGTTATATATATATATATATATATATATATATATATATATATATATATATATATATATATATTAAATCCATAGAGGGATTTGTGTAATCTGCCAACATGAGTTGGAAATTGACTATTAACAAAGCCAAGGGGTTGAGAAATATAAACCTCTTCATTCAAGTCGTCGTGTAGAAAGGCGTTATGTACGTCCAGTTGATCCACACGCCAGCCACGCATTGTCGCAAGGGACAACAAGAGTCGAATGGTCGAAGGCTTGGCAACGGGGCTAAAAGTCTATGTGAAGTCGAGTCCTTCTAGTTTTTGATAGCCTTTGGCAACTAGACGAGCTTTCTGACGTTCGATTGAGCCATCGGAGGTCCGTTTGGTTTTGAAAACCCACTTGACTCCTAGGGTGTTGATGGAAGCAGTAGAGGGAACGAGAGACCAAGTTCGAGTGGACAGGAGAGCGTTGATTTCAGTGGCCATGGCGTCCCGCCACTCCGAGTGCTTGGAAGCCTCGGTGAAGGAGGTGGGTTCAACCGGACAAGGCGATGTGAGATTGCAGGTAGGAGTTGAAATGGAGGGCCAGGTCACGGTGCTGTTAGTGTGAATGAAAGGCTTAGAGATGTTGTTTTTGGACCTTGTAATCATGGAGTGTGTGGGGGGTACTGTAGAGGAAGAAGGCGACGATGGAGGATAGGAGGAAGAGGGTGTATCCGAACTAAGGGTGAGGGAGTTGGATTGAGACAAGGAAGAGGATCTTGGAGATGGATTATGGGCCATGGTTGAACGAGATGACATTGAGTTTTACAAAGGAGTGGAAGGGGAAGTTGAAATGGTATTGGGTTGGGCCTGATGGAGTGAGTTGGGCCCAAGGAGGAGTGGAAGAGAGGCTGTAGGAGTGGTGGTCTCAGCGTGGACGGGGGAGGGACTAGCAAACGGAAAAGTTGATTCATGAAAGATGACGTCGCGGGAAATGTAAAGGCGATCCGTCATATAGCCGAGGCATAAGTAGCCACGGTGTTGGAGGCTATAACCAAGGAAGACACAAGGGGCTCAGAGGAAGGCAAGCTTGTGGCGGTTGTAGGGTCGAAGGTTAGGGAAAGAAAGACAACCGAAAATGCGGAGAGAGTCGTAATCGGGAGATGATCCGAACAAAAGATTGAAGGGTGTAGTGTTAGAAAGAACGGGTGTTAGTAATCGGTTTAGGAGGAAGGCAGCGGTTTCAAATGCGTAGTCCCAAAAGTTGAGAGTTAGAGAGGCTTGTTTAAGAAGTGTAAGGCCCATATCGACGATTCGTCGATGACGACTCTCAACGGTCCCGTTTTGCGGGTGAGAATACGGGAAAGTAAGTCGGTGAGTAATGCTAAGGGAGGCGAAAAGAGTTTTGAGGTGGAAGAATTCAGACCCACCATCAGTTTGTATGGACGAAATTTTGGAATTGAAGAAATTCATAACAATTTTGACAAAATTTATAATTAGAGAAGAAACTGAATACTTAGATGCAAAAGGGAAGAGCCATATATATTTAGAGTAGTCATCAACTATGCTCAAATAAAAGCGATGGCCTTTTTTTTGATATTGTGTGGGCCGGGCCCCATACATCACAAAACAAAAGCTCAAAAGACCTACTAGATCTTGAGGGTGATGGGGGATGGGGTAGACAATGGGCTTTGGCCCATGAACAGGCTTGACAAGGAAATAAGGCCTGAAGTCCTTTTGGGCTGAAATTACTAAACCTAGACAAAAGGAGTCTGGTGACTCTTTGAGAAGGATGACCTAGACAAGAGTGAAGTAGGTGGGGGTTAAAGTTGATGGCGGCGCATGCTTGTGGTGGCGATGAGCGACGCGTGGCAGCGGGGATGACGTATAACCCACCCTCAGCGGGTCCTCGAAGAAGAGGTCTCCGACTCTACAAGTCTCTCACAAGAAAATAATTAGCAAAGAATTCAAATGAGACATGATTATCGAGGAGGTGGCCTGAAAGTTGCGTGGAGGTGGCGCTTGGTATGAGTGATCGAAGCGGCTCCAATAGGCAAGGGCAGAATGACCATTCTTGGAACAGATCTGACAGGTCAGTCGGTTGTCCTGCTGGCCGGAGAAGTTGGTGCTGGAACCACGGCCGCCGTAGGAAGGGCGGTCACCACGTTGATCACGACCCTGGCCTCTACTCCTACCAAATGGGTTATGGCCTTCGCGACCCTGCCTAGACAGATTTTGGTTGGGTTGGTTGTGACCCCTGTTGAACAGATTGTTGTTTTGATCAAATGCAGGGTCGGTGTGGTAGTGGGCGGAGGTCAAATTGGTGGTGGGGGGTGTGGAGAGGAGTGGGGGGTTGGAGGGGGGAGTGAGACGAGATTCATGGTTGAAAAGGTAATACAGTAATTGGGTAAGAGAAGGGAGATTAGGCTGTGTGGAGAGGGAGGTAACAAGTGACTTGTACTCCATGTCGAGATCGGCAAGGATGTAGACCACGAACTCCAAGTCAGTGAAGGGTTGTTCGGCAGCAGCGAGGGATGTCATCAGTCCCTTCGCTAGATAAGGAGTGACTTGATATTTCCAAAGGGGATAATTTGTGTGAGTGAGCTTTAGAGTAATGAAATTTGAAAATGAGGGTAGGTGGTGGGAATGGGTAAGTGACATCTGTGAAGGTGGTATTGGGATGATAGTGGGAGGAACTTCCATTGTGGCTTTTGCCTATGGCTCTGATATCATAAAGGAACAAGGTTTTGGATCAGTAAAGTGAGACACCTCCTTTGGATTAATTGATTGAATACGGCTACTGTGCTTTACAATGCATATATACTGGATATTAGGAGACAACCCTAGAGAGACTACCAGCTGGAAAGTGTAAGAGAATAGACATACAAAAGCATACAATTTACAAATTGCAATCATGTCCCTAGTACTCACGGATAAAGGGTTCGCAAGCGTCGAAACTCTATAGGATAGGTCTGGAATCCACCAGAAATGGGGCTTGGAATCCACCAAGGGATAAAAGAGAAACTCTCTCTAAAAACTCATCATTCAGATTCATTGAAAATAAAGACTACAACGAGTTTACTTAGGGAATACTCCTAAGGAAACCTTAATTCTTAACTTGGGCCCTAAGGCAAAATAAAATTCTATCAATAAAAATATATGAAATAAATAGATGAATTCCTAATTTATCTTTAAAAACCCTATAAAATAGAAAATTCTAATTAAAAGATAAATGTCTTAACTAAAGATAAAAGAGCTCTTGCATCAGGAACTGATCAACTTCAAGAGTTAAGGAATTGCACTTACATTCAAAAAAATATTCATCAAAACATTGAATTAGCCTATAGACCCGCGGAATCACCCCTAGTCTCGAGAAAAAATAAAAAATGCTAGAGGATATCATTTTTTGAATTTTTTTTTTGTCGAAACCAGTGGTGACCCATTAATTTTTATACTTTACATGTTCCGAACTAGCACATTATTAGCATAATGCGCGCGGTTATTAGAACTTTGATTAAAAAAATGCTCATTAATGACAATAATCATTCAAAGATAAAGGTTCAATTAGACAATAATCAACCATTTTTGGCTTTTTCATTTTTTTAGATAATATATCTTACCAATTATGTTATGCAGAATTCAATAAATGATCAGTTATATATATAACTTGATGAATATATATAATATGAGTACTATCAGTTATATATAAAGCTATGTAAAGCTTTAAAATGAGTTCAATTATATATAAGTTGAATTATCTCACACTGAGTTAGGAACTTTACAATCAGATTTTAGGAACTTTACATCATTTAAGAGCTAAATAAGAGCATGAAATCCAATTGAATAAGGTCATGAAATCCAATTGATTTTAGGAACTTTTTACAATTAGATTTTAGGAACCTATGTGATACTGTCATCTTCATGTTATCAATATGATTTTTTTACTATTTATATCTATGTAATTTTCACTTGTTTTGCCTTAATTAGGAATGGGCGCAGCTTTGAGGAAGTCTCCAAGGAAGAGAGGGGCCGATTGGTCCACTCTAGGCACGGCAAAAAGACAAGAGCTGGAAGACCAAGTCAAGGAGGCTAATTAGCAAGCAAGGAAGGCTGAGGAGGACGCCAAGCTAGCCAATGATAAATATGATGAGATGAGGGAATGAATGGAACACTTTGAGAGACTGATGGCTCAACACTTCTCTACCGAAGTGCAGGTTTGAGCACTTGGCGATCTAGGTAGGTGACAACACGAACTTGATTGCAACTTCTGTTGGGTTTTGCACAGCTTCTTTGCTTCACTTTTGGGTTAGTTTGTGCAACTTTTGGGTCACAATTCTAGATGCACATGGCATTTCTAAACTTTATGTACAGTTTGTGTGTTTGAACTTAAGTACATTGGTAGGTTGTATGGTGAAATGGTTGTTTGGTTTGGTTGATGAACTAGATGGACGTGGTATTGCAGGTTTGTATGTTTGGACATGGTATTTGATTTGTATGGAATAGCTGTGTGTTTGCTTGTTGGTGAACTCTATTTTGTATGCAGTTTTTATGGGTTACAATTGGTTTCGGACAGGGAACATCACAAAATGCAGCGTATATATTTTTAATTTTTAATATACTCAGGCTACACACCTAAAACGACTAAAATCGTATTAACTGAAACTATAAACATTTTGAACGCAAAGTTGATCCCCAAAACTCTCAGGTCACAACAAATGTTGTCCGTTTAATGATCTGAAGGAGGTTCAATAACCTAATGTTCATCACCTAAACACTTTGAGGGACAACATGAATAACTAGATGTTCGTCAAGACACAACATTAATTCACCTTATGTTCGCCCCCTCAGTTATCATGACACAAACTTTAGTGGTGGCCTCAACAATATCATGTCTGACAATGGCCTCATGGGCCGGTCACTTGGATGTCAAACAAGAGACGGAGGTTCAATTGGTCCGTCTTTTAAGTGCTCTAGGTTCGCTCTACAAGGCACAGACCTCAGGGGACGAATGTACGTCCCTAGAGTTATTAGGCGTCCAAAACCCTCTTCAGGGGACAAAATTTGCCCGTGTCTAGAACGTCAAACTGGCCTAGTGTGTCAAAATTTTGCTACTGATAGCTAACCTTACATAATGGTATCTTTCTATTATTAATAATGCACTTGTCTTGGCTGATGTTTTACCTTTTGGAGCAAGCAATTCATGGAATTGAATTGACAAATCACCCACGCAATTGGAACTCTGGTTCTGAGCTTTCTATACCTGGATTTCCTTCTCTCGTACTACCTATTACAATTGCTTTGCCTCACTTCTACCAAACCCTTTACTTAATTATACTCTATAATACTGGTAGTAGTATTGATAAAACATTTGCTTATTCACTGGTCGTTATTCCAATTTTGATGTATTTTTATCGGCTCTTGTTTGCTTCTCGATCAACTCTTTTAACGCACCCCATAAACTGCATAAAACTATTTAGATTACCCTACCTGTTACATGACAATTGCTTTGGAAGCTTTGTTTTCGGCGATTTAAGTTTAAGTAGATGCCTCCATAAACGTCCTTTTTCTGATACACATGCTTCTTTTTTGGTGCAACCATCTATCCATGTGCTTTCAGCGGACAAACAAGCAATAAAACATAAAACAACACCAAAAAATCTTTCTAAACCTATTACCAACCAAGAAATCTACCATCTACAGGAATTACTAGTACAACGCTATACCAAAACGACAGTAACAACACATCAGTTAGTTCGTAAAATAAAACTCACTGCTGTATGTTTATTTGACATTTCAGCTATCGAACTGAAACCAAAAATTCCTTTCATAAGTTATCTATATATGAAAATAAACTTCTGAATTGTGAGAGGCCTGGCTACAAAAAACATGTGGACACAAATTGAATCCACCTGTAAATTAGAAAGTATACAAATTTTTGCCCTAGCTGAAACTAAGCTTCGTGAGCCGCCTCGGAAGCTTGCTGGCGAAAGCTGAGCTTTGACCATATTTGTTTCTGCCCGATTATAAGGTCTGTCCGGTGGCCTCTTGCGTTTTTGAAAATCAACACATCTAAATAACGAAACCTTATACATAAATTATTCTGACCATAGAATTAGTCAAGTAGACCTAGGAATATGAATAATTGAAAGATCAATCCGAGGACCATGAATTCCAACCATTGTCAGAGAATTACAGATGAAATGTTCTTTCTACTTTGATATCAATCTGCTTTGTGATTTGCAATCTGATTACTTTTACATATTTGCTACTTGTCAAAAGATCATTGCTTTGCTTTAAGAGTTCTTGTTTAGAGTTATTGAATAGGAAATCGCTTCTCCCTGTGGGTTCGACACCGGACTTCATCGCTATACTAGTAGTTATTTGGTTTATCAAGTGATTGGTTGCCTAATCTATTGGTTGTGTGTTTAAGTTTGGATTTTATTACTATTTGGCAAAGGACGAAAGTGTCAACGACGTTCGTCCCGCACCAAAGACCCTTGAGCAAGTTTGAACAAAGAGTAGTCATGCTTCGATTGAACAAACCCCTGCAAAATAAGGTGTTTCGTGAGATCAACATTCTATTGACGACTCGCTTGTTTCAACCCATACAACGAACGACGAAGACGACAAACTAACTTGCCCAAGCTGAGCTTTAGTATAACCCTGAGGAGGATCCATGTAAACCTCTTCGTCGAGATACCCGTGCAACAATGTGTTGTTTACATTGAGTTGTTGCAAATCCAAGGCATGACAAGAAGCCAAAGCAATGAAGTTCTGACCGTAGGAAACTTTGCAACCGGTGAAAAAGTATGCTTGTAATCACAATCTTTAAATCTCTATATCTCTCCATTTTGTCTACTAACATCTAAATATTAAGGTATGAACACCAAGTCATCTACAAATTCAA
The DNA here is from genome assembly GCA_963922045.1 of Persicaria maculosa. Lineage (NCBI taxonomy): Eukaryota > Viridiplantae > Streptophyta > Magnoliopsida > Caryophyllales > Polygonaceae > Persicaria > Persicaria maculosa. The sequence continues at coordinate 59,702,125 of OY998259.1, forward strand.
CAAAGGGAAATGATAGGGAAGCACGCTTTGCAGCAGAAGAGGGAGGAAATGTGTCTTTGAAAGGAAATACAAAATCCCTGAAAGTAACATGACGACTGACAAATGACACATGATCCTCAAGGTCATACACCTTGAAAGCCTTCTGCCTCAGAGTGTATCTCAGGAAAAAAACACCGGCGAGCATTTGCATCGAACTTCTGGCGATGAGATTTAGGAACAAAGGCATAACGTAAACACCCCATTGCTCTGAAATGGTTGAGATCAGGAGGTTTATTAAACAAAACTTCATAAGGGGGTTTCTAATGCAACACTGAAGAAGGCACTAGATTAATGAGGTTTGTGGCCGTGAGGATACACTCACCCCAGAACTTAACTAGTAATCCAACCTTGAGTCAAAGAGCTCGAGCTGTCTCGACTAGATGTCGATGCTTATGCTTAACTCGACCATTCTGTTCAGGAACATACGAGGCTTCTCATTGATGAGCAATGCCTTTGCTTAGAAGAACCTCTCGAAGCTTGGACTGAACGATTTTAGTGCTGTTATCAGTCCTAATCACCTTGACATAAGTGTTGAACTGAGTACTCGCAAAAGAAAAGAAGTTGAGAAGTAGCTGGAAGATTTTTTCCTTATGGCGTATGAGAAATGTCCATGTACAATGAGAGAAAACATCAATCACAGTGAGGAAGTACTTGCCTCCACACGAAGAAGGAGTAGCATAAGGTCCCCATAAGTTCAAATGCAACAAATCAAATGGTACTAAAGCACGAGAACCACATGGAGCAAATGGGAGCTTGTGATGTTTAGAAATCAAGCAAGTATCACAACTGAAACTAGTTAAAAGACAATGCTTACGATCATCCAAATGCTTCAATTTAGAAGTTGCTAGGTGTCCTAAATGATCATGAAGTAAACAGAGATGTTCAACATCAATAAGAACAACAAAAGAGTTGAAAGGTGACTCACATTTATTTAATGAACTACTAGTACTCAAAACAGGACATGGGCCTGTAGCACGACAAATTTTCCGATGTCGAGCATGACATGTGAATCTAGAAAAGTGATATATATAGGCATGCATTCCGAGCTCCAGTGATGACAACATTCCTAGTTGAAATGTCGTGAAGTTCACAATGAGTTTTGTAGAATAAGAAGACATGCCTATCATCATCCAACAACATTGAAATAGAAAGTAAATGATGGTGAAACAATGGCATAAACAAGACATCTCGAAGCAGAATAGAATCAGTCCAAACAATAGTCCCAGCAAATTGAACTGACTGAACAACCCCATCTGGAAAGCTAATGCGAATTGGATGAGCAAGAGGCTTTAAATCCAGAAATAGTCTTATAGAAAGTGATATGGTCTATGGCTCTAGAGTCCACAATCCAACGACGAACTTTTCCCAATCCATTGTCAGAATATGAGGTAGCAGTAACATTACCCGCGAAGTTGATCGAACTATGATGATCCCCATTGGAACCTTGACCACCAACTTTCTTAACTACCTCAGCAATGAGAGCATTAATCATATGCTTGTCTGGAACCACCTTCTCGACATCCACAGTTCTGGACTCTGCATCAATCATTAAAGGGTGCTCTATCTGTCCAAAGCCACACCCTGAGCCAATTCTTCAACATTCCCCACAAATTTATCTCATCTGGTGCCTCCATTTCCTAATTGACCATCCTTCTGAGTTTTAAGTTCCTTATACCAGCCAGGAATGCCTACTTAGTTCTCTCTTCCTCTTACCATAGTAAGCAGACATAGATAAGTTCTCTTGTTTTATGTCACTAATCTCCTTTTGCAATTGATACGCCAGAGGGGCATTGGATTTCGAGAATCTTTCCAAAATTTTGTCCCATAGTTCACGAGCAGAAGTAACATACATGAACTGTTCAACAATTTCTGGTTTCATGGAATTAACCACCCAACACATCACCATGAACTCACATCGAATCCACTTCTCAAGCTCCTCAGAACCTTCTTCAGGGTGGCCACAAGTACCATTGATAAACCCGAGTTTGACCTTAGCTTTGAGCGCCATTCGAATAGCGTGACTCCAGCTAAGAAAATTATTCCTGGAGAATTGAACAACAACAAGCTACATCCCCGGGTGATCAGAATTAGTAAGATGTAGTGGATCAGTAAAGGTCGTATTCGAGAGCAATTGACGTTCAAATAGACCAGAATCGTTGACGCTATCAGCATTCATGTTCGATCCTGTAGATATACTGCAAAAACCGACAAACTCAAACTCCAGATGAACATAAAGGACAAAGGAAAGCACAAATCCACAAATCGTAGAAGAACATATGCTAGAGATCACTAAACTCAGTGAAACTACAAACCGATGATCAAGAATACACGAAACTACAAGCGCTAATCAATCACATACATAGATGCACAGATCTGCCAAAAAACTGAAAAAATAACGTAGAATCACGAAGACGATGAAACGAGGACCACTGAATCCAAAAACACACTCGAGATTCAGAATCCACAACAAAAATTTTGCTCAAAACAAACATAGATCACGAAAAACCAAAACGCGAAGCAGAAAATAGAGTAAGAATCACATAACATGCAACGAAAATGGAGTTTGCAACAAACGAAGCACAAATAACTAGATCAAACCGTGATTTCGCTCTTTGCGAAATCGATCGCTTTGATACCATGACAAGACTCAACTAAGTCTGATTCTTGTTCTTCATTATCATAGCAAACAAGTAAGCAAAAATGATCAACAATGGTGGCAAACTTGAACAGTGGTTGCGTAGGAGAAGAAGATACGAGAAGATCGATCGTTTGTTATGAGTTACTCGTCTGAGTGTGAGTTCAGTAATAAGATTATTGTGCATGTACAAGCTATCATCTGGTATTTATAATTGAGTTTATTACCACTATTATTGCTGCTTCTTAACCTAACTTATTAACCATCTAAGAGCAAGCCCAACAGCTTCTCTAAACTAGAGAAAATGAGAGATTTTAGAGAAAATGAGCATTTTTTCTCCCCAACAGCTTCTCCAAACTCATCTCTAAAATAGAGAAATGGATGGAGAGAGGAAAACAATCTCTAAATTTGGAGGAAGAGAAGTTGATCTCCATAATTTAATGTTCACTTGTCCCTATATAGAATTTAATGATACAACCCCACATTTTCACCCACAATATAGAAAAAAATATAATTTCATACTTAATTACTAGTAATAAAAATATAATTATTTTAAAAATTAATTAAAAATTTGATATGATTTGATATAATATATAAATTAATTATGTTAAATCAATATAGATAGAACAAAACATCATAATTATATGTTAACTTTTATAAATAAAACAGCACAACTAATTTCATCCAATTTAATGCGATAAAATTCACATTAAAAAATTAGTCTAAAAAATTTTCACTTCAAAAAATATTCACTTGAACTCATAACTCATATTTGAATGATTTTAATTTTATAAATTATAAATTAAGCCTTGTTAGTTAATTAATTTAATTAATTAATCATATATGATCATTCACCAATCTACTTTATAATAAAATATAAATTAACTAATTGAAAATAATAAGATTAAGTTTGAATAATATTTTATCCAATTTTATGATAACTTTTATAGTAGGAATCTAAATTTAATATTAATACCACTTAAAAAATAAATATCAAATTTATCACTAGAATTTGTTTTAAAAAAATATCACAGGAGAATCTAATAATAATAATAAAAAAAAAATATGTCTTTCAAGAGGATGAGTAACATATAATAGTTCACCAACAAATGTGAGGCTAAATGTTAGAATTAAGTTCAAATTAAGTTTTTAGAAATGTAGAATTAAATATATTTCATAAATGCATTTATTTATTATAGTCTTTAATAAATGTAAAAATCTGTAAAATAGATAAGCTGTTGGAGTTAGAGTGAATTTTTTTTAGAGATTTAGATATATTAATCTCTATTTTAGAGATTGTTTACCAAAGCTGTTGGACTTGCTCTAACTAATCCGACAGACATCACCTAAGTACACATACTCTACACTTGTAATTAATACATTCATATTTTTAATACATTCATATTTTCTCTTTAAACGAAAAATCGACATTTGAGTCTTCTTCAAAGAAGCCCTATCCTCTTTTAACTTGTTGTTTACGGGCGGGAATGGTGATCCGAGAAAGAGATTGGAGTCAGAGGTTATGTTTCGCCATCATCGTCAATTCACTAGTCATCTCAATTCACATAACTTGGATTTTCCTCTTCACATATATTGTATAATTTGGATTTTGACACCTAAACGTAAAATTAGGGCTGGGGCTTGGCGTACATGACACGGTCGTAGAAAAGAGTGCACCTATGACCCTATCCTCTAAATTGATAAGATTCTGACTTTTCTTATGGTTATAAATTGAAGTGAGAGGAAACTGAAAAGATAGACGACTGAACCGGGTTAAATCAAACCGAACTGAAAATCATAATTTTTTAAAAAAAATCAAACTTAAACTAATAAGTTTAGTTCATTTTTAGCGGAGTCGACTTCGATTTGGTTTGGTTCCAAACCGAAAACAACAAAAACGTATCATGGATCCGGTTGTGTTACTTTTGAAATAAAATGAACTAGTACGATTCCCGCGTCATGACGCGTTTTTTTAACAACTAAAATATTGTATATAAAAATATTAATAAATGTTAAGATAAAAAACATAAAAAAAACTTTACATTAAATGTATCCTATAATTATCTCAGATTTAAAAAAAATCTTATGTAAAGTATAATACATAAATATAGATATTTTAAATTACTCAGTAATAATAATATCAATATCATTATAACATTGTTTAAATGTGATGTATCATAATCAATAGTTACATTCAATGTTTTGAATTAAGCTCAATAGTTAGTAAATAAATTTGATTAAGCCCAATAGTTATATTATATTAAATTCAATGTTTTGAATTAAGCCTAATAGTTAGTAAAATTAAAGAAAAAAGAGAATTAAAGGAAAAAGAATAAAAAAGGAGAATTAAATAAAATAAAAGAAAAATGGAAAAAAAAACATGATTAGTTAAGACTCCTAAAATTCCTCTAAGATTGACACATCATCCTAAACTCTTCTAAATTAAGAGTTTATATAGATTTATGATCCGGTTATGTTTTTTTTTAATTTTTGTAATGATTATTTGATACATGTCAAATTGTGGGGCAAAAGGATTGTAAATTTGTTCTGCCTAAGTGCATATAACACCTGATCCTAGTGCATATAGTAACAACCTCTTTTTGGCATGTTTTTTAATAAGTAAAAAATATTATTTAAATTCTTTTAATATAATTTTATGTTACCTCTATTTCAAAATATAGGTCATTTTGTTTTTAGCACACTTTTTAAGGTGCTAAAGACTATATAAAATATTATTTTTTAAGAAACTAAATTCTTTTAATATAATATTATATTTAAAAATTAATAAATATTTTACAGTAGTTTTTAACTTCTTAAAAAACGTGTCAAAAAATAAAACGACATATATTTTGAGATAGAGAGAGTAATTATTAATAATATTTATAAAAATATATTAAAATAAATATTTTATATAATTTTCAACTTTTTAAAAATCCTACTAACTTAAATTACTTATATTTTGGGGAAAAAAAATTAAAGAAGGTATGTATAGACTATAGCTGTACTGAGAAAGCATATTCGAAAAAACCAACAAGGGGAAGCAACTATCATCTTATCATCTCCCATGTGCCCATCCATCTGGACCACTCCAACTTTCACACCTTAACTTCATCTTATGAAGTGAGTGTGAATATAAATCCCAATCATTCAGCCATATATTTCATATATAATTTAAAAACTTATTTCATATTAGTGTAAATTGTGTACAACTTTACCATGGAATAATGTATGTTGTATTATCCGAAATTGAATATATAATTAATCTAGTTTTCAGATTTTGTAATTTAAGAACAAACAAACATATATATACTTTCATTAATTCAAATCAAGAAATGAAGTGAACCCAATTAAAAATTTTGAGGGCCGTCGATCAAAAGTTTGATCAGATGCACTGCTAATTTTTACTATTTACACCGCAAAGTTACCGCATCCTTATGCGGTGACTTAATGAAATTTTAGTCCGATCTACCGCATGTACATGCGGTGGGTCCGTTGACCATATAACTATCCACCGCATGTACATGCGCTGGGTTAGGCTAAAACGGAGTCCGTTATACAAGAAACCGATTGGGTCGAAGTTATCCGAAACCCACCGCATACCCATGCGGTGAGTTTTCAAAATATTTAAAATTTGGGTAAGAATACACCGCATCTCCCTGCGGTAGCTTTTTTACCGTTGTGGGGGCCCATTATAAATAGGCGTGGGGGGCCCAGTTCTCCGACACACCATCCGACTCTTCTCCGATTCCTTTCTTTCCGAGCCCGAGTTTTGGTTCCGTCGATTCCCCGTCCCTATTTCTACCACCACTTTGTACCCGAGTGTTGAGATGGTGAAAGACAATCGTGGAAAAGATGCGGCTGATGGTGTCGGTCCTTATCGGAGACATCCGTTACAGGTAACATTGAATGTTTATAAAAATCAATTTGCTTTATTTTTTCAGCTGAAGGAGATAGTGTTAACATTTAATTGTTATATATAATGTAGCCGGAACCCACTATATAGAGGAGGAGGACGACAGATGTACCGCCACAGCTTGAGACACAGACTGAGCAACAACCACAGACTCAGACACAGCCTCAGCCTAAGGTATGTTAAAATCATTACTAGGTGTAGGAAAATTGAAATCGAATAAGTATATATTTCTGTTTTCTTAGGAATTGATAGTATTAGGTTGAAATCATTTATAAACCTTTGGAAAATCTTGCAACATTTAGTCAGTCATACGATATAGTATCGTATTCGAGCCATAGGATTCTGACAAATACTAGGTGTAGGGAAATTGAAATCGAATAAGTATATATTTATGTTTTCTTAGGAATTGTTAGTATTAAGATGAGATCTTAAATAAACCTTACGAAAATCTTGCCACATTTAGACAGTCATACGATATAGTATTGTATTCGAGCGATAGGATTCTGACAAATATATTTTAATTTACACAGTCCACGTTATCGAGAGGGTTAGGAGAGAGGGTGGTTTTGCAATCTGCTAGGAGAGCTGCCATTAGGGAGAGACAGACGTTGGAGGATGTACCAGTTCCTATGGAGACGGATAGTGACGCGGTAGATGATGATACCGAGGCTGCCGTCAGGGAGAGCTAGACGTTGGAGGATGTAGTGGATCCTCCGGAGAGGGATACTGAGACGGTAGGAGTTGATACTGGGCCATCTTCTCAGTCACGTGTTGACCAGAGTGACGGTTTGGGGCACACGTCACAGTCGTCTATAGAGACATATCAGAGTTGGTGCAGATTGAGCCGGAGTTGATGTCTGACCACACGGATGACCCAGTGGTGCAGTCGACCGAAGAGTCTAGACAAGGCGACCAGGGTATTGAGATGATGGAGGAGTACCTACGAGGGGACCGAGCACGGCAGACGGATGAGCAGTTGCAGACTAGAGCTAAGAGAGTGGGTGAGCAGTTGCAGACTCAGCATGACGGTTATCAGGATTACTTTGGGACTGCATTTGCGAGCAAACAATTGAACTCGTATGACGACACGGCACCTCTGCTCGGAGATGTGGGTGTTGGGACGAGTCATGCTCGAGCGGGCGACCAGGAGCCATGGGCCGTTGGGCAGATAGATTTTGCGTCGTTCACCCCGGTAGGATCTATGGGTGTAGGGAGGACGCCTGGGAGTCATCATGCGGTGCCATCGTCGATGCCGAGGAGCTCCGAGCCTCAGCCGATCACCGGGAGTCAGCAGGCGGCGCCATCAGCGACACCTAGTAACTTGGAGGGTGTGCCGATTGCCGAGAGTCATGAGAGGGATGTACGTGGACAGAGGAGTTCTTTGGCCCCACCTACTGAGTCAGCTACACTTCCGAGGCATGTGTCGCTGGCCCCCCTCGGCCCGAGCCATGATCCGATGTATGGGGCATCTGACGATGTTCGTCAGGACAGGGGAGGAGACCAGGCGGCACAGCCCCCTGTCCGTGTAGTGCAGAGGAGGCGGAAACAGCGTGGCGAGAGCAGTAGGGCAGGTGGTGCTGGGTAGCCTGCCGAGGGGAGTAGTGCAGGAGGTGATAGGCAGCATGGCGAGCCTATCAGCACAGGGGTCATTCGGGCAGTTCTGCCCGAATGGCCAGGGGGTCACATACCGTTTCACTTCTGAGAGATTACGAGACCCACATTGCACAGGCTGTTTGGAGACGGGAGGACGCAGCCTTGCGGAGGGGTGTGCGTGTGTAGAGACGAGGGCAGTCGTTGGGCCGGGTAGAGGCGTTGTTGGAGGTGGATGGACAGGAGTCCTGGTTTCCCGCAGTGCGTGAGACTGGGTTCTGGGAGCTGAGAGATTTCGATTGGGATCATGTGGATCACAGTCTGATCAGCGCGTTTGTTGAGCACTAGCACCCCGAGACGAACAGTTTTCACTTTGCATGGGGAGAGATCACTATCACACTGCACGATGTGTTCTTCATACTTGGGCTTGGTTTGGACGGAGAGGAGTGTATTCACGTGGATGACGTGGGCGCCGGGAGGGACACAGTTGGGGAGTTTTACGGCTTGACTCAGCACGAGCGGGCGAGCAGATGGGCCCATGGAGGCCCTACTGTTTAGCTCCTCCTTTAGAAGATAGCACCGATGCGACAGCGGGTTCGAGATGGCGCCCCACTAGAGCATGATATGGAGTGCATCGTGGGTGTTGCGATGGGGATTATTGCGACTGCGACCTTGTTCATCGACAAGTCGGGCGGAAGATTGCGTCCGGAGGTGATCCGTAGGTTTATGGATGCAGCGTAGGTGGCGCATCTTTCTATAGCTGCAGGGGTCTTGGCGTGCTTGTACCGGGGATTGGGCGAGGCGACCCGGGAGTTGGCCAAAGACATGGACGGTTGTACGAAACTATTGGAGGTAAGTCATTCGTTCTGTGATTATTAATTTTTGCCAGTTTTGTAACTAAGTTATAATGACTATGTTGCTGATAGTATTGTTCCTTTGTAGGTGTGGATATGGTTGCATTTTCCGGTGTTCAAGCCCGGCATGACGCTCGATCGGAGGCTAGCCCGGGATCCGCGACGCGGGGTGAGGTACGTCCTGGGGGCGATGCCATTTTCCACTACGATGACCCGGGATGATAGGCCTCGCATCGAGCGACTGGATGTTATGCGGCGGAGGCTGGATGAGATGACTGTCGACGAGGTACGAAAACATTTTATATCCGCACTTACATTTTTCATACTATAAAAGAGATTTTGAATATTATAGTCGTAATAACAATTTCTATTCCATTGCAGATCGAGTTCATGCCATTTGGTAGACACTTGGATTTTGATGGAGATCTGCGTCTGTCGAGATATAGGGGCACCATCCGGTGGTTGTTCGATGAGGAGCCGTATATGCCGGACCGTGTGCTGCGACAGTTTGGTCGGGTTCAGCACATTTCCGCTGATCCAATCAGACCTAGCATAGTGCATAGACCGAAGTCCGCCAAGGCCAAGAAGGAGGTGTCGTTCCACCCAGCCGACAACCACTGGGCGCACAGGTTCGATCATCTTTTCCCCATGGAGGAGTTGGCACGGACCTTTGAAGAGTACCCATACGGAAGTTCCCAACTTCGTCCTCTTGTAAGAGGTTCATTCTCCCTCGACGGATGTACTTTGGACGCCGACTCCGATGATGAACGAAGATGACGGTGTACCCGTACCGGTACGCTTTGAAAGCATTTACAGTTTTGGTTGGATGAGCAACAGTCATCCGCAGGATAATGTCAAAGACGTTATGGACGTACATATGTACTATCACAACGTCTTTCACATTATCCTGCGGATAACTATTGCATTTTATTAAATCGAAATCTACATAACACTATATCGAAGCGATATAACCCGAGCAACATGCCAGCGGCCTGCGATTTCAATCAAAAGACACAAATCGTCGGACGTGGCATGTTGCCTAGGACATCATCGCTATTCAGCCAAGAAAAAGGCATACAGACGGATTTTATTTTTGGGGACGAAGCGATAAAACCCGTGCAAACTAGTCAAGGGTCAAAGATTTCAGGCGAAAGCCACAAATCTTTGGCCCTGGCTAGTTTGCATGGATTATCATCGCTTTTTTGTCACGACAATCTTCACACACCGACCATGGGGTATATATAAAGGAACCCACCGCATGGGAATGCGGTGCGTCGCCACCGCATAGGTATACGGTTGGTAACACCGTGATGGTGGTCGTCCCCTACCGTATTAGCACTTTCCACTTTCTGGTGTCATTTTTCGAACTTCATATGTTCAATTGGGTTGTATCTTTGTCTATTCCATTTCACAAACTATTTTTCGAACTCCATATTTTCGTCATCCAGGATATTTATCGCACTTTCGTTTTAATCAATGCTGATGCAATATCATCTTTCTTTTGAATTCAACATATGAGTTTTTTCAGATCACGGCATTTATTACAAGTTAATTCCACTGTATTAGGATTATACCGCAGATGTCCCTGTATCAAACGAGAATTTCGTAGTGTCGGCATGTACCGCATACCCATGCGGTGTATATCGGTCCTCTATCGGTCCGTTCGGCTCCTCCAAATAGTTACTCGCAAATCTGGTTATCCGATACCCACCGCATGAGTATGCGGTGGGGTTGGAACAGAATGGGGGTACTCACCGCATTAAGATGCGGTGAGTCTCCATACGGTGGGTACCACCGCATATACATGCGGTGAGCCACCGCATGTATATGCGGTAGGAGCGCTGACCGTCATTAAACTCACCGCATAGATATGCGGTAATTAGCGGTGGAAATAGTAAAAATTAGCAGTGTATATATCGTTTCCGGTTATAAATCCAACACACAAACCTAATAGTAGACTAGATCTCATCCTAACTTTAACCAGAACAAGCTTCTTATATATCAAATTTGAACTCGTAAAATCATTAATCTCACACACACACAAAAGATGGACATCACATCTTAACAATCGGTTTCCTCATCAAAATTCTAAAGCCTATTTCCTTTTAATTATATATCATCATCATCATCATAGTATATAGATCTTTCAAGTGGGGAGCAAATTGCACAAAGGTTCCAAGAATTCCTCGTTAATCATATATTGTGCAAGTTGTGTGTTTTGAAGATGGTGTGCAGGTTGTTTGTGTATGTAATGTGCAGGTTGTTTGTGATATGGTATGTGAATGCAAAGTGAAATTAGGTAGATTGTGATGTGAATGTGTGCGAAGTGCAGGTACGTAGGAACTACAAATTTGGCTTTATTTTCATAAAATAAATTAGACCCAGGAGACGGGTTAATACAATCGCGTCCCTACATTATAAATTAACATTGCCAAAGTTACATTCTTGAGACGAACCATTATTTCAAGAGACGGGCATATAGCTTAATTTGGTAAGCTATATATTGAAGCGATGGAGGTATGTGGTCACTTGAGCATCAATATAGGGTTCTAAAGACCACTTGTATATCCAAGCAACAGGATCAAATTCGTCGCTTCAATCACTTCAAGAGATGGACTTTTCTATTCCGCCGCCTCACACCGAGGGGGGGGGGGGGGGGGGGGGGAACAATTGGTGGGACAACCATTCAAGCGACGGATATCCGTCGCTTGAACATCCCAACGACCATATTGGCTCTCATGCGACGATTATATCCGTCGCTTGAACATCCCAACGACCATATATATTGGCTCTCAGGCGACGATTTATGTCCGTCTACACAATGTATAACTGGCATAGTGTAGAAGGTTCATGACTGCGCGCTGAGCTTTACTAACATACAGATCAAGATTGATGTCAGAATTTAAAGTATGTTGGTACATGACAAAGCGGTAAACTCAAATAGTTCGACTTTTAATATTGTACTAGTTTTTTTTTAAAAAAATATTAGATTCATTTTTCAAGTATCAACTCGAGTTAAAAAGGCTCTAGTTACACTTACGACGTGTTGATAGATTTGAATGATACTAAAACAATTAACAACCTCATGTTTTTTGCCAAAAGACCATCAAAATTTGACCATAACAAGCCTTAGTATATAAATCAACGAGCCACTCTTTTGATTGTCAATTGCTTTAGGATAGAATGTTTTTGCCAAAAGACCATTCAGTAGTCTTAACTGCTATAACAATTAACAACCTCATGTTTTTTCGCTATATTTTATAGTTTGTTTTATAAAATAATTCAATTTAAAATAATATATTTAAATAATAATTTTAGTATTTTTTCCATATTATCTTTTATAAAAATTTCTACTTCAATTTGAAATGATATATTGAAATAATTAATTTCAGTTGTAGGATATGTGTAATACACATATGTAAGCAAGGGCATTTCGGTCGTTTTGTTATGTTATATTAGGAGGAGTACATTAGTAGGCGGGAAATCAGTTGAACTTTTGTAACAACCGAGTGTGTGTGAGAGCTCCAAGAAACTCTCTTCTCAGATCTTCAATTGATGAAGAAGATGAATGAGTTTCTGTTTTGATTTATCATTCCGCCATTGTTCAAATGGTATCAGAGCTTCGGTAAGAAGTTGGATTGTGACTGATCTCTCTGACTATCTGTTTTTGCGTGCAGAGGGAGTTCTGTTGTTGTTTGGCTCGTCGTCATTGTTGTTCGTTTTTGGTTTCTCAGATGGGTGGGAGAGGTAATCCGGCGAACAGTGGTCAAAGTCAGAGATCTGGAGTCAGAAATGGTGCAGACGAGGCGCATTTGTTACAATGAAGCCACCTGCAGCTAGAAGAGGAATTGATTTGGGTGCGAATGGATTTCAATTTGGGGATCTTGTCCAAGGCTTTGGTAATGTTCGTTATAATCCCTTATATCTTTCAAATTCTGATCATTCAGGGATGCAATTAGTTTCCACTGCATTCAATGGATCGAATTTCACCAGTTGAAGTCGTGGAATTCGAATGGCTCTTGGAGCCAAAGCGAAACTGGGATTCATTAAAAGGAGTTGTGTTAAGCCTCCCGAAGGTAGTGACAATTATGAAAAGTGGTTGAGAGCTGACTATATGGTAATGTGTTGGCTAATAAATTCCATGACTAGTGATGTTGCCGAGACATTCATGTATGTACAATCTTCTTGGGAATTATTGAATGAGATTAAGGAGAGGTTTTGTGAGTCAAATGATCCTCTTATTTCCCAACTTAGGAGGGATTTGTGTAATTTGAAGCAAGAGAATCTCTCTGTAGGGGCACATTTTGGCAAGTTAAAGAAAATATGGGATGAATTGTTGCTTCTTGATGTTGTTCCTAGTTGTTCTTGTGGAGGTATTAGTTAATGTGGATGTGGCTTGCTGAAGCGCGTGGTTGACAGGGAAAAAAAGGCCAAGGTCATGCAGTTTCTTATGGGACTCAATGAGGTTTATGAACCTCTTAGAGCCAATGTGATGTCTAAAGATCCAATGTCAGGGCTCAATAGAGCTTTTCAGATGGCTGTTCAAGTTGAGAGGTCAAAGACTGCTACATCCTCTATTCAGGATGCTAATGTACTTGTTAAGATACTTCCAGGATTGGTGATCAAGGGAAAAGAGATTTTAAGAAAACAAAGTATGACAGAAAATATGACTATTGTAATGAGAAGGGACATACCAGAGATTATTGTTTCAAATTGGTAAGATATCCTGAGTGGTATAGAGGTCCTAAGGAGGATGATAACGCCAATCAGGGTGGGAAGTTTGCTGCTCACCTTGAAGTGCCATAGTTTGATAATCCCATTGAAGGCTTTAGGGATGAGTCCAAGCCTGATCCTGCCATGGTGCATACCATTTTCAATGAGGTCTTGAAGATGATGAAAGGAAAAGGAAAGATGGAGGCTCCTAAGAGCTCGGCAAATTAGGCTATGGTGAACTTTGTAGGTACATTGAGTGTATCATTTCTTATTGGTGCCAATAAGGCTGATAAATATTCTTGGATTGTGGATTCTGGAGAAACTGATCATATTGTATTTGACAAATCTGTGTTTTCTTGTTTGAGAGCTTCACAATCTGTGATATCTCTTAGTTTGTCTGATGGTTCAAGTATCGATATCAGTCGGTGTGGAAATGTTCAGTTGAGGGATAATTTGTTCTTACATAATGTGCTTTATGTTCCTCAATTTAGGCATGACTTGCTATATGTGTCAAAAGTGTTGCATACTTGCACGAGAAACAGATGGAGTTCTATTTTAATGGAGACTCTTGTTGGTTACAAGACCTTATTACTAAGAGAACTCTTGCTCGTGGATTTGAAAAAGAAGGTTTGTATATTCTCAGGTCAAGTGGACATGCTGAGAAAAGGATTGAAATGTCTAGTTGTGATGTTGATTGTAATAAAGTTGTTAGCCACTTAGCCTACAAACCTTACATGCTAGGCTTGGACATTTATCTTTTTAAAAATGAAGCATATTCCTGAATGTAATTCAGATGATTTGAGGGATTTCAATTGTGAAACCTGTGATCTCACTAAATTTCATAAACTGCCTTTTCTTAGAATTATGTCTATTGCTGATTGCAGTTTCCAGTTGATACATATGGATTTGTGGGGTCCCTACAGGACTCCCTCATTATGTGGAGCTAAGTATTTTCTGACTATTCTTGATGATCATTCACGGTCAACTTGGGTTTACCTTTTGCAAGATAAATTGAAAATGTTAAGGGTGATTACTGGATTTCTCAACTTAGTTGAAACACAGTTTCAAATGAAAGTAAGAGTAGTACGTTCCGACAATGGCATTGAATTCACTCAGAAAGGGTGTATTGAGTTGTTTCAAGCTCGTGGTATTATGCATCAGAAGTCTGCTCATGGTGTTCATGAGCAAAATGGTAGGGTGGAAAGAAAGCATAGACATTTGATTGAAACTGCAAGGGCTATTAGACAGCATGTAGGGCTGCCTGTGCAGTTTTGGGGTGATTGTGTGTTAGGTGCTAATCATTTGATCAACAAAATGCCATCCTCCATTCTGGGGTGGAAGTCGCCTTTTGAGGTATTGTTCAAATCTAGTCCTTGTTATGACAATCTTAGGACTATTGGTTGTCTTTGTTATGCTATTCAACCTAATGACTATAGAGATAAGTTGGGAGTTATATCTAGAAGATGTGTGTTTCTTGGATATCCTCCCGGGCAAAAGGCATTTAAGTTGTTTGATCTTGATAGAAAAAAGGTCATTATAAGCAGGCATGTTAAATTTGTAGAGCATATTTTCCCTTTCAAGCAGTCTTCTTCAAGTATTCAAGCACCTGCTACTGTATTTCCTGCCAGTGATTTGCTCAGTTTTGATGATGATCATAATTAAAGGATGGGTTATCATCCTCATCATTTCAATGATGTCTCTCCTAGTCAGGTGTTAGTTGGGAATCAGAATGACAGCTCTGTTTCAAATGGATTAGATGAGATGATTATTACTGACAGTAGTCTTGCTAGTTCCATGAATCAATAGGTATCTCGGCCTGTTGATCCTCCTCATAATGTAATTCCTCTTCAGAAAAGAGGAATTCATAGGCCTGCAAGATTCAATGATTTTATTTGTTTAGGGTTGCCATCCAGGTCACAGTTAGCTCCTTCTGATTCAGAGACCCCGTCTTTTGCTGTGTTTTCCATTCAAAACTTAGCTCATCTTTCTCCTGATTACATTAGAGCATTTGTGAATGCCCGTGCTACATTTGAGCCTTGAACTTATGGTCAGGAAAAAGGCAATCCTCAATGGGAGGAAGCTATAAAAGTTGAATTGTCTACTTTAGAGAGAAACAACACTTGGTCTGTCACAAACCTTCCTCAGGGTAAGAAAGCCATTGGATCTAAATGGATTTATAAGATCAAGTATAGAGCTTATGGCATTATAGAAAGGTTCAAAGCAAGACTTGTTGCTAAGGGCTATAATCAGGTTAAGGTCAAGGATTATAAAGAAACTTTCCCCTCTGTAGCTAAATTAGTTACTGTGAGAGTTATTATGTCTTTGGCAGCAGTTAAATGATGAGTTTTACATCAATTGGATGTAAATAATGCATTTCTACATGGATTCCTTGAGGAGGAGGTTTATGTGCAACCTCTTGCAGGCTATGATATCAAGCTAGGACTTGTTTGTAAACTGAATAGATCTTTATATAGGCTTAAGCAAGCTAGTAGGCAATGGAATCATGAGTTGACAAAAGCATTGATCAGAGTGGGATATACTCAGTCAAAGCATGATTACTCCTTGTTTGTCAAAACATTTGGAAATGCACTGACAATTGCATTAGTATATGTTGATGATATGCTGTTGCTGGGCAGTTCTAGTGATGAAATTGCTCAAACCAAAGCTGCTCTTCACAGTGCTTTCACAATCAAGGGTCTAGGTGTTGCTAGATATTTCCTTGGAATGGAAATTTCAAGGTCTGCTTCAGGAATTCTCTTGAACCAGAGGAAGTATATCCTTGATATGCTTAAGGATGCTCATATGGAATCTTGTAAAGTTGCTTCATTCCCTATCCAACATGGTACCAAACTCTCAGCTCGTGTGGGTGATTCGTTTGAGCGCCCTGAGGTGTATAGACGTCTGATTGGTAGGCTTCTTTATCTTACTCTTACACGACCTGACATTGCATACAATCTGCAACAGTTAAGTCAGTTTCTACAGAATCCTTTGAAGCCTCATTGGAATGCTGCAAAGTACCTTCTTTGTTACTTAAAGGCCAGTTTTCATCTTGCTTTATCTTACTCTGTTATGACAAAAACTACTTTGACATCCTACTGTGATGCAGATTAGGGAAACTGCTTGGATATAGGCAGATCACTGTCTGGATACTGTGTTTTTCTTGGATCATCCCTGGTATCCTAGAAAACTAAAAAGTAGAAAGTTGTGTCTAAATCGTCTACAGAAAGTGAATATCAAAGCATGTCTTCAGCAGCCAGTGAAATTGTATGGATGCAGGGTCTGCTTGATGATTTGCATATCCATGTTGAGCTGCTTATCAGTTTTCATTGTGACAATCGTCCTGCTCAGTATATGGCTTTGAATCCTGTCTTCTACAAAAGGACCAAGCATGTTAGAATCGATTCTCATTTTATTAGAGAGATGGTGCAGCAAGGTCTTCTTCAGACGGTTCATGTGGCTGCTACGCTTAAGTTGGTAGACATTTTTACTAAGGCATTAGGGGCTCATCAACTCAAGTTTTTGTGTTCCAAGCTCGAACTTGTGTCTCCCATCACATGTCCAGCTTGAGGGGAGGGGGGTTATGTAGGATATATGTATAGGAATTGATCATGTAATACACATATGTAAGCAAGGGCATTTTGGTCATTTTGTTATGTTCTATTAGGAGGAGTTAGTAGGTGGGAAATCAGTTGAACTTTTGTAACAAATGTGTGTGAGAGCTCCAAGAAACTCTCTTCTCAGATCTTCATCAATTGATGAAGAAGATGAATGAATTTCTGTTTTTGATTGATCATTCAGCAATTGTTTAAATCATTATTTTTTCAAATTATCTTTAAATCAGTATTTTTTCAAATTATCTTAAAAATACATATATACTACCTCCGTTGCAAAATATAAGGGCTTTTACTTTTTGACACGTTTTTTAATGAGCTAAAAACTCCATGAAATATTAAATTTTTATTAAATTTTTTTTATATAGTATTATACATATTGTTAATATGTATAATATTCTATGTAAAAAAATTTAATAAAAATTTAATATTTCATAAAGTTTTTAGCTTATTAAAAAACGTGTAAAAAATAAAAAGCTCTTATATTTTGCAACGGAGGTAGGATATATTATGGTTAAAACATTATTTTAAAACCTGAATATGTATATCTTGGTTTATGCATATGGTTGGAAGTGGGTCACGTCACGCATAATTGATATCCAAATACTTTTCCCATAAGATTGTTTATATAAGGTCACAAATGAACCCCAGCTGTTCTTGTGGCTTCAATTCCATCAATAAAGGGGAAAAAAGACGTTTCTTGTTTTTTATTTTGTTTTGCAACGTACAAAGGACCACAAAATATCACATTCATCACAGCCTATATATTTTTGTCTCTTTTTCATTGGCCGATCTATCTAAGATTTTGCATCCAACCATCAAATTAATTCACCCATTAACAAACTTTACCAAACAAACGAGTCCGGATCCTCTCTATAAAGCCAAACCCTACAACACCCTCCAATTCCCGCACTAAAGAAAACCCACATTAGGAATTCTTAAGCATTACCATGAAGACATTATCCGTCTTCGTGTTCTTCGCCATCCTCTCACTCTCGCACGTCAGTGCACTCGACTTCTGTGTCGGAGACCCCAAACTTCCGATCGGCCCGGCGGGCTACTCTTGCAAGAGCAAGGTAACCTCGGCTGATTTCGCCTTCACGGGGCTAAGTGTCCCCGGAAACACCACAAACATCATCAATGCAGCCGTCACTCCTGCCTTTTCGGCCCAATTCCCGGGCCTTAACGGGCTCGGGCTCTCCTTGGCGAGGCTCGACCTCGCCAAGGGCGGGGTGGTGCCTCTCCACACACACCCCTCAGCCACCGAGGTTATCCTAGTGACCCATGGAGCCATCGAAACCGGGTTCGTTGCCTCCGATAATTCGGTGTACTCGAAAGTCCTTCACAAGGGCGATATCTTTGTTTTGCCACAGGGGCTGGTACATTACCAACTCAATGTAGGGAAGGGCAGTGCTATGGCGTTTGTGAGCTTCAGCGACCCGAGTCCCGGGCTCCAGATCCTCGACTTCGCTTTGTTCGCAAGCAGTTTGCCGTCGGCGACTATCGAGAAGGTCACCTTTCTGGACGATGCGCAGGTTAAGAAGCTCAAGGGTGTTCTTGGTGGAACTGGCTAAGGCCTTCAATGGATGCATGTTCATTACCAAGTTTTTTTTTCTTCCGTATGTTTTTTACCTTCATTGTTTATTTGTTCAGTGTTGCCCTTTTTTAAGTTATAACTAAATTGATTCGAGCATTTGAATTGAGTTTGGTTTTTCTTAAGAGAGTTTCATGTTTTATGTACGTATAATAATAATGAAAATTAAGTATGTTCATCTCATTCATTTTCGGGGTGATTTTTAAAATGGCCTAATTTAAGGTCTTTATTAATCAAATGTCCACCAAATTAATTAGCAAATTATTAAAATGTCCACCTCCCTTCTCTTGCCCCTCTATGCCCCATTACCCCTCCCCCACGTGTGCCCCCTTCATGTTTCAGTAATTTTTTTTCCCAGCGTTGCTGAAACGGAATTGTTGAAACTGGAGTTGGTTTTTTTTTCTTTTTCTTTTTGGGTCACCACTTCGACACCGGAGTTGTTGAAACCGTAGTTACTGAAATCGGAGTTACTGAAACCGGAGTTGCTTTTTTTTTCGCATCACCAATTCGACACCGGAGTTGCTGAAACCGTGTTACTGAAACCAGAGTTGCTTTTTTTCTTCTTTCGTGTCACCACTTCGACACTGAAGTTGCTGAAATTGTGTTGCTTAAAATGGATTTGTTTTTTTTTCTTTTTTTTTCGCGTCATCACATCGACACCGGAGTTGCTAAAACCGTGTTGCTGAAACTGGAGTAGTTTTTTTTTCACGTAAGCAATTTCACCAAAAAAGGCACACCAATTTCAGCAATTATAACAACAATTTCAGCAATTTGAGAAAAAAATCACACCAATTTTAGCAATTACAATAGCTATTTTAACAACTTAAAAAAATTCAAATTTTCAAAATGGAATTTGTGAGTGGCCAAGGAGAAAGAAACTAAATCAAAACATCATAATGAAAGTGCAACAAAATGGTGGCTATAAAAGCAAGATTTAGATATGGAATTCCAATGATAGTCATTTCAATACCCGTGTAAATAGACCAACGAAAAGTGTTTCACATTTGTATCTAAACTACAAGATTTAACCACATCATAATGAAAGCGCAACAAATTGGACAATTTAGAAAGGAACCTCCGCCATTCACAAGCACATCGTTCCCCAACCTAAACCCGCTCTCAGGTGACGCCAAGCTCAAATCTGTTATAACGAGAATGATAAAGCGAAGAACAACACAGAGATTTACGTGGTTCAGCAACGGTGTGTTGCCTACGTCCACGGACAGAGAACCAGTTTTCTTATTAGAGGAAGCGAAACAGATTAGGGTTACAAAGGGGTCGGTGTTCCATGAGTATATGAAGAGACTCATGGAACCCTAAACAGACAATGGACTAAAAGCCCAAAATAGACAGATGATAGGCCCGTTTACAATAAACATCGCATACCGTAAAGGCAAGACCACCGCCGGGGGGCTCTGCCTCCCGGACCCCCCGATGCGTCGCCGGTCAACAATCGTTCAAGGCACATTAACAAATCTCCACCTTGACTTGATTCCTCTCAGAAACAGATGCACCTATGACAAGTGCCCAGACGTTCTCTGCCTCAAATTGGTCCTTGAAGAAGGACCCGGACTGCCCCACAGGGCAACTCAACAGCTGGTGATATTAAGCAAGTCCAAACAATGTTGGAACTTGCTCTCTGGAACTGGCTTAGTGAACATATCAGCGGGATTATTAGCAGTTCCCACTTTCTTCACCTTGATTCTCTTCTCATTCCTCAGAAAATGGTACCTGACATCAATGTGCTTCGTCTTCTCATGATGGACTTGATCCTTGGTTAAGCATATTGCACTCAAGTTGTCGCAATACACTAAAGCCTGATCCTGATGTAGGCCTAGATCATTGACCAAGCCTTTAAGCCAGATTCCCTCCTTAGCAGCTTCTGTCAACGCCATGTACTCTGCCTCTGTGGTAGACAAAGTGACTGTAGGTTGTAGAGTTGCTTTCCAACTCACCACAGAACTCCCAAGAGTGAAAATATAGCCAGTCATCGATCTCCTACTGTCCACATCGCCGGCATAATCAGCGTCTGAAAACCCAGCAATCAAGCACTCTGTATCATTCCCATAGCATAGACCAACATCAGTAGTGCCTCTGAGATACCTGAAGATTACAGCTTGCCAGTGTTCCTTTCCAGGCTGAACCATAAAGCGGCTTACCACACTAACAACAAATGTTAGATCTGGTCGACTGCAGACCATAGCATACATCAGACTCCCTACTGCGCTGGCATAAGGGACCTTAGACATGTACTCCTTCTCCTCCTTAGTCTGAAGTGTGTACATTCCCAGCTTGCTGTTAGACGCCATTGGAGTATCTATAGACTTAGCCGAAGACATTCCAAACCTGCTCAATATCTTCTTGATGTACCTTTCTTGAGATAAGAAGAGGTTTCTCTGCTTCATGTCTCTATAGATCTCTACTCCCAGAATCTTTCGAGCAGCACCCAGATCTTTCATATCAAACTCTGTACTGAGACAATCCTTCAGCTTCTGGATATCTGACTTGTTCTGAGCAGCAATCAACATATCATCCACGTATAATACTAGGTAAATACGTGAACCATCATCCAGACTGTTGTGGTAAACACAACAATCATATGAACTCCTACTGTATCCCAGCTGCACCATATAGCTATCAAATCGCTTGTACCACTGCCATGGTGACTGTTTCAGCCCATACAAAGACTTCTTCAGTCTGCAAACATGGTTCTCTTTTCCAGGAACCTGAAAACCATCTGGCTGAGACATGTATAATTCCTCCTCCAACTCTCCATGTAGGAAAGTTGTCTTCACATCTAGTTGCTCAAGCTCCAAATCCTGATGTGTAACCATTGCTACTAGCAGCCTAATAGAAATATGTCTGACCACTGGTGAGAAAATCTCATTGTAGTCTACTCCCTCTCGCTGATTGAATCCTCTTGCAACTACTCGTGCTTTGTACTTAGCACCCTCAGCAGCTCATAGCCCTTCCTTCTTCCTGAAGACTCATTTGCAAGTAATCACCTTCCTATCAGCAGGCAATTTGACAAGCTCCCAAGTCTGATTCTTTTGAAGTGACTCCATCTCTTCTCCCATTGCTGCAAGCCACTTTGCTGACTCATCTCGAGAAATAGCAGCCTTGTAGGTGGACGGAGCATCATCCTCCACCTCCTCGGCCACCTGCAAGGCATATCTCACCAACTCATCAGACCTATATCTCGCAGGAGGTCTGATGTCAGCCCTTCTTGGCCGATCTAGAGCAATACTGTGATGTGTCGCTCCACCTGCTCCTGTGTCTAGTGGTATAGCCTCTGTCTCAGCAGTGTCTGACTCAATAGTACCTGTTTGGTTTGTGACCAAATCAGGTACCTGACTCTCAGATGGAGTGAAGTCCAACTCCACCTCCTCAGCAACAGCCTCTTTCTCAACTGCATCACTGGTCTTCTTCCTAGAATTCATCAAAGAACTCTCATCAAAGACTACACTTCTGCTAAGTATAATCTTGTTGTCAGACCAGAACCTGTACCCTTTAACACCAGTACCATAGCCCATGAAGACTCCCTTCTTAGCTCTTGGCTCTAGCTTACCCTCATCAATATGATAATAAGCAGTACACCAAAAAACCCTCAGATTAGATTAGTCAGCAGCCTTTCCAGTCCACACCTCATAAGGTGTTTTGCAGTCGATACTTATGTGTGGGCTCCGATTAACGAGATAGCAAGCCGTTGAAACTGCTTCTGCCCAGAATCTCCTATCAAGGCCTGAATTTGAAAGCATACACCTTGCTTTCGCCAGAAGAGTCTGATTCATTCGTTCTGCTACACCATTCTGCTGTGGTGTGTATCTGACTGTATGATGCCGAGCAATGCCCTCATCTCTGCAGAACCCATCAAACCCATCGTAGCTTCTTGACCTTCTTTCCAGTCTGATTCTCTACTAGAGTCTTCCACTCCCTGAACTTACTGAATGCCTCACTTTTATGCCTCATCATGAATACCCAAATCATCCTAGAGTAATCATCAATTAGAGACAGAAAATACCTGTGACCGCCCAAGGACTGAACACGTGAAGGACCCTAACAGTCTGAATGGATGTAACCCAGCGTGCCCTTTGTCTGATGAACTGCTTTAGGAAATTTGCTGCGATGTAATTTCCCAAACACACAATGCTCACAAAACTCAAGGCTCTGGGCCTTATGGCCTCCCAGAAGATCTGCTTTTGAGAGAATTTGCATCCCCCTTTCACTCATATGAGCCAACCTCATATGCCAAAGCCTGGTCTGATCAGCTTCCTGAACCCCAACAGAAACAGCCGCCGCAGCACCTGTAACTGAGGAACCTTGTAGGGTGTACAAAGTTCCCTTTCCCCGCTTGACTCCCTGCAGAACCACATCATAGCCTCTGAACACACGCAACTTTCCCCCATAACCTGTGTACCTGAGCGGCTGAGCCCCTTGTCGTCTAACACTGTTAGGGATATGAGATTCTTCGTCATGGACGGCACGTGCTTGACATCCTCCAATGTGCGAAATTTCCCATCATCTGTCCGAAACCTAACTGAGCCAGTCCCAACAACCTTGCAGAGAGCATCATTCCCCATGGATACATTGCCCCCATCAGCACGACTATATGTTGCAAACAACTCCCTTTTAGGACATATGTGATAGGATGCCCCAGAGTCAAGATACCACACATCAGCCCGGTGTGTGTGATCATCAGCTAACAAAACAATATCCTCCTCAAAAGTATTGCCACGATCAGCTACTGATGCAGACCTAGATTTCTCCTCCTCTTGCTTCTTCTTCTTCTTCGGACAGTCATTCTTCCAATGACCTTTCTCCTTGCAGTAGTTACAGATATCGTTTGGTTTAGGGCCCGATTTGCGATCTTGCCGATGCTTCTTCTTATTGCCCTTTCTACCATCAGATTTGCCTCCGTTTGCCACAAGCCCGGAAGCCTGATTGTCTGTAGCCGACGCGGTTGCCTTCAGACGTAACTCTCTATTGTGAAGCGACGATCTAACCTCTTCCAACGTGATGGTGTCCTTCCCAACGACGAACGACTAGACGACGTTCTCGTATGTGGAGGGTAGGGATACCAGCAGAATTAGGGCAGCATCTTCGTCCTCCACCTTAACATCAATATTACGCAATTCAAGTAATAGAGTGTTAAGTTGATCAAGATGATCTCTGAGTTGGGTACCTTCCTGCATACGAAGCCCGAACAACCGTTGTTTCAGAAGCAACTTGTTCGTCAGAGACTTTGTCATGTACAAAGACTCCAACTTTAGCCAAAACATGCTTGCGGTTTCCTGATCAGCAACTTCTGTTATGACATCGTCTGTGAGACACAACATAATCGTCGAATGAGCCTTCTCCTCCAGAAGGTCGTACTCAACGGTGGTTGTATCTGCCCCCTTCTTGTCGGTGGCCAACGGTGTCCATAAACCTTGCTATTTCAGCAAAACCCGCATCTTGATCTGCCACAGACTGAAAGAATTTCTTCCAGTAAACTTGTCGATCTTCAACACAGAACCAGACATCATTCTCCGCGGAAATCAACAACCAAAAGCTCTGATACCAGTTTGTTATAACGAGAATGATAAATCGAAGAACAACACAGAGATTTACGTGGTTCAGCAACGGTGTGTTGCCTACGTCCACAGGCAGAGAACCAGTTTTCTTATTGGAGGAAGCGAAATAGATTAGGGTTACAAAGGGGTCGGCGTTCCATGAGTATATGAAGAGACTCATGGAACCATAAATAGACAATGGACTGAAAGCCCAAAATAGACAGACGATAGGCCCCCCCCCCAACGAGACCACCATCGGGGGGCTCCGCCCCCCGGACCCCATGATGCGTCACCGGTCAACAATCGTTCAAGGCACATTAAAAAAATCCAACGGAAAACTCACCCCAAGCGCCAGTCCGCCACCATTCAGAAGCAAATTACTTCTTTGTCGCTAAAAGAGCGGAAACGGAAAAAGATTGGATACTGCAAATGGAGGTTTCAATGGCATAGGATCAGGTCTTCAAGACCTCATTCGTAAGGATGCTCTCAGGTAGGATTATTCCTCCCGAATTATTACCTGTTAAAAAAAAACTGAAAAGACAAAATGGTACTCACTTTATTATGAAAAAAATGCCGTTTATTAATTATTTACGCATGCTTCTTTAGAATGATAAAAACTATATAAAATATTCATCTTTTTATAAAAAAAATTAACAATTGTTTGTATTTATTATGTTCATCGGTCTAAAACCAAGCGCAACCGTATTTAATCGAACCAAATCGAAGTCAAAAATACTAAAAAAATAAAATCGAAAACCAAACTTAAACCTAATAGGTTCAGTTTGGTTTTCAGCCAGTTCTGTTCTGGCTTGGTTCGGTTCTAAACCGAAAAAACTAAGTGACTGAAAGGTTCAAAGCATCTGCGAAGAAAGTGCAAAGTCTACAATCGATCAACTTCGATCAATTTGTTGTTTCATAATTTCAAAGTCAAAGCCAATGCCCAATACTTGCAAATAGGTCAAACAACAAATTTCGATCAATTTGAAACAAATTGAAAAAATGCGCGAGTTAGAGGGATGGGGAGGCTCATTAAATAGGGTTGCTGTCACAGTCTCGGGCAGTGGCCGGCTTGTGCGAGTGCGACTACGTTGAACTCGAACTCCTTCAACTTGAAGAATAAAGAGGATTTCAGGTGGAGGGATCGGAGAAGACAGACACCGAGAAGAAGAGACGAGGGAGGATGATGGCTCGTGGGATGGGGACCGGCTACCTCGCCGGCGCTTGGAGGAGAACGACGCCAGAAGGAGTACAAGGGATGAGACCGTGAGATGATGCGAGTGGTAGTATAAAAATGTGTCAAATTGCTTTCCGGGTCATCTAGGTTTCAACCGGGTGACTCGATTGCCCCGATAATTTTAACCCGATTGACCCGGTGACCTGATTGACCCGATTGATTTATAATTATATATGATTAATTTTTTTATGGAGATTTCAATTTATTACATTTTATAATTACAATCACTTGATATTTCATTTTTAAATCAACTTTTATATTTATTTGTATTGTGTAATACTCCCTCTGATCAATAGTATTTGATTTTTGATCTTTCATCACATTTTTTTATGAAGATAAAAACTCTAAAAAATATTAAAAAATTAAAAACAATTCTATGCTTATTAGTTATTACTAATTGCATGAAATTATTTTTAAAAAATTATTTATATTTTGATATTTTATATTTTTAAATTTTTTATTAAAACTTACGAGAAATAATAAAAATCAAATATTTTAGATCAGATATATATATTATATAATTACCAGCACTAGAACCTATGAACCACGTATTTATTTTTAGCATTTTAAAATTATCGCGAAATTACTGAATCATAATTTCTTTTAATTTAAAAAAGAAAAATTGACAAATCCGAAATCGACCCGATTTGACCCGAAGTCGAGTCCAACCCGAGTTCAAGTCAACCAAGATCTACCCGGACTCGTTTTACCCAAAA
This sequence comes from Persicaria maculosa, assembly GCA_963922045.1. NCBI lineage: Eukaryota > Viridiplantae > Streptophyta > Magnoliopsida > Caryophyllales > Polygonaceae > Persicaria > Persicaria maculosa. The sequence continues at coordinate 59,728,576 of OY998259.1, forward strand.
TCTGAAAGGACCCGACCTGAACTCGACCCGATTGACAGGTCTATTCCCATTCTCTTATCTAGGCTTGATATTAGTTTTTGTATTCCATATTAGATTTGAAATTAACAAGATGAGGATCAAGGATTAGCTGCCCGGTGCATATTTTATTTTGTGTGATTGCAACATTTAGTTTTGGATGGTTCTTTGACGCATTATCAATAGAATATAAATTTATTACAATATTTTGTAAATGACATGATTCATAATTCTACTATGGTTATTTTCTCGTTTAAATTTTAAAACATGGGATGACATAATAGCTTCTGCTATATTGACGGCTGGATGGTTGTTTGTCTGCAACTCAGGTCTGCAACTTGGACTAGTCTAAAAACGTCAATGAGCTTGTTAGCACCAATGGATATTCAAAAACCAGATCATAGTTTAGAGATATCCCGTGGATATTTATCACAAGACTACTTCTGCTTGAGAATGTGTGTATTTTAGTACAAAGGTTCATCTATCAGCATATATATGTACCCCAGATGTGATGTTGTGGCTCCAAGAATGGATTTTTTGTTTGGTTTTTGATACTGTGTGGATAGTATTAATGTATGTCTTTAATTTACGTTTAACAGGGGGTCTATGCTGATATACGAAAACCCTCTTATAAAATAACATTAAATTATCACGATTTATGTTTAGTGCAGAGCTTTTTGCCATTTAGCACATGCACAGATGGTCGCAATGACAATATGTAAAATGGTCGTTGCGACCAAATTTAAAAAAAAAAAGACTTTCATGTGGTCGCAACGACCGAACCATGAGTGGTCATTGCGACCAGATAATGAAGTGGTCATTGCGACCAATACCAGCACTGGTCATTGCGACCATTACCTGCTATGGTCATTGCAACAACTTGCAGGTGTGGTCATTGTGACCATTTGCCATGTGGTCGATGCGACCACTTTCATTATGGTCATTGTGACCAGTTTATTTACGTGATTAAAAACCTAAATTGGCCTATATAAACATACGTGAATAGTCGAAAACCCTAGACCGTGCACGCGGTGTATAGAATAATTAAGTTGTAAACATGTCGAAAGGGAACGATGACTTCAGTAAAGGCCTAGAAGACATATCGCTGGAATTCGGACTCCGACGGGTATGTATTTCATCCTTTTGTTTATGTGTCGAATGTTATGATACTTGTAGAAAGCTTTATTTTTCATGATTAATAAGTATTGATGATGTTTACATATTATACATAATATAAAATTGCAATAATTTTTAGGGTTAATGAAATTTCGCAAACGTTCTAAGGTTAAAAAGAAATAGGGTTAATGAAATATTATGACATTGCGAATATAAACTTGCAAGCTTTCATGAAATTGCAAACTTTTGTAGGGTTAGTGAAATATTAGTAGCGTTAATGAAATACCATGACATTGAATATAAAATTGCAAACATTCATGAAATTGCAATATTTTATAGGGTTAATGATATTTTGGATTGAAAATATAACATTACCCTCAAACATGCGTAGTTGAATAATGTAATTTCAATATTTTTATTTTAACCCATTTATTAGAATAATGGGGTTAATGAATAAATTATATACTAATTTAATGAAATGAATTGAAATAATTGAGGATTTGATATATAGATGGGTAGATAGATAGATAGTATCTTTTAATAGTTAGATATAGGTAGATCGTGAATTTATATTTCATAATTTACTTCCACTCTATCAATTTGTATATCGAGCTTGACACTTGTTTCACTGTGTATTGTAAGCAGTACGTTTTTACACTGCGGTGCCAAACAACACCCTGTTGCCAAGCCAGTCAATTAACTGATAGAGAGGAAAATAATGGTGTGCAACTCGTAATCCCAAAAGTAGGTCGACGAGGGCCTCATGGAGCTCGACACGTCGGAAGTGATGATATCTTAGGACCTCCATGTTGCTAATGCCTACTTCTGGAGGCCCTAGGACGTCGACGAGGACTCTCGGGGACATCCTGGGCTACCAGCGCCGTCTGCTCCGGTATCATAGCGTCAGCTGAGTCGTCCTCGACCTGATCCGTCTCGCGTACGCACCGAGAAGCGGTGTGTTGACGCCGCGCGGATGCGTGTTGTGCCAATCTCCTATCCATCTATAACGAAAACGAGCAATCAGCATACATGTTAATGTTATTCCACTCAGCCAAATTTGTTGCACCTAAATATATCAGAATGCATTGAACAAGACGTTGGAATCGATAGCCATGATGACAATCTTTATAATGTCATATATGCACAAACACATTAGAAGCAAGTACATCTAATCATAAATCAAACCAAAAACGTTGGGTTTGGAATTCTAAGCAGAAATAAAATATTCTGATGCCTTGTTCGATAACAATAGTAATATACATGTGCATTTACATCTCATTAGCATTGTGCTTCAAAATTACAAATGACAAGGTATACATTTTTCCATATTCTGATGCCTTGTTCGATAACAAAAGTCAATGAAATGTTACGACGATTTCTTACCTCAACAAAGGAATCAGGGTGTGGGTTTAAGACAACGACGTTGAAGCCATGGTCGCAGCGACCATGTGCTTAATGGTCGCAGCGACCAGATGCACTATGGTTGCACCGACCATGTGCTCTATGGTCGCAGCGACCAACTGTTCTATGGTCACTGTGACCCTACAACGTCTTCTTCGTGTTTGCGTGGATCTAACCCTCCCTAATACAGACCACAATGCAATTTTTGGTTTCCATAAGCGCAGATCTATCTAATATACTACCTTATACTACTGTTTTGGCCAAAATACACACAAATCGCACATAAAATCACCCAATCTTTCAATTTCTAAAATCAAATCACCCAAATCCCAAAAATCTTTAATAATAGACTCGAAATCACCATGAAAATGAGGAAAACTTACCTTAATGTCGAGAGATTTTTGATTTTGTTCACTATCTTGAAGAAACGGAGTTGAAAGTGGCGATTTGTGGGATTTGAGTTGAAAGTGGTTCGGTAAATTTGGGGTGAGGAAGAGAGAGAGAGAATCTAGTGAGATGGGTGGGGCTAGGGTTGTGTAGGTAAACTGTAAATTAATTCAATTATAGGGGTATTTTCGTCATGTTCTAAACAGAAAATACACCTTGTTCTAAACAGTAGAGGCCGTTATATAAGGTTATATTATATGACAGAATGTCATCTTTGTAAAGAATATATGGCAGAATGTCATCCGTTATATAAGGTCATATTATAATTTTTTTTTAAAAAATTCTCATGAGTATTTATGCCGGATATATTTGATAGATCTGGCATATATTGTTGGAGTTAATGCATATCGAATGTGGTTTTACGATGCCTTTTGGACTTCTCACATCCCACATGGAAAGTTCAAGAGTATCGTAAATGGTTTTTAAGGAGACTCATCTTTGACCTATTTTGAGAGGTAGAGGAGGAGATGCGACATCCCACATGGAAAGTCCGTCCGACTCGGCTCGGCTTGTGCTTGTGCTCTGAGATTGGAATTCTACGAAAACATGAGGCCGAAGATACTACGGATAGACTTGTTAGTGCACATCCCCGAATATCCGATTTTCACTAAAAAATATCTTTTCGGAAAATTGATCTTTGCAAGTCGTTTTGGATAGTCATGATCTTCTAAAGATAGAGTAGAATCTTCCTCTGCAGATCTTTTCTTGCGAGCGAAGGATTGATCTCTATGGCTATATAAGAAGGGTCGAGGGCTGGGTTTCAAACACAGTGAACAACAATCGCCTCTCTCCCTCTTATGTTTTCTCCTGCCCTTTTCACGTTCTAAGCGTCTGTTCCAGTTCCAACTTCTCTCCTTCGAGTGCACTTGTGAGAGAAGCCGGTGAAATCCGTGGGGGACGTTGCCTCGCTGATAGCATGCATTTAGATGGTCAGAATAGGTTGCATTTAGCTTAGCTAAGATGCATATCATGCATGTTTGATAAGGCATTGGATGAGATTGTCTAGTTTATTGATAAAGCTTAAATGAAGATCTGGAGAGGTCCTGTGAAGAATAAGCGAGCCTAAACGAAAAACAAGTTTGCAGAAGTTGTTGCCAGACATGCTGAACTTATTTTGCACTTTCTAGAGGCCTCGGTTTTCCGATCGACTATTATGATTATGCGTTGGAAAGCTCTTTCAGAGAGCTACGACTTCTTTTGTTGACGACAAGAGCTGATTCAAAGTGGATTTTCCGTAAAAGATCGATGCAGTGGACGCCGCATTAGAGGCCGCGGCTGCCACATAATTGACACATAAAACTCATGCAGCGGTCGCCGCATTTATGCAGCGACCACCGCATGTTCCAGCAGCGACACGTTTAGGGTTTTGTGCGCAATGGCGTTTTGTTCTATCCTAGACCTATTTATCTATCTTTTGGAAGGCCGACTCTTGGTGATGAAATTGAGTGACAATAGAGGGGCTTAGCCCTAGGTTTTCATTCATTCATTAGATTAGGATTCAAGACGATTTTGTTTAGATTGAGAGAGATGTTCGCCATGGGCGGCTAAACTCTCTTCGTTCTACTTGCAATTTGAAGCTTTGTTTGGATTGAGTTGTCAGTTTTTGAATCTTGTTCTTTATTTCCTATATTAATCTTTCAACTTCTTTGTGCTTGAATGTGTGATTGTTTTATTCTATCTTGCCTGATCAACTTGGTAGAATCAACTCAATTGCTAAAGTTTTATAGATTCCTGGTTGTGAAACTTAACCCAAGTAGCAAACTTATCCCTTTAGGGCTCGTTGGACTAATTGGATGGGTAGGAAGTTGAATGTGTTGTTAAATTCCTTTTTGAGAGATTACAAATACCTTGGTTAATCTCTGAACTTAAAGCTATCGATTGGGTTAAATCCTTTTCTGAGGGACTGCTCATGAGATAAGAGTTTCTAGGATTGGTTGGACTAGAAACTATATTAGGTCGGGTCAAGAGCATTCATAGGAAGACTAAAAGGACAAGAGGAAGTTACAATATCAATTCAACCAAATAAAGTGGATAGTTGTAGGTAGAGCGATCTTCTGTAAATTATTTTGCATCAATTTTGTTTATAATTTATTTTGTTTTCTTTCTTATTTCAATCAATCAAAACCCCCTTTTCTACTAATCGA